>OX243874.1:8760000-10010000 GCA_945859645.1 Amphipoea oculea
CAAGGGATACAAGAGATATGGGGTCAATCTACGTAAGGATACAACCCGAATCTCTTCAAAGTGAATGTGAACAGGCTTCTTCTGGGTAAGCTCACTCCATCGTCGACTTTGTCTCTGTCACCTCTGACCTAGACTAGAGTCAAGAGCAAATCCATTTCAAATAAAAAAAGGAGGTAGACGATAGAGCGAATAGCAAACATTTGACCTACCATGTTTTTGCAAGCTTAGTTAAAAATAGCCATTACCCATCTTAAATAAACCTCATTTTCAACTTATTTAAGATTTTTCCCGAATTCCGGGTAAAAAAATGTCGTCGTAAGGAAGTCTTCACTTTGTCTCTGTTCTCCGAACTTTAGATTAATATACTCAGTCTATTCCGATCACTGGTTATAACACAACACCATTGCCTGTATTCCTCAAAGGCTAGAAGTGAATAGTACTTACTCCACATTTCGCCCACTGAATTTGAGCTGAATGTAATAGGGACAATCCTATTACCATTCAAGCAGGCAAAAATTCATACTCCGGCTGCTATTTAGAAATTTCTAATGGAAAATCCAGAACCTCACGCTTCATCATCATCATCATAATCAGCCTATAATGTTCACTGCTGGGACACAGGCCTCCTCTCGGTGAGAGGGAGTGGGCCGTAATCCATCACGCGAGCCCAGTGCGGGTTGACAGAGACACAGGCGTCCTCTCTGTAAGAGGTAGGGTAGGTAATATAGTTTTTACCTGACTCGCACTGTTTTGCTATATTTTCTAGACTGGTATATTCTTTATCAGTCTTCGCAGTATTCATAATGGTAGTCAAGCCGGGGTAAAGAACATACTGTCCTTTCTCATCGAGCTGTAATACAGAAAAAATAACGAATATTTTTGAAAAAGTAATTGTCGTCTACATTTTAGTAGGTAGCGAGGTAGGTAACTAGCTTATTATACATGAGTGTCTCAAAAAAGGAAATGATCAACCAAATTCTAAAATATTTTACTATTAACCTTTTGAACGCCATTGTCACATTAATGTGACAAACGAAATCTTATCCTGAACTCCAACGTCACAAATATATGACAAAATATCTACACGTCGGTTGTCGTCGTCGGATATTATGAAATAATCAATTTAATCATTACTTTTGTGTGTTTTTATTTATATAATTTAAAAGTTTAAGCTTCCGTCTATATTGTATTGCATGAAACTAATATAAATAAACCACCAATATCGAAATTTTTTTTGTTTTAATGTGTGTGTGTTGTTGTGTTGTTAAAGTGGCCTGGCGTCAGGGGTACGGCGATACGTTTATGCTCTGGCGTTCAAAAGTTTAATTGGACAGTAATATCTAAACGAATACAGAACCTCCTTTATTGAAGTTGGTTAAATATAACGTTATGTTTATTCAACTGTGAACGAAAAAAGAAAGTAACTAAAACAGACGGGACGGAAATCCTACATGACTTCATAGAACATAAAAGGAAAATAATATGTATGTATTTGGGATGAACCTAGGTAAATAGCAGTAGAATAAAAATAGTGAAAATACATACAAATCCTATTTTTTTTAGGGCGCAGCTCCATAGACAGGGATTAACAATCGTCACGTCTTTTGCTT
Source organism: Amphipoea oculea (assembly GCA_945859645.1). NCBI lineage: Eukaryota > Metazoa > Arthropoda > Insecta > Lepidoptera > Noctuidae > Amphipoea > Amphipoea oculea. Next base: position 8,761,611 of record OX243874.1, read on the forward strand.
TCAAAACAGCTCGTATTTCAGCAATTTTGACTCCGTGCTCCTTCAAACACTCGAGGAAGGTGTCAATAACATCATCAACGCTAGCAAGTCCATCTTCATCTGCCTAAAAAACATAGAATTTATTATAGAAACCATGAAAAAGAGTTAACGAAAACTTCAGGGAGCGAGAGACAGCTTCAAAAACCAATTGCTGTAATTGAACCACTACATGGCGCGTTGTTAAATAGGAGTTAACGCCGCCATGTTGTTTTGTTAATACATACGCCGCCATTTTGTTTTGTGAATACATTTCGTGTGATATTTTTTCACAAAACAATCGCACAAATGTTTACCAACAGCGCCCCGCTATCAACCTCGAGTGCCAAAAGATCCTTGTAGCAGCGTAGTGTACTAGAATGACAACTAAATCACCCCAAAAGGGGGAAAAATTAGAATAAACGACACTTACACAAATGCTGCCTAGGCTCACAGACACAGCACACAAAAGAAGACAAGTAAACTTGGACATGTTGTAGTTGTCAGTTGTACGCCCCTGATCCTTTGAAGCTTCAACTGTATGTGCCCTGAATATCAACTTCACGCCCTGTTATAAAAAATCTAAACTGTTATAATTGGATGTGACTTACACGATGACTGCTGACGTACCTACCATAATTATTATAATAATATAGTATTTACCCATATGTAAATTCATTGTAATTTCTGCCAACTTTTTGAATAACCTACGTAGGTATTCTGAAATGACATCATCAGCAAATAGTTACGGCCTTGCAATGAGGGTACAAGGTGAAGCTAGTGCTAGCACAGTTTGTATCTTATTTCTTCTGGAAACTTACAGCTAGATAGTAAAACATAAGAGAATGAAGGCCAATAAGTTTTCATTGATAATATTAGAGTGGAACTTATAAGTGACAGTCGACGAACAAGAAAAAGTAAAAGAACTCGGAGATTTTTTTTGGAATCAACTGGACAGCTTTCAGTGATCTTCGAAAACCACCCTGCGCAACCTGCGCAAACTCAAACTCACAGCATTTATTAACCAACTTCAAAAAAGGTGGAGGTTCTCTTCGACGGTATGTTTTTTTTTGTATGTTTGTTACGCGATTACTCCGCCAATTGTGGACCGATTTTCAAAATTCTTTTTTTGTTCGAAAGGAGATACTTCTGAAGGTCCCATAGTCACCAAGTCAGGATCTAATGATTGGATCCTGGAGAAATCGAGGGCAACTCTCAAATTTTATGGGCCCACACATCGTTTTTCGCAAATCTTATGAAGTAATTTAAGTACTTGCGTATGGTAATCATCATCTCGTGTAACTGAGCAGATAATATAATTTTAGTTGTTGTACCATAGAATACTTAATAGTACTACGTACAGAAAGGACACTCCCTTCCTCGCGCTCATATCAGATCCCGCACCTCACCCCGCACTTTAAGGTATTCGTCGCCGACTCTTTTTAGCAAGGGCGCTCGCGAAGCGCAGCGCTGTACTGCTGACATGAACACACAATTAGGCAATTTAAAAGTTTTATTTGAGTTTTAATCACGATGGTTGGATATTGTGATGCTTTTCCGAATTCGTATTTACATGAACTGTTTCTAAGATTTTACTTTATTTAAATAAAATTTACTTGTATAAGGACCGACCCTTGTCTTGAATTCTACTTTAATGTAATTTGTTGACTGGATAATTTTTACTGTTCTGTTTATTTGAACACTCGGTTACAAATAGTTAATTTTAAATTACGTTATGCTACAAGAAACTACGAGTTTGAAAAAAATCCCACATTTCGACACTTTTAATATTTATGCCATCGTAGAAGACTGGTAGTAATTAGCTGCATCCGATTAGACTGGAAGCCGTCCCCAGCATAATATTTGAGAAAAGACTAGACAGATAAAACATTTAAGCCATACAGTCGAAAGCATATGGGACGTGCACACAGCTGTTTAATTACACTTTGGTGAACATCATCGTCATTTCGGCTGAAAGACATCCACTGCTAGCCATAGGCCTCCCCCAAGCAACTTCACTTTGACCGGTTTTGTGCTTCTTTGATGAACTTTTGCAAGATATTTATTCTTGTCAAGGGGTATCGTGTTACCCAGTAACTGGATTGTGGAGGTCAGAGAAGCAGTCGTTCTATGTACAAAACTGATATTCAGCTGTGTCCGGTTAGTCTGGAAGCAAACCCCAACATATTTGGAAAAGGTCTAGGCAGATTGATTTACAAAATAATTAACTCGACAGTTAAATAGGACTTGCATTTAAGGCTGCCACAGACACGCGCGACGCTACGACGCGATTCTAGTGAAACAATTTTCAAGAAGTTTTCATAGAAATTGTTCTACAAGAATCGCGTCGCCCGTGTCTGCGGAAGTCTTTACCATTTTGTTTAGGTACGTACGCATGATATAGCCTGACTTCAATTGCTACTCAAGAACTCAGATCATTTTGATTTTTGTACTTTATTTTAGATGACTCAACCAGTGATTACAAATTAATACATTACAGAAAGCCTGCTTAGGTTTCTATACATCGATGTTGTACAAATGGTAATCACACTATCACACTTCACACTAATATTATAAAGGCGAAAGTTTGTGAGTGTGTGTGTGTGTGTTTATATGTTTGTTATTTCTTCACGCTCAAACGGCTGTACCAATTTTGATGAAATTTGGTATAGAGATAGCTTGAGTCCCGGGAAAGGACATAGGGTACTTTTTATCCCGATATTCCCTCGGGATCGAGACTTATGCGGGTAAAACCGCGGGGCGCAGCTAGTAAGTAGAGAATAAAACTCAAAATGCGAATGTTAATTATTTAATTTATTAGATTATTATTATTATTGTTTAGTTTATACTAGCATTTCTTCTTCTTTCGTACATCTCTATTAGCCGTATGATCCGTTCTCAATTATTTTACCTCTGACAGCAGCAACCGAATACCAACCTTATTACCACGAAAATAAAGATCATTGTGATTTTGACAGACTTGGCAATGGTAGCAACCCAATAACAACCTTATTGCCACGACAAATAAAAAATACTGTGTTTTTAACATGGATGCAAAATCAGAGACAAAATAATGGTGAATGGACGGTAGTCAACTCTTTTCTAGCCATACCATAATAAAACTGTGATAGTATGGATGGGAAGCTGTTAGTTACAGCAGCTTAATTAAACCAAAGAGATGACTCAACTTACAAATTTATAAGCCTTTCTATTTAGGTTTTTTTATTTTGTGACTTTCCAGAAGCAAACAGCCACCAGCGCACCCATTTCACATCCAGCATCACCATCGCTTACAGCTTGATCTTTAACTGAAAGTGACAAAAGAAAAAAATATATAATTGTGCTTGTAATCGGCTCTCAAATATAAACAGAAGCTCTGCACCCCTTTTTAAAAGCCTGATCTAGGTCTTTGATCTGTTTATGAATATAAGCTGATGGTGATTGATTAACCACGAAATAACATCATCATCTACCTAGTCTTCTTCCAACTGTGTTGGGGTCGGCTTCGGCTTCCAGTCTAACTGGATGCAGCTGAATACCAGTGTTTTAGATGGAGCGACTGCCTAGCTGATCTCCACAATCCAATTCCTGAGTAATACGATACCCGTTGGTTAGACTGGTTGTCAGACTTTTTGGGCTTGTGATGTCCCGTAATGACTATCAAAAATCCAAGAATGACAGTCGGGACTATCCCCCTGCATTCCCCATGCGGGTCGAGTTCTCAGAACGCACGTTACGCCTAAGGGGTCTTGGTATGTACTAAAGATCGTCACCCATCGACGGACCAACCGCGGCAAGCGTAGCTTAACCTGATCGATCGACCCGTGCGGCTGTTAAACAATAGCCAAAAAAACATTCACATGCTCGCAGATCTTCAATTTAGAACCGTAGTCTGTTTAATTGGTATTGTTTTGTTTTTTTTTTTTGGATTCACTTAATAAGTGGGTCCACAAAAATATTGACTAATGCATAATATGCATTTGTCAATATTTTTGGAACAGTAATCCGAGAGTACATCCAAAAGCTATTAGTATTTTTAATGTTATATATTTATTTAGTATAAGCAAAAAAAAAAAAATCTTTTGTACCTTTCTCGCATTGTTTTGCTGCTTCTTCAAATTTGGCGTATTTCGAATCATTCACCGCCACTTTTTTGAGGCCAGCCAGGCCGGTGTTAAGATCGTATTGACCTTTGTCATTGATCTGTATAAATAATGAATACAATTATTTTATGAAATTATATAAATTCCGTCAAAATGATAATCAATGTAGGTATTTAATCTAAAAACATACCATCACATGTATAATAAAAAAGAATAATATGAAGGAAACCCTTTCTAAATGAACAGTAAAATAATTGTAGAAATACTTACAACACCAAGTTTTTTGAAAATGCAACCAAAATAACAAGAATCTATCAACGATATGTCCTGTGTTTTAATAGCTGCATCCAAATCATCTTTTGAGATTCCAAGCTCTTTTAAGCAGGCTTCTTCCAAGGGCTTGAAACTTTCCCGACAATAAGCGTTTCCATGAACCTTTTGAAACAAAATAAAAATATATATCAACCCATATTTTTTCACATACGGAATCCGTTCCGTAAGACCAGCGTCGGAGTGATCCCAAAGGCTGCGGTTCCACTGAGGCGGGGTGGAGCGGTGCGGTGCGGGGCTGAGCTGTGAAAAGAGGTAGGTGTTTCCACTGAAGCGGAGCTTCAAGCCATGTGATTGGCGAATCGCGGCACAGCTCGTCTCCGCTTTGCTCCTGTCCGCCTCAGTGGAACCGCAGCCTAAACAGAGTTATTCGTTACGTGCTAAACACTCTCTCAGTTTATGTGGGATTTATACTAGGTCAATTTTCGCCGTGTTACCTCGCAAATCGAATCGCCACCCCATTTACACAAGTCGATAAAAATCGCAGGACTAGTTAATTTTGCATCAAAATATCGACCTTCATGCGGCGAGCGATCGCCTGTGACAGGAGCATTTTCACGATTGATTTTAGTCACTCGCCGCATGAAGAACCAACCTGACGAAGACCTACCTGACAACAAAAGTCGAAACCTACTCTACTTTGGAACTTGCGATTTTAGCCACCTGCGGCCTAGCCGAATTAGAGACTTACGGAAACGCAGCTTAGAAGGACGGCCACGGCACAAAAAATAAGACAAGTAGACTTAAACATGTTGTACTTTTCAGTTTCGCACTCCTAATCCTTCGAAGCCTCAACTGTATGTGCTCTGGACACCAAATTGATTTCCTATTATATACCTACCTAAATATCCAAAACTGAAGTAATTGGGCGTGACATTATTATAATAACATACTAAATTAAGGACAGTGCTCAATTTACTCACATTTTGTAAATTCTGTCAACATTTTAGCATCCGGAAAAAAAATATGCCTCTCATTATTTAATTTTTTTAGGGTTCCGTACAATCCGTAGTCCGTACCTCGCAAGGAAAAAACGAAATCCTTATAGAATCACTACATTGTCCGTCCGTCCGTTCGTCAGTCAAGACCCTTTTTCTCAAGAACGCGTGGAGTAATGAAGTTGTGTTGAAATTATAAAGCTTCTAAGTCAAAGCAATAAAAAATGCGGTCATTGCGGTATATTATATGCGACATATTTTCATACTCTCAAATAAATCAAAACCTGTGGGGTACTTCCCATTGACCTATAATCACGAAAGGAAAGAAGCAAGGTCTCAAAGCATATGTAAAGGAAAAAGTCCGTATATTTGAATTGCACACCATGAATGGTGTGCTGGATTCCAACGCTTATGTATGGAAATGAATGTTGGGTGTGACAAAAGAAGCATAAAATTAGAATAAATGCTGTGGAAACGCGTTCCTTGCAAAGCATATATGGTGTGATTATGAGTAATAGGCTGAGGAATGATGGGATACGGCAACGGTGCGGTTTAAAAGATGTAGTGACAAAAATTGAAAAGAGTATACTTAGATGGTTTGGTCATGTTGAAAGGATGAATGAAAGGCGACTAACAAAAAGCAGATGTGAGGGGAAACGCTGAGAGGGGGATGCCCTAGGTGGACATACAGGGTGAAATACTTAATAATACTTACTATACAATACTTTTAGGGGGTCATTGTAATCATCATTATGAACAACTTTTACTACCTATGGGACCAAACCTGAAATCGCGAAAAAAATCAGCTCTTCCCTACCTTATGACGAGTTATGTGAACACAAATGCAAGGAACTACAGATGTTTTTTCGCGATTTTAGGTTTAGTCCCATAGTAAAAGTTGTTCATAATGATGAGTACAATAATCCCTTAAAAGGATGCCCATGAATTTAATTTCACCCTGTATAGTGACTTTATAGATGATGTTCCTCAGAAAGGTCAGGTGCGTATTACTCGCAACTGGCGTGCGCGTATGACTAAATATATAAACGTAAACGAGACAAAAGGAGTATACTCGTATAAGGATCGTAGCAGGTAGTTTTCTGTAGTTTCGGCCTACCCCCAAAGGCGTGAGTGTATGTGTGTGCGTATGTATGATATAGTGTGACAGAAAACATGCTCTAATTTTTATGGATACTGTTCCTACATATTTGGGGTGCTGTACAAAATTTTAATAAATAGCTGACAATACATCATAAGGGAATGAAACTCAAAAAGTTGGTGATTTTGAATCATTTTATTGAATAGTTGAATTTTTCGAAAAAAGTCTGCGCTTATCTATTAATTGGAACTTCTGGAGCTGAAACTAAAGGCAGTTCTCAACTTGAATCTGGTTACACGCTTAGTCGTCGCGTGTCAAATAGCAAGCCGCCAACAGCGCGCCCCTCTCGCATCCAGCGTCCCCATCACTCACAGCTTCATGTTTTACTGAAATTTATAAAAGAAGACTGAATGAACAAATAAATAAATATAATTCAACTTTTAAATGAGTGACAGAAGCCTAGCCTGCACCCTTATTGTGTAACACAATCGAAATAAGGGGCTTGTGGCTAAGTAATAACAGCCACACGGGTCGATCGATCAGGTTAAGCTACGCTTGCCGCGGTTAGTCCGTGGATCGGTGACCATCTTTACATATCAAGACACCTCCGTGCCACGGAAAGCATGTTAAGCCGTTGGTCCCGGCTGTCATTCATAGACTTTTGGTAGTCGTTAGAAGACCCAAAGTCTGACAACCAATCTTATCAAGGGGTGTCGTATTACCCCGTAACTGGTTTATGGAGGTCAGATAGGCAACCGCTTCATGTAAAATACTGGTATTCGGCTGCATCCGGTTAGACTGGAAACCAACCCCAAAATACTTAGTTGGGAAAAGTCTAGGCAGATAATGATGACTTTCAATCACAATCTGAATCTTTTGAAGGATATTGCTAATCCATTGCTTCCTATGTTCGAAAAATTTGTCTGCTCAACCACGTGAATAACGCATTGAATGTTGTTGAACTGTCAAAATGAAAGCTGTTGCTATTAAGTGTGTTACGCAATTTACCCGCTGCTTAAAGAATATGTTTATCATGTACAGTACAAATATCCTAAATTATTAAGGTTTGGACTACCTCGTTGGTTAGTGGTAGCAAGCGCTACTGCTGAGCCATGAGATCCTGGGTTCGGTTACCAAGTCGCACAAAGTGTTATTAGGTTTTTCCATCAGGAATTTCTCAACAGCAGCCCGGGTGTCGTATTACCCATTTGTGATCAGTTGATGGCAATAGACTAGACTTAAAAATGACTGGCGAAATGTCTGTGGTACTAAACACCTCTGTCCAACCCATAAGGGAAAACGAGCATGATGTTATGTTATGTTAAATAAGGTTTATTATACCTTGTGCACATCGTCTTGCCGTTTCTTCTATACCGGAGGCGGCGAAATCATCATCTTTACAAAACACTTTCATGGTAGTCAGGAAGTTGTCCAGGTCGTATTGACCTTTATCATTAAGCTGTAATATAGCAAATACAATTATTTAAAGTAAAGTAAATTTTGTAAAAAGTTTAGTTAATATTTAATTACCAACGAAATTATAGTTATAAAAATATAATTATAGTTATATAATATAAAACATAAAAGTTTTTATTTTTTTTTAATTATTTGAGTCAAGCCAAGCGAAACTGGAGATGGTCACCTAGTCATACATTCATAAAATAGTCAAATAGGCAATATAACAAAATCGAACGCACGAAATAAAACAAGTATCTCGAAATAAAGAGTCAGTATCAGTAGATATTGTATACAATCACTCTATTTCTTGGCCAAAGAATTAGCATTACCATACAAAGTGGCAATGCTGCCAGCCTTTTGTTCCTGTTGACAGCGATGCGGACGATTTCTTTGATATTTTGTTATGATTATTTTTTCATATAAATGTACATGTTATTATAGTTTATATGTTAGCTTATATTATGTACCTAAATATATAATTATAAGAAAAAAGTTGACAGCGATGCGGACGAATTCTTTGATGCCCTATGATTATTTTGTTTATTTTTTCATATAAACGTACATGTTATTATAGTTTATATGATAGCTTATATTATTATTATGTGAATATATTATTATAAAAAAAAAAATCTCACAAGTCCAAGTTTTTTGAAGTAGCAGCCCCAGTAGCAAGGATTAATCTTCGAAACTTCGCCTGTCTTCACAACAGCGTCTATATCTTCATCTGTGAGTTCAAACTCCTTTAAACACTCGCCTCTAAACATCTCAAATACCTCATTGGACCCAGATTCATCACTTTCAGCCTAAAAACAAAAAATGAAGACAAATTACAGTAAGTACATATTATTCATCCAATGAAAAATTTCCGGCAGCAGCTTTTAACGTAACTGAAATACATGTTGTAAATACACATGCGAACCGATTTAAGATGAAATAAATAAAATAATATTTAAAAACACACATCACAGTCACACATCATATTTCGTTCATCACATTTACAGATTTTGAATAAGTAAATAAAAGAAAGAAAATACATTTATTTGTGACAAACAAGACGCAGAGAAAGAACACAACACACAAAAAAAAAAAAAAAAAAAACAATATTAAAGTTTGTAAAAAACAACCAACTTGTTTTTTTCAGTAAATATGTTTTTGCTAGAGAACCGATAATATGAAATGAATTGGTACTGACATAAACGCTGCTTAAGCTTACAGCCAAGACACACAAAACAAAACAAGTATACATATACATGTTGTAATTTCTTAAATTTCAGAGTACAACTGTCTGAATACCAAATTCACACCTTTTATATATATAAATTTCCTAAACAGAAATAAGTGGACGCGATTTAGTTATCGTAATAACTCACTTAGCGACGCTTAATGCGTAATTTTTTGCTTATGCCTAAATAAATTTATCCAACAAAATAGGTACCACGTACCAAAAGGCGTAGCGTTGAATGGCCTCCCACAAGGTGATCCGATGACCTGGTGAAGGCCACAGGAATCCACTGTATGCGAGAAGCACAGAACCGGTCGAAGTGGCGGTACTTGGAGGAGGCCTACGTCCAGCAGAGGACGTTTTTTGGCTGAAACGATGATGATGATAATGATGAAAATAGGTAAAGGCACAGGCACATGATAAAATCACTGATATGACGCAATCATAGCGTATAACACAATTTAAATACTCGGGACCGAATGACTGAGGATCTCAAAGATGATGTCGATATTGAGAGAAACATAGGGCCTTATCTGTCTGGGAGAACATATTGACATGCGTTCCCGCGTGATTTGCCAAGGAGGTAAAATGACTGGCAATATGATTTATTAAGAGTCATAAAAAAAATACGCACCCTTTGGGTAGACTATATTACCAGGGCACTCAACGTTATCCGTGTTCTCACAGATGGTTTTCATGTCATCGTGAAAATTAGAGCTCTTTCAGCTCTAAACCAAATCATCCAACAGAATTATATTGGCTCTGGCAATAAAACATGGATATATAATCATGAAACATCATGAATCAATGTTCTCAATATGGATGATGATGATCTAAAAAATCTTTGTTTGCAAATAGTGAAAACAATATTATAAAAAGTGTTAAAACTTAAAAAATTGCCAAATTATAAACGTTTTAAAATAACTGCTAGAGAAAGAGGGCACAGAAGTATATGTTCTATGTTGTCCAAAAAGCGAACGAATCACACTGTATGGCATAGTTATGTACTTGTACACACAAGAGGCTCACACCTATACCTATACATATTTTAAATTAAAGTCACTTTTCGTGTCGGTCTGTGTGTGGTGTGTTGTTCTTCTAAACTACGCTTACGGATTTGCCTACCAAATATAGCTAAGACTGGTCAGTGTGTATGAAAAAAAAGGAAATTTCTGTACCACAGGCTTTTACTCCGTTCACCTTTTATACCCTGGTTTTGTTAAAATCTCATATATCATAAGGGCTGGGGCTGGGGTAGATAGGTACAATAAGTAAATAACAATTTTAAAAGCAACGAGTGATGATCCGAAAAACTTGTAAGTTTCTTTCATAGTTTTCTGCTTAGTTGAACATCATCTGTCGTGAAAACGTGACAATTATATCAATTATACGGGTACCTAACCTTAAAAATGCCATCCCGTTTTTTCATTCGACAATAATCACTTTTAAAGTAATTTATGAAAATTGATGAAAACTGACCATCCCCTTATCTCCGAAAATACAGCGCCTAAAATTTTTGAAAAACATACAGAGAATGGCTTTTTACTTGAGGTGGAGTTTCGCCTCAGCTCACGACTAGTTGTATTCTAAGAACCAATCCGCCAATAGAGCTCCCGTCTCGCATCCAGCTGTACCGTCACGAAAATATACAGGCTGGTCAAAAAATCGTGGATCAAACGAAACAGGGCGATAGTCGGGGTTATTTGCAGTAAAAAATATCTTTGTGGCAGAGCCCTAACTTGATCTCCTTAAAAGTTATGGCAGTTTGAGTGTTTACATTATGGTTCGAAGGTTACAAATAATTCTTCGTGAGACTTAAAAGATATTGAAAAAATTGCCAATGCTGATAAATCATGGTACCTACTGTCGTAAAAGCAGTGTTGTAGTGATGATATTTGTCTCATTTTTTTTTACTGCATATTACCCCAACTATCGCCCTGTTTCGTTTGATCCACGATTTTTGCCCACCCTGTATACATGAACAATCTTTAAGATTGTTCATGTTCAAAATCCAATGATGCAGTTTTAGACTCCTTTGAGTACTTTTCGCTAGTCCTCATAGTTTCGGATTTGGCTATCCACACCCACTTGAAAAATTCAGCCTGTATATATCTCCCCGCGGGCAAGGAGTTCCTGGATGGACTTGGGGGAGGCCTTTGCGCAGCAGTGGGACAGTATAGGCTAAACAAAAAAAAAGACGGGTTGCACTCCGGGAGTGCCGGCAGAAGTGAAAACTTGAATATTAACGTTGAAATAAATCAATTATTAATTGAATTAATATAACTCATTTTTTTTTTCACTATTTCTGCGTCCCTTTTTTCATTAATAGATGCACTTTGTTCAATTTCCATATTTTAAACACTTTATATACACGAATGTTAAGTACGAATACACAGCAGTGTATCCACGTCCACGTCCACGTCCACTTCCACTTCCACTTCGACTTCGACTTCCACTTCCACTTCCACTTCGACTTCCACTTCGACTTCCACTTCGACTTCCACTTCGACTTCCACTTCGACTTCCACTTCGACTTCCACTTCGACTTCCACTTCGACTTCCACTTCGACTTCCACTTCGACTTCCACTTCGACTTCCACTTCGACTTCCACTTCGACTTCCACTTCGACTTCGACTTCCACTTCCACTTCTATCCATCCATCCATTGTCGTGTGTCACTAAACTTGGTTCACTTCGGTTGGCGCCGCCGTAGAAAGAGAGGGGGGGGGGGGAAATCTCTCCTGACGGTCACGTGTCCTGACGCGATGTCCTGACGCGAGTTTAAATTTTTTTACCCATTACAAAAAGTGTGCAACGCCGCTAAAGAAGTTTTCACTTCAAAAATATGTAAGACGATTTCGGTCTCATAGTAAGTAAAACTTGTTTATAATTCATAGTAGACTTACTGTGTTTTGCATGTCTGTCCAGTTTATTTTGGACCTTAAAGTTAATATAGGCAACATCTATTATTGGATTAGTAACAACAAAATTAAAAATAAATCACGGGGAGATTATATAGAAGTATTTATTAATTTTAAAAGATACAAAAAAACCTTCCATCTTCTTGTATCACTGCATCTCACCTAACTCATGTAGACATTTAGATGGGGATCTGAAAGATAAAAAAATACATTCATGACGTCATTCTGTAAATGTCTAAGTTTCTCAAGTCCATAGTGGATGAATGGGTTACTTCTGAGTAAGAGTGCACTATCGCCAAACGCATCAGAGGTTTTTGTCTCTGCATCACCCTAAGGTTGACTGATAGAAAATGCTTATGGGATTAACTCCGCCTTTGCACAGTATTGTTTTATTTGTGCATAAAGATTTAATGGCTAAATGATCGGCCAGCTAACGAAGCCCACTAACCACACATAGGAATTAATCTCACTAAAATGCTAACTTAGTATTGAATCATTTTTGTATTTTCTTGTAAAGTTTTTACCTCGCCCCTATGTTCCAAAAAGCAAGCTGTTAACAGCGCACCCCTCTCACATCCAGCTTCTCCGTCGCTCACGGGCTTGTCATTCACTGAAATCATCAAAAGAAATAATTAAATAAAAAGTCCAACTAAGAATTTGTTTAGGTACCTAATTTTACTAATCTTTTCATAAAACGACACCTGTTTTGGCTTTTCTTCGACTAATGAAAAATTGGACGATAAAATTGATACTCTGTTACTAAATAATTATTTAATAAACGAGAATCAAGAACAGCTAGTTAATAATTATTAACGAGTATAAGCACCTGATGCGCATTTCTTTCCAATATCAGCGAATTTAGCGAAATCTTCGTCATTGCTGACGAACTTCTTCAGATGGACCAGAGCGTTATCCAAATCAAACTCTCCCTTGCTGTTGAACTGTAAAGAACAAATAAATTTTAATTAGTTAAGTAGTTTCCTCTAGCTAATTGAATGATAATGATAAAGTAAGCAACACACTTATTACAGAAAGATTAGCTAAAGCAAGCAACGAACTCCCCAGCACACTGTTTGGTAATAACAGGTTCCATAATATATGTTAAAGAAGCATTAAAGCCATTAGAAATATCTGGATACAATATTACACGAAAATCGTGGAAGAAAACTAAGTTGGAAACAAATGTGGATTACACCATACTTCTAATTTTCTGTGACGTAACATCGAATGCGCTTTAAAATAGCCTCACTGTAAACAAGCGTAGACACCTACACATCTTTACCGGGTTTAACTTGCATTAGTTGCCACTTCAGACACACCAGAACTTGGGAGTGATTTGTTCTTACAAACAACCGAGGAATATTGTATGTACTACTTACGACTTCAGCTTTCTTGTAGACGCAGCCCAGGAAACAAGGTTTAATGCCGTCCGTGCTGCCAGCTGCCTTGGCAGATTCGAGTTCATCAATACTGACTCCATGCTCCTTAGAACACGCTTCTACGAGGGGCTTAGCCGCTTCCCGAAAAGCAGCTTTTCCTTCTTCGCTTCCCTTAAGAATCAAAGTGATTTTTGTGAAAGATGCGTACTTTATTTTCAAAATCTTGAATTATACTTGAAAACGAATTATTATATTTTCGACGATATAAAAAAATCTTTAGTAATACGAATTTGCTACGAAGACAACTTACATAAACCCTGCTAATGCTTACAGCCACTACACACAAAACCAAATAGGTGAACTTAGACATGTTGTAAGTGCTAATCATCTTTGTACTCCTGATTCTTCGAAGTTTCAACTGTGTATGCCATAGATCGCAACCCGACGTCTATTTATACAAATAAAACTTCCATTATTAGGTAATTTGACGTGAAGTAATTACCATTATTTCACTGTGGATAATCAATGCCACAACAGCAGGAAACCAAAAAAAAACTCTTTGTACAATTACTTCATTAGTGGCCCTTCTAGTGTGATTTGCTCATTTTCATTATTGAGCACTTAAAATATGCTGGCGTACACGTGCCGAGGGTCATGTCCATGTTCTTCAATATGTGCATTAGTCATTCTTATCTACCGGATAATTTGATGAAAACTACAGTGGTGCCCATACTGAAGAACAAGACAGGTGATATATTGGATAGGAGACATTATCGCCCGATCTCTCTCGCGACGACTGTAGCAAAACTGTTGGATAATGTGCTTGAGTCTTGTCTGAATAAGTACATTTACATAAATGACGTACAGTTCGGGTTTAGGCCAGGACTGTCAACTGAAAGCGCGATTCTGGTTCTTAAGCACACTGTCCAATACTACACTGAGCGGAAGACTCCAGTATACGCCTGTTTTTTGGATCTCTCCAAGGCCTTCAATCTCGTGTCTTATGATGTGCTGTGGAGAAAGATGGAGGACAGGGGTATACCGGCGGAACTATTGAAAATATTTCAATACTGGTGCTCGAATCAGACTATTATTGTGTTAGGTGGTCAAACTACCTCTCAGAGTCATACAGGTTGGAGTGCGGTGTAAGACAGGGGGGTTAGTCCTCGGAAAAGCTGTTTAACTTGTATGTAAATGTCCTCATAGTCGAGCTCAGCGGGGTAGGAGGTGTTTGTGTGAACAACATCAGCTCCGCGGATGATATGGAGTTGCTGGGCCCGACTGCGAGGTCAATCAGGGAGATGTTAAAAATTAGTGAGCGTTACGCATCACATGGACTTATATATAATGTAAGGAAAACCGAGTTCATGGTCTTCAAGGCCGCCGGCAAGTGCCCAGACACCATTCCTTCAAATTCTTTGAACGGCGCTATTATAAAGCAGGTGACCAAGTTTAAATATCTGGGACATATACTTGTCGACGACCTTAAAGACGATGACGACGTGGAGAGGGAGCGCAGGGCGTTGGCGGTCGGCGGGAACATGTTGGCGCGCAGATTTTTTTCCTGGTATAGGTCAAAATAACCTTGTTTTAAGCGTGCTGTCAAGGCCTGTACACGGGAAGTCTGTGGTTCAGCTGTTCACGGGGTACGTTAAATGCCTTGCGCGTTTAATATAACAATGTTTTCAGGATGATGTTGAAACTCCCTCGTTTCTGTAGTGCCTCGGGAATGTTTGCCCAATCGCGCACAGATGGTTTCCATGCTATCATGAGGAAAAAGGTGGCATCGCTTGTGAGAAGGATTCGGGGGAGTAGCAATAGCATCCTGAAAGTCGTAGCTGAGGACCCGAGAGCGCTTGTGCTGAGGCATCTCATGCGGAATCATTGTCCGCATGAAATGCCTCGTGAGTACATAACTTACTAACTTGTTTTTTTTTCTTTTCTTTTTGTTACTAATCCTAGTGTATAAGTTGTAGTATCTAAGGTGTGTACTAACAAAAATGGTTCCTATGTTGTTCCGAATAAAACAAATTATTATTATTAGTTGGTATACATTTTTGTATCTCGGCATTGATGTGCCGGTTTTATAGAATAACACGGGCCGAAGCTAAGTGCTAACCTAAGCGATAGTTGATAATATATTATGATATGATGATATGTTTAGACTTTGTGTTGTTGGTGATGTTTGTGGGTGTGACATTTGGGCAACAATGTCGTTCTGGAGGAATTTTCAGACAATTCTGCAAGTGTTTAGAATAGCAGCTTTTTGTAGAGTTTGGTAGGTGGAAGGAGATAAGTCTAGCGTTTTTAAAGATTGGTGCAGTTGTTTGGGAATGACACCCGTTATTCATTATTGTCCCGTTATTCATTATTATTATCGTTATCATTATTTCTTACTAGTTTTTAAGGAAGTGTTAAGACACGGTCAGTAAGTAAAGCAAAACATGTAGTAGGCTGATTAGTTGTAGGGAAGATGCATAGTAAAAGCGGTACGAATTATTGTAACTTTCCACCGTAGCAAAGGGATCGTCTGGTTCCGACCTAATGAATTATCAATAGCTACAAAGTAGAAATAGAATGAGGATCCCCTAATTACTACAGCTACACCTACCAGAACATACTCGTTCGTAAGGTACAAAGTCCAAAACAAAATACTAAAGTCCATGCTTGAACTTCAAAGAAAACTAAGAATAATACAATAATATGAAGTAGGTATCTGTAATCACAAATTCTATTATTTAAAATTATCAATGTCCAATTTAGGTAGAACACTTATTCATAAAAACAATATTTTAATATTTTCTATGCTGATTTTAATAAAAAGAACAACTGGTTTATTTCATTTTTTTTTAACAAAACAAAAGAATGCTGATGCTCGTCTTGCGTCACTGCACCATTCTTCAAACCGTTTAGATGATGATCTGGAAAAAGGAAATAAAAGCATTGATAATATTTAGCAGCGTCACGTTAATTTAAGGACATGTGTCACGCAGTGTCTATAAAAAAACATAAGAATTATAAAAACTCATCATACTATGAGCACTATGAACTCTTTCAAAAACTGATTAGAAATAACCCTCCGTAGTCGGGTAAAAACTAATTGTCAGTCACAATATAGTTACGAGATGGAATAATCCAAGCTTATAGTTAATTTTCAACAAACATTCTTTGTTTAGGATTCAACTTAAAAACCCGCCTGCCTATTAATAATGAAACAATTTGTATTTCTCTAATTACTCTTCTTGCCCCGTGAAATACACATACTTAAGCTACGTGATATAATACAATGTTAAAAGTAAACTTCAGCAGGTTTAGGAATCGTAATTCTTCAGATTTCTATAGGAAACTCATTGCTAATAAATTAATATTTTGTGTGGTTACATACACTAGTCCAATGTTCCAAGAAGTATCCCGCCAACAGAGCGCCCCTCTCGGTCTCGCGTCCGACTGTACCATAGATATTATATATGAAAGAAGTTTTTAACTGTTTTTTACATTTCTATGGGCGGTACCGTAGCTCACGGTTTTGACACTCACTGAAAAAATCGCGGGTACTTTTATTAATGTTTCGTAGTAAACTAGCCGATTTTGTAGGTCCGATTCTGGAATTTGTAGTAAGTAGCATAATAATTAGCCTATTGTTCCCACTTCGATATCCGTGTTCCCACTGCTGGGACTATGGCTGGGACACAGGCCTCCTCTAGATGAGAGGGAGTCAGCCGTAATCCACCAGGCGGGCCCAGTGCGGGTTGGTAGACGTCACATGTCTTCGAAATTTTGGTTCAAGAATATGCCGGTTTCGTCACAATGTTTTCCTTCACCGTCTTGAGAGCAGTGGTGATAAAATAATTTACACAAAGTAAACCGCCTAGCTTTCTGGGTTCGAACCTACAACCTACAGCTCGTAAGTCGGGGCCGTTACCACTTGGCCACCACTGCTGCCGGTATGCACTGTGGTTTTATAATTTACTACTTAATATTGGTAGTACACGCGTTCAAAGAGACATGGCTCCTCAATCCAAACGGACACCGAATATCTAGTATTAGGGGAATGTTCATTTCCTTTTTAAATAACATCGCTGTATTTAACATGAAATGTGATTAACAAAGGCTAACAATAACTTAATATTTTATCATCTAGATTGTGTATAATTTTAGATTGTTTTCTACTAAATATTTCAGTGTACACACGATACATTGAAATATCTAGTAGAAAACAAAAAATTCTAAAAATGGAATAAAACGAAAGAACTTTTATAAAAGTAAAACTGATTTATTAAAACTCTAAACAAAACACAACTTGTATCATCTTGTATCACAGCATGTCACCTGTCTCTTCAAAATCGATTAGATGGGGATCTGAAAGAAAGAAATAAATAAAATTAAAGTCGTCATTCAGTAAATGTTCAAAGATTTTATGTTGGAAAACCTTTCAAATTGAGTGAAAGTGAGGCCTATTGTTCCGTTTAGTTCCCGGCGAATAATCGCCCTACGATGTCAACAAATAACACAGGAGTCGGAGCCATTATTTAAAAAGGGATGAGCAGCAGTATCTTCACTAATAATAGCAAACAAACTACGATCACAGATCATGGAAGTCATCTTCAGACATGTAACTACGTTAAAATAAAACCAGTTGGCACTTTACATGTTCAAACTTAATAAGGGTTCCTCAAGGAGACATAATCAGCCCGCTAAGTACACCTAGTAATCAGTAGTCTTAATTTATTTTTGTATTGTATTGATAAGCCTCCTGATATGGACTGATTTTCTTTATAAATTGTGATTTTTAGAGTACATCTTTTATTACAGATCTTCAATATAAAAAAATAGTTACCTCGGCCCTGTTTTCCAAAAAGCAAGCTGTCAACCGCGCACCCCTCTCGCATCCGGCTTCTCCGTCAGTCACGGGCTGGTCATTCACTGAAATCACAACAGGAAATAATTTAAAGTACGGGTATTTCATAAAATAATATAGGTCTTCTGGCTCTTCAAATACGTTTAGTCTACTCACGGCCCCTCGACCGCTAAAAAAATATTTGTTTATTTGTTACCTTTCAACCCTTAAACATAGTTCACAATCGACCTCCAGGGGGTGAGACTGAATTTTCATACAAAGGACAGGCATATCTCGTCCACTTTCAAACTTAGGTACAACAAATTGTGTTGTTGTTTTGTTCCTCACAAAACAACAGCTGAGCCCATAGCATACACAGCCTATAATGTTCCCACTGCTCGGACACAGGCTTCCTCTCGGTGAGAGGGAGTGGGCCGTAATCCACCACGCGGGCCCAATGCGTGCTAAGACCATGCTGGGACTAGATAGTTTTCAAAAGCCAAATTCATAGCTACACACAGCTGTTCCAATAGTCCAAAATATTAAAGTAATTATTACCTGAAGCGCATTTCTTTCCAATTTCAGCGAATTTAGCGTATTTAGCTTCATCGGGCACGAACTTCTTCAGTTTAAGCAGAGCGTTATCCACATCGTATTCTCCCTTGGCGTTGAACTGTAATGAGAAAGCAATAAGGATTGAAATTTGTTGGTCTCTTCGATGTCACAGAGTCGAAGACTTAGTTAATGTGACAGTTACATGAGATGCGACCTAGCCTAGCATAAGAATTGTTCCGACACAACAATTGATTTCTCACAGTGCAATTAATTACATTTAAGTATGGTCATTATAGTCGTTCATAGGTCTTAGATCCGCATGTTAATTGACTGAAAGTGACGTCATGATTATTGTCATGTGATTCTCCCATATCTTCCTGTATATGAGGTTAATGAACCAACTCTGCAGCCTTTATCATCAACGTTAAAATCTCTGAAAGGCTAGCTTGAGCTGATGAGCATAAAATATACAAAACAGTCCCTTTCACAGTCGATGTCACTCATTATGATCAGAAGGCTGTTATCACTAACCTGTTTGATTGATATACTGTCTTTGAGGGAAACAAGGAACCATCCATCTAACCACTATACATATAATACTTAAGCAAACACACAATATCCATATAACCGCAAGCGTAGAATTAAAAAAAGATGCTATGTGGACTTGCTCTTGACCTCATACCTCATGGTAAGCGATGGCTGAGGTCTATGATGGCACGAGCGCGCCCAGAAGATGCCTGTTAACTCTTGCTTTGGACTCATTATTATCTACGAAGCTTAAAATGAACTCGAAAGTTTGTTTCACTTTGAACTTTCTTTCTTTGCAGTTACCAAGGAACATAAAGCATTAGTACTCACAACTTCAGCTTTCTTGTAGACGCACCCGAAGAAGCAAGGCTCAATGCCCTCAGCGCTGCCGGCTGTCTTGGCAGATTTGATCTCATCAGTGCTGACTCCATGCTTCTTTGAACACTCATCTATGATGGGCTTGATGGCTTCAAGGAAAGCTGCTTTTTCTTCTTCTCCTGCCTGAAAAAATTAAATAACGACATATTATTACAGAGAACTTTTGAGAAGGATAATATTTTTTTTAGATTTTTTAATAAATAACGGGTCATTCGTAGACCACTGGCAGTCGTGATGGATCGTCAGATGCCCGAAAGTCTGATAACCAGCCATGCTAAGGGTGTCGTGTTACTCAGTTACAGTGTTGTGGAGGTCAGATAGGCAGTCGCTCCATGTAAAATAGGTACTGGTATTAAGCTACATCCAGTTCGACTGGAAGACAACTGCAATATCGTTGAGAAAAGGCTAGGCTGACGATTACATGAAGTAATGTTCCAGTTCATTTAATAAAATGTTTTAATAATAAAAACAAATTGAAAAATGACGTTTCAATTAATTGACTCAAAAAAAGTAATGCAGAAATCTTTATAAAATTACTTACATAAACTCTGCTAATACTAGCAGCCACCACACACAAAACCAAACAAGTGAACCTCAACATGTTCTACTATCAGCTTTGTTCCTGATCCTTCGAAGCTTCAACTGTGTATGCCGTGGATCGTTACGACGCCTATTTATATAAAACTCCTGTAGTTAGGTAATTTGAAGCGCAGTAATTATTATTAAATCTCATTGCGGCTACGATCAATGCTACAGCGGCGGCAGGAAACGAAGCAAAAAAGATTTCTTTGTTGTTCATTTATTTTGTCAGTGGCTTTTCAAAGTATCGTGTGCAACGAGCTTTTTGCTCCCAAATAGATCTTTTCCTACACTTTCTTAACCTTTAAATATTATCCGTTAGGCACTCTTTCCATCAGAGTGATTTCTTGTACTCGTAATTATTCTAATCCCACGCCTAATGATGACTAACTTTTGGTATGCTCACATGGGTCTAAGAATCAAAACAGTTCATCAGTGACTGAATTTTAACATAGGCAATTAGGCATGCTATTAGGTATATAAGAAATTAATAAATGACTGCGACTTGCGACATCGATAGCAGCACCTTATCTTCGAACAAATATATGTAGGTCATTGCTCATATTACTATTATGCTAGACAGCATCTTTTAACACAAAAATACACACATATGTACTGTAAGTGCTTTGTTTCCAGTAACATAAATAATAAAATATATCTAAACAATAGGGTTCGGGGCGAACATAAAGTTTCGTAAATTGTATAACAGACAGAAAACCCCTTTTCGGGAGTATTCCCGTTTGAGCACCTATTTTCAGAGCACCTTTTTTTAGAGCACCAAAGGTATTCCCATTAGAGCACCAATCAATATTTTACCGTGGTGCTCAAAGGGGAACAATAAAAAATATTCAACTTTGTTCCCTTTTGAGCACCTACGATGCGGTAGCTTCTAATGATGGGGTGTATAATAAAACATATCGATAAAAATTGGCAGTACTTTTATTATCATATTAATTTTAGGAAATTAAGTAATTATTCCTGAATTATGACGTCGGCACTTCAGCGGTTAATATCACAATTAGCCTTATGTTATTTTCTAGGTACCTCTTAAGACAAATAAAATAAAATAAATCACATTCCTCGTAACATCAGTAGTCTTTACACTTATTGTTTTTAGTAAAATAATATTTCTTAACAATACTTACACTATACTAGCGACTGCATCAAAAACTACATTAAAATCCGTTACGTAGTTTAAAAGATCTAAGCTTACAGACAGCGCGAGTGACTTTGTTTTATACTATGTAAAGATTTTCTAAACCAGTCACAAAGTAATCATGACGGTATTTTCCATTCGGGTCAAATAATTTTCAGGCAAGTATTTTTTTCTATATAATCTAGTCGTTTCTGGCACTCGCCGGCCGCTGCCGCGGCACGCTCGCTTCGCTCGCTCGGCTCGTGCGTAGGGGGTCACAGTTTTAACCTAACCTAACCGAACCATTTCTTTTTTTAATAATTAACCTAATGTAACTAGTTCAGTTCCGGGTAGCCTACTAAAAATAATCTCTTTTTTTCTTCTATTAGCGCATGTCGTTTCTGACACCTATATTTTGTGTAAAAGTATTTTTTTGTTCTATGTAATCTAGTCGTTTCTGGCACTCGGCGGCCGCTGCCGCGGCACCGCTCGCTTCGCTCGCTCGGCTCGTGCGTAGGGGTCGCAGTTTTAACCTAACCTAACATTTTTCTTTTGTTGTAATAATTTACCTAATCTAACTAGTTCGGCTCCGGGTAGCCCACTAAAGATAATCTCTTTTTTTCTATTAGCGCAAGTGGATGAAAGAATGAGTTTCATTTTTAGAAAATTGTGTAATTATAAGTCAATATGTAAAACGTTTTTATTCCAAACGTTGTTTTATGAGATAAAATGAATAAAAAATTGCTTGTTAAATAACACGTTATTAAACAAAAGTTTATCTGGTGATTATTTTGTAAAGTGAATTATTTGGCAAACTTGTTGTTATATAATGATGAAATGACAAATCATGTTTTTGAAAATCGTTGTTTGTCAAGTAAAAGGACATGGCCAGTTTTTGTAAGGACGTCGGCATAGTTATCGAATTTATTGTACACCTATGATTTTTGGTGTTTTATATTCGTGAATATTTGCTCATTAAATTGCTACAAATAAAAAACTCAGAGAACTTGTCAGTACAACAAACTATACAAAAAACAGTTTCATTAAACCTTTTAATCAGATCGCTAGCAATAAGGTGCATAGATTATAATTTTGCTATTAAAACATTTAAAGGCGCTTTAAAATAGCGAACAGTTGTGAATTATATTATTACGTATAAGCGCTCCTGCACACGATGCCGTTACCGCGCCGCCCGCGCCGCCGCGCCACTACACTGTAGATACGAGTCGCCCGAAGCCCGCCACCGCGCCGCCGCGCTGCCACCGCGCGCGCTCCCTCTGTTTGATTCATTCCATTACCGGCCGCGGTTCAAACGCGTAATGGAATGAATGAAACAGAGGGAACGCGCGCGGAGGCGGCGCGGCGGCGGCGTGGTTGCGAGCTTCGCGCGACTCGTATCTACAGTGTAATGGCGCGGCGTCGGCGCGGCGACGGCGCGGTGACGGCATCGTGTGCAGGAGCGCTAACTGATATGGTTTTAATATTATTAAGCATTTAAACAAAGTGATGGCCACCTAAATGAAGGATTTTAAACTGCATATTGATTAACATTTTTATGAAACTGGGTGATAGTCTCAAAAAATGTGACAATAATAACAAACATAACATAACATCGCGCCTATATATTCCTCGAAGGGTTGGTCAGAGGTGTAGTACAACCACATTTCACGAGTCCCATGTACGAGCTGATTGCCATCAAGCGCACAAGTCCAGACTCCGGGCTACTACTGAGAAATTCCTGATGAAAAAATTAAGAGAGAGATATGGGGTTTATATCTCTTTGTTCGACCTGGGAATCGAACTCAGGACCTCATGCTCAGCAGTAGCGTTTGCGACCACTAGACCAACGAGGCAGTAAATTAATAGTTTTCTTTAAAGTACATTTTTACAGATTACACTTATATTTTTTTAAATAGGTAGTTCAATATACTATAAAAAAGAGAAGCACAAAATAAAGCAAAAGAGTAAAAATAATTATTTATTTATTAGAGAAAATAATAAAAATATTTTGCTACCGATATTATAATTATTATATCTTAAATGTCTACCTAAATAACATAAATTGCAGCGATAGTGTTAATGAAGATACCGAGTGAGGTCAATCAACCAGCTTGTATAAAATAGAGAATTTTTATTTCACAAATACAGTAACCTGGATTAAGTGCAAGTATAGGGCTTTAGTAATTACATAAATAGCTGCTTTAAACATAACCAAACATGTTAAAAAAATACAAGCATATTTATATATTATTGTTTTACAATTGTAATTATGGTTTTCAAGAAAGATTAGCCTTTTGTTAGATTGTTTTAATATTCTTGAATTGTTAATAATATGTTGTCTAAAAATCCAGTTGGAACTTGGATATTGTTTTGGTGTCTTGCCCAACCAAGGTACCAGATAATTGTCATAACGTGACAACAACAACTAACGGTCCTGTTTCCTACAAGGCAACTACAATAGTACCCTAAAATAGCTTCCAACAGACAGCTTCCTCGATTTGAGCATTGGTTATCCAACGCGAAACTCTTGTTTGATGGTGTGCAGAAAGCGAGGATATGAAATGCCTCTGCAACCTTTGCATGGCTATTCCGCAGTTGATGCACCTCATATTGATCCACAAAACAAATCCGAAACGCAATGCAAATCAGAGTCCAGTGTTAATAGCAAGGTAATTGAGTGGTAGAAGGTATCAGTCCGTAGGAATAAGCAGGGCACAAATAGGAATATTCGCAAAAACATAAACACAGTAGGTACGCAATGAAGAATATGCAATAACATTAATTCCAATCAAAAAGTACTTTGTGATTATTTCATTACATTGACATTCGACATAGACAACGCACATTGTCAGTGTCAAATAAGTAAACGCGTTCCGTTTTATGATTTTTTTTGTGTGTGATATATAAAAAAAAACTATCTTACGCATCAATATTATGAAAAGATAATTTTATTAAATGCAACAAATACCAATGAAGATAGTTTCGTAAGAATAAAATGTTCCTAATATGAGCATTTTGTCGTCCACGTCACATGTCTACAAGTAGTATGCATGGTATGGAACGCCCATTAATATATTTATCTTTCTCTATGGTTCACTATGGCGGAAGTTGACAAACGGTACTTTGAATTCATCATGCATTACTAAATATTTTGAAATAAACACTGACGAGTTCAGAGAGGTTAAAAACAACGTATTAATTCATTTTTCTATTTTTAATATACAATATTATTTACTATGTATGTGTACTTGGAATGTACTTTTTTGTCCATGTCCTTTGTAAATTAATTTTTGGTGAACTGACAGGGCACCCGTTTTATGAGATACAATGAAAAAAAAATCAAATAATACGTTATTGAAAAAAGTTTATCGGATAATTATTTTCTTAAGTGAATTATTTGGCAAACTTGTTGTTGTATAATGATGAGATGACAAATCACGTTTTTGCCCATCGTTGCTTGTCAAGTAAAAATTTGTAAATTAATTTTTGTGTGAACTGGCAGGACACGGGTTTGATTTTGAAGTTATCCTTCTCCTAAACAACTTCTAAAAAGCAAGACAGAGCTTCTTCTTCGACTTGTGACACACAGAAAGTTCAGCGGCTATCTCTCTCAAACTTGCTTGTATGACAGTATGACACTTCGCTCGGCTTTGGGGTCATATAGCGCACGCATAAGCGCACGGCTCGCTTCGCGGGAAGGGTGGTGGTGCATTAAATGCCTACTTCACTTGCTCTACCTGGCCTTAAATACTCTTCATAATAATATGAAGCAGTATATTTATATATACTGTAATCTATGAAAACACCGATTATTTTTGTTAGTGTTACAGCCTACAATTGGTTTGGGGATAGATAAAATTAATGTTGAGGAAACTTATTGTAATATTAACAATAAAAGATTCAGTAAACTTTTATGTTAATGATGATATTATGTTTTTATTAAATGATAGCATTCTGCTATGAAACTGCCAATTTTTAACCGACTTCTAATTATCGATATGTTTTATTATACACCCCATCACTAGAAGCTACCGTAGGTGCTCTAAAGGGAATAAAGTTAAATATTTTTAATTGTTCCCCTTTGAGCACCAAGGTAAAACCTTGGTGCTCCCAAGGTAAAATATTGATTGGTGCTCTAATGGGAATACCTTTGGTGCTCTAAAAAAAGGTGCTCTGAAAATAGGTGCTCAAACGGGAATACTCCCCTTTTCGGTGCGCAGCCCAGCTATGTCAAAAGAAGGGTGCACGTCATATGTTTTCAAAGGAAGCTTCTAGAATGTTCTAGAAGCTTCGACTCGCCCTCATTGGCCGAGTGGGAATGAGAGACGTTTCCGCCAGAAGCGCGCGGATTGAGGTAGGAACGGTTGGAAATAGTTTCGGGTTATAATCAAAATGAATAATAGGTGAATGAAAAAAATAGATAGGCTCTATACGTTCCAGCTAAATAAGAGCTCAAAACTCTAAATTGCGGTCATTTTTGCGAAACCATCATACGACTAATCTTTGTACGTAAAAACATTTAGACGGGGTTGTATCTGACGGAGCATATCACTACTGGAATTTGACAGTCGTTAGGGTAACCCTTAGCCAGTAAAATAACGGTCAGTCTAATCTCAACTACACGGGTCTGAATCAAATTATAAGATAATTGGTTTTGCAGTCCATCCACCTCTAATAATGACATGATGCTCAGCAGCATCTGAGTATAGACTCAAAGTTGACGATGGTTCCAATTAATCACTATGTTTGCAGCTAATACAGCTTTTAGTGGAATGATATGGTAGTGGACTTCTAATGGTAGTGGTGGCTCAGATGTATTTACTTATTTTATTTTATTAAATATACAAACGTTTTTCTATCTTGGACGTGCATTGCATAACACATGCGTGTTATGCAATGCACGTTCAAGATGGAAAAATCCGAAAAAATGTTGCACGGTAAGTTCCATCGCTGCTCGGATATAAAAAGAACTATGCATAACAATAAGATCAAAGTTCAAGATACGACTCCTTATAAATATGAATTCACTAGATGACTAGAACATTACAAAGTTGAATACCTAGCAAGAATAGATGGTCTAGGAAACTCCCAAATTGCATTATTATGATAATGCCTGTCAGAACATTGCAAGCAAAGTCCATTCTAACAAAAGCTTTTAAAATATTTAAGAAGCTAAATCTAGTGATCAGTATACCGTAAACGAATCATTTTTATACGCTATAATTTGTACCGCCACAAAACTAAAATTACTCAGTTGGTAATTATCAGCCTAATTGTTTTTTTGTGTTATTGCGTACTAGCTTCTGGCCGCGACGTCGTTCGCGTGGAAGTCGTAAGACACCTTAATTTACTAAAATAACAGCCATTTTATAAAACTTTCCTTTATACTACGTTTGTAGTTTTCTCAGCAGCCAAAATATGAAGAGAGTCAGGACTAGTGATGCCGGAGCAAGCGACGTGCAGTTGTCCACGTGACAAGTATCTCGTCCTAAGGTGAACACCCGCAGATTTCAGTAGTAATTTCCCATTCCCCCTCGAAAACTATGTTTGCAATCTTGGATTTTTATTTTGACCCCACTATCGGCTTTAACACCCTCGAAAACCATGAAAACGACAGCCATGATGAAAAATTTGAAAATGGTTCCAGTCGCCATCTTTGATTTTCATTTTGACCTCACTATTGGCTTTAGCACCCTCGAAAACCATGACAACTATCTCTCTCTATCTTTATATTATATATGTCACCGGAAAATAACAAGAACCGCAAATTTATAAATTTCCTAGGAAATTTATAAACTTCCGTAGGATTCTAAACGAGAGATAAATTGTATTATTTTACGCCCACATTTTCGTAAATTGATAAACTTACCGAATTCACGCGTAAAATAATAAGTAAGCAATAACCAAACGCCATGTGCGTATCTCTTGTTTAGAATCCTACGGAAGTTTATAAATTTCCTAGAAAATTTATAAATTTCCGGTTCTTGTTATTTTCCGGTGACATATATAATAGAAAGAGACAGAGAGAGGAAAGTATCATGGAAGGGGGCATAACGATTTCTACCAGTTTACCTACTCCTACAGTCCTACCGCAAGCCGCGTTAAAGAACTTCGTTCATAAAATTTCAATTGTTGGGAATCGAACATAACACACATTGACTGAATAAGCTCCTTAAAGGTATAGCAGGATGTTAAACATTTAAAAGGTTATATCTGTAACAATCTGCTATATTCGTTCCCTATTCTGCACCCTAATTGCGTAACACAGTATCAATCATAATCTGAATCATTTTGAAGTATATTGCTAATCCATTGCTTCATTATGTTCGAAAAAACAACGCCGCTCAACAACGTTAATACAAGAAAGGCATTTTTGAACGTCAACAACATGTACAGAACCTGCTATGATCCTTCCTTACTACTTTTGCGTCATCCTCTTTCATACAAGCACGCCGGTGGATTGATTGATCTGTAAATCCGCTTCAAGGTTTAGGGAATTGTAGCAGCCAACCTAGTGAGCTTAAAAGGCTGACTAACATTTGAAGATATATTAAGCCTTCTTGCATTTTTCTACGTCTTTTCAAGGGCCACCAATCCCTGGCTACATAATATACCTACTCGTATAATATGTTTTGGCATAGGTATTTACGCGGTAATGAATGCATGCATTATCCCCAAACACCTAACAAATACTTTGTCATCCATTAACGTGTAAGTATATCTTTTGTTGGAGATCCTAAAATAAATAAATAAAAAACTAACTAGCATTATTTTATTTCTCATTTTGCACTTTAATTTTATAATTCCTAGCTAAAATAACTATACCAACAAAAGATTTGGACTCTTGACTGCTTAGTCGTTAGTCAAATCATTAACGTTTGTTCCACTGCCTCTATTCAACGCACCTGACACTAATCGCCGCGTAACAGGTAAAAAAGACTTACTGCCGCACTCAGAGTCGTAACCTAGGATTAATCGACTTAATAAAATCTTAAATTCACTAACAGAGCACGCGCAGCCTAAACCTCTGGGACTAGAAGCATGAAATTTTGAGACACAAGAGACAGTGTGCACTAAGGAAAGATTTTTGAAAAATCATGCCGTAATGGTTAGAAAACAACAACGATTTGCCGATGGGAAATCTTATCAGTCACATGGCTTGTCAAACATGAACTTTGATTAACAGCTATTAATTAGAAAGCTGTCAGTCAAAAGCTTAATAGATTAAGAACATTTTTTTTATATAAGTATGCTAACATGCTGATCAGTTAGTGTAGTATAATCAGCCTATAATGTTCCTGCTGTTCGGACACAGGCCTCCTCTCCGTAAACGGGAGTGGGTACGCGGGCCCAGTGCGGGTTGGTAGATGTAACATGTCTTCAAATTTCTCGGTTCTGGGATATGCCGGTTTTCTTACGATGTTTTCGTTCACCGTTTTGAGAGCAGTGGTGATGAAATAAGGTACATAAAGTAAATCGCCTGTGTGGGTTCGAACCGACAACCTGCAACTCGTAAGTCGCAGCCGTTACCACTTAGGATACTACACGTTACAAATTAAAGTAAATGATATATTATTAAGTGTCATCTGCGAGTGCGGCGGTTAGATAATAAAAGGACAACTGAAGAAAAACAATAGAACTGACATAATTGCATTGTTTTTAATACGTTACAAAGTCTAAAGTACGGGAAAATATTATTATTAGCAATGCACCATGCTATGCTTTGTATGTACAAGTTAGACAACTTGATTTTCCGGTGTTAGGTGTTAATTATGAACATGATTCATAAAATAATCACTAAGCAACCACTGATAAATAGTATCGCAATAAGAATAGACATAACTACATTTATGAATGTAGGTAAACCATTTCTAATGCTACGGTGCCACGGCCCGTTTTTTCTTTGTTATCTCACAGGCCAGGCCAACAGGCCGTTGGAACCATTGCATCCGATGAATCCTGCCCGTCGGATCCGTCAGGAGTCGATAATTTCAAAGGCGCAGCGTGACGCGACGCGGGGGCGCTTGTCGTGGCCAGTACGAGCGCGTTTCTTTTTGCATTGTTTATCAAACGTTGACTACTGAATAAAACCACAGCGGCTGCACATGCAGCCATGCTCTCCGTATCTATTGACATGTTGGAATAGCAACCAACAGGCCACACCAGGCCAACGCACGCCGTGGGGATAATCGACACAAGCCGTGCGACCGCGGCTTTACCCATAACACAGACGATGCTGATTAAGAATTCCTGAAACATAAGTTTTGTCAAGGGTTTATCATCTGTAGTTATTTTAGCAGCCACTTCAAATTGTAAGTCAATTATATTCATAAGAATATCATTGGGCAACCAACATGTCATCTCTGGCGATTGGTTGATGATAGGATAACCATCAGTTCAACCAACCTAAATACACATCGCTATCAAATAAGAAGATGTTTTACCACATGCAATTGCCCAATGCAATGCAAATACCATCAATACTGAGATCCTAAATACCTATTGATGTTCAATATTGACCCAATTACTATACTAAATGCTGGTCTTTCGATACGCTTCACAATTTCAAACCTGTTTACATTGACTTGAAATGTCGGATTCAAATAAACGATTTGACGTATCATTTGCCTCATGTCATCATCAAACGGATATTTCATCATTGTTTGTATTTCTATTGTCATCTTGTAATGAAGGAAAAATCGATTTGCCTCCGTATCGAAGGTCTGTCTATCGTACAGGATATTGGGTATATTGAAATTCCTTTGTTTTAGTATAAATCCACCAAACATCGTCAAAGTCACCACATTCGTCCAAAGAATTTTGAAGAGATTTATTCCTTACGAATATTCAAAATGTTCAAGTCTGGTGTGTATTTTGCTGTCTTAGCAGTTTTCTTGAAAAATGCTTTGGTAAGTTTTCCACTTTAGTATTAAACAACACTGTGCTTTCTTCTTTGAAATTGATTTGCATAATTTTATTATGCTTCAATAATAGTCCTAATCATTTCCTTGTGCATTATTTTCAGGCCATTACTGATGAACAAAAAATCGAAATACAAACAAAATTCCTGGCAGTTGGTGCAGAATGTATTAAAGAATATCCCCTTTCAGTTGATGACCTTTCTGCTTTCAAGAGCAGAGTTTTTCCAGAGGGTGAAAATGCTAGTTGCTTCACAGCTTGCATCTTCAACAAACTGGGACTGGTATGTATAAAATTAGTAACTTTATCATTATCATCATAATTTCAGTTTCGAAAGACGTCCACTGTTGGATATAGGCCTCCCTCAAGTGCCTCTGCATATTATTTCTATGCCTAAATAATTATATGCTATATATGCAGAACTTTAGACAGTTGTTACTGTTTTATTTTCCTAATTAATCTGGAGCAATAACAAGATAAAACCGGTTATTTTGTTGTCAGATAAAACGATTATTGTATGTGATTGTGTCTTTTACATGGAATTGAGAGAGAAGATTGTCAATTAAAAAAATATCGATACTTTTATAGACGCATGTGTAATTCGAATTACTTTGTTTTTTTTTTCAGAATAAAATTATAATGTTGTTGTATCTATTATTCTACTTTTCACTTCACTATAGCATTTCTTACTTCAGTTAATCAGCTTTTTTCTTCCCTTTGCAGTTCGACGATAAGGGAACATGGTCACATGTAACAGCCTTGGAAAATGCCAAGAAAGTGTTCGAAGATGAAGATTTGAAAAACGTTGAAGGAATCTTGAACACTTGTGCCAAAGGTATATAGAAAAATCATTATAAATCCCTTATATTATTCTCAATATATTCAAAAAATTCAAAAACAAGCGACCCGCCCCTACTTCGTATGGTTATTGCGACTAGAAAAAACTTCGAGATTTCATTATTATAATATAAACCTTCCGGATTAAAATCTTTAAATGCTGGTGAAAACCGCATTAAAGATCATCACATCACATCTGAGTTTAGAAGAACAATTGTGGTCACACACGAAAAGCGATTTTTAATTTATAATACATATGTATACCTATTTATTTAAAAAAGGTGCTAGTTTTTATATCTATATTTTTTCCTAAACAGTTAATGAAGAAGAAGTAGCTGATGGAGAGAAAGGATGCGACCGAGCCAAGCTAGCTTATGAATGTTTCATCAAGAACTACGAACAAGTACGTAATATTAAGTTCGTTATATTATAGTACAAGTTCTTCATCCTTCACTTTGGTACGAGTCCCTAGAACAGCTAGAAACGAATAATTGCGTACCTAACATTAACTATAGGCTTTTATTTTGACAGTTCAACCACATTCAATGCGTTATTTACGTTGTTAACCAGACAAATTTTTCGAATATATTTATAAAGCAATACCCTTCAAAATTATTCAAATCGAGATCTAGTGATCGGGTTGATTGAGCGTGTTACGCATTTCGGGTGCTGGTCCGTCTGACATATAAAAAAGGTGATTCCTATTCCATATCATTAGGTACTATATGTCACCCACACGGTATTGGGGAACCGCCTTCCTTTTTTTCTCCGCTATTTGGGGATCGCACCAACTGTGTGAAGATAGTTACTGCTGTGGTAAAAATATTAGCCAATCAGCAACACCAGACTGCACAGCATATACTGGACTTATGGAGGCTATTGCACTTCAAACAATGTGCCATCCCTGGTGGGGATCGAACCCACGACCTTTGGATTAGAAGTCCAACGCGCTATCCTCTGCGCCACAGGGACTAATATTGTAGACATTGAAACGTACGATTTCCTTTAAAAGTCTTTAGCATACTTTGACTGCCTGTTGACTATTTAAGAGAAGAGTCCTAGATTGGCCCCAGGACCAAGAAAGTGTTGTAAGTTGTACCCAATAGGAATTTCTCAGTAGAAGCTTTTAGACAGAATTCGTGCCGATTGATGGCAAAAGGCCATAACATAAGCCCTAAACATAATTCTAATCTTTTGAAATGCGGGTGTATATACAGTCCCGAGCATAAATAGAAACCAAAAGCGATTTTCGCTTAAAGTATTTATAAAAATTTAATAATGTT
The DNA here is from genome assembly GCA_945859645.1 of Amphipoea oculea. Lineage (NCBI taxonomy): Eukaryota > Metazoa > Arthropoda > Insecta > Lepidoptera > Noctuidae > Amphipoea > Amphipoea oculea. Next base: position 8,794,127 of record OX243874.1, read on the forward strand.
ACATAGTTTTTGCATAACCTAATGAAATGGGTCTTCTCTCTAAGTTGCAACCGTTTTTTCACGAGAAAATCGCTTTGAAATTTTGCGTAACTGTATTTATACTCATAACTGTACTTGTATTCATAAACATACTTTCTCTCCCCTTTGGAGAACAAGCGTGATTTTGATAATTCTATTTTTAACTAGCTTCACCCGCGTGAAATTTCACCCTCCCCCCATTCACCCTCTTAGGGGTGGAATTTCGAAAAACTCTTTCGTAGTAGATCCTACTCTTCACAAAGAACACACCCTCCTAATTTCATGTCTCTAGGACCAGCGGTTTAGACTGTGCGTTGATATATCAATCAGTCAGGACTTTGAATTTTATATTTATATAGATGTAATTTTCTTTTACAGCTCGGTTTCGACTTCGACTTTTAAGAAAGTTAGAATGTGGGATCATATTTGCTGGAAGATAGTCCCAACGATCCTTATTGGATATTTAATTTTAATTTAATGCACATACACGGCTCTGTATTTAGTTTAATATTGTCTTCAATGCGTTAAGTGATACTACGGATTGCGGATTTATTGTAAGATTACTTTTATTCACATAATAAATTATTATTCAATACTATTCATATATTTATTGTTTTCTTTTGAAAGAGAGCCACATTAAGTTTTCCTTTCCTTGATTCACTGTCTAGTTTACCTATTAATCGTGAAAAAGTGTCTATAACAAACCTTGTGCAGGGTCAAATTTAATTACTCACTGGCGTGACGATTTAGACTCATTCCTAACCGACTGGACGGAGAAGGTACAGCACAAGGAAATGTGGAAGAAAATGGGGGAGGCCTTTGCCCAGCAGTGGGACAGTACAGGCTAAAGGAAATATAAAGCGAAACTCTGCAGATATCAAAATTTACAAAACGTAAATAAAATATTTGGTGATTTTTTTTTGAGGGGTTACGACGACCGAAGTTAATGAGTAATGAATGAATGATTGACGTGTAAAAGTGTTTGTACAAACCTACTTACAGAAAATAAATCATTTATCAATGTAGTTACTACAAGTAGTACTAGTTTATAAAATACTAGCTGCGCCCCGCGGTTTCACCCGCATAAGTCTCGATCCCGTGGGAATATCGGGAGAGAAAGGATCCTATGTCCTTTTTCGGGACTCAAACTATCTCTATACCAAATATCATCTAAATCGGTTCAGCGGTCTAGGCGTGAAAAGGTAACATACAGACAAACAAATAAAAATATACACACTATAATAAATATGTCGGCGCGTCTAGAGAATTGGTTCGGTGATGCCAACCTCTTTGGTTAATATTTTTTTAGAAGATATGTCAACTGTCAATTTGACGTAACACCATGGACTGGGGAGGCGGCCGGCCATTATGGGAACTTTGAGAAGTGAGGGATACATTCACATGGGTTGATCGTAAAAGACGATATTGATTGGAGAAATTGTGCTATGATATCCAATAGTGTGTAATTTGATTGCGCTCGCGCCCCACGTGCATGGTGGAATGTCACTCATGCATTATCGTTAATTAAATAATTGGATTAGACATCCTGTGATTGTTCATAAAGACTTTCATAATACTTTCAACTCCTCGCCCGCAAACCCACGCAACATAGCCTCTTCTGATAAAGTTGATCTAATCCCTTTATCAGAAGTGGGATTCAGAGGGCAAGATATTGAGGAGACATGTGAGATTCCATTAGAACAACCTGTGATCAATGAAGTTTCCAAGGAAAATCATGATGAAAGTCTCCTTGGGAACATGGATACTCTTTTATCACGCCTGCAGACTGCAACTCAAGCTACTCCAGCAAATCATGTCTCAATAAAACTAACAAAGTTTGACCCTGATGATTCTGAACCAGATATTGAAGAACACAACTCTTCAGGATTTTAAGCAAAGTGTAATTAAAGAGACGCAGTGAGGATTGTGATTCTTCAGAAACTAAAACTTGTGATAACTTCAACAAAAAGCATCAACTTAACCGGTCAAGCGGCGCGCGTTGCCCATTGGCGACGAAACAATAGAAAATCAGTTGTGTCTCATTAGCGGAGCTTGACAGATGAAACACGGTTTGGAGGAACTTGCTTCTATCGTGGAAGTAGAGAACACAAGCTAGATAAATGCCGTAAGCGACGCAATACAGATAGTCAAAAGTCAAGACCAACGGAGAAGGAAAACTCTGTTACATGTTTTGCGAAGCCTGGACACATTAGTACAACCTGCCCAGGAAAGAAGTCTGGAACTGAAAAACATGCAGCACGCTGATAAGTGCAGATTTGCAAACATAAAATAATGAGAGGTACCCTGTCAACATCAACTGGTGAGGTCATTTTGTTTCTTTTTGATAGTGGCAGTATTACAGAAATATAGAAAGTTCTTCATAGATGGTGTGCCTATACGTCGCGTGACCACAGGTGAGTTACCTTATAGACCCATATAAAACTGTTCAGAGTCGTCCCTATCGGTTATTACCTGCTGAAAAAGAAATCGTTAAAGATAAAGTGCTGACTTAAAAAAAAAATCTGCCTCAAACATAGCATTGAATTGCACCTGGTTGCTACAGGGCTAATGGACAGGTCGATCGCATAATGCGTATAATTAAGAGCCTATAAACCGTAATAAAAAAATGATTATAATAAAGTTTGGCGCGACGAACTTCATGATGTTCAACTTGCTCTTAATAGTACTCGATCTAGGATAACGGGATACACACCCACTGAACTCGTGTTCGGTATTCAAGCCCAGTCGTTGGGTATCTCTAAAATTTCATCCAATATCAGTATGAATACTCTCACCTGCGCAAATTTAGAATGTATCGAAACGTCGCACCCCGCAGAATCAAACAGGCTGCAGCAGCCGATACTCAAAGATTAACCGCGGTAGCGCACAAGTACGGCCTTATGTGCATGGTTTGTTCTTATCAAAGGTTGAGAACGCAACCAAACCAAACTGTCGCGTAAATTCCGGGGTCCGAACTCATCTGCTTTAAAACGTTTGCTCCGAACTGAAATCCATGACTGGTACGAACCGCATAAACAAATACATGCGTCTAGTACCCAGAGGGATTGAAGGATTAGTAGAATTAGCATCAAATATGATTAATGATGAGGAGGCCGAGACGGCGCGTGATTTGGAACAACTTGAAGAAATATCACCTATTGATAGCGATAGTGATACTCTCTCGGTGTCCAGTGAGGGCACTCTGCCCGCCAGTTCAGGAACCCTTACAGCTTCGCACTCTGAATCGCATTCGTTCATTCATAAAGCGGATGTACATTAAAATGAAAGCACGTTGTTGAGATACTTCATAAACACGCAAACACAGTAGAATTTGCTAAGCGTAGTCGTAAGGGCCCAGTACGCCCGGTCTACGCCGCATAGTGAGTTGGTGGCTAGTCGTAAGGGCCCAGTACGCCCGGTCTACGCCGCATAGTGAGTTGGTGGCTAGTCGTAAGGGCCCAGTACGCCCGGTCTACGCCGCATAGTGAGTTGGTGGCTAGTCGTAAGGGCCCAGTACGCCCGGTCTACGCCGCATAGTGAGTTGGTGGGTAGTCGTAAGGGCCCAGTACGCCCGGTCTACGCCGCATAGTGAGTTGGTTGTTGGTCGAAGGGGCCTCGTACGCCCGGTCCATACAACATGGTGAGTTGGTTGTTGGTCGAAGGGGCCTCGTACGCCCGGTCCATACAACATGGTGATTTGGTTGTTGGTCGAAGGGGCCTAGTACGCCCGGTCCATACAACATGGTGATTTGGTGGTTGGTCGAAGGGGCCCAGTACGCCCGGTCCACACCGCATGGTAAGTTGGTGGTTGGTCGAAGGGGCCTAGTACGCCCGGTCCATTACACGTAGCAATTTGGTGGCTAGGTCAAGGTGCATAGTACGCCAGCCTACGCCGCATGGCGATTTGGTGATTTGACGAGAGGGCCAAGCGGGCCCAGCACACGTTATGTTTTATTCATGTGGTTGAGGTTGTGCTACTTCTTAGTGAGAGACCATTAAATGTTAGTCTATACGTGTGCATGTCAGGAATGGACGAGCTGACCAATGGAATGCTATTTCCTCTGGTAATTCAGATGCGCAATATCACTAAGCGCACGAGGGCGTGCGATAGTCAGGGTGGCCGTGTCGGCGCGTCTAGAGAATTGGTTCGGTGATGCCAACCTCTTTGGTTAATATTGTTTTTTTAGAAGATATGTCAACTGTCAATTTGACGTAACACCATGGACTGGGGAGGCGGCCGGCCATTATGGGAACTTTGAGAAGTGAGGGATACATTCACATGGGTTGATCGTAAAAGACGATATTGATTGGAGAAATTGTGCTATGATATCCAATAGTGTGTAATTTGATTGCGCTCGCGCCCCACGTGCATGGTGGAATGTCACTCATGCATTATCGTTAATTAAATAATTGGATTAGACATCCTGTGATTGTTCATAAAGACTTTCATAATACTTTCAACTCCTCGCCCGCAAACCCACGCAACATAGCCTCTTCTGATAAAGTTGATCTAATCCCTTTAAATATATACACTATAAAGTAATCATTATAAATTGAAGATTAGTACACAAACATTATTTGTATTATAACTATATACGTATACAAACGTACAGTAATTACATTACATTAGGACTTTTCGCCTTGTAACGTATTTCTATGCTAAAACACAAAAAAAAGAAAGAAAAAAAAAAAAAAAAAAAAAACATTACTACTTTAGTTATACTCTTGTTTTCAATTTTATCATTTTTTTAATTTTATCATTTTAGTTTTAGAAACACATTTTTGTTTTTTTCATTTTTTTTTATCACGCTTGTCTTATTACAAATTCTAAACAAATATTGTTTTTGTGAAAACACTTTGTTTGCATTGAAGTAACGTTAGTAGTTGCATTGTCTGATTTCTTTGCATATACTACTTGTTTACGCTAAGCTTGTAACTCGTTATCGTCATCTACGATTCACAGCAAAACAAATGTATTTGGTAAAAAGTGTCTTAACGTATTTACATTATGACTACTATTCCATGAGCGAGAATCTTACCTTGCCGTAACACAGTCCTTGACTAGTACGGGAGGTAAAGAACTTTTCTCTGTATACCGTCATTGGGCATTTATTATTTTATCAAGTATGTGAACCATTGCTTTACTTGTGATAGCATTATTATAATTTAACTGTTCTTCTACTCCCCTTGCTACTTGTTATAGATGAGTTCTAACTTAGTGTAGTTGAACGTAAGTATTGTGCCCTATACCTACTATGTACTATGTAAAAATGTATTACCGGTGTACTGTAACCTAAACTTATGGTCAATAAAGTTTTTATTATTATTTTTGTTTGATTTTACGTATCTCGGGACCATGGGGTCCCGGTCCTTTGGAAGGCGTACGAGGGGCCGAAGCCAACCCGCAGAGGCCCCTTAGGAAATTTTAATGAAATATGGCACCAACCGACGATTATCCCTGTACGCACTATGCAAGTGCACCCAAGGACAATCCCCGGTTGGTGTAGGACTATTGCAGGATATGAAAAAATAAAAAATTGGACTATAGGTTTGGGTGGCTAAAGTGGACTGGTTACCAATAACTATGGAAGAACTATGACCCCTGCCCAATCAATGTTTTATATATACACGGATAAAATAGCAGGGGGTGACTTGCACACTCAATAATGGGCCCCCGGAAACGGTCGCTAGCACATAGTGACGTAGCGACAAGGAGGCAACATGTCCTGAAGTGCTTATGAGGAGTGGAGAGGTATTCCACTAAACAGACAGAGTTACTTTCGAATTTATGATATTAGTATAGTAAGGATGTTTTTTTTTTTATTTCATTGTGTTGAGATATTGATACCCATTACGTATGTAAAATTTAAACAAAAAAAAAAACTGATTTTCAATAGCTAGGTACTCAAACTGGAATATCTGCGGATGACCCCTAAAATAAATCATCAAATCAATTTTGTTTTTCGTTTCTTCATGTTTAGATATCGATACCCACCACGTCTGTGAAGTTTTGCTAGCTAATTTAACCCCTCGTATGCTTAAACGTGGATCCACGCGAGACACAATGGCTTTTTAATTGTCTGTAATTACGGCATTCAACCGGTTAATTTAACCTTGTACATGGTAACGAAGTAATGGCAAAAGATAATCCTCAATCAAAAGTAGAAGTAAAATAACTGACGCTCATAAACCAGTTACATAAAATGATAATTATAATAGACTAGCTTCTGCCCGCGACTTCGTCCGCGTGGAATTTTTGGTTCCTCCGAACCGATCAGTCGCATCGCGTCGCCTAGCCTGTGCGCACTACTAGGTACTTAGTTTTCACTTCGCGTTCTTTCTGACATTTTTTCTTTCTGCTCGGCTCCGAAGAGTCGTAACGTGATGTTAAACAGCCTGTAGCCTTCTTCAACAGGTAGCTCCAGAGATTAGCGCGTTCAAACAAACAAAAAAAACTTCAGTTTTATTATTAGTAGGTACTAGCTGCGCCCTGAGGTTTCACCCGCATACGTTTCGATCCCGTGGGAATATCGGGATAAAAAGTAGCCTATGGGTATGTTAATCCAGGGTGTCAGTTACCTTCATACCAAATTTTATCAACATTGGTCCAGCCGTTTGAGCGTGAAGAAGTAACAAACATATAAACACACCCTCACACTCACAAACTTTCCCCTTGATAATATTACTAGTGTGATAGATTACCTCAACTCAATTACTCAACTTGAGATAGTTTAATCTCAGAAATGGAATTCCAGATCAAAAATGTGATCAAAGATTGCCAAAGTGACGTTTCAGGGATAGTCAACATTTCCAATTTCGCGCTTTTGAAATCACGCTGAAACGGCGTCACAAAATTAAACATTTTAGTTATAGCCTAAGGTCTCGTCGTAAACTAATGAAAGTAAAAGATCAATCATCTAAAGACCAATAATGATCTTCAGACACAGACATAGCAGTTCGTTGTCTCTTTTATGTAGTGATTTGTTTATACCTCTTTATAATATTAGTAAGTATACAGGGTGTTACAGAAAGGGTATATCAATACAAACGGGTTGAAGAGTGTATCTGGTCTAGAATCTCTGTACAAAATTTCAGCTCAAAAGCATTAACTTTGAAAATGTTTAATATTTTTTTATTTCGACATCACGGCGCTGCACTGGCGCGCGGCGGCGTGATGTGCCTGTACTAGGAGCACAGACACACTACAGATAATGGATAATGACCCTCGTAGTGCGGTGACACGTTTGTTTTGATTTCAATTTAATAAACTATCGAAATAAAAAAATATTAAGCAATTTCAAAGTTACTGCTTTTGAGCTGGAATTTTGTACAGAGATTCTAGACCAGATACACTCTTCAACCCGTTTGTATTGATATACCCTTTCCGTAACACCCTGTAGAAGTATAGCATTGTAAAGTTTCTATATTTATGTCTGTAATTTATAGATATGGTGTACATAATAAAGAGTATTCTATTCTATTCTATAGATATCATTTTTTTATCTAATTGATGTGCTATTTTAATTTTGCTGAGTAACCGTAATGCAGTGGTTACTGCAGTGATCTTCAGTGATTATTATTTATTATGAATTCAATAACAACGATGCGCATAATAATAATTACAACAGTTTCTCATACATCGACACTTACACCTAATAAGTATTGACGTACCTATAAGAAACTAGATAAATCGAGAAGATTGTGAAAAAAAATAGCAGTTTCTAAAGCAGGACCATAAATTAACTCACAATTTTTTTTTTGACACTTTGGCGGGGACGGATTGGATGCGTAAGGCAGAGGACAGGGTGTTGTGGCGTAGCCTGGGAGAGCCCTATGTCCAGTAATGGACTGCGATAGGCTGATTTGATTGTTTTTTTTTAACTAGCATGGGTTATGTTAGATCCACCTATATTAAAATAAATAAATAAAATAATTTTCCTATATACCACTGTTGAGTTGATTGTAAAAGCTCCATTGTAAAGAAAATTCAAATTCAAATATTTATTGCTCAACACAGTAATTTTATCCATTTCCAGATGTTAAGTGAATGCGCAGTACACTGTATTGTACCAATTCAAGCATGCAATATTCATAATTATAGTTATACAATTTCATTACATAATGTCATAAATTCAAAAATTAAAAAAAAAATAAGTTGTACAATGATATAAATTCAAATTAATAAGTTAACAATGTCATAGATGCAAATTAAAAGGTAATGTCAAAGTAATTAATGGAATTAACCAATTTATAATTTTTCATGCATTGTATTATTAAAATTATTATTTAAATTAAAATATATGCCAGTAGTCATTCAAATTACAGTATACAATTGCACTTAGATAGAATTAAGCTTAAATAAATCGGCCTTTTGACATATCTAATTATTGATTATTTAACTTGTCTGTTAAGAATTCACCAATGGAATAGTACGCTTTTTTAACCATAAAGTCTGTTAGCATTCTTTTGAATTTGTTAACATCATTCTCAAGTCTTATAGTCGTGGAAAATAGAGTTTTGCTTTCTTTGTAATACTATAGGTATTGACATCAGAGTCTATACTGAGTCAAATTAAATTAATTAGCGAAACTCTACAGACGTAATCTAAATACTGTAAAATTAAAACAAAAAAGATTTGTTGGTTTTTTTTGGGTTCAACGACCACTGGATGTTTTGTTACTTGAAGTATAAGTTGAGAAAATCTGTTTACTTGTTTTGTCGTGTTGAGATATCGATATCGACAGATACGTTACGTTTGTGAAGTTTACACAATAAAAAAGCTGATTTTTAAACTGATATTTCAAGTGAGTACACTAAGAAGACGTGAGTGGATGAAGGGGATATGTCACAAAATTCTAATTTCGAGAAAATTGAGTTCAAAATATCCTAAAATGTTTATGTGAAACTTTGAACTCAATTTTCTCGAAATTAGAATTTTGTGACATATCCCCTTCATCCACTCACGTCTTCTTGCGGTAGTTGACTCCACAAAAACAATCGACAGTTAAACTATTTTGTTTTGTCGTGTTAAGATATGGACAACCATCACGTCCGCGAAGTTTCGCTACCTAATTTAATTGGACTCTTTATTCTAGTTCGGATGCAATTTTTTTATTTTAAATGTATAATTAGGGTCGAGTAGGTTCACAGAACAAAAATAAAAACGGGCAGTGTTTTTAACAATTTATTTCAAAAGTCACTCCAAAATCAATCTCAACAATAAATTAATATTACCTAAGAACTGTTTAAGAAAGATTTCCACCAGCTTCTCCTAAAACATCTCGTAGCGATGACTCATCAGAAATCAAAATCGAATCCGTACTGAAAAAGACACGCACAAAAAGAAACAATTAAAATCATGAATAACATTATATTAATTATGGTCATAAGAACTATGGGGATAGAAGTAAAAAACAGGGAACATTTGGGTTTTTGTTAAAAAACAAATATTCGCGGGATTAACTGGACTCCTTCAACAAGAACTGGTCCTTAGAAGTGGAAAGAGAGTAGGGAGGCCTTTGCCCTGCAGTGGGACATCACAGACTCGAATTGGTTCCGATTTTTACTGCGAGGAGTTATTTTTCCACAAGACCGAGTGTTCAAAGTGACAATTCTAATGAAGGAATGCCACTGTTATTTTTGAAATAACTTACTTTAGGAGCATTTTCAGTAAAACATCCAAAAGCAAGTTTCGCTCTGTCACAACCTTTTTCCCCGTCCTTCGTTCTCTGTTGATTCACTGCAAAATACAAAGAACATTTTAAAATAATTATGCTTTATTTTTATTTAAGCCTCTGATCTAGAAAATATTTCCAGCAATTAATTAGTGGTTAATATTTATTTATTTATAGTAAATATGTATTTATGTTGTAATATGTATTTGTTAAATATTTATACACAGTAGTAAAGGCATTTGACATTGAATGACGAACATTCAAGAGTCATGATATGATTGATGATTGATCGAATGGCATCTGATACTGTTTCTATGATACTATTAGCATACAACGGCCACTTGATAGGGGCTACTAGTCACCTACATGTAAACTTAGTTACCTGCCGAACATTTCTCCATTATTTCATCGACGTTCTTCAAATGTTCATCACTTCCTTTCAACACCTTCTTGGCATTCTCTCGTGCTTTAGCTGGTGATATCATTCCCATGTCGTCCATCTGGAAAAAATAGGCCAATAAACCAAATATTTACATGTGAAACCCTGTTACAAACATACCATGAAAGTAGGCCGCCGCAAACATAATCTGAAGAAGTGGAGCGTAATGGATTCACCCAATATCCTGCAGCCTCATCTACTAGTATCCAATTGTCGGTTTACCTGCACCCTTAACGAGCTGAACAACGTCTCTGACGCCGCAATAAATGTGGCCACCACTGGGCCCAAATAGTATAAATAGCAACATAGATGTACCGCCGAAACGAAAAGAAGATAAACAGGCCACTTTTATTAACTTTATTATTAAAAGATGGTCACCAGCCTCCTCAAAACTCCTCATGTTGTTAACATGAAAAATGCCATGATAACAGTGGAGGTTAACGCACTATTTGTCATTGATCTATTAGAAATAACTTTTTTATAGGTACCCTTATATTGTACCTGGCTATAAAAGTAACGGCAGATCAAAGAAACGATGGATGGACTGTGTGAGAGATGATATGGCTAGAAAGGGGTGACTACCGAGATGAAGACTAATAGAGACGTATGGAAGAAAGGGTCATGTTGCGTCGACCCCAAATAAATTGGGATAAGGGTAGGAGAATGATGATAGTGATGACGATAGCAATAGAAAATATTTTACTGTCCAATAAGCAGGTTTACAGGTTAACAGCAAGTTGAGACGACATGAGTATATACCTAGCTTAAAATACTAGCTACAGCTAGGTATTATTATTTACCAGTGAGCCCCAAACTAGACAGTCTGTATCTTGGGGCTCGGGGTACGAACTCCAGAGTGGACAGTAGGGAGGTGATTTCAGGTATGGTTTGGTACGTGTGTATGTGTAATGTTTGTGTGGTGTGTGTGTGTGACGTGTGTGTAGTGCGTGGGTGGAAGTGTGCAGGTTTATTCCATTGTGCTTCGTTTGATTCGGTGTCAGGTCAGGGTCTTTGTTCCCAGTAATCATAATCAGTGTTTTGCAATATTCTCTTTACCATTTTTCTACAACTGAATGAGGTACTAGTTACCCCATTCAGTTTTTAATTTCGCAGAGTTTATTGTACGTTAGCAATGAGGCGCTATCAGTTGTTAGGATTCTATACTTTATTTTGTTTATGATCGAATATTTTTGTGCGTTTTAGTGCAGGCATAATGCTATCAACTAGTTACTTACCACTCCAATTTTCATGAACAAACAAGCTGCGAAGCATTTAGGATCTTTTCCATTAGGAATCATCTTGTTTCTAAAAGCCCTGATATCTGACAATGATAGAGGATGATCTTTCATGCATTGAATGCCTACAGTCACTAACTCACTTTGGATGCCAGACTTTTGCGCATCCGTTATTGCCTGCAATAAAATAATAAAGAAATCAAAGATGCAATATTATAAGTATAAAAATCAGAACATAGTTTTGAAATGAGATATTTTGAAAAGAAGGACACAGATGTTAAAGTAGTAAAAGTTATACTTACCGCAACATGTTTTATTAAGAACCAAAACAGCATAACGTAACCAATACGAATCAAGTCCATTGAGGGATTCATAATAGAGAAAATATTTCACAAATTTTCAAGAAAAACGGTTTTGTGATTTCTGATATTAGCCTGGCCAGACAAAAAGATGCGGAAAAGACTTTATTAACAGTGTTGCAGTACTAAGATATATTTAGTCTAGTATTATTGTAATACTTGAAACACAATCAAATAGAAGCGAATTGTAACTAAACCCGAACACTATTGACTACTATATCTGTGTTTCCCTATTTATATCTAATACCTATAATGATGAAACAGCTAAACTGTTTGAATGGCTATTTTGGCAAACCCCAACCTTCGATTTGGTAGCGGAAGTCCGCCCCAAACTTGAACAATTGAAATCGATACAATCCGATTTGTTAGTAAAACGAATTGGATTAAGCTGTTTACTGATTTTTGTCAATTCATTTGGAGCTGTGTTATTTATCTGCAAAGGTACTCTTATCTAGCACCTCTTTAGTTCGTATATATACAGTGGCCTCCAAAAGTTATGTAATTGACATTTTCCCACTTCAGCTGTGATGCGACATTATGACTTAAAATAAAAAAAAAATAATCAGGTACTCTTAAGAGATAACTTGATTATTTTTATGAGAAGTCAAAGGTGTTGAATTTGTCAATAAAAATATTATAGCAGTTCAAACATTTACTTATCTTTTGTATTACATAATAAAATTAATAGCTACAATGGAAAATGTCAACTAACTTTTTGAGGCCATGGTATGTTATGTCAGAACATATTGGTCGGATTCGAAAAAGATCGTATAGATATTTTCTATTCGAAAAAAACAACGTAAACATTTTACGAAGGTAGGTATTAGTGCAATTGCAGTTATTAATCTGTTGGAGGACACTGAACGAGAAACCATAGAAGTTGTTCAGTTATTACGTCTGAGGGCGTTTAGTGTCTTTCAAAGTGATAAGGTATATTCCAAAAAATTATAATACACTTTCGGCATAACATAAAATTTATTCAAAAGAAGACAGTAAATAGAAAATTCATACAGAAACCACTGTAGGTAGACTCAACACTTGTAGAAATTACTGAAAAAAGATAAGATAAGGACACATTATTACTGTCATTAACATAATCATGACTAAATTAAGACTTGTCGTTATTGCACCAACAAGAAATTGATGGACATCTAAAAAACATTTTAGGAAACGTTCGAGCCAAATTCAGCTAAAGATTTAAGTTTATTTGAAGCATATCTGTATAAACCCAGTCATGGGAACAGCAGCAGTTTTATTTTTAGAAGTCTAGGTGTAGTTACCAGACAACATGATGGATGGATTCGAGTTTGGAAACTTTACGTTTAATCTAAGTAGACCACTAAAGTTATCTTAAGAAAATTCTTACTTCTTGAAATCAAAATCAAAAGTCATTTATTCAAACTAGGCTGAGAATTAGCACTTTTCGAACGTCAAAATTACAAAAGACAGTCCCCCAAAACGCCCGCCCTTCGCCACTTCCTAGTGCTTTCGCTGGGGAGAAGAAGTGGCGGAACAAACTCCCCAGCAGCACAGCTGTCTGTTCAGTTAGAAAATAATTGATTTTATACAATACTAAGTATGCAAAGTAATTAACATTACAGGACACAGAACCTTCAATTAAATTATTTACCAAAGGTTAGCTAGCCACGCCAATATACCAACAAATACAATAAACACTATACGTACTCAAGCAAAAAATTAAAATTAAAAATGTAAACGAAAAAAAAACTTACTGACCAAATAAAAGCCTCCAGGTATAAAGGGTGTGACAGCTTACATTATACAGGGATTTTTTTTTATCAGCATCCAAATTTTTACAGGGTGTTCTACCCATGAATATTAACAACTTTTACTATGGGACCAACGCTGAAAACACGAAAAAAAATCAACTGTTTCATACAAAAGTTCAATGCCTACTTGACCAAAATGTATGAAATAGCAGATTTTTTTCGTGATTTCAGAGTTGGTCCCATAGTGAAAGTTGTTCATATTCATGTGTAGAAAACCCTGTAAAAATTTGGATGGTGATAAAAAAAAATAAGCCTGTATATGCAATGCACCCAGCATTGTGACTTCAAGTGACAGCTATGTGTTTACATAGCTGTCACTTGAAGTCACAAATGATAAACTACATCAACATCGAAGTAAAATAAATAAACAAGTTATTACTACTAATAACAACAATAAAACAGCAGGACGACCAGTCACCACAAGCAGCACCCGTTCACGAGCATAACGAGATCAGCCATTACCCTCTCGCCATATTTGAGGGAAGGAGGCAACCCGACCCCCGCATGACGAACTTGCTGCCGGTTGCTCAAGCAAGAATAATATGATCAATTGTAGAGGTCTCTAGCTAACCACATATTGCAATCAACTCATTAAAAAACATTGAAATCAGTAGATTATGTTAATAATAAATTACAATAAAATTAAACCGAATTGACTAAAATTCTCAAATAAAAAAAACAATTATATGAACTCATATAACCTGTCAGTAAGCTAATTCCGGAGAAAGAACATAAAAATTGTCTTGAGTTAATCAGGGCGACCAACTATTCTTATCGTTTAAGTAGTAATTGATGGAATAGTATGCTTTTGAACAAAGATTGGATTTTACTTAAGCTTTAAATGTATTAAAAGGCAAATCTAGCAAGGAAGAAGGTAGCTTGTTATAAAAGGTTATACCAAGCCGAACAAATGAGTTATGAACCTTATGAAGCCGGTGAAAAGGAGCACGTAGTTTGTATCTGGATCTCCTTAAGACATTTCATCAAAACGTCGACCCGCTTCATCTGAGATGCTTCATCATCACAATCATTATTTCCGTTCTCTAATAACAGAAAAAAATATCGAGTAACTTATCTATTCTCTGTACATTTTCTATACTCTGTTCATTTTTGTTGTTCAATAAACATTACATATAGAATAACTAACTCGATTATGTAACACCAGAGCAATAAATGCATTTGGCATATATCGTGAAACCCATATTTTTCTGAATTGATTACGTATAATCTTCCAAGTAAGTATACAGGGTGGCAGGGACATCAACGCGCTAACTATAAATGTTGGCTCCAAAAGTATTATACATGATTATTGTGATATTCAAATGGGGAGTTGAAACTGTCTCTCCTAAATACAGATTACTCAGTAATCTAGCTAGGAGAGCAGCGATTCACCCAATAATTCGTTATACCTCGACCCCCTGGGCTAGAAACATTTCGTCGGTTATAAAAAGAAAACATATCTTTATTGCTATTGTGGTATTAACTGTTGCTAGCGATTCTTCTTTTTTCTTAATAAGCGACGAAAAATGTCGACGCAGGAGGGTTCAGAATCATGCACTGAATCCATTGTAAGAGGTTGCGCGTCAAAGTCCCTGATTTACATCAAGCAAGAAGATAAGTGCAATTTCCAGCATCATATCAGCTCTTGATACACCCCATTTATTTCAGGCAAATTATTCATAGCCCAGATAAGTACCATCATTATTGTGTGTATAACAGTCTATAGACTTAACATTCTTTTTAATTTCAAGAGCTACAACATTTAAAACAGATTTAGTGAAAGATATAATAATAATAGCACACTTACTATCAAAGCAGCAATCTAATTGGTCTTGAATTTTCTTAGCTTTTTCTGTGTCGTCTGTGTACTGCGCAATTAACTTGTGTAATGCATCACGGTAGTATTTCCCAGCCTCATCCAGCTAAAATAAAAGAATTCTTACCTTGCGTCCAAACCGAAAGCGACAGCCACGTGAATACGCGATTACGCGATTGTTTACCAAAACAATGACGTAGACACGCGTCTTGATCGCGCGGGTAAGTGACGCTCGCTTTCGGTTAGGATACGGCCTTATAACTTGTCCTTATATAAATTAAAGTCTCCATCTACAGGATCAAAATAAATTAGCTAGCGAAACTCCACAGACTTGGTGGGTATCGATATCTAAACGACAAAGTAAAAATAAAAAAGATTTGATGACTTTTTTAGGGTCAACAATAGTTGGTGGTGTTGTTACTTTTTTATCATGTTTAGATATCGATACCCACCGCCATCACGTCTGTGAAGTTTACATAAATAAAACTGAGCGGTTTTAGACTCCAAAAAAGCTTCATCAACTTAATTTCTTTTTGATTGATCATAACCCTAGCTCTTGACAATATAATAGAAGTAAATGCAGTATATACGGACTTCAGCAGTGCGTTTGATAAAGTTGACCATTCTCTGTTACTGTTGAAGTTGGAATACAATGGTATACATGGCTCACTACTAAACTGGTTTTCATCCTATCTATCCCGTAGATCGCAAATTCTTGTCGTAAATGGTAATAAATCTTATCCATACTACGCTGACTCAGGAGTTCCTCAGGGTTCTCATCTCGCACCAGTTCTATTTTCGCTCTTCATTAACGACATTATAGATCAAATCCATCACTGTAAATATTTAATGTTTGCCGATGATCTCAAAATTTATAGATATCATATCATGCACCCAGACGATGCCACCCACGACTGCACTTGCGTGCATTTGTCTTCAGGTTGATTGGCCTTTATTATTTTTAAACGACTTTAAAAAAGAAGGAGGTTCTCAATTCGGATGTTTATATTTTTTTTATGTATGTTGTTTTTATAACTCCGTCGTATACAGGGTGAATTTTTGAAGTGGGCGTGGATGGCCAAATCCGAAACTATGAGGACTAGCGAAAAGTACTCAAAGGAGTCGCGGGCTCGATTTTGATAAAAACTAAAACTGCATCATTGGATTTTTGAAAACTCAATATTTCTAGCCAGGAATCGAACCTGTTGATTTTGAAAAAAAAACACACACACTGTATTATTACACCATACGAGTGTCGCTAATAAAGGTCGGATTCTGGGAAGTAATGACATACGGCAAACTGAAGGAAAGAGCTCCTTTTTAACAAAATACTTTTTTATTTTTCTTATGTTACCTATCTCATCATCATCTGCCTAGCCTTTTCTCAACTATGTTGGGGTCGGCTTCCAATCTAACCGGATGCAGCTGAATACCAGTATTTTACATGGAGCGACTGCCTATCTGACCTCCACAACCCAGTTACTGGGTAATACGATACCCCTTCCCCTTGGTAAGACTGGTTGTCAGACCATCGAGCTTCTGACTACCCGTAACGACTGTCAGAGATCCAGGAATGACAGCCGGGACCAACGGCTTAGCGTGCTTTCCGAGGCATGAAGGGGTCTTGGTATGTAAAGATGGTCACCCATTCACAGACCAACCGCGGCAAGCGTAGCCTGACGTGATGGATTGACCTGTGTGGCTGTTATTATTACCTACCTACTAAACCTTAACTGATTAATTGTTTGAAATGATGACCATTGTTTTGAATAAATAGCTGGATTCGACGTCTCAAGGATTGTACTGCATTCAGCATTAGGTACAATATTATTGATTCCATTAGAATATTTTCCAAAGATCGTAACAGAAATTTGAATTTAGAACATAATGTTGTGAAGGTGACTGCGCTGCGGGTGCGTTAATAAAAATATTGAGCATCATTTCGAACAAGGCACGTAATGTAGAAGGTATGAATACTTTAAATTAAGTAAAACTTTATTAAAATTCAACATTTTGCTTAAATTTGCCGTATATCATTACTTTCCAGAATTTGATCCTTATTAGGGACACTAAAGAATGGTGTAATAATACAGTGTTTTTTTTTTCAAAATCAACAGGTTCGATTCCTGGCTAGAAATATTGAATTTTCAAAAATCCAATGATGCAGTTTTAATTTTCATCAAAATCGAGCCCGCGACTCCTTTGATTACTTTTCGTTATTCCTCATGGTTTAGAATTTGGCCATCCACGCCCACTTGGAAAATTCAGCCTGTATACAGGGTGACTGGAAATTAGTGGCGGAGCCGTTAAGGGGAGGTAGTCTAGGGTTATTCCGACAGATATCACTATGAGACCTACCGTCCTTACTTAACCCTTTCCAAGATATTCCTACTTTTTGTTTAGCAGTTTTTGCATAAAATAATGACAGTAGCGGAAATTTTACAATTAATATTACTTATTTAGAATATCTTTGTTGCAAAACAAAAAAAAGTAGGCCAAAATCACTTTTTTTTAGGATTTATTACTATCTCTTTAAGTAGGAATATCTTGGAAAGGGTTAAGTAAGGACGGTAGGTCTCATAGTGATATCTGTCGGAAAAACCCTAGACTACCTCCCCTTAACGGCTCCGCCACTAATTTCCAGTCACCCTGTATAGACGGATTTGCAAAATTCTTTTTTTGTAGGTTTATTCCGAAATGGTCCCATTTAAATTTCGTAAAGACCTGTTGATGGGTTTCGGAGACAGACAACGGAACTCTTTCAATAAATGCCAGCAAATCAACCGCGACTTCTGCTATCGCATAGGTATGGATTGTTTACGCAATCACACAACATAACATCACGCCTGTACCCTCTAAAGGACTACGCGGTTGTGTTCAGTATATACCACGGTACACCCTCATTTCTTTCAAAGTTGTTATTGGAGTTACCTCTAATCTTGCGAGTGGTCATAACTTTTTTGTTTATGAATTGATTTAATTAACCGACTTCAAAAAAGGAGGAGGTTCTCAATATGGTTTTAGTTTATTTTTTTTATTTTTAGGTATTTTCGGGCATGACTCCGTCATAATGGATTTGTAAAATTCTCTCATTTTTTTATGGATAAGATATGCTTCAGGCGTGGTCCCATATAAATTTTATGAACTTTGCTTGGGTAGTTTTTGAGTTAGCTTCAATAATACGAATGTTTTCCACTTAGTTTATATTCATGATGTTTTAATAGCTTCCTGTCACTGATATTCACATAGCAAATAGTGTTATATGAATTTGTGTGGGGTAGGTACAACTAAAAACTGAAAATAAAAACTATTTTATTACAAAAAAAAACAACCGACTTCCAAAAATAAACACTACAAAGTGAAAAATAACTTTAATTTCGGAAGTTGGTCTCAAAAAACGAAAATGCGGAACCAACGACACCGACTACGAAAATTAAAGTTATTTTTCAAAAAGTACTGTTTTTTTTGGAAGTCGCTTGTTTTTTAACTTACAAGCCCCAGTGTCCGCAATAAGCATTTGGTAAAATACGGGTCCATATCATCGCCTTTGTTGTATTTTTTCAAATCTTCTTCGTTAAGACCACATTCTGATGCACATTTCTCTGCAATGGGTTTAATTGTATCCATGATTGCCTTTTTTTTTTCTTCAGATATGCTCTGAAACAGCAGAACTAATATATAAAACCTGAAAGTAGGTACTCTAAGAGATAACTTTCAACTGCAAATTAAGATTAAAGTTAAAACTAATGTCAGATTCTCTCGATTACTCAAATACACACTTATTAGGCCGAACTTCTAAGGGCTGATTTTATCAAAGTCAGTCGTACAGTCTTCGGTCAGTCTTTTATCCCTAGAATAAAATTGATGTCTGACAGTTCTAGTAAGGAAAAACTGTCAAAAATTCAAAATTTATTCTCAGGATAAGACTCGTTCTACGTAGGTATAAAAGTTTGGTGAAATTCGCCCCAACTGGTACATTTATATATACTGATGTCTTAGTAAAACTTACATTAACATTCCAAAAATTAACAGCCACCACTGCAAAGTATAGACACACCACACTAATCTTCAACATTTTAAAATGATAAAAAGACAACTTGTATAAAAATTGACGCTCCCAGTTTTATATTTTTGAGCTCGTGATTTAACTATTATTATTATGGGCGGTTCTGTAATTTTATGGTGAGATAAAAACAATTTTTATGACTTATATTTTACACAGACCTATAAAAAAGGGGACATATGGATGTCAAGTTCGAATCGAATCGGTAAGCATCGATCTTTTATGTAAATATGAAAATAAATAACGGCACCCTGTCGTTCATCATGCCTAAGTAGTAACAGCCGCACGGGTCGATCGATCAGGTTAAGCTACACTTGCCTCAGTTGGCCGTGTATGGGTGACCATCTTTACATACCAAGACCTCTCCGTGCCTCGGAAAGCACGTTAAACCGGTAGTCCCGGCTGTCATTCGTGGATCTTTGATAGTCGTTACGGGTCGTCAGAAGCCCGAAAGTCTGACAACCACTCTTACCAAGGGGTATCGTATTACCCAGCACCTGGGTTGTGATGGTCAGATATGCAGTTGCTGCATCCGGTTAGACTGGAAGCCGACCCCAACATAGGCATTGGGAAAAGGCACGGTAATATTATATAAACAGTATTCTATCTTCATACAAACGGTCAGAACGCGAGTCATACCGACGCGCCTCGAGTTCGGTTTACACTCGGTAAACAGTCTCGAATGCTCCGCAATGACAAACGGATAC
The DNA here is from genome assembly GCA_945859645.1 of Amphipoea oculea. Taxonomy (NCBI): domain Eukaryota; kingdom Metazoa; phylum Arthropoda; class Insecta; order Lepidoptera; family Noctuidae; genus Amphipoea; species Amphipoea oculea. Next base: position 8,814,228 of record OX243874.1, read on the forward strand.
CGGACGGTGTAATAGTTTTGTAATGGACTGCGATAGGCTGATTTGTTTGATTTTTTACCCAGAATGGGTTAGGTTAGATCCACCTATATTACTCTATGTTGGTTATACCAAGATTCAGAAATAAATAAAATAATTTGCCTATATCACTTGGGTTGATTGTAAAAGCTCCATTGTAAAGAAAATTGAGTTTGCAATCTTTATAATACCATAGGTATTGACATGAAAGTCTATACTGAGTCAAATTAAATTAGCTAGCGAAGCTCTACAGACGTGATGGGTATCGATACCTAAACACTGTAAAATGACAACAAAAAAAAAGATTTGATGTTTTTATTGGGGTTCAACGACCACGGGATGTTTTGTTACTTAAAGTATAAGTTGAGAAAATCTGTTTTCTTTAGTTTTGTCGTGTTAAAATATCGATCCCCACCACGTTTGTGAAGTTTACACAATAAAAAGCCTATTTTTAAACTGATATTTCAAGTAACTACACTAACTGCGGTAGTTGACTCCACAAAAAAAACCATCAATTTAACTTTTTTGTTTTGTCGTGTTAAGATATGGACAACCATCACGCCCGCGAAGTTTCGCTTGCCCATTTAATTGGACTCTGTATTGTTAGGATGCAAATTTTGCATTCTAAATTTATAATTAGGGACGAGTAGTTACCTAACACATAACAGAAATCTAACTTTTGGAGACCATGGAATGTTATGTCAGAACATATTGGTTGTGCCTATTTGAAAAAGATCGTATAGATATTTTCTATTTGAAAAAACATCGTAAACATTTTACGAAGGTAGGTATTAGTGCTATTGCAGTTATTAATCCGTTGAAGGACACTGAACGAGACACCATAGAAGTTGTTCAGTTATTACGTCTGAGGGCGTTTAGTGTCCTTCAAAGTGATAAGGTATATTCCAAAAAAATATAATACACTTTCAGCATAACACAAAATTTATTCAAAAGAAGATATAGTAAATAGAAAATTCATAATGAAACCACTATTGTAGGTAGACTCAACCCTTGTTGTAGAAATTACTGAAAAAAGATAAGATAAAGGCACGTTATTATTTTCATTAACATAATCATGACTAATACTTAAGACTTGTCGTATTACACCAACATAAAATTTTTGATGAACATCTAGAAAACATTTTAGGAAACATTCGAGCTAAATTCAGCTAAAGATTTAAGTTTATTTGAAGCATCCATACTAATATTATAAATTCGAAAGTAACTCTGTCTGTTTGTATGTTACCTTTTCACGCCTAAACCGCTGAACCGATTTTCATGATATTTGGTATAGAGATAGTTTGAGTCCCAGGAAAGGACATAGGATAGTTTTTATCCCGATATTCCCACGGGATCGAAATTTATGAGGGTGAAACCGCGGGGCGCAGCTAGTATCTGTATAAACCCAGCCACGGGAACAGCGGCAGTTTTACTTTTAGAATTCCAGGTGTAGTTACCAGACAACATGATGGATGGATTCAAGTTCAGAAACTTTCACGTTTAGTCTAAGTAGACCAGTAAAGTTAACTTAAGGAAATTCTTACTTCTTTGATCTCCTTAATACATTTTGACAAAACTTCGACCCGCTTCATCTGAGATTCTTCATCATCACCATCATTATCTCCGTTCGCTAATAACAGAAAAAAATATCAACTAACTTCTCTATTCTCTGTTCATTTTTGTTCTATAAACATTACATATAGAATAACTAACTCGATTATGTAACACCAGAGCAATAAATGCATTTGGCATATATCGTGAAACCCATATTTTTCTGAATTGATTACGTATAATCTTCCAAGTAAGTATACAGGGTGGCAGGGACATCAACGCGCTAACTATAAATGTTGGCTCCAAAAGTATTATACATGATTATTGTGATACTCAAATAGGGAGTTGAAACTGTCTCTCCTAAATAGTAATCTAGCTAGGAGAGCAGCGATTCACTCAATAATTCGTTATACCTCGACCCCTTGGGGTAGAAACATTTCGTCGGTTATAAAAAAAAATCATCTCTTTTTTGCTAGTGTGGTGGTATTAACTGTTGCTAGCAATTCTTAACCGACGAAAAATATCGACGCAGGAGGGTTCCGAATCATGCACTAAATCCATTGTAAAAGGTTGCGCGTCAAAGTCCCTGATTTACATCAAGCAAGAAGATAAGTGCAATTTCCAGCATCGTATTTAGCTCTTGATACACCCCATTCATTTCAGGCTAATTAGTCATAGCCCCGATAAATACCATCATTATTGTGTGTATAACAAACAGTCTATAGACACTTCTTATAGTTATTTATGCAACAGTTTTGTAATCAGGGGTATTAACACACGAAGGTGTTTATAATAGTATCACATGAGTGTTTTAATACCTAATTATGTATAGTTGCATACAAGACTTTATCTACACCCATTATGAATCCTCTATAAAAGGTTCTGAAACAGTTTTTTTGCAATACTATTATACTAATATGGAACAAAAATGGCGGACGACATGAATTCGAATAACCTATAAGTTCCTTTTTTATATTACTGCGCTGCTGTGGTAGTGAAGCACGCGTGCATGACAAGGTTCTTTTTTTGAAAACGAGTTGCATAATGAAAAGTACAACGTAATAACAGTCGTTTGGATGATACTATGGTTACTATGACACTGGTTGTTTTAATGTTAGCAATAAGCTGTTTCAGAAACTTCTAAAGAGGATTTTTAGCATGGATGTAGATAAACATTGTTATTAAATTCAAGAGCATTTAAAACAGATTTGGTGAAAAATATAATAATTATAGCACACTTACTATCAAAGCAGCTATCTAATTGGTCTTGAAATTTCTTAGCCTTTTCTTTGTCGGCTGTGTACTGCACAATTATTTCGTGGAATGCTTCACGATTGTATTTCCCAGCCTCATCCAGCTAGAATAAAAGGATTCTTACCTTGCGTCCCAACCGAAAGCGACAGGCCACGTGAATACGCGATCGTTTACCAGAATAATGACGTAGACACTCGTCTTGATCGCGAATATGTCATATCCTTAAAGAAGCGACGATCGCTTTCGGTTAGGATGCGGCATTAAAATTTTTACTTATAGGAATGAAAGTCTCCATCTCAGTGTCAAATTAAATCAGCTAGCGAAACTGCACAGACTTGGTGGGTATCGATATCTAAACGACAAAATAAAGAAGATTTGATGACTTTTTTTACAGTCAACAACCGCTGGTGGTGTTGTGTTACTTGATTTAAATGTTAAGTGTAGAATCCTGTTGATTCCGTATTTATGTTGAACGTATCACTTCACTGGCTCACTACACAGACACACAAACAAAAAGTGAAAAACAAAGTGAAGCAGGCTATATAGCCTGCTTCACTTTGTCTGTTTCCCGCTATTCCTCGTAACTGACAGATGACGTAAATGATAGCAGCTACCCCGTTTGTGTGAATGAGACAGTGTTTACATATCTATTTAATAGATATTCTACATTAAGGAAATGTTTGTAGGGTTCCGTAGCCAAATGGCAAAAAACGGAACCCTTATGGATTCGTCATGTCTGTCTGTCTATCTGTCTGTCTGTCTGTCCGTCCGTCCGTATGTCACAGCCACTTTTTTCCGAAACTATAAGAACTATACTGTTGAAACTTGGTAAGTAGATGTATTCTGTGAACCGCAGTAAGATTTTCACACAAAAATAGAAAAAAAACAATAAATTTTGGGGTTCCCCATACTTACAACTGAAACTCCAAAAATTTTTTTTCATCGAACCTGTACGTGTGGGGTATCTATGGATAGGTCTTCAAAAATGATATTGAGGTTTCTAATATCATTTTTTTTCTGAACTGAATAGTTTGCGCGAGAGACACTTTCAAAGTGGTAAAATGTGTGTCCCCCCCCCTCTAACTTCTAAAATAAGAGAATGATAAAATTAAAAAAATATATATAATGTACATTACCATGTAAACTTCCACCGAAAATTGGTTTGAACGAGATCTAGTAAGTAGTTTTTTTTTAATACGTCATAAATCGAAAACCGCAATTTACCTTTCACAAAGTTACAACGAACTACAAGAACTTTTATATTATGTTACTTGCTGCTACGGAACCCTTCATGGGCGAGTCCGACTCGCACTTGGCCGGTTTTTTTATTTTATCATGTTTAGATATCGATACCCATCCCCATCACGGCTGTGAAGTTTACATAAATAAAACTGAGCGGTTGCAGGCCCGAAAAAAACCTCGTCAAATTTTTTTTTTTTTTTTGATTGATCATATTTAGATATCGATACCCATCACGTCTGTGGATTATCGCAAGCTAATTTAATTAATTTGACCCTATACAGGGTGTTACGGAAAGGGTATATCAATACAAACGGGATGAAGAGTGTATCTGGTCTAGAATCTCTGCACAAAATTTCAGCTCAAAAGCATTAACTTCGAAAATGCTTAATATTTTTTTATTTCGACATCACGGCGCTGCACTGGCGTGCGGCGGCGTGATGTGCGTGTACTAGGCGCACAGACACACTACAGATAATGGATAATGACTCTCGTAGTGCGTTGACACGTTTGTTATGATTTCAATTTAATAAACTATCGAAATAAAAAATATTAAGCATTTTTAAAGTTACTACTTTTGAGCTGAAATTTTGTACAGAGATTCTAGACCAGATACACACTTCAACCCGTTTGTATTGATATACCCTTTCCGTAACACCCTGTATATCTGTACGTTACGAGATTTCGAAACTTTCTGCATATTGAGTAGTAGGTATCATATCATGCACCCAGGCGATGCCACGACTGCATTTGCGTTCATTTGTCTTCAGGTTGATTGGCCTTTACATTTGTACTTACAAGCCGCATTTTCTGCATTAAGCATTTCTTAAAACAAGGGTCCATGTCTTCGCCTTTGTTGTATTTCTTGAAATCTTCATCGTTTAGACCGCAGTCTGATGCACAGTCCTTTGCCATGGGTTTCATTACCTCAATGATTGAATTTTTTTCTTCTTCAGATATGCACTGAAACAGCAGAACTAATATATAAACCCGAAAATACTCCAAGAGATAACTTTCAACTGCAAATTAAAATTAAAGTTGATTTTTTATTGTCCTGTACACACATTTCTTTCTACATTTAAAACTACTCTCAGATTCTCTCGATTACTCAAGTAAACACTTATTAGGCCGAAATCAAAACTTCTAAGGGCTGATTTTATCAAAGTCAGATAGATATCTTTTATCCATGGTGGTGGAACAAAATTGACGTCTAACAGTTCTAGGAAGTATGGAAAAACTGTCAAAAATTCAAAATTTATTCTCAGGATAAGCCTCATTCTTCGTATGAAAATTTGATGAAATTCGCTCTAAGTGGTACATTTATATACTGATGTCTTAGTAAAACTTACATTAACATTCCAAAAATTAACGCCCACCACTGCAAAGTATAGACACACCACACTAATCTTCAACATTTTGAAATGATAAAAAGACAACTTGTATAAAAATTTACGCTCCCGGTTTTATATGTTTGAGCTCGTGAGGGAAACTATTATATTATGGGCGGTTCTGTAATTTTATGGTGAGATAATTACCATTTTTAATACATTATATTTTACACCATTAAAAAAGGGGACTATTTTATATGGATGTCAAGTTCGAATCAGATCGGTAAGCTATGATCTTGTATGTAAATATGAAAATAAATAACGGCATCATAATATTATGAGTTGGGCTTGTGGCTAAGTATAACAGCCGCTCGGGTCGATCGATCAGGTTAAGCTACGCATGCCTCAGTTGGTCCGTGGATGAGTGACTATCTTTACATACCAACACCCCTCCGTGCCTCGGAAAGTTCCGGCTGTCATTCGTAGATCTTCGACAGTCGTTTCGGGTCATCACAAGCCTGAAAGTCCTACAATCAGTCTTACCAAGGGGTATCGTATTACCCAGTACCGGGGTTGTGAAGGTCAGATAGGCTACTGCCTATCTCCATGTAAAATACTGGTACTCAGCTGCATCTGGTTATACTGCAAGCCGACCCCAACATAGTTGGGAAAAGGCTAAGCAGATGATGATGATCATAATATGAGTGGTGAAAACTACTTGTCACTTTTACTTTTACTTCTGTGCCCCAAAACATGCAGTCAAAGTAACCACTGCGCTGCCACTGACGAAGTTATGGATGCGGCGAAGTTTTGGGACAATAAGAAACACTGTTTTTAAATTAGGTTGAGAATCGGCACTTTTCGAACATTATGAATTGGCACCCGTACGCAGTGCATGTATGGTGCATGTATGCCAGGTGTCTCCAGAAGATGGCATAATAGGTATAGTATTCCTTATGTTGTATTGTCATATAATTCCTAATTTGTCTATGTCAGTGTCTTAGTTAATTATACTAACATATATTAAGTAATACTAACAAAATTATCGGTAATGTTCTTGAATCAAAGATGAATAAATAAAAATAAATTAAGTAATTTAGATATTCCTACAAAACGTTTTCATCCTAGTGTTTTAGTTGGAAAGAAATAGCGCAATAAACTCCTCAGCATCACCTCAGTCACATCGATACGAAGAAGAAGAATATTAATATTTTCCCGTTTTCTTTTCAATTTCCCCAAAAGTGTTACACATGGCACAATGCCACGACATGATTTAGACGAGCTACAAGTTCTTCATCGTAGCTAACAACTGCTTTGTTAGAACCCCAGTTATGAGCTGTTCAGGAAAATTAAATAGGTAAGGTATACTACATAATTAAGATGCAAACTCTATAGTTCTGACTTTCACTTTGATGCTAGCTAGGATCGTCACCCAAGTAGCTTTATGCTGTGCGATACATTTCTAAGAAGGTCCTTGGAAATGTATCGCACTGCATAAAGCTAACGAAAACCGCCTAGATTTTGGAGTTCGAACATAAAGGAGAAGGGAAAGACTCCATAGTTTCCTGGGCCCAGGTGTTAACTCAATCAAACTAGCTTTATTTGTAAGTGGATGGAATAACAAGGCCTCACTGAAAATTTGGTGAAATTTGGCTATCCAGGAGTCAAGTTATATGAAATATAGTAAAAGTGAGGTTACATTATAACATTGTAGTTTTTTGATGTTATTTGAGAAATATTTTTGAATGGTTTTGGTTGCATAATGGTTTTACGCATGGAGTGCAAGTAGAGAGCCTCCATGTGCGACGTGTTGAAGATCCTGACACGTTTAGATTGAGAACGGAAAATACGTGCGCACTCACGCAGCACTCACAACGAAAGAAAACGAACGAGTGCCGGTCACAGAATGGTCACAGAGTACTTTTTGATAGGTGCCGGTTTTTTTCTACCTGTCATCTGTCGGTCGGTGACCAGCACAGATTACTTTAGACTATTCTGAGTGGCCAGTGTTGCTAACAGAAGAAAAATTAAAGGAACTCGATTCGCTTTGAATCGATTCCACGAAAAGATTGATAAGCATTTGACACACGATTTTCATAGATATTCTGAGATTTTACCGATTTACCTATACACTATCGATTACTTAGAATTCAGGCATGTAGTTTATCGATTATTTAGTTTCACAACTTAATTTAATTTTTCTCGCTTCCTAGATAGAAACATGGTCCTGTATTTTGTGATTTCCTTTAGAAAAATATAACGGTTTTTTTAATACCCATTTCAACTAGTTAACTGCTGGGCCCAGGATTTCCCTTCTCCTTTCACAGATAACATTCTTCAGGACTGAAATGTCACTGCCCAAACCGCCATGGGAAGTTAAACAAGAATCATAAACACAAATGTAAAGTTATATTTCAGTATTTAAGGAACCCTGATATGCAACAAAATTACCATGGTAATAACGTGTGCCAATACAATACATAGCGATCATTTGCTATTTCCTCTTTCTATTATGTGCGAACACACAATGGAGCAACACCAGGCTAATTATTAATCCTTAATAACATAGACATTCAATATGGCATAAATAATTGTCATCAATAATATATAAAGTTCTATGTGAATATTCATCGAATAGTTCAGTATTGCTGGGAGTAGGCATCGTGAAGACATGTCGCTTAGTTAAATGAATTAATCAAATTGAAATCAGTTAATAATAATCAATTAAGTTTTGCCCTTCCTCAGTTTTATTTTGTTATTTAGAGTGACTATTTAGATGTAGTAAGTGTAGGTACAATCAGGAAACGTTACATAAAACTGACTGTTGCAAGAACCATGATGCCATTTTCTTTGTTTCCCGTACAAAATCAGCCTACATAAATATCAACTGTCACATAGACGCGACTTGACGCTGTCTTCGTCGTATCAATGATTCCATTTATGTAATTTCATATATAAATTCGGCCTCGTTGACAGTGTTAGTAGTGGCCTCGCAAAGGTATTTCATATTGCAAGTGTTATTGCACCGAGGGCAAGTTGTTCTGAGATACCGCGATTCCTTCTTGAGTCCCCCCGTAGCACATTTGTTTATGGATAAATATCACTACAGACCGTCGCACCCGTGTGATGAGAACCTTGAATGATTAATTAGACTATCTAATTAGTAAGAAAATCTTTAACAAAAGTACCTATTCTTATTTATTACGTTTCTTTTTATGTGGCGATTTTAATATTAATTTATTAGAAAATTTGTATTTATAATTACTTACATATGTACACACAAACTAAAATATATATATACTATATACAAATAATAATAAAAAAAAAGACAGGAGTTCATTGGGCATCGAAAAATTCGTCCGCATCGCTGTCAATGGGATAAGTGCCCAAAAGGCTGGCAGCATTGCCACGTTGGATGGCAATGCTTATTCTTTGGGCTAAAAATAGGCCAGCCCTCTGGTCACGCGAAGAGTCAACCAAACGCTTGGCGATATCGCGGAATATGCGATGAGCACTCGGACCCCAAGGCCCTAGAGTTTCAACCCCAAACGGCTCAAACATATAGCTCCCAATAAGGTTGTTATATTTGCGCCGTTTGAGGTTTTTTATTTTAGTTTGTGTGTACATATGTAAGTAATTATAATTACGTTTCTGAATCAGATACCTATTATGTTCCATATATTATTATTTCGTTCTAAATCTACAGCCAAGAACGGAACAGCCGTTTCGCTTATAGGAAGTAATGAGGTGTCAGATGAAATTATATTTATCTGAGCAAGTTCAGTGTACCTACATGTTGTTTCCCGTCATTTCCTCTGTAAGACATATTGAACGATTGAATGCAACACAAATTACAGTTTATTTATAAGATCGTTGTTACAATAATTACAAGGTGCACGCAGTGTTTGTGCATCGCGGATGGAAACGTGACTGTCATGCGTTTATCTATACCTTGACGGACACGTTGTACGTAAGTTAGTATATAGGTATTAAATCTTTCAAGGCAGGTTCAGAAGAAAAATTTAAAGAAAAACATGGAAAAACTCCTTTCTATAGCGTGCTTTCTGACATGTAGTTGTAGGTGGATTCGCTATGGAAAAAAGATCTAAAAATATCTTGAAAATTAATATCATAAAGCATTTATTTCATTTAAAAAATTATTAGGTAAAGCCCGAGTCGGTCCATGTTGGATGTACTTCAATCAACCACCAATCTGAAAATAAAATAAAACAGCACTATATTAATGTCTTTCAAATTCAAAATATATTTTGTAGACTTCACTTATTGGTTCTTGAAATGGCCTAAGTATAGGTACAAACGGAGTGTAAAAAGACCCATCATATAGCCGTCAATAAAAGCAGTATGCATACTCTCAGATTATTACGTTCCGTCGCCAATCAAGTAGTAATCTACTTAGAGAAATGTATTCTAAGTTGATTTTTGAGTGACCGTTTGTAATAAAAAGGCCCTAATATCTTTAGTTGCAATGGAATTTGAACTTTGTAAAGTATTCAGTTTGTTGTTCCATAACTTGAAAATTATCTTAAATGCCTGTAAAAAAGTAACATTGCACACACGACTGGGAAACGAATTTGAGTTTTGTTGTCGCTGTACTATACGATAGCGATCAAGACACGCAAAATATTGTGCTTATGCATGCAAATGTATTTAACATTCTTTTAGTAAAAACACGTCAGTAAAAATTGGAACCTTGACCTTCAATACCTTTGCAACCAGGAGGTTCCCAGGTATGGTCCAGTTACAAAAACTAATCACAGTGACGGGAAGAACAAGTGACGCACGGCTTCGTTAAGCGTATTTTTACGCCCGCTTTTTTCTACGATGTCCAGAATTTTAAATTTCATAGACTTACTTTTTACTTGAGTTCCTGTATACAGTCAAACAACATCTTTGCTCTGTTGCATCCCTTTTCGTCATCTTCCTCGTTATTTACTGAAATCATCAAAATTATGATTATTATAAATTTTATCACTGAGAAGCTGAGTTTTAAAATATAGGAGCATTTAAGGTGCTGGAATAAATACATGTATGTATGTAGTAGTATGTATGTATGTAGTAGTATGTAGGTAAAAATTTGAAATGTGTCCCGAGAACACTTAAAAAAGCGTTGTTGGATTTCGTATAATTTGTTTTAAGCCGGACTCACTGTTTAGTTACCTATAGGTAGAAAAAACATATTAATAGGTATATTAATTATTCTTTGATATTTGGGAAACCAGAAAAGTATTTCATCTGACATCGGAAACCCGCTAGCTCTAAAAGATGACTTCTGTATTGCATTTGTTCTATAATCATCATCTGCCTAGCCTTTTCCCAATGACTCTGTGTTGGGGTCGGTTTCCAGCGTCACCAGGTGCCAAACTCGGCCATATCAAAACAAAGTTTATCTTAAGACTAAGTTTATACTTTTGAACCAGTTTTTGTGTTATAACCTTATTATGTCTTGTTTTGTAATAAGCGGATTGAAGTTCTACTAGAGTCTCTACAAAGACTACAGTAAGTACCTCCTACTAACTGACCTTTGACACATTCTGCTCCAACCGCTTCAAAGAATTGGATAACTGGCTCGGTCGTCAAGTGGGACTTGGCAAAGGAAATGGTCTTCTCCACGTCTAGCTTTCCCTCACTGTCAAACTGAAATGTGTATAAGCAAAAATTTTATCGTGTGCAAGTAGGTATGCACCACTTCTCGATGCATCCCTTACTTTTTCTCTATGTGGCTTTAGTGCAAAAAGATTGAAATCAAATAAAATTGTTTATTCTGTAAATAGAACATCAGAATCACTTTTACACGTCTTTTCTTTTTTTTAATAAGCTAGATGGTGGTGATAGTGGTGAGCTGTGGTGGCCCAGTTGTCACGGCCGCGACTTACGAGTTGGAGGTCGTAGGTTCAAACAGGCGCTTTACTTTGTCTAAATTATATCATCACCACTGCTCTCAAAACGGTGAAGTAAAATATATTGAGGAAACTGGCATGTCCTAAGACCAAAAATTTCAAGACATATGACATCTACCAACCCGCACTGGGCCAATGGGCCAATTGAAGTAATACAATGCTTTCCAAACAAACGACATCGCGGCAGGCCCAGACGGAGATGGCGGGATGAGCTGGACTCATTTCATAAAGATTGATCCTTGGCAGCTCTGAACAGAGAGGTGAAAAGAGAGTAGGGAGGCCATTGCCCAGCAATGGGATATTAACGGCTAGTAAAAAAAATTAAAAAATGCTTTACAAATTGAATATTTGTGTAATTTTGTATATAATATTCAGCAATGTGTAAATCAATGTGTATATAAAATGGTGTATAATAATGCTTTTTAATAAAAATGTCAAGTTTTACGGGTTTGGTTTACGGGTACAAGCTTTTTTACATTCACTATCAAATATCGTATCAAAAGTGTCCCCCTTTATACACCCACGCAGTCTGACTGTTCGTCACACGTCTTTTTAACCGTTTTAGTTCAGCCAGTTATTAGGAAAAAGGATCCTACTTACAAATTCACCTTTCTTCATGAAACAGCTCATGAAACAGGGATCAATACCGTCTGCACTACCTTTTTTCTTTGCTTCTTCGAATTGCTCTTCTGTTATTCCATATTCTTCCGCACATTCCATTACAAATGGATGCAAAGCTTCTTTTAAGCTGGACTCTTCCTCTGGAGACAGAGCCTGCAACAGAAGTAATTTTATTTACCCCAGACATACGCAAGGAAAACTTTGAGTAAAAAATCGTAATCTGCACTTTATTTTAACCCTGTGCTAACTCCTGGTCATACCCTCCATCTGGGAAAATCGAAAGGCTATGTCGGCCTCGTATCAACTAAACCCCACGGTTTCACGCTACCGTGAATCGGGCCTCATGGTAGCCCTGACTGTCGGGGGCCGGGAATACCTACTCGTTATAACCCTACCCGAAACTTGAAATACATTTTTGTACAATATCTTGAAAGAAAGTTGCATGATTGAAAAAATTTTCTTTTCCACTTTCAAACGAAGTACAAACTAGTTTTCACTTAAATTGTATTTAACAAAAAAAATAATGACTCACATGAGTGCTCCCCAAACAGAGCATCACAGCCGCAAACGACAGGAACCCGTAACCAAACATAATTTCTTTAAAAAATCAAGATTCCACAATAAACTAAGTACTTCACCTATTTTCTAGACCTATATGAGTATAATGTGACACCTGCGACATTTATATAAAATGCACGAAGATCTTAGCAAGATAATTGTGACAATTTTATCATTAAAAAGTATTTCACACCTTATTCTAAACTCATTTTCCTTAATACGATGAAAAGCGTAGATGCATTTTGTATATTTTAAAGAACATTATTCATCTTGTTACCCTAAAAGTAGAAAATTTATCCCGAAAAAATATTTTTAATTTGGCATCATTATCGACTAACACAACAACTAGTAAGGTTGCTCAGTAAGGTCGCTTATAGCGCTCTGGCTTTGAAGCGACCTAGGACCGAGTGTTGTGGTGCAGCTAGGGAGAATCCTATGTCCAGCGGTGAACTGCGACAGGCTGAGTTGATTTAGTAGGTCAACCAACTCAGCGTCAGGCAGTTCACCCAGATCAATAGTAGTGCTCCTTAACAAGACTGAATCACAAACTGTGTAAAATATAAATTCTAATCCTAATGTTTATCTTAGCAGGACAACTGATACAAATTATTTTACGAATAAAAAAAAGTCTTGTAGCAGTATTCATTCCTAACAACAGAACAAAACCCTCTCATTAAAGTCGTATCCTGTTTACCTTTGTGCCAATGGCTAAAAATCAATACCAAGTGTTGGCCCGACCTATAGCTGTAATTACAAGGATCATTTGGCGCGTGGCCAAATGATCCTTGTAATTGATTTTGTGCCTTCCGTGCCTCGGAAAGCACGTTAAGCCGTTGGTCCCGGCTGTCATTCGTAGATCTTTGACAGTCGTTACGGGTAGTCAGAAGCCCAACAGTCTGACAACCAGTCTTACCAAGGGGTACCGTATTACCCAGTAACTGGGTTGTGAAGGTCAGATAGGCAATGGCTCTATGTAAAGTACTGGCATTCAGCTGCATCCGGTTAGACTGGAAGCCGACCCCAACATAGTTGGGAAAAGGCTAGGCAGATGATGATTTGGCGCATAGCCAAAATCTGTACTAACGCCGTTGACAACGGATAATTGACATTTTCTTGATATCTTGTATGTGAATAAATTGTGAGAAACTGAAAAGTTTAGCCGTTAAATGAATTGTCTAAAAATGGAGTGTGCCTGCAGTCACAAGTAAGAATGGACAGGGGTATTAGTAGTTACTGATGATACCTTCTATTTTAAATGCTACTTTGAATACGCAGACGAAATCCGCGGGTGAATGTAGTATATTCGATTTCCTACTTTGAGCTACAATCTAAGTATAGTTAGTACAGTGCCCAATTAAGACAACACGAGATATTGCAATTACTGTGTAGTTCCTGCTATGCCTCATCATGACAATTTACTGAATTTTTCACACAACGTCGCGATAACAATGAGATATCATCTATCTTGATTGTATGCTACATGTTAAGTACACTGCACGTTGTGTCTATCAATGAATCTATATTTTTTGCACACTGATAGTAAAGTTGAATCAATTGAAAGACTTACGTCAATTGAAGAGATTCTTGTAATGAAACAATTAGTAAGGTTTTTATTAGAAAACAGAAACTAAGAAAGCTGTAAAAAATTACTGTCATCCTTTTGCTTTCGTATAAAATCCTCTATTTACCTATTTCTTTATTCCAGTAATTCAATGAATAATAACAACGTCGAGTCCAATCCTTAGGCATACAAATAAATTTAAAAAAAAAAATAAAAAAAAAACATTACCTATATATAAAACGATAACAGAGATTTTACATTGGCCCCAAACTAGGCAGGCCTGTTTCTTGGGCACCAATATGGAGTGTTTACCATTTAAACACTTATTTCTAAAACATGTTCGGTAATAAAAGTAATCACCTCACTTTGACTTACTTAAACAATTAATGACAACTTATTTATTTTACATACGTAGAGGTGGATTCACTACCCATTTCTTTTAAATCATTTTTGGTCTCTCTCCAACCAGCTTTAGACCGATTAAACCTACAATGTGCGGTGAATCATTATTACACAATACGTAAACAGTAGGTAAATATGCGTCCAAGGATAATTACGAACGTATACTACTATATTACCGAACATGTTTTTGATATATATTTCCTTGCGCTAATGGCACACGCTACTCAGTCATATGACAATCGTCGTACTGAATGCACGGTTTATTTGTGTATTACTTTTGGGTATTTTGTTTTTTATAAATGGCTTTTGCGTTATAGCTCCATTCCTCCAAAATCTTTCTGTGTTGAAGTACTGCCCACAAAATAGTAAGATTTTAGAAAAGATTTCAGTCAAGATGACTTCCAAGATTCTCTATAGGTCAGTAAGGCTTTACCCACTTTAATTTTTTATTCAATTCTTTCTTTAAAACAATTATTTTCCTAGTTTTTTAAGCGGATTCATTGAAGTAATTTATTCTGCTTCTCCCAAGTTGTGCCTGTCCTGCACCTACCGCATCCAGTCAGTCCCAGCCAGCTTTTACAGGTTTCCGGTCCATTTAGCTGTAGGTAGCTATTCTTGCCGACAACCGGTTTTCACTCTAAGACTAATTTACCCCACCGACCATCGGTCCTTCGACAAACTGCCACTTCAGCTCACTTAGTCTGCAAGCTACACTTTTTTCCTCTACCTAACCAATAAACTAACTGCAGTTCTTTTCCGGATAATTTCATTTCGGATTCCTTCAAAGAAACTCCGAGCATAAGCGACTCCATAGCGTCCTGAGTGACCTTGAATGGTTGAATCAACCTACTACGTGTAAAATTGTCAACGTAGTAGCTCTCTATCATTTCGCAATGTGTTTACCTATCTGCCCTTCGCGCTTATAATCCAACCTACTCCTTCATATTGCCAGTCTTGTTACCTCGGGGCATCTACTTTAATTCATACTCTTTCGTTATTCAGATCCGCAAGTTCACTGGCTTCATGATCACGGGTTCGGTTCTCATGTCGGGCAAAGAGATACTGGGTTTTACAGTTAAATAACTCTCTAGCCCGTAGTTTGGCAACTGTACTCGATAAATAACAATAGGCCCAGCTGGCAAAATGTAGCTGGCTTACACTCCTTAAAAAAAAGGCATGGTTCTGTGTATGGTATTAATGGTATGGTATGTTAACATCCATGTAATATCAAGCAAAATCACACATAATTGTTACTGTACTGAACTGAAAACGCAGTAGGTATAGGTAATTACATACGATAGACCTGCATTTACTGTTCCATACACAGAAACATGATTTTGCAGTTTTCAAGCTATGTTAAACTGGGGGTTTTGTTAACGATGGACGCAGAATTTGAAATTTTCTATATTAAGATAATGGCAACCAGCGTGCGTGTATTACCCGATGTATGAACGTAAACGAAGCAAAAGCAGTAGGCATCTAAGGATCATAACAGGTGGCATTCTGTAGTTTCTGAATGGGAAAAAGGCGTCAGTTTATGTATGTAGCTAGTTTTGTACCTCTCTAGAACAGAGATAGAAAGGGAAAAACAGACAAGCTAGTGTTCAAATGTTTGAAGATTTTTTTAACTCGTCTAGTCACAGTCCGAACCTTTGTGTTTCGACCTTTCGACCATCAGTATACCTAACTAATAAATATTTATCTAATTCAGTCAGGCGAAACTGAAAAACATGATATTACTATAAATTTTTGGGCTGTTTCTATCTGCTATGACTTAACCGTGGCAAGGCAGACGGCAATAAACCTTTTTGTTTTTGAATGTTTTGATTCATCATCAGCAAATAACACTACTGGAGATTGTTTTTGTAATCTATGGGTTAGATAATTGATATCCTAAATAGATAAACGGACCCAATATTGAACCCTGCGGTGCCCCCATTTTTATTTTCAAACCCAAAGGTATTCCTGTCCGACCATCTCATTGCGGCCGGAGTATCTACAGTGTTTCTACATAATTTTTAAACATGTAACAATAAAGAATGATGAGTACTATTATATAATCATCGACCATACTTTTAGTTACAATAAAACAGTACAATGTCCAGCATCCATATCATCAATCTCGTCGGCACTCGTGACTACACATCAAGCTATGGCCTTGGATGCAATCACATCATTTCAACAGAAAAACTGTATTCTTTGAAATCAAGTTAGTTGGCATATTAATTATTATCCTGCGATTATTTTTATTACTGCTACGTCGTACTTTCATTTGGCCATTTTTGTATAGATTACGCCTCTAACAAAAGTGGTACTTTCATCATTATGTACTGCCAAGCCAGTTTGAAATTTTTAGGTTCTTTTAGATCTCACTTGGCAAATGATGAGCAAATTCTTGAGGTCCTACCATATATACCATATATATACTTCTTTTGTCTTCCCTTGTCCCATATTATTTTGGCGGTAATTTTTTTCGTCTTTTATTCTCTCCTTAGCCGTCAGTCACGTCACGTTACCATTCACCCGCTTTTCATTCATATCGTTGTTTGCACTATATCTACCTATTCTAATCCCGTTCCTTCTATCGCACTTTTTATATTAATCACTCTCATAGTTACATGTAGGTATATATTTTAAAACCTATCCAATTGGAAAATTAAATAAAACAAATCCAATTAAAAGAAAAATATAATCCAAAATTATGCAAATATAAAGTCTGCTGGGTTGAACTCGTACATACATTTCGCCACATAAAACGAAGCTTCGCAAATGTCTTTGTATTTCTTTTCTGAAATGTTATGAAAAAAAAGAATATTTAAAATAGCTTGGATTAAAAAGAAACATGGAATCGGGTGATAGTGTTACTACTAGATGAAATGAAAGATCGGCCGATGGAGTTAAATATGGTGCAGCAATAAATTCTACATAATCATAATCTATAGATGATTTCAATAACGCAACATGCTGAATAGGGAAAAATGAAAAGGTTAACTTTGAGCGAGTTCTTAACTCTTTTTGGACCTATACGTCGTGCTATGTTATGACGAGGGCTCGGGATCAATATATATTAAAAATGACAAAATATGTAAGTACATATCATATGGACCAAAAATCTAAAATATGGAATAAACATCGAGTTAAAAATAACAATAACTTTCAAGTATCATCATTCTATTTAATGTGAGAAATCAATAACAATAGCACTTTTTATTCAGCTTCTGTTTCATTAACATTATGCAATTTATTGCAGTACACAATTACGTGCTTTTTAAATTTCAAAATTAAATCTTTTTCTGTTTGGTAGAAATAATGCTTTGTACTGGCTGAATAATCTTTCAACATCACAAGATGTCACTGGGCCATACTTAATATGGATGACTGTAATATTTTTTGGAAAATATGGACTTACCTATAAAATATGGAAAATAAAGATTACTTTTTCTCGTTCCAAATATCATAATTTACGTAGAAAACACA
Organism: Amphipoea oculea; assembly: GCA_945859645.1. Lineage (NCBI taxonomy): Eukaryota > Metazoa > Arthropoda > Insecta > Lepidoptera > Noctuidae > Amphipoea > Amphipoea oculea. The sequence goes on from OX243874.1 coordinate 8,832,152, forward strand.
ATAAATACCGAAAATAATTATAATTAAAAATATGTATTTACATAAATTAATCCACTCCCTAGTATATCCTTTAAGCAGAAAAAATGAAATAAAGTGCTCAAAAAGATCAATCTTACATTGGTTTGCTCTTTCCCTTCCACTTTGTATCAACGCAATATGGTTCAACAAGTAGATAAGGTCGTATCAATATACTCGTAATATATTGTTTTACTGTAGGTACTTACGAACATCTTTGCATTTTTCGACAGCAGCCTTCGCACCTTCCTTTAAATCCGGTGGGTACATGAGGTCGATTTGTCGAATGGAGGCTTCGTAATTTAATTTATTGTTCTTTATCTGCAAAAATAAATAACTATGTGAGAGATAATAAAAGTTATACGGAAAATGAGATTGAACCAACTTTAAGTGGCCGTAACTGTTATGAAAGAATTAAATGAAGATCCCTTCCTAAAACCCCTATCCTTTTTCTTTTTTCCTTTCCTTCCTTTTTTTCTTTCCTTTCTTTTGCTTCCTTGTTAAAAAGATACAAGGACTTCAAATAAAGAATAATCAGTATTCCTTGGAAGAAAACAAGAAATTGTCAGAACATTTACAACAACAACAATTAATCAAAAGTGTCACGTTACTCCAAATAAATTACTCATTTACTGTAAAATATACGTAAATACATAATTTAATACATACTAATCTGTATTTTTCAAAATATTTACAAAACATTACAAAATTACACCATTGAAAAATGTATACCAACATTCGCGTAGCCTTTTATGATGGGCAAAAAAATTCCAGTAATGTTAGGAACATTCATATTTAACTGTACAACTTGTAAATCCTAATTTAGCATTAGAAGTATTAGGTCTACTTACCACATTCGTCATTTCAAAAATGCAAGCTATATAACACATAACTTTCTTATCTTCTACGAATTTCCCCTTATCTATACTTCCTATTTGGTCTGAAAAAATAAAGAAGGCTCATCATGCTTTGATTCTTCTCATGGGATTGATTCTTTCGAGAAAGTTCATATTAGTAAGATATTCGAGTGCCTACCTTCAGTCACTTGGTTCTTATTCATACAATTTTTCTTCAGTATCTTACCCGAATTCTTCATTTGTTGTCTAGTCATCTGTAAGAAATTTTGGTGTGCACTTATCACATTTATCACAAATAACATTATGTTTTTCGTTTGCTCTCTTTCCTATATCTATAACATTATTAATATGACGTGTTCGCGTACTTACGGCGTCACTTCCAGTAGCCAAAAACATGGCGATAATCAACAAACACATCCTTTTCCGATCCATCACGACACTGATAGCCAAGTCCCTTACTAAATTGAACTGTTTACTCAAGATCTACTTGAAACCATATATACGATGTTCTTGCGCCCTGATTATAGGACAGTGCTATCCGCATTCAATGCAACTTGGTGTATCATTAACTTATGCAAATACATGCATTATTTAATTAGCGCCAATTAATATATATGCATCTTTTCATAACACAACAAGATGCAAAATGAGGGCTTAAACATGGATTTGATAGTTTTATACGACATCTACGTAATTTTTTTTCGTTTACTGGATCTTTGATGGGAAAATAATAGCTTTTTTCACAATTATTGCAAAAACCATGATTGAAGGTTATGTATTAAAATAATACGGATAGATTGAAGTGGACAAAACTATTGGTTTTCATATTCAGTTGCAGCAAAACTTGTAGGTGTACCTGGACTGCATGACTTCAATCAGTACTTATATTTAGGACATTTCTTCATTTGGATTTAGTTAAACACCATTATTATTATCTTTGTTTATTACATCTTTCTCATTTAAATAAGTATACAATTTGAAAGTGTGCAATTTCTTTAAAGTTAAGGAAACGTGAAATTGGGTGGATCAAATTCATAAATACACCTTGCTGTCCAATAAGATGCTTCACATACGTCTTTGTATTTTTTTGCTGAAAAGAAATAAAATTGAGATGAACATAAAAAACCTATTATTACATTAGTCACAAAAAGTTGTCATTATTTTGATTGATGTGTCTTTAAGAACAATAATGGCAATAGTTGAAAAATAATGAATTAAAAGTAATACCCTTGTTTTATTTTAATTTATCGAAATCGTTGAAACAGAGCGTAAGTTTCAAGTTTTTTTTCCAAAACTTCGTCTAATAGTATCAAAAAAATCAATAAAATTAAAAGAAAAAGCGATAAGGCCGCCCATTGTATATTTTTCAACACACTTGCTCGTAAAATGGCTCTTAATGCACCGCTTTTAGGACCATAATGCAGTGTATTACAAACGCGTGCTTTTTCTTTACGTTACGGTACTTGTGCTTTATTTCCACAGATAACTATTTAATTTACTAGTCGGAGGTCGGAGAAGTGCGTTTTTTTTTTTAATCTCTTCAAAGAGACTTCATGCCAAAAAGAATCCGCGAGCCATATTTTACTTTTTTTTTAAATAGTCTGAATTGTCCTTGGTCCCAAGATGAACTTTTTTGCAATTTTCAGGTCAGTGTCAGGTTGTATCTTGATCAAAATATGATTCGCGACTATAACAGATACGTATTTACAGAATTATAATCATTAGAATCATTAAATACATCTTTCTAAGTTAGATTTGTTCCATAAGAACAAATCTCTTATGGAAAAGTTCATAGGGAACAAATCTAACTTAAATATATATATTAATGATTCTAATGACTATAATTCTGTAAATACATATCTATTATATAAATATACATTTTGATCAAGATACAACCTGATACTGACCTGCGAATTGTAAAAAATTAAAAAAAAAAAAAAATTTCGCGGTCTACCACTGCGCATTCACCTTAGGGTGCATCCACACATAGCGAGGCATGTGCCGCAAATGATTTTTTTATATGTACGGTTGCCTCAGGCTGAGGCATCTAACATACAAAAAAAAAGCACTTGCGGCGCATGGCTCGCTCTGTCTGGATGCACCTTATAATTTTCCATCGTCCCTCCCGTAACCAAACCAAACGGAAAAGACCACTGGCGTTCTATTATTGCGGATTCTCACTGAATTAATGTATATTTCTGTATGCCAATAGTACTTTCTAATTCCATACTAACTAAACTACAATTTGACATACGTTTTGTCCGTGCCTTTAAATAAATAAACGCGCGCCATTACTTACTCTATGGGTAAACCTGCGCGCGCACCACGCTAGCGCGGCGCGCGGAAAAACAAACCCAGCCCGCCATTATCCATACAAGTTAATATTTAACAATACAAGCCTGTTTTTTTCCTCGCAAGTGTGTTGAAAAACGTCGTATGATACGCGTGTGCATTGATAATTAAACTCTCGGCTTCCTTATCGCGCTTGCCTACGGCTCGCGCGAATAATACCGCCTCGAGTTTAATGATCAACATAGCACACATGTATCATAATGTACTATTGTAGTGTTTAATGTGTTTATTTCATGTTATGTATTTTTGTGGTGTACAATAAAGTATATATAAATAAATAAACACATGGAAAACTCACCAACTGGTTTGCAATGTTCTATAGCTGCTTTGACAGGAGCCTTCATATCTGCTGGGAACATCATATCCACATTTCTGAGCATCATGTCATGGTTTACTGTGTTACCCTTAATCTAAAAGTAATACAGACATTAATTTAGTTTCAGTACGTGAATGAACATCATTGTTCTTACTTTGACCGTACATTGTAACTTACGCTCTGTCCCATCTTGTAGACACAAGCTATGTAACACATGAAGTTTTTCTCCTCAATGAATTTTCCTTTGTCTAAGTACATCTTTCACTTGGTCTGTAAAATTAAAGAATTTTGTTAATTTTTATCCGGGGGTTACAAATTTTTTGTAAGCAACATTAACCATTAACCCTCATGAATACTTGGTATTTAAGCAATAATTTGATAAAAAAAAAGTGACAGAAGACCTCAAACTCTAGAATAGATAGTTAACAAGTTATTTACCTTCAGTTAGGTCATTTTTCGCCGAACATGTCTTCTTAACCAATTTCCCAGAATTCTTAATTTGTTCCCTCGTCATCTGTCCACATAAACCAGTGTTAACATCATTATTTTAAATTTTGGCGTATGATATATATTTTTTTAAATAACTTACCGAACTGACTAAATAACTGTTTAACGTTATAATCAATATAATCGAGAAAAGAAAAATGCTTCTGGAGTACATGTTGAAAGATCTTTAGGAATCTGAATATGTAACAATGATAGCAAATCGTGATGAAGTTGTTTTATAGAGACGACAAATACTTAATTACTAAGGTAAGTGTTACTTGTCAGCCTAGAACAGTATTTGTAGTGACAACATGTACTTTAAAATAGATAGCTACTAGCTGAATAAACATTAGATTACTTTATTATAACAGATGCAGCACTTATATAGGTATTCGGTGGAGCGATCTATTCATCATTATTAGTATAGGGAAAAAAATATATCAACATAGGTAATGAATTCAAATTATTTATACATTTATTAATCCGAAAATATATTAATACGTTTAATGTACTGTGAACTATAGACATTAAGGAAAAATAAAGTTGGCTGGGTCTTTTTCATACAAACATTTTGCAGCATGAAATACTCCTTCGCACAAATCGTTATAATTATCCTCTGAAAGAAAGAGATAATTAAGACATTAATCAAGAATCTACCTGTTGCAGTTATATCGACTCAAAGGGGTTAAAAAGAATAAGGGAAAAAGAAGTATATGAATAAATACTTACGGCTGTGTATGCACAATGAAACAGACTTTTTAACGGGCTCTTTAAGCTCTGGAGGATAGAGTGCATCTATCTGCTTCAATACTAACCCCATGTCTAATTTGTCATTTTTTACCTTAAACAATAAAAACTCTTTAGCAATGATTTGAAAACAAATATCTTCTCATCCCACCAACCCGCGCCGGATCCGCGTGGTGGATTACAGCACACTCCCTCTGAAAATGAGGAGGCCCATGTGCCCCAGTAGTGGTGTAGTGGTATCTACAATGCAACGCCACATGCGAACTACGCGTCATACTGATGTCACGCAAAATCCTGCATCTTGCAAGCAATGTTTACCACGACATGAATCATCGGCATACTATTAGTTATTCTGTGTCATCGGGCAGTTGCCCGCTTGAAGGATTCTCCTTTTTCTATGGAAGATGAGCGAACTGTACATCCTGTTCCTTATACCCCTATAGTAGGAAATAAAGGCTGATTATGCTTTGATTATGTTTAGGATATGCACCTACAGAATACAGGGTGGCAGGGACATTGACGCTCAACCTGTTATCGTGATTTAGTACATGATAGTGAAACAAAAAAACTGAAGGCCAATTCTCGTAATTTAAAACGTTCAAAATCTAATCGCAGTCTCATCTCGGCGACAAACAAATGTCAAAAACTTGTCAAAATGTAGGGAAGTTAGAGGTATTTTTGGCAGATTGAGACTGAGATCAGACTGTGAACGTTTTTAAAAATACGTGAATTGTCCCTCTGGTGTTCCATACATTTTGACTGCATAGGCCCACTTTTTTATGAAACAGCTGATTCTTGTTCTCTTTAGGTCTAGAATCATGTGCTAAATTCATGGTTACAGTTTATGCGTTGATGACCACCTGTATAACATTTTAAGAGACTATGGAATAATACCTTCGTTGATCAATCGATCTGAAAGGTAGCGCTTTGAATGATCCAGGAGATTGTCATAATATGATATATGACTGTGGCTATTACTAGATCTTACTTCGGAAATTCGGTCTATTATTATTGTGTTGTTATGTTATATTTTGCTCAACTTATGCATTGACGGTAACTTCATGCTCGAGAATTTATATGTATTAGAATACCTTATCGTAAGCACTCACCACTTGAAGGCTTTTGTAGATACAAGCGACATAGCACATTACATTGCGATCTTCATTGAACACACCTTGTTCTATTTTCCCAACTTGATCTAGAAACATAACAGTATTTGCTTTAGTTTTTTCTTTAGGCTTGAGTTTTATCTCATGCCATGTTATATGTTATTGTTCTCGACATTATTTTTACCTTCAGTCACAGAATTCTTTGGCATACATTGATTTTTTATTATGCTCATTGTTTTTTTAACTTGAGCTCGGGTCATCTATAACAGCAAAGTGGTCTTGTCTGTATTAAACTTATAATAATTACGCATTCTAAATAGCTTTCATTGAATGAAATTTATTTTCAATTAAAAGTTTATGGTCTTGAATGGAAATTCAAATCACTTACCCCATAACTAATTCCTACACAAGCAGCAATTAAAATAAGTAAAAATAACAGATTCATTTGTGATAAGGGTAAGATTTTATTCACACACAACTTAGTCTCCACAAACCGAATTAAAACTGAAAAGATTATTTAAAAAATCTTTCAATTTATGTTCAACAACTTTAAATCAAACATATATTTAGCTAAAGAGACCATTAATTTTGTTCAAAATAAGCACTCATTAGCTAAACGTTTGTTGATACATACTAAAGTTATCTACTCCGCGGGCCTTTTTTTACAAAGCAGGTACAGGCCATTATTTATGAGTACTTATTTTAGAGGACGTTAAGTACTTCAGTCACATTATATATTTTTGAGATGGCTAATATTCATGACAGATGAAGGTTATCTGTTGAACCGTGCATAAATCTGTCACAAAAGATTACCGTCGAGATCCGGGATCATACAATTTGAGTAGGTAACCATTTTTTCTGTACAAAAATAGTCTCAGTGAAAACATTGGACAATCAGCAAGGATAGCTACAGGTCCCATTGCTCAGTGTGAGCTAGAGATACAATTTTAACAGTTACTAATAGTGTACTCTGTGAGTTATTAGGTCAAAAACTTGTGTAGGTACAATATAATTATATCATTAAAATAAAACTTGAAATTAGATAGTCTTAAATTATAAAACAAAATAGATTACAAGATCTGTAACGCAATACGGCATTTTATTTTATATTTCACATGATCAAGGAAACACGAAATTTTCTGCGTCATAATCGTACATGCATTTAGCGGTCCAGTATGAAGCTTCGCACAAATCCTTATATTTCTTGGCTGAAACAAAAAGTAGAGAGACTAGAACGAATCCATTGCATTAAGTAGAAGAAGATTAATTTAGATTTACCTAATGTGTAATAAATAGGTAAATTCAATATCTGACAGGAAAGAACATAGCATTGAGTGCCACACTAAAATTTTAATAAAATTGACAATGCTGCCAGGTCACGTTTCCGGCTGACAGCGATGTGGAAGAGTTTTTCGATTGTTTTTGTATTTATTTGTACAGTAAGTTAGTTAGTCATTTAATTTAGTATCTAGTTAAACCGACTTCAAAAAAGGAGGAGGTTCTAAATTCGACTGTGTTTTTTTTACATAAAAAGACAACCGACTTCCAAATAAGACACTACAAAGTGAATGAAAAATAACTTTAATTTCGGAAGTCGGTGTCGTTGGGTTAAAACGTGTCGTTTTTTGTAAAAAAAAGTTTTTATCTATACATACAATAAAATTAATAATTTTGATTCTCTTTCATGAAAACCAACTACAAGTGTTTAATTTATAAGTTTTTCTAGAGCCTCTTAAGTCTAGATTGTACAGAATAAACCATAATTCGGTAATTCAGCCTCAAAGTCACAAGTGCATATCGATGGCAATTTACCTAAATGGTTGCATTTATCTATGACCTTCTGTAAACGACTTTAGCAATATTTCGACTGTCAAATATATGTACACTATCACGGATGTACATTGTAATCAAGCATCACGACCAAAACGTAAACTAAGAACATTTAAGTGGGTGCCTACTTGTACAACTCAAATAAATAGTTCCTTATCACAGTACATTCAAAAACATCGTTAATAGGCATCATAGAACAGAAAGACAAAGACATATTCATAGAAGACAGCAAAAAGTTAAGTTAAGTTCCGATTGTACAATCGCTAACCGAATTTAAAAAAACTTCCTCGCATTGTAAATCTTCAACTACTTGAAAACTTGCATATACAGGGTGAAATTGAACACATGCGACAAATCGAAATGAGAGATTGTACTCGTCATTATGAACAACTTTTACTATGGGACCAAACCTGAAATCGCGAAAAAAAAATCAGCTGTTCCCTACATTTATGTTCGCATAACTCGCCAAAATGTAGGGAACAGCTGATTTTTTTTTTCGCGATTTCAGGTTTGGTCCCATAGTAAAAGTTGTTCATAATGATGAGTATAATCTCCCATTTCGATTTGTCGCATGTGTTCAATTTCACCCTGTATATATAGTTAGGTATGATTATAATTTCAATGTCCAGGCTTTCGTAGCTTGGATACACGAATTTTATTAGTTCTGTTATAGGTACTCATGTAACTTACTTGTATCCTTACAACTGGCAGCGGCGGCTTTGACAGCGTCTCTCATCTCGGCCGGAAACATGATGTCCACTTGTTTAATCACTGCTTCGTAGCTCAGTTTGTTATTCTTCACCTGTTTTGCCAAAAAGACTGCTTTAATTCATGAAACTCACTCAGCTATAATTCCTTCGGTACGGAATCGTCAGTGGTGAATATTGTGAAAAATATATTTGGTGTCCTCCGGGGCACTATCTTGGGAACAGTTTTGAAATAGGTTATGAAGTTAGTACAAGTCAAAACTGCTAAATAAATTAAAAAGGTGATTGATGTTGATAAAAGAAATTAAATTAAATTGGAATTGCGTACCGCTTGAGTCATAGTGTAAATGCAGGCAATGTAACACATGACGTTACGGCTCTCTATAAACTTCCCTTTTTCAATTTCACCAACTTCCTCTAAAACAAAATCAATATAACAATTTTATTACAAACAGTAGGTACATTCTTGTAAAGCAGTACAGGGCAGTTTTAGGAGCTTAATCCGTTTTCTATTGGTTGCAACTATCGTTTTTAGTACTGTAAGTTATAAGCTAGCTCACCTTCTGTAACATCGTTTTTCGGCATACAAGATTTCTTCATGAGTTTTCCAGAATTTTTCAGTTGTTGTCTTGTCATCTATAAGAATAAAAGGTTAAGGTTTTTCTGATAAGTGTGCGATAATAAGCATAACGAAGAACCTGAATTTAGATGAAAGAAATCGTGACTACAAAACTTATTAAAAACTATCCAATTATCTATTTCTAATAAATTAATAATTCGCTTATCATCATTACTACCTTTCTATAATAACCGTAACCGGTATTATTTTAACGATTTCTTACCGCAATACTGTTGCCAAAAAGCAAATAAATAATGCACAAAATGCAACAGACGAATTGAAAGCTATACGTATTCATAATTAGGCTTACTTCAGCAAAGTATTGCAAAAAAAAACGTTTAGATCTATTTATATGGAGGCGTTTACCTACTTAGCAGACATAAATGATTGATTACAGTGCCTTTAGACAATAAAATAACTTGTTATTTGGTCGTCAACCCATATCACAACCTAGATAATGATATCCTTACGCTAATTGATAAAACGTTGAATAGAGCAGCATCTTTATAAAACCTTTTTTCTAATAATGCATATTTGGTACTTATAATTTCATTTTTATAAATTGTCTTGATATCTAATTTTATGTTTGTTCCTTAACTCCTTGTGAATCTAACCCAATAATAGTATACGGAGCACTTACCTACGCAATTGATGGCTGGATTTGCAAATGGTTTTTATAGACATAGAGCACATAGAGCATTATGTGCGGGCCAGAGTTTTAAACTTCATAGAATTCAACATTTTCTGTTTATCCGATCGAAGAATGAAGACAAGGATTTTTTTTGATTTTTACCAACTTTATTTGTTAACCACCTACAACAACAATAAACAATATTCAATTCTCTTCTTAACTTTTCGTCACCAAACTTGCTGGTCTCCATGTCCATGTCATGAAATTGATCACTGCTTCCGAACAAAAGTAGGCAATGACTGGCTGGTTACATTGTAAGCTTAATGAATTTAATGTTATGTGAGTGCATCACATATCATTTAACTATACGCGTTTACTTGAAATTGTGTCTCGAGGACAAGGAAGTCATCAGTTTAGTAGTTGCTAATCGCTAGTTATAACTCGCGATTAACAATCACTAAACGAATGATCTTACAATAGTGTGAATAGGGTGACCAGGAAAAATGTATCCTCAAACAGTAAACTGATTTGCGCTCCTCATTTTGAAACAAGAAGACTTTATTCATGGAAAAAACAAGATTACCTGAACACTTTCAATGCATCCATAGCGACATTTTGACAAAAGAACCCTTATTATCCAAATTAATCCAATACTGCTGAAATGCCGTCATCGGCCTATCATATATATCTATATATATTCTGAAGCCAACGCTACCAATTCGGTCTTTATAACCGTATGCTCATTTAGAACAAATGAAGTTTGCTGTCTTCAAAAACAACTTAATTCATGGACACTTGAATAATTCAGGTGTTAAACGGTAACAGCCTCTAATTAACCAATCACCCGTCGAACTTCATATAAAGCTGTCATTCAAGATCAAGGTTCCCATTAAATTGGAGGCCATGACACTACTCCACGACACCTTGGCAGATTACAAATATGCTCCTCATTGAAATTGTGAAGTTTTTGATACTGGTTGCAACGTGTGAAGCAGTAAGTAGACCCATACATAACATAATCAGCCTATAATGTTTCCACTGCTTAGACGCAGGCCTCTTCTCTTTTTGAGAGGGAGTGGGCCGTAATCCACCACGCGTGCCCAATGCTAGTTGGAGTAGTAGACCCGTATTTTAATTTTAATAGAAGCGTGAAGCACATAATTCATGTTAGTGATTTCTTCTTAATGAAGATTGAAACCAATTAAATGTGATGATAAAAAGTTAAAAAGCTGAATATCCTTGTAGATACTGATAATCGTAAAACAATAAACATAACGACTCTTTCCAGAAGTAACTACCTACAGTTACAAATTAATCTAACTATTTTTGCTTCAAATTTTAGATGACGATGAAACAAATCAGGAATACAGGCAAAATGATGAGGAAAACATGTCAACCAAAGAACAATGCTGAAGATGGTGAGTTACTAACAAAAAGTGTCTAGGATCCAAGTTTTTATGGTTATAAAGGCTAAACATCATGTTACTTATATTTTCTCAGAGAAAATCGATCCGATTGCCGAAGGAATCTTCATAGATGAGAAAGAAGTAAAGTGCTATATGGCTTGCATCATGAAAATGGCTAACACGGTTGGTACGAATTATAATATCGTTTATAGAAGATCAGTAAAATAATTACCAACAAGATTTAAGTGATAATATTCCTGCCCCTGTCCTATGTCACTTGAGGTGGGTGCAACACGTTTTCTTCTTCTGCTCTCCCCTGTCAACCATCATCCTATATATCCATCACTCCATTTCCTTTCATATAGTGGGATCATACAATCCATCTATCTTTTCTTTGGTATTCCTCTCCCTTCCTCATATTCTTCACTCTTTAAGTTTAAATTTCTTTTTCTTTCATATCATCCTTCACACAACCTATCCATCTCGTTTTCTGGTCTTCTTCTCCCACTCTTTTAACCAATTAGATTTAAGTAATTCTTTAAATTAAGATAACCTTTTTTTTCATGAATATCCTCCGTCTAACAAGAACGGAGGGTTATGTCGGACTTACCGACTAAAACCCCGCTGTTCCTTCTACTACCATAAGTCGGGGGCCCGGGAGATACTTGTACATTCACCACACCTCCGACTAGTATCAACCCGCTATGCCTAGCGGGCCTATCATGAAGTGCGTCCGATCCTCCGACCGCTCTTCCTCATAAAAAGGCACACATGGAATACTGCGTGCCACCTCTTTGGGCCTAACTGTTCGACCGACGATACAGCCCCAAATTCACCGCTCGCAGGCCCCTCCTTATGGTGGCCGGAGATCTTTAAGCGCTAATTAAGATTACCTACCAACTAGGTATTATGGAACAGTACATGAGCCATAGACTTAAAATAATACTTTAATTTTTTTAGATAAAAAACGGTAAATTAAATTTCGATGCAGCCTTAAAGCAAGCTGATTTATTGCTACCTGATGAAGTAAAGGAACCTGCGAAGGAAGCCATATTAGCATGCAAAAAAGCTGGTATGAATCCCAATCTTTAGCTAGCCATATCACACAAGTAACCATCGTTTGATTTTAATCAATGTAGGAGGAAATATTACTTGGCATATCATCTGCCAAACCTTTTCCCAAATAGTCGGAGTCAGCTTCCAGTCTAACCGAATGTAGTTGAATAATCTGCACCCTAATTGCGTAGCTCACTACCAATCACAATCTGAACTATTGTGAAGGATATCTATTGCTAATCGATTGCTTTATATGTTCGAAAAATTTGTCTGCTTAGCAACGTATGTAAATAATGCAATGAATCTTGGTGAACTGCCAAAATGAAAACCATTGCAGATCTCTGCAAACCAGTAACACGATACCCCTCGGGCTTCTGGTTATTTATAACGACTGTCAAAAATCCACAAATGAGGTTATTTGGCATGGATGAATGGAAATAATGCTTACCTATTTAAAAGGCTAGGCAGATGATTTTTTGTTACTAGTGAATAGAGTTGTACCATAACTACAATGTTATAAAGGGAAAAAAATAATTCAAAAATCTTTTGTGAAAACAATCATTATTTAAGTTTTGTATGAAACTGCACGTGTACATAAATATTTTTAATACAAGGCCAATGTGCCACCTACCTAATAATTATAATCTAAAATCGCTATAGAACGTCATAAAAATCGCATTAGTGGTTTATCTTGCTCACATATTGCCTACCAGAAGTCATTTGGGTTGCCCAATTATTTCTATTAGCTACGTTCTACCTGCCTACTTCCCTACCTAACATTGTGTATGAAATGGTTTCATTATGTTTTTTCAGCGGATGGACACAAGGATATTTGCGACGCATCATTTCACGTCACCAAATGTATCTACAATCAGAATCCGGGCATATTTTACTTTCCGTGATGTTTTTTTTTTTATTTACTTCATATTTAATTGTATTTAAAAATGTAAATTAAAATATGAAACAAAATCACGTTTTCTTTCTACTTTTTTACTCGACTACGGCAAAGCCAAAGGAGAGTTATGAGTTTAACAGGCTATGTATGTAAGATCATTTGTTTCCCTCATAAACACTAAACTGCTCGTTCGTCAAATGAGGTATCGTTGGAATCGTAATGTACAGACGCCAGCACATCAAACTACCCGAAACTGACTTTTCCCAATCAACTTTGAACCGTATGCTTTAGCTTGATGTGTTGGTGTCTGTACCTACCGCGGGTAATAGGCTATAGGACGCCACAAAAAAATTGATTCATCAGTTTGGTCGTGTAGAGAAACCATTTCATTGCATTATCTGATGATAACTTACGTAACCACAAAAAAATACAGCATTGTAGGTACATACTTTGTGGCGTGTATTTACCACTTCCGCTTAACGTGAACGAACACCATCAATTTGTACATAATGACCCGTTAACTTGCAATTTTTCCAACACTTATTTATGTACCTACGTTTCTTGGAGCTGCCCATATGATGAGAAGATTGTTTTACGTCTAATTTAACTTGCCGAGGTATAAGCTATAACTTAGGTATAAATTTATTTTTAACGAGAGTTGTATCTCCAACCACTTGGGACATGAAAACTACTTACTTGATGAAAGCCCGAATTACTGACCACCCTGCTATCTCGAAAATCACCAACGAAATAACACTAGCCCGAATCACGCTATCTCTAATGGTCGGTAACCCGAAACAGTCTGAAAGCCCAAATTCAGGACAGGCCGAAACAAATGAGATGACATGGCCTAGAGAACAATTGGAACAAGTGAACGGAGCCTGGTTTTATTCTGACCATTCAAACAGAAATAGAGAGCTGTGGTGGCCCCGTGGTAACGGTCCCGACTTAAGAGTCGTAGGTCGTGGGTTTGCACACAGGCAGGCTTTACTTTGTGTTAATAATTTCATCACCACTGTTCGCAAAACGATGAAGCAAAACATCGTGAGGAAACCGGCATGTCCTACTTACGTCCAAAAAATTCGAAAACATGTAAAATCTACCAACCCGCACCCGGACCGCGTGGTGGATTACGGCCCACTCCCTTACGGAGAGGAGGCCTGTGTCCTAGCAGTGGGAACATTATAGGCTGATTATGCTGTGACTCTGAAAGATTAACCGTGAAATGGTGGTCTGAAAGAACTTGTCACGAAAAGAATATCTAAAAACCTAGGTGTGATGATTCAGGATGCAAATTCGGGCTAACGTGTAGTAGGGAAAAGGGAATTCGAGTTCGAGTCAGGCATGGGTCGGCGTTCCTACCTACTTAGGTAGGTATTTAGGCTAACGTTGGATTTCGTTCATGGGTGGAGTAGTGTATTTTTGGCCAGGAATAAAACACGTAAAGTAACAAACTTATAACTTTTATTATTCACCGCGGTACAATTTACACTTGCAACTTCGCTCGGTGTTCCACCACATATTACCTATGTATTAATCGATCCAGGTTATAAACTATCTAGGTACGTGTCAAATTTCATCCGAATCCGTTCAGCCGTTTTGGCGCCAATCCGGATCATACAAACTGACAAAAATCTTACAAGTATAATTTTCAACATCAGACTCGTCCCCACACCTCGAACAATTGTTTTTTTCAAAAAAATTCAATGTACAAAGATTTGAATTCGTTACTATAGTTAATATATATGTACTTATGGATATGTATAAGTAGATGCATCTAACTAAATATAGGTAGGTACGGTAGGCTGCAAAAGTGCATGGGTAGTACAGAAACAAAATCGTATGAAGCGAGAAATGACGCCATCTAGCGTAAAACCAGTTAACGACTAACAAAATTGAATTATGCTGTTATTAGATGGCGTTGCTTTGCTTTATATGATAAAATATTTTTGGAGTTTCTTTTTGTCTCTTCAAACATTCAAACAATTTATAATTAATAGTTTCTTTTAAAGAAAATTGTTCCTAATTATTAACCTACTATGTTAAAATTGAATATCAATTTATAAGTAGGTAGGTATCTGATTTTCTAAGTTTTAGTTTTCAAACTTGAGAGGGTAGGTTGAATATGGATTTATAAATAATTGGTAGGTGGTATGAATAATACTTAGATCAAAGATTTGACAGCTCAATTGATCGTTCGCTAAGTTCATTTCGATTACCTCGTTCGAGTGCCTTTTGTTCAGTTTTTATTTATGATCAGGCGGATTACTTATTTTACCAAAACGAGCACGAGTTATAATATTTATTTCGTTACATGAGCTCAAATAATTGCTTTGAATAATCAAGCCAAAAACTTGTCAGAAATAGCCAGAGACCGGTGTAAACGTAAGTAGTTTTATTTTTACACTTTTATATTAAAAACTGCATTATTTTTTTGTTACTATACTACATAATAATCATTATTGGGTATTATATATTTCTCTTTTATTGTTGCAGAGAAAAACAGTTGTTCTTTGAGTACGACGATTTGAAGAGGAGGGTTCTTTGAAACACCATCAAAGAACTGGTAGACCTCGACTTATAAAACACATTGCAGCATCAAACCATGATAAGGCAGTATGAAGAAAATGGATTTCTGCCGCTGAACCACTATGCTGGTTTATTTGACACAAGTTTTGACACGGAGCCGCGTCAAAACTTGTGCCGCGGAGGCATGCTGTGAAACCCTTGCTCACGGTAAACCATAAAAGGGCAAGATTACAGTTCGCTTTGGATCACATAAACTTCGATTGGAGTAATGTCATCTTTACAGATGAAAAAACTTTTAAGTCCAGTGAACACAGACGCTTATGTTTGTGGCGTCGAAATAATACGCGATACACAAGTGGTTACGTAGCTACGAGCTAAATAATTATACTTATATAATATTATTTATATTGACTGGAGACCTGGTTATGTGTGTATAAACTATAACTTACGTATTTTTTATAATTTAAAAAGTTATGAACACTTTAAGTTTAAAAAACATAGTTTTTAGTTTTTTATGGTGCCTACTAACCATTTGATATGTTTTTGTGCAATTTTGTAGTTTTTAGCCTACTTATTTAGTATCCATTTAATCCGTTTGACCTTTGTAATAAAATAACCTGGTCTCCTGTTTGTTTTTATTGAGGTTACATAAGCTTCAATCCTCTTTCCGATTTTGGAAACGAATACTTAAGCTATCGCCTCAATAACTTCATAATATTATAATGTTATACCTATAATATTTAATAAACTGACTATTAAATTTGAATAATAAACTGTAAGAAATAAACCTCTATAATTTTTATAGTGCCTTTTTTTGCGAGCCCACAAGGCGAGCCTGTTAACCTGCAATGAATCTGCTCTTTTTTCCTGTTGCTAAGTAACTACCTACCAATTCGAATATTAAATTTATTATTAAAATACCCACTCGTTAGCTTAATAAATATCGGTTTCTATTATTATTTTAATCATTTAAGCTACGTATGCTGGTAATTGTAATGTAACAATTAGATAAATGTATTAGCCTTGTAATTCCTTCGTTTCTTCCTAACTCCTTACTTACGTTTCGTAAATTAGTCATAGTTGTGAAGAAACCAACGCCATCTAGTTTATTTTCGAAAACATGAATTCAAACGTTCTCGGGAAAATAGACACTAAGGTACCCATGCAATTTTGCTGGCGACTGTATATTAGCTTTAGTTTTTTTTTTTTCAGACGCAGGCAAGAAGGTGGTGGTGTCACCCAGCATAGTGCCTATGTTAAAAGTTTGCTTTTATTAAAATAACATTGCCATTGACGTCAATATAAATCATGGCCAGCAGCAATATTATATTTTATAGAGGAAGTTTTAGATTGGTGTAGGTACAATTAATTGAACAAGCGGATCGTGACTAATGTCATGAAAATAGATATCTACCTGTCTATGATATGAAATAGGTAGATGATGATAATAATATACGAAAATTAGGAACCTCTATGTTTCAAATACAAATAAATGAAGATCATCATCCGCGTAGCCTTTTTCCGACTACCTACCTACGTTGGGATCGGCTGTCACGTGGAGCGAGTGTCTACAGAACGATGCAAACTTATGGCGGCTCATAACACGAGGCCAGTAACTGCGCATTAACAAATTCATATGACCGCGGGGTGAGGGGTGGGAAAGTAGCCCACTTCTGAACCACATACAGGCTTATTTTTTTATTACCATCCAAATTTTTACAGGGTGTTCTACCCATGAATATGAACAACGTTCACAATGGGACCAACTCTGAAATCACGAAAAAAAATATCAACTGTTTTATATTTTGGTCAAGTAGGTATTTAATTTTGTATGAAACAGCAGATTTTTTTTTTCGTGATTTCAGAGTTGGTCCCATAGTGAAAGTTGTTTATATTCATGGGTAGAACACTCTGTAAAAATTTGGATGGTGATAAAAAAACAAGCCTGTACAGGTAGGTACCTAAAGTTTGAATCTCACTGTAATTGGCCAGCGCAACCCAATTAGTGGTTAACACTTGGCTAGTTGAACATTACCGATGACAATTTTTCCTTCAACTGTCCATTTATACAGTCTATCAAGACTCAAGAAGATTTCTATTGCAGCTGTACCTTTTGCGGGCTGAAATTATACTAAAATAAACACAGATAGGTACACATTGGAGTGAAGCATTCATGCTGTCATCTGAAACATAATATGAAAAATAATTACCTACCTACCAACAAATTAGGATGATATCGACCTTGTTATCTTAGTAACCATTGAAATAGATTTGATCTATTATACCTATTATTTAATACATACCTAATGAGTTCGGTCTAACCCAGTATAAAAAGAATCCCGGCTATTTGGGGAGTGTAAATTTTGGTATTTGAGTGAGAATGATTTTTCGGTTTTTATTGTGTTTCTATTTCATAGAATATTATGGAACTCATGTAAGTACCTAGGTACCATTTGTGTGTATTTATCCATTGACTCTACAACCGTAAGCTTTGAGTTTTTCATAGCTTTTTTATGGTAATAAATGCTAATATATGGATTTATCCAAAGAATGAGCACAATATTTTTTGCCTCTTGCCATAACAGGCTAGGACCGATCAAGAAATCAAAGCATGGTTCTTCCGTGAGGGCATGGCGTGTAACACCGAACACCCTATTGATCCAAAGGAAATTTTGATGCTAAAGGAAAACAAAATACCCGACAACGATAACGCTAAATGTTTTGTTGCCTGCATTTTCAAGAAAACTGGAATGGTGAGTAGCATAACATAATAAATATTTAGTAGAGTCCAAATAGTCATAACTGTAGTGTATGTGTGTGTGTAATAAGCCGAAAAATATCGCAGCTATAGAAACGGGATGAGAAGAAACCAGCATGTCCAAGAACTAAAAATTCGATGACATGGAGTGACGTCCACGAACTGGTTGCACATGGTAGTTTAGCACTACCTACCTTACAGAGAGGAGGCAAAGTTTGCAGCAGTGAAAACTGATACGACATCTTAGGATTTCGGGCAAGAACAAAGCTGTCCGGAGCTTGTAGGTATACCAATAGGTTATCAAAGACTAAAATAAAACTTTTATGATTTTACAGCTCGACAGTAAAGGTATGTACGATGCAGCAGCCTCAGTGGCAATAACCGAAAAAGATTTCGCCGACGACCCCAAGAAGCAGGAAAACTCTAAAAAGCTTTTGGAATCATGCAGAAGTGGTAAGTCACTAACTTTCAAAATTAACCAACTTAAATTATCAGGCCAGGCAAGGCTAGGCGAATCACTGTTAGTGACCTACATTCTTAGTTTTAGGCTACCGGATAGCCTAGCGTGGTCAATGTTAAGTGCAAACCGGGTGAATTGTTTCTTGAGAAAGATTTCTTATTATTATCCATGTAGGTAAGTATAGGTAATGACAAGGTACCGAAGAGTAGGCACCTACCATCATAGAATCGTATGTACAGACGCCAGCACATCAAGCTACCCGAAACTCAAATTTTCCCAATCACCCTTGAACGTTATGCTTTACCTAACGATAAAGTTTAAAATCTATTAGTTTGACTAATTGTAGTACTAATTGTGCTACTAAATGTCAGATAGTCGTGTTAAGCTACGATTTCCTAGAAGAGCGGTGGCCGCCGCATAGCGTTCGCAATTTACCGGCGAATGACGTCACTGAAACGTTATTTATAAAAGTAAATTGGTGTGTTTTACTTGAAAGCGTGTTTTAACACCTTAAAGTCAAACTCCGCTGCCATCATTTTCAAACCCCACTGCCATCATTTTCTAACCCCGCTCACCCGCTGCCATGATTTTCAAGCCAGTCGTCACTGCAGCCGTTACTTGGCGGCCTCCGTTCTTCTAGGAAACCTCAGCTTTAGTGAAGATTAGCAATGTTTGCATTATCTAACTGGTTTTAGTGAACGACCAAGCAGTCACCGATGGCGAGAAGGGCTGTGAACGATCTGTACTCCTGCATAAATGTTTTGTTGAAACTGCACCTAAGGTGAAGTATTAACCATATTAACACATTATTTAAATACAGTCCACAAAACAGTTAAGTTAGACAAGCAATAACCAGATACATCTTTGCACTACGCCAACAATATTCAGGCAGACTGAGGGCAAGATTCGGATAGCTTTGTCTTTACTTTGGAAAGTAAAGTAAACTTCGCATACGAATATGAACACTATTCATAATAAAGTTAACGTTCATGTTCGTATGCGACGCTTGCTCACATTCGCTTATACGAATATGAACAGTATTTGCTTTTGAATAAGTTTCATAATCGTATGAAACCATTACTTTACGAAGTAAACTTGTTGATAGCTACAAGCACCCATTTCCTTTTTGAACCGTCATAAGTTTATAACATTATTTGTATTGATTTCAGCTGGGAATAATACTGCCTTCTTAACTTCGCTGAGAACATGCTCCACATACAATTAAAACATATTTAGGATAAGACAGTAGTAAATAAGTTGAAATAAAAATAAATTAATGAGCAATAATAATTTTATTTAGTTATTAACCTTAGAAAACACTTTAAACAACAAGGGAACTCTAAAATATTGAATACAAAATATCTATTATATACGTATTATGCAATTCTTAGGGTTATTATGACGTTTGATATATTGATATCACACTGATCTACAATTAAAAAAAGGAAAACTACACACGATGTAAGAATAAGATTTGTGTCGATTAGGTCAGGGCACACCGAGGGCAAAATTTTTGGGCAATTTTTCCTTGATAATGAACTAGCAAGAGAAAATACCCTGTGGCGTGTGCTTGCGCATATTTTCAAAAGAACACGCTCGAGCAGTGTTTCATCCATAAACTGATGAGCCAAATATCAAGAACAATAGAGGTGAAAATAGCGTGTATGAGATATTTTTCTGTGGCGTGTTCGCGTTATCCTCGTGCAGAAGAGAATGTGCTCGAGAATTTTGCTCCTCAGAGGGCGCTGATCTTACGACGTTGTAAAACTCAAAACATCAGACCATTACAAAACATAATGTCTGTTTTCGTTTCGTACATAATACAGGGCGTAAATAACACAGCTCTTCAAAATACCTGCTCAGATTCAAACAACGTGTATATTGTTGTATATTAATATTAATGTACAACCTATTCGAGATGATCCCTTTCTTGTCCTTAAAAAACCACCCCCTTATTCATAAAATCTTGACAATGAACTTTCAAATAACTTTATCAATGAAGTGTGAAGGCAAAAGACTATCTCACTTCTTTTTCGTAAGACTTTTATGAATAAGAGGAAAATTATCTACCTAATCCAATCCAATTTACTTTTTTCTCATACCTTGTCGAGTTGCTGTACAAATATATTTATTTATGTATTAAATAATCAAGCAAACGTGTTGTTATGAGACTCACATTAAGAAACGTTTTGTCTATGAATATATTAACTAGTGTGTAAACATGCCTTTATCAAATACTAATTTTATCTTCAAGAAATATATTGACTTTTTTCGATTAAGGGCTGATTTTTCCATCGCCAGATATTTTTTATTCGAGGAATAAAATTGACGTTCGACAATTTTTTGTATAATTGCCAAAATTATTCCTCGAATAAAGTTTGAAAAACGAGCCCTTAGTTACATAAGTACCTATATTTTTAATATTTGTCTTTAGAAAATTGCATTGTTACGATTATAATATTATTTAGGGCTGATTTTTCAATCATCTGATAACTTAGCTAATATTTTTTTTTTTTTCGTGGAATATAATTTACGTCTGACAGATTTTGTATGGAAGAACTGTCAAAATTTCAAAATTATTCCTCCGATAAAATTATCTGGCGATGGAAAAATCAGCCCTAAGTTGTATAAATATAACACTGAATAGCGAAATACTTATTTTATTATTAAACAATTAAGTTAAACATTTTTTTTTCTTTATTGTACAGATAACTCAAGTTTTCACGACTTTCATGTTCTTGTTCTCAATAGATGTACAATTACAACAGCGTTCTAAATTATCACACTTAGTTCTTTAATGTATAAACTACTATCATATTTATGAAAATGGTATAAAGCATGCATTGATATTGAGGTGACAGTGAACAAACTTAACAAGCCTTGTGAAAAACAGTGCGTTACAGTGAACCTAACAATGACTAGTGCTTACGATTTTATTATTATTATGCATTATACAGTTATACACACACTCACTCGCAAATTTTATACGAAGAATTACAGACAGACCGGTGAATATATTCGATTACATATTTGTTTTTTTTTTACTGACATATATTTGTGCAAACAGTTTAATTGGTGATTAGTAGAAATATATAGTTTTACAGACGATCACCTAAGTTTAAAATATCATATATTTTGATTATGCATAGTTTAATATAACCTAAGCTTTGAATTAGTTGCATTGCCTACATTTAGAATTATTGACAATACAAACGATGACATTAATTATTTATTATATTAATTATTATAATATAATGAAGTAAAATAGTAGAAAGGGTATGTGAAGTATGAAAATATTCTTTTTGGTCCAAAGATTTTGGAGATTCAATAAATCAGTACCGAAATTTTACATTACTTAGACATGCTTTTGCATAAAATACATAGGAAAATATGCTGCATGGACATGTTACCAACTCGTACAGATTACTTCCATTTAGTCAAACTTCAAAAATATGTTGTAAGGTACTAATTATTACAAAAAGACATAACTTCGGTTAGATGCCACGCAGCCAAATATATTCTTCAATACAAATACGTGGATAGCAGTTATATAAGATACAGCACATATGTTGATACAATCAAATACTTTATACATAATTTGTTTCTTCGAGAAATCAAAATAAATTTGGACGAAATTGGCACAATCGAAATCCTAAAAACGATAAAAAAAAAATAAGAAAATGGTTTGAAATTTGAAAAAAATACAATCAGATATAAATAACACAAACAAATTAAAAGAATTAACAATAACTATTAGCCACGCATGGTGAATTAATTCCATCTTAATTGTATGGCAAGTTTTTTATATGAAAAGTTTTTATATGTATTATAAGAACACATATTATTATGTATATACATGCGTAATCAGTTTTATATCACAATAAATAGGCCCTCTGCAAATACACTAATGCCAATAGGTACAATAATAATATCGCATGCTGCTTTAATACAAAAAAAAACACAATTTGCTTAAAAATATTAACATCACTACTGAAAATATAAATTTACAGAAGCCTAAATAGTTCAAAAAGTAGAATATTATGCATTAGTTATGTAAATATGTTGAGATTATTACTTAATATGAAGATTGTATTTTACAGACATTCGGGAATTGTTATGTTTTAATATCATCACTAAAACGAGAAAGTTACTGAAAAACTCGCTTGGATTGTCTATAACCGAATGACTTGAAATTTAAATAACTAAATTTCAATCACCAATGAGCTTGCTATGTTTACATTTGCGAGAAGATCCTACATTTTAAAAATAAAATCGTTTCGACATTTTACACCAAAGAGATTAAATAATTAAATTCAAGTTCACGTTTACATTTGCGCTAAAGTTCCTGCATTTTAGAAAAATTGCAAAAACATAGTATCGTTTTGAGATTTTACTCCAAAGAGATAGGAGATAAAAACCTTACTCTACCCACGCAAATGTAACTACAGCCTCGCAAAAAGAAAAACAAATGAGATATGAAGAACACAGTCAGATTGTCTATTCCACAAAGACGAGGTGACCTTCGGAGAGGTCTTCGTCACCCTGATGTTATATGCTGTCGTAGCTGTTGGGGTCAGGGGACACAGTGGGCCCGGCGCCTCGCGCAGGCAGCTTGCAGCCGTTCAACATGAATACCCAACCATCCTGCAAGGTAACAAGAACAATTTCAATAGTTGTAGGTATTTCTGTCTTAGTTGCATTGAGACGCAATTGAGACACGTGTGAGGAAAACTATTTTTAGTCAGTGAGTAAAAAACTTTGTCCCACTTTTTTATAGCAACTAGCGGTGAACAATTGTCTTTTTCTTTTTCAAAAGGTTTGATGTTTTTGTGTACAAACCTCACTAGTATTAATGTGACTAACTGAAGTCACATATTTATGCTTTTTCGGCTTATTTAGCATACTCGAAGAAAATGATAATAAAAATTCGCCAACATTCAGTGAGTAAGTGTCCACCACACAGGCTGGGTAACACCTTCGCCATTAACCTACTTAGACAAGAGGTGGTGCCCAGGAACCAAAAGTGATAACATTGAACTTGTCTAGGAATAGATCGCGATTTCTGCGCATCGCTTATTAACGACATCCGATGACACAGACAGGCACACAGATGCACAGATACAAAAACACATAGATACACACCTTCATCTTATAAAACCCCTCTCTTTGCATCGGGGTTAAAAATTAAGAGAAAAACGTATTCTTTTGGAATACTTGGTTTTTTTTCTTGTTTCGCCATTAGCCCAAAAATTACGGACAATGAATGATGTGAATGTGATCTCCTTTAGAATGGTTTGGGATTATGTATAGTCAAATAGAAATCTACTTACTTTGACAAGGTTAGGCAAGTCCGACCAAAAGGCGAGGTTGGGAATAACTTCGACGCCTGTCGCTCCCATCAAGAATTTCTTTGTACAGATCCCAAGTACTAGATAAAATACCACAAAAGAGAAAAATATTATCAAGAGCGTTGAGCCAAACGACCTGCCAGCTACTTCTATTTGCTTCAAACACGCATCTCTTGAATAGAATGCCAGCACCTGAAATACGCCAAAAACGTGAGAATTAGTAATTGTTACAAACAGTTTGTAAGGAGACCAGAAATTGATAAAATGTTGTTGAAAAACTGTAAAACTGGTTTTATCGGTATTTGTGACTGTCTGTCACAAATACCGATAAAACCAGTTTTACTGGGTCGTCACATGATGAAAAAAATAAATAATTCTAAAATATGAATATTTGTTGACTGAATTTTAAATTGACAGTTTATTACAATATTTTCTATTCAAAAAGATACAAGTTACTTGCATTGCCTCGGTGCCTCTGTTTCAGCATTAAAAAGATATCCAATGAGCTATGATAGGATTGAAGGTGACTGGCTAGGGTGCCCAGAGCATCCTACTTAGGTATCATCCATACTTAATATTATAAATGCGAAAGTAACTGTCTGTCTGTTATCTTTTCATGTCTAAATCACTGAACCTATCGTTGTCAAATTTGACAGTTTGGTAGCGTAGGACCTGGAGAAGGTATAACTTTTTATCCTGCATAAAAATATGATGAAATACAAAATACATGCAGACGACGTCGCGGGCAATCGTTAGTAATTTATATGTGCTCTTTCTGTGCACTTCACTAATCATTGTATGACCAGATTATGTGGTATTAAATAACACACGGCCTGTCTTTAATCCAACTTAGTAACTTAACTACATATTTTGTTGGGAAGTGTCAGAACAATTATAGCTTTATAAGGCAAAACGGTGTTTTCCCTCATTGCATTTCTAAAAGGATGTAATTCCGTTTATGTTTAACTGTGTGCGCAATTTTATACATGTGTGAATTTTTTCGTTTTAGTTTTAAGATGAAGCCTAAATAAAAGAGAAAGTGGTCTTTCATTTGACTTTTTGTTTCATATTTTTTATTCAGTTAGGCAGCTCAATTGTGAAAGTAAACACTCGGAATGAGGCATATTATTATTACTTAGTATTGGTATGTTTATTATTCAAATGTAGTAGTGTGTGAAATTGATTTATTGTAAAACAAAGTAACTTAAAAGTTTAGTCATCATCTGCCTAGTCTTTTGCCAACTTTGTTGGGTTCGGCTTCCAGTCTAACCGGATGCAGCTGAGTACCAGTAACTAAAAACTCCAGTAACTTAAAAGTTAAGTACCAAAATTATTTAGATAATCGTAACAGGTTGCTAACTATGGTAAAAAAAAAAAAAAATTGGCTTTAAACTTAAGTAGCCTTTTCAACTGACCTTGTTAAACCATATGTTTCATAATGAGCTAAAATATTATAATTAAGCGATACAATGAGCAAACAAGAATGACTTACAATTTTATCTGGTTCCGACATTGAATACACCTGTAGATTGTTGTCTGTCTCAGCACACTTCAAAAGAACAATTGTTTCACTGGAATGATAAAAATGCTACATTTAATTCATTTCCTTTTATTTAATTCTCGTTTATTATCAAGCTTACTGAATGTTTTACTGTTGTGTGATTTTGTAATAGTAATTTAAATACAATTTATACACTGCTTTTATCTCAAACCAGTAGAATTAGATAAGAATGGTCTTCATTCCCCACATATTTCATAATAAGAGATTAATAACATTTTAACATGTAAGGTCTGGCAAATTTAGAAATGCCGGACCTTAGGTAAAAGATAACAATATTACAACCATTTTCTAAATATATTAATGCATACTTACGATGGTCCATTGGCATAAATGATAGAGTTGCCTTGATCAGAAAACTGTGATATATTTGTTCGGCCCATGAAGTCATATGAGCCTGCATCAAATGTGTATGTACTGGCACTTTTGTCCAATAAATTCATTGTGCTTACATGACGACAGATCTGCAACGTAAATAACATAATTATCATCTTTTTTTAAACATTTAAACTGTATTATGGTTATGTTAAATGGTTTAATTGAATTATGCTTTGAGTTTGCGTTTGAATTATTATATTATGTTTTTTTTTTCAATTAGATACAATAGTAGCCTTATAAGAGCACTTTTGCAAAATAAACTTTTTTTTAACTTTATAATCATTGTTATAGAGGACAAAATAGTCTATCATGTCTCAGCCCATGTCACCACACAGTAGTAAAATATCATGTCATTGAATGAGGATAAATTAAACACAATTTATTTCTATGCATATCATGCATGTCTTGAATCAATGCATTATGGTCATTTGTATCTTTGAGGCTACAATGTCATTTCATAGTAATACAATAGTATCAAATGTCTTTGGAATTGTTTGTTAAGTTAGTTGAAAGATCTACTAATAGCATAAATTATACTGTTCAAAGCACATTAACGTTGTTATCTATTAGCCCAACATCATAAACCTATTTAACAACATGTTGGCATGGATTTAGTCCACGATTAGGTTACTTTTTTTTTTTAAATTAGCGCAGCATAGATATTACACTTTTCTATGAAACAGCTGATTTTATTATAACCATTGAAAAGCTTCTGTGCTAGAGGGCCTAGAATCATGTGCAAACTGTAACCATAAATTAATTCATGTTTACAGTTTGCTCATTGATGTCGCTGTTACCCTGTATACCTTTGAATGATAGATGGTAGTTAAAGAAGTACCTATATAGATGGCATTCAGCCAAATAAAAGTTCTAACATGTAATACTGTGCCCTAGATATGTTTATGAAAGTGATAGCATTATACCTAATAATAATCAAAATAGTTGCTTATCATTATTCAGTCATTCTCTATTAGTTTAAGTTTAAGCACCATACAATGTTGAAACATTTGCCTTCATTAAAATGGAATTATGTATTGATTACGCATTTTTTATGGGAAAACAGGTTTCTTCTATACCTCTCTGCAAACACGTTTTGTTATTAGGGGGTAACAAATTAGGTCCTAAAGCACTGGTACAATGTGGTGAAACCTATACCTATGTGATATGAGCATGCCGATCTAGGATAATAGGTAATATCATATTATATCGGAGACGAACTTACCGACAAAGGTGATGTACAGGTGTTTTTCGGGTTCGGCTGGCTCACGTTCATAGTGACGTCGTAACAAGGATGATAGTAATAGGTACTCATTTCGTATTGCGTACCATTCAACTTGACCGCATAGGTATCCGCTGTATAAAATTGAGACGAAATTGCGGGCGTAAGGTCGATTCCGGTGCCATTCGAAAATTCACATGAACACGGAGTCTTCGCTACACAAGTGTCTGCATTAGTGAAAGATGATGTGCAGATCAAATAAACCACACCAAAACCGAAAATGTTCAGGAAACCCATCTTTTTGATGGAAATAACTATAATAAAAACGTAATACTTTCCGTGTGGTAATTATTTCACTCTATGTGTACGACTTACGACGACGTATATTTTTTATTACCCAATCACAATCAACAAAATATGAAGATAATACAGCTGGTTGTCGAAATTTAACTTTTTAATTGACTTAATTCACAGTCTTTTCGCTTGTTGTCAAATAAAGCGAAGCCATCACACCCATCACACCACACTGCAACGACTATTTAAATAGCTGGCAGCACAGCTTTCTCTACTGTCGAAATCAAAATATGAAATGAACATGACATTGACTGATGTCAAAATGGTTACATGCTCTGTGGTCAAACCGTCAAACGTCAAAATTGCAACTTTTGTCACTTTTGATTGCAAATGTGAATCTGAACGTAAACATTGATTAGAAAATGGAATTTTGGGATAATAAGTAAAACATAAATACATCCCCTAGCAGCACCAGAAAGGTCACAAGATGGCCGATAAAAAGAAAAAAATATTTACGTCGAAGGTTGGTTCCGAAATTTGTTTATGTAGGCGCTCCTAGCCGTGTACCTTGTATCTATTTTATTATACGTATTTATTTACCTATCCTGCTAGTTTCAATTATCTCTCTACACTACCTAGCAGTTGACGGCCTACTCAGTCTTCTCGTTGAGTACTTGCAAAGCCCTATTTCAATAACATATCGCTTGGGTTCATCATCAAGAGGTAAGCAGTGATGTACTTAATAGTGAATAGTCCCGGGAAATCCGGGAACCGACAGTACCGGGAAATCGCGAAATGTTTTTATTTTGCCCTGTCATTTCGTCTTTCTCTTACTTTGTCCGTTTCAACACTTTCAACTCTACTACTACGTAGCAAGTGTATTCCACGCCAAATTAGAAATATTCTAAACGCGAAGTATCATTTCCCGAAAGTATCGAAAGTACCGGGAATCCCGCTTCTTTAGCCAGAAGGTCCCAAAAATCCCGGTTCTGCATTCCCCAGTACTTAACCATTCAGTACATCCACAAAGACGGTGAGGCACTGACCAGCCAACTGGCTTTTCATATCATTGATTGTTTTATTTCTAACTTACTTACTTGATACTCTTCCAACAGTAATTGCAGTCAAGCCTATTTGAATTTAACCTGTAACAATTTTACACAGGAATCTACCACACCAAGGAGGCCGGTAATTTTGAAATCAGATCGCAGTGAATCTTCTAAAGATCAGGCCAAAGAGAAGCAAGAAAAAGAAAAGCAGCCCACTATCATACTGAAGACGAGAGAACAGAGTGCTCCCAAAGATGAACGACCACAGAGCCCAAAGAAAACTTCTACATCTGAGAGTGATGGACATTCATCCATTCATAAAATTGCTCAAAATGAACATAAAGAAAAGAAAAATACAGGTAAGGAATAAATTTTGTCTTCTAGATAATAATCATGTAAAGGAGCTGTGTTTTCTAGTATACAGCATTTTGAAATAATTTTCATGAGTTAATTAAGTGAATTAGAAGTGATCTCAATACTTAGCGTGTTCCCACTTTGCTCCATGTCTCCACTTGTGGGCGTTGGGCCCACCAGTGGAGACTTTAATGATAGCAGTAATATCATTGAACCATATTGCTTCCAATTATTGTAAACCTAGTCTGATGCTAGAAAAAACAAACAATAAAAAATATACATACATAAACATCCGAATTGAGAACCTCCTCCTTTCTTGAAGTTGGTTAAAAATAATTTATTTATTTATATATACTTTATTGTACACCACAAAAATACATAACATGAAATAAAAACATTAAACACTACAAAATATACAATGGGCGGCCTTATCGCTTTCTGCGATCTCTTCCAGGCAACCTTGGAATGGACAGTGATTTCCCTGGACATAAAATGGGGCTGTTGTTGGTGCAAATATTATGTATACAATACAATAAAATAAATACACAGATAAATACATATCCAAAATTATAGATACTAAAATATATATACATACTAAATAATTATAAGCACCGAAAATAAAATAAGACAGTAGATGATAGCAGTTAGGACAAAATCACAACGACAAGTAGTGTTCCGTGTGTTAAAAATAATGTTGAATATTTGATATCAATTTCAGAACAAAAGCAGAGTCCACCACTGAAGTTTATGACAGAACCTTTGAAACTTCTGGATGAGAACCTGGAACTTAACACTGCTGCTTTAGAATTCCTACATGACTCTAGCACCAATTATCTGGTGGTTGGAATAATAGGTAAGATCATCATCATTTCAGCCGAAAGACGTCCACTGCTGGACATAGGCCTCCTCCAAGCACCTCCACTTCGACCGGTTTTGTGCTTCTCGCATCCAACGAGTTCCTGCGGCCTTCACGGGTCGGTCCACCTTGTGGGAGGCCTTCCAACGCTACGCATTCCGGTACGCGGTCGCCACTAAAGAACCTTTCGGCCCCATCGGCCATCTGTTCTGCGAGCAATGTGCCCTGCCCACTGCCACTTAAGTTTGGCAATTCTTCGGGCTATGTCGGTTACCTTGGTTCTCCTGCGGATCTCTTCATTCCTGATTCGATCCCGCAGGGAAACTCCAAGCATAGCCCTCTCTATTGCCCTTTGGGTGACTTTCAGCCTTCTAATAAGGCCCATTGTGAGCGACCACGTTTCAGTGCCATATGTCATCACTGGCAACACGCACTGGTCAAAGACTTTCGTCTTGAAACACTGCGGTATGTGGGACGAGAAGATATTGCGTAGCTTCCCGAACGCTGCCCAGCCGAGTCGGATTCGACGATTGACCTCTTTCTCGAAGTTAGACCTACCTAACTGGACAGTTTGTCCTAGGTAAATATACTCGTCCACGACTTCGAGTGTAGCGTCTCCGATCTTCATGAGAGTGGGTGTTACATGGGCATTTGACATGACCTTCGTTTTGTCCATATTCATTTTCAGACCCACTCTTTCAGAGGCTCTACTGAGGTCATCGAGCATTGTACTGAGGTCCTCCATAATCTCAGCCATGACTACTATATCGTCGGCAAACCGAAGGTGAGTTATGTACTCGCCATTGATGTTAATGCCAGCTCCTTCCCAGTCCAGAACCTTGAAGACATCCTCCAGAGCAGCGGTGAACAGTTTCGGAGAGATAACGTCTCCCTGTCTCACACCTCGCTGCAGAAGGATAGGTTTCGAGGTCTGGTCCTGGAGTCGGACTGACATAGTGGCGTTTTCGTACAGGCACTTCAGCACCTCGATGTACCGATAGTCGTTCTGGCACCGTTGAAGAGACTGCAGTACAGCCCATGTCTCGATCGAATCAAAGGCTTTCTCGTAGTCCACAAACGCTAAGCAGAGAGGCAGGTTATACTCTTCGGTCTTCTGTATAACCTGTCGCAGCGTATGTATGTGGTCTACGGTGCTAAAGCCTTTACGGAATCCGGCTTGTTCGGGAGGCTGGAAGTCGACAAACATGTGCGCGAGACGGTTCGTGATGACTCTCGAAAACAGCTTGTAGACATGGCTCAGAAGTGAGATGGGCCTTTAAGAAGGGCATTGTCACCCTTCTTAAAGAAAAGTATCACCACACCTCTGTTCCATGCCTGTGGTGTTTTACCCTCGAGTATGACGGAACCAAACAGCCTCTGAAGGGCCTTAAGAACGGGTTTTCCGCCGGCCTTCAGGAGCTCGGCCGTAATTCCGTCATCACCCGGTGCCTTGTTGTTTTTAAGCTGCTTCAGAGCCATCCTAATCTCGTACAGGCTGAAGTCCGGGATGTCTTCGGTATAGTGTCGGGTCAATCTAGCTCTTGGGTCGTTTGCCAGATTCGTAACGGGGTTGCTTGGTGACGTGTATAACTGTCCATAGAATTTCTCGATCTCTCTCAACAGCTCAGGTTTGGCGGATACGATCCTGCCATCATCAGTCTTCAGTTTCATAAGCTGGCTATCTGATAGGTAAGATATGAGTGCCAAAAAGGAATTGAGGATCTTATTACTTAGTGGCTATTACATAATCAGCCTATAATGTTCTCGCTGCTGGGACGTACGCCTCGTCTCAGGGATTAGGTCATAAACTCATAATCCACCATATCGGCCCAATGTGTGTTCTGAATGTATGTGTTTTCTTGCAATGTTTTCCTTCATTGTTTTGAGAGCAGTGGTGATGAAATTAAATACACAAAGTAAAGTACCTGCCTGGGTTCGAACTCACTCCCTACAACATGTAAGCCGGGCTGATACCACTGGCCACCACTGCTCCTAGTGGCTATTAAACAACGCTTTCTTTGTGTTATGATAGTTTAGCATTTTTAACGTATATTTGTGCGTCAAGTGACCGTGAAGCAACCCGCCCTAAGATAACTTTGCCCCTCAAATTCATATAAGCAAAAAAGCTGTGTTCTGGAACTGAAACCATATAATGTATGCAATACAAGTACCTACCTTAACAATCTTTTTAAGTGTGTCAATTGAATCCTAGCTTTTTTCTAACTATGTTGGGGTCAGCTTCCAATCTAACCCGATGCAGCTGAATACTAGTATTTTATATGGATCGACTGCCTATCTGACCTCCACAACCCAGTTGCTGGGTAATACTATATCCCTAGTTAAGACTAGTTCTCAGACTTTCGGGCTTGTTTCCCGTAGCAACTGACAAATAAAATGACAGCCGGGACCAACAGCTTAACGTGCTATCCGAGGCACGGAGGAGTCTCGATATGTTATAGATAGATGGACCCATTAATCTGTCAAGCTCCGCTAATGAGACACAAATGATTTTCTATTGTTTCGTCGCCGATCGGCGAACCGCGCCGCTTGACCGGTTAACGAACCGACCACGGCAAGCGTAAATTTTTCAATCGACCCGTGCGGCTTTTATTATTTATCCACGACCTCCTCTGATTTTTTTTAAGTCTGATAGACTTTATTTATTACTAGCGGCCCGCCCCAGCTTCGCAAGGGTGCAATTTTTTTTTCGAATTTCCGAAATTTTCTTTCATACAAACCTTGTACTGGCAATACCGAACACAACAAAAAAGAATTATCCAATTTGGTGCAGTCGTTCGGAAGTTATGCGTGTAGGTACATATATTTCGGCAATTCATCTTTGAAGTGAAAAACTTCTTTAGGCGCGTTGGGCAGTTTGAGATGGAAATAAACCATTGAATTCTATTACCGTAACCGACACCACTTCGAATGTGTTCGGCTGTCTTCGGCCGTCCTCGGGATGTACTCGGTTTTAATGTATATCTGATATGCCAGTGAGTGATGGCAAAGTATTCTGTTTGTGTTTTGTTTTCACTTCTGTCGGCACTCCCGGAGTGTTTTTTATTTATATAAGTAGATTTCAAAGTCAAAGTCAAAGTCAAATTGTTTATTGTGGTACACAGGTAAAATGTGGTGTTACAGTTAATAAAGTGAAGTACATCTATGACCCGCCTTTAGGCATACAATAATTTAAATACATGAAACATTATAGTGGTAGTCAATAATAAGTCTTTAATTTATACATTAGTCAATAATAATAATCAATAATTTAAGAATAGTCGATAATTTAATGGTACTTGATATATTAGTCAGCAATCTATACATATAAATAATCAATCAATGCAATACTTAAATTAAAATCTGTCATCTAGGTACTCATTAACAGAGTAATATACCTTCCTATATAATAGTTTCAATAAGGCTTTTTTGAAATCTAGTATTTCATTTAATTCTTTGATTTCAATAGGAAGCTTATTATAAATTTTAGGTGCCATTCCAAGAAGACTTTTCGAAAATAATGCAGTTTTGTGTGGAATGGTACATATCTCTCTATTGTGACGTTTAGATTTCAGTGTTTTAAATATGTGAAAGTTGGATTTGACAAATACTGCTGTTTCAAAAATGTACATACAAGGAAATGTTAGGAATTTCGAAAGTATTTCGTGTCACAAAGTATTTTAAATTTTCTTTAACAAAAAAATTATTCTGGTTCCAGGCACACAAGGTGTAGGCAAGTCAATGATACTGAACCTGATTGCTAATAATGTTCACGATCAGAATCTCTGCACGCAAATATTGAACTCTCACGAAATGCCAGCTGATAACACATTTGATAGCAATGAGGTTGGATTAGAGAACCAACTGGAATCACTTGACTATGCCGGGCTCCCAGAGCCAAAAGTACAGGAGAAAGCTGACAGCACATTTAAATTCAAAATGCAAGACATTGAACAGATAGAGAGGGGGGTCCATTGCACAAAAGGTAATCTATACATATTATTAATTAATTTTTTGACGCCCTGTGATTCTTTGCCCTCCTTTTTTATACACATCTATGTATTATTATTTTAAGTGTCATTACACTAATATAAAGGCGAAAGTTTTTGAGTGTGTTTGTATGTTTGTTACTTCTTTATGCAAAACTACTGAACAGATTTGAATGAAATTTGGCACACAGATAGTTTATAACCAGGACTAACACATAGGATACGTTTTATCCCGATAATGCCCGTGGGTGAAACTGCGGGGCGCAGCTAATCTTATATATTATGGTTTTTTTTTTATAATAAGTAGTTGCACAACTGGGTATTATAAATTAAAGTTGCTTTTCGTGTCTCTCTGTGTGTTGTTCTCCTAAACTGCGCAACGGATTTTTTGTGGTTTTCACCATCATTTAGATTTTATTCTGAAAGGTTTATGTTTATAAAAACATTATTATAAGTACATTAAATTACAAAAAATCTTGATGTTTTTTCAAGTCGTAAAAACCGTGCGAAACAGGGGCAAGTCGCTAATGTAATTATAAATGACGATAAATAGATGGTATACTAAATATTGTGCAGTAGCCTAACAGCTAAGGAGCCCAATTGTTCTTCTTCGTCATCTTTGAAGTTCAAACACTCATCCATCGTTTTTCATTGGGCAGGATCGAAGTCAAGAGCAGGCTCATTTATTAATAAAAAATATTACTCCTTGTTTTCATCCCTTATAGTAAAGCCACCTGTGTAATCTCTGGTTTTATTCGGCAGCTGACTTTGCGCCATTTTTTTTCATTCAAGGCTATCACACTAATATTATAAAGGCGAAAGTTTGTGAGTGTGTGTGTGTGTTTATATGTTTGTTACTTCTTCACGCCTAAACCCTAAACCACTGAACCGATTTAGATGAAATTTGGTATAGAGATAGTTTGAGTCCCGGAAAAGGACATAGGATAGTTTTATCCCGATATTGCCACGGGATCGAGTCTTATGCGGGTGAAACCGCGGGGCGCAGCTAGTTAACAATAAAGCCCTTATGCCTTTATTATAATTATAGCCACATTATTAAACAATACATACTACTTCCTCCATTCCAGGTATCGACATGTACATCACTAACGATCGAGTGATTCTCCTAGACTGCCAAGCTCTATGGTCGCCATCATTGATCGAAGAGTCCAACACGACCATCACAGCCAGAAGCGCTAATGTAGTGACGGTGGACTGTCTCCAAATAGCTTCCTATTTGATGGCTACATGCCACGTACTTATTGCCGTGCAGGACTGGTTCACAGATTATAATTTCTTGAGGTAATTGTGTTATGATTTCCATTTATTTTTGTGCTTTTTGAAGAAGTTTGCATCGATAAGCCGGCGAGCCCCCACTCACCATGAGGTGGGCCACCCGCATGTTACCGCGCACTAGAGTTCCGTACCACAGAAACCATGTACATTTTTTTTTTTTTGCATTATAGAGGCTAGAGTAACACGTATTTTGGGGAATTTCAACTGGCAAGATGCCGTTGAAAATATATAATGTGACAGACGATAATACTGTATCGACGACCAGTTATTATTCCCCGCCTAGCAGGGTTTCGCTTATAATCTTTGTTTGTAACCGATCTCCATAATAAGTTGTCAATAACATATCGATGACCGCGATCGCGATTTGTTGGTCGCGGTTACCTACGGGATGCGGGAAGCACGGGACTGGTTGATGCGGCGACTCTTGGGGGATGCCAATGTCCAGCAGAACGTCTGCCTCAAAGCTCAAATGATGATGTTGATTATCATCCTTAAAAAAGTACCAAAATTGTGTTTTAATGTTTTACGTATTGGCAACCCTAGTAACCCTTTCCAGTCCCAAACTAAAGTAGTCTTTACTTGTTATTTGTAATACAATTTTAATATTTTCCAGATACATTCAAGCAGCTGAGATGCTAAAACCTTCTCTATCAGCTTCAAACACGGTCCAAACTAATCAAGAAGGTTCAGAATCAACGGGTGGCGGTGAGAGTCACCCACACTTACTGCTGCTACACAACCGCTGTCAGCTTGAAGACTTTACTCCGGAATCTTTGTGCATTATGCAGGATCTTTACAGGTGAGTTAAGTTTGTCGCATATTTTACATAGCTATGCACCCCACCTTTACTCACTCATGCATCACACACCCATACCATACATGTATACATGCATATACACACGTTTAAATCGAATACACCAGTAAGTTAATTACATGGTAATAATTATGTTTAATGAATTTATTGATTTGAAGACATTTCACCGACTGATGCTATACATAATTATATAGTATATAGGGTGAATTTTCCAAGTGGGCGTGGATGGCTAAATCCGAAACTATGAGGAATAGCGAAAAGTACTCAAAGGAGTCACGGGCTCGATTTTGATGAAAACTAAAACTGCATCCTTGGATTTTTGAAAAATCAATATTTCTAGCCAGTTTTCCCTATGTCATTACTTCCCAGAATTGACAACATTTCATATTTTTAACCTGCATGTATTATTACATTATATAAAAGTAAATTCAAATCTAGGGCACCCATATTTTTTCGTTTTTCGAAATGATGTACTTTTCATTCATAATTTTAACTTTGAAATTCGGTGTATTCTAAAAAGACGTAAGTGCCAGATGACGTCAGGCTTAAGGTAGAATGGCGATATTACCTTTGCTTTATTGTGACCTGTCAAAAAAAACTGTTAGATGTCACTTGTCTCAGTCGTTGTTTTGGTTCCTTCATTGGCGTATATTTTTCATTGGGATCCATTTTATTGGCGAAATATCAATCAAAAATTGATAATATTAACAGTAAGCAGCGTGTCGAGTTGATAGAAAAAATATTGTTGAATTCAATTCAGTTTTTTAGTTGTTTTCTAGTTACACTTCTTAGGTGACATTGACATGTCTTGTTTGATGTAATGTTTTCAATCAAAGACATTGGAATGCGCAAAGGTAACTACCTCATTCCGCCGTTTATGTGACGTCATCACATGTTTTTTGATTTTTATTTTTTTTTTTCTCAGAAATTTAGAAATAAAAAAATAAAATAAAAATATATTTGAACCCAGGATACGAAAATACAGAAAAAGTATTTTTGTTTTAAGGTCGTGTCAGGTTTGAAATGTTGTCAATTCGATCCTTATTAGCGACACTATCGAATGGTGTAATAATAGTGTTTTTTTTTTTTCAAAATCAACGGGTTCGATTCCTGGCTAGAAATATTGATTATTCAAAAATCCAAGGATGCAGTTTTAGTTGTCATCAAAATCGAGCTCGTGACTCCTTTGAGTACTTTTCGCTATTCCTCATAGTTTCAGATTTGGCCATCCACGCCCACTTGAAAAATTCACCCTGTATATACTGCCTACATACTATACGTATTACATAGCATTACAAATTATTCAAATAGCACTGGCTAGTTCTATTTGAATTAAGTAGTAATAAAGAGCAAAAACGTTTTTACTTTTTTATTTATTGTACATATATGGGCCTCTAATACGTGGCATGGGAAGTAACGGGTGACGTTAGGTCACTTTCTTGTGGCCCAATGGCCTTGCACAACCATGGGTGCCCCCCATAGTGTAATCAACTGATCAATAGTAACATTCGAACTAGGAACACTGCCTTGCCTTCTACGAAAGGCTCTGTTAAAGTCAAGTTGTCTCCATAGACTGCACCATTACAATATGCGGGGCGTCGCAAAGACATCGCAAAAATAATCCTGGCTGCATCCAATGTTGATCATTTTTTTCCCAACTCCTAAAAGATTGCCATGCGTCACGATGGGAAAATATAGTTTTAAATAAAAAACAGCTTCATTAGAACCAAACGTGATTATTAGCGCTCTGTTGGTTACGAATTCATCTAGGTTGGGTTGTTGGGTACAATTTCAGCCATACAGTTTGGATATAATTTGGTCTTAATAATTTGAATATAATTTGGTATGTTATACTGTAGTGTAAAAGACTGTTTAAATCACCGTTCCGCGAATCTGAACTTCGATAATACAACAATATATTCAAGTCAATAACCTTTGAGCATTGACAATGGCGCTCTATTACGAAGGTGGCTTCGTAATCGGACGTCATGGCCAATGCTACAAAGGGTTTATTGAAGTTCAACCCTGACCTGACATAACAGACTGTATAATAAAAATATCCAAACAATAAACTATGTAGTTTTGAAAAAACTGACGTCACGCAAAATCCTGGATCGCGCAAGTAGAGTTTAGAGGATCCTCCCTTTTCTAAGGAGAATGAGTGAACTTTACACCTTTTTCCCCGTACCTACCTCTCTAATTCAATTCAAAATACTAATCCCATTAAATTTTTCAGAAAAGCATTCCAAAAGTCAAACCTACAACTGAACTCAGGAATGTACATGTACAGCGACACGAACAAGAATAGTTTGAACGTGGACAGTGTCTGTAAAGGGTACAGCATAGACAAGTGTGGAACCCCCATCAATCTGTTCCTACTGCCGGAAATATACAGCGACTTCGGTAAGTTTGTTAGCAATGCCAAGGTTACTTCATTCAGTCGCTCGCGTTCATTTGTCTTTGAGAAGGTTACGTTCCTCGTCGGTAAAAGTTTTATGATAAATCAAGCTGTAGTTAGCATTTTCTTGGCGGAGGAATTCGATTTAAGTTTCGTTAATGTCTTTTGGATAATTCGTTGTGATTTATGATGAAAGGTGAAATTAATGTAATTTTATTGCAAATCAGCTGTTATTATCCATTTTGGTAGAATATTACCTACTCTATGAAATCACTAGAAATCCTACACTGAATCCTTAAGCGTATGACAACGCGCACATGTTTTATGACTAAGCCTACTCAATAATAAAACTAAGGGCTCATCTACACTAGGAGAATATTTCGACCACGTTACATCATGTAAAAGTAGGCGATATTCGCTTCCGCCATTTGTATTAAACGTTTAGGTATAGTTGTGGAAGTCATATGGCGCATATAGTCATGACTTTTATTTCATTGATTTAGGTTTAAATTAACATTATTCATCATCGTGAAATGCAACACTATAATCGATGTGAATGTGAGGGTTTATTATCATCACGTATTTTGTTATTGGTGAAAACCGTGTGGTGAGCTACCGCGTAAATAATAGTATGCACATGCATACTATTATTTAGCGACGAAGCTTCATTTACACATGTATGAAGCTTCGTCGCTTAGCGTGTATCTAAGGATGTTAAGTCCCTAGGCTTTAGGCGCTAAGCAAGCCACCTGTCAGTGCGTACGTAGCCTAAGGCTCGAGTCACACCGAGATGGCAGCGAAGCGGTAAGCAGTTTCAGTGTCATATAATTTTAAACTTTATCTTCATTACTATAATACAAAGTATCACTTGAGAAATTTGAAAAGGTTGCGCGACCGCCCGCGGCGCCGCTAGCCCTCCGACGACTCAAGTTTCTCAAGCGATACTTTGTATTATAGTAATGAAGATAAAGTTTTAAATTATATGACACTGAAACTGCTCGCCGCTTCGCTGCCATCTCGGTGTGACTCGAGCCTTAGGGTTAAGAATCGTTATCTAGCCAAAAGGATTAGATAAACATTTTATCTAATCACCGGAATGAACAGCTGCA
This sequence comes from Amphipoea oculea, assembly GCA_945859645.1. NCBI lineage: Eukaryota > Metazoa > Arthropoda > Insecta > Lepidoptera > Noctuidae > Amphipoea > Amphipoea oculea. The sequence continues at coordinate 8,871,584 of OX243874.1, forward strand.
TATGACTAATAACTATGTTTTATTATAAAGCAGACAAAAAGTGTCCTTGATGCGCTTTTATGTCCGTGAAAATAAAATACTGTGAACTGCATACTATAACGCACACGACTGGCAGTACCGTATGCAAAAGGGATGCGTTAATGTAGCACGCGGAGCTCTTGACATACGTTTGTTAGCAATTTGCAGCGGGGTAATTGCGTAACACACTATCAGTAGCAATAGGTTTTATTTTGACAGTTCAACAGCATTCATTGCGTTATTTATGTTGTTGAGCAGACACATTTTTCGAACGTAGGAAGCAATGGATTAGCAATATCCTTCAAAATGATCCAGATTGAGATTGATAGTGTGTTACGCAATTAGGGTGCTGGTCAGTGTCAAGTTGTATGTTGCTTAAAATATGATACGCAACCTTAACAAAATAATATGGCATTACAGAATCATAATCTTTAGAATCAGCAATAAAACTCCTTGAGTTAGAATTGGCCTCAAATGTCATGAGTTCATGAAATAGTCATTCAATGGGGTAATAAAATATGAACTTGAGTTGTATTGATGACTTTTATCATCTATAAGTACATAACGACGAAGCTTAGTATGTTACGACCGCGAATCATATACAGGAAGATTTTTTTATCACCATCCAAATTTTTGCAGGGTGTTCTACTACCCATGAATATGAACAACTTTCACTATGGAACCAACTCTGAAATCACGAAAAAAAAATCAGCAGTTTCATACATTTTGGTCAAGTAGGTATTGAACTTTTGTATGAAACAGCTGATTTTTTTTTTCGTGGTTTTAGAGTTGGTCCTATAGTGAAAAATGTTCAAATTCATGAGTAGAACACCCTGTAAAAATTTGGATGGTGATAAAAAAATATCCCTGTATAGATTAACATACAGCCTGACACTGACCTGCAAATAGCAAAAAAACGTAAAAAAAATTGAATTTTGTGGGTAATCCTGACGCTTGCCTTAAGTGTTTTGTTTCACAGAAGAAAAAGTATAACACGGCTAATATTACAGAAACTCTTAAGCATAACCGTAGTACTTTAAGTATTCTGAGGCATAACATAAAACGTTTAAAGCCATTTGATTGGTTGAAACTAGTTTTGAGTAATGCTTGAGTCTTGGTTCTGTAATACCGGCACGAGCTCGTAAAAGTACACCCTCGTCTGAACTGGATTTAACCACATAATGTTGCCTCCACAGATAATCGTGACATATACCGCGGCCATCCAGCCTTCGAGCAATTAGCGAAACGACTACGCTGGATGATCCTCGGCGTGAACAGACATCAAATCACCAATGTACCCAATCTTTCAGAAAAAGGATGGTTCCACTACTGCAGCAAAGCCTGGGAAACCATAAGAAAATGCACATTCTTCATGGAATATGAAAGGTTCTTACCGTGAATAATTACCAACCTCATGCACGAGGATTATTTCTATATCAGGACAGATAGCACGCAGGTGTTGCGCAGCTGTAATGATAAAGAATTGAAACGCGTTACATCGTTTAAGAAATATTTTAATTATTCTGAACAGCTGAATAAAATAATTTAATGTACACTTTGTTATTGGTTATTGGACCCAATAAACGGATAATCTTAAGGTGCATTTTCATTATCACTGGTATACGCTGTCTATAAGTGGCTTGCGCCTCTGCTCGGGTGGTTTGTAAGCGTGTTGATACACGCTCGCCAATCTCCAATGTTCTGGGTAGCCCGATGCGTCCGCGTCGCGCCATATACTAAACGGAGGCGTCAACGTCGGAATCGTATAAGACTTCTTACTGTACGGATGACGCATCTTAGGCATTTTTACTCCTTTAGAGTCAGTAGAGCCAGTCACGCTCTGCACTGAGTTAGGATTACCAGCTTTAAACGCGAACTTATAGTCTTCCTTCTGTTTCGTGTCATGGGATAATTTTGCGCCATTACAAGACACGCAATTCTTATGTTTAATGTTCAATAAATCCTCTTTTGTTGAACGTCGTGAAGATTTCTGCGAGTCATTGGGCGAGCTGTGGTGCAACTTTCCTTGCGCTAGCGGAGTCTTCTCATACGACTCTAAACTGTGACGATTGCGATTGACGTCGTAGGCACTTTTTTTATTCTTGTTTTTATTGTTCCAAGCATCCTTTATCGGCTGTAATTTCTCCGGCCTTGTGTCGCCAATACTAGATTTCCGACACATTTCACTCGGAGTGCCGCATCCATGGATTCCATCACACTCCGGCTTCTTTCCAGACTGACCCGAGCTCTTTCTACTAGATGACGCGGATCTGGAACCTCTCTCATTAGCACCAACATGTTGTGGACAATATTGAACATCACAAGAATCTTTGCGTCTTTCTTTTGCCATATCCTTCTCGAAATATGGCACAGGGTGACGTCCAATATCGCCTACCACACAATTTTGATTAAAAATCGGATTTGTGTGACCAATAGTGAGGCCTTCGTGTTCTTCTTTTGGTGTATGTACCATAGTAAACACAGCTGGCGCCTTAGAGCCGTTTGAACCGTCTATATGCTTTGGTGGTCTCGGTTCCCTTTTGGGGTCTTCTGGTCTGAAATCCCAGCAGATGGCGAGGTCCATGAGGGACATAGCCTTTGCATATTGTCCTCCTAAATCCGGGGCAGATGTCGATGGCCTTTGACCTTCTCCTTTATCACCGTCAGTTTTCTTTGGGTCGCATGTCTTGGGCCTATGAACGCGCATCTTAGTGCAACACGTAGGTCCAGATGCGCCGAATCCTTTCCACCCGATAGCGTAAGGCTTAACAATGATATCAGAATCACGATGTTCCGCGATTTTTGTCAAATTTCGGTATCCTAAAGTATCAGGCAACGGCTGATGCTCCAGATTTCCGACGTGCATCTTCCTCGCAAACTGAAAGTTTTGCGCGACGTTAACGTGAGGCAATTTAGGGGTCCCACTTGTTTTGGTGTCTCTCATATTATTCTGTTCTGCAACCTGATCATTTTTCTTCGCATTCTCAGCTACTTTTCTCCAAAACTTGTCTACCTCTTCCTCTTGAGGTCCGTGTACCTGTTCAACAGCGTCCTTCACCAAAATCTCGTGGCTGTCGTGCCTCTTGTCTGGGTCGGTCAGTGAACCAGGCACGTAAGGTCCGTGACCGTCGGTGTCTATTGGTTCTTTCTTATCATTTAACTCTAATGGATCGTCGTCTTTCTCATTTACTTCATTTCCAACATTTTCATCGACTTTATTATCTTCATGTCCATTTGTTTCAGTTTTATTTTGTTCCTTTTTGGATTCAGATTCCTTTATGTACAGACATGTAAAAATTTAAAAGAACCGATTCATTTTTTTTTTACGAATGCAACTATTGAATAAATAATATTTTTTTGTAAATAGATGAATAATTACGATCTAAACGGTGCGTGCCTCAATCAATTAACATCAAATTAAAGATCGTTCAATTATTTTCTTTTGTTTACGGTGGTACGGGCATTTCAGTGGCTGAAATAAAACAAAAGCAAAAGAAAATTAATAATCTAAATACTGTGAACTTATAAAACACTGTAATAAATGGGTGAACTAAAAAAAAATTAAATTATTAATAGAGCTCATTTAAAGTCCGATTTGTATGTCTTACTAACTTCTTCTTCTTAGCGTGTCGATAGCAATCTAAATGGACTCGGCCCAGAATTCGGCTACTTGTTTACTAACTGTAATAGGGTAATGCATACAATCATGTTCCAGGTAGATACTTCTACCTAATAGACATAAAACTTATTTTATTAAGCTAGCATACAGGGTGTGACAAGAACCACCTAGAAACCTAGATGACGGTTTCATGGTGGTTCTTATCACATATCAGTCACAACTCACACCCGCATTGTGTACAAACTAAGTAATTTTGTGCAAAAATAGTAAACGATTAAGACGACAATTGCTGGGAAACGACTTATATTTTTGATGTGAAAATTTGCTGTTTACGGTAGTGCGCAATGTATCTCTCTCAAAACATTGTATTTATGGGTGCATGCAACGGTGCAGAGATCGTAGGAGTATTGTTTTCAAAATTTGGAACCGTCAATATCTTCATAATCAGAAGGTACAAAAAACAACCATATGAGTATTATTAACAGGAAGAACAAAAGTCTCGGCTTCGTTAAGGGTATTTTTTACACCTTATTTCAATTTATGTCTGTCTATGTTCTTTTCCAACAGCCTAGTGTTTAGGTAGCGTATTTAAAATAAAAAATCTGACGAGGTTATCTGTAGGTACCAAAGAAAAAGTTATGGTATTGTAAATCATGATAGTATAAGACAATACTAATACGTTCACTTGTTTAAGATAGATACTTATAATAGGTGTACCTACACAATTTAACTTTTTAAGATAGCATAGTGTAAGTTTCTGAAACAGTTAGCTTATTGCCAGCATTAAAACAACCAGTGTCATAGTAACCATAATATCATCCAAACGAGTGTTATTATGTTGTACCCCTTATGCAACTCGTTTTCAAATAAAAAAGTAATTTAAAAAAATTAAATCGACTTCAAAAATAAACTAACTCAAAATTATGAAATAACTTTAATTTCGGAAGTCAGTGTCTTGAGATCTGTATTTTAGTTTTAGTTTTTTTGTCATCGACTTCCGAAATTAAAGTTATTTCATAATTTTTAGTTAGTTTATTTTAGAAGTCGATTTAATTTTTAAAAATTACTTTTTTATAAACTGGAATAGGTATTTGTTTGTAATAAGGTAGGTACCTAATAGTTTTGTTGTAAATATTGCACTAGAATTTGACCAAGGTTTTGAGATGTTTTCCCTTTGACACTACACCACCCGTAGCTCGTATCAATAAGCCAGGCCGTCACACTTACACATATTCTTGAAAATTACTAAATCAATTTTGATGAAACTTGCACTGTTCCCTAAGTTGAAGTAAATGTAAGCCAACAGTGGCGTGCATTGCATATAGGCATATAAGCAGTGCCTACCTCGATATATCAACATAAGCCTGTCAATTACATTTTAGTGTGTGTGCCCCACAATTAAGAAATTCACTAAATTATAATTTCTAACAAAAAACAAAATCTTCATACAAACACGCGCGGCAGTAGGCGGTCGCCGGACGGCCTACTCGGCTCCCGAACTATTCGCACATTGTCATTGGTCTTTACTCGTTCAAGTTAATACGACAAAATTAAAAATACTTACGACTCACGCGTAATACTATGACGTTCGACCGTCGCAATTTATCACCCTTAAGTAGGCATGCCTACTCAAATAACCACACTTTTGACCTCACTTTGTTTTCTGATTATTTAGTGACCGCGTTTGTCTAGACTAGACCCGCACCTTATTGCGTAACAAGTTATCAATCGGAATCAGAATCATTTTGAAGCAAATTGCTAATCCATTGCTTCATAAATTCGAAAAATATTTCTGTTCAACACGTAAATAACGCAATGAATGTTTGATGTGGTACGCAATTGCCCCGCCGGCCTAGTGCCTACCTATTCTGAAAACCAATGCACGCCACTGTAAGCCAATAAAAATAAATGGTCACGATCCGATTAATAGTTGCGGAGAAATGCGTGGACAAACATACATACATACATCTATAAAATTTTGTATATTTGTTTGGAAGCCCTAATAGATTGTCATATGTGAATATTTATGCAGTTCCAATAATATCACATACCTTCATACGTATCGAATTGATAACCTCCTGTTTTTGAAGTCGGTAAAAAAGAACCTTGTCATGCACGCGCGTTGCACTACCACAGAGCGCAATAATTTAAAAAAGGAACTTATAGGTTATTCGAGTTCACGTCGTATCCCGCCGGCCGCCATTTTTATTCCATATTAGTATTGCAAAAAAACTGTTTCAGAACCTTTTATAGAGGATTCATATCACGGGTGTAGATAAAGTCTTGTATGCAACTGTACATAATTAGGTATTATAAAACAGTTGCAAAAATAACTATTACATGTATCTATCTAAAATTGGAATATGATTATTCCATCTTTTCAAAGCGTTACCTAGTTTATTCCTACCCATTTTCTTTTCTTTTTCAACAGCCTAGGTAGTATGTAAGTAGCGTACCTATTTAAAATAAAAAACCGGTCAAGGTTATTTGTAGGTACCGGTCACTGACTAAAACAAAAGAAAAAAAAAAGAAGAAACAAAGTCTACTTGCAACTAACACAGCTATCAGCAACACTGACCTACTATGCAAAAGTTTCAAGGAAACGTATGTAGCGGTGACGTCGACAGCCGACAAGTCGACATACTAACACGCCATCACAAACAAAAAGAGCACGTTTCGCGCGCAACCGTCTCTCAATCGAAACTCGCGTGTAACCTTATTCACTCACTTTGAACGTCTGGGGGTCCGTCAATTTAATCTGGCCTGGCTCCTTTTTAGGTTTGCCGCGTTTCTCAGAGCGCAGGCGCGCCGCCTCTACCACTTTCGGCCTCTGAACGCGAAGATTCAGCCAGTCTGTAAATCTTCCAATGGGCGGCTCTTGCGCTAGTTCCTCCGCTGAAATTATACAAGTGAGCACTCGATAACAATGCACGTCTTGCTATGAAGAGCCCTACGCTCCATATGCGTGTGACAGATACATGTCCTGATTTCAATTTCGCCCATATACTAAATATTCGCGTGCAGACATTATAATAGGTCATCGATTTTAACAAAAATCCATATTATTATTTATGCAGCCATTGAGCAAATCGTAAGTAGCGAAATATTCAAAATCAGTCACTTAACTACTGCGTATCACGATACTTTTGGCAAGTAGGAAGTGTTTGGCGTGTATGTTGACAAATAAATGACGGAGCTTTATAACTTCCACCAAGGTCGAACAATAATGATATAATTCCTCAAAGTATCAGGGATGGTAGTTTTATTGTTGCCGAAACACGCTTTTACGTACCGACTTTTCTTGTTATTTTCCTTGGGAGCTCCCAGGTGCCAGTGTAATGGCCGAAACATCGTGACGTGCCCCTCGGGGCCCCGGGTAGAAAGTGGCCGTTATTGTCACATATGGGTTTGGGATCTGGTCGCATTTCTAAAGGTCTTGCTCTTGTTGGCGCCCATCGTGGGACCTGCCAGTTGCCCAATCGCCTCGGTGTTGATTCCTTGTTGAACTGATACAAAAAAGTAATTTTAAAGTTAGAATATAGGTCTCGAAGAATAATCTAGTTGATATTTTAAATCATCGCATTGGGAAAAAAACAACGTTTTCACTCTCAATACATTTGTGATTACGCGACAACGGCTGACACGTGCCTGTGGTGACAATTTGAGGCACGTGTCAGTTACGTTTTAAAATTAAACAGGCCCTACCCCACAGAACAAAATAATCATGTTTGCATCAATCATTTAAAATATCCAGAACAAGTGGTGCATCTTTTTCGATCCCGACTTTAGCTATTTCCCGGTTTACTTTCAAGAATATTGCAAGTTATGCGTAAGATACTTATACGAAGCAAAGTATCCAAGTAGGTACACCCTAATCAATATGGTATAGGAACATAATAAAGAGTATTATGTATATTCTATTTAATTCTATTCTTTTCTATTCCAAGTATACTACCCAGTCCCTAGTAATGTTTTTCTATTGCTAGGCCCTTAGCTTGCTCCTACTTCCAAAACTTGAATGATAACAAGTGAAAAAAAATCTTTTGTCTATGTCAAGAGATCTTCAAATAAAAAAGAATCCCATAAAATATAACAATAGCACCATACACCCGCCACCCATTGATCAGGTGTCAACTCACCCCCCGTAGAGCAGGGCGTTATAATAATCATCCCCTCAACAAAGGGTTGCAAATTGTTATTTACCCCATACATCTCGCGCCCATTTGCCTAAATTATAAATGTCCGCAATAATTTAGAATTATCTTGTCAAATATTTTTTGGACGAGGAAAAGTTCCTAAGTAAAATGTTTAATAGATAAGTAACTATTTTTTTTGGTCAATAATAAAGGAACAATTTATAGATATCAGACCATAGCATCTATTGATGATTATGTGTCTACAAATGATCGCTATAGATACGATAAGTAAGGCAGAATTGCTATGATGGCCACGCAAGGAAAGCAGAAACAATAATAATTTTTCCAAGGTCTTGAAAACGTATTCCGATAAAAACGCATTTATAATAAAAAGATATAAATTGTACAGTACCTAAAGTCGGGTAAGGTCTTGTTTTATGACTTCTACCTGCGCTCTTAACAAACACGCATGCTAAACTTGCCGAAATTTCCCAAAATCAATGCCAGCGATATAAACATTACCTATCATAACAACTCGTAAGTGCCCACTACCTCTATAGACTTTCTACCTATATATACCTCTATAGACTTCTACATTAGACGATCGTAGCCGTAGGGAACGTGGCCTCAATAACCATACTTACCTACCTACTTGAGAAACTTTAATTGGTGACGAGTTGACGACAGTCAGACGATGTTTGTGCCTAAAGTTGTCTAAAGTTTGAAAGACGATCGCTACAAGAAAATATACAAACCGAAGAAAGATAGAATGGATTGCGAGAAAATTGATAGGTATGACCAGGAAGGAATTGAACAACAGGATGAAAGGCGACAAAGAAAAAGAGGGATCTAATAAAGTGGGATGTCTATGAGCAGAAAAGAAAGGAGCAAATTGCCAAAGGAAATAGAAGTCCCGAATACATTTGAAGGAATGCGGCAAATTCTATCCAGCTACATAGGCCCTGTAAACCGTACTTATGTCACTTGCAGATTTATTTCTCAAGCATGCCTGCCGACTTGCATTGAATGGTATCGCGTGGTTAGTAAAATAAAGTGAAGACACAGGCAAAACAGCCTTGTAAGTGGAAAGTCTCGAGGAAAATAGAAAAATATCGTAGGTGTTATCGAAGTTTTGCATGTGTCTAGTCTATTCTTGCAACACGGAAATTTACTAAAAAAATATCACTTCCAAATGCAAGGCATAAAATGTAGAACATGGAATAAACTGTCTCAAACATGATAAGCAAAAGGACTAGTTGGCACTCGCAAGATTTATCTACTAACATCAACTTTAAATTGGTTGTCTTTATCTAGAGCTGATGATCTCTTAATTTAGTACGGGGTGATGCTTACATCCATTCGTAGAATTACGTCGTCCACCCAGGAGGATAAGCTTTCAATCGCTTCTTTAGTATAAATACCTACTTATCAATGATGATGACGATATGCTTACATAAGTAACACGATAATCAGAGGAGTCATGTTATTACCAGTTGCAATTAGCACTGAAATGTTGGTAAGTACCTATACGACTAGCAACTGACTGGCAATTAGACCTAGATTTACCCGAGATGTGCGAGGATGCGTAGCGAGGGATGTGTGTGAAACAAACCAATAACATCGCTTTATTTTCATAGCTATAACTAAATTAGCGTTATTATTAGTTAGTTTTACACATATTCCTCGCTACGCATCCTCGCTCATTTCTGGTGGAAACGCAGCCTAACTGTGCCAATCGCATCATTCTCAACCAATTGTTACTGATTCCCTTATAGCGTGTTGCGTCGTAATGACATCAATTTGCGGTTCGTCCCTGAACTTGATCATTTGTCACGGACTCGCGGTCTTCAGTCACCCATATTTAAATAGCTATTTGGGTCAAACCGCAACTTACGTAAGGGTTGCGCGATTGGCTTTTTGCAACGTCATCGCGAGCTAAATATAGAACTCTATTGACTAAAACTGAATGCTAATGCGTATGTTCTTTTTGTTAGGATTTATTTGCGTGCAAGAATAATACTCGCTGAACTACTTACATCAAATTGTGTTCTAGCTCGATACTATCATGGAAACTACTACGATAGTATGTAAAACAGTTGTCTAAACTTTTTAGCAATCCATTGCGTTTTTACCATTACAATTTCCATAACATTTCCATAACAAATAGCAGAGGACTATAAAAGAGTAAAAGGTACCTATTCGAGATTAGGGCTTCTAGTCAATTCCATTGTATTCGCAGCAATAAAAGTAGATACAGCAGTACTCGCTTTGTTAACCGTTTCTATTGATTTGTAAGTATTTATGCGGTTTGGATTTAAACTATCGGAGATTTTTTTATTGAATTTTCGGTACTTAGGTATAATCTTAATCCGTGAATTGAAACCATAAGAGAGAATGTAACAAAAATTGGTTTATTTATCACAAAAACACGAAGATAGAAGAGATCGAAGATAGGTGTGAAATTCTGATCTACAAGGTATTGCAGATCAGAATTTCACACTAAAAATAGGTACGTAAGTATCTTGTAAGTCGTAGGTATGTTTAGTACTTACCTAAGTTGGGTAGGTACCTAACTTATTAATTAGGACTCATGGACGTTAACTGATGTCAGGAAGTCTAACCTTGCGACTAAAAAGGTCAAAGGGCAAACCTAAGGGCAACTTGTATGTGGGTAATTAATAAGTAAGAAGTTCTTAAACTACATAAGTATAAACAGTAATTTGTCGTGACCGGCTAAGGAATGTTCCTAACATCATAAAAAACATATTATAACAACATATTATGACAAACAACAACAAAACAAACATATTATGTTTTTTTCAACTGTAAATACAGTTGACATGATATTTTCCTATACAAATATGTAAATTGACAATTTATGGCACGAATATGAATCCTTTTTGGCGACAGTCCTATTCTTTCGTAGCCATCCGTCAATACTTCCGTTCGCCAAAACTTTATGACTTTGATCAATGTTCCGTACAGAAATAGCCGACTATTTTAACTTGTAAAACTTAAGGTCGATTGTTAAACATCTTCGGTTCGACTTGAGTCACGTCACGACACGAGACTTGCTCCCCCTTTAGGCTTCCGGTGAAAATCACGCACTCGTTAAGTCTTTAAGTTAACGAACGTGCTGTAAACTATACTACACTAGCTTTTGTCCGCGGCTTCACCTGCGTAGAAAATATTCCACGGGACCGCACACACCACGTTATATCCAGCTAGGTAGGTATACATTTCCAGTATTAGCGGACCTCGCATTGCACATTGAGAAGTCAGCTTATACCTACTGGAAATGTACCTATAGCTTGATATGACGTCTTGCGTAGGTACTACCGGGATAAAAGTATCCTATGTAGGACATAGGATACTATACGCAGGTTATGGTATACCTGGTATGAAATTGTCCGGAAAAGAACCGGAGATACGGACATAGCTTGCAGAGTAAGCAAACTGAAGTGGCAGTGAGCTGGCCATGTTTGTCGAAGGAACGATGGCTGGTGGAGCAGACGAGTCCTTGAGTGGAGACCGCGTATCAGCAAGCGTTGTGTGGGACGCCCCCCAGCTAGATGGACGGATGACCTAAAGAAGGTGGCTGGGACGGACTGGATGCGGAAGGCGGAGGACGGAGTGTTGTGGCGCAGCCTGGGAGAGGCCTATGTCCAGCAGTGGACTGCAGTAGGCTGAGTTGATTAACTGATGGTATACCTGTGTACCAGCCAGTTTCATCGAAATACGTTATGTTGTCAAAATGTTCGCATTTTTAACACGCTTTTTTTAGTATGGACTACATCTACGGCTACAATAAGCATACATATCGAATAGGAAATTCCAATTAGCAGCTAACGAAGGCATGATTTGTGACTGGAGTTTAGTTAGTGTTGAGTTCCATTAAAAGGCTATTAACGAGTAGCTGTCTATCTATTCTCCACATAACGAGACTGATTTGTGGTTTGTCATGCGAGGAAGTGCGTAAAGGGTTGATTAGTAGGTAACACCTATAAATAGAATGTAAAAACTGGCAAAGATTGTGTTGTTCTATAAGACTAATCTTTATTGTCAGTTACTACAATTAAATTATTTAGGTAGGTACCTACCTATGTATCTATTATATATTGTTGCGTGTCACATAACACGAGAGAGTGGTTGACAGTGTTTAATGGAAACGACCCAGATTAAACTAAGGATTTCAATATTGTTTTTATTTGAGCAAGGACAGTTCTATTTCGGTCAGTCGGGTCAGTCTTTGATTATGTATCAGACAGAGCGGTCAGTTTTAAAAACACAAAAGTCCCAATTGACTCCTACAATAGCAAGTGGATCTGGCGAATAAAAAACACCATTTGTCTCCTTATAATCTCTAGATTTACTAAAACATTTTTCTATCACAACAACAATACAGAAAACAATTTATCGCGAATACACGAGAGCTATTAACTAAAGACTACCAGCACGATGTGTCAAACACGGATTAACATTGCACACAATGGCGTAAAAAATTGTCATTCGCTTGCAAATAAAAAATCACCCCTCTATCCAATGACCCATTATATTGACCCAAATACAAACGATTTTGAACCCTACAACTATCTGAAATACAATAAATAATCGAGTGATGTAAGTAGGGCTAAGGATGTTTATGATGTAATTGGATGTATCTAACTGGGATTAAAGGAATTACAATTTGTAAGTAAGTAAAAAACGGCACTATTGTAGGGGAAAGTAAAGCGAGATGCAGGTGCAGTGGCGATAGAATTTATGGGATTAACAGCATTGGATCAGCTGGACATGATGATTTGTGGGATAATATTGCAATTAACCTACTTGCAGTAAATAATACTAGACCTTCCTATCGGTATTTACACCGATGTCAGGGTGCAATTATTCCACTTCATGGCAAAAGCAGCTTCTCAAAATTATGAAAGAAACTCAACCTCTTACTCATGTACTCGTGTTTCCCTGAACAAAAGTCTGTGGTGCCAGGGGAGGGGGAGGGGGTCCTTAGACGACGAGTCAAAGATACCCCTGAGATAGGTATACCACCATAGTCACCAACCAATTCTCACATACGCTTTTCATTCATATCAGCTGAACCGGATTATGTGAACCCTCTATGTAAAAACTGCGTTGATTATGAACCATCAATCACCATATGCCTTGTCCTGTTACGGGCTACGAAAGATAGAAAAGATGAAACCTTACTGGTTGTCCGTAGGTATCGGTAGTCTAAATGTATATTATTACGGAAAATATAGCTACTTACTTACATATACCTACTTAGGTATATAATTCCTAAAGATCCTGAGTGTCCCGAAGTAAATTAGGCTACAACAACTTTCAGACAACTACCGTCCCCAAAAAGCGAATAATTTCTACTACTTTGGTGGACGGTGGCTAAAGTATAAATGGATAATTGTAAAATAGACACATGAAACGGACTTTCACATGCACACGCTATCTATTACAGCAGATAGACACCTAAGGTCAAATATTGGTCAAACTGACCGATAATAACTAAATTATCGACGCGGGGCGACTAGACGTAGCAACTAGCATTATCCATTAAGAACCTATCAAAATAAAATCGTTGTGATAAAAGCATTCAGAAGATTACAATACAACTAATTTTAATTGTATAAGTAGCAAACGAAATTATTCTAAGAAACCTACAGGAAAATCTTGGAGACTTACTTGACCACTGTCGAAATTGAAGGACATTCTCGTAGAAAATCACTATTTAAATCACAAATAATTAAAAAAAACGTTGTGTAAAATTATCACAGATGTCTTGGACACTTTCTAGATGTCAAAAATGAAAATTATTTGTCAAAATAGCAGGAAGGCTTTAGTTGTATGCCGGAAAATAGGAAAGTCTATTGGCCTAACTGCGTGGTCGTTATGGCGACAGAGTTTTCCCCACGTGTATAGGTACGTACACGACGTAGGTTGCTTTCAAAGGTTCAATGCCTCTCCTGAATAGAAAATTCTTGCATGCGCCCTGAACAAATTAGCAGCAGTCAACTTAACCAAAACTACGCACTAAAAGTAATATTTATCGTACCTACACTACCTACTTTTCATTAACCGAATATATTGATATTAGGTACAGTTTTTTTCAACTCAAAATTTTCTATTATCTAGATTTGTGGAAAATAGGTACCTACCTTGAACTTTGAATGATTTACAGATTACTATCTATCCTAGTGTTATTTATTATGGTACCTAATGCACGCATTAGGTACCATAATAAATAACACAATTATTATTAAGTATTTATGCTAGTTGATGGTAGTATAATACATATAGATGGGTATAGTATGATGGTTGGTTTAATAGTTTAATTTGTATATCAGGGCACGTAGATTTCTATCTTTGAAAGATAATAGACCCGAAAAACGATGGCGTGTTTTCAGGTTCATGAAAACTTATTACAACTTTTATAAACTGAAATACCTACCTATGTTCAAAAGTATGACTCTTCTGTGAATGTAGATGTAGGTAACTTCAATTTTTACGTTGGAAAAAAGGGGCAAGTGGGTACTAAAAGATGGTACAGTAGAAACAAGGAACAACATAAACACAGGAACAACCAAATTAAGCAGACGTCAATGGAAAGTCATGTTAAGTTTCCATTAACGTTGCAATGGCTAACGATATGTACTTACATGCATTTCTCGCAAAACTACTAGATGGAATAGATTTCTTAGCAAAACTATAAAGAAATTGTACTTATGTAGGTTTCCTACTACTTTTTACATTATTGTAGAGGATATAGAATCATCATCCAGCAATCGGAATCGAGCCTTTTCACGTTTCAAAACTAATGATTCTGGCGACAGACGACGCCATTGAATGGTGTGAGGCACTATGGACTCCTTTAACATCACTCATTATGTCTCATAACGACCCACAGCAAGATAATCAAACACAGATTTATAATTGCAACTTCAAAAATAATGGAAAACAAAAAAATACTGCTTTATTTACATCGCGTGACCCGTTGCGACGTCGCAATAAAGAAAATTAGCGTTTGCCGTGACCTTCGAGAAATATGTTGTCAGAGCATTGTATTTGTTACGTATAACTGTTTATTATAGTACCTATTAATACAGAATTGCGAACTGACATTAGACCGAGGACGTCGCGGACCGGTACATGATTCTTTGTATAAATTATCTTACTTTGTGATTGAGTAAATCAATTTCTGGGCGGTAAAATGGAAATGAAAAGCCATTTAAATACAGATAACAGACGTTTTGAATTTCGAATTTATTGGCAGAGAACCACTATCGAGAGTACAACGATTGTAAAATGATTGTTATAGTTTGGAGATGGATAGTAGCTGGTTTATTTTTAAAAGCTATTGTAGATAATGCCCTGAGTTGTAGTGTGCCCAGCACGGCCAGCACCCTAATTACGTACCTTTTTGAAATATATTGCTAATCCATAGCTTCATATGTTCGAAAAATTTGTGTGTCGGCAACATAAATAACGCAATGTATGTTGTTGAACTGTCAAAATGAAAGCCATTAGCAACTGAAGCCGTTTAAGCTGCCATTTGAAGCTGTTAGTATGTTACGCAATTACCCCGCTGGCTGTGGAGTATTTCCAAGCCCAAGGATGGTAAAGAAAATAAACAGAGGTAGAAAGACAAGGCAAAACGTCAATGAGCTTGAATAGTTTGATATTCCACACAACCGCACTGAGCCAGTTTCTTAAAGGGAAAGCGCCAGGCCCCAGGGTAGCCAATTTTCCAGGGTAGTCAGTCCCAGGTTGTATGTTGATATAAATATGATTCGCGGCCGTAACAAATATTTATCTAAATATAGAATTGTAATCATAATAATCATCAATAGGTACAACACTCTAAGTTCACATATCTCTATTCAATGACTAGGTATATCATGAAATATCAATCAACCCTAACTATCCTAAGTATATACAAGGTGAAATTGAACACATGCGACAAATCGAAATGGGAGATTGTACTCATTATTATGAACAACTTTCACTATGGGACCAAAACTGAAATCGCGAAAAAAAAAATCAGCTGTTCCCTACATTTTGATGAGTTATGCGAACATAAATGTAGGGAACAGCTGATTTTTTTTTCGCGATTTCAGGGTTGGTCCCATAGTAAAAGTTTTTCATAATAATGAGTACCTACAATCTCCCATTTCGATTTGTCGCATGTGTTCAATTTCACCCTGTATAATAATTATAAATGTGAAAGTAAGTTTGTTTGTTACCTTTTCACGCCTAAACCACTAAACCGATCATCCTGAAATTTTTCATATACGTTGTCAGGTGTACAGAAACAGAAATGGACATTAGGTACCTTTCATCCCGAAAAAAAGTGCTGTTCCCGAGGAAAACAACAATAACGTTATTATTATAATAGATGGCGCCAAGTGTCTTTCGAACCATGTTGAAAAAAATAACGAACGTATTTCATATTCTAAGGCGGTAGGCGGTACGAAGTTCGCCGGATCAGGTAGAAGGGTTATATGAACTTGGAAACTTGTTTGGAATCCCAACTGTATTTTCTTACCCGCTCCTGATCTTTCTTCACAACACTAGAGTTCTAATTCGCAATTAATTTACAATGTATATAATTATAGATCCAGCCCTTGCGAAGATATTCAAAATCAATTCAAATCATTGAAATGTAAAAAACATATATCTATGATTCAAATCAATAAAACCATAAAATAATATCTCTTTCTGTTATCTATAAGTCTCCGTCCCTGTCTATATTAATTATAATAAACCTACGTAGGTACTCCATTTCTTTATCATTATAATCCTTATTTACGTAATCCTGGCAGAAGATATAGGAAGATATTTAAAAATAATTATATAAGTAGGTAAATAATCCTGTACAGCTGCATTATATTGTTATGAACAGACCAAGATACAGGATGCTTCTAAACATCCACTGCGACAGCTTAACAGGTAACTGTCTATGAATGGACAACACAACCCAGATACTGGGCAATACTGATATTCTACGGACAGATAGGCAGTCACTCCATGTAAAGTACTGATATTCAGGTGCCGTGTGGAAGCCGACCCCTAACATAATTGGGAAAAGGCTAAGCAGATGATGATGATCACTGATATTCTACGGATAGGTCTTGTGAAACAGAGACCAGACAGTCGTCAGACATAGATCAAGTATACCAACTCCGTCGTTATGGAAATTCGGTTGCCCCATAGCGATGGAACACTAACTTCTCCAGCCGATCAGTGTATAGGTGTGTATACACTAGAGCATTTTCTCGAGCATTTCCATGCAATGTAACGTTCTTACGAATAGTATACAATACGGGTCCATATTGGCTCAACTAAAGTTCTTTACCCGAAATTGTTCTTCCTAACGATTTGTAATCCGAATGATCACTCTTCCTAAAATTTTTCATCCTAAAGTTTTCATTCATACTATTTGTAGTGCTACCGGCGATGTTCATAACACTCATGTTTCCGAAAATTGTAATTAATAATATCATTAATGTAAATATTTTAAACTCCTACTGTTTTTTATCATAGCGCTTTTATCCCTAAACATAACTACCATAATATTTTCATGGCCTGGGAGTTTATACGGGTAAGTAATACATGATATAATTACAAAACCTCTAATATTTACAAGATATAACAACTGAACCTATAATTTTATTTGATATAATGATCAGTTAATATAATAAACGATTGATATAATTTTAATGTAACTAATTTCTATAAGAATAACAGACAATATTAATATAAAATCGTTTGATATACCACTCAATAGACGTAAAACCTATTTAGTCTAATATGATAAACACTTTTTTTCATCCTATGTCATCCTACGTCGATGGAGCCCCGCTCCGCGGGGCTATTTCTGTGTAAAGGGTTTAAAGTAACCAAACCGAACCTCGGGGTGCCCTTCGCTCGTTTTTACATCCTATGTCGACGATCTAAACAAAAAAGATAAGACTTTGAATAATAGTGTAAAATATGGTTATGTTGAGAAAATATAGGAAAACAAATAAAAGTATAATAGATGTTTATTGCTACTGACATTATGAAGTTGAATGATTCGGAATTATGAACATTAGAGACAGAGTAGTTAGGAATTGTGATTGTTAGGATGAAAAATGTTAGGAAGAACATTTTCGGATTTCCAATTATCGGAGTTGAAAATTTAGGTGAACTTTGGCGCAACCATACAATACAGGCAAAAGCTCATTTTCGAAAAGCATTTTCATGAAATTTAACGTTCCTGCGAATATTTTTACCAGTAATATTTCTCTCTACGCCGCGTTCATTGTTGATAATTGTGCGTTCTCGATCGCTCGTGCCTTTCCTCGATAAAATTTTTCTCCAATACCTACGCTTGTTGGTTTTTAAACTCTGGTTGTAAAAAAAACATCGAACGTCGTGTTCAAAGTGCAGTTAGATAAAATTATAAAACGGCGAATACTCAAAATGCGCTAGTCTATACTCACCTTAAAGCTCAGTTATACCTACTCCCAGAAATGTCTTTTCATCTAATGATCATGATTGACGATGCATAAAGAGGTTTAATCACGTGATAAGCATACATTGTGTTGCAATCTACATATTGTGCTTTATAGATTAGATTGTTGATGTATGCGTGTCATTTTTGTAGGTACTTAAATATGATAAGTCTTGGAATAGGCGGATACAATTAATTTAATTGATAACGATTGTCAAAAACGTGAATCACGTTAAATCGCAGGTGTTAAAAGTACCTACTTCTATCCACATTCATTCATAAACAACACATGATTTACTGCCTAAAACTACTTTTAACGTACCTACGGAAAATTGTACTACTTACTTAGTTGTATTGGCACAGAATAACTAATAGTTGATGAATTGATTTGTGTTATTATAGGGACAAGTAGGTCATATACCTAAGTATAATATGCAGGTACCTCCTATAGGTAAGTTTTACTCAGCAAACGTTTAAGCGATACAAACTGAAACTAAAATAACAGCAGGAACTATAAAAACGAAAAGGAACGATAAAATGTACTTAATGATAGTAGAATCATACAATGTTCGAATAGCTAAGAGGTTCGGCCAATATCTCAGGAGGCATTCAACCAACGTGCAACTTACTCAAAGACTTGATACAGAAAGCGTTCCTTCTGGATATGGCTTGCACTGTCAAGAGTATGTTCTTCCTAGGGTCTTGACCTCCTGGTAACTTCGACCCCATCGCTGCCGCCGATGCTGGTGGAATAATGGAGAACTAAGGATAACAATAAAAAAATTGTATGACAAAAAACATTAAAACTTGGATGATTATGCTACCAGAAAAAGAAAACTAATGTGATCTGCGGTGATTACAGTTTAACTCACCTAAAACGGCCGAACTTTGTTTGTTATTTAATAACTTCTGAATGCCAACATAGTACCTAATATTTTGTTGACTTTTTCGTCATTTAACATTTCGTTTGGCAATTTTAGCAAGTTTAGGCGCCGAATTATTGGATAGACTGTATTTGTAAAAAAAAAACATTGCGTACTATTAGCTTGTGATTTATAGTATTGGCTTCTAAATGTAGAGTCCATATGGACTCTACATAATCATCTAAAAAAATAATTAACCTTCTATGGATATCCATAGAAGGTTAATTATTTTTCTATCACGGGGAAAAATTCTTTTGAAGCCGCACTATTTGGTAATATGATGTTTTGGGGAAAATAATAACTTATTTACACACAAAAGCCTCACTATGTGAAATTCTTTGATCGACATGACCTATTATTCATTAACTTTTACGTACATCCATAAACGTAGTAGGTTTTACATTTTCTTATAGCATACGATATTTCTAGATATAATTTACAATGTACGATTGTTTGTTATCCTAAATAAAATAAAAACTCACAAACATATATGAACCCTGAAAACATAACACTCCTTTTTTTGGCAGTCGTGTAAAAATAAGTACCAGTAACTGATAATTATGACTGTGTTGATTTTGATTTTGAACGCCAGCCTAGTCGGTTGTCAGGTCAAAGTCTAGGAAGAAACCCAACTTCATTAGTCGTTTTTCATGGTCTGCCAATGTGACCCTGGTATCTATTAAAGCATTGGCAATAACACTCAAGAAAACAAATCATAAGGCTTGATTCTTTTCAGTCACAAAAATCAACCAAACATACGATACGCTTCAAAAATGAATATTGGCGAGACATCGAGATGTTTTTGGGTACAATCCATTTCGGATCGTCAATTACCCGGGAACACCTGAGTCCCGGGATGGCCGGGATCGATAGGCGGAGTCGACCGGGATTGGTGCAGCTTTACTCTGGGCGGGGACTGAGACACACGGATGCTGCGGATGGGAGCAGAGATAATAATTAATAACAACATCCTAATATTTTCCCACTGCAGGGCTAAAGCCTCCTTTCATACATAGAAGGCACGAGTATTGCTGGCCACACTTTCTCAACACGGGTTAGTGATTTCAGACTTACGAGTATCTAAACTAATATTTATAAAGAGAAAAGATTTGATTTTTTGTATGTTTATTTGTTACGCTTTCACGCTACAACGGCTGAACGGATTTGAATGAAATTTGACACATGAGTTGACCATGACCTGGATTAGGACATAGGATACTTTTTATCTCCATATTCCCACGGGATCGAGACTTATGCAGGTGAAACCGCGGGGTGCAGCTAGTATGTCAATATAAGTTCGAAATCACGAACCCGTCTTGTTTCCTCACGATGTTTTGATGTGAGTAATGTAGGTACTAGATAAACTTAGAAACTAGGTAAATAGGAATTGAGAAGTCACATTGGTACACACTAGGTACCCCGGATTTTAAACTACAAACTTATGCATGAGAGAGGCTTTAACCACTAAACATCACGACATGAACAGTATACTTAGATACTTAGGTAAATACGGCAGATGCTAAGTGTTAGTAGACTCCTCTGTATACATTTTAAGAACTGCTGGTCTTATGCCTCCCAGCTCTCCTTCCAAATACTTGCACAGTCAGATAAATTCCCTGAATTTACAACCATACATAAGTTATACTTACTTATAATTTTGTAACAACATAATTTCACATTAATTTATCGAAAGTAGGTAATAATAATAACATATGTCGTAAGAAGGTACCTACTAATTAATAGATAGCCCATTCAACCTTGGACTGTAATCCCATTATCGGTCATTTAGATTTGATAGTAAGTACCTAGATATGTAGATAGATACCTAACTTGTAGGTGAGAAATCGTAATTATTGTTGACTAGCTACTGCCCGCGACTTCGTCCGCTTGAAATTTCGTGTACCCCGACACACCCCGTCGCATCGCAACACCTGCCCGTAATGTCACTTCGTTTTCGCTTAGCGATCTTTCTGACTTTTTTTCTTTTTTCTCGGCTCCTAAGCTAACCTCCTCAAGAATTAGGCTATCAAATACAAAAAGAATGTTTCAAAATTTTTCAAATCCGACTGGTAGTATCTACTAGGGCTTCCAATACCGGTATCCCCGTATTGGCTAATGCCGGTATTTACCAGTATTAGCCAATACGGGGATACCGGTATTGGAAGCCCTAGTATCTACCAGAGATTAACGCGTTCAAACAAACTCTTCAGCTTTTAACTCATTTTTTTTTCAGCTTTTTGTATAGATGTATGTAATAAACGGAATTTTACGACGTTTTTTCTAGTGGTCCAAGGTATGATCGTCTTTCAGATTTGCAGGAACACTATGTTTTTTTAGACAATATGGAATCTGTGGACCGCCTGTTCGACAAAGATGATTTTTTTCTGCAGCTTATCGTAAACTTGTGCTCGTAAAGTCTAGTAACAAACTGATGAGACTTTTCTAGAAGCTGATTTTACTAAACTACCCTAAGAAATGAAACATATGTACTTATATTTATTTTCGTCAATAAATTGTATCTATTTAATTTAAATATTAACATGTTTGAATATTAACATTCGTTTATCCTGAAATATGTGTATTTTCTTGTTTGTATTTTCGTCCAAATGTTATTAGGCGCCGCCCTCTCTGTGAGAGGGTTGGTCCGTCCCCTTCCAGAGAGGATAAAAAGCTGAGGGATGCTGGCCTCCTAACTAGTGTGAATCTGAGTGAGATACGGTCTAGTGATAAGTGGGATAACTAACACATTTTCTTATATTTTGGTTCAATATTAGTAAAAAAATAAAAAATAAGTATCCGAATTGGGAATCTCCTCCTGTTTAGAAGTCAGTTAAAAAAATCTTGTGTATTCGTAAATACTCAAAGTATTGTGACTATTCTCCGTTTTCTTGTGTAAAATGTCTTAAACATGGTTAAAGGATTATTATCAACCCAGTGATTAAAAACGTGAGTAGGTACCTACTTAATTAATATTTTATCTAATGGAATTTCTCTAGCTTCTGCCCGCAACTTCGTCCGCGTGAAATTTCTTGTTCCGCGCTGTTACCTAACCTACTCCGTTTTATGTACTTCTTGTATTTTCTGTATTTCCGCATAGCGTCCTTCTGTTTTTTTGCTTGGCTCTTCAGGGTCCTAGCGTGATATTAAATAGGTAGCCTTATAGCCTTCCTCAGGAATTGGGCTATCAAATCCGATTGGTAGTTCTAGGGATTAGTGCGTTCAAAAAAACAAACTCTTCAGCTTTATTTATTAGTTGATATACACAAAATATTGTAAAACATTTTAAAAGAGTAAAGACGGAGTTTTTTACCCATTCTTCTCCATACGAAATTACGTTTTGGATGGGGCGATTAGAAATCCATTCTATTTTGACGTTCAAAAGTGCCTTCTGATGCTTTGACTTGACTTGATAAGTTTTACCGAATTTCTTTGTATGAACGCTGAAATTCTGAATAGGTAGGTACCTCAGGATAAAATAAATTCCTAACATTCCTACATAATTAAGATTGGACCAGAAACAGAGAGAGAGCAAAGAAACGATTACTTAATTACGTAGTCCATTTTTTTTTTTTTTTTTCGCTCGTCCCGCCATCTCCTACGTGGTCTGCCTCGACCCCGCCTCACTGTCTCAGGGCACTAAAAAATATTTACAGATCGAAAACCATACTTTAGGCATGCATCAGGTCAGTCCATGAGAATTCCAATTTTCCTAATGACAGACAGATTGATTCCGATCCACAATTCTACGAACCATCAGAAGACCAAAAATAGATCGGTCTTAAAATACTTAGACATACCCACTTATAAGTAGCTTATTATCCGGGACCCAGGTGGCAGACCGGCTTCGTGTAAGATGACGAATCGAACTACGACACCGAAAGCCGACCACCCAACTATACAGGGTGAAATTGAATTCATGGGCATCCTTTTAAGGGGTCATTGTAATCATCATTATGAAAAACTTTTACTAGTGGTAAAAGTTGTTCATAATGATGAGTAGAATGACCCCTTAAAATTATGCCCATGAATTTAATTTCATCCTGTAGTTTAGGTAAGGTAAACCTGAGAATAACATTCTAGGCTGGATTATTTTTTTAATCCTACAGGCTCACACACGCCTTTTTCCCATTTGGTAGGTAGAAACTACGGAACACAATCTGCTACGCTCCTCCGTCCCCTGCCTCCGGCACACGTAGATCTATAGATTTCTGTGACTTGAAATGCATAGGCTTTCACGTCTCTCTATGTTACCTCTTCTGGTCATTAGAATTGGTAGCTATACCCAAATTGCGTCTTCTTCAATTACAATCCGAAGGTTTTTGAAAGAAATTCAAAAAACATTGTTGAAAAATTTGCTTCGTCAACGCTAATAACTCGATGAATTCGGTACCTATTGCCATTATGTATTACACAATCCTACTATTATAAATGACGTGAAAGTTTGTGAAGATGTTTGGATGTTTGTTACTCAATCACTCTAAAACTACTGAACGGATTTGAATGAAATTTGGCATACATTATAGCTTATAACCAGGATTAACACATAGGATAGGTTTTATCCCGATATTCCCACGGGATCGAAATTCACGCGGGTGAAACTGCGGGGTGCTACTAGTTAGGCTGTATTTACCAACGTTAAAAAGAATAAAACAACATATTAAAAAAAAACAGACTAGTTTTAGTCAGCCTTTATGCAAGTCTTGATCTCCAAGCCAAGTTCTCTTCGTACATGATGTTTCATAAAGCCGCTACGAATAACCCTTAGAGACACGTATGTTTTGATTCCCGATCAAATCGAATTGACTGCCCGCAAGGGTAGAGTGCTCGAGATAAATATTACAACACGCGTTCACACCTAGCACTAAGCGGGGCCTTTAGGGGATAATAAATCCGTATTTATTCTTTTTATATCGCCCCAACCCTTCTGGTAATCGAATCATGCCCGCTAACCGTAGCGAATCGATTCGTTTGATGGCTTTCTCGGATCTTACTCTATTTGTTACTGAAGTTTTGGCTTTTGTATTAGTAGACTTGATAATTATCATTGACTAAATTCATCACGTCGGGGTCACCACTTTGGAGGATCTTGAGTGTTCAGAAGGGTGAAGAAATACTAGTTGATGTATGGATGTATATCTTAAAATAAAACATGGATCGACTGCTTCTTACAAAGGTCCTCGGAAGAGTGCCCTATACAATCTAAATCTAACAATAGTCGCAATGCTTGTGTTTATGTTGCCATGCTGAATTTGGACGCGGTCTTATCAATGTTTAGTCTGGCGGCTCAGGATAAAGCAGCGCACTCATCTAGGCTCGCCGCCGTGGACCACCATGCCGCACAGTGGGCCCATACTGAAAATTTGTGGACTTAGGCAACAAAGTTCCAATATCGATGCGATTTTTTTTTATATGACGTGTTATGATATTTCTAATAACTTTTATTCTTATAAAATTTCGTCTAAAGTTGATAGTTTGTCTTGAAAAAAATTTATTAGTTTTTTTTGTATGGAGCGAATCACGTTTCATTTTTTTTCTTCAATTGTACTAATATGTTGAGTGTGTGGCGGTGAATATATGATAGCTAGGGTCATTCTCTATCCATGAAAAAAAAATCAGCGCCGGCTATTTGCGGCATCGCGAGTAATCATTCGGTAAAAAAAAATATTTTGTATGAAATTTTTTGCCATTTAAAATAAATTCAAAGTATATTTTTTGTCTCATTTAGCTGTTTTGACCTTCTTTTTAGTTAAATATATAGTTTTAATAGCGCATAGTTACATATAACTAGTAATTCTGGTAGAGATTTAGTTATTATTGCATGTTATCGGTAGCACCTGCATTGTGATTGATGACTCATTTGTTTGTGCGCTCGGCTAAGCGCATAACTAATGAGTTTTCAAAAATGCTCGTCTCTGATTGGCTGTGTTATTTTTTTAACTGCACGTTATCTATTGTTGAATAAATATCGTAATAAGTTTCAGGTTATACTCATTTTGTTAATGATAGGTGAAATAATTTAAATCTGTACGGGCAAGTCATTGATAATTACCTACATAATCAAGCGTATGTATATTATAGTATAAGTTATCGTACGTATGACCAATATGAAACTGTGAAGTAATTGTAGCCCTGAAAAGGGCTGTTTGTCATATTCCTAGCCCTGATGGGCTTTTGTGGGAATAATCTAGAGCCGGATCACATTATTTCTTGTTCCAGAAGTGCTAGTGGGTCTGGCAAATTTTCGGACTCTGCTATGAGGCATTCTTCTTCCTCCATAATCTCACTGCCACAGGGAGGCTCAGTAGTCTGTAACAACTGAATTGCTTCAGGCAACAACTCATTATGAACCTTCTTCGTTATTTTAGGCCTTATGTAGGATATGTGGGGATCAGAGCTTATTAGAAGTCCATGAAGGATGTCTTCGTTTGTTGCTATTCTCCCTGTTTTCCGAGTGTGCCTCTCCCTGACGTTTCTGAAATCCTTATTACGGGCTTCCGAAGCTTCTTCAGATAAGGTACCTACAACGAATAAGTTATGTACATTTTAATTTCAAAACGCAATCGAGTCAAATAATACATCGTACTATATTTATTTTTTACTTACCGATTGGCAAAACACCAAAGTGGTTACAGATGTCTGCACCGTGCATTAGATGTTTATGTACACTAACTGGCATGTAGTACCATACAATAGTGTTGCACGTACACATCAGCTGTTTCTCTACAGTACCTTCTAAATTTTTCACAGTCAATGTTTTTGCCTGATGATATGGCTTGTAGAATAACGGAAAATCTGAAAATCAGATTTTCGTCAATTCCCGTTATTCTGGAAGATCTTTTGTAATCTTGGAAAAAGCGCCTCGCAGTATTCCCGTCATTTGTAGTTCCAAAACCCTAAAATGGGAAAACAATACTGTAATATACAATATATAGAGATATAATACACAAACAACATAAAAAGAGCGAAAATTAAATACATACCTGTTTGACTATATCAATCAGCATTCCAGTTTGCTCACGAAATTCTTGTTGCGTGGTATTTTTTTTAGCTTGTTTCAAAGCCTTATGTTCGCCTCGAGCAGTCCATCGCTGAAAATCCAGATTATAAGATGAGAAGACATTCCATACACCGAATCTTCATATGCAGTGAAGAAATTCCTTGTTTGTAAATTTCTTCACGAAGTGGTTTGGAAGCCAAAGCGTCTAAATTATTCATTTCGCTCGGTTTTGCCAAGCAAATGGGACACGTTGCAAATGATGGTACTTCAGCAATAATATTGGCCACTTTTCCATCAATCATGGTCATATGCAATTCATGTGATACAATAATATTTCCAAACTGTGTAGATATTCGTTCATCAATTTGTTTTTTCATCTCAGACTCTTCAGACTTTATAAAATCAGCTGTCTCTGAAGTGAAAGTAAACTTCACTGGTCGACAGTAAAGAGTTGAGCAAGGTGTGGGGTTCTCCCAAACTATATTTTCATTCCCAGATGATGGGCTTGTAGACACTAGCCGAAGAGGGACGATACTTATCATGACTACTGATGAATCATAGAACTCTGTAGCAGTGTTTGACGTTTTCTGTTTATAATTATTACTCTGCGACGAAGAACCATCAAGTCCCCATTTCCAGGTTAACTTGAGTTCTTCATTTTGAGACCTATCAACAGAATTCATATCTAGTAAAATCCTCTTCACAGTGTGGTCCAATAGCGCTTGCAATTTAATGTGAGCTCCTTTTTCAGTAATCTCCATACTCTCTTGTGGTGGGTAACATCTTTTCTTGGCATTTACAAGATTTGGATAAGATGGAAAGGCAGCACAGTTTTCTTCTTTCAGAAATTGTCGAAGAGCTAAGTATTTCCATTTCGAGAGGGCAAGTGATGTATAAAGAGCTAAACACTTATCTTCAGAGACAGTACTTAAGCTCTACTTCTTGAATAGTCGCTCATCTACTTCGGATAGCGCATCTGGATTACTGGAAAGGTATTCGACCACTTTTGCCAGATTCGTTTTGCCGTTGTCTTTCAATTTTGTTATGTACCAGTGCTGCAACTCTTCCTCGGAATTTTCTTCTACTATGGAAGTAGAACGTCTTTTTTTTTGCTTATTACTTAAGTCTTCGAACGGTTTTCTGTGCTCCTTTTCTGTAGATGTTCTCGCTTCCTCAGTACATACTGCAAGAGTAGGAACATGGGAATCTATATCCACAGGCTCAGATAAGGCTGCGTCTGAAAAGCCCATCTCACTTCTCAGGTCAACAGTGTCACAAACAGGCCATTTGATGTTTTTTTCCAACCACTTGCGATTACTTTCACGGTTCATAAAAGTTTTTTGATGTCTACATGACTCTATCCACTTTTTATTTAGATTTACACAAAAAAGTCGACAGAACTCCTTGATTCGGTTCTTGTCTTCTTCAGAAACTTCGGTAGTCACGACAGAAATGATACTTTCATATAGAAACATATGATTTTTCAGATCACCGCCACTTCTTAATTTCACAAAAAGATCTAGATTGGTACAAAATCCAGCCATAGTTCTAATGTAAATATAAAAATAAAAGTATTTCACTGTGTTCACAAATAAGCGACAAGAGCGAAACTAGATGGACTTAATGAATGTCTTTATATTTATAGTCAGTGTTAATTACTCAAGTAGTGGACATAACAGTGAGTGAAAATTATTCAGCCAATCAGAGACGAGCATTTTTGAAAACTCATTAGTTATGCGCTTAGCCGAGCGCACAAACAAATGAGTCATCAATCACAATGCAGGTGCTACCGATAACATGCAATAATAACTAAATCTCTACCAGAATTACTAGTTATATGTAACTATGCGCTATTAAAACTATATATTTAACTAAAAAGAAGGTCAAAACAGCTAAATGAGACAAAAAATATACTTTGAATTTATTTTAAATGGCAAAAAATTTCATACAAAATATTTTTTTTTACCGAATGATTACTCGCGATGCCGCAGATAGCCGGCGCTGATTTTTTTTTCATGGATAGAGAATGACCCTAGCTATCATATATTCACCGCCACACACTCAACATATTAGTACAATTGAAGAAAAAAAATGAAACGTGATTCGCTCCATACAAAAAAAACTAATAAATTTTTTTCAAGACAAACTATCAACTTTAGACGAAATTTTATAAGAATAAAAGTTGTTAGGAATATCATAACACGTCATATAAAAAAAAATCGCATCGATATTGGAACTTTGTTGCCTAAGTCCACAAATTTTCAGTATGGGCCCACTGTGTGCCGCTCCGATGAGGTCACGCTGTGATGATTGATGTGGCTACAGGCTAATAGTAGTTAAATACTCTAAACTACTATTTTATATGTTGACCACGCCCAATTAATGTGTACGTTGCGTTATTTACGGAACATTTTAAGAAATCTATTGACACCACATTCATCAATATCGCATCGCATGAGTTCTATGTTAGAGGGTTTTGTTTCCGCACTTGTCTTAGTTCTTCAGGTGGACCATTGTGTGTGGGCCATGGCGGCCATTGGTGGTTATTCCAACCAGCCCACCTCACTCCAGAAGTCCAGAAGTTGATTACATCTCCTGATCATTTAACACGTTAGCTGCGGCACCAATTTTTGCAAACTTTCCGTTCCTGCGGCACGAGGCATTATCGGCCCGCACCGTGACCAGTCGTTAGGGCGACACGCGGTCTATTAGACCCCACCTCCTTTAACAGACTAAAATCCATTTTCTGGCGCGAAATCAAAGACAAATGAAAATTTTGGTCCTTATCGATATAGACAGTGAATTGATGAACCCTAATCTACCGTCGCCCCGGGATCTGATAGCTAGTTTAGAATTTATTGGCAAAACAAAATATGGGATCTTATACACCTCGTAACGCACTGAAATAGGGTAAATTTTCGCTAAGATTAGTGATGGGAAAAATAATATCGACGCAACGACGTTTATCTATTTTTGTGTGAAAATCTTAATGCGGTTCACAGAATAGAAAAAAAGAAAACCAGAAGTAGAAAGGAAACTATCCTATTTATTCTGCCTCGGGCTTTAAAAATACACTTATTAGAACTTGAATTAACATAAAAAAATCAGTAACAATATACTTTTCTATAAAAAATCTCAATATATATTTTGTACTTATTTATGAGTGTTTTTCATTGAAACAGGGTAGACAATAAGATTTTTTGCACTGAGAGCACTGAGTCAAAATCTTTTTGGATTTTGTGTCAGCTTCACGAGATAGTAAAAATGCACAACACTAGTCGCGGCAAGCTCGCGTTGGGTGCGGTACGAGGTCCGGGGGGATATGGGACGTTTTAGCCTCGTTCCGCACTGCATTAAAATTATATTAATTCAGTGCGGTACGAGGCCTAAGACATCCGGTACCAAGGTAGGTATACCACCGAGTCCGGGACCATTAGGGCGTCTCAAATATACATTTATCTCTTTTCTATACTGGACCAAACCAAAGCTATGCCCTTCGCACGACAGAGATGTTCACGTTTTTCCTTGTCGCACCACAAGGAAGTTGCATGTGGGGTGATTTAGGCCTCGTTTCGCACTTAACGTGTTAAGAACGTCTGTGTAAGATCTACGTACCCGTGGTTCCTGTCCTAATCTGGGTGATGCCTGCATTCAAGGACCGCATGCGCAACGGTTTTCTCGGATGAGAAGTTTTAGGCGCTACGGTGAAACATACGTAAATGTGTACAGTCAACAAAAGAGATAAGTTTGCAGGATCGTCGGATATATTCTTGAAGTTTAGTAAGAAACCGATAGATAAATGAGCTGTTTGTTTTCTATTAGTAAAATTAAATTTTATTCGAGAACATCAATCGGTTTCTTACTAAACTTCAACTATATCCGACGATATGGCATACTTATCTCTTTTGTTGACTGTACATACATATTCAATTCCTTCTGGCTTCGCCGTAGTCCGGAAGGAATTATTATAACAAGTTCCGCAAACTTTAAATAATGGCAAAGTGCTTACCTAATTCTCCTCTTCCACCATGTTTAGAGTGACCATGAAGAGTTGGCTGGAAGCTAGCGGCATGGATGACGGCTCTTTGTCGTGTATGCTGGCGGAACCGCGGGAGGCCCTGCTGCCCATCACTGGCAGAGAGAACCTGGCTCCAAGGAAGAGGTAATTTATAGCGAACATATATTTTTCCTTCTGGTAATCGGTTGTGATGGACATTTGATGCAGAAGAATGAAGTCGTGAGGAAAGTTTTGAGTAAGAGAAGAGGACGACCAAAGGAACGATGGATATATTGTGTAAAAGATGATAGTGGATAGAAAGAAGGGGATTATCGAGATGACGAACGTCATAAATAAAAATACATATAGGTACTGTGATCC
The DNA here is from genome assembly GCA_945859645.1 of Amphipoea oculea. NCBI lineage: Eukaryota > Metazoa > Arthropoda > Insecta > Lepidoptera > Noctuidae > Amphipoea > Amphipoea oculea. The sequence continues at coordinate 8,902,159 of OX243874.1, forward strand.
CAAATAAATTGGGATAAGGGAAGGAGTATGATGTCTTGCATCAACCATTACATGGGTCTTAAACTCTGCCTAGCGCTTTGGGTCGTACATGCGTCATGTTATGTTTTCCTATGCTAAAACCTAAGTTACCTTAAATGGTTGCATTACTTTTTACAGTAGAAAATAAACCTTGAAACCGGTTCATGATAACAATATCTACTGTCATGCAATTTGCATCAATTTAGTCCTGCTATAAATAAAAACCGGTCAAGTGCGAATCAGACTCGTGCATCGAGGGTTCCGTACAAGTAGATGTGTAAATAGTTTATCACGGGAATCGTGTCTCGATCATTTTTCCCATGTTTACGGATTATTTTCCTTTACTTGTGCTACATGACATTGCTTTTTGCCAAATTTCATGATTCTGGGTCAACGGAAAGTACCTACCTTATATGTTTTGAAACCCTTGCGAGTGTCAAAATATGCGGCATAAACGGAACATAAATGCCCGTTCTTTTGATTGCGTTGACTTAGAAGTTTGATTTTTTCACTGATTTAAGGACAGCCTTGAGTATTTGATATTAGTTTCAACTTGATAACTCCACGCGTTCCTGAGAAAAAGGGTCTTGACAGACGGACAACGAAGTGATCTTATAAGGGTTCCGTTTTTCCTTTTGAGGTACGGAACCCTAAAAATGACATCTTCCCATTCATGTAGTTGATTGACTGTCAGGTTTTGACTCAAACTGTTAGTAGTTCGTTTATTTTTATAATTTACTTGTCTGCAATTCTTTTGATACCAGCCGTTATTACTATTACCTACTAATGGTTTAGGAATGCGTGCAGCGCGCAACTAGCACCCTAATTGCGTAACACACTAACAATCGGAATCAGAATCATTTTGAAGCAAATTGCTATCCATGGCTTCATAAGTTCGAAAAATGTGTCTGCTCAACCCGTAAATAACGCAATGAATGTTGTTGAACTATCAAAATGAAACCGATTCCGATTGATAATCTGTTACGCAATTGCCCTGCGGGATAATGCACCCATCCATCAAATCTAACAAGCCGTCAGGCAATCTAGACTAGACTTCTAATTCAAGTTTAATAGGCTATAAAGGTCAGAAAAGACGAATTTTGCCCTGAAATACTGAAACGGAGTTTATTTTTTGACTCTAGTGCCAGGTTTTTTAGAACGTTTTAAAACTTTAAGATGGTTTTATCTTTTAATGACTAATTCATAAGATAAGGCAATGTCTTTAACATCGAAACTTAAACACCCTATAACTTGTTCTAGGGACAGAACATTGGAACCATGCGCTATGTCCGAAGAGGCTTACCTATCAAGTGGAGCTGGATCCCCTTGCGCCGGTCTCTCCCGCGAAGAACGACGTAGACGACGCCGTGCTACCCTCAAGTACAGAACAGCCCACGCTACCCGCGAAAGAATCCGTGTCGAAGCTTTCAACGCAGCCTTCGGATCCCTCAGAAGACTTCTACCAACATTACCACCTGACAAAAAGCTGTCAAAAATCGAAATCCTGCGACTAGCTATCTGCTATATCGCCTATCTCAATCACGTGTTGGATGCGTAAGTCGTTCACCTGATGGGCATAATTACCCAATGTTTTAGTCATATTATTTTATCGCTGGTTAATGAGCCCGCCTTTAATTGTTTCACTGCAGGCAATGGCCTCATCTCGTACAGCGGGGTATATGCGTTTTTTTTTTGCCCGAATATTATAGATACAACAGAGAGGAGCAGGCACAGTGGTAACGGCCCCGACTTGTTGACGAGCTGTAGGTCGTGGGTTCAAATTCAGGCAGACGTTTTACTTTGTGTAAATAATTTCATCACCACTGCTCTCAGTGGCGAAGAAAAACATCGTGAGGAAACATGCATGTCCTAGAACCAAAATAAAATTCGAAGACATATGACATCTACCAACCTGATGGGCCCGTGTGGTAGATTACAGCCCACTTCCTCAGTCCTCTCGAATAGAGGAGGCCTGTGTCGCAGCAGTGGGAACATTATAAGCTAATTATGCAACAGAGATGTTACAGAAACGATATGAGATCGTTATCTAGTCACTGTCTTCCTAATAATTTTAAAAATAATAATTTAGGTACCCACAGTTATTTATGTTTTTTTATTTGTAAATATAGAATATAAAAAAAGACAAAATAAAATTAATACTATTTATTTACAACTTAACTTTCTAGTCCTAAGTTTAAGATATATAAAACCCTATGTCATATCAATGGGTAATTGCAATACACAATCCATAACATAAATCAGAGGTATTTAATTTTCCCTTTATTGCTACTTCCTTAACATTAATTTACAAAGATATTTCAAGATCTAGTACTTAATATAACACAACATCATTTTCTTTTTAAACTGTCCAAATAACTCAAGAGTACTGGGAAGAATACCATTCCATGTAAGAAACCTAGGATGACCAAAGACAAGAACATCCTAAAGAAAAATACTTCAATAATTTCAGTATATGAAAAGGCTAGAACTACGATAGGAATATTTGTGAACGTAATACCAGTAATTATCGTCGCTCCGACTTTTTGAATGGCCTGTTCTACTCTATTGTTTCCCACACTTGTGGCATAAGCGTGAGCAATGTGACTACAGAATTCCACAGATATTCCGATAGACACAATCAAATTAATACAGGAGACAGCGTTAAGAGGAATATTCCAAATGTACATGACACCCATCATATTCACAACTACCAAGATTACATTAAACATAACGGCAAACGTAGTCATAACATTAAACCCAGAAGCCAGCAGATTTAACACCATGGCGCCGACGAGGCAGTACCCGATTGACGCAAACGTGTCTGCCCACATAGTCAAATATTGCTCATAATATACAAAGAACAAGGAATAAGGAAAAACTTCCACGTTCAGACCTGTGTGTTTTTGAATCGCAGCGGTTATGTCCGCACTGATCCTATAACCATAATCAACAGCATTAATATAGTCTTTCGAGGTACTTAACGGTGTTAAGTAAGCCATGAAATTAGTATCATGGACGGTTGCACGACCCTCTGCATCGAGGATATAATTAACAGCGCTTGAATAACTGGCTAATCCAGCTTTGTTGCAAATTTCAGTGGGTGGATCCTGCAAGAAGAATGGTATATACCTCTTGAACGCTTCTCTGTGAGGTCTCAACATGCCGTTAGCGTAGTCCGACTTCTCGATTTCACAAAAAGAACAATCAGATGAAGTACTTGTACTTGCACAAAACCCACCATCTGTGGTGTTGTATTTACAACAACCACCATATAAATTACTCCAGTCTATGAAATCGTCCAACCAAGAGTTTGCACTCTTAGAAATAGAAGTAATTTCGCTATATCGCGAAGCCAAAAATATTTGAGTGATTAGAGAGTCTTCGTGACACATCTGCCCACCACAAACAACGTTTTGATGGTTGGGATTAGCAAAATCTAAACCTCCTTTAAGAATGAAATATATTGGTGGTCCCATGCGTATATAGTTACTGACAGCTTGCAAATATTGATACACATAAGAATCGGGTGGTAATGCTAATTCTTGATCTAATCCTATTTCTAGCTGAGGAATTAACATGACACTTGAAGAAACCATGCCCATAAATACAACAGCTACTACAATTTTTACGCGCCAATCAAGAATAAATGTAGAATATGGTTCCATTAATCTTTTAGTAACACCTTTGTGAGGAGTTTCTGAATGTAGAGGATTTTCGTCATCTAATATTTTTTTCTGAATGCAACAGAACAAGTCAAATCTGTTCTTAGAGGCTCGTTTGTAGTCAATAGATAATAATGCAACAACTGTGGATACCTGAAAAACGAACAAAAATCCTAAAGAAACTGATGCAAATATTGCAAAGGTCACTACAGCAGGGAAGTTAGCAAGACTGCCGATTGCAAAACAAGTTATTTGAGTCACTGACGTCACAAACATTGAAGGACCGACTTCACTCATCATTTTTTCAAAGACAAACCTTCTCTTTTTCTCAAAACTGAAATCCTCCCTATAGTCGTCAAATGATTTTAAATTATTTTGAATATCATGCAGTGTGTTGACCATAAGAAAAACGTTATCAATACCGACTGATAGAACAAAAAATGGTATAACATTAATAGCTAGCAGCGTCAAGGTAATGTTGGCATACCCCAGTGTACCCATCGCACAAAAAATTGCCACGAGAACTATTAAAATACTACCAAGAGCAACCATAATTTTGCTATCAATTAACCAAGTTTTTAATGATCTTATGTTTCCCAAAGCTAAAGTTACGTAAACAAACATAAGAACGTAACTAATGGCAATAGGTACAGCTTCTGCAACAGAAACTCGTTGAATCTCATCTTCAATGGACCTTTCCGTAGCAAAAGCGACAGAGACATAATCTGGTTTCCTGTTATCTCGGTAATCATGCAAAAGATCTATAAACTTTGCTTCCCATTCTAACACTGGTTCTAGTTCTTCTTGTAAAAGGAAATTAGAAATAGGAAAATTTAGCAGAAGGGTGTTGGCACTCAAAATATTACCTCTTTCGAATCCTCCAAATACCAGGTTGGGCTCAGCACCACCACCCCACGACATCAAACAATCGAAACTATAGTGATTGTTAATACAGTTTTGAAGGCTATTGAGGTATGTAGAAGAACTTATATTATCCCTATCATTACCCAAAAAAGAGGCTGCAGACATTGTCACACACTGTCCAATATCTTTATCTCCACCGCGAGGCCGAAGTGGAGCATAGCAGACATCTATTAACGTGACACCACCATCGTCTTCGCCTATTGCAATAATTTCATCTTCAAGTTTAACTAATTCTTGTAATGCCTCTAGTCTAAACGCTGGACCGTAAGTGACGCCTTCTTCGCTGACAAAAGGATCCAAATCAAATGTTAGGAAAACCTGCGCAGTTCGATAAAACGGACCAAACCTCTCATTGAAAAAGTTTAATTCTTGACGACTTCGAGAATCAGGCGAAGACCAAAGTTCTATAGGATTCGCAGTCAGATTTAGTTTTACTAAACCGAAAAACATGGCGAAAGTGACCCAAGATGATACCATAATAATTAGGACAGGGTGACTCGCGGACATACCTCCGATTTTAGCAAATAATATTTGAAATACCTTTGTCAGCTTATTTGCACCTGATCCACTTTCTTTTGTTCCAGAATTTCTGTTTACTTTTCTACGCTCCAGGAATGCTAGAAGTATAAATATGAGAACACTGAATACAAATAAACCTAATCCAATAGAAAATCCAAAGCAATTTAGTGATGCAACAGTACAAATATCAGGGATGATAGGTTCAGTCACAGGACAGGTTTGTATACAGTCCACACAGCTGCACGGCAGGTCATCGCCGAAGGTTGCACTACAAGGTAAAGCCTCCTTGCTCATAGAATCTTCTGTAGTAGGCCACTTAAGAAAATTCACTTGAACCGGCGCTAAAGGATTGTTTGAAGTATCACCAGTGAATCCAAACCAAGCTTCTGCATCACAGATTACTGCATTACCACACATCATATTTATAGCTGGCAAGCCAGTTTGAGGTACGATGACACCAGAGCAGGATGCGTGGGCTCCCAACATAAAATCTTCATGCATTCTGTAGTCTATTTCATCGACGTGTGTATAACCGTCTGTGGTCGTATTCCGTACTTCCAAAAATCGATCCTGGTCTGTAGCACAGTTCATTTCGCAAATTTGCCTCGCGAAGTTTCTGTAGCATGTTGGGCAACGGCCGAGGACACTCTCAGCGAGAACTAAACTATCAGCCATCTTGACTATTTGGTCTGCTTCGCAACAAGTAAATATATCACCATCTGGTAATCTATTGCCTTCATCGTCGACTACGAAAGTTGGGCATACCCTGCTGAAGATATCTATGATTTCTCTTGCCCGTTCTTCGGTTAATCCTTCGATTAACGGTGATGCTTCCTCGTCTACATGACATGGTTTAAACAATCCATTCGACGCTTCGTAGCATTCACCACGTACGACACATTTCGCATTAACACTGCACCACAGAGTCAAAAAACATAAAAATGCAATAAGAAACTTCATTTTGGTAGTTTCTCTTATTTATTAATCACTTAATTTATTTAAAAAAAACCATTGCTATGATAGTCGGACTGTCATCGCCAGCTACTATGGCGATATAAATGGAAAAAATGCGGTCGCTTGAATTAATCTGCTGCTAAGTAATCGATAACTTATCAAAACATAACGCAGGTGTGAGATAATAGTGTCAGTGATTACAACAATGTAGAAATTTTTCAAAGCTTTATCTTGAAGACGGCAATAAAATTAAATGAGTAGGTACACAGGTGCGGTCTGTTTAGCCCTTAGTCCCCCAGTGTCTCGAGGGAACAGCGTCCCCGACTCACACCGCAGCTGCTTCACGCGTTTCGATGTCCCCATGCATTCGTAATAAGCCAATAATATGCGGAAACAGACGACTTGATATCATATTGAATTTTTAAAATACATACTCGTATATCGTCACAATGATTTATGGCTGGTTACAAAAAAAAAATCTGATCGCGCACCGCGCGGCCTTTTTGTGGCCAGTGCAGATTCTTCAATATTAAAGAAGAAGGGTCACGTCCCATAGAAAATTTACCCAGGCCCGACACAAAAGGAACGCATCTCAGTTATTTTGTTATATTAAATATAACAGAAATAAATTAACACTATTCTGAATATCAGTGGCTATCACCCATATATTGCCATTTGATTTTGGTAAGTCAAAATATTTTAAAATATTTTTTTTTAATGAATAGCATTTATATCCGTTTAAAATGACGCCAATTTAGATAAATATACAAAAATAGACAGCTGGAGGCCTTAATTTATTCAGGCATCCACAGGCAAGCCCGGTTAAGCAGATGATAACCTCAAAGTTAAACTGCGAGAAGTCATTAAAAAAATATAAAATAAAATTGGCTTTCTGTGTTGAGATCTGTGCGTTTTTTAACCGACTTAAAAAAAGGAGGTTCTGTATTCGACCCGTATGTATGTATGTCCGCGATTTTCTCAAAAACTAATGAATCAATTTTGATAATTCTTTCACTAATGTAATCTACATACTTTCAGGAAGGTTTTAGTATATAATGCATTAGGTAATTATTCTTATGTACGAAGTTATATGCATAAATGTACTGCATCTCCGGCATTTCTATGCGAATTTGGACGATTCTTCTAGTCAGTGTCTTCAATTCTTCAATGCACTAGTGTTAATTGGATTTGTGTGGGCTAGGTTAGGTTAGACTAACAACTAAAAAGTAAAAAATAAAAACTTTTTTACAAAAAACAACCAACTTGAAAAAAAAACACTACAATGTGATACTTACATGACTTTAATTTCGGAAGTCGGTCTAAAATCGAAAATGCGGAACCAACGACACCGACTTCCAAAATTAAAGTTATTTATCACTTTGTAGTGTTTTTTTTTTGAAGTCGGTTGTTTTTTTTTGAAGTCGGTTGTTTTTTTCTAAATTGTCGTATCGTCATTGAATTACATACAATTACGAATTTTGTAGGTAAATAGGTATTAAAAGAAAATTGTATATCGCCTGAGCAAAAACACAAGGCAATATTTTAGTGTTAGCCATTGATTTGGAATATAAAAAATATATATTTTAGCTATATTTAAAATAACAAAAAAACTGAGATATGTCTCATTCGTGTCGGGTCTGAGTCACAAATGACCGTTCTTCTTTGGTATGTGCTTGAGGAGAAATAAGACAACAATACAACACACAACGATGTTCATCTCAGATCAGAGAAGCACCTGGACTAACCTGAAAACTGTCTACTTTAAATACGTGTGATAAAATCTTTAGACCATAACAAAGATCTACCCGATACGCATATGTAAATGCCCAGTGTGGCATGCCTTCTCTTCATAACTCGTCCTTCATCACTTATTGCAATAAAACAATTTAATCAAGTCAAAATGTAATAGAATCCTAAGTGAATTTCTCGCCGAGGTGAACACGTGTTTAATGGGTATTATATTGTGTTAAGGGTGAATGGCAGATAATTTACAAAGAGTCCAGACTATTTTGGAAGAAGTGTGATCAAAAGAAAAACTATAATTGAGTTTGAGTAACTGTGTTGGCGGGATAAGACTTAGACTCTGCTTTATTGATCTAGGCTACGCACCAGCGGGGTTACGGGATTGTCCGAAAAGGTTACCGCTACCCCGGAACACAAAGGGCTAAGGAAGGAACACGGGTGGGTTTTAGTCAGTAAAAGTCTGACACTCCCTTCCGCTCCACCCAGAGCCGGAGGGGCATTTGATGATTTCCCATCCACAAAAAACCGAGTGTGCTTATGACCACACGACTGAAGTGAAACTTCAAACGTATTTGGCTATGAGAGGAAGAGAGAAAGAAAATGTGCGCGCGCACTGTTTTCTCTTGCTTATATCCCCCACTCAACTCCCGTTCGCCTCGCCCGTAGCCCTTAGACATGGGTCGTACTTGCAAAATCGAGTACCAGGGCTTTCAAGTACGTCCACCTTAAGAAACCAGGGCCTAAAACCAGGGCTCGAGATACTTTCAAGTATTTTCTATCTGCATCGAAAACTGATCCATAACTTCATACAAATAAGAAGTACAATCGCGTAATCAAACAAAAGCCCTGTTGGAAGTAAAAAGTACTTGCATAGGAAATTGATCCGTGAATTCCTATAAATAAGGAGCACAATCGCGTTTACAAATAAATACTTTTACAAACCATTAAAGTAAAAATACTTGCATACGAAATTGTTCCGTAGACTCTTACCACACCTCGGACACTCCATACAACGCTCGCAAAATAATTACCTATTACTACTACATAAACAAATGACGTTTGTATACGTGCAAATGTGTGCGTGAAATCTAGTAGCGTAAAAAAAATTGCGCGGAAAGCAATTTGTGTCGGGGAACCGAACGACGTCGGCGGCGGCGCTGCCCGAACGTGTGCATTATTATGAAGTGACCATGTAGTTCAATTGTTTATTTATATAGTCGGGTTCGTAATGAAATAAAAACACTAAAATAGTTTAGTTTAAATGACTTATCTGTAAATAATGGGTTATTAAATCGCATGTTATTAAAAATGCGAAATCATACAAACAGTATATGTAAATACGAATTCGGAAAAGCATCACAATATCCAACCATCGTGATTTAAACTCAAATAAAACTTTTAAATCGCATAATTGTGTGTCAGCAATACAGCGCTGCGGTTCGCGAGCGCCCTTGCTAAAGAGTCGGCGACGAATACCTCGAAGTGCGGGGTGAGGTGCGGTATCTGATATGAGGGCGAGGAAGGGAGTGTCCTTTCTGTACGTAGTACTATTAAGTATTCTGTGCTCTTACTGATAAGGAGTATGATCGCATTTGCGAAAACAAACGCGGTTGTTGAACTATTTGAGTACCTACGTACTCGAGCGTCGAGGCACGACGGAGCGAGATACTTTCAAGTATTTTCTATCTGCATAGAAAACTGATCCATAACTTCATACAGATAAGAAATACAATCGCGTATTCAAAAGCCCCGTTGGAAGTAAAACTACTTGCATAGGAAATTGATCAATGACTTCGAATAAATAAGGAGCAAAATCGCGTTTACAAATAAATACTTGCAAACCATTAAAGTAAAAAAAACTTTTTAAGAAAAAAAAACCGACTTCCAAAAAAAACTTTACAAAGTGAAAAATAACTTTAATTTCGGAAGTCGGTGTCTTTGGATCTTTATTTTAGTTTTTTGCCACCGACTTCCGAAATTAAAGATATTTTTCACTTTGTAGTGTTTTTTTGAAAGTCGTTTTTTTTTTTTTCTTAAAAAGTTTTTATTTCACGCTTTTTACTGGGTCTGCTTATAATTTATCTAAGTTACAATAGCCTAGTGATCATCGCCTTTTACAAACAAAATATTGCTTTTCCCGATACAGGGAAGTAAATTGTTGAGGAGTTCTCCAGATCCACCATCAGCTCCGTATCACCATTCACATTGTGACGAGCATAAATTGCTTAGCAACCATATTAAAGTAATCGAATCGCAACCCGTGAAATACTTAGATATTATTGAGTAGTTCCGGTGGCCATCTGTGGTCTTCATCATCAGTTCCACATCACCAAATAGTGCTTTCCGAGAGCAAATTATTTATTTATTTATTTATTTATTTTAAATGCACGAGTTACTATAAAAAATACCCAAATCGCTATAGGTGTGCCTATAATATTTGAAGAGTTCCTTCGATTTCTCCAGGATCCCATCATCAAATCCTGCCCTGATGTTTTTAGACTAGATGCTGATAATCCTGGCTGCAGCATCAGGCCAGACTTGTCAACATTGCATTGAACTTAAAATTTAGTCCTGTTTAAAATAAGCCCAAACACGACTACGGTGCTGTAATTTCAAGGTTGGTACTTTTTCTAATGCTCCTGGCTTCAGCATCAGGTCTTTATGTACTTCGGTGTTCCTCATAAACAGTACGTTTATCCACACATCGAGCCCTTTTCAATGAGCCTTAACACGATATATCTGCTGTTAGTTGTCGAGGAGTTAGGTACTCTGCAGACTATCCTGACTGCAGCATCAGGTCATGACTTGATGATCATGAGACCAAATGTGGCAAATGCCCTATCAAACATCAAAACAATTGACTAAAACAGTCCTTGCCTGTTCGAGTAACTTCTTACTGTTAAGGAGTTGTAACTTCCATCATCAGCCCAGCTACCTGAGATGGTGACAACCATACGCAAATACACAAGATACTTCGTAAAATATGCGAAAAACAATAAATGAGCCTATAAAATTTAAAGGTTGCCCTCGATTACTCTAAGATCCCATCATCAGATCCTAACTTGGTGACAGTGGGACCACCTCAAAACTATCTACTTTGGAACAAAAAAAGAATTTTGAAAATCCGTCGACAATTAGCGGAGTATTCGATGAACAAACATACAAAAAAAAGAAAACATACAAACAGCCGAACATAGTACCTCCTCCTTTTTGTGAAGTCGGTAAAAAATACTTGCATACGAAATTGTTCCAAAAGGAGCATGATCGCATTTGCGAAAACTGACGCGGTTGAGTACCTACGTATTTGAGCGAGTAGCCGTATAAGATACTTAATAGTCTTGCAAGTATTTTGAGTCGGTACCCGGTGTGCGTACTTGGAAGCAAATACCTGGTGTAAAAACCCGGTCGCATATTTATGCGACCGGGACCGGGTTTTTACACCAGGTATTTCCAGCTATTTTTTACGTACCTTCCCTACTCGCGATCACACGTTTTCGTAACGCATTCGCCAGTTTACTCCCCAAGTCAAGCGCGCCTAAAGAAGTTTCACTTCAAAAAACATATAAACAGCCGAACATAGTACCTCCTCCTTTTTGTGAAGTCGGTAAAAAATACTTGCATACGAAATTGTTCCAAAACGAGCATGATCGCATTTGCGAAAACTAACGCGGTTGAGTACCTACGTATTTGAGCGAGTAGCCGTATAAGATACTTAATAGTCTTGCAAGTATTTTGAGTTGGTATCCGGTGTGCGTACTTGGAAGCAAATACCTGGTGTAAAAACCCGATCGCATATTCATGCGACCGGGACCGGGTTTTTACACCAGGTATTTCCAGCTATTTTTTACGTACCTTCCCTACTCGCGATCACACGTTTTCGTAACGCATTCGCCAGTTTACTCCCCAAGTCAAGCGCGCCTAAAGAAGTTTCACTTCAAAAAAGGCAAGGCACCATCAGGCGCCGCGCTTTTTTCATGCGCCCAAAGCTACAATTGAATAGCAATTACCGACAGTGTTTTTGAAGTGAAACTTCTTTAGGCGCGCTTGACTTGGGGAGTAAACTGGCGAATGCGTTACGAAAACGTGTGATCGCGAGTAGGGAAGGTACGTAAAAAATAGCTGGAAATACCTGGTGTAAAAACCCGGTCCCGGTCGCATGAATATGCGATCGGGTTTTTACACCAGGTATTTGCTTCCAAGTACGCACACCGGATACCAACTCAAAATACTTGCAAGACTATTAAGTATCTTATACGGCTACTCGCTCAAATACGTAGGTACTCAACCGCGTTAGTTTTCGCAAATGCGATCATGCTCGTTTTGGAACAATTTCGTATGCAAGTATTTTTTACCGACTTCACAAAAAGGAGGAGGTACTATGTTCGGCTGTTTATATGTTTTTTGAAGTGAAACTTCTTTAGGCGCGCTTGACTTGGGGAGTAAACTGGCGAATGCGTTACGAAAACGTGTGATCGCGAGTAGGGAAGGTACGTAAAAAATAGCTGGAAATACCTGGTGTAAAAACCCGGTCCCGGTCGCATAAATATGCGACCGGGTTTTTACACCAGGTATTTGCTTCCAAGTACGCACACCGGGTACCGACTCAAAATACTTGCAAGACTATTAAGTATCTTATACGGCTACTCGCTCAAATACGTAGGTACTCAACCGCGTCAGTTTTCGCAAATGCGATCATGCTCCTTTTGGAACAATTTCGTATGCAAGTATTTTTTACCGACTTCACAAAAAGGAGGAGGTACTATGTTCGGCTGTTTGTATGTTTTCTTTTTTTTGTATGTTTGTTCATCGAATACTCCGCTAATTGTCGACGGATTTTCAAAATTCTTTTTTTGTTCCAAAGTAGATAGTTTTGAGGTGGTCCCACTGTCACCAAGTTAGGATCTGATGATGGGATCTTAGAGTAATCGAGGGCAACCTTTAAATTTTATAGGCTCATTTATTGTTTTTCGCATATTTTACGAAGTATCTTGTGTATTTGCGTATGGTTGTCACCATCTCAGGTAGCTGGGCTGATGATGGAAGTTACAACTCCTTAACAGTAAGAAGTTACTCGAACAGGCAAGGACTGTTTTAGTCAATTGTTTTGATGTTTGATAGGGCATTTGCCACATTTGGTCTCATGATCATCAAGTCATGACCTGATGCTGCAGTCAGGATAGTCTGCAGAGTACCTAACTCCTCGACAACTAACAGCAGATATATCGTGTTAAGGCTCATTGAAAAGGGCTCGATGTGTGGATAAACGTACTGTTTATGAGGAACACCGAAGTACATAAAGACCTGATGCTGAAGCCAGGAGCATTAGAAAAAGTACCAACCTTGAAATTACAGCACCGTAGTCGTGTTTGGGCTTATTTTAAACAGGACTAAATTTTAAGTTCAATGCAATGTTGACAAGTCTGGCCTGATGCTGCAGCCAGGATTATCAGCATCTAGTCTAAAAACATCAGGGCAGGATTTGATGATGGGATCCTGGAGAAATCGAAGGAACTCTTCAAATATTATAGGCACACCTATAGCGATTTGGGTATTTTTTATAGTAACTCGTGCATTTAAAATAAATAAATAAATAAATAAATAATTTGCTCTCGGAAAGCACTATTTGGTGATGTGGAACTGATGATGAAGACCACAGATGGCCACCGGAACTACTCAATAATATCTAAGTATTTCACGGGTTGCGATTCGATTACTTTAATATGGTTGCTAAGCAATTTATGCTCGTCACAATGTGAATGGTGATACGGAGCTGATGGTGGATCTGGAGAACTCCTCAACAATTTACTTCCCTGTATCGGGAAAAGCAATATTTTGTTTGTAAAAGGCGATGATCACTAGGCTATTGTAACTTAGATAAATTATAAGCAGACCCAGTAAAAAGCGTGAAATAAAAACTTTTTAAGAAAAAAAAAAAAAACGACTTTCAAAAAAACACTACAAAGTGAAAAATATCTTTAATTTCGGAAGTCGGTGGCAAAAAACTAAAATAAAGATCCAAAGACACCGACTTCCGAAATTAAAGTTATTTTTCACTTTGTAAAGTTTTTTTTGGAAGTCGGTTTTTTTTTCTTAAAAAGTTTTTTTTACTTTAATGGTTTGCAAGTATTTATTTGTAAACGCGATTTTGCTCCTTATTTATTCGAAGTCATTGATCAATTTCCTATGCAAGTAGTTTTACTTCCAACGGGGCTTTTGAATACGCGATTGTATTTCTTATCTGTATGAAGTTATGGATCAGTTTTCTATGCAGATAGAAAATACTTGAAAGTATCTCGCTCCGTCGTGCCTCGACGCTCGAGTACGTAGGTACTCAAATAGTTCAACAACCGCGTTTGTTTTCGCAAATGCGATCATACTCCTTATCAGTAAGAGCACAGAATACTTAATAGTACTACGTACAGAAAGGACACTCCCTTCCTCGCCCTCATATCAGATACCGCACCTCACCCCGCACTTCGAGGTATTCGTCGCCGACTCTTTAGCAAGGGCGCTCGCGAACCGCAGCGCTGTATTGCTGACACACAATTATGCGATTTAAAAGTTTTATTTGAGTTTAAATCACGATGGTTGGATATTGTGATGCTTTTCCGAATTCGTATTTACATATACTGTTTGTATGATTTCGCATTTTTAATAACATGCGATTTAATAACCCATTATTTACAGATAAGTCATTTAAACTAAACTATTTTAGTGTTTTTATTTCATTACGAACCCGACTATATAAATAAACAATTGAACTACATGGTCACTTCATAATAATGCACACGTTCGGGCAGCGCCGCCGCCGACGTCGTTCGGTTCCCCGACACAAATTGCTTTCCGCGCAATTTTTTTTACGCTACTAGATTTCACGCACACATTTGCACGTATACAAACGTCATTTGTTTATGTAGTAGTAATAGGTAATTATTTTGCGAGCGTTGTATGGAGTGTCCGAGGTGTGGTAAGAGTCTACGGAACAATTTCGTATGCAAGTATTTTTACTTTAATGGTTTGTAAAAGTATTTATTTGTAAACGCGATTGTGCTCCTTATTTATAGGAATTCACGGATCAATTTCCTATGCAAGTACTTTTTACTTCCAACAGGGCTTTTGTTTGATTACGCGATTGTACTTCTTATTTGTATGAAGTTATGGATCAGTTTTCGATGCAGATAGAAAATACTTGAAAGTATCTCGAGCCCTGGTTTTAGGCCCTGGTTTCTTAAGGTGGACGTACTTGAAAGCCCTGGTACTCGATTTTGCAAGTACGACCCATGTCTAAGGGCTACGGGCGAGGCGAACGGGAGTTGAGTGGGGGATATAAGCAAGAGAAAACAGTGCGCGCGCACATTTTCTTTCTCTCTTCCTCTCATAGCCAAATACGTTTGAAGTTTCACTTCAGTCGTGTGGTCATAAGCACACTCGGTTTTTTTTTAAAGCAGCCATTGAACTGCACTGGTTTTTGGAAAATGGGTACCCGTTTTTGCATATATCTAGCCTATACTATAGATGATAAGACATAGCTAGGTCTCCTCAATCTCATTTTTGTATAATTAGGTCCTTTCTTAACATGTGGAAACTATGGTTTTTCTTACTCCTGTGACCTTTTCTTTTCCATTTAATACCGTTAATACACTTGATTGAAGTATGAGCTGAAAACTGTGTTTTTTGGTTTTGCGTGCAATTGGATAGTTTAGCAGTGGACTGCTTTAGGCTAATGATGCTGATGATGACATACCTACATGATCCGGTCCACGTGACTTACGCGTCGTAACTTAAAGTCCGTAATAAAAAATACTATATTCTAAACACCTGGACTAGTGCTGATAAAGACAAAACACTTTAATCATCGTTACAAGACAAATACCTAATTAAAATTGATGTTGTCTGCGACTCTGGCCGCGTATTCTTAACTTCAATCCATTTTTTAATTGCTTAGAAACTCCACCTCTTTTGAATGAATTGCCAACCTTTTAAGGAGCTACTTAGGTACTCCTACCTACTCTTTAATTATGTACTTGTCGATAAACACCACGACAAACACCGTCAATTTTGTCATCTTTAACTGTGTCTATCGTATTTTGTCGTAAATAATCAGATTTTATTTTAGGCTGTAGTTTTTTATAACTATGTAACGTGCAGACGCCAGCACATCAACCTACTACAATCTGTCAAATTTCTTTAATAGATTTTCAACTTTATCACTTAATTATAAGGTTCAAAGTTGATTGGGAAAATCTGAGAGTTTCGGGTAGGTTGATGTGCTGGCGTCTGTACCTATCCCAAAATAACACGAATAAGAGACTCTAACTCTAACAACTCTGCAGACGTGGTGGATATCGATATCTAAACATGATAAAATAAAAAATATTTATCTACTTAATGTTTTTTTATGGTCAACGACCGCTGATAGTGTTGTTGCTTGAACTATGAGCTGTGAAAATCTGTTTTCTTTTGTTTTATCCTATTTAGATATCGATACCCATCACGTCTGTGAAGTTTACAAACAAAAAAACCGTTTTTTTATACTAACTGCGGTCAATGACCTCACAAACTATCACGTCTGCGGAGTTTCGCTAGCTAATTTAATTTGACCCTGTATATTAGTAATCTCTTGTAACAATACGGAGTAAGTAGGTGGTGACAAGTCGCGTGTTGATTAGATTGATCATCTAATTGTTGTCTGGGGAAATCAACGGCGCGAGGCGGAACCGGTGCAGTTCTAATGCTGATGTAATTGATACCGATCACGGTAGGGGTGGCCAAGTATGTTACAGGACCCGTAAGTTCCCACACTTGTGTGTTAACAGAGATATTCTGTTGCTCTATGGTTAGCTTGAATTAACGATTTTTATTATTTTGCAAAAAAAAAACTATTGGGTAGGTATGACTATGTACCTAAACTATATTTGAGTGATACACTCCTATATTTAAACATAAAAACTTAGTTGTTGGTATTATACTGTCGCTATTTTTCAGAATTACATTCTAGTAAATATCTAGGCACAATTGCTTAAATTACTTGCAGCCGTCAGTTTTTGTGGTTTCCCCGACTCAGCGTATTCTGCATATCCTCTTCGGACATTACTGGCGTGAAGTTTCAGTCTACTAAATCTCAAACACTGCCATCTAGTGTCATTATTTACTACTACTTACCAGCAGCGTACTAAGAGTTAGTGATTACGGTGCCATCTATTGCCAAATAGCAGAACTTTAATCCCTATTTTTTAAAATAAAATTGCTATTCTACGCTAGGTGGCGCTGACTACATTTCAGAACGAGCAATATTGTTAAAGCTGAAAAGACGAAAATAAGGAAAATAATTAATTAAATAAGCGTTAAAACACTTACATTATTAGTTGAATGACATCAATTAGAAAAATTTTACGTGTGTAAGACACACACAACATAAGTGCTCCAGGGTAAGTGAATACCTACCAACATTTTAATTAACGGTACACATTTTACATAGAGCATTATCTAGGTATATCAAATTTATCAGATGGCCTGCGAGAAGTCCATTCTTTATAGACACCTAACTGCAATGCTGCGTTTAGGTAGGTACAAGTGTTTGCATCATTAGGTAGGTACACGTCACTATCACTCAAGTTATTATTCTAGTCTGAAAACTTTTTTGTATGTGCGCTCCATTTTGTTAGTATAATAATTAATATAATAGAGATTAAAATTATACATTTTTGTTGAATAAAGGCTTCAAATCCAAACGTTATCAGCGACGTAACAGCAAGGTAGAGCCGTAGAGTCGAAAGCAGTAAAATCAAGTTCGTGCAATAACCATAATTTATGTTTTCTTTAATATTTTCTTCTTGATGTTCTCTGTTACTATAATATTACCTATTATAGTATTATGAATGTAGCCGGATGTCTAGCAATGAACTCTACCAACCTACACGAATATATTCACGGGCGGGACTCGGGATAAACAAATTTTGTGCCAAATTATAAAGTTACAGCATGTAAGAGTAGGTACTTTCGTCACGCGGTGTATTTATTTTATGAGCTCAAAATATAATTCCAATTCCGACCACTAAGCGGAATTATATCCACAACAGCTAGTAGGTACTGGAAAAATAGAAATAGGTAAGGTAGGCAAGTCTAACAACGTTTTTATAAGTCATAAATCACCTTGGCTGTGAATTTATAAGTAGGTAGAAGAATTTCCCCAAATTCATCCATAATCCAGATCGTTATTCCGTGGGAGTTTACGGCTTTTAGCCAGTGTTTATTTATTAACGTATTACCAAACATTTTTCACTGTGCGATTTATTACGGATACGGGAACATTTGCTGTCAGATTCCGGAGCAAAGTAATTTTAAAACGACTCGTCTCAGCGACGCCTGTGACGTAGCCAATGTCATGAGGTTTTTTGGCAATACGCAATATCAACAATGGATCTCTGATAGTTTCGATTAGAAAATACCAAAGGTATGTGTAAGCTATCTGTATGTTCTCTACATACATATACCTATGTAGAGAACATACAGAAATTATTTCTCCAATCGTCCGAAGCATGGAAAATTCCACGACGTGCGATTTGTATCGTGGCGCAAAGTGTGCAAGTGCGATTACTTTTACTTTTTATTTCTGTTTCAAACAATTGAGTTCTAAAATAAAATACGTACCTGCAAACATAGAGTTTACAAGTACCAACTTATTTACTTAGGTACTATATGATTTATTTCAGTTATTCTTTCATATAGTTAATTTATTTGCTAAACGTGAGAATTAATATGAGGCCAAACGAATGGCCATAAGGACGTTCCGTTTATAAACATTATCTGAAAATATTTATACAAATATTTCACGAACATCCGATCATGTGGGCTGAAGTGCAGAATTTTCAGCCTTGATCTGTAATATTTTCAGCCTGTCTTCCTGGATATAAATCATACTTATAATTCCCAAGAACGGACCAAACCAGATCAGTCATGTATCAGGCAGTAATAATAAAAATATAATAATTCCTAATTACTTCCACTTTTATGATAATTATGAGTCTAATTAAGAGAATGTGCAATTATAGCACCTAATTACATGAATAACAAGAATTCATTATCTTCTTAATATTTTTATATTGATTTTCATTCTAAAATACAGCCAACATTATTTACCCACAAACGCATTTGTACAGACGATACATAATTATTGAGAACACTTCAATAATCAACCGCTAATAAGTTATAATATAATAAGCTAATTAATAACCTACTTTTGATATCATCTGTTAACCCTGCCAATACTCTTCAATCACAACTCTACCTATACTCGTGGCTAGCTCTTCGCGAAAAAATATAATATTCGCAAGCGAAGAAAAAAAAGAAAAGTAGCGTAGAGCAGCGCTTTTTCTTGCTCCCATTAACGGTTATATGACTCAATTATTGTTTATTTATTTTCAATGTTATCTGTTGTATCAGTCGTTAACCTCTCGAGCACGTGGACGTAGTACTATAGTATTTTGTTGGATTTGAAGCTGTAGCTCTGCACCAAGAAAACAAATTTTGCCTCATTCAAGCTCTAGAGAAAGACAGGTAACAAAAATCATTTGGCCGACGACCGAGAAGTATACATAGCAGTGAGCTATTCGTAAAATAGAACGATAAGTTGTCCGAAGTGAAAGAGACAGACTTATAAGTGTACCCGTATGCGAGAGCAGTCCAGACCGGTTAGGTCAGAGCGCCTGCGTCGATTCCGTGCGATAGAGATGCAAGTATACCAAGTGAGCCGTGTAAGAGCAGTACATTCGAAGGTTACATGTTTTATCGTGGAAATTTCCACTGCAGACAATTGAAACTTGAACGTATGGGAAGTTTAGTGATGGTTATTTCTTTAATAATATCGATATTATTTATAAATAAAACTTTATTCAAATTAGAATTACAAGATTTTATCAGCTTATTGTTTGAAATAATATTTTGGTTTCCTGAAAACAAAGAAGAGCAAGCTCTATAAGAAAATTGTGTGGCACATGAATGACACATTCAATAATATGATTAAATGTGTTTTCTGTCAACCGATGAATAAGCCCACGGTTAGAAATTATTCCTAATCCAGACAAAAATAAAATAAGTACACAATATGTACTTAATTAAACGTTTGACAAAACACCAAAGTATTTAAAATACGTAGCTTAAGTCATATTGGCATGGGCATCGTACGGGTTGACAGATATATATTATATAAAACAATTCTACGATACTTGGCTCGCGACCAACAACGGAGTTTATCTAGTCTTAAAAGCCCCCGTTCTGATAGCAATGTATTGTTGACATGAATTGATCACAACACATGCCTCCTTATCACATTTAAGTATAAATATAACTTGGGAATGGTTTTCGTTTAGGTAAAGTAAATACCTAAGTAATTATAGAAGCTCTGTTAAGTGTAGAATCAATCTATGAATACGACCCTGGGTTCAATCCACAGGTCGGGCAAAGTATTATCGGGATTTCTTAATAGGAATTTCTCAGTAGCAGACTGGAATCCGGTATATGGCAATATGCTTAACATAACTGGTGAAATGTGAGTGAATATACCTCTGCCAAACCTTAATACAGGCGTGAAAATGTGTAATACTCCTTTTCATTTTATTTTAATTTCAGCCTTTAGCGTATGGTCATGTGTACATTTGCTCAGCCATATCACTGCTGGTTTGCCACCATAACCATAATGTTGATATAATTTGGATCTTTGGAAGGGTTAGTTCAACTATAACAAGACTATTATAAACTGGGTCTGTGTCTTCAAAGGCGTCAATGAACCTTTTATAGGTTATCAGAAACTAATTAAGTTTTACAATATCCAGTCTAAAAAGGTAACATGACATCACTTCCCAATTAAAAGCCTATCAACGAACATAATATCACAGGTCTTGTCAATTTGCAACCACTAGTAAGCTCAGAATGAAGTTTTGATTCAGAGTTCCGATAAATGATAATTTGCTTATCCTTAACCGTGTATGTTAGGTACAGGGGAATGCTGAAAGCAAAAGCGGACTCTGAAGATCATTGGATTGACCAAATAAAGGCAGCAGTTAATAGTCTTCTTTACGAGTGTACCAGAAGGGCAGCAGTGTATAGATGCTGGCGGGAAAAATTCCGAATCATTCCCGTCGAATACTTCGGAAGTATTCCGAAATATTCTGAAACTTTGGGAATATTTCAATTGTCAAAAAAAAAACCGGGAAAATTGTATTAACCTATTAAAAGTCACTGTACTCGATTGAGTACAGCGTAACAAAGTAAAATAATAAGGTGTATCACTTAAAATTTACAAGATCTGTAATTTACACTTCGGGATAAGGCTGTACTCAATTGTGTACAGTTACCTCTGATGGGTTAAGATCAAAAATATACACACCTACATACGGTTCAAACTCATAACCTCTTTTTTTTGGAAGTCAGTTAATATATATCAAAACCTACTCCTAAGTATAGCAAATAGGTACCTACTTTTCTGAAAACCGCATCAAAACGTGTTTGCTTGCAAGGTTTGCCTTTATTTGTTTTTATTGACTTTTATACGCGTTAAGTAGATAAGTAATGATTAATACCTATCTAATTATCTATGTGACTCGCGAATACTCGGGATGCGAACAGAAGAGCTATATACAAACTAATCAAAAACATAGGTAACCCTTTTTCAAAAAACAAATCAAATATGCTCGGTGGTTTTTTATTCCACAACCAAGTACAGTCACGTCAAAAATATGTATACACTTGGCAATTTTCAATTGCGATTTTTTCGTGAAACAACGAATACAACGTTGAAATACGACACTTCACATAAACCTATGGGTTCGAAAATACTATTTTCGTAATAACATAAAATTTCATTCAAAAATAAAGGAGAAAATTGCCTTTGAATAAAGCCAAGTGTATACATACTTTTAGACGTGACTGTACCTAACATTTAGAAAAATAGCATTTGCAAAAATAGCACAAAGAAATAAAAATCAAAATAACATATTTACCTATAAAAATATCAACATAATATATTATACTTAATCAATCATATTTATAATAAAATAAACATTTATATTTTACTTACTTATGTGCCACTGAAAAATAAATTCACCCACCACACAACAAATAAACACGTTTATTCCTGAATAATTCGGGCGAAATATTCCGCGGAAACATTCGATTGCGGGGTATGAATCTTTCACCGCAGGCGAAAACTTCTCCGGGGAGCATCTCCCCTCTTACCGCACCCCGCACCGCTAACAAAGAGTTTCAAATAAATGTCACTAGATGGCACGACATTTATTGATTAATGGTTGAAGTGTAATTTTCAAGTTTTTATTGACTTTTATAAGGTTTATTCATACATAATCAACTCTTATACACACCAAATGATGTAACAATAAGCTTTTATTTCAAATTTCAAAGATGATTGGAATGCACAATTAATATTTATACCAGTAGATGGCGCTGTATTAAATTTCAAAGGTTAACATCTCGATTTTTTAAATTTTGTTTTGTTTAATAATATCACTGATAATAGGAGTACGTAGCAGTAGTACAAAAGTACAGTGTGCTTTTAACGTCATCTATTCGGAATAAAAGTATAATGTAACCCTTCTTGCAAAGTCGCACTAACACCATCTATTGGGAACGAACGCGATTGATGTACAAAAATAGCTGGAATAATTGCCAGATGAAATCTGCTCTTTACGTCGTCGGGACATTTCTTTGTATGGGATGAGGCATCTGTATGCTAGTATCGATGCAAAATACGATATTTCAGCAAAAAAAAAAAAAAATTTCAATAAAATTCATTCTGAATAATTCTGATTTAAAGAAACTTTCCCAGAAGTATTCCGGAATTATTCAGAATTTTTCAGAAGTTTTGCAACTATACAGCAGTGCGGGTGGAATGGCGCCGGATTCTTTAGCATATAGCATGCTAAAGAATCCGACGCCATTCCGCCGCTATTATACCACAGAATAAATAGTACAAGTATACTTAATACTATACTAACATTGAAGTCCCGGCCAAGACCATTTCGCCAGGACTGTAGTGACCAATAAGAAGAAGAGCCATTAAAAACTTAATAATCCTAAAAGTGTATGAAATGGACCAAATGTGAGTATACCAGAGGACTCCCCAAGTCCTCAGCCAAATCTCTGCTAAAAAAACCGAAGTAGATTTACACATTCATCAAAGAAAAAATACTTTCCATCGATATCGATTGCCGAATGACCTCGAGCCGCACATCACTAGCGGCGGAGCCCTCGTTCGCGGCTGCTTGGTCGTCTATTCGCCGCCGACTTGCAACTCGCAGGCTTGCTTGCATAATTATTTAACGGTCTTACACACGTCTGCCTAGCACTCTTTGCCTATACAATGACTTTTTTTAAAGATGGCACCTTGCCAAATCCAACGTCATCGGAAGGAAAACAATGTTTAATGAGGAACAAAATAATGCTCTTTAATTAACGTTTTAAATAGGTATTTTAAAAATAAATTCCATAGCGATCGTAAAATTGATTTCACAATGGAAAAATTATGAAATATTTATATGGAACTAGATAACGAATACTTAACAATAAAGTGAATGAAATTAATATTACGTGTACCTACATATTACATAAATAAACGACAAGTCACATATGCGTACCTACGTGTAACGAAACATACCTAAGGGTATTAAACATACGACTTCTACCCATTAGGTACGAGTCAGATAAAGATAGGTCAGGGCATTTCCGTCATCACAATGAATAATGTGTACTTAAAATAGCAAACTATGTGCTTATGTATCTCATACATACAACATGTGTAAGTATATGTACAACCCACTGAGATAATTGCAGTAAAACATGCAAACAATGAAGTACTAAAAATACCTAACGCATCTATTTTTATAGACCATGGGCAATCATGATGCAATTTTATCGATAAAATAGTAATTGTAAAGCCGAAACATAGCCTTTATAAAGCCGAAATATAGCCTTCTGCAAGTTTAGTGTAGTGCGTCTGATGTAATATACTGCAATACTTACTTATTCCTTTTAATGACTTCCTAACATATTATTACTTATAAAATACGTGGACTTTGCTAACTTTTAAAACACGTGTTGTTTTAAAACAATTTATTTTTAGTTGGTAAAAGCGAACCGGAAAATCAATAAAAATGTAGTCTCTGGTCTATTTAAAAAAGTGGATGGAGGTGTGCCCAATAAAAATTAAAAGAATTTGGTCGATTGCCCAATAATTTAGAGCATTTCTGGTGTTCCAATTATTTTGCACATAACCCACTATGCACGTGGCATTTTTAAATTTTTATAAAAGCTACGTTCATTATTTTCTTGCTTTTTTATAAGTACCTATATAATATGTGTAATGAACAAGAAAGGAATTATTAACAAATTAATAATTTCGTTAAGTATTTTTATTTATTTCACTAAGTGCTGTACAATTTTCCGTTCACCTACTTTTTTTTTCGTTTTCAATCTTTGGTCAATAATATTATTTTAAAACAAACGTGTTCGATACAATTTCCTATAACATGACAATTTATATGTGTTACCTACTTCGTTACACGAGTGACACGTACCTTTCATATTCGTTACAAAACAATGTACATACTTACTATGTTTCTCTGCTTAAAACAATTTAAGAAATGTTGGTCTAATTCCAAAATACTCGTAGGTATGTCTTTCGTTCGTTTTTGTTATAAACCTATTCGAGAAAATATGTTGTCTTACTTTTTACCCGACTGCGGCGAAGCCCAAAAGGAGGGTTATGTTTATAATTTACTTACGACGAAAATACTTATTGGACATAAAAATAACACAATAGTAACATGATATAATATGAATAAAAAATACAATTAAGTGGAACCTACCTACCTAAAGAGAATTGGAATTGTGCTGTTAGAAACAAACTAATATTGCAGTATCAATTCCCTTTTTCGATTCACATGGATTAAATATTATAAGCACAAAGGAAAAACAAAAGGGAGAAAATGTATAATAGTTGCGTAATGCGTGTAAAGTAAAAAATAATAAATGCAGGTGGTCCTTTATTTATAAAACTCTGACCGAAAAGTATTTTTTAGAAGGATTAAGAGTATGATTTCTCCCTTTTGTTTCGTAGCTTCAAGGCGCTCTTCGCAAGTCAAGATCGCGGTTGAGTTAAATCCGTTCGGCCTTGTGTTGTGACTTACCTACTATTTTGTTTGATACACAAACAACTCGGAAATAATTGAGAATTTTCAAGGAAAACTCATAAATATTTGCGTGTGACGTTAGAAAATATTTAAGTTAGATTATTTAGTTCGTTTGCCTTTCTTTGGGAAAGTTTGCTGTCTGTGTTTGGATTGTTTCGTTTTAATTTTTATCTTCATAAAATATTTTGCTTATTTTAATAACAATTATTTTGGTACCAAGGTACAGTAAATGATATGTGAATGACACAGAAACAAAAGACAATCTCATAAATCAAAACCTAATCTGTCACTTTTAAAAATAGAGCAACGTTTTTCCTTTCATTGTCTTTGTTTTTCTTGCTGGACTAGCTAGCTAGCCAGCATTATTATAACAACGCTAGACTTACAGCCAGCCAGCACGCATTCTGTAGACAAGCGAATTCTAGGGAGATGGCGTGTACCGAGTACCGAACGGTCACTCACAACAAGGTTCATCGACCCACTAGTGTTGCTTTCTATTTCGTGTGAACGCACCTCGACTCTTGTGTTGCTGATTCGCGAATCTGACACGTTTATGTAACTTTTGGTCTGGTAAACTAGTTAATTACAATGAAAATACACCGATTTAAATAATTATGTCAAGAGTTCAAGACCAAAAATACAGTCATGTTTTTCTTCTTCGATCCCACCACACATCAAATTTTAACGCGATCTTTAGTGTTCGTAGATTCGACCTACTATCTACCTATACCAACCCACCTACTTTTCCAACTCAGATGGGGTCAAAAAGCCTTGTAATTGTCTTAAATTACCTATAAAAAAAACCTTTTCACCTACATATAACTCAAATTTTACATTCGCCATACCTAGTTTTTAAATAATAAAAAAAAAAAAAAATTCGCCGTTCTTTGTGTATTACACCCATAAGTAACCTACAGATTACATTCAAGATAACCCCGTATTCTTCAACACAAAAGAGACCGATATATAAAGAGGGGTTGATCTCTACTTGATCCCATCACAAAGCTCTATTCATGCCTAACTTCCTTTGAGAGCCATCTAGAAAATTCTCAAGCGTAGGTAAACAAGTCAACCCCTTTGCAAATTGAAATAGTGGTGATCTACAAACGATATTTTAAAAAGATAAAGGATGATTTTTAGTTTTGTTTTCGTTGGTCCAGATGTCCTACAGCAAAAAATTCGAAGACGCGTGACATCCACCAGGGGCGCATTAGGCGCGCGTTGTGGTGCGTTCCACTCCCTGTCGACAGAAGAGGAGGCCTGTGTCCCAGCAGTGGGAACATTATAGGCTGATTATGCCTGTTTATTCGTTAGTCACTAGTTCAGTAGCCACCTATTATTATTTGGTTTATTTTTATACTCCCGATAACCTTGTAAAATGATAAGATTATTACTTAAAACTTATCACGGTTATCACAAAGGTTAAATAAATATTTACTGGCCTTAGTTGAAAATAATATGAGCACTTTTGTTTTATCCTGGTACCGACAGTAGGAACATACCTTACCTATAGGTTATAATATTATTAGTGGTCAATAATGGGATAAAAAATACCTAAGATCGATAAAATAAGGTTTTCTATTCAATTATCTTATCAATGTTTCAAAAATGTACACTCAAGGACCAAAAAATAACATACACTGTACACATATACCCTCCTACATCATTTTATTACAGACTAGCTTCCGCCCGCGTGGTATGTCGATAAAAAGTCTACACAGCCTATGTCCTCTCCCAGGTTCAAAGTATCCTAATACCAAATTTCATCAAAATCGGTTCAGCCGTTTCGGAAATTAGCCGGAACAAACAGACGCACAAACTTTTTTTGTTAGAAGTACCGTAAGTAATTATATACTATACTAGCTTCTGCCCGCGACTTCGTCCGCGTGAAATTTTACCTTCCCCCATTCACCCTCTTAGGGGTGGAATTTCGAAAAACCCTTTCTCAGTGGATACCTACTCTTCACAAAGAACACACCCTCCAAATTTCATATCTCTAGGACCAGCGGTTTAGGCTGTGCGTTGATATATCAATCAGTCAGTCAGGACTTTGAATTTTATATTTTATTATCATAAACAACTGGCTTCTGCCCGCGACTCGTCCGCGTCAAGTTTCTTTTTCTAGTCGCCCTTACCACCCCGTCGCATCGCATCGCATGCCCGCGCTATCACTTCGTTTTCACTTTCGTTTTGACCTTTTTCTTTTTGCTCGGCTCCTAAGGGTGCTAGCGTGATGCCATGTCCTATAACCTATAGCCTCAAGAATTGGGCTATCAAAAGCAAAAAGAATTTATCAAATCCGACCAGAAGTTCCAGAGATTAGCGCGTTCAAACATACAAACACAAAAAGAAACAAACTCTTCAGCTCTATTATTAATATAGATCAATCAACAATCAATCAGCTTAGCCTATCGTAGTCCACTGCTGGACAAAGGCCTCTCCCAGACTGTGCCACAGCACCCTGTCCTCCGCCTTCCGTATCCAGTCTACCCCAACCACCTTCTTTAGGCCGTCCGCCCATCTAGCTGGGGGCCGTCTCACACTACGCTTGCCGATACGTGGTCTCCACTCCAGGACTCGTCTGCTCCACCGGTCACCGGTCCTTCGACAGACATGGCCAGGCCACTGCCACTTCAGTTTGCTTACTCTGCAAGCTATGTCGGTAACTCCGATTCCTTTCCGGATAATTTGGGTGTTCCTCTGTGGCCGGACCACAGTTTAGTACTCAGATGCTATAGTTCGAAATAATACCTACCTAAAGTCTACTTTCATCGGGATATATAAATATTTTTAGTACCTCAAGAGATATCTTTTTAATTAACAACTTATGTGGTCCGGCCGCCAAGCAGTGCTCTCTGGCCGCGCCACCTTAAAATTAAATAGGTTATAATGAACTATTAATAAATCAATATCCCGAAAAAAACTACCTAAAGAGTACCTTGCATACGACAAATATGGTCCAATAAACCCCTTTAGTTAAGGAATTATTGGTCATAGGGTGTGGTCCGGCTGGAAGGTATACTCTGCAGCAAGTCAATTTTGCAATATTTAATACATCTATGGGCAAATAGGTAAAACGTCTGCACAATAAAAGTTATGCTAGGGGCATTTTGCGTTTTAGTAATTTTATATTATCTCCGAAACTGTATGACCAATTGATATACTGTACCTAAATGGCAAATCTTATCTGTATGATGTTCTTGTGATACTGAAATAATTTATTGTCATAAGAATTAATAAATAGAAACAATTTATAGCCTATAGCACTCAGGAATAATGTAGCTTTCTGCCAGTTAAAAAAATTTTAGAATTGGATTATGAGTTCCAGAGATTACCCACTACATACAAACTTACAAACTTACAAATTTTACCTCTTTATAATATTAGTATAGATAGTATAGATAAATGCATTTAGGTACTAAAAAGCTTTTATTTTGAGATTACAAACAGACACTTAAATTTTATTTATTTGTATAGATTGTTTCATTTTGTGTCTTCACAAGAACAATAAAAAACTCCACGTGTCAGGTCCTACATCGTATTTGAAGGCCCATGACCTCAGACCATAAAAAACACAAACGTTTCCATGCGAATATAAAAAATCTTGTAGGCAATTCATCAATTTACTGATATCAAGAGTTTGATTGAAATCAATTTTGAATATAGGTAGCGTCAAATGCATAAATACATATATACATTTCTATGGTCAAATGATTTATTTCATAATTAAAACTCTCATAAACACAACTATCTATTTACACTAGCCACCAAATTAAAAGCTAACTAACTTACAATATTAAAATACAAAAAAAAAAACAAAAGGACACTTAGGCGCCGAAGAAATAAAATAAATTAATTAGCCTCATGCCTCATGCCCGCGCTATTATTTTCGTTTTTACTCGGCTCTTAAACGTCCTAGTATGGTGTTAAATAGCCTATAGCCTTCCTCGAGAATTTGGCTATCAAATACAAAAATGTATTTTCAAATCCGACTGTAAGTTCCAGAAATTTGCGCGTTCAAACAAACTCTTCAGCTTTATTATTAGTATAGACATACAAAACTAACTATATATTTATTTACACTAGATACCCAATTAAAAGGTAACTAACTTACTATATAAATAAATACAAAGCCAAAAGGACACTTAGGGGGGTCGAAGTACTCATCACTAAATATAAATAAGAAAAATGTTATTTATAAAATTATTCATATAAAAGGTACCTAAGTAGTTTTTTACAGACTCTACTTGTACAACGTGAATACCCATTTTATCATTTAAATGATAATAACATTCGTAAAGGAAAACAGAACTACCTCCACGTAGATGTTTACTTTGCCAATATATTTATAACATACTAGCAGCGCCCCGCGGTTTCACCCGCATAAGTCTCGATCCGGTGGGAATATTGGGATAAAAAGTATCGTATGTGTTAATCCAGGGTGTCAGCTACCTCTATACCAAAATTTTATCAAAATTGGTCTAGCCGTCTGTGCGTGAAGAAGTAACACATACAAACACACTCAAACTTTCACCTTTATAATATTAGTGTGATCTGCAGTCAAAAGTCATCAGAATCTGAAAGGCAGAGATTACAAAAGCATCTCTAAAAGCATCTCTAACGGTTTCTAGTCAGATCGTAAACAATACGCTCTAGGTATATAATTTACTACCTATACCTACTTATATTCTTTGATATAGCCTGTTCAAAATCTCATTTAAAATGTTAAATAATGTTTCTTTTTTTTTGTACTTAATGTTATTTTAAGTCTATTTTAAATATAGGTAATAGGTAAGTAACCTAAGCACATTACATTCTACGGGGTAACCGTGTAACTCACTAACAGTATCAATGGCTTTCATTTTGAAAGTTCAACAACATTCATTGCGTTATTTACGTTGTTGAGCAGACAAATTTTTTAACTTAAGAAGCAATGGTTAACAATATCCTTCGAAATGATTCCGATTATGATTGAAAGTTTGTTACGCTGCGCGCTGTGACATCGGAGTTACATTATTTTCCTTACCAAACCTAAGTAATAATGGTCCACTGAAAAGACTCTAAAAGCAATTTTATTTCATCCGTTTGTTTATTAACAATGAAAACTGAAAAGGACGTTTTTTTACTAACCACAAATACGTATAGGAATCAGACTCAGCGTATTTCAAAAACCACAAACAAAACATGAACGAACAAAAACCACAAGCCTGAAAATGTCAAACCGCCGCGCCGAACACGTGTCTCCCTACCTAAGCCCGCTAAAAACAGTAAATTTAACTCAAACTAACAATTTACAATATTTTCCACTGGAAGTTCCTGACTCAGCATTAGCGAATAATAATTAGTTTAGTATACAATTTATAATCAAGTGCGCTGACACGATGCGAGCACGTGGTTGGCAAGGTCGACTCGTCACAATGTCCCGGCTCTTGCCCCACTTCATTCTACCGGTAAATTCTGACAGTTGCATGCCAAACCCGACCTTAAATCTACATTCTAAGCTAGGTTTACGAATGAGAATCGAGTGTTGTTGTCAGTGCTATAGCAGTTTGATACGGTTCTCTAGTTATGTAAATTGTCTGCGTTTTGTCTGAAGAGAGCGAGCTGGTAAATGTTTAACGCTGGTACTAAGTGAGTGTTTTGTATGAACGTATTGTCCTACTTCACTAGTTCCTACTAAACCTACTAATATTATTAATGCGAAAGTTTGTGAGGATAGAAGGATGGATGTTTGTTACTCTTTCACGCAAAAGCTACTGAACGGATTTTGATGAAACAATAATATAGCTTATACATCAGAATAACGCATAGGGTACTTTTTATCCCGATATTCCCAAGGAATCGAAACTTAAGCGGGTGAAACCGCGGGGCGCAGCTAGTGTCAATACTTTTCAAAAGTTCCTGTGTAAAAAAACTTTTTTACAAAAGAAAACAACAGACTTCAAAAAAAAAACTACAAAATGATAAATAACTTTACACCGACTTCCGAAATTAAAGTTATTTATCATTTTGTAGTGTTTTTTTTTAAGTCGGTTGGTTGTTTTTGTAAAAATGTTTTTATTTTTCACTTTTTAGTTGTAACTACCCCACACAAATTCGATTAACACTAGTGCGTTGAAGAATTGAAGACACCGACTAGAAGAATTATCAAAATTCGCATAGAAATGCCGGAGATGCTGTACATTTATGTATATATCTTCATACATAATAATAATTAGATAATGTATTATATACTTAAAACCTTCCTGAAAGTATGTAGATCACGTTAGTGAAAGAATTATCAAAATTGCCTCCTTTTTTGAAGTCGGTTAAAAATAAGGAAATATATAATTAAGAATAACAACTAAATAAGTTTTCAAGAAAATTATTTTTCAGGTAAATTTTTCATGTAAGTAACCAAACAAATATGATACTTCTAGAAAAAACTACTTACTTGAGAAATTCATTACAGATTCCTGAAAATATGAGTAATGAAAGGTGAACTGAGTAAGAATAGGTGGTACCTACAGGGTAATTAAAATAAACATACAATGAGTTCAAGTATCTGGAACATAAATAAATCGAATATTTTATTTTTAAATGTAAGTACATATTTTTGCATGTGTCAAAAATTCAACATTATTATTTAATACTAAGGTACCGGAAAGAAATAAATACCTACGACAGAAATTATTATTGGACACAATGTAGGTCGATTACCGAGTTATTTGTTGTATAGATTTTCATAGGCTAAAAGTTAATGTAAATATATCTTTATTTACATCCAAGACACTTATTTATTCAAACTTCTTTGTGTTTGTAGTATGTAGAATGATCAATACCTTTTAAAGTGTACATAGGCAGGTGTGTGAATGCTAAAACAGATTACTTAGGTACATATATACTCCATTTGTAATTTATTAGTCCACTAGTGTCCACAATAACAATTACTCATTTCACATAAATCTCGAACGATCGTGAATAATCTCCAATCATGACTCATGAAAATCAAAGAAAATATAACCACCACAAGAATCATAGCTGTGTAATACCGAAATGTTGGTCTTGTAAACTTCTGGAAAATGACACCAATGCCGTTTTCCAAGTGAATAGAAAAAATGCAAAAAAAAATCATATCTATACAGTACAGGGTGGATTTTTTTCGCGACTGAACTTGTAATAATAGCCTCCCGATCGATTTCGGTCATGGTAGCCAATCTCAACGTAGATTAGCCAGGTACACAGGCGAAGGAGATTTTATAGTGCACAAGTGTGTGCGTAGACACAGGTGCACTCTCTGGTTCCTTTACTCTCATAGTTCGATGGGACGGCAATCAGACACGAACGGAGAGAGATCAAGCGCAGAACCAACGGCTTTACGTGCTTTCGGAGGCACGGGGTTTTAAACCGCCAACTTCCAAACTCCGGACTGTTACTAAAATATTCCTATTAGAAAACCCAATAACACTTTATTCGACCCGAGAATCGAACCCAGGACCCCAGGCTCAGCAGTCGCGCTTGCAACCATGATACCAAGAGGTACCAATATATGTTAGCTAATTGATAAAAATATGAATGCAAAAAAAAGTAGGGTTATCAGACATAGGGAAGCTAAACGCAATGATCCGAGCTATACAAGGTAATGGTGATACAAGTGAATTCGATACACTATACATATAGCTGCACGAAGCAATAAATATGTTCACCCAGCAATAACAGTAAAATAACACTACGTACTAGGTACTGGTTGTGAACGAAATCCAATCTCATCTATATGTAAGCGCATAAAATGGATCGCAAACATCAATACATCGTCAAACACTTGATTCACTGCCAACGATCCAAGAAAATGTTCTGCATACAAAATGTTATTTATACATTGTGTATCGCATTTTTTTCGCACTTTATTTTCGGCTAATGCGTTGAAAGCCGAATGACGCATATCCTGCTTGATATAGATATAGACAAGGGTTTATTTCAATTTACTTATATCCTTAATTAACAAAAATAACAAAATTAAAACCCAACTTAACTAAAACTATACCTACACAAACTAAAATATAGCGTCGAAAAATTCATCCGCAGCGCTGTCGACTTGTAATGTACCCAAGAGACTGGCGGCGTTACCACGTTGTATGGCAATGCTTAGCCTTTGGCTAAGGTAAAAGCCAGCCCTTGGGTCACGGGAAGTGTCAACCAGCCATTCTGAAATTTCCTTAAAAAGACCATGAGCACTCGATCCCAAACGGCTCGAAAATATAATTTCCGATAAGGTTATTATATTTTCGCCGCTTGAGGTTTTCCGCAGCCGCAGCAGCAGCGCCAGTACAGCATGCCGATCCAGGAAGGTGGGATGATAAAATGATCCTTAATTAACCCTAAAATTAAATTAATTTCCTTCAAAAATGCAAATATTGACATAAAAATGCTAGCAGTGCTGGTTGTACATTATGATATCCGTCAACCCGCCGCATTGGGCCCGTGTGGTTGATTACGGCCCACTCCCTCTCACAGGGAGAAGGCTAGTATCCCTGCAGTGGGAATATTAGAGGCTGATTATGATTCTGTATGCACATATTTGAAGAGAAAAATACATATCCCAGCAAGAAACAATAAATTGTAAAATTTGCATCAGTACCTATACTAGGTACCTAAATTTTCACAGCTCAACAAGATTAAGATGAAATTAAAGTACCTATCTACTTGGCATAGATAAGCTACTTTCCATGCCAAAAAAAAAACTCTTATGGAGCCACAAACACAATTCGATAAGAAATATATAACATCTTAAACATTGATAGATACAGTTCCAGATATGTTTGAACTGCTACCTAAACATATACTTACGTGGGAGAAAGCTGTAAATAGACAGACGAAGTTCCCCTTTAGAGTGCGCTCCAGTGAACTTACCTCTGAACTTTGTAAAGCCAATATTAGATGGCTCATTAGATGTTTATTTTTGCCTTTCATTCACCATCTTAAACTCCAAGTGAAACGAAACACAAATTGAATCAAAAGTGATAAACTAATTTATAAGTGAACTGGTCCAACGATCTTGGATTTTGGCACTCGGGATTCTTCACTCGCCTACCGAAAGAAAGGAGCAGATGAACGTTAATTCCTAATAATTTTTTCAGTGTCGTGTGAACGTGAATTAAAACAAAAATTAACCTTCGAGTGAAGTTTTGTTTTTGTTTCATTTCACAACAACAAGAATGTCGAATAGAAACACAAATTAACAAAAGTGAAGCGTCGGCATAAGGGTACCTCGCCCATAAACTAAGAATCATGTCTTTCAAAGGTTTCGCTTCGAAGAACTCATGACTTTGCAAGGCTTTTTTTTAATTTATAAAGGTATTTTACAAAAAAAAAAAAAACAACCGTCTTCCAAATAAGACACTACTGGACCTAGTGAAAAATAACTTTAATTTCGGAAGTTGGTGTCGTTGGCTTTGCACTTTCGTTGTTTGTCACCGACTTCCGAAACTTATTTGGAAGTTATCTTGTTTGGACTTGTTTTTTTTTTGTCAATCAATCAATCAACTCAGCCTATCGCAGTCCACTGCTGGACATAGGCCTCTCCCAGACTGCGCCACAGCACCCTGTCCTCCGCCTTCCGCATCCAGTCGACCCCAGCCACCTTCTTTAGGTCGTCCTGGTCGTTTTTTTTTGTAAAGTTTTTATTTTTCACTTTTTTGTTGTACTTACCCCATACAAATTCTTATAACACTACTTGCTATATAAATATCAGTGACAGGGAGTTATTATAACAACATCAATATAAACTAAGTAGCAAAAATACATACGTATTATTGAAGCTAACTCAAAAACTGCCCAAGCAAAGTTAATAAAATTTATATTGGGACCACCCCTGAGGCATGCCCTATCCAATAAAAATTATCATCATCATTTATGTACGCATAACTCGTCAAAATGTAGGGAACAGCTGATTTTGTTTTACGACCGATATCGTTAATTTTTTGTATATCGTCATATTTATGTGGATTCCATACTATAGGTATAATGATTTTATACAACCCTCTAAGTTCATATAATACTTACCGTGGCTTGCTATCAAGGAAACGAGTAGAATAGAATAGAATACTCTTTATTATGTACACCATATAAATGACAGACATACATATACAGGGTGTTACGGAAAGGGTATATCAATACAAACGGGTTGAAGAGTGTATCTGGTCTAGAATCTCTGTACAAAATTTCAGCTCAAAAGCATTAACTTTGAAAATGCCTAGTATTTTTTTATTTCGACATCACGGCGCTGCACTGGCGCGCGGCGGCGTGATGTGAGTGTACTAGGCGCACAGACACACTACAGATAATGGATAATGACCCTCGTAGTGCGGTGACACGTTTGTTATGATTTCAATTTAATAAACTATGGAAATAAAAAAAAATTAAGCATTTTCAAAGTTACTGCTTTTGAGCTGAAATTTTGTACAGAGATTCTAGACCAGATACACTCTTCAACCCGTTTGTATTGATATACCCTTTCTGTAACACCCTGTAGAAACTTTACAATGGGTGACACAATGTGCGGTCTTATCGCTAAGAGCGATCTTTTAAAGACAACCTTTAGATGGATTAAAAACTGGAAGGACAGACAAATACTGTAGGTAGTCTGTGGTGTACCATTTACACAATACAATAAATACATACATAAAGTACTACTAATCTAAATAAAAATATACATGTATACAAATAATAAACATGAAACAGGAGCAAAGAAAATACAATGACGATGTTTAAGGAGAGAGAAAGTGCTTTTTTATCATAGTTTTAAAAGTGGACACAGATTGAGCACGCCTTACCGACACGGGCAAGTCATGCCATAAGTGTACTGCTTGCACAGTAAAAGATAGTAGTAGTGGTACTGGTAGTAGTGAGTAGGTATTTGTACTTCACAGATTGCGCTCCTCTGGTCACTACCTATCCTGCGAGTTTGGTTATTTGATTGATAAACTGAGTTCTCCCAATTGTGAAACATGAGGAATGGTTGAAGATGTTCCCCATTTACTTATGGAGTGTACTAAGACAAAGAAAGAAAGAGGGACACTGTTAAGTAGAATAAAAATAACGAATATTATATTGGTCCTTATATGTTAAAGTTTTAGCGCACCCTTCACCTAAGATAGCAAACCTACTTACTGATTTGGATCGACATTAACCCTTCGTATGCCGGAACGTAGATCCACGCGAGACACAATGGCTTTTTAATTGTGTCTGTAATTACGACATTCAACGGGTTAATGGATAAAAGCCTCTAATAAAATAAAAATAAAAAATATTTTATTATAATCCTATAGAAAGACTATCTCATGAAATATCAATCAAATTTGAATTTCGCGGGCTACGTTAGCGCATCCCCCTTATATACCTACTGAGTAAAACCAACAACTATAAACCAATTAATTATCAATCAGTTATCCAAGCGTATAATATAACATGTGATTAGTTACAAAGTAGTAATCTACTATAATCCACAATGACATGCGTCGTAGTTTATAATGAAGGCATAGACATCTAACTATACGCTCAGCTGACATGATGATGATCTCAAATTCACGATGATTGGTGCGTGACGTTTCTCCTATTGCCACAACAACAAGAAAACATATTCATTGAGGGGACTACGTGTTATCATGACGCTCAATTAATATTGTACAGACAGAAGCTACACTAATGCCCTGTTTCTGAAGAATTCTTAAACGTAGTTTAAACTTTCAATAGCTGTTGATTCGACATAATTATCTATTTAAGCGAATCCCTTCCTTGTGCTCGGTTTTTGAGGTCCTCAGATAATCCTCGACAATAATTCACTCGACTTTTAAGCTAAATTTTTCCTTAATGACGTTTTCAGAAACACGATATCGAACTAATAATCACTATCGGGTGGATAAACTCCGTTTAAAAACCTCAGAAACCGGGCATAAGTGGGCTGTGTACTTACTTACCTACAAGTATAAAGTTGCAAGTGTTTTGTGAATTAAAATGATACTAAGACTGTTTTCAGCATAATCAGCAAATAATGTTGCCACTGCTGGGACGCGGGCATCGGTAAGAGGTATGTGTACAGAAAAACCACATTTTTCCAGTTATTTTATTGTTGTTTAGTGCTTAGTGCGTGTCGTGTCTATCACGTAAAAAATGAAATCAATATTTTATTCCAAAAAGGTTGGGAATCAGCACTTTATTAACATCAGAATTACATAAGACAATCCCCCAGAACGCACAACCTCGTATAGATAGTGCCATCTACGAAGACGCGTCCCACTCTTCTTACTAATCGCTAGTGGTTATTCCTAGTTACCTAATTCTGCTAGTGTTTTAGTTTTTTGATACACTAATCGCTAGTGGTTATTCCTAGTTACTTACCTAATTCTGCTAGTGTTTTAGCTTTTTGATACACACTAATTAGTAATTACCCACTAATAAGTAATTACTGTGTATCGACAAAAGTGAAACACTAGCGGAATGTTGCACACTTGTATTGTAAGCGATTAGGAAGAAGAGTGGGGCTTGTCTTCGTGGATGGCGCTATCTGTACATTCAAGGGTTTCATGGTTGTGGAAAGTTAATCCGCGTATAATAATAAAACAAATGAAACTAAAAAGAGAAAAATAAAAAAACTTTTTTCACAAAAAAAACCGACTAAATTCGGAAGTCTCCGTTTTTTGCCACCGACCTCCGAAATTAAAGTAATTTTTCACTTAGTGTTTTTTTGGGAATCTTCTTTTTTTTTTGTATAGAAGTTTTTTTCTGCAAACCATACACTATACATAACCATCATATACTAATGCTGGTCAGTTTATTCAGGAACAAGCCAGTTTCAATGTCAAATCGTTATTTAGTTGAGCTTCCTCACCATTAGGCAGACGAAATGACTGGCTGAAAAATAATTATATTGTAGGTCAGTGGTCGTTTGGCAAAGC
Source organism: Amphipoea oculea (assembly GCA_945859645.1). NCBI lineage: Eukaryota > Metazoa > Arthropoda > Insecta > Lepidoptera > Noctuidae > Amphipoea > Amphipoea oculea. Next base: position 8,940,112 of record OX243874.1, read on the forward strand.
CAACTTCTTCCGCGACATATGAATTTGTGTTTGTATCTTCAGGGTTACTTTTATTTAATATGGAACAGTACATTTTCAGGAAAGTTATAAAATGTTATCATAAAACAAAACATTACAACACGCCTGTTTTCACTACGGGCTTAGCAGAGGTGTACCTACCTATAGTAGGTACATCTACATTTCGCCGGTTATGTTTGTGTCCCATGTAAGCCTATTTCCATCAAATGCCCGGAGTCTACAATGGAAAAACCCAACAAAACTTTGCCCACCTCGGGAATTCGAACCCAGGATCTTACGCTCGGCAGTAGCACTTGCGACCACTACCTAAACCAACAATAAAATGTTGATGATGTCAAAGGTAACTGAGGGCTTGTGTTGAGATTTCTAGAATATTCTATCGTATGATAATTAATATTTCTTATGGACCTATACGCATCCAGGTCCTGGTGACCTGGACGCGTACCGCGAGGGCAGGTTTGAGGTGGCGCGGGAAAGGAGTTCCTGGAAGGATTTGGGGGAGGCCTTTGCCCAGCAGTGGGACAGTATAGGCTAAACAAAAAAAAATGGACCTATTCGTCACCAATCCTTTGACCATGTCTGGTGATAATAGGTAAAACTGCTTCCCTACATCGATCGTTAATTATTGTAGTCGCTTTTTAGGAATCTATGAGAAAGCTCATTACATTATGACCCAAATAACTCATACAACTTGCGAACGTAATATCTACCTGGGATCAAATGCAGCTGAAAACTGCATTTCAGGTTGCGAACACTTACAATACATAGGTATGTATATCAAAGTCTACTACGTCTAGTAGTACTGTAGAGGTCGGCTCTAAAGCAAACCTGGCTGGAAAGCCACACCTCTACAAAACTCGATGGTTATATTTGTATTAAGTTCCTTTCGAATATTCAAGCAGATGTCATATGAGAGTCATAGGTTTGACGTATATAAAATAAGTCGAAGATTATAATTACTATATAAATGGGATAAAAGTCTTCTTAAAATATATCCTGATAAACAGTGGATGGGATTTTATTCCGTAGAATAGAGCCCCCTATTCTACATTTGGTGGAGGACCATTTAAGGTCGCCGGATTTTCGCTAAGCTTGCGAAATAGTTTTTTTTTCAGCACTCATAGAAGTGAATCGCAAAAGCGAAACCTCTCGCATGCGAAGTGAGGGAAGGATAGTGAGTATCAAAGAGACGCGAAGAAACGTCGCCAGGAGAAAAAGCTAAGTGGCTATATGTATTTTTTTAATATAAAAAGAGTAAGATGGCTCAAGTTTTTACGGGCACGGACGGTGTATGCCTGGAAGATTTTCTTAGGCGATTTGAAGTTGTTGCCGCCTATAATAAATGGCGTGAGAGCGACTGGGCGCTCATATTAATGGCATATCTAGAGGGTGCTGCCCTAGCAGTCCATAAATGGAAATATGAGGATGACATGTCATTTGAGGCTATATGTGATGTGTTATGGGAAGAGCTTCCATGCAGATGTCACAGAGACAAAAGAATTAAGAAGGTGCAAGTAGTCGAGATAGCACAAGATCTGTCTGAGGAAAGCAGACAAGAAAATGTTGTAAATATTGTAAATTTAGATAATGATGCTTCTATATTATTTAGTGGAAGACAAGATGACCCGCTACAGAACGAGCAGTGCTGCCTAGAAAGCAGCGTGGAAGTTGAAGGTGATGGAGAAGATGGTGTCGAGCGCAGCAGCGAGGCGTGCATCCTCGCAGAGGAGGAGAAGGAGCCGATAGAAGTGTTCGAGAGCGAACACAATGATGAAAACAACGAATCGGGTCAGTTCTGTCCAATTATTAATGTAATTAGCAATGTTTCAGAGCCACAGAATGAGCACGATGATCGCGATGTGGGAATAAATAAAATTAACATCGCCGCTGATCATTTTGATGTGGATAATGTGTCGATCGATTCGTCCGAAATGAAGGAGAATGGTCATTTCGATTTTTCCAAAATAGAGAAGAAAGATCACTTCATCATCGACATGAATAATAATGATAAGATGATTAGTGATGAGTTAGTTGAGGATGATATGAACGTGGATGCGGTCAGAGATGAAGATGCAGCGTCGAACAACTCCGCACAGTTGATAAACTCATTTAGTTTTCCTACGGATGAGGTTGTAGTTCTTAGTTGTAGTGATTTTATATTACATTATGTAGATATCCCTAAAATAAGTAAGGTTTTTTCGCAACGTGCTGCAAACAATAAAAGAAAAGCACGAAAGATGAAAAGAATCCCATTTATTAAGAAAGCGAAAACTAAAATATTATTTCCAAAAAGTTTTTTAATAATTGATAATTTTATAACAACATTTTTTGTAAACAAGCATCATTTTATAAAGAAGTTTTCGATTTTAAAATATAAATTTAGAAAAAGAAAGTTTAGAGATAGAAACCTTTTTAATTCAGATTATTTAATTAAAACTTTTTCATATTAGTGTGTTAATAGTTGTTGTGTTTTTTTTAATTGTCATGTATCTTGTCGTGTAATGTAAATATGTCACTTGAATGTAAACATCATATTTTAGTGCATTATTTTTGTTTGTATGATTGTTACAATTTATTAATATGTGTCCATTTGTGTGTTACATATGCTGTGAAAAAATACATCGGACGCGGCCGGGAGCGTGTGAGGTATCCGCACCTCCCAGAGGGCTGTGAGGTGCGCCCTCACACCTGCAACGGGTCAAAGGGAGGCCTGAATAGATTGTCGATTTCAACGTGATTACAAGTAGGCCTAGGATATGTTTCGTACTTCAGTATTTAATGACGCGAGTGATAGGAGGATAGTTATTGTGAAAACTGTGGTCACTCCTATAGAAGGGGGGGTGACAGACACTCAGCATAAGTTGTCACCGACTTTGCTAACAGGGGTATAACCCTTGCAAAGTGTGTTTGGTTGACACTTTCGGTTCAACTTGTGTTTGAGGACCAACAGTTTTGATATTAAATAATTGATTTTCGAAATAGGTATTTGACATTCTTTGCTGGAGTAGGAGTATATGATAATTTTCTTCAATGAACCCTGGCCTCTTAAACTTTTCCCTCCCTCTGGCTCAATCCCGTCCGATGGAGTTAAAAGAATCTGATGCTAAGATCGGTTAATTCTCTTAAGCCTCTTCCAGGTCGATGTGAACTTTCACATCAGTTGTTCTTATTAGGAGGCCGCGTCGAGCCTTTTAGTCGGGTTTTGACCCGACGAGGCTTAAGCATGGCAGCGTTAGTTTGTTTGAGTGCACGTTGGCACATGTAAATGTTAACTTACCTGACACCTAGCGTGGTGTTGGATTCGCGTTTCGTTTGTCCTGACTTAAGCTTTCTCCTGTAAGAGACGGACCTCATCGTGTAAATTCTATCCCGATTTAGGTAAACTTATAATAGGATAGGTAGATAGGGCTTGTAAATTCGAATGGTGTGAATAAAAGTCATGACCTATGCCCAGACTGTTATTCAAGGGTGGGCGTAGCTCATGTAGAGGTCGGCTCTAAAGCAAACCTGGCTGGAAAGCCACACCTCTACAAAACTCGATGGTTATATTTGTATTAAGTTCCTTTCGAATATTCAAGCAGATGTCATATGAGAGTCATAGGTTTGACGTATATAAAATAAGTCGAAGATTATAATTACTATATAAATGGGATAAAAGTCTTCTTAAAATATATCCTGATAAACAGTGGATGGGATTTTATTCCGTAGAATAGAGCCCCCTATTCTACAGTACTACGCGCCCCCCTACGACGATCCTTCATTGCAGTTGCTTTTCAGGAATGCATAAGAAGATTCTTTACTTAATTCATACAATTCTCCAACAATCCATGCAGCTGTAAAATGGTTTTCAGTACATTCAAAGCATATGACCTAAATATTCAACCCATATATTACCACACAGACTTAACGGTCAGAAAGCAATAAACACAGAGTGATAGAGTTCATTCGATTGTATTGTTTCAGCACATTTATGAGGCAAATGAAAGACGTTTACTGTTGAAACAAAGGCATGAGATAAGTTAAACTGATACTAAAGAACATTTCGGTTGTAATAAAGTCAATCAATTGCTTGTGAAAGATCACACGATACCTAATAAATTGATCTTTTTAAAAGGCCAAATAGGGCGTCCACGTTTTGGCTGGGCTCGTGGCTCAATGATAGCCCCACGGGTCGATCAAAGGTTAACCTTAGGCTAGGCTTGCCGGGGTCGAGGAAGCCCGGAGTGGGGGGTTGTGGAAGGATCGTACATTTCCGCAACCCCCGGCGAAGGTGTGAGATGGAACACCGGGGTGGTTTTCAATCAGTTCCCTTTAAGCCGTTGGTCCCGGCTGTCATTCATAAATCTTTAACAGTCGTTACGGCTAGTCAGAAGCCCAAAAGTCTATTGTTCTGACTGGTTGGTTGGTTGTTGGAGTTTTCAGACTTTTGGGCTAGCGCTTTATGCTTTTTGCCTTTTGGGCCAGTTTCTACAACCCAATTTCTATGTCAGATAGACAATCGCTCTATGTAAAATATACTTAGTTCGTAAAAGCCTAGGCAGACTGATTGTTTGGGATCTGAAAATCTTCATAAAGATATATTATCTGTGATAAAGATAAATCAACTACAGTTCAGTTCTACATTTTCAAGCCGGTCTTCTGCACTACTATCAACACATTCAACGGTAAAGGCAAGGAGCCACAAACAAAACACACTTAAAACGTCAATAACTATAACAGCCTTCAGTAACAGCCATTAAAGGTACATGAGGAATGTAACTAGGTAAATAGGACAAGGATGCTTCCAGTGCATTAAGATCGATACAATTCTGTCTATCCTTCAGTTTCAGCCAATGAGGATTCGACAAATGGTTCTTACTCTTCGTACTTTAGAAACGGACAACTTTGAATGGCAATTAATTCAATTACACTTCCCGTGACCCAAGGGCTGGTTTTTACCTTCGCCAGAGTGAAGAATTGCTGTACAACGTGGCAATGCCGCCAGTCTTTTGGGTTCATTAGCAGTCGACAGCGACGCGGAGGAATTTTTCGACGCTTTGTTTTCGGTTGTTATTAGTTTTAGTTAGGTTAGGATATTACTTAAGTATATTTTTATAATTTGTTAGTTTATTTTGTATTAGAAGTTTATCCAGTCAGTGTATATATTTTTTGCCTAAGAAATAAATTAAATATCATTACTTTGGTTGGTACGTATAGTTAAAGTTTCAACGACCATAGAATATCAGCTGAAGCCAACGACCATGCAGCCCGTCGTTGGCTGAAGCAATCCCGTCTCTATTTTCGGTAGATATAAAGTATATGGAGATGTTACTATAGAAAACTTTCGGTCTAAAAGTCTTGATCGTGTTTAATTTATAACTGATGAGCTTTAAAGTTTAGCACTTATGTTTACGCCTTCTCTCTCCGGTCGCGTCGGATTGCGTGCCGTTTCATCGGACTATCGAGAGTCAACGAAGAGGGAGTGCATACCTGTGTCTGCGCATACACTTGTGCACTATAGTATCTCCTGCGTCGAAGGCTAGTCTCCGTTGAGATTGGTCGCTATGGCCGAAATACGGTTGGATGGATGACTATTTACGATTCGCAAACATGAGTGCTACGTAGATTACGAAGAGGCGTAAGTAGACTAAAAATAAAGATGTTTAAGTAGAATACTAAATAAAAGCGAAACACTACGTTTTATGGCGCCATTAGACAGAGCCCGAGTAAATTGAAAAAGGTTTTTTGGCAAAGAAATTGTTTTTTGACAGCTTCAGCAGCAGCAAAAACTCATTTAGATTTTCACACTATTTCTTGTCAGAAATTACTTAAAACATTATAAGACTGGTCAAATAAAACCCAAAATGGTTTATTGAAAATAATGTTGGTACTTATATTATTTGTTAACAGCGGTCCATCTGTACTTTCATGAAAGTCTTAAATCTTGTATCCGAAGGGGGCCTGTACCCACGTCATAGCGAATTCCTCTGATGTTTACGTTGTGATTATTTCTGAATCAGTGCCAAAACTGTACTACACGCTTACACCACTATATTAAGAACCCTAACGTTTTTAAAACTTCCATTTTAATACTCGCCAAAATAATTTTTCAAGAGGAGGAACGGCTCAAACGAAACTGGTCCAAAATACGTCATACAACAGTTTTAGTTTTATTTTAGTGACTGCTGCTATATATAAAAGTAACAACACATTGACATTAACGTGACTTTTCTATTGCGTTTGTCAATCTCGTACATGTACCGGACGTTTCTATTTGACAGGAATAGATATAGACACAAGTATAGGTAAGCAAGTACTTGAATAAAGAAAGGTACTTCGTACAGTTTTTTATTTCTATCTCTGAGCTTCAGGGTGACTCTGCTTAATAATAACCATGTTCTCGCTGAAAGCTGTAAGACGGCGCTTAAATAGATTTTTACGATGGTTAGCGAACAATCGTCGGTAATGTTTTTTTTTAATGTGATGATTGACGCAAATGTGTGTGAACGAACTTTTTCACTGACGGACGTGCACAGAAGAGTGACGTTGGTAACGAAGCTCATGATTATTTATTACTAGCTGCGCCCCGCGGTTTCACCCGCGCAAGTCTCGATCCCGTGGGAATATCGGGATAAAAAGTATCCTATGTCCTTTCCCGGGCCTCAAACTATCTCTATACAAAATTTCATCTAAATCCGTTCAGCGGTTTAGGCGTGAATAAAAGACAGACAGAGTTACTTTCGCATTTATAATATTAGTTTGGATTCATGAATTTCAAACAAAGAAAGCTTCAGAGTTACTTATCAACTTTCAGACGTTGATTTTATTTTTAATTAACTTTGCATTTTTAAAACTCGATGGAAACTAAAAACGCTAAAGTACTAATGGAAATTGTCTCTGTTTTAAACGCCATTAATTTTTCGAATGACGTTTACAACAGAGACAACGTGGCCGAATAACGGCCCCGGGCGACGTGGTACTGAAAATTCATAGGAAAAGCCTTCATGTTCCATTTCAGTGCGGGAAATTCGACCTTGGCCGGGTGACCCAAATAATGTATTGTCCTTGAGCTGGTCTAACTGGGCCAAAACTCCCCACGTACCGTATTAACCCGATAAGGGGATTGTGGATAAAGACCTACAAAGGCCAAGTTTCATACAAATGGAAATGAGATTGACAACGTGATAAGAAAACTTATAATATTACCTACGTCATTTTTGTTTGGGTGTCTGATATCGAGCAGTGTTTGAGAACAAAAATATACTACCAGTCGACAGCGATGCGGAGGAATTTTTCGACGCCATTTTTTAGTTTGTTAATAGAGTTTTAGTTAAGTTAGGGTATTATATTTTAATTTGAATTGTTTGTTAGTTTATTATTAGAAGTTTATCTAGTCAGGTGCATATATGTATTTTTGTCCTAAGAAATAAAAGATATGCGAAAAATTTTTCAACGCTATATTTTAGTTTGTAACATAGTTTTAGTTAAGCTAGGGTGTAATTTTGTTATTTTTATTAATTAATTAGATATTAGTTGTTATTTACTTAGGTACTTAATATTTTAATTTACATAAATAAATATAAACTTCAACTTTTTTATGATAAATAAATGTTTAAAAAAATTATGAAACAAATGTAAAATAATAACGTAAATGATAACATAATTTATTAACCTTAATTGCATGTAATATGCGAAATAACAAGCCATGCTTAATTAATTATTACTCACTAATAGCATAAGTATGTACTTGTTAGCATAATTATAATATGTTACATAACTTAGGGAAACTGTTTTTTATGTTATTCGAACAGTTTCTAGAAGGCCATGCTTCTGTTAAATTAACGGAATAAATAGGGTAGGTAATTTAGGGTCGTTTGTTTATGATTGTTAGTCCTTGATAAAACTTTAACGTTTGAATTGTTGTTTTGTCTATATTTGGTTTTTAGAATAATAACTTTAAGTTTCAGAACACTGCTAAGGACTTGGGTACCTATAAATAAATTATGTATTCTGTGACTACTCTGAGACTGATGTTCTAGATTAGATCGATGTTTAGATAGATAGGTAGGTAGATACTCATGAGTAGCCATTTAGAAGACTGTACTTAAGTAATTTCTATTTTCATCAATAATTATCATTCTTGATAACGGTCTCGCTAATCCTTTCAGAATCATTTCAGCCAGTGATTTTCAGGCAATGAAGAGCCAGCAAATGTCGTTTTTTTTTTTTTTTAAAATACTCGTTATTTTTCACGTCACCCATGATGCTTTTAAATAAAAAAATTCCAGCACTCAAAGGATCTAAAACATTAGGTATTCAGTGGCTGATTTCATACCTCTTGATGTATTCAGGAGCACGTCTGCGTTGAATATTTTACAGCGAATTCATACCAAGGACGCTACTTGAAAAGTAATAACCTAGCTAGTTGCTTCAATGATGAATGGTTTGAGAATATTAACGAGAGCCTAGTAGATTTCCTAGGAATAGGTAGAGTCATTTTTACCTGGAGTGCCATTTATCTAGTGTTTTGAATAACTTAGGTGATTACTGCCTACAAAAATTGGTAAGTCATTTCGAAAGTATCGTTTTATCTTAAACTTCTTACTAAGTATACATAACCTCAATCTTATATTTAAATATATTAATTAATTAATTATAGATAAATAGTTTAAAACACACAATGAAGCAAAAATAATACCTAACAATAATATCAAAACACAAAAAAATGGCAATGCCGACAGAAGTGAAAACTTGAACGTATTTTTTGAATCGTCATATAAACAAAACACAAACAGAATACTTTGCCATCACTCACTGGAATATCGGAAAAACATTAAAACCGAGTACATCCCAAGGACAGCCGAACACATCCGAATGTAGCGCGGTGTCGGTAACAGTGTCGCGAGTTCAATGGTTTTTCCCATCTCAAAAAATGCCCAAAGCGCCTAAAGAAGTTTTCACTTCAAAAATTGGAATATGAACTATTAATTACCTACCTACTGAATGAATTGATACTACGTTAGTACAGACAGCGTCAGAGAAAAGGAACCCCGTTTGGTTAGGTACTTACCAAAGGGGACTCATTACCAAAGGGGGTTCCTTTTCTCTGACGCTGTCCGTACCTACTATTAGTTATTCTGTGTTGATACATCCTAAAAGTATATGTTATACCATTCAAAAACATTGCTACACTACTTTTGTGTGGATGCACGTCCAGATTGGTCACCGTTTTTCACTCATTAGTATTAGATAATATTTCGCTTATACCCGTTGTAATCGTATTTGTTGTTTCTATTTAACTAAGTAGGTACCTACATAAGTGGTTTTAATTCTCTTGGTGCACGGTAAAACTCTAATGAGTTAATGTTGCTACCAACTTAAATGTATAAAATCTATGTGTTGTACTACTGAATAATTAAATACACTAACAGGGCTTATAAAGACCCATAACAAAGCCGACATTTAGGCATTCTCTACGTCAAACTAAGTTACATTGTACAAAAATAACTGCTGGGAAACGACTTTTATTTTTGGTGTAGGTAAACAAAAACACATATCATTAGTGCTTCCCATTGCGATGTGTCATAGAACTAATAAGTGCCCATGACATCATGACATGCGTCTGGAAGGTGCAACCTACCCGAAAAACTAAACAAGGTGAGCTAATATTAGCCAAACACCTCACTGGATTACCAATATAGTACCTTTACTCTTATTTCAAACCAATGAGCCACTAAGAAATTGTAGGCGTATGACGCATACCTGAATGAAGAGATTTAACGCCCTGATTCACGTGAGCCTGGCATTAGTGATTCATTACGATAACAGAATACCTAAGACAAAGTATTTTTTAGAGAAACACGTGTTAGACATGGTACAGACGACAGAAGACTTTCATAATCAGGTAAACAACGATCATAATATTATCATTCTTACTGACTGTGTGACTGGAGAGCAGTGGTGGCCCAGTGTTAACGACCGCGACTTACGAGTTGTAAGTCGTAGATTCGAACCCAGACAGGCGATTTACTTTGTGTAAATTATTTCATTACACTACTCTCAAAACGGTGAAGGCAAACATCGTGAGGAAACCGGCATGTCCTAGAACCGAAAATTCGAAGACATTTGACATTTACCAACCCACACTGGTCCCACGTGATGGATTACGGCCCACTCCCTCTCACCGAGCGCAGGCATGTGTCCCAGCAGCAGTGGGAACAAGAGCTGTGTCCAGATTATGTTCTTTTGTCCGGACCGTAGGTACCTCCGTTTCGTATCAGCGTCGCGTCATGATCCGAAAACCGACACGAAACGAAACGGAGGTACGGTACGGACAAAAGAACATATTTGGACAAAGCTTTATAGGTTGATTATGATACTGACTATTGCATGAATTTTCACTAGCATCTTAGGGAACAACATATATCAGCACCATGTAAGCCCCGACGTGTTGACAGAAATGTACCTATAGTACACCCACATTCCTTCAGTTGTATTTGTTGTTGAGTTATGTATCATCTTAGGGAAATTTCTTCATACGAGTATACCCGGATGATGAGTGATGTTATTTCAGGACAAGGTCTATCTGAATGCCAAATTCACTCAGCCATTAACGCCTAATTCGGAGTAACTAACATCCAAAAATCTTCACGAACTTTCTCAACCAGGTATTGATTAGACAAACAAGCTACGACAAAGGCCGGGTCACAGTATCGGTGAACTGATAACTTATTTCTTTTGTCTACTGTACTTTCAAGACAAAGTTAACAATTTTGTCTCGATTTTAAGCTTTGTAATTAAGTGCATACAGTTTAAAATTGCATGCATGACTTTAAAATGATTCAGTTTTGTATATCTAATGGTTATCCTCATTACCTATTTTTAATGATGATGATGTTAACCTTATCAAATTCAGAAGTATTCATTAGCATCACGCATTAGATAATTACTTTACTAGAACAATTTGTAGTACCTAAGCTCCTTATTTCTAACAATAATCAATATTGTTTACACTGAGTAGACCGTATGAAATCGATTAGGTAGGATTTATTCAGGTAGGTGATGTCCGCCAAAAAATAATCCAATTCTTTCGGCTAGCGTTCTCACGACCGCTAACGAAAGCGAAACTAAGCGAAACCTTTTGTGTCAACAAACACTGACATATTATTAAAACTAACTCACGCATAGGTACATACTTAGATGACACACTGGTAGGTTCAACAGCTGCAATTCTAATGCCTTCCAGAAGTGATTTTGGTGAAAAAGTGTTTTTTTTTTCATCTGGCTATGTGAAGCAATACCAGAAAAGGTGTTGGCATCTTGGCAATTCTTCAAGTAACGGTCAAGAAGACTTTGACGGTTGAAAGATCAAAACAACAAACAACATTGCTTAGCAGTAGGTATGTACTAGTGCCAGTTTACTGACTTGGCCCGATATGATAAAAAAACAACCAAAGTTCAGATACTTAACTTATTAATTGTAAATATTCCTACTTTTTTGCGGAAGAGATAAGAATTTAGATATTTTTATGGAGGTCATCCTAGCCTTTTCACAACTATGTTGGAGTCGGCTTCCAGTCTAACCGGATGCAGCTGAACACCAATTTTTTACATGGAGCGACTGCCTATCTGAGCTCCACCACCATACTGGGTTAAAACGATACCCCTTGGTGACACTGCTTGTCAGCCTTTTAAGGCTTCTGACGACTCGTAACGACTGTTAAAGATCCACGAATGACAGCCTCCCAAAATGGTCACCCATTCACGGACCAACCGCGGCAAGCATAGCTTAACCTGATCGATCGGCCCGATAATTTATGGCGATGTAGATATTAAATCTGGTTAGTTTATTCCAGTCTAGTTTACAACATTTACAAAAGTTTCTATTATTATTCTAAAATTATTCTTCTAGCGCCATTTTCCTTTTGCTATTTTCGCACAGTCGTCTTCCGCATCATAGCTCAAAGCCCTAGGGAATGTGTTTGCCAACAAACGCACTGTTTACTAACTCTATTATTAAATCTTAATACTATAACGTTGCCACGTTGGTGTGGGTGGGAATAGAACCACAGAACAATGTATTTGTATCAGCAAGCTTCGAATAGTAACTCGATATGATAACGCACGAAAAACAATTTGTCTGCCAAGCCTAGTGATTGCGTGTCATGTGTTTCACAGAGCAAAAGCCTAATCTAATACGTTGCTATTATAACGTGGAAATGCTGCACATTATAATGCTAGGTACACAATGAAGCAGAAAGTAGATTGATTTCACGAACAAAACTTGGGACAGAGGAGAAACTGCAACTTGTACCTATTTGCTGATTTTCCGGAAATTACGCGAGCTCGGCTGAAATAGAAAACTCAAAGAGACGTAAAAGATGCACAGAAAGGAGTTTATTTTTTGATTATTTTTTTCCGGAAAACGAAGCTTTTTACTTAGGTAAGTTATTTACTTACTCAGTACAATTCGTATAGATACGTCCACTGTTAAACCGTTGACCATAAGTAACATTCAACGGTTTTCGGAATACTGTCATAATCGCTTGACAAACTAAATAATAATTTTAGTTTAAGGAAAAACTACTACGGATATCTTCAGAAACTGTCTGATCAAAACGCATATTATTATATCACTGGTTGCGATTCGATTACCATAAATCGTTATCATATTTTTCCTCTTTCGATGATCCATGTACTTGAATGTAATAATAAGCAGTGTTTTGCACATAGGTATACGTTTTAATAATGTTTGAATATGCATGGGCAAACCATGTTATTTATAGATAATCTAAGCAAATTCCTGTGAAAAAACCCCATTACGTGGTGATTTATCAAGATAATACAGTGCATTTTTATCAGTATCTCGCTAATAAAGGAATTTACCCATTTTTTATCAGAATGATAACTAAAGTAATTCTAGAAATCATTTCGAAATTCGCCCTGGAAGTATATTCCCAAAGAAAGCAAAAAAACTGAAAGTGAAAAGTCGAAAATTGGTCGTCGTTTTGCAACTTTGAAAGCCCAATCTACAGCAAGCAATCGAATGTAACAGATGATCGACTACGTAGGTAAGTACATACGTAAAAAGATTGATCATATTGTTTTCAAGAAAAAAGGAAATCAAATCAGCCCGTGCTTTCAGTTTAAACTTGAACGCTCGAAATTGCGTTCCGTTCTATTTTGAGGCAAAGGTCAGGCAGGCAAGCAAGAGTTTCTCTGACTGCATTCCCTGTAGCGAATTGCTTTATCTTAGTGAAAATGCCTCTCCCTTTCAGCTTCAGCTTTTAAAGGTCAACTATATTCGTCGCTAAGTGTTTGAAAAATAATGAGAAGTTTTAATTGGATATTGTGAATGGAGATATAAACTAGAGTTTAATTGCTAGCTAGAGCTAGCAATTAAACGGCAAAAGTTAGGAATAAAAAAAAAACGAGTTATTTGAGAGTATGAATAACAATTAAACGTTATTCAACTTAAGTATGTTGAATGGTATCCTATACCAACTTGAATAATAGTGTCACATGACCAAATGGTTCACAACTCTTTCGCGAACTGGTTTGGATAATAAACAAGCAACACGTTACATTGTGCGCTTTGAAAATTGCGGTTTGTCTAGACTTTCTTTCCCGATATTCATAACATAGGCATCTTTTGTCTACATTTCAAGAGTGAAAACTCTTCCTGCTTTTAGCCTGAAAAGGCTAAATCAAGTGAGACATCAAGATTCACCGATATGCTTACAGTTCACTGCTGGACAAAAAAAACATAAACAATTTATATCTTTAAGATTTCAAATAGTTCCTTTAATTTGCCTCCATCTCTTTCACTTATACAGGGTGAAATTGAATTCATGGGCATCCTTTTAGGGGGGTCATTGTAATCATCATTATGAACAACTTTTACTATGGGACCAAAGCTGAAATTGCGAAAAAAAATCAGCTCTTCCCTACATTTTAACGAGTTATATGAACACAAATGCAAGGAACAGCTGATTTTTTTTTCGCGATTTCAGGTTTGGTGCCATAGTAAAAGTTGTTCATAATGATGAGTACAATGACCCCTTAAAAGGATGCCCATGAATTTAATTTCAACCTGTATACATTTTCTACAAACCTAACATGGTAACATTTGAGGTCGATGAACCCATTACTTTACCTTAGCGTTGCCTTTCTGGAACCAAATTAACTAATGAACCCATTTACTTTAATTATATAAATTGGGGTTGCTATACATAAGTAGAAGGACAGATATTTGTGGCAGAGGCACGTGGAGGCTGAACGAACCTATTAAGTTAAAAGCCTGGAAGCGTTCGATCCATGAGCACAGAATCGCCTTGCCGCTCCGGCAGCGTCTAGATATGGCAGTATTATTATTTGTGGAACCGAAAGTGCGTTAAGCGCACCACTTAGGGCCTGCGCCCACTGGCGGCACGGCACCGCAGGGCCTCCTTCAGCATTACTACATGCAAGCATATACGTACTGACGGCAACTATCATCTGGTATCCTTAGGCATGCCGCGGAGACCCGCCGCCGATGCGTACCGTTGCGACATCGTGCTCGCGTGGTCTTTTCGCAACTGTAGGGGATCTTCAATGAAAACACGTTGACCGAGGAATACTTTCTTCTTTATTGGAGATGTTGATAGTTCACAAGATGGCCGCTGACTGACTGACAGCCTCACAATGGTGCTTATTTTATACCCTACTGGCTACTTACAAATCGACATGTGCTGCCCTCTGGTGGTCACGCCCACACGGCATAGTTTGCTTAATTGACCAATCAGAGGGCAGCACGAAAAATAAACAGTCACTATCTATCATCAAAACGTTACCGTAACGAGGCCCGTTTCACTATTTTCTTATTTACTTTTGGCACCTCGTTACGGCAACTCACATTACATAACTTATTATGTACATATTCTTATAAGTTATAAATTACACAAACAAACAATCTTATCAGCTAGACATTGACACCAATTGGACACATATAGCTCTTATACGAATTACTCTACTAAGATATAAACACAGGACACTTTATAACGTTCTAATAAGTTAGTCTACTTACGTTTGTCACTGCTACACTTTTATAACTATATACACTTAACAATGAGTAATTGTTCTAAGTCTTTCTTGTAACACTTTTTATCACTGTTTATCACTGTCCATTCACAACACTTGACGGAGCTTCGCAGACGGCGTCGCCAGCAGTCTCCCCCTCGGTGCCTTGCACCTCATCTCGCAGGGGTGACGCCGCTGGTACTATCACGACCAGCCGGGATGCTGGCCGGCGCAGCACGCCCGCCGAGGTGCGGACGTCGACGATCCGAGTTCTTCCATCTGGCCCGGGGTAGGTCGCGCTGATCTCGCCGCGTGGCCACGAGCAGCGTGGCAGGGTGTGGTCCACCAGCAGGACGAGGTCGCCGACGGTGGGATCTCGATAGTGGGGACCCTGGAAGTAACGGGGCGAGAGCGTAGGGAGGTACTCTCGCACCCATCTGGCCCAGAAGTGGTCGGCCAGGCGCTGGGATGTCCTCCACGATGGAGAACCGATGAGCTCGGTGTCGTCGAACGAGCCGAATATATGGGCTCCGCTGGACCTCCCAAGAAGGAAGTGGTTGGGGGTCAATGCTTCTTCTTCGTTGGGGTCAATGTCCACGGCGAATAGTGGCCGCGAATTGACCACATGCTCCGCCTCGAGCAGCAGAGTGTGTAAGACCTCTTCTTTCGGTCTTCTTTCATGGAGCGTTGCTGCTAGTGCGGTCTTCACGGTGCGCACCAGTCGTTCCCAAGAGCCGCCCATGTTTGGGGCTCCCGGGGGGATGAACCTCCACACTATGCCGATCTCGTTGGTGGCCGCTTGAATGGCCTCTTGAAGCTCGCGACTTGCACCTATGAAGTTGGTGCCATTGTCGCTCATGATGACTCGGGGGGTGCCTCTTCTGGCGATCATTCGCCTCAATGCTAATATCATGGAGTCGGTCGTTAATGATGCGGCCAACTCCAGATGTACAGCGCGCGTCGTCATGCACGTAAATAGGGCGCCCCATCTCTTCTCGACGCGTCGTCCCACGGTGACCAGCAGTGGGCCGAAGTAGTCCACGCCCACGCATGTGAAGGGAGGGCTTGTTTTCGACAACCTTTCTTGAGGTAGGTCGCCCTGCGGTGCCAGTTGCGGTGCTTTCTTCCTTAACTTGCACCACCCGCAGTCTCTTGCCGTCGCTTTGACGATGTTTCTTAGTCCTGGAATCCAGTATCGTTGCCGCAGCTCGTTCATAACTGTTTGATGGTTTCCGTGATTCAGACGCTCGTGTACGTGTTGTACTAATAGTCGAGTGATTCTGTGGCGTCCGTCCAACACGATGGGACTTTTGTAGGCGGCCGTTAGGTACTTGGCCGCGCCTACGCGGGTCGACAACCTCAGCATGCCGTCTTCAAACTTGATGGCGAAGTTCTTAAGCTTGTGGGCTTGGTCGCTCCGTTTCTTTACAGCGGCCAGCTCTTCTGGATAACTATCTTCTTGGACTCGTTGAATTAAGAGTCGCTCAGCCTTTTCCACGTACAATGCGGACTTTTGTCGAAGGTTCAATTCTTCGTTTCTTTTCTTCCTGACGAGCGGCTCCTTATCTTTCTTCTGTGCCTTCTTCCAGGCGGGGTCACCTTCTTTTCTGGTGATTCTTCTGGTGCTGAGTGTCTTGTGGGCGATGCTTCGTTTGAAGGCGTCCACAACTTGTAGGAACCTTGCCGTCGCGTGTAGCAGCCTAGTCCAACGTGAGAACCTCCCCGGCTCTGGAACGATGACGGGCGCGACTCTTCTCACGCTCAGTGTGACGGCGTTCGGCTTCTCTTCTCCGGTGTTCTTGAGGGGTTCTTTATCTTCCTGTGGCCACTCTTCTGGGTTCTTGTAAAGGAATGACGGCCCCGTGAACCACCGGTGTTCTTTACTGAAGTCCTTGGGTGCGTCTCGCGTGGCGTCGTCCGCGACGTTATGCTTGGTAGGTACCCATCGCCACTCTTTATGTCTGGACAACTCTTCTATCTCGGCGAGTCGATGCGCGACGAATGGCTTGTATCTTCTGGGGTCGGACTTGATCCATGCTAACGCCGTCCTTGAGTCTGACCAGAAGTATCTTCTTGTGACGTGCAGGTCCATTTCTTGTTGCGCGTTCGTGGCGAGACGGCCACCCAGGAGACAGGCTTGCAGCTCGAGTCTGGGGATCGAAGTGGGCTTCAATGGTGTCACTCTTGCTTTTGCTGCCAGGAGTTTCACTTCCACTTGACCGTCGGGACGTTGCGTGCGCCAATACACCGCGCACGCGTACGCTTTTTCACTAGCGTCGCAGAACGTGTGGAGCTCTCTCCTTCGTCGTTGTTTCTTGTTAAACAGCGCGGGATACCCAGGTTCACTAATTTCTTGAGGTCTTGTAGCCACCTGGACCATTCTTCTTCTCTTGCAGGTGGTACTTTCTCGTCCCATTCCACGCCGCTTCTCCAGAGGTTTTGCAGCATGATCTTGCCTTGGATTGTGATGGGTGCGGCCGGACCGAGTGGATCGAATACGGTCATGACCGCGCTCGTCGCTTCCCTCTTCGTGGGAGCGCGCCTGCCGTCGATGGTTTCTTCTGGAGTGTTTCTTAGCGTCAGCGTGAAGTGTAGGCTGTCTTCTTTCACGTTCCAGTTCAGCCCGAGGGTCTTCTCCACCTGGTCCTTTTGCTCACCCAGTCGAATTGTGCCTGTGGTATCACCGGATAGGAGTCCTTCTGTAACTTCTGGATGGTTGCTCGCCCAGCCTCGTAGGACGAATCCTCCTTTCTTGTGTACCGAGTCGACTTCACTGGCGATTCTTTTTGCTGTCGCCACGTCTGGGTAGCTCGCCAAGTAGTCATCCATGTAATGGTTGCGTGTGATTGCTCTTGCCGCCTCTGGATGCGGTTTCTCGAACTCGCTGGCGTTTTTGTTCTTGACGTATATCGCTGTACACGGAGATGACGCCGCCCCGAATATCAACGACGTCATCCTGTATTCCTTGTCTTGCCACAGGAATCGAAGACTGTCTCTGTCTTCCTCGTTGATTTTCACACGCAGAAACATTTCCTTAATGTCTGCCACCACCGCTACTGCACTTTGACGAAACCGTAGCAACACTCCGAATAATGATTGCAGCAAGTCGGGTCCGGCTAGTAGCGCGTCGTTGAGTGATTTTCCATTCGACTTAGCCGCGGCGTCGAAAACCAATCTCATTTTCCTCTTCTGTGGGTGGACGACTGCGAAGTGTGGCAAGTACCAAGTTCTTGCGGAGGTGGGCTCTTCTCTGGCTTCCTCTGCATACTCGCTGACGATCAAGTTGTTGATCTGTTCTTCATATTTCTTCTGAAATTCTTCATCTTTAGCGAATCTCTTTTGTATTCCTTTCAGGCGTCGCGTAGCCGCTATCTTACTTTCCGGCAGTTGCTCGTCTTCGGTTTTCCATATGAGCCCGGTGCTGAATCTCCCGTCGGTCAATCTCTTCGTGGTGGCGTCCAGGACTTGTAGCGCTCGTTGGTCTATGTCGTTCGTCGGCTTCTTGTTGGCGATTCCCAGCGCTTCGATGTCGAAGTGATCCCTTATAAGCTTCTCTAGGTGATCATCTTTGGCGCCTCGTTGTGCGACGAGATGATTCACGATTCTGACGGGAGTGTTGCTGCTGAACCGCGCCCCGTGTAGCACCCAACCCAGCTGCGTTCTTGAGGCGACTGGCTTGCTGCGGTGACCATGCTTGACTTCTTGCGAGACGATTAAACTCCAGTTATCTTGACCGATGAGTACTGTCGGCTTGGCATTGGGGTACTTCAGTTGGTCTTGTATCTCTTCTAGATGCTCGCAGCCTTCCAGGTCCTTTTCGTTGATCTCTTGAGGCGACAGGTGCAGGCTCTTCACAGTGTACCCGGTTAACTTCTCGATGTTACGACCGAACATACCGCGAATCTTGATGTCAATCTTCTTAGATTTTTGATCCATACGGTGCCCGCCTATGCCTTCTATTCGCAGCTCGTGTTCTGGTCCCTGTGCCCCGATCTGTTCGATGACGGAGTCTTCAATCAATGTGACCGTAGAGCCTTCGTCCATGAGAGCGTAGACGCAGGCGTTTCCCTCTGGCCCCATCAATTCCACAGGAATAATCTTCAAGTAGGCTCTTGACACTGTGTTCGCTGCGTTGACTGCGGAGCTTATCTGAGCAGGCGTTTCTTGCGGCTGCGGCTTCGCTGTTTCTTCGTAGTGCAGCATCGTATGATGACCCTTCTTGCATTCGCCGCACGGTTTTGCTTTGCAGTTGAAGCCTCGATGTCCTCCTTTTAGACACTTGTAACACACGCCGGCTTTCTTTACTTGTTCCCATTTTTCTTTGACCGACGCGTCGTTGAACGTTTTGCACTTCTGTAGAGCGTGTTCGCGTTTGCACAGCGGGCAGGTACTCTTCTCACGTCCCTTCTTGCTATCTTCTTTGCAGGAACACACCGTGGCCGTCTTCGTCCTGCATTCGCGCTCGCTTTCAGAGTCGTCTTCAGATGTGTAGCCTTCTTGTTTCTTTGCCGCTCGAGTGGTGTGTACGCCGCGAGAGCCCCCGGTCCGCGTTCGGAACTTCGTGCCTTCTTTCTTCACTCTGGATCCCGCATACTCGTACATCTCGAATTGATCCACCATGTTGTTGAAGAAATGCATGAGGCTCAGGAGTATGGGCTCATCTTCTTCTTCTTTCTTCGCTCGGTACTCGTACCACTTGAAACGCACCAATGTACACATCTTCTCTATGATTCTGTTTGAGATGTCGCTGGAATGCAGGTAACTTTGTCTCTTCATTAGACTCACGACACTGACGGTGTTGGCCACTGCCCCGGCGTAGCGCACCAACTCTCTTGCGTCTTCTGACATTGGGGGTAGCTTCTCTATGTTTTCTATCTCGCTTCTGATGAGATAAGTCGGGCGTCCGAAGCGGCGTTCCAATGCTGTCACAACTTCTTGTGGGTTAGTTTGCGTGAACAATAGCGATTTCACGGCTTCTTTTGCTTTGCCCTTGATGGCTCTTCTCAATCTTCCCATGTTCTCTATGTCTGAGAAGAGCGCACTGGTATCTTCGTACGTTGCTTTGAAGGCCATCCAGTCGCAGGCGTCGCCTTCAAACTGATGTAACTCGCTGACATACTTCGGCGCGTGTTGCACGAACGATGACGGTTTATTCTCTGACGCGGACTTGACTGCTTGAAGAATTGCTTCGGCCAGCTGGTTGGTGGGACTCGGTGCGGCGATCGCTGTCTCTGGGGCGGGCGGCTTGCTTGACTGCTCCCCCTCGTTGCGCTCCACACTCTTCGTCGTCGACACCCATGCCGCAGTCGCTTCAGCTGCGGCGGCTTCGACTTTAGCTTCTTCTTCATCTTCCGGTTCACTCAGGTCCGTGTCGTCCTCTGCGCGTGCCAGTTCTAACTTGGTGCTAGCGAGTTTGGACTTGATTTTTATTTCTTCTAGCCGCAGCTTTTCGAGCTCCAAGCGTGCTTCTAACTCCTTTTTCTTATTGGAATTCTTCTTAGAAGCCGGCTTGGGCTTTCTTCGTTTCTCCACCATGGTGGCGTCAGCGTCCTCGACCATGGTTGTGTCTTCGGTCGTCGTGGCGCTGTCGGTCACTGTCTCCGACGTGGCCCCCGACGTAGTTTCTGTCGCCGTTGTATCGCCGCCGCTGGTTTCTTCCTCCGTTGTTGACTTCGTGCTGTTTGCTTTACGGCTTCGCGTCATCATTCCTAGCTTCGAGAAGTAACTTCTTATATCTTCCCAGCAATTCCCGACGAATCTTCAATAGGAAATCTTCCTTCTTCCAAGTCGCGACACCCTTAAGGTACTTTTTCTTCTTAGCGCAAGTAGTGGCGGGCCCGCTACTTCAGTTGACGCAAAGTGCCTTCTATGTCGCGCTCGAGCGTAGATTCGACGCGGGTTCCGAAGAAATGACGTACGCAGCGATGCTTCTTGGTCGTGTGTGGTCGTGGTCCGTAATGCGAGCTAACGAGTGTGGCTGTTTTGAACGTTTTGACTTT
This sequence comes from Amphipoea oculea, assembly GCA_945859645.1. Taxonomy (NCBI): domain Eukaryota; kingdom Metazoa; phylum Arthropoda; class Insecta; order Lepidoptera; family Noctuidae; genus Amphipoea; species Amphipoea oculea. The sequence goes on from OX243874.1 coordinate 8,961,165, forward strand.
CTGTTAGAAATGATACGTTTTGACGACCCTTAAACGTTTTGACGACGCTCTGTTACGTTTTTGACAACTCTGATAAAGAACAGACCACACGTATCGCGAAACTGCTACCTAACTGTAGACCACACGCTTCGACCAGACTTGCAGCACTATTCTTGAGGATTCAGCGGCAGGATTCTTCTTAATTAGCGACGTATATCTTCTGGTTTCATTCTTGAATCCGGCTCTCGAAGGACCATAATGTAGGGGATCTTCAATGAAAACACGTTGACCGAGGAATACTTTCTTCTTTATTGGAGATGTTGATAGTTCACAAGATGGCCGCTGACTGACTGACAGCCTCACAATGGTGCTTATTTTATACCCTACTGGCTACTTACAAATCGACATGTGCTGCCCTCTGGTGGTCACGCCCACACGGCATAGTTTGCTTAATTGACCAATCAGAGGGCAGCACGAAAAATAAACAGTCACTATCTATCATCAAAACGTTACCGTAACGAGGCCCGTTTCACTATTTTCTTATTTACTTTTGGCACCTCGTTACGGCAACTCACATTACATAACTTATTATGTACATATTCTTATAAGTTATAAATTACACAAACAAACAATCTTATCAGCTAGACATTGACACCAATTGGACACATATAGCTCTTATACGAATTACTCTACTAAGATATAAACACAGGACACTTTATAACGTTCTAATAAGTTAGTCTACTTACGTTTGTCACTGCTACACTTTTATAACTATATACACTTAACAATGAGTAATTGTTCTAAGTCTTTCTTGTAACACTTTTTATCACTGTTTATCACTGTCCATTCACAACACTTGACGGAGCTTCGCAGACGGCGTCGCCAACAGCAACAGTAGATCTTTGTTAGAATACCCGTAACGCGGCCTTGCCCGACAAGCCGATGGCTGCCGTAGCATCCCGAGGGATTCCGAGGCGTTCTGAAGGCTGCCGACACGGCATGCCTAAACATGCCGTAACTTTATTTTTGTACTTACGATGATTATCTTTGAAATTCCAATAAGTTGTCATACTATTAAGTTATAATAATTATTCCTATTTGTCGCATAAAATCCCTTGCAGTGCCGTGCCATTAGTAGGCACAAGCCCTTAGCTGTCACGAATCGCTTGCAAAGCCGTTATTAGTGTCGTAGCGCGAGTAAACGATGACACGCTTGGTTTGTATGGAAGGTGTAGACAATGCCACCTCTAGCAGCGTCCGCCGAGGGTTGTCCATGCTCTATGGTTCGATCGATTACTTGTGTAGGACCCAAGGGGCTTGCAGTACTAAGCCGGCTTTAGAGAATGCTCAAAGCTACACAAAAGGATAATAGAACTTCATTGATAGCCTCATATGTTTATGTTATGTACTTACTATGATCTCGGAGAAGCACTAAGTGAATTAATTAGAAAGAGATCAGTAGAACATTTATAATTTTCCATTGTTTCTTGGAATTACTGTAAAAAACTTTGAAAGAAAACTTTTGTCATTTTTAACACATGAAACGAGCTATTCATGTAAATATGTTCTAATTAATACTTTCCAACAAGATGATATATTTACATAATATAATATTATTAAAAGCTAACAAACTTACCCCCTTATCAATAAACGTTGTATAGCGTCTGTATATTTACACACCGCTTTGTCTTCTTCTTTCGAAAGTCAAGTTACTGCCGAGGCCGACTGAAGGAGAGAAATCGGTGTGTAACTATTCATCTGATATAATACGTTTATTAGTAAGGGGGTTAAAATAATAGATACCAGTACATGTATATAAATCAAAACAAAGTTAGCGGGAAAAGTAAACATGTTGGGTATTTAGGTAACAGTAACGTTTCTGCCTAACTACTTAAAAGTGTTACTGAAACATTAAACTGCTCTACGTATTATAATCTTCCTCTTTTTTTACTAAGTGCTTATTGATGAGCAAGAAAATAACCTCCCTGAAAAATTTCCTTCCTCAATTTTCTACATCTAAAAAGCTATAAAAAATATTTTTGCACAAACCATGTAATTGCATTATGAATTTCAGTCACGCACGAGCGCTTCGCTCATAAAACGCTCTTTTATACGTACCTATACCTAAATTTTTCCAAGCTCCGCTGCCGGTAATTTTCCGTTCGATCTGTCAAAATGCGCAAGTCAGCTGAGGTCGCCGACCCCGAGCCGTGACGTCACGCGTTGTCCTAGGACGCGCATGGGCGGGCGTTATGTCACAGAATAACTAATAGTACTAACGTTGTTTTGTGAAAATTACATGTTATGACGGCTCTTTGTAAATAAAAGCAAGTTTGTTGTCTGTAAACATGTAAAACTAAACAAACAATCCGTAATGCTGTCTGTAAACTTGTTCTGTTTCAGTTTCTGATAAAACCTTGTTGGTTTTGGCTTTTTGCTGTTTGTTTTATGTAAATAAATTCACTAAGTACACAGAACACAATGTTACTATGTACCAAGGTATGCAGGTGCATTTGTGTATAAGCTTATAGGTATATAGGTGAACCAGCATAGGTACCCATTCACAACCATTCGATACGCTTCCGTGCTGAATCGAACGTCAATCAATGTTATCAAAGATGCCGTCTAAATACTCTTCACAAATCCGAAACTTGAAATTTTTGACATTATATTTTTAAACCAAACAGACTCTTCCACTATTCTTCCGACAGTTGTCTGCTGTCGGAGATTAGGCAAATCAGATAACCGAAAATGTGTAATTCTCAACTCGGAAGCCTGTCAAATACTTGTGAATAGATATGCTGAACACGTTCCATTATTTAAATAAAACAAAAACTGAATCCAAGGAAAGTTTTTTTGTTGCCAGACTTCCGGAAAATATAACTAGCAGCGCGCCGCGGTTTCACCCGCATAAGTGCCGATCCCGTGGGAATATCGGGATGCAAAGTATCCTATGTGTTAATCCAGGGTGTCAACTACTTCCATATCAAATTTTATCAGAATTGGTACAACCATTTGTGCGTGAAGAAGTAACAAACATACAAACAAACTCACAAACTTTGGTCTTTATAATATGCACCAATCAATCACTGGCTGTAGATAGACATAACTTAAATATTTTCCACTGGAAAATGGATTTATATGAATGATGAATTGGATGATTATATCAATATTTAAAGTACCGAGTATTATCATGATATCATTTAAGGAAGTAGGCAATAATTAGGTAAACTTCACATGATATAAATCTGCGGAGATAAACTCAATATCAAAACATCAAAAAATCGCGTGACTGTTCGAGAATATTCGAACAAAATACCTACTAGCTGTGCCCACTATTTGGTCTGCGTGTATTTTGTATTTTGTAATACAAATATCCAGAATAAAAAGTAGCCTATGCCCTTTGCCAGATCCCACGCAACCTTGAACCTCTATTTCATAACGATCTGTTTAGTGGTTTAGTCGTGAAAAGGCAACGGACAGACATACATAGTTACTTTGAAATTTAGTATTCATGGATAGTATAGATAACCTGTAGATGTATTTATTGTGTACTGTTTCATAATTTTTATCTTTATTATCAAAAATCACTTGAATGTAGCAATAATTTTGATGGCTTAAATTTGACCATTACTTCATTTTATGGTGATGTTGCTTTCGACGATGCTGCATGATTGCCTAATAGAATCTATACTGCACCACCAATTACCATACTTCTAATAGTCTCTAAATAGAGTATAGGTATAGGAAAACAATATTACATATTCAAACCGTTTTCCGGTTCAGCGTTTTCATAAATAACTACATAAGCTTGATACTAGAAGCACATTAATAATTAACGGCGCCAATCGTCTTCGGCTATTATTTCCTTAAGGAAAAAAACCGTGGCACATTATTAAAATTTGACCCAGCTTCAGCCACTGTTTACTGCCACACTTCGCTTTAATTATTCACTCTTGTTCTATCCGTCCGGCACAGGCTACACTTTAGACTAGCCTGAATATCTTAGATACAGTCGCTTTCAGCAAGATATACACGTGAATGTATATATTAGTAACTCATGTTTTTATATTTATTTAAAGTAGCTCTTTTGCTATTTGTGTTTTTTTTATTTAAGGTATGTTGGGGTAAGATCGTTGCTGGGGTAAGACGTAGGAATCAAGTTCTTTGCCTGCAAAATTAAATTTTGCTCTGATCTTCGTCGTAGCAGAATAAAAATAATGATGGAAAACACCAATGTTTATTACTGCATTAAAAACATTGCCATATTAGGTGGGAATTTGATTCATACGGTCTTATACGGCTTGTTCCCACGAACTCCAAATCTATTGTTCTCCAAAAATTTTCTTTCCATACATTGATTCCCAAGGGCTCCATAATTTTATTAGTTAAAATAATAAAATATTAAAACTGTTCCCAGCGGCTCCAAAACAAATCGCGTAAGGTCAACAAAACACAAATTGCTAAAATTAATGTTATAATTTCGTGTTAAATAGTTTCAGTACAAAGGTAGTCACAAATCAATATATTATGCTAAGGAATTTTTCCCTGAACGTCGCTTCTCATAATGTCGCTCCTCAACAGACGTCTTGCTTGCATTCCCATTACATCGCTCTTCACCTTACTGTAAGTCCCACAACGTCGCGCCTACTTATGGTACAGTCATGGGTAGTCTCTTTTCAAACTTTATTTTAAGATTGCATAAAATTGTTGAATTTAATTTTTTTTATTCTAAAAGGAAAAATAAAAAGGTTGGAACGGAAATAGGTATTAGTTTGAATTTCTCTCGGATGTGGACCGAAGATGACCACTTAATTTTACTTTTTATTATCTGTAATTTTATTTGAAAAGCACTAGGGTAGCAGAAGTATGCAAGAGATTGCTGCTAAAATAAAACTCATGAAGAACATGCGGCTTATGCATGGGGTACGCATTACGTATTATACAACCTCCTACTAACTTCTGTTACCCTAGTACTTTTCAAATAAAACTAAACTAAATAAGGCTATTTTGATTATACAAAAATATGAAGTATGAAATAAATTGCATTATTTATTTGTGAATGATTTAAATGTGTCTATATAATTTATTGCTGTTTTTTTTTCTCTAAGACCAGAAAATAAATTGTCGAAATAAAAAAAATATTAAGCATTTTCAAAGTTAATGCTTTTGAGCTGAAATTTTGTACAGAGATTCTAGACCAGATACACTCTTCAACCCGTTTGTATTGATATACCCTTTCCGTAACACCCTGTATATAGTGATAACTATACAGTATTATTTTTGATGCGAAAATGTTCCTTACTTGTCTCACTTTTTCAAAATCTGTCAAATGCAGAATCTATATCACCTGTCAGTAGTAGATTAAGATGTCAAAAGTAGAATCTTTCAAATTTTGACTTTACGGATAATTTGTTTGTTGAATCATAAATTAATTTTATTGTAAATATACAATTTTTTTTTTGCAGTTTGTACTTTAAAATTTTTGGAGCCAATGGGAATGATTTTATTTAATAATAATAAATTTGGGTTTATTTTTGGAGCCGTTGGGAATAAAATTTTGGAGTCCTTGGGAATAAGCCCTTATACCAGTGCCGATCTTACCCTAACATACTTTATTATACAGGGTGGCAGGGACGTCGACGGGCAAACTGTTACCATGGATTCAGTAGTTAATAATACTGAATAAAAAAAATTGCTCTTCCATACGTTTTGACCGCGTAGATTGCACTTTTCTATGAAACAGCAGATTTGTTTTTTGTTAACCGACGAATAACTTCTACGCCAAGGGGTCTAGACTTCCTGTCGGAGGAGCGGTGAATGCTTATGCGAATCCCGCACCCCCGGCCATAGGTAGAGGTGGAACACCGCGGTGGTTTTAGCCGGTAAGTGTCCGGCATGCCCCTCTGTCACCCCCACGATGGAGGAAGTCCATAAGGATTTCCACCAGCACCAAAAAAAAGGGGTTCTAGACTCATGTGCTGAATTTATCGGTCGGATAGCAGGCCGATATTTTACGTGAATGAAGGTAGGTATACTGCATCGACTTTGATACCTAATATACTAAAGGGAACGCTAACACTTGGCGTACCATATATGGATTCAAAAGTGTCATCATGTGCCATTTGTAAGAACAGCACTAAACCCTTTGAATTGAAACAAAGTAACTCTGCTTAAAGCAGAAATTGAAGTAGGTTTTCTTCTGACGAACTTTTCCAGACGGAGGCTTTTCTTCTACTAGTTCTTGAATTACAAAGGAAGTAGTTGCCCCTTCTGAAGTAGTTACAGAACTACTGCGGGGTAGTTGTGTAACACATTAACAGTAGCGATGGCTTTTATTTTGGCAATTCAACAACATTCATTGCGTTTTTTACGTTGTAGAACAGACAAAGTTTTCGAACATATTCAGCAATGGATTAGCAATATCCTCCAAAATCATTCAGATTGTAATTGAAAGTGTGTTACGCAATTAAGGTGCTGGTTGGTTAACGTGTTTGTAATTAAATTACAGAAGACAGACAATATGCTCTATGTAAAGTCCCTTACGACTGATATTCATCTGATTGCATCTGATTATGCACATACTGCGTGCACGCAACAAAAACTATACATAGAAATAAATAAAATACAAGTGTCTGTTTGTAATGTCAAAATAACAACTTTTACTAATTGTATATGAATGTATATACGGTACTTATAAAAAAAAAAACAATTTACAAAAAAATTGTCTGTCTATCTGTGTCTGTTTGTACGGCTATTCTCTGAAACGGCTGAGCCGATTTTGATGAAATTTGGTATGGGGATACTTTGAACACTGGGAAGAGACATAGGCTATTTTTATCGACATACCCACCGGGCGGAAGCTAGTAAGTAATACAATTGTGTAAAGACACTGATGAATCACAAGAATAGCCTTGAAATGCCCATTGCAGTACAACTAAGTGTAGCACATTAATGGGTTTAATAATTAATAAGTCGGTAATGGCTATTATATCAGTTGCATAACCTTACATAATATAGGTACTGAAACCTGCGCATCCATTATGCCATTATATCATGTCATATAATGATGATACTTGATGGCTGGGTGATCTTTTTGCGACGCAGTTCGTATTATGTAATTTATTTCAAAGGAACGACGCATCGGAACCAATTTGATTGAAACGCTGTTTTAAATTAGTTAACAAGTACCTAGAGGCGTGGCAGTCTGAAACGACAGCTTTTCGTCATAGACGCTGCACATTTATTCTTCACTTCACTTGGTTTTTTGTGTAGAATTAGTTTTTCAGTGATCATCTATTATTCCATAGTCTGTTCCAAAAACATTTGATGAAAAATATGTAAAAAAATGGAAGCCATTCGATTATTTGAATACTTAAACCCGAAATTCTAATTTTAAATCACCCTAAAGATGTTTTCCATTTGACAATAAAGGTTAATTTTATTACCTCAATTTTCGTCGATTATCTTTTTCAATTACAATTTAATAAGGTTATTCAAACAATAATTGTTGGGAAAATGTGTGAGATATACAGTTGAAACCTTCTAAATATGGATGAATGTGTTAATAATTCCCTTTAGTGAGTGACTGCGTAAGAATTTAACCGGAATAGGTTAGTTTACAATTTCATCAGACACTTTTGGAACAGACCATAGGTGTGATGATGATGATGATCGTTTCTCGGAGGGGTATTTTAAGAACTTGTTCAAAAGTGGATACGTAATTATACAGGGTGACAGGGAGACATCGATGTATAAATTGTTAGATACCATAGATTCAGTACCTGCATGATTCTGGACACCGCCCTGCGTTGAAATTTTTCGTCGGTTATTAAAAAATAAATTTGTCGTTCCATACATTTTCACCGCATAGGTATTGCACTTTTTTAGGAAGCAGCCGATTTTTTAAAATAATTTTTTTACGAGGGGTCCCCCGCATTTAAAATTTTCGTCGAATATAACTGAATTCATAGTAACAGGTTGTGCGTCGATGTGGGGTGTCACCCTGTATAGTTGATCATAGTATCGTTTACCTTTTTAGGTATAATCATCGGCGATGATTATACCTAAAACGACATGTCAAAATGGTTTTAATTTTTTGATTAATAATCTTTGCTAAGTAGGTAAGTCCTTACCCACTTAAGGAAATGGCAAAACATTTACATCAACTTAATTTAGACTCCATGGTAACATGGTTTTCCGTTACGAAGAAAAGGGTAAAAGTTTTCCAAGATTTATAGGGCTGCACCGAAACCTTATTAAGTGTAACTTTATTTTCTGTCTGCGTTGCGAGTCGCGAGACAAACGGTGACTGGATCGATGCCCTAGTTGCTATGAGCATCAACCCTATAGAGAGCCTATACTGATGTGTTTTAAATAAGTAAAGCTGGGTCGATGGCTTGTCGCCGTAAAGTCTCGTGCAGTTACTTTAAGGCGCATTGTAGCGATATGAGAACTCTTTTAGAATGGTTAAGATAAGTTATGGATAGTCAGAAGCCGAAAGTCTGACAACCAGTTTTACCAAGGGGTATCGTGTTACTCAGTGGCAGTAACTGGGTTGTGGAGGTCAGATGGGCAGTCGCTCCACGTAAAATACTGGTATTCAGCTGCATCCAGTTCGACTGGAAGCCGACCCCAAAAATAGTTGGGAACAGGCTAGGCAGATGAATTGTTAAGTTTTGTTAGGAAGATGAATGGTTAACTGTTAAGATTGAGAATTTAGGAGGAAGTAACCATGAACGCCAATATTTAGTAAAAATAAGCTTTCAACTGTATACAGGGTAGCAGGGACATCGATGCACAATCTGTTACCACGGACTTAGTAGGTACACGATTCTGAACCCCATGCGTTAAAATTTTTCGTCTGTTACGAAAAAAAAATTTGGAAGTTCCTTACTTTTTGACCGCATAGCCGTTCCGATATCGGGAAATCTCCTAAAGATCGGTAACAATAGCAAAGTAATTATTGTGTCTCATTAGTGACAGTTGAGCTACTACGTTGCACTTTTCTGTGTCACAGCATTTTTTTTATTTTTGATAGGTAACCTACGAAAAATTTCTACGCTAGAGTCATGTGCTGAATGTACCTACTAAGTATTCAGACTGCTTTAAGGACGGGAATCTAGATAAGATTGATTGCTTTCTTGGAAATTTTCATCATAGATATATGCACATGTCTTATGAGTGGATCCGAGTCGTAGTACGTTAATTACTGCAGTACTTAGACTAATTAATATGGTCTAAGTGCTACTTCCTTTATCTTAGTAGCTATCTACAAAGCAAAAGCTTTCCCAGGAAATAACCAGGAGCCTTATTCTCTATTACACAATGAACGAAAGCGCGCAAAATGAACGCGAGACTGGCAGAAATAGCTAAGGAATTGACGTTGTTTCGAAGTAAAGTGAATTAAGGTATGATTCCGATCTGGGCAGCACGCAGCAGTGCTGCCGCGGCAGTGCGGTCGCAGCACTACTGGTACACTGCACTGCACACTGTGTACTGGTGCACTGGTAGTGCTGCGACCGCACTGCCGCGGCAGCACTGCTGCGTGCTGCCGAGATCGGAATCATACCTTTACGGCCCAGATGCGTAGTCTCCATAGATTACGCATAACATTTTAATTTTCCCGGAACTGTACGTCTACTAAGGTAATAAACAATAACAAAGGCAACAATCACGTGCTTTACCTTCTAATTACTACGTAAATGTATTTTCCTAACATGCGTCATTTGTGACGATTTATAAGGTGACGACAAAACGGCAAAAATTAACACATCACTAATAAGTAACGATTGATCTTTCCACGTCGTGTACGCGGTAGGTACCTACACACTATGGAAAATTATGACGCTGCTGTTTACGGGAAGAACCAGAGAGACGTGATGTGAATTTTATCACGTTCATTGCGAACACCTGCGATAGTACTTTCGGGACTACGATACGATACAAGAATGATAATAGATAAGTAGTGTTTTCATTTACAACTGAAACGGAAATATCTCAGACTAGTAAAACATACCTATGGCACTCGGCGATAGTGTAGCTTTCTATTAGTCAAATAATATTTGTAATCGCATCAATACTTCCGTAGATTACCACAAACAAAGCAACAATACCTCTTTAAAATTATTAATATTTTCTGCCCGCGACCTTGTCAGCGTGAAATATCTTATTTTCACAAAACAAAATACTAACCTAAACACTATGCCACTCGGCGATACTGTAGCTTTCTATTAGTGAAAGAGTTTTCAGAATCAGATAAGTACTTCCAGAGATTGCCTCAAGTTACAAAAACACCAACGATTTATCTCTTTATGATATTATATTATTTTCGACTTAGATGGTCTAATTTGGCTGCTCCTCTAACTTCATCCGTCAACCTAACCAGCACTGCCGTACTACAGTGTAAAAAAATGTAACCCTTTACTAGCCTGTATGGAAAATCCTATACGTTTTGGTGTCGTAAATGATAAATAAGGAACAATTTCAAGAGTATAGGATGCAACGCCCATGATGCTACAGTTTCCCAGCAGTCTATGGAGATTTCCCACGAGATTTTTATTTGCAGCAGTCTCTTAGGACGCTCATATTTAGCTGTAGGCGTCGGATATTAATCATACTAATTAAAAACTAGGTAGGCTAGGAGCCACGAGCTTTTCCGTTTACTCACAACGCACACGTAATTCCCTAACGTAAAAGTCATTGTGACGACAGAACGAATAAAATTAACAGATCACTAATGATAATCTTTCGAAGCCCCATGAATCACACTTCTGGACTTCAAACGAATAGACAAATGATGACGCCCTTTACGGAAAACTTCAAAGAATCATAAATATTCTCACTTTTACGGCGACTACACTGGCGCTGCTAACATCATATATTTTCAGACTAAACTCTTTCTATCGTATTCGTATCTCTAAAACTAGCTCTATTATCGTCAAGAAAATAAACAAAAGCCTCTCCCGTGGGCGTAGCGTAGAAATTAGGTCATAACCTTTACCCAACGTCACTACAGTTGTAATAGTGAGTTATACGAGGACAATACACTCTCCCTGCCAAAGCTGACAAATAAAACTTTTTAAGTTCAGGAGGCCACGGAGGCCGCCGGGTGGGTCCCAAAGTTTCTGCTTGTGAACGCCGTGAGTCAAAATCAAAATTATTACAATAGGCCGTGGGATACGCCGGCGGGCCAAAAAAAAATCTTTCAGCCTCAGATCCGCCTGAACTCCCGAATTCAAATAATTTTTACAACTACTGGCGTGCTGTTATGGAAAATGTGATAAAAGTATAAAAAAAAATGTGCTTTGGCCTGCTAAACAAAATTTTTTGGGGGTCGCCGTCGGCTCCCATGGCAGGGAGAGTGTTAAAGTTCAGTTGTTTTATTACTAAACAAAAGAAGAAAATAATAACAATCAGTCATGACCTTTCCCTTTAATACGTAGCACAGTGACGTTCACGTAATTCCCTGTACGTCAACATGAACATGAAAGACAATACAATAGAACAGGTAAAACAAATACATCACTAGCAATTTCATTATCCCACAAGTAACCACATTATTCCGAACATACTTAGTATGAAAACTATGACGTAGTCTATGGTTCTACGTGACGTGTTGAATGTCACGTACAATTTTAATTCCTATAGGTACTTGAAAACTGGGTCTTAATTAAACCTTGAGTGTTTTTCCGTGTTTAAATGATTAGATTATAATTAGTAGCTAGCGTTTATCGCGACTTCGTCCGCAAGGATTGCCCATACAAAATTTAACGCCACTTTTCACAACTGTAGGGGTTGGTTTTCCTTATGGGTTCTCGACACCCATCGATATTGGATCAGCAGTTTTGTCAATACAACTTAAAATCAGACAGACAAACAGACACTTTGGTATCATAGTATGACAAGTGCATTATGTAAATGGATCATTCTAGAGTACCTAAAGCTCTCAGAGAAGAGCTTATGACCGAACGTTTTGATACTTAACAACTTTGGGTGAATTTCACCAATGGAACTGAACGCGATCAAGACCTTAATTGCGTAACACATTTTCAATCACAAGCTGAATCATTTTGAATTATATTGCTAATCCATTGCTGCAATTAATTTTGTCGTACAGTAAAAATGAAAGCCATTGCTATTGTTAGTGTGTTACGCAATTAACCCGCAGTACATCTAAACCGCGTTCAAGAGCTGTCAGTGTCATCATTGTAGGTGAATACTGACACTGACAGCTCTTGAACGGAGTTCAGCTAGTTTCGTTTGTGAAATCAGCCCTTACTTGTGGTGAAGGTGGTTTGATTACTCAGAATAGGTACTCCAATATAGTGCGTCTCAGGTACTTTCTGAAGATTGATTCATTCAATAACGTTTGAAACGGCGCAATAAACGGCATGATACATTTTAATCTTTCAATAGAAGTCTGGAAAATTAGACACGCTTTACACTGTGTTTATAAAGTACGGCGTATGCGGAACTAGTCCAATGTTATCAATTATTTAGGTACCTATATGAGATTAACACAGTTTGTTATCATTATCAGTTGTTTATGATAATGGATAGGGTTATGTGCAGCGATCATCTTTTCGCGTAATCATATAGGATGCTTCTTTGATTTGGTACAGACGCCAGCACATCAAGCTACCCGAAACTGTCAAATTTTCCCAGTCAACTTTTAACCTAATTCTTTAACGATAAAGTTGAAAACCTATTAAAGAAATTTGACAGATTGTAGTAGCTTGATGTGCTGGCGTCTGTACATAATATTATGACACACTACCGCACTCTAGAAAGAACACGTCGATTTAAAAGTCGCTCCGTATACTCCTTTGACCGCCATGTGAAAATTAGGTTTAAACGACATGACTGTGCATACATAGTAGGTACCTACCTCAGAAAAAGAGTTAGAGTTAGGCAAAATACAATCTTACTCAATGCTCAAAAGTTTAATGCATTCCATAATGTGTAGATACCTACTTAGATGGTAACTTAATATTATAATCAACTAGCAGCGCCCCGCGGTTTCACCCGCATAAGTTTCGATCCCGTGAAAATATCGGGATACAAAGTAGCATATGTGTTAATCCAAGGTGTCAGCTACCTGCATACCCAATTTCATCAAAATTGGTCTAGCCGTTTATGGGTGAAGAAGTAACAAACATACGAACACAATCACAAACTTTCGCCTTTATAATATTAGTGTGATATGGACCCTGTCGGCGGGATCAGCAAAATAGTAGAAGAGAGGAAAACTTAGCTTTTCAGTTTTCTGAACTAAATCTTATATTCCTTCGGGTGTTTTTGTAAACGCTTCGCAAAATACGTTAAAACTGCTGTGCAGTATGTGCAAGTTCTTGATGAAATACTTAGGGTCAGTCACACCTCGACGCGACGCGGCGCGCAGTTTTCAAGATAGCAATACATAGACCTTATCTACTACACAAAAAGGTACACATCAGTGAGGAGGGCCGCGCGGCGTAGCTCGACGTAGTAGGCACACAGAATTGTGTACCTTTTTGTGCAGAAGGTAAGGTCTATAATTGTATTGCTATCTTGATAACTGCGCGCCGCGTCGCGTCGCGGTGTGAACTGACCCTAGTAGCACTGAAATCTGAAATCACTAATAGGTACGCGTACGATTGATATTTTCCGTTACCGATCAATTAGAGAATGAAATATTGGCATATAAAGTATGTTGGGGTAAGATCGGCACTGGTATAAGACCGTATGAATCAAATTCCCACCTAATGTAGCAATGTTTTGAATGCAGTAATAAACATTGGTGTTCTCCATCATTATTTTTATTCTGCTACGACGAGGATCGGAGCAAAATTTAATTTTGCAGGCAAATAATTTGATTCCGACGGTCTTACCCCAGCAACGATCTTACCCTTACTTCACTTTTATAGTTTGCTAATTGAATTAGAGTAGTTAGTTGAAGTTTTAGGGATCCATTCCATTCCGTTTTTGAAGTGAAACTTCTTTACGCACGCTTGACTTGGGGAGTTAGCTGGCGAACGCGTGACATAAGCGTTACGAAAAGTGTGATCGGGCGAGACGAACGGGAGTTGAGTGGGGGATATAAGCAAAAGAAAGCAGTACGCGCGCACATTTCTTTCTCTCTTCCTCTCATAGCCAAATACGTTTCAAGTTTCACTTCAGTCGTGTGGTCATAAGCACACTCGGTTTTTTTTTATAACTGACGAAAACTTTTAACTCATTGGGTTCAGAATCATGTGCTGAATTAATGGTTACAGTTTACACGTCGATGTCCCTACCACCCTTTATTTCCAATTATAAGAAAAGGTTTTTGAATTATCTTAATAGATTCTTAGTAGATAATATCAAGAGAAGGACTCAAATGGCCGAAGCTACGATAAGTAAGCTGACTCGTATTTGGCAGGACAGAGAGGTCTCCAATGTCACCAAAATCAGTACTAGACTAGTCCGGATACAGCACCCTAATTGCCTTACACTAAATCGATCACAATCTTAATCATTTTGAAGGATATTGCTAATCCATTGCTTCATATGTTCGAAAAGGGGTTTGAAGGTTTTGGCCCTAAAATCAGCCGCCATTTTGATTTTTTTTCAGAATCGCGGTGCACAACAAAAGTTATATATTTAGAAAGAGGACACTTATACAAACAAAAAATGTACAAAACATAATATCCTAAAGCGTCAGGTTTCGAAGTTATTCACAGAAATATAAGTCGAAAACAACAAGGATTTTTTTGTTTTTTTTCCCTCCTGGTAAGAATATTGAACTAATGAGGTTAAAGAGGTGAGGAAAACGTTATGAAACCTTTATGGAGAAGAAACAAATAAAGAATAGACATTTTTTAAATAAATAATTAAACACGGCAATTTATAGTTCGTTTTTAATCCCAGAGACTAATCTGGCAAGTGTAATGTCAAACTTCTATACTAAAAAAAAAACGAAAACACAAAAGTCTCTGGGATTAAAAAACGAACTATAAATTGCTATGTTTAATTATTTATTTAAAAACTGTCTATTCTTCACTTGTTTCTTCTCCATAAAGGTTTCATAACGTTTCTGTTACCTCAATAGTTCAATATGCTTACCTAGAGGGAAAAAAAAAACAAAAAAATCCTTGTTGTTTTCGACTTACATTTCGGTGAATAACTCCGAAACCTGACGCTTTAGGATATTATGTTATATACATTTTTTGTTTGTATAAGTGTCCTCTATCTAAATATATAACTTTTGTTGTGCACCGCGATTTTGAAAAAAAATCAAAATGGCGGCTGACCTTAGGGCCACCCTCCATACAAAAATCTTCAAACCCCTTTGTCTGTAAGTAACGTAAATAACGTAATGAATGTTGTAATGTTGAACTGCCAAAATGAAAGCCCCCGCTGGTTTTCGACTGTCCTGAGAGAAGCCGAAAACCGAACGAAGTGGAAGAACATCATTCATAAAGCCACGAAGGCCTTTCAGTTATGAAGCACGCGACGAAGAATAAGAAGCAGATACTCTAAAATGACTCAACAACCACGTACTCAAGGAAATACGATAACATTAATTATAGGTGTGTGAAATCTTGGACTCCCCTAATAGTAAGAGCAGTGTTGCCATCAATTTAGCCAAGCCAAGTCGGACGCAGCTGAATATCAGTATTTTACCTACATGAAACGACTGCCTATCTGACCTCCACAATCCAGTTACTGGGTAATACTATGCGCTAGACTTTCGGATTTCTGACTAGCCGTAACGACTAGGACTGTCAAAGATCCACGAATGACAGCCGAGACCAGTCACCTTCGATCGAGCCATGCGGCTGTTATTTTTAAGCCAAGAGCCCCACTGTTGTGTTGCAATCAATTTAAATGTTAAAATACTTTAATATTGTTTCAGACTGGCGATACTGAAAACTGATAGCGTTTATGCAATTCACGGAAATAGTAAACTACTCATAATTTACCGGCTTACGATTAAGATTAGGAATTATATTGTTTTGGGAATTTGTACCGTGCGTAAGTAAAGTAATACCCTTCATTTTAATCAGACTTTTTTTAAACAGTCAGAATACATAAATTCCACAGTTAGTTGTTGTTATTATTTCCTCAAAAACTTCTGATAGCATGTTTAAAGGTTAAACATTCGAATTCAGATTTCAATAAAATTAGAGGGAACGTTAATCGTATGCCGTGTTCTACTTTTAAATGTCTTCAAAAATTATGGACACCTATCTATATTTTCCCAAAAAAATTGTTAAGCCTCAGCATCAGTACGAAAAGCAACAGTTACCGAATTAAAAACAATAGTTAATTGTCACCAATGAACTACGCATACCTAATACAAACCTACGGAACATACCCCGTCACAAAAACCCGCACTGAATATTTTTATAACAGCACAATGTGGAATCATACAGGCTAGCTAGTATACCTACCAACATTAGCCTCACATGATTCGATTAGGTGTTTCACATGGAAGTTTCCTACAGTTAAAAATGTTAGTTACGAGATGACGCAAGAAACAATGGCTGTGTTCATAAAATAGTATTATCGTTTCGGTCGCGTTCGCTTAAATTGCATTAAGTTATGTCTCCGTTTGAGTACATCATGTCTGTTCCATTCTTGGAATGGCAGCAGAGTTCGGAATTTTATATCGAGCTAAAAGGCCAACATTTTTTAGATACCTAACTATTTTTGAAAACGCTTCAAACTCTTTTCTTTGAATTTTTTTTTTATGTTTTGACCTTTAACAATATTTAACACAACTATTTACACTAGATACTAAATTAAATAACTAACTACCTATACAAATAAAATTACAAAAACAAAAGGACGCTTAGGCGTCGAAGTACTCGGTCTTTCCTTCAATAATGAAATGGCTGAAAACAAGTTATCTACTGAAAAAAATGAAAACGCTATAGAACTGAAAAAATAAAGACTGCAATAAACAGCTTTTCATAAAGCCTAATCAGATTAGGTTAAAATAAAACGGTAACATTTTCAATTGTCTTTAATGTCTGCGATACCTACCCTACCTGAAAATTTTTCTTACAAAGGAAATTACTTATTGTAGATTTGAAATGTTACTAAGCAAGCTTTACGAATTTTAAAGCCATTCTTTAGTATTACCATAAATAATGTTCACTGCAGGGCGATTAATTATCATTTTTTTATGAAAGAAACGTAGTTGACACCACAAATATACCGGGTATTGTGGCACAACTTTGGAGAAGCCATGTCCAGCAATTGACAGCGAACACCCTAATAGGCTGATTGATTACCTTTATAAAGGGATTAGCTACTACCCGCGACTTCGTAAGGAGCTGTTCATTTATTACGTAAGAGAGGGGCCTAGGTTATTCTTAAAGTAAGCAAAATAATGTTTTATAAAATTTTGCTGCTTTTTCTTTGCAATTTTGTTAGATAGTGAATTACTAATCTTTCTCAAGATTCATTGAAGTCTTATTTTTTCTTACGTCCCCTACGTACGGAGAGAGAGTCAGAAATTCGTTGAAATTGACTTACGCAATAAATTAACAGCCCCTAAGCGTGAAATTTCTTGTTCCCCCGTACCAGCCTCCCACGCTTTTACTTCGTTTTGGCTTATCGTTGTTTCTGTTTTTCTTTTTTCCCGGATTCTAAAGAGTTGAAGAATAATTGGGCTGTCAAATGCAAAAACAATTTTTCAAATCCGACTGGTAGTGCCAGAGATTAGTGCGTTCAAACAAACAAACTCTTGAAGCTTTATATGGCTGAAGAAAAACATACTTCAACCATGAATAGGTTTGCAAATCGTGTCTTGCTCGTTATACATAGCACCAGTCTAAACTATCAGAATTTCGTTTTCTTGGTTTTATAGGTGCCTACCTACGTATAAAAATTCACCTATCAAAGTACATAAAATACCTACTACAGCGAGATTTATTTTCGACCTTTCCAGTTTCCAGACCGCTCCAAAATAATGCCTTACATAACTCAAGCGCCCTCCATCCCATTTTAGTGCCAAGAATTTTTCCACCGTAATTATGTCTACGTGCCGCGAAAACTCTCATTACAAAGCTATTTGGAGCCATTTTTATCACGTCAGTGACCGCTCGTCATTTATGATGACGTCATAAACGTGCAAGCATAATCAGCCTATAATGTTCCTACTGCTGGGACACAGGCCTCCTCTCGGTGAGAGAAAGTGGGCCGTTATGCACCACGCGGGCCCAGTGCGGGTTGGTAAATGTCACATGTCTTCGAGTTTTTGGTTCTAGAACATGCCGGTTTCCTCACAATATTTTCCTTCACCGTTTTGAGAGCAGTGGTGATGAAATAATTTACACAAAGTAAATTGCCTGTCTGGGTTCGAACCTACGACCTACAACTCGTAAGTCGGGGCCATTACCACTGCCACTGGGCCACCACTGCTCGTAATAAACGTGCATGTAATGTAAATATTCGCATGTAGGTACAGACGTCAGCATATCAAGCTACCCAAAACTGTCCAATTTTCCCAATCAACTTTGAACCTTATGCTCTAGCGATAAAGTTGAAAATCTATTAAAGAAATTTGACAGATTGTAGTAGCTTGATGTGCTGGCGTCTGTACATATTGGGAAGAAAATACTGATTTACATGGTTATAGAAAAAGTACCTACAGAAGATTTTCAACGTGAAAAATACGTAAATACATAGTTCAGCATACAATATTGTTCATCATTCTCCTGTCCTTGATTTTCGGAATGCATACGCAATAAAGTATTACCTACTGAAAAAAATGTGGTTAGGTACAATATTATGCGTATATGCAACGGCTCGACCATTTTATTGTTAACATGAGGTTAGTATTTTACGATACATATGTAGTATAATATACTACGCTCGTTAAAAATGTGCGCAAAATCGTTTGGCAAGAAACGACGTATGTGAAGCACGCAATACTTAATATTTACTAACACTTTTCAACATGAAAAACACATGAATTTCACTTCTATGTATTTACTTCCAACACGGCTGTAAATGCCTTCCTTCCCACGAAATCATGTGTGATTTTTATAATTTCTTCTCCCGTTTCAGCAACGTTTTTGTTGTTTCAATATGTTTAACAGAACGAGAGAACTTGTGCCTGGCTAGTGGCAATGGTCACCCTCTCTAACATGGGACGTGAATATTAAGAGGAAATGCGGGTGGTCGTTTCTCCATAGAAACGCTCTCGCCTGTTTTCTTTCTCGTTAATGACCATAAAGAAATTATTTTTTACAGAATCATAAATATTAACTTCTTTTACATCCCTATGTTTTCCTTTTTGATGACACATTATTTTTATAAGCACTAAAACGGTCAAAAAATGCCGATTTAAACTGCTGTCAACAGAGGCCTAGTGTACAAATTAGACAACTATTAATGAAAAGAGAAAAACATAGGGACACAGTTATATCCTTCTTATTCAGTTTGTGAAATATCTTTTTAATTGGTCCAATATTGGAGGAGGAAATAGGCGAGAGTTAAACCTCGAATTACGCCTTTTTACTAGGATTTTTCAAAAGTCTCTCCGACCGCATTTCCTCTTAAGGGGAAAGCGTCAGGGTTGCCCGCGAAATTAAACAAAACCTTACGTTTTTTTTTGCAATTTGCAGGTCAGTGTCATGTTGAATTTTGATCTGAGCAAATATGATCAACGTCCGTAACAAATATTCAAGTACTTATAGAATTATAAGTATAAAAATCATCAACCCATCTCTCTAAGTTCATATTACCCTATTGAATGACTATTTCATAAAATCATGACATTTGAGGCCAATTCTAGATTCTAATGATTATAATTCTATATTATGTACTTATTAGTAATTGGGTTAGCTACTGAAATTAGGAAAGTGGTCACGGTAGACAATATTATTGATGACGTCTGTTTATAAATATTGTTTATCTTATCTAATAAAATACAGTCTTGTTCTAAATCTAATCTAGTATTAAATAAATACATATGAGTGGTCACATATTTTCTAAGAAATGAAGGCCTTTTGAAGCATTTCCTGTGGAAACATTTAATGGATATTTCCACAGGAAATGCTTCAAGTGGCCACTTTTGCTATTGAATGTGTTATTTAGAGCGCTACCAAGATATAGATAATAATTACTTGATAATAATCACGCTTGTCAGATTATTATAAATTTTAATTTTATTTACACATAATATAACATCACGCTTGTAATCCCCAAAGGGTTGGGTTGGGGTGGAGTTGAATTTAATTTCAGTACAAAAAACAAAAACCCAACACAACGCGCAACGGTGAAAAGAAACTTCGCAGAAGCTTGAATGACAAAAATAATAGACTTTTCACTGTTGTAAGTGAAAACTTGAACTTGGTGAAGGTTGACTGGTAGAAAATGCCTATGGCATTAAGTCCGCCTATGTACATTTATGTGCTTGAAGTATTAAATAAATAAATAATAAAACTTTTCCAGTCTTTAAGGGGAAAGGTGATAGCGATTTCCCTTTCCTCGCCGGTTATAAAAATAAAATATTAATTCACAATTATGTTGAGTACTATACTGTAATGCCATAAACATACGCAATAAACATTGCTAATCTGAGTCTCCATCTTTAATGATGCTACTATGACTAGACTACGTACGTACTAACGTCACTTTCATTAATGAATCATAATTTAATCACTTTTTTTTATCACAGATAACTGTTTACCATTCGTAAAGCAGGTAGTACACGAGGATATTAAGTGGGATTAGTTTTAATCTGCGCTAATCTGCACTCATCTTTATCACGTTCACAAATGTTGACTTTTGGCCTTAATTTTGTTTTACAATTTGTTTTCAGGGTTTACTTTTATTGTGTCATTACGAGGGGCCTCAGACTATGTTACCAGTGTGATTAAAGCTGCATTTTTGAAGTGAAAACTTCTTTAGCGGCGTTGAACACTTTTTGTAATGGGTAAAAAATGTTAAACTCGCGTCAGGGCATCGCGTCAGGACACGTGACCGTCAGGAGAGATTCCCCCCCCCCATCTCTTTCTACGGCGGCGCCAACCGAAGTGAACCAAGTGAGACACGATAATGGATGGATGGATGGATGGATGGTGATGGTGATGGCGATGGCGATGGTGATGGCGATGGTGATGGCGATGGCGATGGCGATGGTGAAGGCGATGGTGATGGCGATGGCGATGGCGATGGTGATGGTGATGTGATGTGATGTGATGTGATGTGATGTGATGTGATGGTGATGGTGGACGCGGACGCGGACGCGGACGTGGATGGACAGCTGATGGCTCGACCGTCTGTGTAGTAGCCACACTGCTGTGTATTCGTAAAATTCGCGTACTTATATAAAGTGTTTAAAAAAATGGAAATTGAACAAAGTGCATCGATTAATGAAAAAAGTGACGCAGAAATAGTGAAAAAAACTTAGTTATATTAATTCAATTAATAATTGATTTATTTCAACGTTAATATTCAAGTTTTCACTTCTGCCGGCACTCCCGGAGTGCAACTCCACTTTTTTTTTTCCGTATAATAAAAGCATAAGCCTGTGGTAATATATTATAAACTCCTTGGCCAATATTGAACGCGATAAGTAAAGAAGAAACTGAGTTGTCAGGATGTATTGTGTCATGGAATCAATAATGTTAAATTTTGATAAATAAAACCTAAATACTATCAATTACGGGTATATTCTTTACTACAAAGCCTTAATCCGTTAATTAATGCCATGGGATTAAAGAACAGGTTTCCGGAACGTTTTAATTAAAGCATCCGTATGAATGGCTACAAGATGAGAGTTAGATAATTTGGTTATGAAAATACAGAGCCAAATTAAATTAGTTAACGAAACGAAGATGTGATAGATCTCGTTGTCTAAGCCAAATAAAAAATATAAAAAATTGGGGGGTCGACGACCGCTGGTAGTATAAGTTGCTTGGAGTAGGAATTGAGAAAACTGTTAATCTTTTTTGTTCTATCACGTGGTGGCCCAGTGGTAATGGCCGCGACTTACGAGTTGTAGGTCGTAAGTTCGAACCCAGACAGGCGCTTTACTTTATGTAAATTATTTCATCACCACTGCTCTCAAAACGAGAAAAAGGATAACATGAAAACCTCGTGAGAAAAGCATGTCCTAGAACCAAAAATTCGAAGACATGTAACATCTACCAATCCGCACTGGGCCCGCGTGGTAGATTATAGCCTACTCCCTCTCGAAGAGAGGAGGCCTGTGTCCCAACAGTGGGAACAATATAGGCTGATTATGACGTCTATGATGTTTACACAAAATAGAACAGATATGTATCCACAATAATTAAGGGCGTTGACCCAAAAAAAAATCGAATCCTTTTTTTATCATGGATTATCATAGATATCGAATCCATCAGTCATCCGACTACGATTTAATTTGTTCCTGTATAAATACATGTGCAATCACGTGGTAAACGTGAAGAAACACTCTCTGAATCAAACCCAAATAAACTAGCATTGTCATGGATGGATTGTGTGAAGGATAATATGGCTAGAAAAAAAGTGATTTCCCATTTGTTCTATGAAACATGACGTCAGTACCATGACGTTAATAAGAAAAAATTTGTCTATTTTGTCCGATGACGTCATGTTCTATAGAACAAATGGGAACTATACTGTTGCGCCGACCCCAAATAAATTGCTATAAGGGCAGGAGTATGATCAAGATTCAACCATAAACGCTCTGTTATAACTCCATGTGTCCATAATCTACTCGTCACCACCCAAAGGTTGAGATGACCGTTTCTGTTAAGCAACCAATTATATTTTTATAGCTATAACATAAACATGACACTAACCGATAAGGATTACGACCAGACATGCGTTGATTGACGTCAATGCACTGCAAACTACTGCAAATTGCTTGCGTCTGCAAATCATGTTATTCACGTAAAGGCTCCCGCAGAAAGGCGCGACACACTCCGGTAGAACAATTTCCATGAAGTTTTCATAAAAATTGTTCCACCATAGTCGTGACGCGGCAGTCTGTGAGAGCCTTATTCATTAACAGTTTCACACCTATGTGATTACGTCAGCAAAAGTCTACAGTCAATATTGTTGACTTCATTAAACATTCGCGTGCTAAGTGGACACTATATGCTGTGTAAAGTGAGAACTTGAAGTATACTCCTTATCCGTAGGCTTTATTTTGATGCTTTTAAAGTTTCTTATCGGTTGATGTTAGCGCTTAGCAAAGATTTATGCTAATATTGAAACTGCACTGCAAAAGCATGAGATACCCCGTGGGTTGATTTCTGTACAGTGTGGTTTCGGTTTGTCTGAAAGATCTCTTTGAGAAGAAAGTTTGGGGCTTATTATTAGTCGATTCGCTCAAAACGGGAAAATCGTCGTATTATAAAACGTGTCCTTTTTTCTTCAATGAAGTTACTTCATTGCAAAAGATTCAAAATGTGCCAATTGCCTAATACATCTTTCAGTAGTTGTCGACTTGCCCACAAATAAATTAACTTCGTGCGAGTCGCCTATAGAAAAAACAATATTATTTAAAACTGACGATTCGCCCGTTGCGGGGGAGTAAATTCGTGCGATTCGACTAATAAGTCAAGTTTGGCATGTACGTGTTTGCTATCACTATCACTCATGGCCCAATTAGTTTATTATGAGATAGAACTAAGCCATTACACCTAGAACAAATTAATTCATACAATCCCTGCGATTCTAATGAATCATCAGGTTTCAGTTGCATCAATGCTTTAAATATCATCAATTCCACAACATTCCACGTTTCACAGAAATCTGAGAACACCAACAACAAATAAACAAAGGGAGTCGACACGTGACCAGCAGCCGATACAAATAACACAAAGATCTAAAAATACATCGGATTCAGTTTTAGCCATCTGATCCACCTACGTCCTCAAGGCTGCGGTCGGAGGCGTGGTTACGATGTCACATCTCTTCGTGGTCGATGTCTCGTAAATAGAACAGACACGTAAACGTAACACGTTCCAGATTGATATTAACTAGATGTATATCTGTGTTCTGAAGTGCGTCATATTTTTATAGACGTGTTGTTCTAGGAGCTGGAATAATCTGGATTTGAACAAGTTTGTAACAACGTGTGACTGTATGAAAATAATTGGTTTCAATCAAGCAATTGCTTTTTTCTTGGAGAAGTGTATGCTCCTCTTGCCGGATTCTCCCTTGTTTATGTTTATTAGCAGTAATTGCCATATATTCCCCGTGACCATTTTTTGCTGCAGATAACCCTGATAGTAGGTTTATTGAAGATGCAAAAAGGTTTCAGTTTCCTTAGCGAGCCAGAGAGATGGATCACAATAAGTAATCTGATCCTACAGCAATGTTAGCTAAAATCTGAGATACCAGAAATACAGGGTGTTCGGCAGACCGTTGAACACACGAAAATGGCAGATAGATGGGGTCGTCTGCTACCTACCCAGCCCAAAAAAAAGTACCCAGGTCCCAGAAGTGACACACATGAATGAAAAGTTGATTTATATTATACGATTTCGGAGATGAATCAAGATACGAGTAGTTTTCTTGCTTAATCTGTCAAGCTCCGCTAATGAGACACAATTGATTTTCTATTGTTTCGTCGCCGATCGGCGAACCGTGACTCTTGACCGGTTAAGAACTACACTTTCATTTGAACTATTTTCTTTATGTCTGCTTAGATAATTAAGAAATGACGTCTACCTGGGCCGAACGTTTTACAAGTGGATAGGAAGTCTTCTAAGAAAAATGGGCTACAGACGCTCTTAATTGTTTCGATAATATTCTGCTCTGTTAACTCCCTATAAATAGACCCAAAATAGCAATCTATTGTTTGTCTGTTTCACGCTAAACTGAAGTCGTGGGCTGTTTGAAGTACAAAATTAAATTAGCTAGCGAAACTTCGCAGACGTGATGAATATCGATACCTAAAACGATTTGATTTTATTTTTGGGTGAACGACCGCTGGTAGTTTTGTTACTTGAAGTTTGAGTTGAGAAAATGTGTTTTCTTTTGTTTTATCGTATTTAGATATCGAAACCCATCAAGTCTATGAAGTTCACACAAAAAAAAACAGTTCACATGACTACACTAACTGCGGTCGACAATCCCACAAAAAAAACCATAAAATTAATTTATTTTTGTTTATCATGTTTGATATGTTTTGATATGACCGTGTGAAGGCCGCAGAACGCCGTTGGATGCGAGAACTCAGAACCGGTCGAAGTGGAGGTGCTTGGGGGAGGCCTATATCCAGCAGTAGACGTCTTTCAGCTGAAATGATGTTTAGATATCGATACCCATCACGTCTGTGAAATCCCGCTAGCTAATTTAATTTAACCCTGTATATCGGTTGTCCCTACACTTTAACAATACCCTATATTTCTTCTAACGTATAAAATAGCCCTGCGACAGCCCGAAGGCGTCGCGGCAGACCCGGTAGAAGATAGCGGGACGAGCTGGACTAAACAAACGAACAGTGGTCCACATTAGCCCTGGATCGCAAGAACTGGAAGCTTTTTCCCAGCAGTGGGATGATACAGGCTAACAGGAACAGTGATATAAAAAATTGTTCTTCTACAAATCGCGGGCGTAAACTGGATGACCTTTGCCTCATCGAAAAAGAATTGTATAAGTACCGCTGCCCAAAATAGTCCGGTTATTAAAAGCTACAAGGACGGCTATTTCAGAAGATATTGTAATTAGCTCAGGAGCCGAAAGATTATTACTACTTAATGATTATTGTCTATCACTTTTCGTCTCGTCCTAAGGAAAGGTTTCAAAAAAATCATCATTGGCTGGCAAAACTGAAATTTCGATTTCGAGGTTGTTATCAGCTTTTGTTTAACCACATTATCCTGATAATGCAAAGTGTTACCTAATCTAAATTACTCTCACTTTTTTAATTGGGTTGACATTTAGAATAGTTCAGTTTTTCCAAAAACCATATAGGTAACTAAAGTGTTCAGATGAGATTAGCTAAATCCAAATAGTCCCCTTTGTAACGCCCGCCGGCGTGGAATATTTGATAACGGTGCTTTGAATAGCCGACATTGCACTCAAGTGCAATTGCAAGCACTCGACACAGTACATGCCGCAAACAATAACAATGGCTGTGATGACCACGCCTCAAGATTATAAGTTTATTCATCGACTGGTCTATGAAAGTTCTTGATAACAGCTATATACGTACTTATAGACAACTGTTTCTGCAAGTATAGTGAAAAAGCGGTGTTAATCAGCACCCTTATTGCATACCACACAAATTGTTCAATTTGTGATAGTAAAATCCAACGACCATACGGTCGTTGGTAAAATCACAATCTGAATAATTTTGAAGGATATTGCTAATCCATTGCTTCATTATTTGTATAATTTTGTTTGCTCAACAACGTAAATAACGCAAATATTTTTTTTAATTGCCAAAATGAAAGCAATTGCTACTGGTAGTTTGTTACGCAATTACCCCGCTGAACTACTCATGTGTCACAAGTATTAACAAAACAAAGGGCTGAATCAATCTATGTACTGGTCAAAACTTAAATCCATTATAACCGAAGCAAAAGCTATATTGTCAAAATTTTGGTATTTCTCACCTCACAGCCTAAAGAACCGGAAACCGAGGAATCTTCCCAAGTATTACAGATACGCCATTAAATTAAATTTCATAACAAATTATTGTTTCAATCAGCATATTTAATATTCCACTACGAAAGATCTCCAAACAAGAAAAAATATTTCAACATTCTCACACGGCCAGGCCACGTGTAGTATAACAAAAACACTGATTAGATTGTCCTACAAACTGTTGAATTATGGTAACTTAGCTCTGTGATAGAGTTAGCGAATCGAACGGAATCAGTGACGGCGGCATCCGTCGCGCCAGTTGAAACCGGTTAATGTTATCGTACCGGCCAGTATTGCTCACTGGATTCACTGCACACCGCTTCGTATGCATCGGACAATCACAATCGGATGTAATGTAACTGGTAACTGCATCGTATGCAACTCGTCGTATGCATGTATGAATCAGTGAGAATGTTGATAAGTCTTATTTTGGGCGAAATATCGTTTTGAGTACAAAAACTGATTCAGACTTCGGTTGCGTAAACGATATCACAACAATGGAGTGAAGGATAGGGTGGTCACCATCACCTTTCTTAAAAGAACCCAGGGCTGTTAGGAAAACAGTGAGATAGTCCTTACCTTACGTCCTAGCAGCCCAAGATTTAGGGTATGTTAAGAGAAAACCAAGTTCTTCCATCATTCCACTTAAATATACACCCAACCACTACAAAAACTTAAAATATCTGTGGGAATAAGGGCGCAGCAGGACACCGAAAAAATCTAACTTAACTTGGGAAGAATAACAAAAGTGCCTTCATTATTACCGACTTGAAAACCAACAATGATCCTACAGTAATACAGCTGAATGAAGAAGATTCGTTAACTAATTGATGAGCTATCCAACTGCCAATAACAATGAAACTAACAGAAATCCCTGGAGAAACGGTCAGAAATAGCCAACCGTAGTAAGAAATTGATCATCCTGCACCCTAATTGCGTAAAATAATATTAATCACGATCAGAATCATTTTAAACAATATTGCTAATCCATTGCTTCATATTTTCGAAAAATTTGTGTACTCAACAACGTTATTAACGCAATGGATGTTGTTGAACTCTCAAAAAGAAAGCCATTAATAATTACCCGGCAGTTTTGGTTTGGGAGATAAATTATGTGCAGCAAACGGTGAGATGCAGTAGATGTCTGAGTACTGTTTTGGCAGTACACTCATCTCATTAGGAATCATAAATGTAGTGTTATATAAGGAACAGAATGTAATAATAATGCTCTAGAAATACATTCTGCTAATATATCATCCGGTGCAATAAATACGTCACACGAAAGTGTCGCGTCGTAATCGACTGATCCAGACCACACGTAAATTTCGTATACCTACCTACGCGTAATCTATATCAGCCGATTACCTCGTGGTCCCGTATGAGTCAAATGAAATACCAAGTGTAGCCAAAACGTTAAGCCAAGTCTGAAGTCAGCCATTCAAATGAATTCCGACAACGAAATGAACAACGTATCTGAAATTCTCTAAATAGTTATTTACTGGATCCCTTAATCCTCCTAATGGCAGGGTCACCTTAATGATTGGAATTGTTTTGTGAGTCAATGACATGACTTGTGATTTACTGGGACAACGACATTCTTGTCGAATTAAATGTAGAATTTGTCTTAAATTCTTGAAAAACTGACCAAACAATTATTACACAACAAATAAAGTACCTACAGCTGAAATGTACGTGTGCCTTGGCCCTGAAGGCCCTTAATTATAACTTAAGACCGTCACTTAAAATGTTTGCCTTTGCCATAAAGAAACGCCTCCAAGGTTGGAAGAACCACCGGAAATTTAAACAATTACGCTCAAGGAAGTCCTCTCCTTGACCGCAACTGTTCAAAGCCAAAATTGAAAAGGAGACGTCATGTTTTAAAAGAGTGTCCGTGGAGTTTCTTGCCTGTTCTTCTCCATAGGTACCTACTGCGCTTTTGAATTGGCAACTAGCTTCATTTTTCTGATTAACCGACCCTTTGACAATTTAAAAGTGCCTGTAATTCTTTTATTTTAAAATAAATGGTTTGAATTTAGGGTCGGACCTTTGCTTCACCTAGTTTCTCCATATGGGTGAAGCACGAGGACTACGGTCCCGTGATCGGGTCCCGTGCTCCAACTGATGATCAGTACAGTCAAGTGATTAAGAAGAATATATAATTTAATAATATACTATTGAAATAATATGAAACGTTCTAATACAAACAAAAACTTCCCATTTAAAACCTATAATAGAACCTGCATTTAGACGACAGCAAAATAAATGGTCGAAGTATAGAAATAGTGGTCGTTACAAATAGCACGACACTGAAACATTGTAAGGTACTTATACACAAATTGTACCAAGTATTTGTTTGAAGATATTTTGCGTCACAGCATGAACTAGATCATTACGTCAATAACAATAAATTAAAATGTTTGTGAGTCAGTGTCCGCGATGGTTCTGTGTATCTTCAATCAGTCAACCACATGTTCCGCCTTCATAAAGATCTGGTAAAGTTTCGAAATCTACAATTTCTTTCTTATTCCCATTATGATCTACCTATCCTTTTTTCCCTCTATGTTGGGGTCAGCTTCCAGTCTAACCGAATGCAGCTGAATACCATATTTTTCATGGAGCGACTGCCTATCTGACCTCCATAACTCAGTTACTGGGTAATACGATACCGCTTGGTAAGACTGATTGCCAGATTTTCGGACTTATGACGACCCGTAACGACTGTCAAAGATTCACGAATGACAGCCGGGATCTACGGCCGGCATTGTATGTAAAGATTGACACCCATCAGGCATACGTAGCTTAACCTGATCGATCGGTCAGTGCGGCTGTAATTACTTAGCCACAAGCGGCCTACAATTTATTTGTTATTCCCAGTTATTATTAATATTTAAATCTTCATTTGCAAAATTCTTACCAATATAAACAGTACCTACCTACAAAACGTCTGCCCTTGCCAAAATTGCCAATAAAATGTTTCTCAATTAATCACTAACACTGTAACACAATGATGGATCAGACATCAGTTGTGAACCAAGTCTTTGTTTAAATAAACTCTTACACAAATAGCAGAGCCCAGAGGTACAAATATTGGAAGCTAAAGTCATTCGCCACCAAGGCATGGAGGAGACTAAACTATTCAAAGTAATTTGTTCCACAATTGATTTACAGCCAGCACTTTGCAACACAATTGAATTGGACGCTTCACAAATACACTATTGGATAATACTGGCCAGTGTTACTGCAAATTGTCCGCTTTAACCTGTTTCCATTCATCCTATTCATTTTAAAATTGCCAACGATAAAGAAATTACTTGATGTAATATCTACTTGTAATTTGGCAAATCTATTGTTTTGTAGAAATTTAATACATACAGAATATCACGCCTGTAATTCTCGAAGAGTTAGACAGAGGTGTCCACCCAGTTATGTTTAAGTCCCATGTAATAGCGGGCGAACCTATTGCCATCAACCTGGTACAAATCCACAATCCGGGCTACTACTGAGAAATTCTTGATGGAAAAATCTAGAAATCGAACCCAGAATCTCATGCTCCACCACTAGAGTGGTTGCAAGTGCTACTGCTGCTCTGGCAACGAGCCAGTTCTGAAATTTAATAGTCGAATTTAACGTCAAACTTATTACTTGTATAGAATCTAAGTATCAATCAACTCATGATTGATACTTAGATTCTATACAAGTAATAAGTTTGACCACAGGCATATATGCATTTGCTTATGCAGCCATACTTTCTCGATATATAAAAGAATCGAACAATTAAAACAATAAGCCTAGAATATATTATTTACAGATTACATGTAAGACAAATGCTTGAAAATGTCCAGACTCGAACTAGAATTATCCAAACTAGAACTGACCGATAGATGCTTACCTACGTGGAACTAATGTCTGCGATATTTATAAAACAAATACTCTAGCGATGCAGATAAAACTAGAGAAAAGATGTACTACTGTACAATTGGTTCAATCGTTTTTTTTCTATTATAAAAATGGCTTGTTATGAATAGTAAATGTCTCTTGTACAGTACTTGACTCATTTGTCTGACAGACAAAAGATTAGCACAAAGCATTTCAAAGACCCAAGGTCTATACAAAATCCATAAAGATTCCGTTATTGGCATATGACTTAGAAAATAAAATAGAATCAGAAGAAAGCGATGTAGCAGCACGGATGTCACTAGCCATTTTACCTTTCCAGAGCTTTTCTTACATTCATTGATGTCATAAGTTGTTGAAGAACCGCTAAGCACTGACACTTCTTTCTAAAATATTGGTACTTCTTAGCATATCGATGGCAAAATATTCAAAAATCTTTGGTCCAAAATTCACGCAATCTTCGCTCACTGACGCAGTCATAAGATCATCAAGTGCAAAGGTGACTCATGCGGCGCAGGATAGAAGGTGGGCTGTTATTTGTGGGGAGGTGTTGTATACGCATTTGGGAGCTATGGACAGAGAGAGGTGGAAGGAGAGTACAGAAGCATTTGCCTAACAGTGGGACAATACGAGCTAATACAAAAATCACGGTCAGCACTGATGATTTTCATTCAAGTACCACTAGCATGTGTTCAAGTTGATGAAGTAGATTTTATAACACTTGTTAATGAACCATATGTGTGTGTTGATAAAGTGAAAAGTTTGGAATTGAATGAGAAAGATACTGTTGGAAAAATCTGCTGTTATAACAACAGAAAAAAAAATTATGAGAGTGAAAACTTAACAAAACCAACCACAATTGGAACTGACACACTCGTCATTAGTTTTACCACATAATCAGCCTATAATGTTCCCACTGCTGGGACACAGGCCACCTCTGTGTGAGAGGGAGTGGGCTATAATCCACCACGCGGGCCCAGTGCGGTTTGGTAGATGTCACGTCTTCGAATTTTTGGTTCTAGGACATGCCGGTTTCCTCACGATGTTTTCCTTCACCGTTTTTGAGAGCAGTGGTGATGAAATAATTTACATAAAGTAAAGCACCTGTCTGGGTTCGAACCTACGACCTACAACTCGTAACCACCACTGCTCTCAGTCTTAGTTTTACCAATTACCACAATCTGTATCAAGACAATCATAACAAATAAACAAATTCCTGATCAGACTGGTATGCAAACATTCAGCAGCCATACAATCGATAGAGCATCAGAAACCTAATAAAACTATTATGATTTCCGTCGTACTCGTATGTTTAAATCTGGCATTAGAATGCGCGTACGCAGTACAATCTGCTACAGTTTTCCGATCCAGTTTGCACCGGTAACTGTCGATTGATTTTATAGGCTTCATTATAGCACTTGTAATAACTGCAACTGTTCGGCGCACGGGCATATTTTTATCGTGGCGATATTCTTTCGCGCACCCGGTTTTCAACTCTCTCCTTAGTGCAGAGAGTTCAAACTCCAACAATGTCTTTTCTTGACGCACTGAGATGCTCTCTGTTGAATTCTCAATGCTCGGCTTAATACCAAGAGTTGCAAACGCAATGCCAATCGCCCATACAAACCTGGGCTTATATGCGTGTGGTCACCCTTATCTATAAGGCAGAGGTCAACTACAGCACGAGTTATTTGCATCAACATTGTCATGGAAACTAATATTGACGATGATATAATATTGCTTGTTCATATAAGACTGCTGTTTATAAATAGACTGGAACTGGACATAAGATGATAAGATAAAGAAGGTTATCGGGTGCAAACTTGGTCTTAGGTATATGCGCTGAATGCACCTGGAAGTGGAGTGCGATACCTGATAAAATTAAATCATCATCATCGTCATTTCAGCCGAAAGACGTCCACTGCTGGACATAGGCCTCCCCCAAGCATCGCCACTTCAACCGGTTCTATGCTTCTCGCATCCAGCGGATTCCAATTCTTGAGGAAGGCTATAGGCTAACATCACGCTACGGCTCTTAGGAGCTGAGCAAAAAAG
Source organism: Amphipoea oculea (assembly GCA_945859645.1). NCBI lineage: Eukaryota > Metazoa > Arthropoda > Insecta > Lepidoptera > Noctuidae > Amphipoea > Amphipoea oculea. The sequence continues at coordinate 8,993,685 of OX243874.1, forward strand.
TCAGAAAGAGCGCTAAGCGAAAACGAAGTGCTATAGTGCGAGCAGGTGATGTGATGCGACGGGGTGGATCGGGGGAACAAGAAATTTCACACGGGCAATAGCTAGTACTAAATATCTAGAAGATTGAGTGTCTAGTAGTTCTACTCATACTATAGAGACAAAGTTAGATGGGTATCTTTCCATAAAAAGCCACAAAATTAATACTATAGCAAGTGTCCCTCTCACAGAGAGGAGGCCTGTGTCCCAGCAGTGGGAACGTTATAGGCTGATTATGTAAGTGTCCACAAAACACGTACAAATTGTTTTAGAGTGTTTTCAATTTGTTGTGTGTTCAGATTCAGGGCAACTTCGTTATTTCCTACTGCGCCATTTAAACTGGATTTAGAGCATCGAGCAAGAAAGTTTGAAATTGAATCCCATAGTGCAGATTGGCGAAGTACTGCACGAAATGAAATTGGGTCAGACTCGAAAATGGGAACTTTACACAAGTAACATCGTTTGCTGTCGGAAACACAATATTCTACAGTAAAGTATGTTTTGCGTTATACAGAATGATTTATTGAGAATAAATACAGAGAGTTGGTCAAAAGAACCATGAGACCGATTTTATAGAGAGCAAGAAATCTCACCCTGTATTGCACACACTAAAGGCTCTCGTAGACAGACAGGCGCGACGTGATGGTGCGGCAAGATTCTGGTAGAAAAATTTCCATGAAGTTTTCATAGAAATTGTTCTACTAGAAGACTCTATTAGAACAATTTCTATGAAAACGACGCGATAGTGCGACGAGACCGTCGCACTATCTCGTCGCGCCTGTCTGCGGGAGTCTGTAGGCATTTAACGAGATTCAAATCGTTTAAAAGGCCTATTACAATAATTTCTTCCTACTTCAGTATGTTCTATAAATAGCATAGGTATAAATTCAATGAGAACTACTAGTTCGCTAGGAAATGTTTTACATATCGTAACACAGGTAATCTACTTCCTATGTTCACTGCATCTGGTAGATTATGTTATCCATGTACGGTATTATCCTTATTTATCGACCATACCAAGGTTAGCTATTCTAAGGTAATATCCGTAATAATATATAATATGTATTTGTTTTATGTAACTGTATGTTATTCAGACACGCTGTGAACTGTCTACATATTTTGAGAATCTTATACAGGGTGAAATTGAAAACATGCGACAAATCGAAATGGGAGATTGTACTCATCATTATGAACAACTTTTACTAGGGGACCAAACCTGAAATCGCGAAAAAAAAATCAGCTGTTCCCTACATTTTGACGAGTTATGCGATCATAAATGTAGGGAACAGCTGATTTTTTTTCGCGATTTCCGGTTTGGTCCCCTAGTAAAAGTTGTTCATAATGATGAGTACAATCTCCCATTTCGATTTGTCGCATGTTTTCAATTTCACCCTGTATAAGTACATGATTGAATAACGTTCCCAGTGTACATAATAAAATTCAATCGTGTGATCCGTGATTTTCAATCTAGATCTTTCGTGACGTTTACAATTTCGATGTTAGGATTCAGTAGATAATTTCAATATAATCCTACACATAGTCTTGCCAGTGTCTTCATTTACTGTCGTATGTTCGTCACCACGTTGTCTAATATAGTGATCATATTGTTGTGACCCATTGTTATTTACAGCAGTAGTTTTCCTGTTTTTCAGTAGTCGACCCTTGAATGGGTTGAAGAACAAGCATAGCCTGCTCATTCCGTTTCGGCTGTAATATAAGGCCATTTTCTACTTTATTTTCAGTTGAAAACAACAACACAATGATGTCTCCAGATGCTCTAGAGCTCAATAAAATATTTAAGTAAAACGTTTTGACATTATAAACTTTTGGCGTTTCTTAAATAAATAATCCACCACTTTTTTACATTAACCAGGCATTCAAATTCATATAAAACCATGATTTCGAATGGAAACATAAAAATCATCGTCATAAACATGACGCATAGAAAATAGACAAATACAAAAGAGAACAAGCTTAAACAAGTAGCATTAGTCATCGTCATTATTGACTGACAGCCTTGTCGGTACCCTACTGCTGTGTATCGGACTCTGTGGGATAATTATAACACACTATCAGTAGCAATGGCTTTCATTTTGACAATTCTAAAATATTCATTGCGTTATTTACGTTGCTATAAGCCAGACTAACCCAACCAGTGCGGATCAGTAGGGATATGTGGAGCACAATGTTCCATATATCCCTACCGGTAACGATAATTGGAAAAAATCTCCAAGTATCCCTACCAGTGGAGATATATCAGTAGGGATATATGGAACAGGGGAACTTTTCGAACATATGAAGGCTTAGCAATATCGTTCAAAATTATTCAAATTTTGTTTAAAAGTGTGTTACGCAGGTCTCGTCCCTTTCACACTTCCCTTGTCATTATTAGATTAGTAGGTATAATGTAATTAGTGGCACGGAAACCCTACGCAGGCGTGGCAGCAATAACGTAGAGTACTAGTCTTGTTTACAAGTCTATCTTGAAGGTAAACAGTAGGGACTCAGATCATAGTGTTTCTTCTTACACAATCGTAATTAATTGGCGTTATGTATATCATCATCGCCTAAGGGAAATAAATTAAATGGCATACTTGAATAAGCGTAAGCACTTTGCGAAGACTCATCATCATCTGCCTGGCCTTTTCCCAATTTTGTCGCGGTCGGCTTCCAATCTAACTGGATGCAGCTGAATACCAGTATTTTACATGGAGCGACTGCCTATCTGAGACAGTATATACTTATGCTTTCCCTTATCCAACCCGTTTTCATGAGCTTTTCTTTGTGTAGGATATTATACATAGGATATTACCATATCTTTGGGGCTGATAAGAACAGTATTGTTAGTAATCTGTGGCATTATCCTTACCATTGAGATACGTAAGCTCGTTCGGGGACTATTTGTTTTCTGATATAAAAGGGTTTGAAAGGTCATAAAATGGAGGAAGTAGTAGATAATGTAATTAAGTAAATTTGGTTATAAAGCCAGGCGGTTGAGGCTGTGCGTTTGTCAGTGAATGAATTTAAGTAGTATTTTAGATTATGACTACATTTACCTAAATACCAGTTAAAATGAAGTACGCTGTAGTCTAAATTTTCTCTGAAAGATGAACATTAGTATTCAGGTAGACATAAAAAGAAACATAAATATTTAAAATAAAAAAACAGCTGGAATGCCATGCTCCAATTTGCCAAATTGTGCCACATTATACAGGCATTTCAAAATAATCCTACGAATTATACCATCCCACGCAAATAGCTTAATTCTCAAACGAATGTTAAACAAGCGAATTTGGGTCATTGGGTCATTTTGGGTCGGTGCTACATGTCTTTTTCTCCTTATCTTGTCTTTTCTTTTACCTATCTTATATTTCTAATCTCAGCCAAACAGCCTAATCTGCGTTCGCGATTTATTTGGCAAAAATGTAAACAAATATGAATTAATGGAAAAATAACTTTAATTCCTACACAATAAAGTTCAGTTTACGCTACAACTTCAAACATTTTTATAACTTTTTCAATAGTGCTAGTCACTCTGATATCAACTCAATTGTTATCAAAATAATGTTGATATTTGTTTAACTTGAACTTCGATTGATCGAAGAACTTGAAAGAGGGTGGGGGTGTGCAGCACCGCGCACTTTTACCTTAGGCAGGCCGCATACGTCCGGTTTCCTGATTCGGAATTCGGTTTCGGAATTCAGATTCGGAGACCCCGAATGCACGCATTTCATACAAAATGTTCTCTCCAGCGCACACGTTCTTAAATTTTCCGTTCTGAAACCCTGACGGAAAATTTAAGTACGTGTGCGCTAATGAGAACATTTTGTATGAAATGCTTGCATTCAGGTTTCCGAATCTGAATTCCGAAACTGAATTCCGAATCAGGAAACCGGACGTTTGCGCCCAGCCTTACATGGGACTTAAACATAACTGGCGAAATGTGGGTGCACTATAGGTACACTTCTGCAGAACCGTTCGGGGAAACAAGCCAAGATATTGTGTTATGTAAAAACCTTACGAAAGTAGGAACTCTTTTACAAAAGAAAAGATGATTAGCTCGACAAAAGCAAAGAGGAAACGCAAAGCACAGAAAAACGAACAACAAATAGTACGATTGTGTACACTTTTTATACCTAAGCCTGAGGCCCTTCCCATAAAAATAAAGGTAGGTAATCAGTTAATCACACAACACAATACAACCTTTGAAGAAAAAGTAATTACGAAGGTAAAGTAAAAAATGCTTTCAGAACAGATTTTGTTAAGTTTAATTTATTTATTTTATTTTGTGAACAGATTTTTGTCCAGGAGGATTAAAATCTGTTCACAAAATTAATTTATAGTTTCTATTTAATATTAGTTTCTACTCACAACTGCAACTTGTAACTACCGAAAACACTGAAAGTGAGGATTGAAGATCAAGTGTCACACAACGCACAGCCTAAACGCTAGGCCTAGAAGCATGAAATGCACAAGAGTTCTTTGGGTTACATAACTAAGGTGAAATATGGAAGGATTTTTTTGAAACATAATTTCGTACGAGTAGAGGAGTAAAATTGGTTACGAAAGTTTTTTTATGGAAGTTCGTAGCTGTTCGATAGGAAATCCCATCAAACACATGTACTTCTATTATATGCCGAATCTGTAACTTTTTCTGTTTGTTAAATTTTCACGACTCAATTGCTGCATAGATTTGGATGTGGTACTTATAGAGATGTCTTGACCTCTGAGGCATAGATACTTTTTTTAAGCAAAACTCTAAATGGTTGAAATGTGATGTTGAAGTTTTTGTATGGTAAATTCCGCAATCATCACGTTCTATGTCAAAGGCAAAAAAGCTACCAGTTCAACAGCTAAAAATCAAAATGCCAATGTAATTAGATCCCATGAAAATTACGAAATTCCTTTGTCACTTGTGACGCTCGCGATGACTGTACTTTATTAATTTCGTTACTTGACTCTTCAGCGGCGTCTGAAGGAATTTTCCACGGCAAAGTAATCAGTAATTTAGGTTACAGTATAGATGTGAAGAGATACCAACAGATTAGAAGGTAGTTAGGTACTTGTTACACGTAGGTACCAGGTACCTAATCATTATCAAAGATGACGAATACTTTTCTGATAATTTACTACGTGGTTTATCATTACTGCCATGAAATTGAAATAATGCTGTAAAATTCTATTTCTACTTTTAAAACTTCATTTTTATTACAGATAGATAGGTACGTTGATACTAATATATGAATCAAGGAAAGTAATATGACTCAACTACCATTTGTTCGGCTATATGGACTTTTAATAGCAGAAATACAGGAAAAAGCATTAATTGCTGAATGAATTCAGCATATGATTCATATATTCATTCATATATATAAATTTTTCGACGGTTATAGAATAGAATACTCATTACCAAAACAAAAATCAGCTGTTTCATAGAAAAGTGTACCTACGCAGTACGCGGTCAAAATGTATGCAACTACTAATATTTTTTTGATAACCGACGAATAATTTCTACGCCCGGTCTAAAATCATATGCTGAACTCATGGTTACAGTTAGGGCACTGGTTATTTTTTTTTCCTGTATTTAACATTGTTCAGGCAGGGACACATGGTCCTTCTATAGTTCACTATAGCCACCCAAACCCATAGCCCGTTATGTAGATTGTAGAGCGAGCCACACCTCCACATACAATTCAATGGAAATCTCATACAATCAGAAAATGCTATAAATACAAGTCTATTGACATGGACCAACTAATAAACGAGTGCAAAGTGTGCTAACGACTCTAATAAGCGCTAAACGACCATTAGCAGGTTACACTTAGACTTATATCTTTTTACGTCGATCGTTCGAGAATTCTCATTAGTACCTAATGCTATGAGGTTATCGATCGAACCCCTGAGCTTTGTAAGGTTCCAGGCTGCATCATCATTATCATCATGATCAAAATGAGCAGCCTTGTTACACCTGCTGCGGAGGATTGGCCTCCTCCCTCTTGTGTCATGCTTCCCTGGTCTGTGCGAGTCTCATCCAGGCTGCATACAATTCATAAAACTCTTAAGATAGTGTAGTGTAAAGCCTCAACAAGTCCATAATTTCTCCATAAAAATGACATACACTAACAAAACAGCCTCGAAAGTCATAAAAAATTAAATGACAATCAATAAAAGACTATTGACTGGAATCAATCAATCAACCTTTAAACAAGTGCTAACGAGTCAAATAAGCGTTACACTTAAGGCGACTACACGACCTAAAGCGCGGTCACTGTCGGACTGCATAGAAAAGAAAGAGAAGCGCGATGATACAACCGTGGTAATTTATTGCAAATATGAAGCAATTATCTATTTACAAAAACTCTCAAACACCAAACAAATAAAAACCGTATACTAAAATTCGGGGAATTAAATTGTCTTTTAGATGGTGAAAGTTTTATGAAAATACACCCGATAGTGTTTGCGTGATTATCGTTTTTATGTCCGCGGTAGATATTACTTTACAAATTAATTACACTATGTTAAAAAAATATAATTGCAAATATTCACATATCAAATTACGAAGCAAATGGTCTAGTATAACATTTATTTTTTTCAAAGAAATCAGTCCGGTCGATTAGACGTGATGTTGAATTTAAAATCATTAGAAGTCGTATATCTGCGCCTTAACATCGCTATACATACGTCGGAAAGTTCGAGAGCGAAAATGCCTTGCGATTGCGATGCTATTGTGTTATCGATCGGCAAGTACCCTGAGCCCCAATAAAGTTCCAGACCGCACTCTACTCTAAAGCCCGATTTACCATGTGCTATTTAGTCGTGGCTTACCATAAAGTGAAGCAGCAGTTAAAGTTGCAAATACAGTGTTTGAACGATACAAGCCATTTGTTGCTTCATTTTATTGTATGCCACAGGAAAGAACTTTGCATCGTGTCAATGGAATTGTCGGGTAAAATACAGAGACAAATCTTATCGTTAACTTACACTTCGACTCGATCTGTCAAATCTCACCCTAAGTTATCTCCATTTTAAGATCTCCTTTAATCCCTCGATGTCGAATCATTTAAATCGATATACATAGAGCCACACCTCCTGTGCAAAACAGCTTCTAAATCCATTAAAGACAACCATTAAAACACTGTTAAATGAACCTTTGAATAAACAACTGCAAATTGTGTTAACTAACACTTACCAACATCTCTTTACGTCGGAAAGTTCGACTTCGTTCGAGAACAATCCATTGACTGATCGACCTGACCCCAGGTAATATTCCAGGTTGCAATCAGTATGTGTGTTTACTACCTAATTGCCTATTATACGCGAGAGTTGTTGTCGTATTGAAAATCTGATCATTGAGGTGTCAGGTTGGTGAATGAGCGAAGTCGATACTTTAGATAGGTAGTGTCTATGTGCCTGTAAGTAGTTTCATTGGGTGGTTGGATCTGGAACTTATTAATTTCGATTTTGGAGTTTGATGAGTTTTGGTGAGCAGATCTACTGTTTAGGTGATGGTCAAATAAAATAGGACGCACTACGGAACCACTGGTAATCCTGTTATTATTGTAGAGTTATTGGGGTTTGCCATCTGGAATTTCTCAGTAGCAACCGGAGACTGATGTCCGTAAGGATTGAGAAGCCACATCAGATTTTTAAAATCTGATCTCATCTCTGGATTCGTTTCCAGTTGATAGCAATAGGCTTGCCCTGGGACTTAAACATAACTGGCGAAATCTGCGTGTATTATATGTATGTAGGTGTACCGCTACCTAACCCTTTAGGGATGACAGACATAATATATTATGTTTTTGTATCCGTTGAACTTTTGATTATATACTTGTAATCAAAGCGTTGAACTCTTAGATACATCTTTCATGAATGTCAATCAATCTTCGTTCCTGCTCCTGTGGCCAGGCATTTGCAACAAAATATACAGGGTGTATAGAATCTATTATATCTTTAGGAGTAGGTACCGAATGAACATTCGTTTGTTTTGTTTAAGATGTTTCACATCTGCCTCTCAATTGCCAGAATTTGAACGCCAAGTTTAGTGATACGGACATTCCTCGTTACGTTAATAGACATACGTCGTTAAAATCTTCTATTTTCGTTGACAGCACACGTGGCCAATTGTATCTACGTAGGACTAACGTTTTCTTCAGTGTGCGCCAAGCGCCAACTTTTATGCCAATTTATCAGAATTTTCTTCGTTAATCATTTCATTATTAGGTATTACTCAAAACAGTTAAGTATGGTAATGATTTGCAGTGACAAGGTGAGTAGGTAAGTAGGTGTTAAATAAAAAATATGTTTCAGAATAAGCTTTATATTTAAGTGTTTAATAGTTGAAAATCATCAGATCAGACGTCGTTGACAATACATGTAATTTTGAAAGTGTTTGCAAACAATATTAATGATACCTACGTAAGATTTTGAATTTGGTATTGTATAAAACTACTGCATACATCTAAAAATTTAAATAGGCCTACCTAACTACCTAGTGGCAGTCCAATAGGCGTAAGGAACTTTGATAAGCAAACGAAATAAACACATAGTTATATCGCTCCTTGATGCCTTCATCAAAATCTCATCGAGATATGCCTTAATTTTAGAATTTTTACTTTTATACATCTTACTTTTATATCACTATTATCGATTTCAGTTTCACTGATAGATAATACTATTAACAAAGCTGGTCCAAATACAGTCACAAGATAACATCGTAATAAAATCATGCGAAATCATAACAAAATTGTTTGTAAAACAAGGGCGAGCCCCGTTCTTATTAAATAAATTATCATTGTATTATTACATCGATGACTACAATACAACACTGCTTACATCAATATCGACAGTTTGCACTACGTGTACGTCATGTACGTGTACATTAATATAAAGGTACTCTTATTACAACTACTACAGTACAAATATTATAACAAATGTCTCATACTCCATCGTATTGAATTAAATGTTTTCAATTCTTTACCAATCGCCAAATGAAGCTGCTGCTGAATTTCAATTAAATTACCAAAGTTTTTACATTTTCTGAACAAATTTCAAAAACAAATACAATGTGTTTGTAAACAATATAATTATGTCAAAAATTATTACAATAAGGACTCTCACAAACAATAGGTAAAACTGAATGCAATTTCCCTTTCAGCTTAAATAAATAAATCCACGTTACTTACAAAATAACGAATCACAGATACCCTTCGCAAACTGCCACAAACTAACCTATAGTGACCACCGGGGTGATTTTTCAAATAATACTTATCAAACCCCAGGGTGTGCTTAAACTAAACGCAGTCTTAAAATCCATACAACGTACTTTCATATTACAACCTAAATCTGACAACCTGATCTTTAAGATATATACGGGACGATGACGACTAACAAACATGCAACAGCTAAGGAAAGCGAATCAAATGTATGACAACTAAAACTATTGCATTGTGTCGGTGTAACTTCAAACATTAGGTTCTCAGCATTCGAAAGACCTTAGGCGGTTAGTTAGCACATTCATGAAATGTCTACTCATCTCTTCGTGTTCACTATCGGGAACATATCACAGATAGTGTGTCGGCGCGCTCGGGCCGGGCTCGCCGCGCGGTCACAGGTAGGGCACGCACGCGCCACAGCGCGAGTGCCGCTCGGGGGACTCTGCGCGCGCCCTGCACACAAGCACGCGTTAGCTCACGAGCTCCTCTCCTCCCGCTTCGAATCCGAGCGGCCGAGGGCTCGCTTCAACTTCTCCACCAACCTGCTGTGGAATTTGTCCTCGCGCACGACGCTCTTGGGGCTAGCCGAACCCTTGCTGGGGCTGTCGGCGGTGCGCAGCGAGGCGCGCGACGGTGGCGCGCGGCAGTATGACAGCGAGCGCATGGCTGGCGCGCTGCGGTGCGGGCTCAGCGCGTGCGAACGCGCCGGCAGCACCGGGCCCTCCGAGCGCGACTCCGACACCTTGCGCACGCGCCCGCCCAGCGCCACCTTCTCCGCAGACTCGGACACCCGCCGAGACCGGTTCGAGTTGTACAGGTCCCAATCTTTCTTCACTACAGGCATCATGAACGCCATCTCTGCGGCGGTGACGGTGATTCTTCGGTTTTAACGTTTTTGGTAAAATATCGCCTTCGACACGACGAAAACTGAATCCGATCGTGGAAAATTGCTCGCCGATCGATAACTATAAACAATGTTTAATGTTCACTTAATTTTTTTGGATCTCACGAAAGTTATGTGTTTTATAGTAAAAACAGGAATTAATTTCAAAATTTTCCAAGGAAAGCGACAGTAGATTGCGGAAATGCCGGCTTTCACTTCAATGTCACGCACTGATTAGGTTAGGATGTTAACCCTAGGACGAATTGCGGTAGAATGAAGTATCGTGAAAACACAGTCTGATTATAAGGAAAATATTGGCGCCACCGTCGCGACGGATAATAAATGAAACCGAACTCTATCACTGTTGACTTGATAACTGATTAGTAAAGCGAAACCATAGTTATAAATAATATAAAAATTATGAATCAGTTATAGATCAATATTCTACGTAATTATTGATGGCCGAAAAGATACTAGAGATAACAACAAAAATTAATCACTAATATTAAACAAACCATGAGTCCGTCTACTCGTCAATAGATGGCAGTAAATAATGGTTTAGCTACTCTGCAAGAGATGGCGCTTTTAAGACTACTTCTTTATAACAACGCCATCTTGAATCATTTAACGGCAAACCAAGCAAGTTAACCCTACAGAAGCAACAGCTGTTCGCCAGCTATGTAATAATCTTCACTTCATAGGAGAGCCTATATACTTGGCAATAATCTACACTTGGCTGCTACCGAGAATTTCCTTATTGATGAAAAACCAGATATAACGCATTGCCTGATCCAGAGATCGAACCCAGAAACCCGCACTAAGCAGTACCGAAAGGGATTGCGCAATGACTATACAAGGATTGCCATACCATGGTATACGAATACGGATACGTAATGTCTTGTTTACGTCCCAGTGAACTCTTATTTTTGAGTCTTTAGGACCCTTTCGAAGTCTTTTACCTGAAGGAATTTTACAATTGATAAATTAAAACAAAACAATAAAAATAACTACTTTATTAAAATATAACATAAGGTGATCATTGTATTTATAATCAATATTACTTTATTTACATAACCCATAGTTAACAACAGTTAGGGACTCAACATTCACTCTAGAAACAAGACTATCAATTAACATTATTCGAAATAAAATAATAATTATAGGTATATCACATGATTATTAGGTGGGAGAAATTAACAGGTCAATAATTTTAATACTTTTGATCGCTACAATCGGTAACGTAATTAAAAGTGTACCCTAAGCACAATCAGTCAGCATAAAAATTTTAGGTATTTGCGCCATTGTTGTGTCGCCAACAATCGTAATAACAGAAATCGAAATCGTGAATTTAATTTTAATAAGATGTACACGTAAACATACGCACTTGGCCCTCGTAGTGTTTTATGGCCCACTCCCTCTCACGGAGAAGAGGACTTTGCAGTGGCAACGTTATGGGCTAAAATAACTATAACGTAACGTTGCATTCTAAGGGCGAGATTCAGAGTCCGCAATTTGACCTTAGATGACCTTTTGCTAAGTACAGTAAGCATCTTTTACGAGTATGAACTATAATCTCGCTCATAGTGCTAGGGTACACTTTGCTAGTTTCAACTACTCAAGGTGACTAATGATCAAAAGAAAATTAATAACAACACAAAATGTCATGGATTGGGCCCGCTAAACATTCATAAATATCTTTATCTAATAAAGCATAACATTATTGTGCCTAATATAATAATATACTTCAGCATAAAATAATAATGCAAGTATTAAATGGTTACCTACCTAGTGCAAAAAGCAATATAAATTAAGGTGGATCTAGTCGCGAGCTGGAACTCACTGGTGGGCATGGCCAAAAAGCACGCTGTCTCACCTGGCATCGTGTCCGACAAAGATAGTATCAGTGATGAGCAGTTAGATGCTTGTCTACACGCACAACGTCTAGTTCTCACACACACAAACACCGTTCTGAACTGCAACACGCGTGAAAAAATTCTAAGAGTCTTTTGGAAAATCAAGTTTTATGAAAAAACTACTGCATAAATCAATTACAAATTAAGTTTATTGAACTCTTCGATAACTAAATTTGTCGGTACCGACTTTGTTTTGAAGATTTTATAGTGCTTTTATTACTTATTGACACCCAAAGTTACGTTAAAATAAAAATAACAAGAAAAACGAATCTTTGTTGGCTCATAACTTTTGAATGGCTTTTTATTTTAATATTCTGTTTCCGTACAAACAAAATTAATAATAAGACAAAACGATATCATGTTTAACTTTGGATGTACAATGTCAAACAGTGGGGTAATACAGACAATACTCTCCCGAAATTTGTATGGAAAAATTTCGGCTAGTGTGATCTTAAGAGATTCTAACGCTTACAATAATATTCATTAACTCATTGGAGAATCAACAGAGAACAAGCTTTGTAAATATAGTTTGGGAGAGAATTTGACAAAATTGATGCTACTCTTTAATCTTCTTTTAAAACTAAAACTATGGTTTACGAGTATTAGTTTTTGTTCTATACTAAGTGGTACACAGTGACGAAACAAGTAATCGACAGTTATTATAACAAAGACTTACGCAGCAGACATCAGAATACGCGCACGAAAAAAAGTTTGTCACAAAAAAATATTCAGACTTTCTCACTCTTACACGTCTTTCGTATGAACAGCCCTTAAAACATTTAAAATCGCTCAAAAATAAATTCTGTAGCCTTATCGGCTTTTGTACCTCATTACAACCATTCAGAACTATCTATTAATGTCAATTTTACACAATGTTATGTAAAGTTCACTTCAGAAGCGTAATTACACTATTGAGTCATTGATCATAGTTTCCGTAAGCCGTAACTCATCAATCACAATGGATATATACTACGCAGAATTGATAAGTACTCGAGAATTCGCGATCGGGACTGTCTTTACACTTCTTTTACCTCTTTTCTATTCTCATGACGTCGACTGGACAGTTGTATTATGCTCATCTTTCGACTTTTCCGGGTCATAGTACCCGTTTAAGTTAACCATAGTCAACAGCTCTACCAAATGTCTTTGGTACCCACATTCCATCAACTTTGTCACCACTTTGTGCAAGTATTTAGCGAGCTTCTCGAACAAATGGAATAGTTCATCCAACTGAGGAAAACTTGAATGTGTGAACGATCCTTCGGGCTCCTTTTGCTGCCAGACGCTAGAAATAGAAAGAGATAGGTACTTAAATATACTTTTCGAAAATTTATTATTATTAATTATTTATTTATTATTATAAGCCTGTGTTGTCTCACTGCAGGGCAAAGGCGCCGCTTTCCTATTTCCACTTCTCCCGGTCTACTGCGATTGTGGGCCAATCCTTTAAGAAGGAGTCCAGCTCATCCCGCCATCTCTTTCTGGGTCTGCCGCACAGTCGTTTCCTGCCATTGGGGATCCACTAAGTGGTGGCTTTCGCATATTGCTGCTCCGACATGCGACAGATATGGCCAGCCCAGTTCCACTTTAGTCCAGCAGCTGTGCGGCCAGCGTCCGCTATTTGTGTTTTGGAACGAAGTATAGAGTTTTTAATGCGGTCTGTGAGTTTGGCACCTAGTATACTTGAACTTCGTTCCATAGCCCGTTGGCAGACTCCAAGTGCGGACTTTTGACGCTTTGTAAGAGACCATGTTTGCGCTCCGTAGGTAAGGGTAGGAAGAATGCACATGTCCATTAGCTTTCGTTTTAGTGAAAGCGGGAGAGGTCCTTTCATGAGATGTTTCATCGACCAATAGTTCTTCTAGAACATTTAAGTAAAGTAAAAACTACAATGTCATAATTTGTAGAACGGATGGTGAATATCCTTTGAAACGATAAAACTAACAGCAAAGAGTGAAGCACTTACCCCGCTTTCAACACCCGACTGAATTTCAATATCACTGTGAAAATATCATTTAAAAGCTTCATCACAGGTGTCGATCTGTTGTTGAGCAGGCATCTAAACAGCACCTTCTTTATATAAACCACATGGCACTCGTATAGATCGTCCAACGTTCGAGCTTTCTTCAAATCGTTCTCAAACTCCGTCCAAGATGTGAGAATGCAAGTCGTGACTATGTAGTTGTCGAGGGCTCGAATCATCGAAGACATTATGTGCCGATATATTTGCACTGATATGTATTGTGGCGATCTTAGCAATTTGCGGGGATGCTGATGTCTTGATAATTTTCCCGATAACTTTAAAAACTGTGACATAGAAAATTGTTTTAAAAATATATTCGTAAAAATATGATATATTCTTCCTTTTAAACAGTATAATACTTACTTCAAAATCTTCACCCAAAACCCAAAATACTCGTCTCATTTTGATCAGAAACTGGAACACTTTTGCGTACCGAAGTAATGCCTCTTGCGACAATATTATATTGAGGGGCCAACTGACCGTGTAAGTCAGGGATAGACATTGTAACACGTCCGGAGAACTGTGCTGGAAACTTAGAGGGGACTCAGTGATCGTGAATGATAGGTTCTCCGAAAACTTGTGCACGTCTGCAATAAAAAATAGTAACGAGTTATCCTCCTTAGAGCGTTACCCCGAATTTATAAGAAACATCACAGTGAGATATCAAGAATATGAATTTAAGATCGACTGCTTTTACGAGTCAAAAAGTTTAACCGATAATAATAGGAATTGGTGACAATATGTATAAATAATACTCACGTGAAATAGATGACCCGAGAGCTGTATCCAAAATGTTGTGCAAAGTAGCGAAATTCAAAAACTCTTGAGGATTCAGAGTCTTTACCAACTTCGTAAACAAATTATGACAAATACTTTTAGAAAATTCTCCATCCATCAGAAAGAAATAATCTTTCAAACTTCTCAAATGTTCGTACATATCCTGATTTACCAAGAAGTAAGTTAAAATAGAGTTGTTCACCACTTCTAGTTGGTATGTTAGCGGTAACATTACAGATCTTTGGAGGCAAGCTGTTAGTGAAGCAATATTGTCACACGTAATCTTATTTTGTTCTTCATCGCCAGAAGGGAAATGCGAAGCAAATATATTATTATAAGGTCGTTTCTTCACTTCGTCCATTATAACTGAAGGGTGAGTATAACAAGAGCTTTTCATTTCCAAATTCATTTTACTTGTAAAGTGATCCTTGGAGAAGTTTTTCATCTCTTTAATTCCAAAGGGATCGAAGTCCTTCAAACTGTACGACCCATCTAATACATTGAAATATGAATACTTTGATTTCACTCTACTGACTGGCGAATCTAAACATTTTGATGAGGAATTATCAGGCGTGTCACCAGTGTGAATGTCGCTAGTCATTTCTGATTCAACATTCTCTTCGTCGACTATCATTGGGAAATTAAATCCTTCAGAACCTAGAAATTCTTTGCCTTTGGACTTCAAGTCCTTACTAACATCACTTCTAGGAGTAAATGTTTCGGAGGTCATGGCGCTTTCGGGAGGTATGTCTGCCGTAGTTGGTGTTTCCACGTCCAACTAAAATAAGATGGAATTATTTACATAGAAAATCAATCACTATGCGAAAATAAAGGATTAAAATGTGACAAAAAATTCACTGTACAAACTTACCCTACTACTTACCCTTGGGAAATATTCGCCTGGAGTGACGGAGCCTGTGTTAGGTGTAACTTCGAGTCTAAACGTAGATGAAGAAGGATCTCCATAGGGTTTTAAGTTCAACGTCAACGCTGACCTTTTGCTGTCCCTTTTAAGACTCTCTGTCTTTGTGCTGAAAATATCGTTATCCGCATTCAAAGTCTTTTCCTTGTTACGCACTGCCTCTTCCTGCGCCACATTCGCAGGTTCCCTTTTAACATATGCTTCGGCAGGAAGGTTGTATTCTACTCCTAACACTTTTTGCTTGTTTACCAGCGCCTCTTTCTGTGCATCAGTTTTTGACATAGATGGTTTTACGACTGGTTTAATGACATCAAATTCTGTACCCAACACTTTTAACTTATTAAATTTCGCTTCTAGGAATGGAGACCAATCTTGAAAGTTATTTTCTTCGTCAATCGTTGCAACTTCTATAAGCGGCGGATCTGTCAGTTGATTATTCTCTTTATCAGTTTGGCCAAATTCGTGAGACATGACCTTGTGCTTATTTAACAACGCTTCTTTCCTACTGTTTTGATATTGTAAAATATCGTAACCATCATTTAGTTTGCTGCCTATTTCGCAAGAAGATTGAGTATGTAGTGTACTAGAATTGTCGTCAGCTTCAAATTCAACGACATTGCCTTGAGCATCTAGTGCTTTATTATTATCGTTTTCATTGCCATTCTCGTTAGCCTTAGAAACACCGAAAAAGCTTTTGGCAACATTACAGAAAGCGCTCAAAACTGCCCCGGAACCCTGTGCCCTCATCTTGTTATTGTCGTACTCCGAAGGGTCTGCGCATTCTCCTACCTGGTCCGCAATAACTGATGAGAATGTGAGACTGGGGTCTGTATCGTTATCATTTTCATCTGTCACACTCTCTTCTTTATTATCAACATCATCTTCTACTGATCTCAACATATCGCTCTGTATGGACATCGCCATCAGTTCTTCATTTTTCTGGTGTTCGAGTTCCAATTTCTCTCTCTTCAAATTCCTCTCTTCGGTGGACAACAGCTGCATCCTACTCTGGTCTAACTGTAAACGTTTTATTTTCCATTCTGTGTGCATCTTGCTCTTCTCTACTTCCATGTTTAGTTTTGAGTAGTACTCCATTATTTTGTTCCTGCAATTTTTTATTATGTTGTAGATTTGTATGGAATATAAAGAATCTGAATCATTTTGTAACAATTTTCAAACTGTTAGGTACTATGAATTAAAAGACAAATTAACAAATTATTAACCACGGAGATCATTTGGAGACAAAATATCAACATAGCAAACAATATCAATATCGTTTGCTATGTTGATTTATCATATTATATTTACATTTATGTTGCAATAAATATTTTTTACTCATAATTTCGTGTAACTACTAACAGCTGATTACGGATTTCTTAATTTAATTTAACTTTAACCAAATTAAGTTAAGTAATTAAAACTTTTTAAATTAGGTACGGTACTTAAAAATCCATACTAATATTATAAATGCGAAAGTGTGTCTGTCTGTTACCTCTTCACGCTTAAACCGCTGAACCGATTTTGATGAAATTTGGTATATATGTAGTTTGAGTCCCGGAAAAGGACATAGGATACTTTTTATTCCGATATTCCCACGGGATCGACACTTATGCGGGTGAAACCGCGGGGAGCTGCTAGTATTTCATAATTATAGCTTACTTTTCATCATCCCTGAGTTTGGAGTCCACTTCTTCCGTGGCCTTTTCGGCGGCATGTTCCAGCTCAAAGCGCTTTCTTTCTCGTTGTCTAGCTTTACATTTAGCTGCCTTAGCCTCCGCCATAGCAGCTTCTAGGACTCTTAGCGAGTGCTGCTTCTCGGCTATTATTAACTGAGCCAATCTTTTGCGTTCGGCTAAAAATTATATGAACTTTTTGAGATATCGAAAACATGGTAGACAGATAGGATTTGTCAAGAAATTAGTTTTTTTTTTAATTCTAGGTCGTAAATAGATTTACAAAAGATAAACTTTTTAAAGGCTTTTCGAATTTATCATGGAAAAATGGAGAGAAAACTCACGCTCGCCATACATTACAAAAGCTAAGTTTTAGCTTTACAAATCTAAACTTGTAATTGTTAATTTAAGAGGGATCTCATTTTATGCATGAAATACCTTAAGTCACCCAATGACAAACAACGCTTATTTCCGACTTACCAACAATCTTCTCCATAGTTTCAGCTTGCTTTAAAGACGCCATTTCAGTGAAAGCCTTTCTCTCAGCCTCTCTCTTCAGCAGTATCTGGTCGAAGGTCACCAGCTCTCCGCTGACAAACAGACATCTTGTGCGATACACGTCCAGGACTTGTTGCTGGCTCTCCAGCTCTTGGAAGCTGGCGCAGCTCTTCACTGATGGGTGGTCCGAGGATATTAGAAGGACTAGGGGGTCCTAGAGATGATTTTGAATTGTTAAATAGTTATAAGTAAGCAATTCTGCGTTCGCTATTTAGATTCTAAAAATATAAACAAATCTGTGAGGAGAAAATAACTTTAAGAGTAAACTAAACGCGAGCTCGAACTCACTGGTGGTCATGGCCAAAATCACGCTGTCTAACTTGGCTTCGTGTCTGACGGAGCTAGTATCAGTGATGAGCAGTTAGACGCTAATCTACACGCACAACATCTAGTTCTCACGCACAGAAACACCGTTCCGAACTGATAGGCGCATAAAAATATTTGAAAAGTGCTTTGGAAAATCGAGTTCTATGAAAAATCCACTACATAAATCAATCACAAATAAAGTTTTTTGAACTCTTCGATAACTGAGCTTTGTCGGTACGGATTTAATTTTTAATATTTTTCAGTTCTTTTATTACTTATTTACACCCAAAGTTACGTTAAAAATAGCAAGAAAAACGAATCTTTGTTGGCTCATAACTTTTTAATGGCTTGTTATTTTACAATTCTGCTTCCGTACAGACACAATTAATAATTAGACAAAACGATACAATGTTTAACTTTGGATGTACAATGTCAAACAGTGGGGTTATTCCCGCTCGGTAACACCCTGTCGTCAACACTGTTGACGATCGGGAAAAAAAAGTTTCGTTCGTTCACAGTGTTGACGAACGCTACTTATTATTTCGGGTAATTCCCGTTCGGTAACACCTTTCGTTCCAGTCGTCAACACTGTTGACGATCGGGAAAAAAAAGTTTCGTTCGTTCGCAGTGTCCATGAATGCTGGTTTTTTTTTTTAAATATGGAAATAAAAATAAAACATGTCATGGATTTTTAAAATGTTTTAATGGATTATGTTAGATCTTTTAAAACACAATTAACTAGAAAATAAATAAATGGCCTTATCATGTGCATAATAACCATTTTACACTTTGATAAGTAATAAAATTGTGACATTGATTTAACATAATCAAATATAGTTGAGAAAGTGACATATAGTGAAATATAGTTGAGTGAGTGAGAGTAGTGAAAATTAGATGATTATCTGTGATACATAATAGTGTACTTAGTTTTCATTTAGTCACTTTCGACTCATCACGTGACCAGAGGGCTGGCCTATTTTTTGGCCAAAGAATCAGCATTGCCATACAACGTGGCAATGCTGCCAGCCTTTTGGGCATGTTTCCCGTTGACAGTGATGCGGACGAATTTTTTGACGCCCTTTGATTATTTTCCCTCCCTTTTTATATACTTGTACATATTATTATTTTAAGATTGCCTGTAGGTAATTGGTTTAATTGAAATAAATGCTTTGAGTTTGTCACTTTCTCAACTATATTTGATTATGTTAAATCAGTGTCACAATTATTTTATTACTTATCAAAGTGTAAAATGGTTATTATGCACATGATAAGGCCATTTTTTTTTATTTTCTAGTTAATTGTGTTTTAAAAGATTTAACATAATCCATTAAAACATTTTAAAAATCCATGACATGTTTTATTTTTATTTCCATATTTAAAAAAAAAACCAGCATTCATGGACACTGCGAACGAACGAAACTTTTTTTTCCCGATCGTCAACAGTGTTGACGACAGGACCGAAAGGTGTTACCGAACGGGAATTACCCGAAATAATAAGCAGCGTTCGTCAACACTGTGAACGAACGAAACTTTTTTTTCCCGATCGTCAACAGTGTTGACGACAGGGTGTTACCGAGCGGGAATAACCCAAACAGTGGAGTAATACTCTCCCGAAATTTGTATGGAAAAAATAATATAATAAATAGAATAAATAATATAACGAATAGTGGCACCTTAATACCTACATATAAGGTTCAGTTACTGCTACAACTTTATGGCGCTAAAAAACTTAGTTCTTTAGATGCGTATTTTTTAAAGCTATCCGATGGCATAAAAATCAACTTTACGATTTCTTTTGAGATACCGTTTTTGCGCTTAGTAGGGCAGAGCATCGGGTGTAAAAAGACAGGACAAAATTCGGAACACCATGCTGCGTTCCAAAACGGGTATAAATAAACGTAGGCAAGAAGGCTGCCAGGCTCAAGGTATTGGGCGGGTCATATCAGCCGCATGCAGGATGACAGCTGGGAAAAAGTTTCCACACAATGGGTGCCTGAAAATGGACGGCGCCGCCGAGGTCGGCCCAGAAAGCGGTGGCGAGATGACCTGGACGTGTTCCACGAGTGCTGGTGGAGGTGGCGCGGGAAAAGACTTCCTGGAAGGACTTGGGGGAGGCTATAGCCCAACAGTGGGACAGACAAACAAAAAAGATGCTTTATGCCAAATAGTTTATACTCACGGTCGGGTTACACAGCTTCAACAACCTCAATGACTTGCCACATAGTAGTATGAACTTAGCCAAAGCCTTCAAAAACTCTGGTACGGCCACACTCTGCGTTATATGGAACCCTTTGTCCCAATATCTTTTAGTACGATTATTCACGTACTGATTGTCTTTACGTATGAAGAACTCGTTGAATCTATCATCTAATTCGCCTTCGAATATAAATCTTTCGATAAACCTAAAAAAAAATGGTGTTATTTGTCTGAGATACAATTTGATGTCATAAAATTATAATATACGCGGTAATGGAAACTACGAATTGTTGTTGTTGTTACAGTCAGCGTATATTGAACAGCAAAATGCCCCAGTTTCCATTGACAAATTCGATAATGAACTCAATCACTACTAAAATAGAGTTGGAAATAATTGTAAATCATTTATTTATTATTGTTGTTCAATACTTACTTGAAATAAACTGTGCAGATAAAATATAGCGAGTCGAACATGGTGAGCGTGGTCTGTCTGTGAGTAATTAACGATATTTCGTTGAATAAATACGACATAAGCTCTGCTCCGTGTGGGATTGATGACTTTGGATCTGGAAATAATATAATTAGCTTACAAACAGTACAAAGTAAATTAAATCATTTAGAAGACAAGACTTTTTTAATTGATTTTTCACCCTAATTCTTTGATCGATTATATTTTAAATTATTCAAAAAAAATATTTTCTATCCTTATGTGACTATAGAAGGTTGGCTTTAAATGATTTTTACGAAAGATTTTAGCTATAGTAATATTCAAACTATGCTATTCGGAGCAGTGGTGGCCCAGTGGTAACGACCGCGACTTGCGAGTTGTAGGTCGTAGGTTCGAACCCAGACAGGCGCTTTACTTTGTGTAAATTATTTCATCACCACTGCTCTCAAAACGGTGAAGGAAAACATCGTGAGGAAACCGGCATGTCCTAGAACCAAAAATTCGAAGACATGTGACATCTACCAACCCGCACTGGGCCCGCGTGGTGGATTACGGCCCACTCCCTCTCACAGAGAGGAGGCCTGTGTCCCAGCAGTGGGAACATTATAGGCTGATTATGTATGTATGTAGTAATATTATAAAGAGGTAAAATTTGTTTGTTTGTTTGTACGTATGTAGGGGATAATTTCTGGAACTACCAGTCGGATTTGAAAAATTATTTTTGCATTTGACAGCCGAATTCTTGAGGAAGTTTATAGGCATCGCCCTTAGGAGCCAAGCAAAAGGAAAAAAAGTCAGATAGAACGCTAATTGAAAACGAAATAGTAGCACGGGCGAGTGATGGGATGCGACGCTATGGGTCGGGGCCGAAATTTCACGCGGACGAAGTCGCTGGCAGAAGCTAGTAGATGATAAGAAGGTAGTAGATGATAATTTAACACTGGCCAAATTCAACTTCCCTTGGAATTATTGAATTATATACAGGGTTATTTGAAAAACACCAACAACCTCTTAAGAGGTCATTGTACTCATCATTATAAACAACTTTTACTATGGGACCAAACCTGAAATCGCGAAAAAAAAATCAGCTGTTCCCTACATTTATGTTCGTAGAACTCGTCAAAATGTATGGAACAGCTGATTTTTTTTTTCGCGATTTCAGGTTTGGTCCCATAGTAAAAGTTGTTCATAATGATGAGTACAATGACCTCTTAAGAGGTTGTTGGTGTTTTTCAAATAACCCTGTATATTACAGAAAATAAAAATATATCAAATAAATACCTGTATCTATAAGTTTATAAATAGAAGCAATGGTTTCTATCTCATATTTGAGTGGCTCCATATGATGAAGTATTTGTAACAGCGTCGGCATTCTGTTTAAATCCTCTTCGTCGTCCTTACACGACTCTTCGTAAATATCTGTGGCGTTCAAGCGAAACTTTAATAGATATCGCCTTATTACCTCTCTTGACGCCTGAAAATAGTCAATTATGCACTTTATTCCTTTTAGGTGCGAGCAGTGGTGGCCCAGCGAGTGGTGATGACCCTGTGGCAACTGTGCGACTTACGAGTTGTAGGTCATAGGCTCGAACCGAACCCAGACAGTCGCTTTACTTTGTGTAAATTATTTCATCACCACCATCTTAAAACGGTGAACGAAAACATGGTGAGGAAACCGGCATGTTCTAGAACCAAAAAATCGAAGACATGTGACATCTACCAACCCGCACTGGGCCAACGTGGTGGATTACGGCCCACTCCCTCTCACCAAGAGGAGGCCTGTGTTCCAGCAGTAGGAACATTATAGGCTGATTATGCTAGGTATGTTGCTGATGTGCTAGGTCGCTCAGCGCGCTATGGAGCGAGCTATGCTCGGAGTCTTATTGAAGGATAAAATCAGGAATGCAATTATCCGTAAAAGAACCGGAGTTACCCACATAGCTTGCAGAGTAAGCAAACTGAAGTGGCAGTGGGCTGGCCATGTTTATCGAAGGACCGATGGCCGGTGGAGCAGAAGAGTCCTGGAGTGGAGACCGCGTATCGGCAAACGTAGCGTGAGACGCCCCCCTGCTAGATGGACGGACGACCTAAAGAAGGTGGCTGGGACAGACTGGATGCGGAAAGCGGAGGACAGGGTGTTGTGGCGCAGCCTGGGAGAGGCCTATGTCCAGCAGTGGACTGCAATAGGCTGAGTTGATTGATTGATGCTAGGTGTGATGCCCGTGGACGAGCCTCAATGACGGACCATTGAGGCGTTCAAAGTTATTACAGCAGATGTAGGACGTAGATAGTGTTTAAGCATCTTTAGTTCTAGTGATAATATGTGTATTAGTCTTTTGGTTCCCGCTGCTGATAGGAATCAGCTCAACGGACGAAAACATCGAAATACCCTGGAATACCATAACGGAAATATTAAAGGCGGCTGCCCAGGAAACTCTGATTTTTCAGCCAGTTCTCTCCAGAGACCATCGACTAGCTCTTGCTAACCTACAAAAGGCGAAATTTTTACAAAGTAGGCAACCAGATAATCCAAATAGGCACAACCTAGTAAAAGAACGTCAGGCAACATTTCAAAAGGTCAAATATCAGGAAGAGTAAAAAGCATGCAGGACCTGCCTCAACGGTCTGGGGAAAAACCACCCTGCAAAACGCATGCAGATGTTATACTTTTTTTACGGCAGAAACAAACTTCAAACCAAACGTCGAAAAAAATCTACTTATATACCGATGACCAAATGGGAGCAAATATTAAAAAAATCCGAGGGCCATCTTATACCAATAGTTAATATAAAAAAGCCGATAACCGAAGTACAGTGTGATGGACCCACTGCGGATGACGTAATGGGAATCATTAATAAAATGCGGAACGGGACAGCTCCCGGAACTGACCAAGTGGTAATCGAGCTTTACAAAGCAATGCCCCAAATAATTCTAGAAGCCGTCACCAATCACATGAATAAAGCTTGGACACTAAACGAAGCACCTGACACGTGGCTGGAGACAGTACAGGTACCAATTCCAAAAAACAATAACCCTAAGGATGTGAATGAATATCGCCGCATATCGGTTTGCAATACGGGTTACAGAATTTACGCCTCCTACGTGCTTAAAAAACTAGATGAGATTATAACGGAATTAGGCAACTACCAAGCTGCTTTTTTAAATAATAGATCAACAGACGACCATATCTTTACGCTTAAAAAGACCTTAGACGAAGAATGGCGTGCAGGTAAAAGAATTTATGTACTCGCCCTCGACATAGAAAAGGCCTTTGACAACGTCGACCTCAATGTACTAAGGGATATCCTATTACAACGAACCAACAAATCGCTAACCAACAGGATAATCAAGGTATGCATGAATGAACGTACATGCATCAAATGGTGTGGCCAGCAAAGTAGTTGGATTATTAAGGGAAAGGGAGTTAAACAAGGTTGCCCTCTGTCCCCTCGCCTGTTTACACTGGTCATCGACGAAGTCCTTAGAACTCTCGAAGAGGAAACCCAATTAATAAAACTTGACCAGGATCGTGAAATCTCACTCCCCCTAGTACTATCATTTGCGGACGACCTTATCATCATTACAGATGACCTAAAAGGGTTAGAAGGTATCGTATACCATATTAAACCCCTACTAGATAGTGTAGGCCTCCAAATTAACGAAACAAAAACAAAAATACTAATTAGGGACCCCATAGCTACACAGATAACGACACACATAACCCTTAATGGAATAAATATAGCGACATGTGACGAAATTAAATACCTAGGTACATACATAACGTCTACATTAAGCAGAAAAAGAACTATAAAAAAACGTTGCGAACAGGCCATGAAAAACGCCAAATCGTTAATACCATTCATAAATAACTCAAATATGGACTGGAAATTAGCCAGACTCATGTATCGAATGGTGATCGTACCGTGCATGATACATGGTTTGAAAGTATCGGCACTTACCAAAGCCAACAGGTCAAGACTTAGAAGATACGAGCGAGTTATCATGAGAGACTTGATTAACCACTCTAGGAATAAACCAAGACAAAAGAAAATGCATGAAATCTTAGACGGAAAAACAGTAACCAAACGCATCAAGAACCACAGGATGTGCTACCTCGCACATGTCTACAGGCGCCGCAAACCACACCTGCTGCATGCAGCAATGCAGTACAAGGCCAAATCCAGGAAGGTCGGCCGACCTATTTACACATGGAACGACAATTTAAAACAGGACATGAAGTACTTTGACAAGGAAATCAACTTTTGGATGAATACAGCCGAAGACAGAAGTAAGATCAAGATTGCTGCTAGTGAGATTTACAAAAAACCGGAAACGGAGAGTAGCGAAACATCCGATGACGACATGGAAAACAGCAACATCCAACACAACACAACAGAGCAACGATACAAAAGAACCGAGAAAGCAGTAGAATCCCGCCAAAAGACTCAACGATGAAGCTCGACCTGAACCAGCCTGACGGCAAGGTCGTTAAAAGATGCCCATCCATAGATATAATTACCCGTCTTTCCACTAGTCCAATGCTTACTCTAGGATGCATATCCGGTAGGCTCTTAAATCCTTACCTATCCCTCGGGCACGTCTTCCCTACCATTACCGCGCCCCCCGGTCTATTCCTTGATATGCAATGGTCGCTGTAGCACCATGAAAATGAGGCTACAGGAGCTAGTGCGAATCTTGGGGTTCATTCGATTAATCGAGTCTGGTTTAACCACGCTGGGATCGGTGCAATTCATTCATTCATTCATTCATAGTCTTTTGGTTCCCGCTGCTGAATAAAAACCTCCCTTACTTCATTTGACTTATCCCTATCTGCTACCATTTGGAGTTCATCTTTCAAAAACTGTCTAGTTTGAACATGCTCTCTCGTTCTGGGCCGTCGTTCGCTGCTATTTGAGACAACGTGTTCCGTTGTTTTTGCCCACAACTCCCCAAGTTAGCCCAAGTGCAAACAAGTGATTTTTTAACGAAACGATTTTTTATAGTGCACTGGAATTTCAACTCTCGGTACTAAGCATTGAGAATCCTACAGGGTGCATCCCAGCGCGTCAAAAAAATAAACTGTTGGATTCTCAACTGTCGGCGCTGAAAATACAGAAGATAACAAAAATCGCCCGTGGGCACGAGGGCTTATGACGTTATCAACACCGATTTTTCATATATTGGGAAAACCACTTGTTTTAAGAATGTATCATATCCCCTTCAAACTTACCTCATAAACAAGCCCATGACTATGAAAATGATCCTCCAGTGTATAATTAAATGCGAAATTGTACAGTCTTCTATAGTAAGTGCCGACTAGCAACAAATCGGAGACGTAACCTCTGATATGTTCCTGTGATATGCACTCCAGTATTAAACCCTCTTTCATGTAGAAACTGTTCGTTTCCTGACTGAAGGGGAAGGAACTTGTTTCTACGCCAACTGCAAAATAAATAACTCTCATTAAAGGAATTTTAATTTCTATGGAGACACAGGCACAAACGCTGAAGTAGCCGCCAAGCTAAAGAAGCAGAAGACGCAGATTTTCAACTTTCGGCGCTGAGCCGAGGGTTGATAATCCAACAGCGTCCTTTTTTTAAGCATTCGTTTAGGTGTCCCTTAGCGTTAGTGAAAACGGGCAGTAATCAATAATTCAGTCCACTGCTGACTCAGCTGGCCATAGGCAACTCCCAATATGCGCCAAAGCACCCTGTACTCCGCCTTTCTCATCCAGCTTGAAACTTAACTTTTTAAGGTTGCTAAGCCATTGTATTGCATTGCTTAGATACATATAATACTTACTTATTAAATACATGATATTTCTGATGAACTGCTTTTCCGATATGACATTTAGATCTGATACCATGTTGCTATATCTCTGTCGCCATAGACAATGCTCTCTTGATGATGATGCCAGCAATTGCCTCTCATTGATTGGCGGCAATTTCGCTGAAACATAATTAAATGAGTCAATTTAGAATGTAGATCATCAGACGGGGAGTTTAATAGTACCACAGAACGGGAGCAGAAGGTCAAGCTAGTGCAAAGTGAAGTGCTACTAAGATAGTCTTAAGTCTTATTTATTAACGCAAGTTTTGTTTTTGATAAAAATATGTATTTAGATTAAGGTATAACATGGATCAAGGTATACTATGGGCCTATGTCGCCTGAAAATAAATGGACTATTATTGTATTATTATCTAGCTTCTGCCCGCGACTTCGTCCGCATGAAATTGCGGCCCCCGACCGACCGCGTCGCATCCCATCGGCGCCCGCACTATTACTTCGTTTTCGCTTAGCGTATGAATTGGGCTATCAAATGCAGAACGAATTTTCCAAACCCGACTGGTAGTTCTAGAGATTAGCGCGTTCAAACAAATAAAAAAACCAACAAACTTTTCAGCTTTATTATTAGTAAGTACTAGCAGCGCCCCGCGGTTTCACCCGCACAAGTCTCGATCACGTGGGAATATTGGGATAAAAAGTATCCTATTTCCTTTCCTGGGACTCAAATTACCTCTGTATCAAATTTCATCTAAATCAGTTCAGCGGTTTAAGTGTTAGATGTGGGCGCCGCCTTAAAAATTCTCGGCGGCGGCGCGCTGACCAATTTCAATCGGCGGCGGCGTGGCGCCGGCGGCGTAGTTTTCTACTATCTCCAACTAAAACTCTCAATCCACTCTCTCTCTACTCCTTATCTTCTTTAAGCCGGCTGTATCGTTTTAGGCGAACGACAGGAAAATGTCAGTCGTATACAGTACAGTAAATACCTTGTCCAGATCGGATCATCAGGAACAAAAAAAACAGTTTTCCAAAGGGACACTTTAATAGCCTAGTAAACAATTTTTTAATATAAACACAGATAATAATAATTATAAAATATGTAAGATTGATAATCAATCTGCGAGATCTTTTGGCCGTAACTGTTAGCCCAGCTACCGAGAATACCCTCTTACTCGGAGTGCTAGTGGCAGGTTTACAGAGTAAAGCTCTTGCAAGAGCAGCAAGTCATCTTGCTGCTCTTGCTAGAGCTTTACTCTGTAAAAAAGAAGCATTTCCTCATGAAAATGCTTCTTTTTTATTATTTCAATAGGATAATAAATCACCATTTTTTGGTTCTGTAGGATCAGCACCAGCAATGTAACGCCAACATTCTTGCTCTATTGGATCACCTTGAATGCTTGGCATGAACTCATACTATGTTTCCTTGACAGTTTGTGCAATAATGATGTGTCAATTACATTGCTAGTGCTTGTACTTGCTGCGTTTTCGGCTAAAGCTTCTGGCTCGTTATTAATATTAATGATTTCCCTGATGTACGAGGAAAGGAATGACGTACTAATCATATTCCGGTTTTCAAGATATGAATCTATTTCTGACAGACTCATGAAGCGGTTATCTAATAGTGCTGCTGCGACAATGGGCTTTGTTACTGGGAATCTTTTATTTATTTTTGCCATCATGTTGCGTTTTAACCGTAACATTATTAGCGCTTTATCATCTTGATTGATCCTTAATATAATACGTCTTTAATCTCCTAAAGAAACACCAGAGCAACATTCATCGTGCATGCTTTCTGAGACGACAAGATTTCGACGATTTCTCGAAAGCTTCTCAAAAATTTTACCAGATCCTCTAAAAGCATCCACTCACTCTGAGTTATTCTGAGTTCTTCTTGGCCAATCTTCCTCAACATATTATTTATAGGTTCTCGGTTGCATATGTGGATTACACTTTCTAGCATTTCTAAAATGCTATGCCGACGAGTTGGGGTCGCGGTTTTGATTGTTGGAATATTTTTGTGATGTTCACACGTCTTTACGCCACTCACGCCGCGCGGTGAATGTCGGCGGCGGCGGCGGCGTGCGGGTGGCACACGGCGGCGCACTGTGGACGGAAAACCAAGCTCCCCTTTCGTAGGATTTTTGAAAAATAAAATGTTTTATTTGATGGTTTCAAGTATACAGTTTTGTTGAGTACATTAAAACATTAAGTAAATTAGTAGTTACGGGTTTTTTTTTTCAACCTATAGCATAAAAAAATGACTTTATATATTTCAAATGTATGAAAATGGAATTTGTTTTCCTCATAACTTTTGTCTGTCTTGGATTGTAAAGCTGAAACTTTTAGGTATTGTTGCCGAGCTTATACTAAAGCTACCTGACCTTTGACCTTGACTCCGTACTTCCCCGTTCAAAAGATATGAATGAATTAAAAATGCATATTTGGACGATGTTGTAATACGCGGTAATGTACCTCAAATATATGTATATATAAATTTATTTTACCCAGTATTGAGCCCTGAATGCCCTGATAGTCAACAAACATGTGACTATTGATTTTAACGAAAAAAAAGAAGACGAACTGAAGATCATCTAGCTAAAAATGATTTTGATACACTAGCTTATGCTCTTGTCATGAAAGCTGGTGACAATGAAAATCAAATGGACTTTGCCAATTATTGAAGTTAAAAAATCCAGAGGATGCACCGATGCTTCGAGCCTGTCTGAATTTAACGAAACGAATTTTGCCTGCTGATAAGGCACTGGGTATGTCAACATCACTAAAGTTGTCAAAATGGCAATATATAACATTGAGGCAGACAACAAAAGATTTGGGATGTGATATTTTTCCATCATAATGATGTTTTACAGAATGAGAAGAAAAAGTGCTATGTAGAAAAAGAAGACATAGTGATAACTGATACTGAAACCTAAATTACAGTCAATTTTAAACGTTATGGTCAAGAAACTATTCAAAACTCTGGTAACTGATGTTACTGGCAGTAATTTGACTCTAGTCAGTAAATGGGGATTTGACGATGCATCTGGACACAGCAACTACAAACAAAAAATGGAAGGTGATGACGCGATGACGCCAGCATCTTCATGTGTTCCGTTGAAAATGATGAAAGATGATTGATGAAGAGATATGGGAAAATTCCAACCGTCTTCAACTTTTTACTGTCGGCCAATTTATTTCAAATTCGCAAAAGAAAATTATTTGAATAGTGAAGAAGAAATGGCGTCAATTGAAACAGAAATTGATGCTATACGGCCAATTTTTATTGAAGGTGCAAATGTGAGACACAAGCTACATATGACCATGGTCGATGGCAAGATAACGTCACATCTATCAGGTACCTCCACATCGACATGTGATATATGCAAAGCGACACCGAAAGAGATGAATAATATCGACATGGTATCACAGAGAAGTCATTCTGTCGACATGTTTAAGTTTGGTCTGTCTTCCCTTCATGCACGTATTAAATGCATGGAATGCATCTTGCACATTGCTTACCGCCTTGACTTCAAGAAATGGCAAGCTAAAGGATATGATTTAAAAATACAATTGGCCAACAAAAAAATAAATATTCAATAACGATTTCGGTATGAAATGGGACTGCTTGTGGATGGAGTTTAACAAGGTGCAGGAACTATCAATGATGGAAATACTGCCAGAAGATTTTTTGGTAATCCCGAAGTAACTGCGCAGATCACGGGTGTTGATGAAGAACTTATTAGACGGTTTGGAGTGATTCTTCAGGTAGTCTCATGTGGAGAGTTTATAGACGTGGAAAAGTTCCGGCAATATTGTGCAACGCTACAACAGCTGTTTAGCTCTATGCATGGTATTAAATGCCCTCAAGTGTGCATAAATTACTCATGCATGGTGCCGACATAATTGAGCACAATAACTTTATTCCGACCGGTAAACTTTCTGAAGAGGCATCCAAAGCTCGCAACAAAGATTTAAAAAAAAATCAGAACCTTCCACTCGCGGGAAACTAGCAGAATTGCAACAAATGAGGATATTAACCGTAATTTGCTGATATCGTCTGACCCATATCTCTCTAGTTTCAGACCTAAAATGAAGCAACTTCGTAGTAAACCTCTATCAGATGTAGCCAAATTGTTATTGTTATTAACTTCTAGTTCAGATAAGTATAGAAAATGTAGACTTCGTAGACATAGGAAACCTGTCTGACTGTGACATTGACTAATTTAATTGTGATTAGGTCCTCCTGAATCATTGAATTCATATCGCATTATTTGTTGTATAAATTAAATTATTAATTTACTCATACGTTTTGAATAAGGACGTTTTATTATCAAGATCAATAGTCACATATGTTTGTTGACTATCAGGGCTCAATACTGGGTAAAAAAAATGATATATATTTGAGGTACATTACCGCGTATTAAAACATCGTCCAAATATGCATTTTTATTTAATTCATATCTTTTGAACGGGGAAGTACGGAGTCAAGGTCAAAGGTCAGGTAGCTTTAGTATAAGCTCGGCAACAATACCTAAAAGTTTCAGCTTTACAATCCAAGACAGACAAAAGTTATGAGGAAAACAAATTCCATTTTCATACATTTGAAATATATAAAGTCATTTTTTTATGCTATAGATTGAAAAAGAAAACCCGTAACTACTAATTTACTTAATGTTTTAATGTACTCAACAAAACTGTATACTTGAAACTATCAAATAAAACATTTTATTTTTCAAAAATCCTACGAAAGGGGAGCTTGGTTTTCCGTCCACAGTGCGGCGCCGCGCCGGCGCGGCGCCCATATCGTGAAGAGGTAACAGACAGACAGACTTTCGCATTTATAATATTAGTATGGATAGATTATTTAGAATCTATCAACCAGATATTACTAAACAAGATCCAAGTTTAAACCTGTTATTTACATAAACATGTAAAAAATTTACATTCAATTATAAACTCAAGCACAGTTAGTAAAAAACATTCAGCAATCACTGAGGTGTGAAAATAATCACATTGTTATGAACTTACCAACTATCTCCCATATGTCACCAGGTATATCCTTGTCTACTTGAGTAACCAGCTCCCATATGTCAACTGAATCTTCACCAGATTTAGCTCTGAACACTTCCTTGACATCAGACTTTACACTTGTACTGGCCAGTGATATCTGCAATCAAGTCAATTCTTAATTTAATTAAAAAAGACTATTTATCCTACAATAGATGATTCTAGAACAGTGGTCTGTAGGAATCTAACTGCAAGTATCATGTTGGTAGTTTTAAAATGTAAAAAAAATCTAGATAAGTAGTAAAAATGAAATGCTGTTTGTTGGAAACCGCATGACTTCAGAAGGGCTGGACCGATTTGGAATTCTGGTCAGTTTTTATTATATTATAATAAAATTGCAACAACATAATCGCTTTCGATTATGTTGTTGCAATTTCAATTATGTTGTTCGCTTTCGATTATGTTGTTGTTGTTGTGATTATGCAGCAGTGGGATGATGCAGGCTACCAGTAACAATGATTGCAACAACAAAGTAAACTGAATGGCCAGAAACCAAGTTTGAAATTCTAATGGCATACAATATTTTTAATTAATAACAAGGAATACTAAGGAATCATTATTACTGAAAATCGTACATTAAATTCTCATTACCTTTACATTTGTATTGGTCTGTGATCCAGGTATTAGCAGATCTCTAGGAGCTGTCAACCTTGGGTAGTTCAGCATGGCACCCTCAGAGTATGGAGACTTATGAGAGGATGTCATTGAGGCCAGTGACATTGGACTCAGAAAGGTTTTTAGCTCCATTTGTTGAAGATTTTGAGAGTTGTTTGAATGAGTGGGTAAAACTGTTGAATAAATGAGACATTTATATAGTATTCATATTAAGAAATTATTAAAAAGCTCCCTATTTTTACTTGTAAATCTTTGTGAAAACTTAATATTTTTTAAAGGGTGTGGTTGTGGAGCTGTGTCACAAACTATGCTCCACCTCCTATCCTACAGTCTGTGCCACAAACATGTAGCCAAAGTGATCTCTCTTGCACTGCCGCCAGTAAAACCATATATGTGGCAAAGTTCTGGGTAAAAAAAATTTTACTAACTGTTGTGCCAACAACACAAAAAAGAAGAAGAATAGAAACTAATGCTACATACCTCAGCTTTTGCTAATTTCAAGTGCACCCTTATAATCTAGGTATGTTATTGTTTTGTACTGAATAAAAAGAACTTACAAGCTTTAGAATCAAAACTCTCCACGGTGTACTCAGTATATGTTTGTGACTTTGGACTGTCCAACTTTGCCCCTTGATTCT
The DNA here is from genome assembly GCA_945859645.1 of Amphipoea oculea. Lineage (NCBI taxonomy): Eukaryota > Metazoa > Arthropoda > Insecta > Lepidoptera > Noctuidae > Amphipoea > Amphipoea oculea. The sequence goes on from OX243874.1 coordinate 9,026,739, forward strand.
TCAAAGAGAAAGGCAGCTCAAACACATGTGACGGGTAGTAAGAGTAGGGCTGCGGAGAACCAAACGCCTCCCGCTTGGGCTTAGGGAGCATGTCATCTAGAAGGCCAAATGAAAAGGGTTTCTGAAAGAATGAAATATTAAATGGATTAAAAAAATCTGTATTTGTCATATAATTTGCAAAAAATATAAATACTTACTGGAAATAAGAATTATCTTCCTATATTAAATATTATTTAACCATGACGAAAGAAATAATGGATTGACTCTGAGAAAGATGATGTGGCTAGAAAGGCGGTGACTACTGAGATGATGACTAATAGAGAAGTATGGAAGAAAAATACATGTTGCACCAACCCCAAAATAAATCTAGATAAAGGCAAGAGAATGATGATTAAAAATGATTTAACACAATAAGAATAACATTGTGGCAGTTGGTGGCATCTGGTTTACTGTGTGTTTTTATGGACTGGCCACTTTGGTTGAATGCTATAATAAATAGAGTAATAGTCTCGAGACAATCTCACCTGAAACATTTCAGCTGTCAAATCTTCTTTGACTGTGTTGCTAAGTCCATTTAGGAATCTCAATATATTGTAAATAACTTCTTTATTATCCCCAAAATCTGTTTGACGAATTGTGCTGATTATCTTCCTTAATTCCACTGTTCTTTTGTACTCGGCCACGTTCCTCGCATTTTGTTGATATACGAAATAATATGACAACAAGTCGACAATAGGCTCTCCTTTTGAAAATGAGAAGTCTTTGGAAGATTTTTTTAATATAATTTCGTAAGCATTCGATCTCATTTTAGTCATAAGCCGCTTCTGTGATATCATATTCCGATTGCAGTACTTAGCTGCGGTCTTAGTGCAAAGATCGGTGAGAAGTTCGTAAACACCCGCATCTTCAAGATTTGTTTTAGACATGGCTTCAGCAGGTTTCTTTGAAAATTGTTCACAAGACTCAACCCTTTAAAATGTGTTTTTCGGTTAACTCATAATAATATGGGTTATTGTTTAAGTTAAGACAGATGAAAATGTAAATAAGTAAGAATGACCACTGGCACTTTCAGTGCTTTCAGTCTATCACTGTCCATTACTGTCACTGACTGACACTGACACAGAGTACACTATAATAATTATCACAGATAAGATATTAGTAGATAATTTTTTTTTTTTTTTTTTTTGGCAACGGAGCCGATGTCGACTATTCTGCCAACGTCATGTGGTGACGGCAATACAGCGAGGTGAGCCGTCGAACTTTGCACTCCGTGGTTTGCTAGTTACAAGAAATAGTAGCTTAAAAGACGAAGAAAAAGAAGAATATATATTATATACATATACATTTAAAACATCACAAATCTACATAATATGTATTTACAAAGTTATTACTACACACCAAACTACAATTTGATATTACAAAACGACCTTTGGTCTGAAATGGACCACCTCATATGCGGAGGAAAAGACCGGAAGAGTGGGGTGTTGACAAACAGGTGAGGAGAGGTGTTTAAGCTCTCTGTACCTATTCATCAATGGAATAGATTTATTATTCCAGTAGGAAGACACGTTAAGAGAGAGGTAGATTTGTTCTAAAATGGGGAGTAAAGGATGGGACGAAAGGGAGAAAACTTTTGACAAGAAACGGTCTGCTAAGTATTGTCTGCGAAGGTTAAGAGGGGGTTCTGCACATTCTACCTGGAGCGCGTTTATGGGGGAGGATTTCATAGCACCAGTCACGATCCTCAGACATTTGGCCTGGACAGAATCCAGTCTACGCAGAGCATCTTTGTTACACGGTTCAATTAAGTAGCTGCAGTAATCCAGCACGCTTGTAATCAGCGCATTGTAGACCAGTTTTAAGGTGTATGGGTGAGCACCCCACCAGACACCTGCCAAAGCCTTAAGAACCGAGATCGAGCGCTCACATTTTTTAACCGTATTACTAATGTGGTCCACTCCCGACAATTTGGAATCCAGGGTAACCCCCAGGAACCTGGCCTTCTCCTCGATTGGAATCGCTTGGCCGTCAATATTAATGTCGACTTGGGGGATAAGACGTTTACGAGTGAAGACAACTGCTGAACTTTTTGGAGCACTTAAAGATAACCCGTGATCTAAAAGCCATTGGTTTAATGAGGACAAAGATATATTAATGGACTGAGCGGCATCCTGGATGGAAGTGCCAGAGACCAATAATGCAATATCGTCAGCATACTGAAGAATATTACAGTCAAAATTTAAACAAGAAGGAAGATCGGAAGTATAAATGTTATATAAGGGTGGACTAAGCACGGATCCTTGAGGTAGACCCCTCCAAACCGACTTCGGCTCAGAGTTCTCCCCCGGTATCCTAAGTTTAACACGACGTTCTAAAAAAATGCTGCATATGATTTGACGAATCCTAGCCGGGATTCTCAAGTCTTGCATCTTCTGCCTGAGAACTGGGAGAAGAACAGAATCATAGGCAGCTGAAATATCTAAGAAAACAGCTACCACAGACTCATTCCTGCTAAGGGCCAGTCGGATCTTTGATGTAAGGGTCCCCACACTATCAGCTGTACCCAGACCTTTCCTGAAGCCGAATTGAGTCGTTGGGAGCAGTTTTCTGCTTTCTACAAACCATTCAAGACGGTTTTTAATCAAGTGTTCTAGAAGTTTAAGTATGGACGATAGAGCAATTGGCCTGTAAGAACAATGATCACTAGGATCTTTACCGTGTTTTAATATAGGAATTACTACTTGAACCTTCCAATCAGGAGGAATATAACCGGAAGAAAAACAATAGTTGGCTAAGTCTAGATAATATTGATGGGTCTTATCACCCGCTTTTGTAATGAAGGAGTAAGGGAATCCATCCACTCCAGGAGCAGAATCCTTTACATGGGCGAGGACCGATTTAAGTTCTCCCAGAGTAAAAGGCTTGTCCAAAGGGTCATCTGATGCTAGCTGGGAGCCCGTAGCGACACACTCATCCAAATTAGGAACATAGACTGGGGCCAGTTTAGAAAGAAACTGGTTACCCAGTTCCTCAGATAGTATGGTCCCGGAGGGGGGTCTCAAACTACTCCTGAAAGACTTCAGCTTACGCCACACGGCCGACACTGGAGTGGATGGATTCAGCGAACCACAATATTTCCGCCAACCTTCTCTCTTTTTATTCTTAAGTAATTTTTTGGACTTAGCCAAGATATGTTGAAAGGCAATGATGTTATCCAGGTTCATGTCAGAGTTGAAGTTCATTTCGGCCTCATTCCTGGCCCTGATCACGGCAGAGCATTCCCTATCCCACCATGGCGGCGATGGAATTTTGCCCGTTGGCGCTTTTTTTGAAGGGAAGCAATCATCTGCTGTTGAGGATATTGTGTGGGAGAATGACGAAAAGCATTCCTGCGTGGACTCAGCGTTAATAGATGGGAGAGAAGAGACACGTAAGTCTAAAATTTTTGAGTTGAGGTCCCAATTTACTGAATTCAGCTGGTATTTTAACAGAGGAGGGGAAATTTTGTCAGGGATAGTCTTGGAAGGGATTTCAACCATGATGGGATAGTGATCACTCCCATAAGTCATATTCAAGCGACTCCAATTAAAAAGGCTGGCTATACTATACGAACAGAATGTTAAATCAACACAGCTGCTGTTCTGCCCTGGTGCAGACCTACGTGTGGAACTGCCATTATTAATTACACATAGGTTTAGTTCATCTAATATATCCACTAGGCCTATACCAAAGTTGTCGCAGTTCTCTGAACCCCATCTATAATGATGGCCATTAAAATCACCCATAATAAGTAATGGACCTTGTAAACTACTTAGCAAACTTTTAACTGTAATAAGATCTTCAATTTGTGGGTGTGCAATATAAAAACTAAAGATATTTATATCCTCAGCCTTAACAGCAACAACATTAATGTTGTCACCAACGGAGGGTAGAGGAATTGGGGAGAATGGTACTTTGTTATTAATGAACAAAGCACATCCTCCATATCCATCTGGTCTGTCATGGCGAACACCACTGAAACACGGAATCCTGAAATTACTATCAGAACGAAGCCATGTCTCAGCAATGCTGCAGATCGATGGTTTGTATTTATTAATGATAAAGAGTAGGTCAGGTTTCCTGGGAGTAATACTCCTCACGTTCCATTGAAGGAATGTTAGGGGGTGGAACATTATTAATATATTTAACAATGGATGACAGTTTGTTGGCAACGTGGTCAGGTAAGGATTGTGCAGGATTAGCTAATACTGTTAGTAGGATATTGGCTATAATATTGAGAATGTTTTCAGACTTATCAGGATTGCTTGTACCTTCCATGGGGAAAGCACAGCCATTTTGGGATGGAGAAAAGGAGTAATCCTTAATAAGGGCTTGATGCGCCTGCTTGTCATAGCTAGGGGAAAGGGGGGCATGAGATTTGGGTTTTAGAATGACCGTTTTACGGTATGATTTTGTTGTTTGGGGAGCGGAACCTGGATGATTGGGCGACCTAGTTATTGGTATTGATTTTTGGGATGCTCTAGACACTTCAGCATACGATTTTGATACCGGAGGGAAAACCTGACTTGCCTCCGCATAAGACACAAATTTCTCACCCATAAGAGCTTTAATGCCCTTCTGCCGACCAAGCTCAGGACAAGCCTTATCATTAGCATAATGATTGCCAGAACAAGATACACAAATGGCACAATCAGTAGGAACTTGGCATCCATCACCTGGGTGGTCTTGACCACATTTATAACAGCGGGGTTTTGAGCGACATATTGTACGTGTATGACCGAAACGACAACAATTGTAGCATTGAATAGTTGGGTACATGTATCTCTCAACTGAAAGGGCAGAGTAAAAACAATAGACACGATTAGGTAAGACTTGCCCGTCAAAAGTCAAAACAACGGTTTGAGTGGGTTTCCACTCTGTAACACCCAGAGAAGTCACCTTTCGGCTCATTCTCCTTGCCTTTATAACGGGGCCGCATCCAACGGGAACCTTAATATTTTCAATAACCTCATCCTCTGTCCATTCTGATGGTACGTCTCTAACGAGACCTAAACGAGTAATATTGAATTGTGGAATTGTAGCAATAAAGTTATTCTGAATTAATGTACGACTTATCAAAAAGCTGTTTGCATCCTGGTGCGACTTAAACTCAACTGAAACTTTGTTTCTTCCTAGACGTTTGACACTACCCAGGAGAATATTGCTGTAGTTGTTTTGCGTCAAAAACATTCCAAATTTCACCGGATGTAGAACAGTACCAGGGGTCTCGCCGTCTTTTAAAGAACCGTGTACAATATATGGCGGATTATCCCTTATCGTGTAAGACTGTCTTCCCATTTCTTTTTTTGTTAGTTTTTTAGTTTTGGAGGGTTCGCTACAGTAGTCGGAGAAGAAGTAGCCATTCTTTTCCTACTTGCAGATTCGAAATCCATTGAATTATTTATCACATTGTCATCGGGGAGGGAAACTGTTAATATCGGAGAGAAATCAGAGGGATCAGGAGGGTCAGGGGGCTTTTTGTTATCCATAATGGATGCCGGATAAAATCTTTAAAAATAAACTAAATTAATATTAAAACCTACCTTTGCTAAAGCTGAGCCACACTACAAAGAACACTACTACACTACACTACTAAACTACACTCATTCGACAGCCTAGATAAAGAACTTTAAAGAAGATGAAAAAAAAAACCACGTAGTTTTGAAAACGGCGCGAAAAAACCCAAAAGTGACATTTGGTGACTGTGTAGTAGATAATTATCGTAGATAGAGAATTATACTGAAAATTACTGTCAAACTTGACGTAATTGGTTGACACTAACAATGACACTAACTAAACTAAACCAATGATTAAGAATAGCACTAAGCCTGGCGAATGCTTTTCAATTTCCTAAAAAAAAATATTAGGCGTCGATTGAGTCGGATAACCGAGAATGCAAGTTCGTGCTTGAATAATGGATAATATGGATTTTTAGGCAGGTAATTCGTACCGTGAATATTCATGCAGAAAGGGGTTTGAAGGTTTTGGCCCTAAAATCAACCGCCATTTTGATTTTTTTTTCAGAATCGCGGTGCACAACAAAAGTTATATATTTAGATAGAGGACACTTATACAAACTAAAAATGTAATGTAACATAATATCCTAAAGCGTCAGGTTTCGGAGTTATTCACCAAAATATAAGTCGAAAACAACAAGGATTTTTTTGTTTTTTTTCCCTCTAGGTAAGCATATTGAACTATTGAGGATAGAAACGTTATGAAACCTTTATGGAGAAGAAACCAAAGAAGAATAGACATTTTTTAAATAAATAATTAAACACTGTTATTTATAGTTCGTTTTTTAATCCCAGAGACTAATCTGACAAGTGTAATGTCAAACTTCTATACTAAGAAAAATGAAAACACAAAAGACTTTATTGTCAGATTAGTCTCTGGGATTAAAAAACGAACCATAAATTGCCGTGTTTAATTATTTATTTAAAAATGTCTATTCTTCATTTGTTTCTTCTCCATAAAGGTTTCATAACGTTTCTATAACCTCAATAGTTCAATATGCTTACCTGGAGGGAAAAAAAAAACAAAAAAATCCTTGTGGTTTTTGACTTATATTTTGGTGAATAACTCCGAAACCTGACGCTTTAGGGTATTATGTTACATTACATTTTTTGTTTGTATAAGTTTCCTCTATCTAAATATATAACTTTTGTTGTGCACCGCGATTCTGAAAAAAAATCAAAATGGCGGCCGACCTTAGGGCCACCCTCCATACAAAAATCTTCAAACCCCTAACCAATATAATATGTTCTGTGGTTTTTAACCAACAACCTATTAAACAACCATATTACAGGCCTACATAAGTATACTGTTTTACTATGATGGTATCTGAAGTAACTACATGGCCCACGGTGCGGGTCATTCTCTCACTGAATGGCACCAACATCCCACCACCCCACCCGTACGGCCCGTACCGCGCATCTATCTCGAGCACTGTTTCAGTTACACGGTAGGCCTGTAGACCATCGATTCTTAAGTTGCTGCTGTTTTCAATTCATTACACCGTTACACGTGACTTGGTAGTGAATAGGCTTGCAAAGAGAAGGGAAAGTACACTTTATCGTCTGGTCTCATTTGCCGCGTTCCGAGTTAGGACTGTAATCGATATAATCGATATGAGCGTCCTTAAACCTAATTCGGTACGGATTCGGCACGCTCAAATCGATAATATCGATTACAGTCCTAACTCGGAATGCACCCATTATAGTGGCCTCCCTCCTCCTCTCCTCTCCTCTCCTTGTCTCAACCCTCGTCGCAAGTACCATGGTCGCAAGTTTTAAATTGTCTATGGGTGGCGTAAATGAATAAAACATAACCTAATTTTGTCAAGTTTATTTTTTTTTTAATACAACTTCGAACTTCGAGGTTTCTATAATTTAATACAATTGGAAAAACATAAATATGAATCAAGCCGAAGTGTCTAAACTAGTCTCCAAGCTTCGCATAAGGGTTCCACCCGAACATCGGAATCTAAGAAGTCCGAAGGGTCCTGAAGGCAGAATAGATAAATTACGTAAAACAGTAACTGGTTTGATAAAATTTGAAAGGATTGAGTTAAACTATAACAGAGCTGATGAAGCACGCCAATATACTGAAAGAGTAAGTATAAAACAGCAACATTTTCTGTCATCATAACCCTATCATTAGTTCTAAAATCGGCATTACTTATTTCATGTTATGTTATTATGATATATTTCTTGTGTTTTAGCTTTTATCTGAAGCCATACGCCATGGAGACTGTCACAAACCAACAATGGACACAGCAGACTTTTGGCTTCTTGAAAAGGAACTTATACATAAATTATTCAAAGTTTTAGTACCGAGATATGAAAACTCAAATTTATCATATACAAGAATGTACAATGCACCAAAGCTACAAGTTGGTCGTGATATTGAAAAAGTTGTATTAGAACTCAGAGGAAACCCCTTCCCTGACCTGTTAAATAATAAAACAAACAATAAGCGCTTGATTCAAAATGTGTTACTTGATGCAGCAAAGCAAGACTATAGACAATCAAAAGTCACTGAGATGGCTAAAAACATTGGTAAAGAAAAAAATGCTTCATTGGATAAAAGTAGCAAAAATAAACAAGCCCCAGAAAAACCCACTGAAAGCTAAATATTATCCTCAATTTACATTTATTTAAGTCAAGTCATAATTATGTAGAAAATATGTAATATAAAATGTGAAATAACACAATGTTTTATTTTTTAAATATGTTATTTAAAATATTACTTATAAATCAATGCCTGGTCTGCATTTAAGCGCCTCTACTTAGCTAGTATTTCTTCATTTCAAATCGATGGTTACGAGGCCGGTGGGTGGTGGGATTACAAAGTTATTTATGCAGTTGGTGTATCTAGAAAAGTGGACCGAAATTGCAAAATATTTTAGGTTTTCCTTGATTTATACACTAAACACTTGTATTCTTTTGAAGCTTCTATGTCTGCTAGAAGTGCGAGTTTTGATGATCGGCCAGTCAGTGAGTGACTGACAAAATTAGAAGCTTTGACTAGTTATAATTCTTAAACTACTGGTTCAAATTGTACAATGCCTGCTTGGTTACTGAAAATTCAGACTTCTAGTTTCATCTACAACGAAGTTATAGGGGGTCGAAAATGGCCTGAACTGTTTCGAGAAAAGGATGGTACGGCCGTGCCGCTTTTTGCTCGACTTGGCGGGGGCACTGCCGTGCCCCCAGATATTATAACTAAATTAAAGGAAATTATACCTAGCCGTTTTCAATAACATTAAGCGACAGTGCGACACTTAAATAAAAGGATGCTGTTGGGTTGGATGTTCAAATTTCGGTCATTATAAAAGTTAAACACCTCAGTTGTCAATTAATGTTGTTAGAATTCGGATTGGTTTAGGTACCAAATAATCAAATCACTCTATTTATAAGTAGCATTGACAACTGAGGTGTGAGGTCGCAATGTTGTTAGAATTTCGGATTGGTTTAGGTACCAAATAATCAAATCACTCTATTTATAAGTAGCACTACAAATTGACATGTACATTTTCTGACCCATTTGTTTATATTTTCATCATTTTGTTTTGGAACAAAGTGGGTACCTAGTTACCTACCTAAGAGTCTAAGGTATAGGCTACTAAGTTAGTAACTAATTAGGTACACAATAGAAATATATGAACAGTACAGAAACTACGTACAAACGTTCGAAACGGCACACTCACACAGACGCGCGCATCTACGATACTCCTAAGCGATAGTCGCGGTGCTCTGCGGTGCCACAGTAAATATACAGTAAGTTATCTAAGGCCGCCCGCCGAGTTATTAGCCTACTCTTGCGTTGATCCCCAGGGTTGTCACTTTTACTTTTAGTTAATATTTTCGAACAAGCAGCTCTTGATCTAAATTTATGAAATAAAAAGCATATTATGATTGAATATTTTACCAATTTATGAATTTATTAAAAATAAAAAGCCTTTATTCACATAACATTTATTATACTAAGTTACAAATTTGATACCGAGAAAATTTTTCTCCTGTTTCTGCACGTCCTGAACGCTTTATTATTATTTGTTAATGTAAAGTAAATTCTCATTATTATGTAAAGTTTTCGTAAAAAGCTTTTGGGAAAGCAAGCATCTTAAATTCTATATCATTCAGTTGATCGTAAATTGACCGGCCAATTTTAATGTTGATGTGGTCCTTTTCGAACGCTTTGCGAAACACCTGCTCCATCCTTTCTACATTATCGACAAAATCATCAGGTGGGATCATGAGTAAATTTCGATCTTTGCCGTAATTCCTGTAATGGGTGTATCTAGATTCTACACTTAAATTACACGCTCGTTGATTAACGTCGACGTAATTATTTAAAAAATTGCAGTTCTTATGGTAATCAACACATTTTTTTAACAAAGCGCCACAAACATAAAAAAATGCATTTTTTTCCGGTAGCTCATGTTGTATTGGTACATAGTCAGAACGTAAGATTTCCGACAAAATATTTTCATTTCCTTGTGTTTGATTGCTGCGACTCGGCTACGCTCTTAATAAAGCAAATAAACTGTGAAATAAACAATACAATACCACATTTTCTAATAATATTTAAGTATAAGTAGGTACTTACATTTCTGGTTGAGTAGGAACTATGAAGAATGATAAGTCCGGGTTTGCGAAATCATTATTGAGGCACCCGAAAACACTACAATATTTTTTCCCCTTTTTGAAGTCATGATACTCGTAATTTAAGTGGCCGCCGCCGGCGAGAGTTGACGAACGCAAGCGGTCATGTAGCGTACGGGCGTGCTCACAGTCGCGCTGCACAGCCCGCACTGCCGCCACCTTATTCCCTCATACATTATGCTAGCGTGTGCGTGAAATCGCGTGCCGACATGGCGCGCGGCGTGCACGCACACATTCAAACCGAGAGCGGCACGTTTGTATGAAGATGTTTTACTGTATATTTATTTACTGTGGCGGTGCTCGCAGTCATGCATGAGTCCACAGAGTACAGGCCTTATTAGACCACCCAATTTTGAGGGACCCTAACCCTAACTAAGAGTGGTGTAATAAGACTTAGGGAGTTAGTGTCCCGATTAAGGGCGATCGGGTCATCCCGATCTGCCTAGCTACCTAAGCGCCCTGCAGATTGGGTAATGTAATAACGTTTAGGGCGGTTAGGGTGCTCAGTTGCCGCGCGACTAGTGCGTAGAGTGGTCGTAATGCCGGGGCCACACTATACGGGGAAATCGCGATAAGTCGTTTATTATTGGCTGACATCGTAGGTCCAGCCAATGAGCATCAACTTATCGCGCAAATCTTCGCGTTATCGCGATAGTCTGGCCCCAGCATAAGTGAGTACCGCGAAGCGGCTGTTCGTTCCGTCGCCTGGCGCGTAATTTTAAACTGCTACAGCAACTTTTTGAAGTTTCGATACTGACGACGGCATAATTTAAAATGCGACAATACGTTTATCTCTCTAGAAATTCGCGTATAAACTGAGTTAGGGGCCCTAACTTAGGGCCCAATTCGCAGAGAAGTGTAATAAGCGCCGCACTAACTATGGTACACGCCCACCCTGGATGCAGGGCCCTTCATATCGGGTTGTGTAATAAACGTTTTACTTTTTGATAGACTGACATGAGTCACGGGTGCCGGCCGTGTTGGAACGAGTAGTCGCGTAATTCATTTATTCGTTGCGCCACGGACCGCCCATCTTTTTAAAAATGCGTCGAGCCTATTGGATGTAAATTTTCGTTCTTGTTTTAAGGTGAATGGGTAGTTGTAGCCCGCGAAATTCAATTTTTCTTACGTTTTTTGCAATTTTCAGGTCAGTGTCAGGTTGTATCTTGATCAAAATATGATTCGCGACAATAACAGGTACGTATTTACAGAATTATAATAATTAGAATCATTAATACATCTTTCTAAGTTAGATTTCTACCGTTAAGAACAAATCTCGTATGGAAAAGTGTTGATGGTAGAAATCTAACTTAAAGAGATATATTAATGATTCTAATGACTATAATTCTGTAAATACATGTCTATTATAGTCGCAAATCATATTTTGATCAAGATACAACCTGACACTGACCTGAAAATTGCAAAAAACGTAAGAAAAATTGAATTTCGCGGGCTACAACTACCCATTCGCCTTAAGGTGAATGCGCAGTTGTACCCGCGAAATTCAATTTTTCTTAGGTTTTTTGAAATTTTCAGGTCAGTGCCAGTTTGTATCTTGATCAAAATATGATTCGCGACTATAACAGGTACGTATTTACAGAATTATAATAATTAGAATCATTAATACATCTTTCTAAGTTAGATTTCTACCGTTAAGGACAAATCTCGTACCTATGGAAAAGTGTTTATGATAGAAATCTAACTTAAAGAGATATAATTATTAATTATTCTAATGACTATAATTCTGTAAATACATGTCTATTATAGTCGCAAATCATATTTTGATCAAGATACAACCTGACACTGACCTACAAATTGCAAAAAACGTAAGAAAATTTAAATTTCGCGGTCAAGCGGCGCGGTTCGCCGAGCGGCGACAAAACAATAGAAAATCAATTGTGTCCGTAGATATAGTAGTTCATTCTCTATCTACGATTGCGTCTCATTAGCGGAGCTTGACAGATTAAAGAGAACATAATTATTATCTGCAGAATAGTTTCATTACAAAGAACTTCACAAAATCTCTTACCCTGTCTTTATTTCCCGATAATTTATTAAAAAAAACTACCATTTATTAGAACGAGAATATTTTACACTGTAAAATTTAATAACAAAGCATTCCGAATATTTCGTAGCAGGCGAAAGTATTTTTCAGTAAATAATTTATAATTACGAAGAATAAAGATATTTTTTTAAAATATTGTTTTCTTTAATTACTATTACACCCATTCTCGAGTTGAAACGGTAAGGTGCAGGGTTAAACTAGGCATCGGTCGAGTGACACGCATTTTGACTTTAATGATCGGCTTTAGCACCCTCGAAAACTATGAAAATAATATTTTTATTTACGACGAAAAAGGAGGTGGGTTGATAAGAGCCATTTTTCGCCCATCATACACTCGAAAAAAAAAGTTTCGGACTCCGGCAATTTTTAAATGTATTTGTAAACTTGAAGATATGTATTTTCTTATAATATAAGGTTGACGTGATAAATAAAATAGTAAGTCAAAGAAATTATTGCCCAAAAATACAGTGTTTTGGGTTTTTTATACATTTTAGTCGTTTTTGTAGTTTTCGAATTATTATTGTATTAAGAAGCGTTCCATGAACCATATCAATTTTGACTACTTATGATACTACTCTTCATAAGCTTTTTTATGAGTATTATTTTACTTTGGTTCACTGTACGCTTCTTCCATAGACAAATAAAAGTTTCGCGCGACGATAGGTAACTACTTTTTGAACGAAGATTCCCGAATTGACAGTGGCGATCGTTCGCGACAAAACGACGTCTAGAACATTGTAGCGCGCTATCAGCTCATTGCAGCTCAAACCCGCTTTTCATCCTACCAGGATTAGAAATACCGAAGATGACGAAATAATCGCTCAACGGATGCTTGATTTGGTCAGAAACCCTAATCACTTACAACAGATGGTCATAGAGAAAGGATGGGCGAGAAAAAAGACCATCTACACTAAACTGACTGATACAGATCTTCAAGATTTTCCACGTCTAACTTGGGATGAGCTGCGACAGTTAACTCTTGGAATATATCAACTTAAACAAAGCCAGTCTTACACTCAAGAACACTTAAATAAAGAAGGTCTTTATTCTCTTTACATACACCATGAAGATGATTCTGTTATTCAAGTTCAGTTACGATCACGACACACAAGTTCCAAAAACTATAATATTTGGATAAAAACAGACCGAAGTAATATCGCAAACATACAGTGGTACTGTCAGTGTAAAGTAGGCGCAAGGGTCGTAGGGTGTTGTTCGCATGTTGCTTCCGTATTATGGTATCTAGCCTATTGGCGTTACAATTCAACCGAAGTTAAAAGACCAAGTCTCAACTATGCCCATACACTACAGGATGCCGCCGCTGAAGGATGGTCTAGTAGCGATTCGGATGTAGACAGCGACAAGGAAAACTAATCTAAAACATATGACCAAAAGTGTCTTAAACTGTGTGATTATTTTTAATTAATTTATGATTTCCAATGTAAAATATATAAAAAATATAATAATAGTGAACTCTATTCATCATACATTACATTTAGTGTTATAATTCCATTGATTTTTTGGATTCACGCTAATTATAATCGTATTTATGTTAATAAATGTTCATATTACCCAAGTAATCATTTATTTTATTTTTCTCATCAACTGCAAACTTTTCATTTAAAATAATAGTTTGTTGTTGTTTGTTATGAGGTATACTAATAAAAAAAATATATGTCACATCTAGTGGCTGATGGGCGAAAAATGGCCCTTATCAACCCACCTCCTTTGAATTTTTTCGCAGCCGCCATCTTGGATTTACGTTTTGACCAGAGGAGGGAAATTTAAAGAAATATATTAATGATTCTAATGACTATGATTCTGTAAATACATGTCTATTATAGTCGCGACGAATCATATTTAGATCAAGATACAAACTGACACTGATCTGCAAATTGCAAAAAACGTAAGAAAATTAAAATTTCGCGGTCTACCATGGCACATTCACCGAGAAAATATTGTAATATCTTAGCCGTATGTAACTATGTAGCGCCCGCCCCTCCCTGTGTCTGTGTGACCCATGGAATTATTATGTACTACGTACAACGTAGTACATAATAATTCCATGGTGTGACCCTACCCTCTTTATACGTCAGTGTTGTGACCTGTGTGTAACTTTTATCACAGAATATAATTATAATAGTAGGTACTCTTTTATGGACATGGCAAGGAGAGGACATGGCAACATGTGTCATACATACAATTGAATCATTGCATACATAATAACATCCCTGCCAAGGAACTTATAGGTAAAGCTGGAAACCACACTTCGTTCATATGTTTGAGGGCAAGATTCGTGACCCCAAGTAACCTTTGAAAAGTGTTCGTTTCCTATCTGTCTCTTTCTAGGTCTCCCCACAAGTATGCCGGTGCAAAAAACCAAACCCCCACTTAGGCCACATTAATTAATTTGACGAACGGCACAAACATTCTAGAATTGAAAATAATTTATCCAAGATTTAAATTTAAAAGTATATTGATGTTTTAATAAAAAGGTTATACTCATGGACTACTCAAATGAGTTTTGTGTAAACAAATTACAATAAGTGTTTTCCATAAATCATGGAATATCTAAAATCGCAAATGGCAACACTAATCGAATGTGTCAAATCGTTGACGGTAGATGTTTTGGCTTCGCTTCGCAACTTTAACAGTAAAAATATCAGGCTATTAACGAAAACAATAGCAAAATGGTTTTAAAATGTATTGTGCGCGATTGCAGAAGTGAGTGGTATCCGGCATGTGATGTGATTTTTCACAAGTAAGTACGATATCTCATTGTGAAATAATGAAAACATTTTATTGAACAAAATTCAGTTTTCTTACATTATTTCTTTAAAATTCTCGATTCTTAACAGTTGTATGTTAAACATTTGTCTCCTCGTTTACTTAGTAGTAGGAATAATTCGCTTTAACACTCGTTTTGACTCATTTTGTGCAAGTGGAACGATATCAAATAGGGTGACCATATTTCAGATGTCTTCCACCTACAATGTTCCGATTTCGTCGCTCGCTTCACGAGTCACACAGGATTTCTATCAATGTTCATGGAAATGCCGTTTGTTTGACTGTTTAAACTGAATAAAATAATTGATATTGTTTTTAGGTTTCCCTCTGACACAACTGAAAGGAACAAATGGTTATCAATTGTTCCACTAAGGCGAGCTTTTTCACAAAATGCAAGGATATGTAGTCTTCACTTTAAGGATACTGATTATGACAGTTCTGGAAAGAGACTTTTGTTTGGTGTAACCCCTATTTATGAAGAATGTAATGTGCATTTAATGTCGGATGAGGTAATTTAACTGCTTATGAAATGTAACTGTGAATAGAAAGCATTCTTTTGTTTATAAGCATATGTATATCATGATTTAATTTTTAATTACTTTGCCCCTTTTTCTGTACATAATAATTATAATTTTTTAACTTGATTTGTAGGAGCAAACAGTAGCTAGGACAATACAACCTACCAGTCTAAATTATGAGATGGAAATGGGAAATATGCCTTCTACATCACATCATGTAAGCATTCCTTTTGTATTTATGTAAGTAAGACACAGATGCTGCTCAATTCCTTGGTAAACGTAATAAGGCAGTGCAGTCCTATTTTATCATTATGTTGATTATAATTTATCGTGATTTTATAATTAAATTGAGCTTCTGATATGTTATCACTAATGTAACATTCCCGACTTACAGGAGTCGATACCTCTGCGTGACACGACAAATGAAATTGAAAATATATGTCCTTCTAAAAAACCTCGCTTACTTGAAATATTGGACACACCTCAGCAAGATATAAAAAAAAGTAAACAGGTAAGTTAAACACAAACAAATATCTTACCTACCTATAGGAATTCTGAAGAGTCTGCCTGGGTGAGTGGTGTCCCACTGTAAATTTAGGACAATTAGGGGCAAAATCTAGGGAATAAGGTTTTATTTTTCACATACCGATTTTAGGTACGAAGTAGTTGGATATTCACCTCAATATGGTCCAATCCACCGTTTGAAGACTTCTTGAATAGTCTGCATTATTTACTCGCACAAACACCTATATTAGGAAGCCAGCAATGTACAGCGATCACAATTGGGGGCGATTCATTCCCAGTTGCCTCCGGTGGCAACTGGCACTCTTTTTTCACAGTTGCCGCTGGAGGCGTTGCCACCTGGGAGGCAACTGGTAACATAAGAATATTCAGAGGATAACCGTGGTCGCATGCCATCTTGCTTAAGGTTATGCAGACCCTATTCATTTTAATATTTAAAGAATATTCTCAAGCCAATCAAGGGCTAGTTAGAACGACTCTAGTTTATTAGGGTTCGGTAGTTTCATTCAATTAATGCTAATTTTATAATTTTTTGTTACTAGGTCAACAACCAAAGCACCTCGCCCATCAAGTTTGGTGTGGATAAAAGTGTACAGGCAAAAATTAAAACATCAAGGGAAAAAGATCTTCAAAAAAGGAATAAATTTTGGGTTGAAAAAGTTCGGAGGCTGAACAAATCAGTCAAAACATTGAAATCACTAATGAAAATAGTGAAATCTTATGCTAGTAACAGTGAAATTGATAATATTATTCAAGGGAATTTTGCAAATATTTGCAAAGAATTTAAAAAACCTTCAAAGAGTTCACCGCATATTGTGAGGTATAGTGACGAGGTAAAATCATTTGCTTTAACTCTGCATTTCTATTCTGCAAAAGCATACGACTTTCTCAGAAAATATGTGGCTTTGCCTCATGTAGAAACCTTAAGGCGTTCTCTATCAACATTTAATTGTAACGTGGGATTTCTGACGGAGGTATTAGAATATTTAAAAGTCCAATTGGAAACGCAAGAAAAACCTTTTCTAAAAAACGTAGCGCTAATATTTGATGGGATGGCATTAAGACAAGATCTTGCCTATGATCAAAAATTAGATAAAGTTTTTGGGTATGTCGACTTAGGTGAAATTTCAGTCTCTAACTCAGAAGAACTCGCCACCGAAGCTTTAGTCTTCCAAATAGTATCATACACCACATACTTTAAATGCCCGATCGCATATTTCCTAATAAAAAATTCATTGTCCAGTGATCTATTGGCAGAATTGCTCAAAACAGCAGTTATTATGCTAGATGATATTGGCATAACTGTGCGATCAATGACCTGTGATGGCGCTCCATCAAATGTTAAAGCTTACGAAAACTTGGGTTGTTCCCTAGATCAGAATAATTTTAAACCACACTTTCCACATCCAAATGGTCAACATAATATTTACTGTTTCTTGGATGCCGCACACATGTTAAAATTAGCCCGTAATGTTTTCGCGGAATTTAACATCCAATCGGCTACCGGAACGACTTCTTTCCAATACTTACGTGAACTTCACAAAGTTCAAAAAGACGAAGGCCTTAAATTTGGTAATAAGTTAAGTACAACACATGTAGATTATCAAAACAAAAAAATGAATGTGAAACTCGCTGCGCAAGTTTTAAGTTCATCCGTAGCTGATGCTATTGATTTTTTAAGACTGAGCGGAAATTTATCATTTTTGGGTAGCGAACCTACAGTTGAATTTATCAAAATGGTGGATCGACTTTTTGATCTAATGAATTCAAAGTCTCCCTTCGGACGTGGTTTTAAAAGTCCTTTGTCTGAAAAAAATAAAGCTTTCTGGGAACCCATTTTGAAAGAAAGCAAATACTATTTATTATCATTAACTATCGACGGAAAAAATATTTTATCACATGGCCGCAAGACTTTTGCACTGGGATTTTTAATGGGCATAGAAAATTTCCCACTGCTTTTGAATGCTTTAATTAAATGTCCCGATAATCCAATAAAGTATCTTTTAACTTTTAAATGTAGTCAGGACAATTTAGAGATTTTTTTTTCCTGTATTCGAGCACGTGGACGAACTCACAATAACCCCAGCCCTTTGGAGTTTAGATACAGAATGCGAAAATTACTGTTTAAAAATTCCATTCAACCATCAATAAACGCTAATAGCAGTAATAGCGTTGATCATACTTTTGAGGCGACACACGTTTTTGATTATGGTCAAAAAAACGTATCTCTTATTGACTCCACAGCTGACGATGACAGTGATGATTACACTCAAGAAATGGAAAACCAAATATATGCTTTAGAATTAGAGTCGACAACAACAGTCACAGAATATCAAAAAAATATTCTTTATTATATGACAGGATATATAGTCAAACAAATTATAAAGAGACAAAACTGTGACGACTGTAAAAATATGTTGATCGCACCTGAAAACTCACAATCTGATCACTTCTATAACCTGAATGTTAATAGGTACCAGTCCTTTACGGTATTTGTAAATAGAGGGAAGTTATGTTTTCCCTCTACTGAAGCGTACTCTATAGTAGTGTATGCTGATAAAGTATTTAAAAATATGTCAAATATGGATAAATTGACTTCCTTCAACATTAAGAACAAAATGATAAATTTGGTTAACCAACACTTCACACCCAAATTGCGGCAAATGTTTTGCCACCCCACAGATGACACCGTGAATTGTACTGATTTGCATGAATCAAAAATTGTAAAATTAATTTCTAACTCGTTCTTGTCCATCCGGCTTAGAAGCTATTTAAAAAATGTAATGGATAAAAAGTTAGGTGCCATTCGCTCAAAGCGTCAGAAATTGCACAAAACTATACTATTTAATCATGTTTAAATTCTAGTAATTATTTTTAAATAAAACTGATTGAAATGTTATTGTTTTATTTTATTGTTTAATTATTAAACTCCGACCTCACTTTAAATTGTCCGGACCCTAAAGAGTAGGTACCTACTAAAATATGACGTACAGACACCAGCACATCAACCTACCCGAAACTTACAAATTTTCCCAATCAACTTTGAACCTTATGCTTTGGTGATAAAGTAGAAAATCTATTACTTAAAGAAATTTGACAGATTGTAGTAGGTTGATGTGCTGGCGTCTGTACATAAAAACCACAGAATAAAATCTAATTTAATTCAATTCAATTAAATTTCTTTATTTCAGACATGAGTCCATAGTGTTAGTAGCAACAAGATAACTTAATAACTAGTGTTAGTAATAAGGAGACAAAAAGTATTCAATATTTTATCTATTGGTATGGATCCTCACCCAGTGGCGCAGCAGAGGAGAGTCCCATCGATCTGAGAACACACTCAGGAGACTATTGGTGGCGGAGCGTAACCGGCCGGCTAAAGAGGCCGTCCTTTTTCTTATAATGGCGTAAAAATCGTCAGTGCGCGCCTCCGCAAACATAGCAGACGCACTACAACGCCACGACAGCCCCAACAGTATCCTAAACGCGTTATTGTATTGGACACGCAGGTCGCTGTATGTCCTCTGCGTGAAACGGGTCCAAAGACTGCACGTGTAGAATGATTGACAGAAGATAATAAAAATGCAAACTAGTCCTTGCCTAGGTAAAATTAAAGTATGGTCGGGGTTTAATTAAAACTTACGATTTTCCTTCATTCCTTACTTCACGAAGAACAAGAATATAGTCTGCTTCTTTGTTACCGAAAAAATCTACTTTGTTTTCTCTAGTTATAACTAGTCTTTACTAAAGGCATTTTGGTGAACTCGCTATCTATCAAAATTTTCCACATGCGGAATCTAGAGAAGGTTATCTGTGCCTTCAATAAAAACTAGTTTACACTAGAGAAAACGTTATAGCTGAAAATGGGTTTTGACTGAAACATATATGTATAAAAAGGATGCAGGCTGCTACGGCTGATATGATAATAAATAAAAAGCAAATCAAATAATTTATTCGCAGTAAATAGGTGTTTACAATGATGATTGTATGCTATGAGACCCATTACAGAGATCTCTAAATTAATAATATCAACGTTATAGGTACTTACCTGTAATGACGATAGCAAAGGATTGATTGATGGTATAAAAAATAAAATACATATTATGTAGGTAATAGGTAATACGGGCTGGTGTCCGCAACTCCACGTCAATGCGCGTATTATGTATGTCCTATTATACTGAAACCTATTCAGCAACTACGGAACCCTACATGTGCGTGGCCTGACACGCACTTGGCCGGTTTTTTTATTTTTTCTAACAATTGCCAAAAAACCAAGGAATCAAAAAAACAGCTGATGCTCCGTCGCAAAAACCCAAAACGGAAAGTCCTGGCTAAAAAAATTGTGGACACCCTACTTAGAAAGAGACGTATGGATAAAAAACAATTTCAAGGCCATTTTTTTCGCCCTCAGTTTTTAATTCAGAGTGTGGTTTCCAGCTTTACCTATAAGTTCCTTGATCCCTGCATAGGTACCATGGAAATAGAGTAGTATAATCTTACTATACTCAGAGTATAGTGTTCTGTGACTGTTTTGCCATGGAATTAGTAAGTACCTCTTGTCAAAGAGTAGTATATTCCTTGGTAAGTACTATACCTACTACTGTACGACCTACTGCAATTCACATTCACATGATCTGACATAATAATTGATAGCGGCTGTCAGCCTGTCATTTGTTTGTTCTTTGTTATCTTATCTTAGGTATCGCATTGTTAATAATATAGATAAGTTGTTATCGTTGTCATAAAAAATAACAACTGTGAAGTAGTTGCTAAGAAGTAAGTTAAATTAGTTATTATTAAATTAGTTGATTGTGTCCGTGTCGGTCGCGTATTTGCTTATAATTTTATTATTTTGCATTTATTATCACATTAGCGTGATTGCATCAAGAATTCAAGACTGAATTATTGAAGAATACTACCAACACAATGTCAAAAATTGTTGTAATTGGATCATGCAGTGTTGATTTTACCACGTATGTACGAATTAAGTGGTACTTTTTTATTTGTTTACTAAATAAGTTCATATAGGTAGATAAACATTATTTTGGAGTCTAAAAGCTGATTATGTAATTAATTCTGAATTAAACAACTGTAAACCAATTATTATTAGACTCATATTAAAACAAAATATAGATTTTTTCTTAGGTTTGTAAATCTTCAGTACCTACTTAACTAATTAAAGAATAATTTTGGTCAAATCATTCTCATCAGTAATTTATTCATCATAATAATACTATTGTTTGTAATATACATAGATATGCAGCAAGGCTGCCCAATCCTGGAGAAACACTCATTGGAACAAAGTTTTCAACAAGCTATGGAGGAAAGGGGGCTAATCAATGTGTGGCTGCTGCAAAGCTGGGGGGCAACACCTCCATGATCAGTAGAGTAAGTGTGGCTTATATTTTAATCCCCTGTTTTTTTAAATCACCTATTTATAACACAAAACTGTGCTTTCAATGAGAGTCAGCTACCAGTGCTACTATATGTACCTGGTTACATTAGTTTACCTACTCATAATTACTATACCTACCTATTATAAGTCATCAGAACCAGTATAAACGTAGAATTTGTACAGACGCCAGCACATCAAGCTACTACAATCTGTCAAAATTCTTTAATAGATTTTCAACTTTATCTCTAAATGATAAAGGTTCAAAGTTGATTGGGAAAATTTTACAGTTTTGGTGTAGGTTGATGTGCTGGCGTCTGTACTTTATTCAATGATGAATTACTTAGTAACATAGCTTACTATAAATATTTGAAGTACCAACTTATCAGTTGTAATAATTGTAAGTTCCTACTTAACTTTTTACTGAGATTGTAATCCATTTTTATTATTTTTACCTTTAGCTTGGAAATGACCAATGGGGTGATAAGTACAGGGATAATTTGGAACAAGTCGGAGTAGACACTACATATGTCAAATTAACACCAAATGTAACAACTGGCATAGCTCAAATATCAGTTGCTGAAAGTGGGGAGAACCAAATTGTGATAGTACCAGGAGCTAATGGCCAGCTTAGTAAGGATGATGTGAAAAATTCTGCAAAATTGATAACAAATGCTGATTTATTGATTGGCCAGTTAGAGACACCGTTTGAGACTACCTTGGAAGCTTTCAAATTGAACAAAGGAGTAAGTTTTGTAGATCTAAAGATATTTACTTGATATCGCTTTTTACAAACACCTGGGGATAATCTTTCGTTTTTTCTTTTACCTAGATTAAACTTTTAAATGCAGCACCAGCCAGAACAGGCATAGATAAAATATTGCCTTATTGTTCGATACTTTGTGTAAATGAACCTGAGGCATCTTTACTAACTAATATTGACGTCAATATTAAGTAAGTTACTGGAAAATTTATTGTTAGAATACAAGTCATACAATAACAATGAGTTGACATACAATAATTTATCATTAAAAAAATGTTCTCATAAACATTTACTCTCATGACAGAAATGCAGTGACGGCCCTCAAGAAGTTACTTGAAACTGGTTGTGAATCAGTTATCATTACGTTGGGACCTGAAGGGGCTGTTTACATGTCTAAACATGATCAACAAGCAATACATGTTTTATGTGAACATGTTACACCTGTGGATACTACTGTATGACTTTAAATTATTACATACATTTTTCAAACTGAATGTCATGTAGGTACGGTCAGCAAAAAAAGTCGATCGAAGAAGAAAGTAAGACACAAAAACACTTCAGTTTTTCAAAGAATATTTATTGAACACAATAAAAACTTTTTTCCAAAAAAAAAAACAACCAACTTCAAAAAAAACTACAAAGTGATAAATAACTTTAATTTCGGAAGTCGGTGTCGTTGATTCCGTATTTTCGTTTTTAGACACCAACTTCCGAAAGTTATTTATCACTTTGTAGTGTTTTTTTTTTTTAAAAAAAAGTGTTATTTTTCACTTTTTAGTTGTACCTACCCCACACAAATTCAATTAACACTAGTGCATTGAAGGATTGAAGACACCGACTAGAAGAATCGTCAAAATTCGCATAGAAATGCCGGAGATGCAGTACATTTATGCATATAACTTCGTACATAAGAATAATTACCTAATGTATTATATACTAAAACCTTCCTGAAAGTATGTAGATCACATTAGTGAAAGAATTATCAAAATCGGTTCATTAGTTTTTGAGGAAATCGCGGACATAAAAACATACATACATACGGGTCGAATACAGAACCTCCTTTTTTGAAGTCGGTTAAAAAACAATTTTTTTTTAATTAAAGTTATTGTTTCATAAAATTCTTCAAAACTGTAAGTATTTAATAATTTTGTGTCAATTTAGGTGATATTCAAAGTAAAAGTGTTTATGAACTTTCCTTGCTGACCCTACCTATAGTCAGATATTCTCGTCGAGATTAAAGCCGAACGCAGATGACCTACAAGCCATCAGCTAACGATGTGAGATGATTAGCGGCTAGTTCTGACATAACATGCGGTGTAAAGCGCAACGTGATTTCGCAATGCATAAACCATTTTTTTAAGACAACTATTCGGGTGACGTGGCGTCGGCGACAATGTGTCGCATTGCAACGCAATCTGTGCTAGTTTCTTATACAGGGTGGAATTTTCGAAGCGTACCAGCATAGCTATTCACAAACACTCGATACGCTTCCGTATCGTATCGAACATTAATCATTGTTATCGTAGGAGTCTTCTAAACGCTGTTCACAAGTCCAAAACCCGAAAAGTTTGTCAGTTTAAATCAAATAGACGCCCGCTATTCTTCCAACAGCTATTTGCTGTTGAGGGCAAGTCAAATCAGGTTATCGAAATGTCAGGTTTTCGATACGATAGCCTGTCGTATGGTTGTGAATCAGGGCTCTGGAGGGAAGTACTCTAAATACCGATGACAGCAAATTTTACACAAAGGAAACATTCCTTTATTTTTAAAAAGAAAAAAAAACTGCATTAAAAGATTTTTGAAAATACGCTTGCCACACCCGGGAATCGAACCGTCTAAAATCCGAAAGAATATCATTCTGTACTTTTGTGGCACCAATGAATAAGGTCAATTATAAGGATCAAATCTCTCTATCAAACATGGTATTAAGAATTAAAAACTAAAACCCGACTACTGAAAAGGATGAAACACGAAAGTACCTTCCCGTGGTCGCATGCTGCTGTACTAAATAAGCTATGGTAGCATGCGACCACGGGAAGGTACTTTCTTGTTTCATCCTTTTCAGTAGTCGGGTTTTACTTTTTAAACTTTTTTTATTTAATTATTTTTGGGCTTATTTCAGTAATACTTATATTTTTGAAATGTGCTAATTAAGTTCTTTCAGTTGATACCCCACAAGGCACCATCTAAAAATATTTATTTTTAAATTCATTACTTTATGTCCTCTAGAGGGCGCCATATTGAATTTAGTGTGACGTCACATAGCCTATAATCAGCGGACGGTCACGACGCTTCTAACGATACGTACTTCATTTGTCAAATTATTATAAGTAGGTACTTTTAAAGTTATGAGGGAACAGATGAACATACATACCGGTCAAAATCATAACCCTCCTTTTTGCTTCACCGTAGTCGGGTAATTAAACAAAAACCATGAAATCTAAACTTATTTTATTCGAAAGAAGAAAACAAGTAAATTAACTAATTAGTTGCTCGAAATGAGCTTCATTTTCTTGGATGTACAAATTTATTCTTTTAAGGAATTCATTTTGAGTAACTTTTGGTAGCTTGTTGTGATAAATAGTGAAAATTGTATTGTGAACCTCAGTTTTTAGCTCCTTTACAGTTGTATAGGATTTTTGGTTTTGATTTTTTACATACCTATCCCCATAAAAAAATCTAAAGGAGTGAGATCTGGAGATCTCGCAGGCCATCTGATTGTGCCGTTTGTACCAATCCAGGTATTAAAATGGTTATTATCATAGGCAGTGGTGAATGTGGTGATTCTGCTGTTATGGGCCGGAGCACCATCTTGCTGTAGAATTATACGGCTTCGCTCTTCCTCGGGTAAAACATTTTACTCATTTCATTAGAGGCCCAGTATTTCAAGATACTTGACAGTGTTTAGATTACCTTCGTACACGTGGAACACAACGTTTTTTCTTCCGAATAAGTTTAGACTGGGCCCGCGTGGTAGATTACGGCCCACTCCCTCTCACAGAGAGGAGGCCTGTGTCCCAGCAGTGGGAACATTATAGGCTGATGATGATGATGATGAAGTTTAGATTTCATGGTTTTCGTTTCATTTAATTTACCATGTTTGCTAGAGAGATTTGATCCTTATGATTGACCGTATCGATTGGTGCCATAAAGTACAGGATGCTATTTTTTCGAATTTTACTCGGTCTGATTCCGGGTGTGGCAAGCGTAATGTATTTTCAAAAATCTTTACATACAGTTTTGTTTCTTTTTAAAAATAAAGGAATGTTTCCTTTCAGTAAAATTTGCTGTGTTCAGTATTTAGAGTACTTTCCCTCCAGGTACGCTTAGAAAATTACAACCTGTATATTTAGTTATATTATCGCTGACTTTTTATTGGTCCAATTACCTATCAATCGGTCATCTGTGAAAAAGAAAGTCCAATGTAATAATAAAATAACAACCCTATTCCATTTACAGGGAGCAGGTGATGCATTCGTTGGTGCTTTGGCAACATACTTAGTGACATATAGAGACCAACCCATGCATCAAATCATTGGTGCTGCCTGTCATGTGGCTACACTTTCTGTTACCAAGGAAGGTACCCAAACAAGCTACCCATCGAAGTTCGATGCGTTCAGAAAGGAATATAAATATATCGAGTTATAATTTGACATTTTTTATCTGTGTAAATATAAATGAAACACGCCTTTTGTAATTTTAAATCTTGAATATATTATTGAACAAACTAATACTAAGAAGCACTTAATAAGATACACTATGTCTAAAACATTGGTATTTATTGTAATATTGAATATACTTAAATAAAATGTCCATAATCTACATGGTTATATTTTATGTATGTAAGTAAAATATCATTATAAATAAATCCCAGATTCATCGGCGGTTTGCCTTGTTCAAACTTAAAATCATAATTTCCATTTAGTTGGACTTGTGCCAGACCCGCCCAAAAAAACTTGTGTGTGCTCCATGCTTGGATTACGGATTAAGCAATCAGCCGGTTTTTCGATCCAATGCAGACATTTGGTAGCCCCACGTGACCTGTCGTGAAGAATATCAGAGGCGAGTTCCAGTTATTAGTTCCAGAAATAATTGAACGCGCCCCAGTAAGGCAAACCGTCGAGATGCACTCGTACACGTCAGATTTTTTGTTACATGCACAATAGACGACCCGACACAAGACCAGTAATAGGTAACATTACCGCACCTATTTATATGAATGGGCAACTTCTTGTAGAGATAGTTTGTAATTCAACTATAACTAATAAATCTGACAAAAAAATCGGCAATCGATTGTCCGACGTGTATGAGCACCATGTTCTCTAAAAGAATACAATAATTCGCCATTATTTATTCATGCATACATGACCGCTCTGAACTTAGGGAAAGTTAACGAAAAAAAAAGACGCGTATAGCATATGCGTACAGTCAGCAACATTAACGTCATTCTAGTCCACTAAAGGTCAGTTTCTTGAACGAAAATTACCGCAAAATTAATAATTATTAATTACTGCGATAAATTTGCACGCGCTTGACAATATTTGACACATTCATTTTGCGATGATAAACTGGCCCTAAGACACGCAAAATAATAATAGTAGCTAAGAGTTTCTATTAGTTTTCATTAATTTGTTCTGCGTAGTGTTGTATTATGTTGTATAAAAACAAGAAAAATCTGGTGTTCATCGACTTTCGTTGCTGACCGTAAACATTCAGTAAAAAAAAAGGAAATGCTGAAGTTGTTAAAAAGCTGTCAAATCCAGTATAATATAATCATGTTGGTTCTCCATTTCGCCCATGGAATTAGTAAGTACTATATAGAAATTTCGTCACATTAATGGGGCCCAAGACGGCTGCTTCGAGGATTGACGTGTCACTTAATTGCGCAAGCATACGCCTCATGTTCAGAACGGCCAAAGTATTATATACCATGACAGTGACGTTGGCCCGTTTTCACTAACATTAAATGAACGCTTTAATAAAAAAAAATGGGATAAGCGTTGGTAAAGCGGCTCCGTCATGTTATAACGGCCGTCATGAAAATCTGTTATTTCCACCAGTATTTGACATTAAGGTTTCAAAAACGCTCTATTTGATTTGGACAGTAGTTATTGTGTGACAGTTCACCGCTTTTTATGGGAACAAAGCTTTAGTGAAAACGGGCTGTAGATACTTAAAAATAAGAAAATCACAAGTTGAATATCATTAATAAACCCGCGAATTGTAATAATTAAAACTACAAATGTACATAGGTACACTGTTAAGTATATAAGTAGGTATAAGTAATAACCTTTCTAATTACTAATAACATAAATCTTTCTGAAGATCCAACAAACATTCTATTGTTCTAATAAGTAATAATAACTATGTGCAGGTAAAACTTACAAATTATGAAGAAATAATGGAATAAGATTTTCATAATTTACGTAAAGGCGCGTCCCTACTAGGGCCACGCGGCCTCAATGCTTCGCGAGGCTTTTGCTGTTGTTTGCAACGCGTCCCCATTATAAGGACTCACGAGTCTCGGCCGCGCGCCTCGGCCTCACAGAGCCGCGCGGCCTTAGTGGGGGGACGCGCCTTATGAAGCCGGTAGGTATTTTTTGAATAGCAATGAATAGGGCGTGTACGATCGTTTAACAATTTTAAAATGGTATTCTTATGAACTGCCCTCAACTGAAGACGGTGGATGGTTATTAGTTTAAGAAAATGTAGAGTTCCTTCTACTTTACAAAGAATTAGTATCAAAATTACATAATGACCCTCAACGGGCTGTTAATTATTCATCGAGTACCAGTAAGTATACACACTCGGTACCATGGGCTTATCGGTACAGAGTACAGCACTAAGCTCTCGCCGCTCGTTTGACAGCTTATTTGACTTATGATGTCACAAATGAGTTTTAAAAAGAACACGATTTAGTACGGATTTAGTATTGATCAGAGATAACATATACTTTTAGGATGTGTACACACACCACCTGAGAACACGTGCATTGATAAAAAAGTGATATCGAAGGCGTGGTGCTTCACGACCAGATTATTTTACTCATGCCGCGTGGCATAACACGAAAGGAAAAACCATGATACTTCGGCTTGAATTCTTGAAACAAGTGGAAACCCAATATAATAATTAAAAATCCTAAGCTTTTGTAATAATTATTCTTAAGTTCTTATCTGAACAATCTTTGGTTACCTAGAATCAAATCTGGCAACTCTGATTACAATTAGTCTGGCTGGAGGATAAACCGACAGCGAGACGAATTTGTGTGATAGTTTTGAACTAGAGGAATTTAAACGGTTTTCAGTTTTAGTTTAAAAGCTGCAACTGGATTTAATAAAATCAGTACAATTTTATTAATTTCATGATAGATTTATTTAAAGAATTTTATTGCAACTGAACATCACTACTGAATTTTCGGTTTTATGTAAAAATAAATACTCTATAAAATAATAATAAACGCTCAAATTGTAGTGTAAACGTCATATTTAAGTAAATATTAGACTCTAGCAGCGCCTCGCGGTTCCACCCGCATAAGTGTCGATCCCGTGGGAATATCGGGATAAAAACTATCCCATGTCCTTTCCCGGGACTCAAACTATCTCTATACCAAATTTCATCTAAATAGGTTCAGCAGTTTAAGCGTGAAAAGGTAACAGACACACACACTTTTATTATTATGGATTTTACAGCCAGGAGCATAAATATACCTCTTTCTATGGACAGTTCGGCAATAATATCTGTTTTGATCTCTAGAAAAATATGTGAGATCAAGGGAACATCAAAAATATCTCACGCGATGCGCAACACCCAAACATAGGAGGGATCCTATATTTTGATGTTGCGCGTCGAATGCATAAATATCGGAGATGGCTGGCGTTATAAATATCTGCGTACTCAGTTTAAGTGTAACATATTTTTACAATATTATCAGCAGCACTCACTCGAAACATTATACGGTCAGATTTTTTATGCTGCCAAAGTGATTTCTTCTGAACTTAGCAGATATTTATAACGCAAGAGATGTCCGATATTTATGCATTCGGATAGGTCATATCTTTTTGGCAGCCGATGCGGTCAATATTTTGGCGTTGCGTGTCTCGTTGTATAGTTTTGGTGTTCCTTCGATGTAGCATAATTGTGCCGCTACTTTAGAAAAAAAGTCTTCCAGAGATTTTTTACATATATTGCTGTCATCTTGAGAACAGATATTGATAACTGAATATTAATAAATGCACTATGAAATCAGGCATTATTGCCGAACTCTCCATAGTAATATATTTATGATCGTAACTGTACCTAACATAGTTTTATCTCTTTACAGCACTATTACAATGTTTCTTCATCCAGTTGCCAACATGAAAAAAAATTTCATTGAAAAGCTATAAAATAGTGGTGTTTATATAGTCTTTAGAAACGGTAATAAAATGTTTTAGCAAGGAAAGTTCAAGACCGGCCGCATACGTTCGGTTTCCTGATTCGGAGACCCCGAATGCACGTATTTCATACAAAATCTTCTCTTTAGTGCACACGTTCTTACATTTTCTGTTCGGAAACCCTGACGGAAAATATAAGGCCGGCCGCAAACGTCCGGTTTCCTGGATTATTCCCAATAGTCCCCTCTAGCCCTGTCCTCCGGGGTGACAGTTGGGAATTGTCTTCCCAGTTGTCACGGGGGAGACAATTTGTGCCGACTGTTCCCTTTGAAAACTGACTAGCTAGACCACAAATGGGAAGTCTGTGTCTCGGTTGTCAACGGGGGGGGGGGGGGGGGGAGGAGGTGACATTTGCTACGATTCCTTCCTTCCCAGAAAATACAAAAATGTAATTACCATATATTTCAGCTTTTTTATTTCTTATGCTACATAGAATCAAATAAAAAAATTAACACAATGTCAACACGCTTACAACATTAGAAAAATATTAACTATGTAAATAAAAATGTCAAAAAAGTTATATACAGGGTGTTACGGAAAGGGTATATCAATACAAACGGGTTGAAGAGTGTATCTGGTCTAGAATCTCTGTACAAAACTTCAGCTCAAAAGCATTAACTTTGAAAATGCTTAATATTTTTTTACTTCGACATCACGGCGCTGCAATGGCGCGCGGCGGCGTGATGTGCGTGTACTAGGCGCACAGACACACTACAGATAATGGGTAATGACCCTCGTAGTGCGGTGACACGTTTGTTATGATTTCAATCTAATCAATAAACTATCGAAATAAAAAAATATTAAGCATTTTCAAAGTTACTGCTTTTGAGCTGAAATTTTGTACAGAGATTCTAGACCCGATACACTCTTCAACCCGTTTGTATTGATATACCCTTTCCGTAACACCCTGTTTTATGACCTATTTTTCTAATGCTGTAAGCGTGTTGACATTGTGTTATTTTTTTTATATGATTCTATGTAGCATAAGAAATAAAAAAGCTGAAATCTATGGTAATTAATTTTTTTTTTCAGGGAAGAAAGGAATCGTAGCTAATGTCACCCCCCCCCCCCCCCCCCGTGACAACTGAGACACAGACTTCCCATTTGTCCCCTCTAGTCAGTTTTCAAAGTGAACAGTCGGCACAAATTGTCACCCCCGTGACAACTGGGAAGACAATTCCCAGCTGTCACTCCGGAGGACAGGGCTAGAGGGGACTATTGGGAATAATCCGGTTTCCTGATTCGGGATTCAGATTCGGAGACCCCGAATGCACGCATTTCATACAAAATGTTCTCTCCAGCGCACACGTTCTTACATTTTCCGTCAGGGTTTCCGAACGGAAAATGTAAGAACGTATGCGCCCAGCCTAAGAACGTGTGCGCTAAAGAGAAGATTTTGTATGAAATGCGTGCATTCTGGGTCTCCGAATCTGAATTCCGAATCAGGAATTCAGATTCTGAATTCCGAGAGACTAGCGCAGACGTTCGTTTTTTTGTATTCGGAATTCATACTGCCAGTACGTGGAGTTACGCGTTCGTGAAGACACGTAATGATAAGGCAAGTTTGTACCTAATAAAAAAAATACATTTGTTTGCTTTGTCTGTGCACGTTTCCCAATCATTCAAAACTTCTTTACAGAATTGCTCCCACGCCAAGTCCTTTAGGTCTCTGTTGTGGTAGTCCGTATTATTAATATCCCATATGTATGGATATTTTTCCACCGACATTATTAAATTTTCGGGCTCACACATTTTTATAATAAAACAACGATCGCCAAAAAATATTATACTACCTCACATCTACGCGGCACAGCGCTCTGGCGAGGAGTGCGAAGACGGACTGAAAATTTCCGTGCGTGTGCGGCGGATAGTACAGACGCCAGCACATCAACCTACCCGAAACTGTCAAATTTTCCCAATCAACTTTGAACCTTATTCTCTAGTGATAAAGTTGAAAATCTATTAAAGAAATTTGACCATTGGTAGTAGGTTGATGTGCTGGCGTCTGTACAAAATGTATGCGAGCGCTGCGTTCGGGATGACGTCATTCGGTTTTTAGGGTTCCGTAGTCAACTAGGAACCCTTATAGTTTCGCCATGTCTGTCTGTCCGTCCGTCTGTCCGTCCTCGCTTAATCTCTGTGACCGTTAGCACTAGAAAGCTGAAATTTGGTACCAATATGTATATCAATCACGCCGACAAAGTGGTAAAATAAAAATTGGAAGAAAATGTTTTTATTAGGGTAAGCCCCCCTATATGTAAAGTGGGAAGTGATTTTTTTTTTTTATTTCAACCCTAACGTGTGATATATTGTTGGAAAGGTATTTAAAAATGAATAGGGGTTTACTAAAATCATTTTTTGATAATGTAAATAATTTCGGAAATAATCGCTCCAAAAGTAAAAAACAATGTGTCCCCCCCCTCTAACTTTTGAACCATAAGTTTAGAATATATGAAAAAAATCTTAAAAGTAGAACTTTATAAGGACTTTCTAGGAAAATTATTTTGAACTTGATAGAAACAACAGTTTTTGTACAAAAAAGACAAAAAGTTGTACAAAATCATTTCTGGACTAAGTTCGTAGTATAATCGTATATGCATGCATTTTTTTTTAACTTCGTTTACATATTTTATTATCCTGAACGTACCTTTCTTCAAACAAAAAAAATTTATTAAAATCGGTTCTCGCAATCCAAAATTACCACCGAAAACTTCTTGCACGTCTATGTATTAATTAGTAACCCAATTCCCCGAGAGACGGCGCTGTAGGTACTTATTACATTGGGTCGGGTATTATCGAATTATACGTGGGAACACTTATTGTGACGGACGGGAAACTACGGAACCCTACACTGAGCGTGGCCCGACACGCTCTTGGCCGGTTTTTTTCCGTACTTAATTCAGAACGCTCCGGGTTCATTCCGAAACGAACGTCAGGAATTATTTCCGAACTGAAAATATAAGAACGAATATAAGTTCTTAGGCGGGCCGCATACGTCCGGATTCCTGATTCGGAGACCCCGAATGCACGCATTTCATACAAAATGTTCTCTTCAGCGCACACAATCATATATTTTCCGTTCGGAAACCCTGACGGAATATATAAGAACGTGTGCGCTAAAGAGAACATTTTGTATGAAATGCATGCATTCGGGGTCTCCGAATCTGAATTCCGAATCAGGAAACCAGACGTTTGCGGCCGCCCTATATTTTCCGTTCGGAAACCCTGATGAAAAATATAAGAACGTGTGCGCTAAAGAGAAGATTTTGTATGAAATGCGTGCATTCAGGGTCTCCCAATCTGAATTCCGAATCAGGAAACCGGACGTATGCGGCCAGCCTTAAAGATAGAGTATCTAACAACATACAGGCTGGCAGGGAAATCGACGCGCAACTTGTTACCATGGATTCTGCTGCACCCCACTGCGAAAGAAAAGTTAACTGTTCTTTACATTCTGACCGCGTAGGTATTGCACTTTTGTAGGAAACAGCAATTTTTTTAAAATAACTGATGGAATATTTCAGCGCAGGGGGGTAAAGAATCATCCATGATCCAGAGAACCGAAGGCAACAGGTTGTCAATGTCCCTGACTCACTGTATAACATACCAACTGTTTCATCTTCAAGTAGGTACGTTCTGGTGATAGACGTATTTTCTAAACAATTATTCTTGAATAATTGGAACATCTCCAATCCATTGATGAGTCCATGTCCGTAAACCAATTTGAAGTTTCATAAAAAATGTTGTCCTACTCAAAATTTAAATGAATGTAACAGAAAAACACAATTGACATTAGAAACCTATAGTCTGTTCTAAAAGTATTTCATGAACATATAAGCTAACTAATAACATTGCTACCTTAGCTCAAGCTACGAAAATGAAGCGATGTTATTGGTTAGTTTCACACACATCTTTGCTAAGCGTCCTTACACACCTCTAGTGGAAAGGCAGTCTTATGCTGGATGACAGCACGCAGCGGAGCAGCGGCGGCGCGGACAACTGTGGTGTGCGCCCCGCGCGCCGGCGCCGCTGCCATCCGAGAACAATGCAATACAAATCTGTAGACTGATCCAAAACTATCTGATGAAAATTAAACAAATGAACTACAAAACGTGACTGTGGATAATAATGTAGTGACACTTACAAATTGAGAGCTTTGATTTTATTATTTGAATAATTAAACCGGAAATTCTAATCTTAAGGCCGGCCGCAAACGTCCGGTTTCCTGATTCGGAATTCAGTTTCGGAAACCCGAATGCAAGCATTTCATACAAAATGTTCTCTCTAGCGCACACGTTCTTAAATTTTCCGTTCTGAAAACCTGACGGAAAATTTAAGTACGTGTGCGCTGGAGAGAACATTTTGTATGAAATGCGTGCATTCGGGGTCTCCGAATCTGAATAATTCCGAATCAGGAAACCGGACGTATGCGCCCAGCCTAAATCGCCAAAATGTTTGTCGTTTGACAAGTGAGGTTATTTTATAACTTCGTATAATTATATTCGTCACTGATTTTATAACAAATACGTAACAAAAATGTTACTTACTCAAAAAATGATTGCTGGTGCTGGGATATTATAAAAGTTGAAACCTAAATACAAATGAATGTGTTACTAATTCCTTTTACTGAGTGATTGCGTAAGAATTTAACCTGTAAAGGGTTTGTTTACACTTTCATCAGATACTTTTGGAACAGACTATATGCATTTGAACGCACTGTCCCCCGCGCCGCCGCCGCCGCGCGCCGCTCCACTGCCTGCTGTCATTCGGTTTATGACCTCAAGATTCGAATGTTCAACCATACGTACAATTACAAAGTAACATTTGAACTACGAAAACCGCCCTCGAAATAAAAGCGCTGTCATAGTTAAATTGTAACCCATGGACAAGTTAGTTGACTGTTCTTGTAGTCAGAAATGTATAGGTTGAGCAGTTATTTTTCAGTACCTCCTATTACCCATTCAGTTGCTTTTTTAGAAGAGCTTTCTGTTCTAAAACTGAAATTAATGTTATCCTGTTATAACTTACCTTATTAAAAATATTTTAATTATAATTAAATTGCAATTATATTTTCAAGATAATACATAACAATACATATTTATATGTAACTAATGCTCAATTTACATCAATATTTCAGTCATTAACATAATGTTACTTTAGCACACTTGTTGATTTATGATCATTTATGGAAAATATGCTGTCATTATATGGCCAAGCCTTGAAAGGCTAGATAGCAGAGCATCACTTACCAGATAAACACTTCCTTTTAACTTAAACAGTTTGAAAGCATTTTATACCTTCACCTTCTTCATTTTGCCATGACAGACTAAAAGACTGTTAAGAGCTGATTTTACCAAAGTCAGATATCATTTATTCGTGGAATAAAATTGACGTCTGACAGTTCTAGTATGGAAAAAAAAATCAAAATGCATTCTCAGGATAAGACTTATTCTAGGTACAAAAGTTTATTAGAATGCATGCATCCTAAGTAAGATTAGATGAGTTAGATTTTGAGATAAAATGGGACACCAAAAATTATATTAGTATTTGAGATTTCCTTGAAAGGACCTAGCCTAGCACTGGCTAGGTAAAAGCTGAGCTAAGTTAGCTTACATGCCTGAATTCAATTTTTTTATGTTCATACAGGTATTACCAATTTCTGGTATGTTTTTCTGGTATTTATATTTTCACAACTGACACTTATACTTTGCACTTAACAGCCTTTTAGTCTTCATATGACAGTAATAGTAATTGTAATAGGCACTAAATTCTAAAATGTTGAAATGACTCAACTATGTATGGATTTGTGTAAGTATTACAATATATTTACATATATTCGTATTCTTTTGAATAACTCAATGCAATACATATAGACTATCTATTTCACTCTCATTTACAATTTGCAAAAGCACTTGTAAGTCTTCTAAACTAGTAATTAATTTGGGTGCACCTAAAAATTCTACAGGTTTTTCTTCTATTTCAATACAATATTTTAAATTCTTTGGACATGTCACGGATTTTGAACATATACCTTCTTTAGTCTTTTTAAATACAACATGAGTGATGCCGTCTTTCGAAGCTAAAATGTTTATGTCTTTACTCTTTATATTGTCATTAGACTCACTGTTTTCATTATCAACATTAGTTTCCATTACCTTTATCTCAGTTTCCTTCATCTCTGTATCATTGTCTGAATTTAAATTTTCTTTTATTTCATTGTTTGTTTGCTCGTCTTCTGTGTTAGCTTCTGGACTGGGCTCGATTGGTTTTACTGGTATGTGTTCTTCAATTCCTTTTTGTAGAGCTTCATCAAGTATGGAAGGACTGTGGGGATTTTCAACCTCATCAGGTAAGTCTGGTTTAGACAAAATATCTTCAGTGTTATTCACATTTTCTTCATCATTAGTTAAAGTATCTTGAATGGTACTCAGATGATTAACATCTTCAATTAAATTACCAATACTGGTGGTATCAACTTCCATAGGTGTTGGTGCTACAATTTCACCCGTTGCATTCGACTTTCCAAGGAGCATGGCTTCAACATCACTAGACTCTAGATTAGATTTAAATTCAAGGGTATTACTTTGGTCATTTGATTTGCTCTCACTACTGTTGTCATTCAGAATGTCCATTATTGATGGGAAGTCATCCACTTTGTTCTCAGTTACATCTAGTTTTTCATCCAATTTAGCAATTGGTTTCTCATTGTACATGAGATCTTCCAACTCAGCAGCTATGCGATCATAAACTTGGTCATCCTTAGGTTCATCTTTCTTGGGAAAATAATCAATACACCACTCCTCGGAAGGAAGTATACTATCATCAATTTCAGGCAATAAATCAGTTAATGAAATTTTCAAGTTGATTTCATTATTGTTATTATTATTTGCCAAGGGATCCTCAAATACAATACCATATTGTTTTAAGTTAGTGTCACTTTTCTGTTTCTTATCATCATAGTTGGAGTTTTGGTCTTTTAAAACAGGTTTTTTTAGCCTGTTATTTTCTTTTAATATATTTGGAGCGACCGAAGATCCACTTTTTTTCGCTTTTTTAGTATTTCGTAGGTCTTTGAATGGTCGTTCACAGTAGGTGTCTCTATGAATGAGGACCATACCATTCTCATTACTTTTTAACTTGGCAATTGAGCTAGGCGAGGTTGAGTCTGCGTTTAGCTTCGTTTTGGGTGTTGTACTGCTTTCATATTGGATTTTTACTTTAGTAAATTTACCCAGTATCTTGGCAAAGTCCATGCGAGTAACAACAACTGCACACTCGCGACATTTTCCATCTTTATATAAGCGTTCTAGGTTTTTAGGAAGCTTTAAAGCTTTCACTCTCCGGCTTTCACGTACTTTAGTTGGAATCATTTCGATTAATTATAACCTTTTGCACTGTTGTCTTGTTAATCGAGTAATGTCCTATTAACAAAATTTATATTGGATGTAGTCACATTTCCCGCGCAGAGAATTATACCACAAATACTGAACTTTTGATGACACAATTTGGTTTCTTACATTGCATAACTAAAAGGCAGTTACATTGAATATTATTTATCAAAATATGAAATTGTATTTGTTTATAAAATCAAAAAATCGTAACTGACGACACACACCACAATCAAATCCAACGCGAAAATGGCGTCGCTCTAGTGATGTGCCGATGTGCCTTCGGTTTTCGATTATCAGTCCGTCACTGGTTCAAGTTGTAGTAGTGGTAGATCATATCGATAGTTTACCGTAAATATTTTATTTACCGTTAATGTTGCATACATTTTTGACATGAAAATTAATCATATTTACATAATAATATGGAATGCCTGTGTAGTCTTTGTGCGGCACAAAGACTACAGAGGCATTCCATTATTTAACCATCATTTTCCAATAGTTTGCTGGCACGGATCGTGCCAGCAAAATAGTTGGTACCTATGGTCTCTAGGTCCTCGACCATTACTTGACTACTTGGCTTCCGTTAGACAGTTGGTATGATAAATTCCTGCCTGTTCCCGAAGTGAAATAGGGTACCGGTACTATACATGTTTGATTCTTGAGCTGGAGCAGTAAGGACACGTCGTAGATAACAAGAAAACGGCCTTATGAGACTGTCCTTAAGTTTTTGAAACATTTTGATTTGCAAACAAAGATTTTTACGCCAATCCGGAACATACTTACATCGTATATATTTTTTTTGTTATGTATTTTTGTGGTGTAGTATACAGTATAAAAATACATCCAAACGAACAGACACGGCTGGTTTTTACCAACATTTTTGCTTGGATGAAATTTGGCACACAGGTAGTTTATAATCAGGATTAACATTAACCTCGTTAGTACGATCCCGTTGAATATTTTCCGACATGCACGCGGGTAAAGCCGCAGGTAAAAGCTAGGTTATAATATTAGTACGATTTTAATTTTAGTGCGATAAGTAGATCAATCATTTGAAATGATAAACGAATCAATAAAAATTACTTTTTCATTCAAAATTTCATTTATGGAAATAATACAATAAGAAAAATTACTGTTTGCCAAAAAAAAGGTTTACCAAGATTCACCACCAGCGCTAGCAGCACAAACCGTAAACTAATAAGCAGCGTTTTCTCAATGCATGTTGATATTTATTTGAAAATTAGAAATGTAGTAGGTAAACCATCCATTTTTATAAATCTACTAGCTGCGCCCCGCGGTTTCACTCGCATAAGTTTCGATCCCGTGGGAATATCGGGATAAAAACTATCCCATGTCCTTTCCCGGGACTCAAACTATCTCTCTACCAAATTTTATCTAAATCGCTACAGTGGTTTAGGCGTGAAAAGGTAACATACAGGCAGACAGACAGAGTTACTTTCGAATTTATATTAGTATGGATTTTTTTTTTTGTTTGCCTGTGCCTTAATTTAATTATAAAATTATTAAACAAAAATAAAAAAAAGCACGGTCCGTCCGGTATGACCGTGATTTTTTTCAGACTGTGATTCCAGCGAGTAGGCGTGAAGATATTATTGACGTGAAAGAATAGGCGGGTATTATCATGTCGCATTTAAAATTGCCGAAGCGCGTTTAAAAAGCCCAAAAGCGGAAGGCCACGTGCATTTATCCGTAATTCTGCCTTTAAAGGTCAGGCCAACTATTGAGGAACATGGTACGCCACCGTATCGAGTCTTATGCTTGTTTGCGCGGCCATACGTTTATATCGTGACGGTCTCCACAAGTATGCTTACTGCAGGCTGCAGGTCACTACTTTGGCAGCTGGAGAAAACTGCGCATCTTTTTGCGCCCTGCGAGGATGCACTAAGTGTATTATATTAGTGAATAGTTGCTCCCCGCGGT
This sequence comes from Amphipoea oculea, assembly GCA_945859645.1. NCBI lineage: Eukaryota > Metazoa > Arthropoda > Insecta > Lepidoptera > Noctuidae > Amphipoea > Amphipoea oculea. The sequence goes on from OX243874.1 coordinate 9,065,756, forward strand.
TTCACCCGCATAAGTCTCGATCCCGTGGGAATGCCGGGATAAAAAGTATCCTATGTCCTTTCCCGAGACTAAAGCTATCTCTATACCAAAGAACGATGACCATATTTGTATGAGACCCGTCCCCCCCCTTCAACAGAACTTTTGTATGTATTAGTAGGTTCACAAAGGTCTATAAAAAGACTAGCAACCAGTTTTAATTTCAAAATCCATGGGGTTTAAAAATAAAATAAAAATTAAAAAATCGTTTCATTAATTTTTCCTAATTCGCTAGGCCCGTCCCCCGCCCTGCAACAGATCCTTTGTATGTGCTATCACGTTCATAAAGATCTATAAAAAGACTAGCAACCAGTTTTAACTTCAAAATCCATGGGGCTTAGAAATAAAATGAAAATTAAAAAAACGTTTCATTAATTTTTCTAATTCGCTAGGCCCGTCCCCCGCCCTGCAACAGATCTTTTGTATGTGCTATCAGGTTCATAAAGATCTATAAAAAGACTAGCAACCAGTTTTAACTTCAAAATCCATGGGGCTTAGAAATAAAATAAAAAATCGTTTTATTTATTTTGGGATAAAGTAGTGTCTTGTTGTCGCGGGCGCTATTTTGAATCCTGAAAGCAACGAAGGATTCTAGGTTTGAGTTGACTCCTGAGCGAAGCGAGGGAGTTAAGACTTGAATCCTGAGTGCAGTGAGGGATAATAGATATACATTCCGTGTAAACAAAAGAAATGCATATATTAACAGTTGATCGCTGACTGTTCACACTGCCGGCGAGGACTCGCTTCACTGGTTTGTCGCTGAGTGACAAGAGCTATCAAAGATAATACTCGCCTAGCGATACTCGCTCAGCGATGGTCGCTTGGTGGTCAGAGCTCACGCCGAGAGAAACCCCTGTGAGACTAACCACCCCGAGCGAGTGGTGCGAGTAATCGCCCGTCGCACTCGAAAACTTGCTGATAGCCCAGCGACAAAACTATCGGAACTACACACACGCTGCTCGCTGCTCGCCATCTCGTTTTCAGTTGCTAGTTCTACTCGCTAATCGTTCATCGCCGCCGGTGGGACAACTGCCTGCCTATAGGAATAGAAAAAATTGGACGAGTAACGAATGACGTTTTCCGTTTTTTAAATGGCATCTCCTAATTGATCTTGAGAGGTTTGAAAATCAAAGAATATGGTTTACTTATAAACTCTTATTTTGTGCCAAAAATATTAACATTAAAACATGATTTTTCTCGGAATATCCTGCACTTTTGAGAGATGTCGTCGTAGTAAAAATTGATCAGCTTGCTAAGGCGGTTCGAATGAGATACATTTTAAGTCTGTTGGTCGATGTAAGGGTTGGGGGGACGTTCTGGCAATATTAACATTAAAACATGATTTTTCTTGGAATATCCTGCACTTTTGAGAGATGTTGCCATAGTAAAAATTGATTACCTTGCTAAGACGGTTTGAATGAGATACATTTTAAGTTTGTTGGTCGATGTAAGGCTTGAGGGGACGTTCTGGCAATAAACATTAAAACATGATTTTCTCGGAATATCCCGCACTTTTGAGAGATGTCGTCATAGTAAAAATTGATCAGCTTGCTAAGGCGGTTCGAATGAGATACATTTTAAGTCTGTTGGTCAATGTAAGGTTTGGGGGGACGTTGTGACGAAATTAACACTAAACATGATTTTCTCGGAATATCCCACACTTTTGAGAGATGTCGTCATAGTAAAAATTGATCAGCTTGCTAAGGCGGTTCGAATGAGATACATTTTAAGTCTGTTGGTCAATGTAAGGTTTGGGGGACGTTCTGACGAAATTAACACTAAAACATGATTTTCTCGGAATATCCCGCACTTTTGAGAGATGTCGTCATAGTAAAAATTGATCAGCTTGCTAAGGCGGTTCGAATGAGATACATTTTAAGTCTGTTGGTCAATGTAAGGGTTGGGGGGACGTTGTGACGAAATTGACACTAAAACATGTTTTTCTCGGAATATCCCACACTTTTGAGAGATGTCGTCATAGTAAAAATTGATCCGCTTGCTAAGGCGGTTCGAATGAGATACATTTTAAGTCTGTTGGTCAATGTAAGGTTGGGGGGACGTTCTGACTCATCGTCCTTTCATCTAAATCGGTTCAGCGGTTTAGGCATGAAAAGATAACATACAGACAGACAGACAGAGTTACTTTCGAATTTATAATATTATAGTAAAAATAGTATAATATTATGGATAATAGAGACCATAGATTAAACAACGCCCCGTTCATCGCTGCAGTCTGCACTACTTAGTTCCTCTAAAGTGCATTAGGAATAACCGAGGAAACCTAGATCTTTTGAAACCCATTAGGTCGTTTAGCCCAGGAAAAACCAAATACCCCCTAAACCTACTTTGACGATATTCAACAAGAGATTATTTCGATCTAACATTGCAGATGGCTGACGAAGTATCTGCCTAGACTTTTGCCAATTATGTTGGAATCGGCTTCAAGTCTAACGCAGCTGAATACCAGTATTTAGCATAGAGCGACTGCATATCTGACTTTTACTCTACAACTCAGTTACTGGGTAACAACTAACACGATACCCCTTGCTAAGTTTAGTTCTCACTGTCAGCCGTTCGGGCTTCTGACAACCCAAACAGTAACGAGTGTGACTCACGAAAAATAACGAAAAAAAGAGTTTGCCTTCAAAGCGTTTTCGAAGCTAGGCACCGTTTTCTCAGAAAATTCTGTATTTGTATTCTACTTCGACAGAAATTAATATCAAAAAACTACCCGCAGCTAACTCCACAAAGAGAGTCACTTATCTCCCCGTCGATAATTTTTTTGAACTGGTATACCTTCTAATTACGGAGATAATGAAAGTCAAAGTTCCAACTTTTTTTACTTGTTTTCACGAAAACAAGTTTTAGATGACTTAACACCTCCACAATACCTGTATAAGTTAGCGCCACGAAAGATGAGACTTGACCCCGCCTCCCGCGCTCTTTCCGGCCGCCCCTATGACGTCCATCCCGTCCCATACGCTCAAACCTCATACCGCTAAAGAGATTTATAATAATGTACTGCGCAAGCCAAATCACGTGGTGTGTCAAGTCTCATCTTTCGTGGCACGGATTGTACTATTGCATGCACCCATTAGCACAATGTTCTGCGTGAGTAACTGCCGTTAAATGCGATTTTTCACAACAAAATAAAAGTCGTTTCATGGCAATCATTTTAGCTCCATATTACTTAGTTTGATGTACAGAATGCGTAGATAATGGGTATTTGATGGGTCTTTTTAGGCCCTGTATGGAATGAAATGAACTGTTATATATAACAGACAAACAAAAATTCTTCAAATGAGGAATGTTTCTTATTTTAAATCCTGATTAATAACCGTTTTTATATTTCGGCCTCTCTTTCCTTGTGCCAATCCTCACGGCTCCCGTGCCAGCCTCATCTGGCGGAGTAATTACGTAACACACATAAAAAGGCAATGATCGCAATGCCTTTATTGCGTTACTAGCTTCTGCCCGCGGCTTCGTTCGCGTGAAATTTCTTTTTCCCTCGACCCATCTCGTCGCATTGCATCACTTGCCCGCGTCTTTTGCTCGGCTCCTAAGGGTCATAGCGTGACGTTAAATAGCCTATAGCCTTCCTCAAGAATTGGGCTATCAAATGCAAGAAGAATTTTTCAAATCCGACTGGTAGTTCCAGAGATTAGGTACCCCATACATACAAACTTACAAACAAGAGATTAGGTACCCCATACATACAAACTTACAAACAAATTTTACCTCTTTTTTTATATTAGTATAGATTTATGTTGTTGAGCAGAGGTAAATCGGCCTTGCCTTTTCCCAACGAAGTTAGCAATCTAACCGGATGCAGCTGAATACTTGTGTTTTACACGGAGCGACCGCCTATCTGACCTCCACGGTTCCCTATCCATTTGCATAAAATTTTAAGACCTAATATAACTTAGCATAATTTTGTTTGGCATAATTATATTTTCGCATAATATAATTACGCATAACAGCTTACGCATATTTTTTTTAAGCATAATTTTTCTAATCATAATAATGATTATTTAGCATGCTCGTTTTATCTTTAACGACGTCAGGTCGATGGAGCCCCGCTGAGCGGGGCTCCTATTTCTGTCTGCAGGGTTAGAAGGAACCTAACCAAACCGAACCTCGGGGTGCCCCTAACGTCGTTTAGTGTTATGCGAATTAAATTGTGCCAACACAAATTAGTCTTTAAGATGATTATGCCAACATAAAATGTATGCCTAAAAAAATTATGCCGAAGTCTTAAATTATTATGCCAAAACAAATTGTGCCAAAATCGTTATGCCGAAGTATATTAGGACAAAGAACATTATGCGAAAAGAAGGGATCCCGACCTCCACAACCCAGTTACTAGGTAACACGATAGCCCTTGGTAAGACTGGTTGTCAGATTTTCGGGCTTCTGATGACCCGTAATGGCTGTCAAAGATCCAAGAATGACAGCCGGGACCAACTGTGTAAGTGTGCTTTCCGAGGCACGGAGGTGTCTCGGTATGTTGATATGGTCACAATAGGCATTGCGATCTATTGTCATTATTTTATGTGTGTGGTTCTACTCACGGTGGCAACAATGACACCCTAAAAGGTCCTACTAAGATTTGCACCAAAGGCCTCCTGTCACCTATCATTATAATAATTTTATTACAGAAAAGTTATTTCATTATTATAGATGGAATGGGAATATGTGTACCTCTACCTACTGTACAAGTTTCACCCCTTGTTGAGCTAACGGCAGCTACAGTTTATAAACAATGTTTTCTCAGAGCATGTCAAATAGCTTACCTCGATTTTAATGGGACAATACAGTATAAGTGAAATGAGGTGAAATATAGCTCCATTAGCACAAGGAATAAACTATGAATGGTATGATCTATTTGAACATCCAGCACTAATGCTACAACATTATGGTTTAGATACTCAAAAAATTTGATAAATATCATTCAAATTCTATTATTTTAGTTGACTCGCTACACACTAATAATGATACATGACATTATACTCTTCCATTGATCATTAGGCCCCCAAGATACTCAGAGTAGCACTGCCACCGTCCAATAAAACTTATAGCTAAAATAATTATGTATTAGTTGTAGTCATTTTTGTAATAACAAATAAATAAAACTCTAGAACTGAACTTTTTCATTTGTTATTTGCGTTAGCGCTACTTCGTCGGATGTTCAAATAAAGCATATCATTCATTGCTTACTGTTTGTGCTGATGCCGATGGCCATCTTCGGACCTTGTTTCGCGTATAAATAATGTCCCATTGAAAATTTTAGTGTTTTTCATCCATCGATTAATCGACTTTTAACATCACTAGAAGTAAATGCGACGCGCTCGGCGCATGTCAAATCAACGTCAAACACGACGAGTTGACGAAGACGTAGAATCGATGAAACAAAATGGCCGCCGCCGTGCTACTAAAATAACGCTATTTTACGACGATAGATTTTATTCGCTGTATGTCGTAAATCGCGTTTTTGTATGAAGTCATTTAAATATTTTCACTTATTTGGGTAAAGAACTATTAGAGTTAGTCACTATGGCGTGGCCAATGCCCACTTCGAGTCCATGGAGTTCGGGTATGGCTATGGCTCCTGACATAAATATGGCCAAAATGACGCCTGAGCAATGGGCAGCAATGCAGCATCAAAACTGGCAGCAGTGGACTCAGTGGCAGCAGCAATACGCACAATGGCAGGGCCAGTATGGAGAGAAGGTTAGTACGTTTGGTCATTGCGTGTGCATGAGCTACCTAAGATTTTTTTTTTTATTTGATTGATATGTGATTTATCGCAATAAAGGTAAATGCTATGTTTCTAAAACTAAGTTAATTATCTTATTTTACAGTATACAGAGCAAATGCAAGCTATCCAAGCATTGGGTAGAATGCCGCCGCTTCCACCGGCGGCCGCCGCTCCACCGCCCGCGCCGCCTCCCCCTGACCAGCCGCCACCGCCGCCGCATGAGAACAACGAACCTCTCTTTGGAAGTGCCCCCCCTAAACCTACACCTGTACCTGCCCCTACAGCTAAGCAGCATCAAAATAACAACTCTGGCAATCATGCTAATGTAAACACACATCCACAAGCAGGTAATAATCAAAATTGGTCCTATGTTAAAGAAGCAGCTCAACCAACTAAACCAACTCAAGGAGTTCAAAGTTCAGTTAATTCTGATGATCTGAAGAAACTAGCAGAAGAAGAGAGGCTTTTTGATATTCAATTCCAAAAATGGGAAGAGGAAATTGAGAAATGGAGACAAGACAATGTGAATCACCCTGACAAACAGGCATATAAAGAGTATGAGCAGAAATTTGAGGCATGTCGTGCACAGCTAATGGAACGCCGACAGCAAATGAAGCAAAAAAGAGCTCGTCTTCAGAGTAACAACCCACCGGTTCAGCCAGCCAATACCACCATAGCCACTACAGTGACAACAACTGCTCCTCCTAATTTAAAAAATTCAATTAACAACGCATTTCCCAGTAAACAAACACATAATTATGTTAATAACTCCTCACAAAACTATACAGATCATGGCAATGCCCAATATCAGCAACAGCAATATAATGTGCCAAAAACTACATACAATAGAAGTAATAAAAATATTGATCCTCAAGATAGATTTGAAGCCTATCACAGTATGAGTGATAATAATTATCAATCAAATGTCAATTTTTCTGCTCCTCCTCCTAGTACTCCTAGTTTTCTGCCTTCAAGTGGATCTAATAAAGGTATACCTGGCTTAGATTTAGTACCTGAGGGAGAGAAATCATATGGTACTAACGTAAATCAAGATATTATAGATATTTCAGAAGAACAACCAGGAATTGCAAAGGCTCCAGACTATACAACAATTTCTAAAGGAATTAATAATATTCTTGGTGATGCAAAAATTATGAATATCCTTTCTATGGTTGTTGGACAAAATTCTCAAGAGCCCTCAACTAGTACACCTAATATGAGTGCTCCACCTCCTAGTGGACCCTATAATTTTAATAATCAGAACAGTGTTCCTTATGGTCATGGGAATAGAAATCAGAATAATCAGAATTATAATAATCAACAATATGAAAACAGACAAAGTAATATTATGCCCTTCAACCGACAAGGACAAAATTACCCAGGGCAACAAAACCAGGAATTAAATCCTAACTATCCACCTCCAAACAGAATGCATGAGGAGATGCCTCAAGAGCAGTATAATTATGACAGAAATATGCAGTATAGTGGCAATGACATGGGACCACCATATCAAGATAATGGACCACCCCGAGTTGGTCCCCCTCCTGTACGGCCCAACATCACCCACACCACAGCACCCAGGCCTCCAATTCGCCCTCTAATGCCAGAAATGTCTGGTCACCAAATGGGTAATAACTACCCTCGAGGCCCTCCCGAGAGAAAGCCTTTACTTGAAAGTAACATCAACCCTGTTCCAAAACAACCTGTCCGACCTCAGTGGATAGATGAACCTATGTTTACACCATCTCTAATTGTTGAATATGAGCACAAGCCTCTCAGATTAAAAGGTAATTAAACTTGCAGGTTGTTTTTTGTGTATTGATTTACCATACTTTTGCATTGTAGCTCCTATTTTTCTGCTAACTTATTATTTCTCATCTTAATAGACAGTCAATGTTAATAATCATGAATGTGGTATATGTAGTATGAGTGTATATCTTGGTAGTTTTGTAAATAATGTGTTTTTTATTCTCTTTTAGCACGAGATTTTATTGAACCAGTTCATATGTTTGATTATAATCACAAATCAAAGGATGGTGAAGTCAAAAGGAAGGATTTCGAAAGAGAAGTGGATGAATTATTCACAAGAAAACCTAGAAGATCTGAGAAAGAAATTGATTATAGTAGAGAGAGGTATAGCCGTGACCATTACTCAAGAGATTTTGAAAGAAGGGCACCAAGAGAAGATCTACGGGATGACTTCCGGCCAAGAATTCCACCTAGAGATGATTATGATGATAGAAGGAGACCAGATAATAGATATGATGATAGAAGAAGAGATGAACGTGATGATGACCGAAGAAGGGATGAACGTGATGATAACCGAAGAAGAGATGACCGTGATGATGACCGAAGAAGAGATGACCGTGACAAGTATAGCCGACGCGAGGATCTTTACAGAGACCTTAGAGACCGTGACCATGGTAGGGATGTCAGAAGAGAAGAAGTTAGTCATCATAGCAGAAGTCATGAAAGAGATTCTCGTAAAAGAGGACTAAGTAGAGATAGCGAAAATAGCAATACCCAAATTAATAAAAAATCAAAAGATAAAGATGAGTCTCAGTCAAAACATGTTGTTATGATTGATGATTTATTAGAATCTCCTGGACGAAGTATGAGACCTGATAAAATAGTCATTATTTTAAGAGGTAAGTGTGATAATTGTTTATTTATGCACATTACGAGGGCTGCTATTTATGTATCCGGAATAACAAAGTGAAACAAACATATAGCATTTATTATGGTTTTATTGCTTTTCATAATATTCGCCATGATGATCGATGCACTTTTGCATACGTTGGAACCAATTTTCGTAGCACTTTTTCTATTCCGATTGAGGTATCTCCAAAACGTGCATTTTGAACGCATCAACGGCCTCTTCACGGCTCGAAAAACGTTGACCACGTAATTTATTCTTTATGGTTGGCAATAAATAGAAGTCGTTGAGGACCTAGTCGGGGCTGTACGGCGGATGACCCGTTAATTCGATCTTTTGACCTTCCAAATACCGAGTTGTTTCGGCCGATGTGTGGCAGCTAGCATTGTCACGATGAAGAAGGATTCTGCGTTGTCGGTTGTTCTTTCTTATTTCTTTTAAGACTTCTGGCAAACAAATGCTCGTGTACCATTCAGAATTAACCATTTTACGATGCTCTAGTGGTACTGTAGCCACATGTCCATTTATACCAAAAAAACAAGCGACCATTGGATTCAAAGTGCTTTTTGAACGAATTACTTTTGTTGGGTTCAGCTCATCTTGGAACACCCAAACCGTAGATTGTTGTTTAGTTTCAGGATCATACGCATATATCCAAGTTTCATCACCTGTGTAGATATTATAGACAGCTTTTGACGCACCCTGATTGTACTTTTGTAAAATTTTTTTACATCAATCCACACGAGTCCGTTTTTGGTCAATTCTCAAGTCGTGCGGAATCCAACGTGAACAAATTTTTTTTACAGCTAAATGTTCGTGTAATATTTTATAAATACTTGTCATACTTATGCCCAGAGACGCCTCTATCTCGCGATATGTAACATGACGATCTTGCATTATTAGTTCCCGCACAGCATCAATATTTTGAGGTACAACAACCGATTTAGGGCGACCTTCTTTAAATTCGTCCGTGAGCACAGACCGCCCACAATTAAACTCACTATACCAGTGATACACAGTAGTTTTCGATGGTGCTTCGTCCCTAAAAGTCTAAGTGAGTTGATCGATGCACTGTTTTTGAGTTAGCCCTCGCCGAAAATCGTAATAAATCATAGCACGAACATTTTCACGTGTTAAATCCATGGTGATAAAGTCACGAAATTTTCAAAATGACGCCACAAAGGAAAAACAAATGACAGCTACATGAAACAAATTGTATTCTTCAGCCAAAGAGTTCCATTTTTAAATGTTATAATTACTTTTTTAATATTGTTCTGTAACTAGCCAGTTCCGGATACATAAATAGCAGCCCTCGTATAATATAACTAGCTTCTGCCCACGATATGTGCGCGTAAAATTTCGGCCCCCGACCCATTGTGTCGAGTCGCCCGCGCTATTACTTCGTGTTTGCTTAGCATTCTTTGATTTTTTTTTCTTTTTGCGTGGCTCCTAATATCAATACAAAGTTGAACAAATTAAAGGAATATAACTCGAATATCTTATGTTATAGCATTTTTGTAAAAAACATTTAAGTATGGTCTAGCCATCTTTTGCTAGAACATGAAGTTTTTGCGGGCTGGATACTCGTGAGGACACCACATATAGTTGCCCATAGGAAAACAAGTTTTTCTAAATGTGAACTGTTCAGTTCTACTTTAACTGTTTGTCCTTTAGTTTGGTTATAGTCATCGTAAATGTGTTTAGAGCTAACTGCACTCCTTTAAGGTGAATGCGCAGTGGTAGACCGCGAAATTCAAATTTTCTTACGTTTTTTGCAATTTGCAGGTCAGTGTCAGGTTGTATCTTGATCAAAATATGATTCGCGACTATAATAGATCTGGGGGCACGGAAGTGCCCCCGCCAAGACGAGCCAAGCGAAGCGCAAGGGCACTACCTACCTTTTCTCGCAGCACTTCGTCGTATTTTTGAACCTTCTTAACTTGCGTTTGGATTATACCAGATAAACAAAATTTTCGGGATATGATGTCAGTGGTTGACTTACTAAACCTATAAAGTTTCAATTGCATAGCTCTTATACTTTAGATTTTATTGATATCTAAAATACCCCGATTTCGTCACTGATTCACTGACTCACTGATGATCATAAATATTGTTATGGTTCTTCCTGAAGTCCTAGAAAGCTGAAATTTGGTATGTAAGCTAGTAATAGTACACAAACAACAAAAAAATCTTACCCCCCCAACCCCTTAAACTAGGGGGTGAAAGTTTGTATGAGACTTCCGTAAATTTTGATGCTACAGGTCTGAAAATTTATATAGGGGGTCCTTGTTATAAATAATAAGATATGTATTTCAGGATATTTAGTAAATCATCCCGTACCCTTTAAATTAAGGAATGATTTGTTTCGGTTTTCCCAAGATGTGATTCTACACTCGTATAATATCATAAGCAACTTACAAAAATAAATGAAATCCCACAAAAAAATTTCATGTTAAATGTTGCCAGGACGAGACCATGTAGCTCGCACTATCAAAAAGTAATCAGATCTCATGTAGAGCCAAGCTTCTAACTCTACACGCCCTAACTCTACAAGGCCTAACTTAGCAAACTCTACACCTTAGTCAAAATATGTGGCTTGGCCATTTCGCTACATTCACATGAGCGTAAGGTGAAAAACTCTCATACTGTTATGTACTTTTACTCCTGAAATTTAAACAATTCTACACCTTAGTCAAAATACATGGCTTGGCCGTTTCGTTACTACAAGAACCATTGTATAACAGTATGAGAGTTTTTCACCTTACGCTCATGTGAATGTAGTGAAATGGCCAAGCCATATACTTTTTGACATCTCTTTGAGGCGCGCATGGAACACATACGCGCCGTCCGGCACGGGCTTGGTCCTGATCGGACGGTGAGCTAACCCATTAGGTACTCTCCGTCCGCAGGCCCGCGCCTACGGTGGCCGGGAGTCGTCACGCGGTTCCCGACGCCCGGAGCGTCTCCTGCGGCAGCTGGGACGTGAGGCTCTCTCCCTCAGCCATCCCGCCACCTCCTTCGCTAGCACGACTGCTTCGCATACAAAATTCCCCACCTGTGGGGGTGAAAAGCGGGAATACAGTTTATATGAAAAATCTTATCCATTTGGTTAATAAACTTGAAACTTGGCACGAATACTTATCTAAGTAAATTATGAAGTTTGGAATTTTTTTTTCTAAATTGCTCCCTAAAGGGGGATTGGGGAGTGTCAAAATTTGTATGGAGGAACTCATACATACATACATACATAATCAGCCTATAATGTTCCCACTGCTGGGACACAGGCCTCCTCTCTGTGAGAGGGAGTGGGCCGTAATCCACCACGCGGGCCCAGTGCGGGTTGGTAGATGTCACATGTCTTCGAATTTTTGGTTCTAGGACATGCCGGTTTCCTCACGATGTTTTCCTTCACCGTTTTGAGAGCAGTGGTGATGAAATAATATACACAAAGTAAAGCGCCTGTCTGGGTTCGAACCTACGACCTACAACTCGTAAGTCGCGGTTGATACCACTGGGCCACCACTGCTCTGGAGGAACTCGAAACTCAGTATTTATACTTAAGACCAAAAATAAAGAATAACGCGTATCAGGGTTTTTGGAAAATCTACCCCTAATGGGGTGAAATGGGGTAAGTAGTTAATTTTACAGGGGAGGATTTTACTGCGTGGCTTGATTAACACGAAAGTTGGTATATAAAAAAATCATCGAGTCAAGTAATGATCACATCCAAAACGATTTTTCAAAATTCCACCCTTGTGCTATTAATATATAAAATTTGAAGTCCTGACTGTCTGATATATCAACGCACAGCCTAAACCGCTGGTCCTAAAGACATGCAATTTGGAGGGTGTGTTTTTTGTGAAGAGTAAGTATCCACTAAGAAAGGGTTTTTCGAAATTCCACTACTAAGAGGGTGAATGGGGGTAGGGTGAAATTTCATGCGGACGAAGTCGCGGACAGAAGCTAGTTATAATATATAATATAATGTAGGCATGTGAATTTTACAATCATCTCCTATTTTACTTTGGGGGATGATTTTCCGAAAACACTGAAACACGTAATTCTTTATTTCTCACCAAAAGCATACCTTTTAATTTTCATATGCCTAACTTAACGAATGCTGGGTGTTCTATACAAACTTTTTTTTATACAAAACGGTTATTTTTGAGACATAAAGTATGTCCTTCCCCAGGATGCCATCTATCTTCTTGCCAAATTTTATCGAAATCCATTCAGTTGTTTAGGTGTGAAAAGGTAACATACAGACTGAGTTACTTTCGAATTTATAATATTAAGTGTGGAAGTGTGGATTAGTTGAATTTGTTTCAATATTGAATATAGTAACTCCACTATTTTGATATAGAGGTGAGAAAGGGTGTGTCTAGCAGAAGGAATCAGGATGCAATTAGGCAGGTGTTCTTATTAAGGAAAGTAGAAAGTAGTTTATTTACGGTCTTTTTATTATGTACATCCAGCTGTAATGACACTCATTTATAATTTTAGGTCCCCCTGGGAGTGGGAAATCATACTTAGCTAAATTAATAAGAGACAGAGAAGCTGAATTTGGCGGTACTGTCAGGATTATGTCTATTGATGACTATTTTATGCAAGAGGGTGAAGTTGAAGAAAGAGATCCTTCCACAGGAAAGCTGGTGAGATGTTCCTACTACTATAGCCATTTTGCATCTTTATTCTTTGCAACTTCTCAAGTTGTGCAAAAATAACCTTTATTATATTTTCAGGTTAAGAAACCAACCCTAAAGTATGAATATGACGCGAGCTTTGAAGAAAGTTATACTAATTCTTTAAAGAGAGCATTCAAGAGAAGTTTAACTGATGGTTACTTCACATTTTTAATTTATGATGCAGTGAATGATACATTAAAGTCTTATGCAGATATATGGAATTTTGCTAGACAACAAGGTTTCCAAGTATGTAGTCATATTAAAATATAAAAAACATACTGTTAACTTAACATTTGGGTAACACCGTTTTGTCTCTTCTTATAGGTGTACATTTGTACCATGGAACTTGACCCACAAACCTGTTACAAGAGAAATATTCACAATAGAAAACTAGAGGATATTGAAATAATTAGTGCCCGGTTCTTTACTACACCGTCACATCATATACAACTGGATGCTACTACATTACTGCAGAGTGCAGCCATTACCGACGTCCAGATGGAAGATGCCGACGATGAAGTTATTATGGAGGATGCACAAGAACCTGAGGTGAGGCCTCGTTATCGAGCTCCAAACGACTACGGTGTTTAATCCTCGTGATGCAAGCATCCTGCGAAGCTCACGACGCAACCAATCATTGTCTATGTGTTCTGTGTCATTCTAAAATTTAAGTATTTATTTACAACTACTTGAGGCTACTGTATTAGAATGGAATGTCTTATTTTTTCAATTGGTCAGGGTAGGATTAATAAGTTTTATTTCAGCATTGTAACTAAACTCGTAAGGTGCTGCTCCACCACAGGTCGAAAGCGTTTTTACATCCAAGTGGGAGAAAATGGACGACGCCGCGCAACTAGGTAGGTTATTGGTTAAAAATATGTTGTACTTCTTAGTTTAAGTTGCAATTTAATTAGTATTGATAAGGAAATTTTTGCTGACTCTATCACTTGATGGAGTAGCTAACAGGATGGCCAGTATAAACGATGGTTAATGCCGTGAAATTAAATATGTTTGTACGTTGTTCCAGCTCGCCTCGACGGCACCAGCAAGCCTCTCCGACCATCGCAGCTCTCCATGGAAGACTACTTACAACTAGACGACTGGACGCCAAACCAAGCAAAGCCAGGAAAGAAATCTGTAAGTATACACAATCATTTGTTTTTTCTTATTTTTTATGTGGTACCTTACACATTATCAGTATGTCTATTAACCACTCCAACTAAGCTCAATATGCTTCTGCTAGGAGTGGATTCACGTCAATAGCACCTGGGGAGATCGTACTCAGAACTTCCAGTCCAAACCTTAATTGGGCTGTTGCAGTGTACATTTTGCACTTTTATAGCGATATGGTTGTGGAAATGTGTTGGCGTCTTTAAGTCCGATTTCCGGTTATAACACGAAACGTCCTACATCGATTAGATTAGATCAAGTGTTTCATAGCTGCCAAAAGGTATGCGGCTTTCAAATGATTGCTACTATTTAAGAAACATCAACATGAACGTTGTACTGTGTGTGATTCTTCAATCCAGTTATTGGATTGCGTAAAATGGTTATTATTATTATACTTACCGCTTGGTAAAGTTCGGTTCTTTTACCGACGTGAATCGACTATCTTTTGACAATTTTACAACCATATCCCTAGTCAAAATTAGTTGGCGAACATTTGTTACCATTAAAACCAAATATCCTTTTTTTGAACGGTGTACTTTACAAAAAGTTGTCGTAAAATTTCGTTTTTTTTTTTCGCAAATGAGAGGTTTGTTGCTTTGACAAATTGTTCTAAAATGTTTTTACGTCATAAATTGAATTGGGAAGGTGAGTTTCTTTTTGCGTGTATAACAACCGTGTGACAGAGAATTTTCATCATGTAATAATTAAAACAGGTACGATGGGCGGACATTGAAGAAAGAAGACAACAAGAGAAGATGCGTGCCATTGGATTTGTTGTAGGCCAAACTGACTGGAACCGTATGACAGACCCAACAATGGGTTCTAGTGCGCTCACTCAAACAAAATACATAGAACGAGTGAGACGCAATTAAAGCAAACATTTTAGAAGCTTCCATTTTTTTGTAGTGCAACTTCTTGTTCAATGTTTAAGTCTTTTATTGCTATCTTGTTTAGATTTAGAGAAGATCTTAACACTAAAAGAGTTGGTGTTGTTTCATGTAACGTATCAAGAGAAATTGTTTAAACCTTTAAAGGATGTAAATAAAAAAAAATGGTACATTACCCTTATTGCGTAGCGGTGGGAATAGTTTGTTTATCAGAAATGTCATTGCTTGTGCGCATTTATAAAAATTTATCTCAACATTTTTCAAAATGTACGTGAGATGCTGACGTGGTGTACCTACTGGTTAACAAAATGTAATATTCATATAAAGCTATTCTACACAACTACAAAGAAAAACCGCACGCCAACAATTCCCTGCTCAGCTGTGGTTGCTGCTTTTATTTTATTATTTTGTTTAGCATGCTTATTCTAGGCAACCAATTTTTTAATAACTTCATGGTAGATTAAATGATATCTAAATGAAATTAAGGACACAGTCTTCTGTACCAAAAAAAATAAACGTCTCTCTTGGATGCATAAATATTTATTTATTTATTAAAACAAGTTATGCAAAAGTATAAAAAAATGTTCAAAGGCGCCTTTCTAATGCAGAGACAAAAAAATGGGCCAATAAAATACAAAGATAAAACAAATTTAATAATACAGAATGAATACGTATATATAAACAAAATATGACTAAATAGTCTGAATTTATGTTGGTGTTCGGTTTTTCATCTTGTACCAACCCTTACGTGTGTTTATTTATTAACGTTGCTTAAAATTAAGAGACGTCAATAATTTATGGTTAAGCAGACGTTAATTATTTAAGGAACGTTTATAAGTATACCCCACTGTAATTATTAACTGTATTTAGTCCATCGTACACCTTATCAAGTCGGCACCTACTTGATGTCAAGTCGTTAGAGCTTACGTAAGGTACAATTTTCAAAAGCAAGTTATACGTCTACGTGACCACGCGTTGCCGAAATCGTTATGAATCCAAGATAATATGTATTTCTTTTACTCATTATGTATTTGACATGTGGTCGACACCGAATGGACGAGTTGACTAGACTTTGAACCGAACTATATACAGATTTGAGACGGTTTTTGAGTGGTGTCGACTTGATATGGTCTGCATAGGTTATTAGGTAGGTCGTTAGAAAGGTCATTAGGTCATATTCAGCCAATTAAATTAGACAACGGTTGACTGTTAAACACAGTTGTTGAAACACAGTTTTCAAGATTGACAGTTGTCCTGTTTTATTGGTGAAGTAGTAAGTTGTAGGTAGGTACGTGATATTAACTCGAAATGAGTTTCTTCTTTAAACGTGTGATCCCTTTATTTTTTTTTTATTAGTCTTCTCCTTCTGTGATTATGTTGTAAGGCTATCAATTTTATTATGAGTTTATTATTTTATTATTAATTGAAACCTAATACTTACCTTTATCATATGGTCGGGCAAAAAGTTTTCTTCGTAACTATTTAATAGACACATTCAAGAACTTGTTTTTTCTTATACAGATTGCAATAAATACGGTAGTAAAAGAAGATAGAATTTACCTTATATATTTATGATTTATTCCCAATTTTACTCAAAGGAAACATTCCTTTTACAAGAACTTGATGACTAGCAAGTCAATGCCTAGCTTTTGCCCGCGGCTTCGCCTGGGAGGAGGTAAGAAAGTATCCCTTCCTACAGGTCATCTGAATCCGTTCAGTCATTGTGGCGTGAAAAGGTAACGAACGGACAGACATACATAGTTACTTTTGCATTTTTAAAATTAGTATGGATTACAATAAAGATTTGTATTAAGTCACATGCTGTAATCGGGGTTCAAACTGACATTAAGTAAATTAAACTAAAAAAACAATTGTCTTGAATCGGTTTATAAAAAATACGACTTAACTTTCCCCAGCCTATGATTATGTAGGTAATATTTTAGTGCAAAATTAATAATTATTCATTACAAAAGTGAAAAGTATGTACATTTTAAAATACTTCATAATAAATCTTAAGTCAAACAAGATTGTGTATATTTATTTTACCAACTTATACAGGGTGTAAAAAGACCCATCACATAACCTATATCTACGCATTCTGTACATCAAACTATGTAACATTGAGCAAAAATTATTGCTGGGAAAAGATTTATTTTTGTATAAAACTCGCTGTTTACGGCAACGCGCAAGGTAACGCACGCGACCCTTACCCTTTCAAACAAAAGAAGAATTTTTCAAATCGGTTTATAAATGACGGAGTTCTGACGTAAAAAACATACCCCCTTATTCATAATCCTATTTTATCTCTATTTTAGCTAAAATAGGTTTATAGAACGTTTGTCTTTATCTGTCACGTTGTCATTTCTGTGTGTAAGAAAGAGACAAACCCCATTTTAACTAAAATAGGTTTGATAAGTTTTATGAATAAGGGGGATAATATACAACTGAATTGTGTACCTTCTTTTTTGAAGTTGGTTAAAAATACAAAAAGTTGGAACTGTGACCTTCAATATCTCCGTAATCAGAAGGTTTCTAGGTATGGTCCAGTATAAAAAAAATTGTAATGTCGGGGAGTGACTCCGCTCTTCGTAAAGCGTCTTTTTACACCCATTATATTAAAACGTTCACGTTATTCTTCATCCATAGCACTATAAAACCCAGCGTAATTTGAACTTCGGTTTGCGTAATTTTTCAAAACATATTTGTGCTTTGTTTCGTCTGATTTTGTTACATGTGCGGTTTTTATCTTCATTAATTGATGTTTATTTGATGAACCGTCAATGTCGTATGGATTTTTTTCCCCATACTTTTCGGTAATTTTATTTTGCCTAATCGCATCCATTCGGTCATTTTCGGGTATGTCTTTAAAACTGACTTCTGTCATGCCGGTTTTATCTATTTTGTTTAAAGTTGCTGATTTTGTAATTGCATCGTCGCCTTCTCTTCCGGCCGTCATAATCACGACGGGAGCCGTGCTCATGTCTGCCATGTGATCTTTAATGCATTGCTGCAAAATATGTAGAAAGAACAAGAACGCTAGCAGCGTAAGCGCAGACATTGACGCGCCGCTTTTATGACCTCCGCTGTAGTTGCTGAAATTAAAACATTTTTATTAGTGATATACTTACCTACATGGCTTAAGACATCGACGCGCAAACTGTTAGTATCTAAGTACATATCTAAATAGATACCTATCGAAATTATTATACGGTGTTTTAAGTCACTGAAAAACATTATTAATAGTTGTGGAGCGATATAGAAAATACGATTACGTATTTACGGACCTTTTAATATTAAAAAAAGTCTTTTCACTTCTCATGCTCTAAAAGTTCGTCTGTGCGTAGGCGACATAAAGTCGCTTTTTTACCCACGACGGTACGGAGACGGTATATGCGTTTGGGGTGAGAGGATGTGTGTTTGTTTGTGCAAACAAATGTTGCCATTTATCTCCAAAACTAGTACTCCGATTTTGATGTGGTTTTCAGTGATGGGTTTGGATTTGATTGGTGCATGTTTATAGATAGGTGCTACGGTGACACTCACCAGGGGCGCTGCAGTAAACATTTGTTTGTGCAAAACCAAAACTACTAGTCCGATTTGGATGCCGTTTTCATCGTCATAATGGGTTTGTGGTTGATTAGTGAGGGTTCTTAAATAGGTGTTACGGTGGATAATGAACCTATGCTCTTTAAATAGTTTCAATTAAAAAGCAAATATAAAATTTTTGAAAAAAAACCCAGGACAGTTAAATGTAATTGGACAAGAATAAAATAAACTAAAAACCCCCGAGTTAAAGAATTTATGGAACGAGACTAAAACAGATTTGTAATATGTTATAGTAAATTATCTGGTATATAGAATTCGTAACGGTGGACCATTATTTACGCCACAGCCTGTATAACTCGGGGCATAAACGAGCCATTTTACTTACTCCTCGACTTAACTATCCACCCACGCATGCGGCTCGGGTGGATATAAACGTCTCTGGGTAAAATGGCTTCTTTTATGCACTAGTTGTACAATCTACTATTAAGTATTACGCTTTGATGAAAATATTTAAGAGCTATTCGACATGCCTGCAACCTGCTGAAAAGGTATACAGTTACTTTTGCATTTTTAAAACCTGTATGGGTTATATAAAGATTTGTATTAAGTTACTTGCTGTGATCGGGGTTCAAACTGATATAACGTAAATTAAACTAATAAACAATTGTGTTTTATTGGTTTATAAAATACGTACGTTATACATATTTTAGTGCATAATTTCATTATCATTCATTACAAAAGTGAAAAGTATGTAAAATACTTCATAATAAATCTTAAGTCAAACAAGATCGTGTATATTTATTTTACCAACAGGTGCAGGGTGTTTCAGGTTTTTTATTACCATAGAGCCATCCTAAACCGCCACTTTTCTGAAGACTTGCCAGAAGTCAGCAAAACTAAATCGAGGCGGCTCTAAAACAGCTTACAATTGGAAAAATCCCTTGTGAGGACGGGATTACGACCGAGCTCCTGAAAGCGGGAGGAAGTCCAATGCTGAAAGTACTTCGGGAGCTCTTACAACTCTGTCCTGTTCTCAGGGGGAAATCCAGAAGCGTGACGAAGGAGCGTGGTCGTTCTTTTCTTTAAGAAGGGTGATAATGATAAGACCCTTCTAAAGAACTACAGACCCATTTCGCTCCTTAGCCACGTGTATAAGTTGTTTTCAAGAGGCGTCACTAATCGTCTAGCGCGAAGACTCGACGAGTTTCAGCCACCAGAGCAGGCCGGGTTTCGAGGATGATTTAGCACCATATACCACACTGCGACAAATTATACAGAAGTCCGAAGAGTATTATCGGCCCCTATGTCTTGTCTTTGTGGACTATGAAAAAGCTTTTGACTCTATCGAGACCTGGTCTGTTTTAGAGTCTCTGCAGCGATGCCAAGTCGACTGGCGATACATCCAAGTGCTGAGATGTCTTTATGAAAACGCGACAATGATCGTCCAAACTTAGTAGGACCAGCGGACTGAACATAATATCTCCCTGCATCGTGGGGTGAGACAAGGGGACGTAATTTTCCCGAAATTGTTCTGACCAACGCATTGGAGGATGTGTTTAAGACGCTGAACTGGGAAGGACGTGGCATTAACATCAACGGCGAGAACATCTCACACTTGAGATTTGCAGATGATATCATCATACTGGCTGAATCGGTGCAGGACTTGCAGCAGATGCTGGACGGCCTAGTTGATTCTTCTGTACGCATTGATCTCCGGACGAACTTTGGCAAAACCCAGGTTATGTTCAACGAACACGTTACCCCGGGACCGATTGCTGTCAATGGCGGTGCTCTCAAGGTTGTTCAAGAATACATTTACCTCGGGCAAACTCTGCAGTTTGGTAAGAACAACTTTGAAGGGAGGCTGCCGGAAGAATTCAGCTGAGCTGGGTAACGCTTGGGAAGCTTCGTCGAGTCTTTTCGTCGCATATTCCACAGAGCCTAAAGACTAAGGTCTTCAATCAGTGCGTCCTGCCAATTATGACTTACGGAGCTGAAACGTGGACTAAAAATTCAAGGTCGGTCAACGAGCTATGGAACGGGCTATGCTTGGTGTCTCTGAGGGATCGAATCTGCGATGAGATGATCCGGCAGAGGACCAAGTAGTCGACAAAGTAGTGGCAATTTAATGAACTGGCCATATTAGCCTTAGAACCGATGACCGTTGGGGTAGACGTGTTCTTGAGTGGAGACCGCGAATCAGTAAACGTATGGTGGGACGCCCTCAGGCTAGGTGGAGCGACGATCTTCGCAGGATGGCTGGTAGCAGCTGGATAAAAGTAGTCGGAAAATCGAGTTGAATGTACCACGCAGTTAATAGGACGAAAATAGAACGAAAAAATCATGCACGTTCTCTGTCGCAGAAATAGGACACGAGCGGTCAAAGGGTTAAAAGTGTGGAAGTAGCTTGCATGCTATAGTGTGACAATCACCAATCGAGAGGTTGTTATGGAAGCTACTTCCACAGTTTTGGATATGTTGTGTTTTTATGATGTACGTTACGTGCTATTGACACCACAAACTGCACGATATGCAACTCGCGACGGAACGACTACCGATGCCTTTAAAGATCCACAGATGGCGCGAACATCTGCTGACTGGCCTAGGCCCGTATTTTAGGTAATTATTTTTCAGAGCTCACAAAATAAACAAATAATAATTGAACATAATAACTTTCAAAACGTTAATGTGATCGACGTCTTTTTGGATCAAAAAAGGGAGCCCAAAAATACTTGCGATTTACAGACAAGAGCTTAAATGTGGGCCACATCAATTGCGGCATTTTGAACACTTGGGACACCATTATGCACTGTTTCCTTGTTGGGAATGTTGAATTCGACTTTAGGTACAGACGCCAGCACATCAAGCTACCCGAAACTATCAAACTTTCCCAATCAACTTTGAATCTAATGCTTTTAGCGATAAAGTTGAAAATCTTACAGAAGACAGATTGTAGTAGCTTGATGTGCTGTTTGTACATGCCGTACGGTCTACTAGTTTTCGTTTTACAATATTGCAACCACAACTATGCTGCATACCGACCGTCGTACATTATTTCACACAAGTTTCAGTCGCATTTGGTTTAACCTAGCTATTTTGTTAAAAGTTTTTATGTTTTGTTTTGCAATAAACAATAACACAATTTGTTCCTAGGCTAAAAGTGGTAGTAATTAGCCCCAACCTGATTTCGCACCATCGTCATTCAGAGAGAGACTTCGATAGTGTGTTCGAGCACGTTCATGGCATGGGTATTACCTACCTGCTTTTTCTAAGGTTGTTTTAGGATCAACACTTACTGCTTGGAAGTTGCAACAGATCCGTGTGAAGGGGCAGATGGTTCGTATGCATAATATACATGATGGTCGTGAACTGGAATCTCCGAGTACCTATATCGGGAAAAATAAGTAAATACACAAAATAATTATAATCTTGAGTCTATGAGGTAAGTAAATCTGACGCATATCAATAACAGTACCTACTTAATTTTTTCGCGTGGAAACGCTGTGTGAAAGCTTTAATTAGCGTATGACACATTCGCAGCGCAAACGTTTGACGTTCGAGTTTACGCGGCGTGGCTCCTATAATCATAGACAGCAGGTTTTACCTAAATACGAAATAATTAACACAAAATAACCTATTAAGACAACAATATCAATTTTTTTGCAAGACCGAAGTAACTTTTGCCATGATACCTATTACTAGAAAAGAATTTAGTTTTCAATTTTTTTTTCATGAAGTTAATTTAGCGAGACTAATACCTATCGATACTAACTTACACAGGCATTGAGATAAAAAAGCCATCACTATTCAATCTTTCAAGGCCATTCAATCGAGTTGGATAGGTTAGGTTGGTAAGGTTTTTTTTAACCTTTAGCAACCTCATTTTTAAGGTTTTGGTTAGGCTTTTTAACATTCGCCGTATTTCGGAGAAATTATTTTACGGAAAATTAATGATACGAAAAAAATGAATAAGCGGCTTTGACCACGGAAAAAGGTTTAAGGTCGGGCTGGGCTATTTCGACTATAAAAACACGAACGTCAACTTCAAAAGTCTGCACTCCCGTCTTTGAATACGCTATGGTAGATTGAATAAATGTATGTAATAAAGGATTTAATTGAGATCTTTCTTACGTAGGTCTTAAACAGAATACTCATCTTATGTGTTCAAAGGAACGATGTTTTTGAAATTAGGAAGAAATAGTTACAATTGCCCCACAGTGGGGCTATTTCAACTATGCCACATATTTATCGAACTAAAGCCGTTATCGTTTTGAAATTGAGAGCCAGAGCATATTTATGGCATAATTCATACCAATCTATGGCTTATTGTCTCCTAACATGCTTCAGTAACGTAATAAAATACTTTAAACACCTTGGAGGGGCAATTTCGACTTTTTACATAGGTAGTAGTGCAGGGACGTATGCAAACCAACATTGTCGACAAATCAGATCAACAACAACCATGAATAAACTTTTATAAAAAAAAACGTTATTTTAGACTAATTCTAATATAATTGGAAATTGTTTATTTTCTGTTTCTTATATTTTTTGACAATTTTTATTCAAATTAATAATACATGGACGGACGCTAATATTTTTCAAGAATCTTGGATAGGTTGTAATGAAACAAATTTCTTCATAAAAATAATTTGTTATTGAATTAATTAAGTAGCTGTTGCTAAAATATGAAACACTGGCATTTGTTTATTTATAGTTCAGCTGCTTGGTATGTAGTTATCTTTTTATTTCTAACATCTTCTACAGCCTTGTGTTGTTCCTCTAATGTGCACTTTTTTAGTTTTTTTGGCTTATAATTTCGCACCATCTAAAATAATACAGAAACATACATGCACAGGATGCCCAATCCAATCAACGCGCAAAAGTAGTGAATCAGCCGTGAAGTAATAGAAAAGCGGACGAGAGACAAAAAAACTTTTATGACAACATAGGAAATTCATCAAACTGTATGACAGTCACATTGCACAACCATAGTAAAAGGTTTAATCACCATTTAGAGATTTAATTTACCAATAGTGGTTCATAATACAGTACAGTGCCAATGTTTTTTTTTTATGCATAGGGTATCGATATAATGGAACATCATCACATCACTAGTGTTTCGCAATACCATACAAAAATTAAGCGGGGTAATTTCAACTTTGGCTAGTCGAAATAACCCCACTTTTTCCTTCCGTGGGGCTATTTAAACTAACAAAAAATCTCACCAATTACGTATCATTCCAAAGAAGAAATAGGGTAACCTGGTCTAGGAGTACGCACTTAAGGTTTAAAATGTTCTAAAAAAATAAAAATGATGTCTAGGAAATCAACTAGGCGTTTACTACGTCTACAATTTAAACATCTTTCATAAAGTAATATAAAAAAAAACATAATTACGTTTTATCTCTCTAAATAACAAAAATAATCAGAAATGGGAATTGCGTACTCTTACAAGTACTATTGGATAAGAGTACGCGTCTACGTTGATAAGAGTACGCGGGTCGTGCATTACTTTTTTTTTTTACTTGCAGAGGTGGCAAGTAAAATTTCCATGACCCTCGTCGTATGTACAAGCCTCATGCCACCATTCGGAGTATTTTAATCATCCTATCGGTATCCTAGCGGTGGGGTCTACGTAGATTTCAAGTACGTGCTGGGCATCTCCCAAACCTTTTTTAGGCATTTTCTTTAGCAAATTAAAAGGTTGGCCTCTTTAGGAAGAGATTTTGAAACTGGTTTTGGAACACTCTCTGGTACATTCTTTAGTACATTTTTTATTGCATTATTTGGTATTTTATTTGATGCCAAAGGCTCCTCGAGAGCCAGCTTGTATATATACCCAGTCAATTATCAGACTTTGATCTTTTGCGGTAAATTACACATTACATATTATGTTTTTATTTGTATATGTATGTATTTGCAACGTTTAAGAAACAAAAATACAGTAACGAAACTAACTTAAAAATAATTGCGTGTAAGAGTACGCGCGTACTCTTATAAGATACATAACTGCGTACTCATACACACACTAGCCAAATCGTAAATAACCAGAATTCAACGCTATCTCCTGGCGTTGACCGGAATTACGCCCGCAGCATGCGTTAGGCATCGTCTTTGAAAACCCCACAGTTTAATTCGTTTTTACAAAATAATTGCATTCTTATCTCGAACATACTTCCAAAATGGTAAAAATATTTAAGATTTTGAGCAAAAATCTTTAAATTTACGTAACTTCTGTGTTTTCTTCGGGATTTCATTTTTTTTTGGCATAGCACTGTTTATCACAGTTGACATCAAAATGCAACTGAAGTTAGCCGCGCATCGTAAACAACTTCACGGTTTCTGGCGTTGCGTACTCTTATCGGATGCGTACTGCTAGACCAGGTTACCCTAAGTGAAAAACAACTTACGGTTTATATTTTCCCTAGTCACTGTTTAATATTGTAAAAACAAGCGTTTTAAACATGAATTTTGACGAAAAATGTGACGAGCGTCTTTTGTTAGCACATGCACAAAATGACGTCTGACAAAAAAAGGCATGTGGGTCAAACAGTTCGCGCTTTAGCAGCTCCATCTATGAAATTTTGTAGAAATAATTAGTTCGCCTACCTGGAGATAGATGGGGTTTTGGTTTAAATACAGTAGAATAAAAGTTATTGTCATTAGTCGAAATAGCCCCATAGTCGAAATAGCCCCGTCCGACCTTATTGTCATTTGAACCCGCTGCGATTAGAAAAAAAAGGTCCCCCATCCATTGAAAATATGAATTTCGGGGCCTTCGCTTCGGGCAAACGAAAATTGCGAAACAATAAAAGTAAAAAGTTAACCGTTTTCGAGAGTTTTAGTTTCGAAAGTATGGTAACCAATAAATGGATAAACTTATCAAGTTATCATCTTTTATTACTATTCTTCATAGTTTTGATTTTTCTTTGGCGTGAAGAGTTGTTTTCGCTGACTGAGCTACCTACCTCGTAACCGATAGGTTTAAGCAATTTCGCTAATTTCCTCTGGTACCGGTACCATTTAGATGGGGAATCTTAAAAATGGCGAAAAATGAGGGCATTCTATAGATACTTAACGTTTTTTTTACTTAGCTACTTATTGGTGGCATTAGCTTGTCATCATTTTTATATAGTTCTGATATTAAACATCTACTTAAAAAAAATCTCTTCAAATCAACACACAAAAAGACACACGGATTAACCATGAAGCCGAAGTTTGAAATATTTAATCAGACAGTTGGCTGTTAGTATCGGGATCTGGTTGACTGTTCCTACAGTAATTACGTTAATACTATACTTAGTTGGTAACTTTGATAATAACTAGTGGCACTCACCTGTCAGTCGGTTGCTTCGTTCCAATTCCCACTTGGGAGAGAATGTTTTCCAACGTCATCTCTCTATCACGCAGTGTCAGCGAATGTCAAGGTTTAACTGACTGTGGGATGTGCAAGCGCCCATGGCTATGAGTGCACAATACGCTCTACTTGGCGTTGCGTACTCTATTATGTGAAGTTATTATAGCGGTATTTTTATGTAGCTATTTTCTAGAAAACCTACGTTTCTATGTCGCGAGATAATTACATAGATACTTTTATAACTCGGGTAGGAACTTAATACTTAACAGCAAAAGACAAAAAATAAATATTAATCTTTATTATTTTACAATCACAAGCACACAAGGACGTCCTCAATCACACAGTCGCACAAAATATACATAAATACTAACTATTAAGTGATATAAATATTTATTTATATCACATATAACTTTTTACATCAGTCGTCAATTATCGAGAAACTGGCGGAATATTTCATCGTTTATACAATAAACAATGTGCCAATTACACAACATTTTACAATACTCATTTCTAAGGGTTTCATGGAATAGATCGTATAACAATGTGGGACAATTTTACCGTTTACTCATTTACTTCTAAAATAAATTAAATAAATAAATAATTTAATAAATTATTTAGACACTAAACTTGACGCTGTTTTAATTAGTGCGATGGGATAAGTTTTGAGCACAATATGCCAACATATTTAATTGCGTCATTATGCAGTTTAATACTTTAATGTACCCACCGAAATCAAAACAAAATCGTATTTTGACTATTTTTGTAACACTTCCTTCATATTACTGTGGAAACGGATATAAAAATGCCAATCCCAAGAGGTAAAACTTTGGAAACGATACGTTACTTAAAAGATTTGTTATCACTAATTTTGAAGTCGCACTACAAGATATTTTGGCGGAGTTTTCTGTTGGCATTAAACTTCATTGCACTGAAGATACATCTGGCGACAGTCCACACCCGAGCGGCCGCGACGACCTGCCTCGTAGAAGTCGTCAAAAGTGCCTCCAGATTGTCTCTCCAAGACGAAACTTGTAGCGTAGCTGTAAAAAAAGAATAACGTTTCGATAAAATAATTAGGTGTTTACACCTGTGTAATTCGTGGTACGAGCAAACAGGATGGTCAAGACGCTCAATATCTGCAATCGACTATTTTCGCATCTAAAAAGCAATTCCGTTCAGGGCACGATATTGCCATATAAAATAAAACTTAAGTTTATCTGTAACGATCTCAACCTAAGTTACTTTCCTTCCATCTGCGAAGGGTACGCGTTTTTCCACCCCTTTGGCCACAACCGGACATTACTTGACATACCTACCTACGTTGGTATTATGCTAGAAACAGCATCTGCGTTTTTGTTTGAGTAATCGTGTAGTTAAATGTGGCCCCTAATCCCCAGCCTATAGCTGTCCACTGCAAAATATAAGCTTCTTATCTGGCTCTACCAGCTACCCTGAGAAGTTCGTTGCTTCACCTGGCCGGAGTCTAGTCCTTACTTTACTTTTGCCGATTCGCGGTTTCCACTCAAGAACATTCCTGATCCTAAGGGTTAGATCGGTACTACGGGAGATAGTATATCAGTGGGTGCTATGGCTAATGTAGCAGTCCCAGTGCCTCTTGAGCTTGCTTATTTTAGGGGCAAGTACTTTGGTTTTTCGCTGGATCACCTCATACAGCAATAGACACCAAACATAGCCCTTTCTCGTTGAGCAACTTGTCATTTAGTAGGTATCGTGAGTGGCCACGTCTCAGATGCGGACGTAATAACTACATACTACTACCTACCTACGCACTAATTTTAGACCGTTGTCTTTATTGAGGCTATGTGGAATAAGCGACGAGTAGACTTGACGTAGTTTTCCTAATGAATTCTCCTATTAACCACCCATCAATGTTGTCTTCAAGTTCATCCGGAGACCGGTGCGTAGGTACAGAAGAGTCAACCAGGCCGTCCAGCATTAAGAAAACTACATACCCTAAAGTTTTTCAGTCCGAGATATCCTTCATCTTGGGAAGTAATGATAAATAACATAATATACCAAGACAGGTAAAATGCTTATTTACCTTTTAACTATTCTCTTCAGAAAAATGTAAATATTAAGACACGTGACACACCATCGGTTCGTGTGTAATACAGAATTCTTAGATTGAAGTGAACA
Source organism: Amphipoea oculea (assembly GCA_945859645.1). Taxonomy (NCBI): domain Eukaryota; kingdom Metazoa; phylum Arthropoda; class Insecta; order Lepidoptera; family Noctuidae; genus Amphipoea; species Amphipoea oculea. Next base: position 9,094,008 of record OX243874.1, read on the forward strand.
ACACATTAAACATTACAGACGAAGTGAGGTGTAACCTATAGAGGTACACCTCTTGCCTATCCTTTCGGGAAAAACAGGCTTGCTGTATGTTACGTTGTTTAATTAACGTGAATAGGTACTTACGTTCCGAATTGACAGAACACACTCTTGGGACCGATGTCATCAGAACACTCTGTGTTAGCATCGCATACGTATTTCTGCAGACACTTGTCGTCATTTGTGCCGAAAGACCTTACATAGGTTTTGAACATGGCAATGCCAGCGAGTGCTGCGTCACTGACTGAGTCTTTGCGGCCCATTGACCGTGCAGCCAGCGATCTGTGAGAGAATGAGGTCTTCAAGGCGTCCAAAAGATTGACGACGATGTTGATGAACTGTGGAAAGAAAAAATATTGTTCAAGAACTGCTTACTAGGTCATTAAAAGACCTGGAAAGGCACCACTTATGCTTTCGAGATTCAATCGTAAAATTATTTAAATCTCCTTTGCATTCATAGTCACTAAAAATAATGGCATACAGATAATTGCATAAAAAGGGAGAAGGAAGGATGGGTAGCGTACCTCTCCAGCCTGCTTTGCCATGGAGGCGACCTGGTCGGGATCTTTTGCACCGAGCACCGTCGACAGAACCGCAGCCAATATACCCTGAAGCAAGCGGAAGCAACACCGTCTCCGTAACCAAATTTTACTATTTACATTCCGAAGATAGGAAAGACCTCAAGGAAAATATAAAAATGTTTTTTAATCATAAAATGAAATAAAACAGCGAAGTAATAGTTACAGTTAAGTGGTTTCTCTGAGGTGATCCCCGGACGTGAAGGTACTAGTTATTTGTAGTGAATTAAGGCTTCTATAAACTACTTGACAAATGATGCCTGCTACAGGTGAGGGTCAACTTGGTGCTTTTTTACATTATTGGAGTGATTCTAAATATTCTAAGTAAATAACAATAAGTATCTACAAAAAACTATGTTAGTGGATCAGTATGGATAAATAAAATAATGAAGTTTGCGTTTTTTTGTACATTAATGATAACTTCAGAGCTGAAGCTTTTGCGGTGGACATGGGTGTAATTTTCCAATTTTAAGATATACATGGAAGGAATTTTACAAAATTCCTTTGGAAATAGTAATTTTATTAATGTACCTGCATGGGAGACGAGCCGTTGTCTACTTTGTCGATACCATCGCTTGATGCTCCTCCTCCGAGAATTGCAGTTAAGATTTTAAGACCCATAGAGAGTAAGTTGGCCCAAGGTGACGGCGACACTGAGTCGGTATCGATGCTGTCACTCTTGTTGGGTCCTGTTGTGCCAGGGTTGAAGATCATTTGCATAAGCATACCTGAAATAATGCAATTTATCAGATTAGAATTGGTACCTACTAATTTAAGTCAGTCATCAAAAAAACATTTTTTATTCACCCCAAAGTTTCTACTAATTTGTAAAGCTCATATTTACTTACCAAGCATGTTCGACCATGAGAAGCCTCCGTCAGAGATAGAGTTTGTTTGTATTTCATCAATGTCATCTAAGGCGACTTTCTTCAAGGCGTTCGACTTCTCTGCGAATTTCCGCTCTTGGGCTTGTTCTTGCTGGGGCATCGGTAACGAGTTGCTGTAATATTGGGGATTATGTGTCCGGACACTACTCGTCGCCTGAAAATATGATAAAAAAGTAAAATGAGCGATCATTATCGAAAAACATATAAACAAACAATTACTGCAAGTTTCTTCTGTAAACTGGGATACCTATGCACGACGTGGATTTATTGTTCACCTTTACGCGGATTTGGGTAGGTAAGTACCTATTTATTTTATAGAACCTTACCTGTGATATAAGAGGGACATGCTGGGGATATGCCAGCGTATGGAGAATTGCCGATGAACTTATTAGCGCCAGCAGCGCCCATCCCGTCACTGTGTGATGCATCTGTAGACAAAGAATATTCTCGTAAGTGAAAAAAAAAAAACTAAAATAATTTTGGGCACAAACAACACCTCATGCATAATTATTTTAAAATAAAATCTCTGAGAATAAATTTAATTGTGCTCTCGCGCAATGGACGTCGATTAGAAAGTGTTCTGATGAGTGATTCGCGCGAATTGATTGCCTGCTTTTAGACTTGCTTAGAAAGTGGCCCCTAGCGTCGCCTTCTCTGTATTTTTACGAGGATGCCCGCGTCTCTAATTAGAGGACGTTTGTACAGTGTATTTTTTTAAAGCATTCTGCTTTCTGTTTTAATGAAATATACCTACTTTTAATTGAAAAGATCAGTTTTTAATCAGCAAACCAACATCAATAGAGTACCTGCTGCCCATCAATCGAAATCTAAATAAAAACGTAACTATTATACCTACTCTTAAATCTTTTTGCGTCGCATTTACATATAGGTACCTAGTAGACCAGTAGGTATAGACTACCTACCTATCTACTTATTTGTCTATTTTTTTATAAACCATTTTTTTACTGTTTTTACGGCATGTAATCTTTTGATACTTAGTAACAGAAAAAATAATGAAGATACAACACGTCTAAAGCCATTTCTTGTATTAAATTCAGGTAGATGCGTAAAGTTTTTAGGGCTACCTACACTAAGGCACGGTCCACATCATCCGGCTTAGAAGTGTGTTACCCACAGGTCCGACAGCCCTCGAATGCAGGTGACCCGGTCTTTTGTAACTGTTCTTCGGATGTCACCTCTTACCATACTTAATAAGGTGCTAGTTTATATAAATTGACGTAAATTTTAACAGTGCGCTATGCACGATATGCCAAAAGGTCTACTTTCTTCGGTAGAAAAAAGCAAGTTATTAGCACTTGCTGTGACTTCCGGTTTACTTGACAAAATTATTACGTCACGCCTAACGCGTGGCCAGGATGATCAAACGTGAATGGATTCATAAATGTTTTTATTATAAAGGAATTGTTACGTTCTGAGTTTGTCGTCCATCATTTGAAGAAACGTGTTACATACGTATAATATAAATAGTGGTGGAACAGTGCGCCGGCGCACCGGTCGCCGGTGACAGCGGGTCCGCCGAGATTCTCTCTGGAGAAATTTGTTGTCGCAAGACTTGCGCCGTCATCACTTATGTTTTATGTATGCTTTGTTGCCACCATTTACTGGTAAACCGCTACATACATGTGTTATTTATGTAATGACCACGTCCAGTTCATAGAATAACTACCCATACGTACCTATGCCGCAATTGTTGGTTCGTCAAAAACAGTCATAATAATAAATCCGTCTTTACGGTTGTTATAAGTTTTGCTGGGAAAGCTGCTTTGCAATATTAACACTGGTGCTATTTTATTTCACGGTTAACCTTTAGGTACCTGGGTAAAGGTTAACCTTTACCTGGGTAAAGTTTAACCGTGAAATAAAATGATAATTTACACACCGCATTATTGGTTTGCTTACTTTGCTTGTATTAGATCGATTTACGCTCAAGTTTGATGGTGGCGTGACCCCATGACCCAGTAACCCTGCACTGGCGCAGGTGACTGAACTTGGCTTTGCAACGCACGAGAAACTTAGCCTCACTTTCGTTCGTCGCGGATCTTCACGTCCAAGCCGACCTACATTTGCATAAAAATAATAATAAATAATTGATTAATTATTCATATTTACATAGGTAGGCTGCGGAATGAATCTAGGTAATTTATTAAAGTTACGTTTTTAATTTTATTCTTATTTTATGGATAATTTCAGGAATTGCTCATTATTTTTCGTCCTCAGTTTTATCAGGATGAAAAATGTTTTATCGTGAATTATCTACTTGCCAATTTATTCTACCTAGGTAGGTACTTACAAAACAAATTAAACGATTTAAAATGTGTAAGTATAATCAGTGCCCCGCGCGGATTACGTATCATTTTATTCTGCTTACTGCTAAGAGACGAATTTAGATACTTTTTACCTAAATGTTCTCTTTTTGTTTTCGTTTTTATATCTTTAGAATTTAAGATGAGTTTTCAACGGGGGTAGTAAGTATTTTCTAAATTGATTTGTGTTCAAAATTATGTTGGGATACTAATTTTCCCTGAAAAACTGGCTAAAGGTATATTTTTACAGCATCAAGTATAATTATATTGTCTAGTAACGCAGAACGACTAGCGCAAGGCGCGGCAAACATGGCGATGGGTGAAAGCAACGCGGTCCGGTCGCGTGTGTGCCACTGCCGTGCAAGGTTAACGTTTTTCTAATTTCGGAGCGAGGACTCAGACCTGCTATTACGTTGTGACCAACTCGCTCCCAACTTTCATCGGAAATTCACCGTGGAAAAATGAGAATCGCAAATTTCACCAGCCATTTGGCAATTTTCCTCTTGTGCGTGCCGCCCGCGACGTTTGCGTTTGTGCAATTTTCTTTTATGAAACTTCTTACAATTCATGCAAGTAATGTTTGATGGAGAATGCAAAATAATGCAGCATGTTTAGTATACTTATACTTTTGTTATCAACATAGCATCACCAAAAACAAAACTAAATATTAAAGAAAGAAGAAAGTTTTCACCGCGGGAAAATATTGTCTACCTATCATCAGAAAACATCTTATTCTTGTTTTCATCTTCCGCGTTTTTCTTTTTGGCTTTTTTCGCCTACTCAGTGACCGGTCCAGCGTGCAATCCGCTTTCTAAAACCATCCGTAAGTCCGTGCGTGTTCTGTACGCGGATATCAGCGTGGACTGAAATTTATTCAGTCGTAATAAACATACATCGTTGAAAACTACGTGACTAACTGTATAACTACATGTAATTGAGTTATGTTACATGTTTAGGTATTATTATATTATACAGACCTATTTGAATATTTTAGTATTTATGTTTTTCTGTTTTCAGCCTTATTTTTACGTCAGACTTCACTCATTTACAGTCTGCTTTGTTGTTTACCATTTATGGTCAAGCCGGGCAAACTTTTTTTAGTCCCTGCCCTTTTCTTTTAGTCTTGTTCGCCATTAAACTTCCAACGAGTCCGGACATTAAGCATAATCATACCGCAGTCTTAAAACAATTAGGTAATTCATTATTATTTTAATGTCATATCTTCTTAGATCCATAATCCAAACAGACATCAAAACGCAAATAGCTGGACAAATCTAAGGTGCTTCAGTGGCAAATTCTCAAAGACTACCGTAACACTTACGATGATAGAGACGCATCATCGATTCCCGCGATTGATTAGTTCTAGCTGTAATGATAAAGTAGCTATACTATAGGATGTTCCGCAAAGTGATCCATAGGCACGTTACACACACCGTTACCGTGTTCTCGATGCGGATCAATCGTACGGTACACCTGATTCAAGTTGCACATGTTCAATTTGGGTCGGCACCTACTTGAGTCATGAAATCGTGTCAATCACCGTATTACATCTCAATTATTATGCTCACATTGTACCTGATTTCTAAACGTACAATGGGAATGTATAAATAATTTTCGATTGACATGTGTTTTGTATTGTTTTTTAAAAAGCTAACCATAATAAATATTTTTTTACTCTAAAAAAGGTTTTATGAACGTCTTATTTAATTAACTCCACACTAAAGGTGTGTTCAAAATCTTTTATCCTGAAAATAATGGTTGTCTAACTTGTTTTCCGAATTCCGTTCAATTTCATTCGGCATCTTCGAAGATTCATTACTTTTTTGTCGTTTCCACTCGAGTCTTGCACCGATACTTAAAAATCGATAAAAAGAAAAGAAAGAAATTTCTCCGTGCATCCGAAAGGGCCTACCAAAGCCCGCAGGCAAGGTGTCAGTAGGTATATAATTTACGTTTTAAAAACATTTCGATTACCCAACCTCGCCGATGAATGACGAGATTGCCTCTCACGTCCGTCGACACAACTTTCACTTTAAAGTTTTTTGGACATGAGTGGATCGAGCATTTTGTTAGTCTCACCGCAAGATGACGGCTACGGAGATTTACCATCGCGATTATGAAATTCTTTCTAGCGTTGATGTCTTTCCCTAGCAATAAATTAAACGTGATATTTTTTTTAATTTTTGTATGTTGCATTTTTATTACGATTTTGAAGATACTTAGACTGACTTTTGCTAGGTTTAAGTAACGATTAAAATACCAAACTGTTCTTTCATAAAACTATTTTCTCATATTGTAGGTACCTACTTACCGTATTTTAGGTAAAATTGGAATAAGCTGTAGCGGAGTAACCGATATCTGATAAACATTATTCGCTTGATGACATAACGTTTCTTAATTTCTGGGAATACGTACGTTGTTACATACGTTGTTACATTCGAGTACCTATATGTTGAAGCGAGAAACGCGGCGACGGGCCCGGGCAGCCGGCACGCAAGCGGATTATTGGCCATTCCGATCGCAGCAGCTTTCCTCGCCACTTTCAACACGCGCCGGCACACGTTTGAAGACTTTTAATTACTTAAGAACCTGTCACAAGTATCATAACACTCGTCAAGCGTTAAGACCTCATCTTTTGTTTACAAACTTTTTTGGAAGTTTCTAGGAATATTTTTGATGTAATTTACTTTGAAAAAAAAGAACTTTTTTTTTCAATGAACTGTTTGAAATGATATCTTGTCATTTCAAATAATAAACAGAACTATCAAAATATGAAAGCGACTTACTTCTCTTAATGAACTTGAATATTTAAGCATAATAAATTGATTGATACGCTCTATTTGAAGAATAGAGCAATTAAATGAGCTACCGGATCAGATAAAATTGATTATCATTTGCAACGCGAGTATCTATCGTAAATCCAACATGTTACGAGCAAAAAATACCGTTAGAAGCGTTGGAAAATCTCTTTGTAAAACTATATTTTCAATGCACCTAACGCCATTGTTACGTCAAATTAGCTATTCAAGAATGTTTTGTCTTCTGTATTCTTTAGATTCTCCGCGACGAATTCAGGGTTAGAACGCATTATGTGAACATTTTCACATTTTAGAAAGCAAAGGTTCATATTTACATGACTAAAGCGGACAGTGAAAATAAAGTGCCGTGTGGAAGTTCATAACAAGGTGCGAAATGTTCGTGACTGATTTGTATCATTGTTCCGTCATTTGTTCAATGATAATTGATTCGGAAGATAGTTTTGTTTGTGTTCGTGTGTTTTATACTTATTAAATTCGAGTCGTGTAACTGAAAATTGGTGGAAAGTTGCTATTTCCGGTCGATGTACCTATAATTTCATTTTGGATATTTTTTTCGTTGAATTTTAACTTATTAGTTAAGTATCGTTATCAGAAACATCTGAATAAATATTGAACTTATAATGTGTCGAAAAATGGGGCAGTTAATTAGCCATTGCTACGAGACTCCCGGAAGTCTGGCGTCTTTTTATGAATTATGAAAATTGGAAATTCCTCACTCATTTCTAAAAGTTTCTTAAACAGTGTAAGGCATTAGTTATTAATTCAAAAGTTTGTTTAAATATAATTAATTTATGACTATACACAGCTATCAAATGACAAAATATATTAAAGAAATCAAACACAAAACAAAGAATTGCGTGCGATCTTCTTTAAACCATCGTACATTTATTCTTTTGAAACATTCATTCGTATAAAATGCCCAAATTAACTCTTGACCGATTTTAAGCACCATGCATATATTCCCATCTATCCTTTGATTGATAAAATGCATTAAAAACTCAACCGCAATCTACTAAGTATAGTAGTATTCCCAATTAAACTGGTTAAATTATGTTTTTTTATAGGACTAACAGTTATTGTTTCCTTAGAGATGGAAATCCTTTTACTTTTTTTAAACTCTTCATCAGCCCCTTCCTTTCTTCGGAAGAGTCTTAACACAAATACTTATCAAATAATTAAGTATATCTATTTTAAGCATTTCATAAAAACACTTATAAAATTGTTTCACAGCAATTTTGATACAGTAAAAAATGTTTATTCACAGCATAGTTAAAAAAACATAAACACTCATTAAAAAAATAGTAAGCTTTTTGTAATAAAAACAAACATCTTGTATCACCAAAATCACTTGTGAAACACCTTATCTATTAAATCACGTGGTCACTTGCAATCATCAGCGTCCTTTCCAACTTTCACACAATTATTTCAAACACCGATCACTTAAGATATTCCACTATGCGTCCTAAGGGATGGACCTTTAAAAACCTTACCTTATCTCGAACTGGGGGTATATCACTAACACTGAATCACGTTATCTTCCACAAGGTAGCTTATCGTCACCGGTGAAAGTGCGTGTTGCCTGTGCGAGAGTTAAACTTGCAATGAGTGTTGCGCCTTGAACTTCACTATATATATATGATGACCCAGTTATAGTGGCAGCGGCTAACTGTGCTAGTCGGTCCGTCTGTCCGTGTGTCCAACCTGTTCCCATCCCGTTGCACGCACTGTTCCCGACTGGACCTTGTCAAGGACATTCGGTTACCGAACCGACGAAAACTACTGATTTTGAATAGTTGAGATTCCTTTGCAATGCTACGGAAGATTCAGTTTTTGGGATTGACCAAAATATTGTTCCAATCTAATATAAGAATGTTGTAGATGAAGATCCTGAAACTAACAGTATCGTTTATTTGGTTCCAGGTAATTCCTTGGATAAAACGGCAGACTCTTACGGTCAGGTAAAAGAAGTATAAGGGTAAGTGAAAAACATACATATTCATACGTCCAAATATCTGAAGCAGGTAATATAATTATTAGTTTTATCTTTAGATTGTTGTTACAGACGGATAACAAATTGTGGTAATTTCTACTAGAACTCATTAATTTCCTTATGAATATGTCAGTCAAGTACAAGAAGCGTTAATTGAACTAGCATTGATACATTGGATCCTTCTCTGTTAACCCGACTTTGCGGCGATCTTATGCTCATTCTTGAATAGCCTCAAACGAAGCAATTAGAAGAAATTTCCTGCTTACATGCAGTCAGGGTTTTAGTCAAATCCAATATGCATTTATGAACTGGGTTCTAATAATTCCAAATACAGAAATGATTAATGTAACGCAGAACAAATGCTATTTGGGTCCTATCATGTCTGGAGGATACAGATATAGTAAGATACAAGTGATCATATTGGGTTCCAGCTACCTCCGCCTTCTTTTGTAAGACATAATAGCAACCGAAGTAATCTAAATCACACACGCTCTACGAAGATCTCGATATACGGACGTATACATACGTACGTATACCCTAGACTGTCACGCTTCCCAAGATAAGTTATAAAAAGCAAGCGTCGTTAAACCCCGTAGACGTGTAACAAAATAATCTAAAACCAAAAAAACAATCATCATTCAATAGTGTAGTGTTAGCTTGTATATTGTATTTAAGATGAACCTAATGATCCTAATTGCGTAATACACTATCAATCACAATCTGAATCATTTGAAGGATATTGCTAATCCATTGCTTCATAAGTTCAACGTTTGTCTGCTCAACAACGTAAATAACGTAATGAATGTTGTTGAACTGTCAAAATGAAAGCCATTGCTACTGTTAGTGTGTTTCGCCATTACCCCACAGCTGTTGATTAAAATATAGATTCGATAGTTCGTCAATAGTAATAGGAATCAACTCAATGAAGTCAAACAATACCTTTAGATCGTAGGGCATGCCATGTATGTCGTGTGTATTTGTAGTGTTGTGTATGCTAAGCACCCGTTATAACGTAGCTAAACCATAATCAATTCTTCAAAAGGAAACCTATGTATAAGCGTACGTATCTACCTTTATAAGGAGTCTACAGAGTTAGTTCCCTCGATACGCTCTCTTTGGTACCTTAATACAAGCATCATCTTATTCGTGTGATGCAGCTTCACTACTGAAAATTTTCCATGAGCTCCGCATATTTGTCGTCAGACGAAACAGTTTTTCACTGATTATCATCCTCATTCTCCTGCCCTTATACCAAATTATTTGGGGTCGACGCAACATGTCTTTTTCTTCCATACTTCTCTATATCTTCTTATCGTTCTATCTTATAGTTATTCACTGAATATATCGTAAACGATGTCATTCCTCGATCACTCATATAAAATTAGGTCCAATGTCACACATTTCCCATCCGATGGCTTTGTCTAATCAGTTACTTTTCCCAGTAAAGTTGATGTGTCTCGTGGAAACTGAAGCGACTAACGCTTCGATCCAATGGGCTACATTCTCTTGCTTCTCACGCTTGTCTTAAGTACATAATCACACTGCGATCACTTAATTGCTTGGGCACAGTAAAGGCATATCTAATTTTATTTTCTTATGTGTAGTTCCATTGATTGCTTTACGTAGTAATTTGTTAGAGGCTGCATGCTTTTGCGTTTAACTTTTTATGATATTAAAATATGTCACAATGCTTGCTATTATGAGCAACATATTTTTTAATTATCTTAATTCAATGTTGTCTGCGTTTCTCATACAGAATGTGATATTGATATTATATAAGAAATTGTTGCTCTTAGTTCAATCCTCGCTTAGCGTTTCTCAGGTAGGTGTAGCAGTATCTTGCATAGCTTCCTCGCCCAACATCCTTCATTCAAAGCGCTTATTTAGTTATCGTCTTAACTTATTCAATAGGTACTTTAATCTGTCAAGCTCCGCTAATGAGACACAATTGATTTTCTGTTGTTTTGTCGTCTATAGGCGACGCGCGGAGCTTGACTGGTGATAACTCGTATGGCGTGTTTCTTTGGTATTATATGCTTACCTTGATTATGCAATTTTTGGTGATGCAGACCATTTTTTGAAGTGAAAATTTCTTTAGGCGCGTTGGGCATTTTTTGACATGGGAAAAAACCATTGAATTCGCGCCACTGTTACTGTAACCGACACCGCTTCGGATGTGTTCGGCTGTCCTCGGGATGTACTCGGTTTTAAAGTATATCCTATAAGTCAGTGAGTTATGGCAAAGTATTCTGTTTGTGTTTTGTTTTCACTTCTGTCAGCACTCCCAGAGTGCCACTGTTTTTTTTTTATCGTTGTTTTTGCCTATGTTTGTTTTTCCTAGATTATGATTGTAAATGCCATCTAATAAAACAAATGCTGATGAAGCACACGTTGGTTTGAATAAGCACTAATATCAAAATATTTCCAGGTACTTGTTCCTGCATCTTCTTGAAGATGTTTGTAAGTTGTTGCTAAAAGCTGATTTTGCGTGAGTAATCACAATTCACTATTGCATCAGAGACCTTTCTCTGGATTGTGTTGTCATTCGTCATCTGCAAACGGATGGATTACCTTGTAAGGGACTATTAAGTACATTAATGTGTTTTAGTTCCCATTTTTGCTTAGAAAATAACAGACCTTGCTTAATTAAAAAGCAAGTTTCCGCTCACTACGGTGCATTTGATCTGAATCCATGGCGTCCGTTTGTAGAATAGTAGGACAGTAGCTTGTACTTGTGTGTAGCATGTTTATTTTTACTTTGAGCAATAAATGAGTCTTCAATATACTTAACTTGTTTTAATATCTCTGAAATATTTACCAATATCTTCTAAGCCCGTCCAGTGGGAGGCCCATGTTGTCGACATGTCCGTTATCAGTGGTTGCGGATTGATGTAATGAATCAGCGATTTCTTCAATGAAAGAAACAAATTCATCTAACACGAGAGGGTCATCAACCACACTGTGCAGGGTGAGTAGGTTGGTGACCCGTCTGTGGCTGTACGTTCCGACAAGTTGTAGGTAGGTTTAACTTTATAGTTTCTGTGTTGGATATGCCAATCAAATATAATAGAAAAAAAATGGGTGAGTGGAAAATTCATTTTGCACTGCTTGACGTATGAATTGTATTCTTATTGTAGGTATGAGCAAGAGTACGTACGGTGTTTTGAATACTTAAGTTATTCTTGTATTCATTAATTAAAAAACCTAAAGAACGAAAGTTGGAATGCGTGGAAAAACAAGAATTTACTTTCGCTAGCTTCCTTACAGAAAAAAGAGGTCGAAGAACTTATCGAGGTTAATAAAATTAAATGGTCGCTTAAAATCAGAAAGAAATTAAATAATGAAAGTTGGAATACAAGGAAAACATAAAAAATACTTTCATTAGGTTCCTCGAAGAGTTACTCAATGTAGGGGGTCGCAGTATCGTACATAATGAACGGAGGACTCGGGCGTCAGAGCACTGACCCGCCGCTGACTCATTTATTGCATTTCACTTTCTTATTTGGAAAACCCCACTTATCTGAACGAACATTCTACTCTAATAAATTCTCGAATAGACTTAAAGCCTAAAAGCTTTAAAGCCTCATCCTTTGTCGAGAGATTAATCCTCAATTGAAGAATTAAAACAATAATTTAATCTCACGACTTGGTCGTGGACTTTCTCGATGCATAGAAAGTGACCTCGGTGTAAGTAGAGGGTTAAATATGAAATGTAAACTCAGTACAATTTGTATAAATATGATAACTATCTGTAGGCCATCTTCATAATGTTTTTATTTTTAGTAGGTAACGATTTTAAGATCACCTTTAACATTAAGGTAGAGAAAGACGTTAACCAAATAAATATTTTTTGGCGATTTGAAGGTGGCTGGTGTTGACAGGATGGCGGATGCAGAATCCAAAGACCTAATACTATGGTGATGGCGCTGTATTTGAGTATCTATACCAGAATAATATGTCCTGCAATTGACTGACATAGGTTGACATTGAGTTTATATTTTAAGAGATGTGTGAATGATGACGACTAATAGAGAAGTATGGAAGAAAAAGAAATATTTCGCCGACGTCAAATAAATTGGGATAAGGGCAGGAGAATGATGATGATATTTTAAGAGATGAGGTGAGGGAAGTTACTGGAGCGGCTTGATACTAATTAGGTAAGTACGTAACAAATAACTTTATTAAGTAGGTTTATCAACTACCTTATGAATTTAACGGTACAATATTCAAATTCGTATACGCACTTCAGTAAAATTTCTTGAACACACTTGCGTTTATCTCAAATAGGACGGAAGAAAATCAATCAGTAATAAGTGCGTACATACACATAGTACTGAAGTGCTAGTAGATAGCTGCGTGTCCGGTAATATTTGTCAATTTACATGTAGCTGCGACCATTCGAGGGTAACTGTAAAGTTGGAATGTGAGCTCGACTTGCCTACCTACTTCTCTCCACTCCACTGATCTAAATATGAGGAGCAGTTTCGATACTCATCAGTTTTATGAATCTTGTTTATGCGACTGACATTGGAGCAATAGATCTAGGTTTGATATCATTACAGGTATTAATCAGGTGCTTATCAATGAGCTTAGTAGCCTTATTATGAGTTATCATTGGGTATAAGCCTTAGCACTGCTGATAAGGCACTGGTTATGGTCATTTGCTGAAGTGGGTAAACAAAACTGGATGGCTCGGCATGGAAATTAAGTGCTCAGGCGGAGTTTTCCTCCTTTTGAAACTGGAATTTAGTATTCAACTGAAGCTAGACATCAAAAACATGATTTTCGAAAATGTGATTCCATTACAACTTGATTGGGTTGTACGACATACTTGGATTCACGAGAAAGCAATACCATGATTAACCTTTTCCTCAGACATGAGTTATAGATGATCACTTTTAGTGTCTATTCACTGCAGACGGAACTTGAGAACTGGGACACGATCATCTCGTCCCCATAGTGGTTTATATGAACCGCAGAGGGCGGGCCCGGTACCAGATCCAACTCATCAGTAAGGTATGGGGTCATGCGCTTGTAAAAGTTGCTATTTCGGTAACATGATAATCATAGCTTAAGATAATACTTGTTTGAATGACCAGTATAATTGGACAACCACAGCTCAGTAATAATGTAAGTGGGGTCTCTAGTCCCAAGTTACGGAACTACCACCAGATACTACTTATTATTATATAGATAGTAGTAGGTGATGCTTGCGTGGCGTGGATAGAAACAATTGAGTATCGCATACCAAAGCGCACTATTTATAATTGAACAACTAATCTGACTGCTGAATTAATTAAGTCGTAATTAGCAGTTGCATGGGAAGATTAAGTATATTAGATAGAATAACAGTTTAGCGGGTTGAGCCACTCTTAGTAGCTATTTTTAGATTTCCAAAAAAAACATAATATTAGGTTGAGCACCTAGATATTAAATGGATTTGATTAGACGTTTATACTTATTTATAACTTCAAATGGATTTGTGTCATTTATGTATGACAAACCTTTCGTTGAAAAATGCAAATTGGTTGCCATGGGTGGTAATTTTTAATACTGGTCAACCAACTGGAAAGTAGGTAGGTAGGTATGCTTTTCTTTCAAGTTTGCCAGCTGACCTCGAACTTACCTGTTATTCAGTTAAATATTACAATTCATGGTGCAGTGAGAATTACTTCGAGAGTCTTCTAATTTAATGTGCAAAGAGAATGCAGCTAGTCGCTATTTTTGAACGACTAATATATCAAGGACTTGCTTCAATCAATTTCTCTTCCTACATAGTTCAGACACTTTATAATTTAAACTAATTGGATACATGGAGAATAGAGAGTTAAAACTATTACCTTTCATTGTAATTGACAAAATTACATTTTGTTTTTATAAAAAAGACATCACGCAGATATTTTTCCTACCTACATTAGAAGGGGAATTTGAAACGTAGGTAGGTGCGGATCCAAATAAAGATATGTTCAAGGTAAACAAATAATACGATGTGTAAACATGGCGCACAGTGGGCCAGTAGGGCATCAGCGAAATTGTAGCTTTCGTTCTTACTACCAATGACTGACTATTATCAAGGCAAGGCAGCGTGACCTAGAAGGATACGCCGCATTCCAACCGTGTTAGTGGTAGCGTGCGTGTCACCGTGACTGCTGATAATCATTTTGTTTAGGCTAAACACTTAGGCAGGTACAGATTCAACAAATAGTTCTGTAAAAAAAAATGTACGCTGGGCATCAATATCATAATTTGTTTGCCAAACGCATGAGACATGAGAGTGAATTATGGTAAGCTTCAAGCTAATTCTGTCTATTTTTGATGTATAGCTTTTTCTTCAGGCAACTTCTTCGACATGGGCATTGTTCGCAACATTCCTTTTCCTTAGCAAAATAAGTGCTCTGTTATCCATTGATTGCACTAACTCAGTGTATCCAATTGTTATAAAATATCATTTCGATCATGTAAAGCTTTATATTTCGTCACTCAATAATGTCTGGCTTACGAGGCTGTCATCGCTGACTATCACCTCACGTAATAATAGCTAGGTCTATTGAATAGATACATTGCAATATGTATATGATATTTTCACTCAAGGCATCAACAATAGCTTGGCTTTGATACAAATAATAAGTTGGCAATGTCACAGTCATAGAAAGTGAAGACTGCCCCAATGTGAAGCAGAACGGATCGCTTGTACCAAACAACAATGGGTTACGATTACGATTGTGGAGTGTGGACCGCCCCTAATTATAATATGGCGTCTTCATCATTGCCTATGCGTAATGGAGCGTTTTTTGACGATCACTTTTCTCACGCACCAATCTGGTGATGGCAAATACTTTTTCTTAACGTAACACATTTCGCCAGTTATATTTAGGTCCAATGTAATAGGGGGCTAGCTTATTATCATCAACCGGGCACAAGTCCCGACTCCGAGCTACTATTGAGAAACTATAGATGGAAAAATCCAATAACACTTTGCCCGACTAGGGAATCGAACCCAGGACCTCATGACTCATGCTAGCCAGTAGCGCTTTCGAGGCAAATACTTGTTTATTTACAAACATTGTAACCGTATTATATACAACGATATTTGGGCGAATGTCAGAAGTTCTTCAACCAACAATCTTAAAATATTCAGAAGAAAGTGAAGTTTCCAAGTTGTTAATATTAAGTTGACCTGCTTAAATCCTGATTCTAAGTGAGACTGCAGTTTTTATCAATCTTGGATTAGATTAAAAAACAAGTGGGACAGTAAACAAAAAATGCTTGCTGTTCGTGCATCGAATACCTAATTCGTTGCTTTTAAAGCATCCATGTTTTGAAAGTGTTTATTATAAGTACGAAGTAAGTTACTGTACCCAGTTACTTATAGATATTTAATCACCATAATGATTAAACATTTATAACGTGTACTTACAGGAAAACTTCAAGTTCCTTTTACTTGCCTACTTAATAAAATGAAAGTATAAAATAATTAGTTTTTAAACCGATGTATTTAAAGATGACGAAGTTCCTTTGTTTTAAAAAAAATATAGATTAGCAAAAGATAATCTATCTGAAAAATATTAACATAGAGGGTTTGGCTTTATTATCAAAGTGGCACAAGGTTTTGTAAATAGTTATTTGCAAAGCCCTAAGGTCGTATAAAACCACGAAATGACTAAACGGTCCTAGGCATAAACACACCTATCATAACTGACGATAAAATCTGTCTGTACTTGATTACAATGTACCTAACATATAATTTAAAATAAATATAAGTAGATACGTAAACACATGTATTACGAAATAAATATAAATAAGTAGATACTTAATAAATTACATAACATTATTAAGTAGGTGTGTTTCAGCTTTTTACAGTTTGAAAAGAGAGAATAAATTGTTACCTAACTGGGGTTCTAGATTTTAAACACTTCGCAATTTTTACACGACTGCCAAAAAAAAGGAGTGTTATGTTATTATATTAAATTGGCAAATTGTTCGCAAAACTTTTACTAACTGTTAACAAGGTATATTAAAGATGTCATTGATTAATTTACGAAACAAAAAGGTCTTTATTTAATCCCGTGTAGGCCATTATATCTTCCCTCGTTTTCTCTTCATCAATCAAAGTTGAATGGATGCCGCTTCTCCCATGGTTCACGAAAGATGTTTGAGTACGATATGAAATTGCTTGTTCATTCAAACAAATTAAATTGCAATAAGTTTAAAGTTTGTGAGAAAGTGGCGCCTCAGACTGGGACGATAACCTTTAGACGACATTAATCATAAAGTTTTTTACACGGCGATGTTTGATACCTACTAATATTGTGCGTTTAGTATACCTACCTATTGAAGAATTGGTGCCAAATAAACAATAGCGTATACCATAATACCTACTCTGTAGCGGCAGTTTCGTCGAATGACCAATTTAATAGAAACGTGTAAATAACTACACTAATTTTCGTTAACATTAAGTTAAATTGAAACAATTACACTTGGTATAGTTTCCCTCCGTCACAGGTGAACGTCTGTAAGTAGTCTCTTACTTTTTGTCTTCAACATAATTTGGGCGCTTTTTACCCGACTGCGCGACGCAAAGGAGTGGTTACCCGACTGCGCGACGCAAAGGAGTGGTAATGTGTTTATCAGCCTATGTATGTATGTATGTATGTATGTTTGTATGTTCCTTTGAAGCACTATACAGACCAAACGCCTGGGCCGATTTTTATGATTCACACGTCAATCGATTTGTCTTAGTCCGGCGAGTGTCACTAAAGACATGACGTTAATGAAAATTCAATATGGCGACTACTAGACGCCATATTGTGAAAATGAAAAAAATTAAAGTCAAGAAACTATGTCAAGTGGGGTATCGTTGGATAGGTCTTTCAAAAATGTCAGTGGTTTCGGAAGACCGTTTTTTCATTAAGTAAACCGTTCGTGACTTATCAAGCTTTAAAGTACCAATTTTCGTTAGAATCAAGTGTGTCCCCCCTCTACCAACTAAACGCGGCAGTAGTACCATATAGTACGAAGTTTAAAGGGAAACTATCACACTTAAGTGGGATTTACAACTCATAACTAAAAAGAATAAAATAAAAAAATTAAATTTAAAAAATAAAAAAACCCGACTGCGGTAAAAAATTTAAGTTAAAAAAAAACTGAAAAGCTAAAAACAAGCCCATTTTAAATTAAATAAAAGTTGGAAGCAGGCGGGACCCATACCATTTTTCTATTTTCAAACTCAAATGGGTCCCGCCTGCTTCCAACTTTTATTTAATTTAAAATGGGCTTGTTACTGACGCTTGCGCCCGACCCCACCATCTCACTTTCTCTGGCGACTCGCTTTGACAAACCATAAAATATATTTGAACAAGTTACTACTAGTGAGAAATGATTTACCCCGATAGCTGCATCGGGACGAGTTTCGTAGCCTTAATGCATCGGAAACTAATTCTATTTACATATTTGAATATTTTGAATCAATAATGTTGCATGTTTTTACGTGTTTAGAGACGAACTGGTTTTTCTATACAGGTACAAAAATAAATTTAGAAATTACATAAGTCAAAAGAAGTAGTAACGTCAAAAACAAAGATTGTCCTCTTTTTTTTTTTTCAAATCCAAAATACGGGGTCATTAAAATGTTGCCTAAGTAAACACAGCCCTAAAAAGTATCCATTGAATACAACATGAATAACATCAATAAATTAAGCGTGCATTATGGTAGAAAAAGACACGTTTTTCCTCAACGCTTTCTACAACATCGGAAAACAGGAAAACGCACGGAAATACGCGGAGAGAATCGGTTTATAGCAATTTATATAAATGTCGGCTATTTGAATGCGCTGGAATCTGTCTCTCGAACATCTTCATTCATTTGAAATTTTAACTGAATTAAATCGTCGTTAAATTCAAATTAATGCGTCCAATGCGAAATAATGATAGTGTCTTAGTGCATTTATTATAGTCACGCAACGCTGCTGAAGTATTGTGTTGTCTTTTTCATGAAGGTAGAAAAGTAGTGAAATAGAAGGGAAGGAGTGGAGGGGCAAGGATCAGTGGTGGGGTAGCCTTATAGCCCGTAGTGCTTAGGTATAAAATAAATATCTGAATGATCATTATTGACTTAAAAACCAACGCTGTTACGCATTTATCGATGTAGCACTTAACAATGTTTTTGTTGCGGTTTGCGTGAAGACTTATTTTCCCACAATACAATGTCTATGTCAGCTCTATTGTATTTTTTGCAGCGAAACACATCTATAGACTACAATAGGTTACAAGAGTGATAGGTCTCACTTCGTCCAAACTTTCTTTCATGTAGGTAAGTAACTACTTAAATAGCGTTGCGTAAGGCCGCTCACTGGCGGTCATCGATCTCCTAGATATTATCTAATTGTGACGCAATCATTATTATGAAACGGCTAATTTAAATATTGACATTCGCCGATTGGTTCGCACGATGTTTGGACGCTGCACGCGTATAATGTTTGTGACGGCGTGTGAATTTTGAGAGTGTAATTGCTTTTTGTTTATTCATTAAGTGGAAAGGAGTGGTTTGTTTCCTGCCTGCCTAGGTAGTAGTTTGTGAGGCTTGGTGCAAGTTTTATGTCAAATGAACATTCTTATTTGTTGGTAAACACGAAATGTTTGCCTTATTGGAAACCAGGTTATCGTCGATAAAATATTATTAAATGTCAGTGTTAAGTTTTATTTTGATAAACAAATGCACAAAGATGGCAGTATTTTCAAGATCGTTGCTCTACTGCTCCGTAGGTTAGGTACCTAACTCTTTAGATTAAACTTATATCAATCTTTTTGGAATTGCATTCAGTAATCAATATTGATTGACGCCCCACAATGATAACTAAAACCAAAATCAACTCTCACTAAAAAACTATTCAGTTGAATGTTCCTAATTTGTAATTACCTAGCGTTTAATTAAAGCAAAAATTATTGTATTACGTACTCGTACCCATTATGAATTTCACATTTAACTAATTAAACAATAAAGTATTCAATTAAAACATTTAAGAAATAATAAATTTTAAGTTGTAATACGTTCTGCGTTGAAGTCTTTTGTATTAGAAAATGAGTAAGTAGGACAAATTGCTAAAAGCATTCATTTTATTTTAGAAACAACATTGCTATCCCATTTATTAGGGCATGCCTCTTTAAAGAGTCTTCTATCACATATAGGAACTCATAAACATAATTGGTTCCCAGTAGAATGAGGGAAAGTTACCAGAACGTTGGCAAAGAGATCATCATCTGCCTAGCCTTTTCCCAACTATGTTGGGGTCGGCTTCGAGTCTAACCGGATACAGCTGAATACCAGTATTTTACATGGAGCGACTGCCTATCTGAATTACACAATCCAGTAACTGGGTAATACGATACGCCTTGGTAAGACTGGTTGTCAGACTTTCGGGCTACAGACGACCCGTAACGACTGTCAAAGGTCCTCAAATGACAGCCGGGACCAACAGCTTAACGTGCTTTCCGAGCACGGAGGGGTCTTGGTATGTGAAGATGATCACCCATCTAGGAACCACCCGCGGCATGCGTAGCTTAACCTGAACGATCGACCCGTGCGGCTGTTATTTCTTAGCTACAAGCCCCTCGTTGGCAAAGAGATCATATTTTCGAAATTCTGGAATCTACATAATGTTAACATTGATGAGTCTTAGCAAGCGAAATCTTCATTTGCCTAGGTACTATAGGAATTAAATCAAATTCCTATTTATTTGTTCAGGATATATTTTAAGATACTTTTATCCCATTTACATATAAATTATATTATTCGACTTATTTTATATACGTCAAGCCTACGACTCTCATATGACATCTGCTTGAATGTTCGAAAGGAACTTAATACAAATATAACCATCGAGTTTTGTAGAGGTGTGGCTTTCCAGCCAGGTTTGATTTAGAGCCGACCTCTACATGAGCTACGCCCACCCTTGAATAACAGTCTGGGCATAGGTCATGACTTTTATTCACACCATTCGAATTTCCAAGCCCTATCTACCTATCCTATTGTATATTGACCTAACTCCGAGGAACAAATTTACATGATGAGGTCCGTCTCTTGCAAGAGTAAGCTTAAGTCAGGACGTACGAACCACGAATCCAACACCACGTTAAGTGTCAAGCAAATTAACATCTATATGTGCCAATATGCACCCATACAAACTAACGTCGTCATGCTTAAACCTCGTCGTGTCAAAACCTCGGTAAAAGGCGCGACGCGGCCTCCTAATTATTAATAATACTTGATGTGAGAGTTCACATCGACCTGGAAGAGGCTTAAGAGAATTAAACGATCTTAGCATCAGATTCTTTTAACTCCATCGGACGGGATTGAGCCAGAGGGAGGGAAAAGTTTAAGAGGCCAGGGTTCAATAAAAATCTAATATATTATGCTCGTACTCCAGAAATAAAACTTTAAACTCCTACTACGTTCTCTAAAATTCTAATATCATTAAATATCAGTCAATGCTGATAAAACTGTGTGTCCTCAAACACAAGTTGAACCAAAAGTGTCAACCAAACACACTTTGCAAGGGTTATACCCCTGTTAGCAAAGTCGGTGACAACTTATGCTGAGTGTCTGTCACCCCCCCTTCTATAGGAGTGACCACAGTTTTCACAATAACTATCCTCCTATCACTCGCGTCATTAAATACTGGAGTACGAATCATGTCCTAGGCCTACTTGTAATCACGTTGAAATCGACAATCTATTCAGGCCTCCCTTTGACCCGTTGCAGGTGTGAGGGCGCACCTCACAGCCCTCTGGGAGGTGCGGATACCTCACACGCTCCCGGCCGCGTCCGATGTATTTTCTCACAGCATATGTAACACACAAATGGACACATATTAATAAATTGTAACAATCATACAAACAAAAATAATGCACTAAAATATGATGTTTACATTCAAGTGACATATTTACATTACATGACAAGATACATGACAATTAAAAAAAACAACAACTATTAATTAACATACTAATATGAAAAGGTTTTAATCAATTTTAAAAAGGTTTCTATCTCTAAACTTCCTTTTTCTGAATTTATATTTTAAAATCGAAAACTTCTTTATAAAATGATGCTTGTTTACAAAAAATGTTTTTATAAAATTATCAATTATTAAAAAACTTTTTTGAAATAATATTTTAGTTTTCGCTTTCTTAATAAATGGGATTCTTTTCTTCTTTCGTGCTTTTCTCTTATTGTTTGTAGCACATCGTGAATAAAACTTATTAAAATTAGGGACATCTACATGACATATTATACAATTACTACGATTACGAACTATAACTTCATCCGTAGGAAAACTAAATGAGTCTATTGCTTGTACGGAGTCGTTCAACACCTCTGCATCTCCATCTCTGACTGCGTCCAAGTTCATATCATCCTCAACTAACTCATCTTTAGTCACCTTATTATTACTATTCATGTCGATGATGAAGTGATCTTTCTTCTCTATTTTGGAAAAATCGGAATGACCATTCTCTTTTATTTCGGACGAATCGATCGACACATTATCCACATCAAAATGATCAGCAGCGATGTTAATTTTATTTATTCCCACATCGTGATCATTGTGCTCATTCTGTGGCTCTGAAACATTGCTAGTTACGTTAATAATTGGACAGAACTGACCCGATTCGTTGTTTTCATCATTGTGTTCGCTCTCGAACACTTCTATCGGCTCCTTCTCCTCCTCTGCGGGGATGCACACCTCGCTGCTGCGCTCGACACCATCTTCTCCATCACCTTCAACTTCCACGCTGCTTTCTAGGCAGCACTGCTCGTTCTGTAGCGGGTCATCTCGTCTTCCACTAAATAATACAGAAGCATCATTATCTAAATTTACAATATTTACAACATTTTCTTGTCTGCTTTCCTCAGACCGATCTTGTGCTATCTCGACTACTTGCACCTTATTAATTCTTTTGTCTCTGTGACATTTGCATGGAAGCTCTTCCCATAACACTTCACATATCTCATCAAATGACATGTCGTCATAGTATTTCCACTTATGGACTGCTAGGGCAGCACCCTCAAGATATGCCATTAATATGAGCGCCCAGTCGCTCTCACGCCATTTATTATAGGCGGCAACAACTTCAAATCGCCTAAGAAAATCTTCCAGGCATACACCGTCCGTGCCCGTAAAAACTTGAGCCATCTTACTCTTTTTATATTAAAAAAAATACATATAGCCACTTAGCTTTTTCTCCTGGCGACGTTTCTTCACATCTAATAAATACTCACAGTATACTTTGAGGCCTCGCTTGGCATGCAAGAGGTATATATTAGGGTGGTCCTTATTCCTAAGAAAAAAAAATTTTTTTCTTTAATTTCGCGGGGCACCACGTAATTTGGTTATATACCATAAGAAAGTATTTCAGTATTTTTTTTGAAATTTTTAAATGACATTTAAGGGTCGCTACCAAGGTTTGAATTTTAAATAAAAAGTATAAAAACTCAAAATCTGTATTTGTTAGAATTCTTTATTTTTATACTCAGGTCTTACAAAATATTATGAAATTATTGTTATTGTTATTCTTCAATGCTTCTGAACGTTTTTTCTTGTTTTCTTTATTTTTTTTAGATTCTGCCATTCTTTGAACAGTTTTTCAATTTTACTGATGACGTTTTTTTAATTGAATAGGTATGCCAGTTTTTTAATTTATTTATTACTTTTAATATAACCATCCAAAATATATATAGACACCTAAATTAAAAATTATTGAAACCTTTATGTAAGCTGTCTTTCAACGCTATTTGTAAAAATTTTGACAGCCGGTAGCGACCTCTAAATCTTAACAAAAACAAAAACATAAAAAGACGTATTTCATATTTAGAGGTATATAATCAAATGAGAAAGTGCCCCGAGGATAATTCAAAAGTCGAAAAATAAGGACCACCCTAGTATATATAGTATTCACTTCTATGAGTGCTGAAACAAAAACTATTTCGCAAGCTTAGCGAAAACCCGGCGCCTCCACCATTTATAGGAATTAAATCAAATTCCTATTTATTTGTTCAGGATATATTTTAAGATACTTTTATCCCATTTACATATAAATTATATTATTCGACTTATTTTATATACGTCAAGCCTACGACTCTCATATGACATCTGCTTGAATGTTCGAAAGGAACTTAATACAAATATAACCATCGAGTTTTGTAGAGGTGTGGCTTTCCAGCCAGGTTTGCTTTAGAGCCGACCTCTACAGTACCTATATTAGTAGGCACGTAGGGTGCCTAATGCTGGTGCACCCTACTGAAAGCATAGGTGCCTTCATTACTAATTAGCGTATAATTTACAGCAATTCTTTTGGTAGCTAAGCGGTATTTTTTATTTAACTAATTTGCGAATGTTTTAATTTAAGGAAACAGGAAGTGTAATGTAACAGATGCGCAGCAAGTATGAATGGTTGCGTCTACGCATCCACGCTATATTGCCATCTTTTGATACCGGATGTTATTACTTTTGTTATGATGCAAGTGTTACTTTTTGCATGGATTATGATTTATGGTCATTTGCTCGCCAATTGCGTTATGTTACAAGTTTAATACAAATACTCTCTAGCTATGCTTGCATTTATTTCTTATAAAAGTTCGCGTAATATTCTTGATCCCCCAACCCTCCCCGTCGCATTGCATCGCCTGCCTGCACTATTACTTTGTTTTCACTCAGCGTTCGTGGTTATTTTTTTCTCTTTGCTCGGCTCCTAAGAGTCCAGGCGTGATGTTAAATAGCCTATAGCCTTCCTTAGAAATTGGACTATCAAATGCAAAACTATTATACTTTCAGAGATTTACGCGTTTAAACAAACTCTTCAGCTGTATTATTAGTATTAGTATAGATTCTGAATTTATTATTCTGATCGAAAAATAATTCAGAATCTATATTAATACATTAGGTTAATGCTGCACTACTGCTGTCGGTAAGCTGTAGCAACGTTTTAAACCACTCATTTACTTCATATTATCGTATCTTGCGTCAAAAAACACACGCATAAGAAATAAGCCAATCAACAAAAACAAAAGTCTTTCTCCCGACAAAAATATTCCACTCTCCAAACTGGTCAAACACTCGTAGAAAATTGCCCAATTACCTACGCATCTCAAAATAATACCGACAATGGCCTAACACGTGTTCATTACGTCACGCAGGCGTACAAGGATTTAATTATAATTATTTTTACCTGCCGAGTATCGTGTGAGGGAATTGGGCAACGGGGTCAACGACCCACGTTCACTTTCTCTCGATGACCGCTGCCTTGTGAGTTGTAGATGACATATATACTTATAGTCACGGATTTAATGCTTAAGCGTTATTCATTGAGTTTTATGTTGGGTAATCCTGCGTTCCTCACATTTGAATGTACTTATAGAAATAAAGGTTTAATGAGTACCTAAATATGGGTGTATGAGAAATGAGATATACCAAACTTCTTCGTCTTGTCGATAGCACGACAGTTTATTTGATGGCTAACTTAAGATGGCGCTAAGAGTGGCTGTGTCTTTTTAAGAGTACTACTAATATTTTACTTAAGTGTTCTTAATGAGTGAATAAAACCTGTGTGAGTTATGGAATTATTAGTAAAGAATGACATGAATATTTACTTTTTAAAGTGTTTTTATTTAATAATTGTGAATGTGCGGACTATGTGGGTCATTTCTTTTTTCTGTTTTCCTTCTTAGTTAGTTTTAATCATGATCTGGCAGTTTCAGTAATTTACGCGGCCTACCCAAATGTTCTTTCTTTGGTATTGTTCGTCGAATCGTTGAGCTCCTCAAGTTATGAGTTGAGCTGCACGATTTTTGACAAATGCGTGCACTGACTGGACACGTCCGCTCAATCTGTGTGGTTCTTTCCTCAAAAGGTTTTTCAGACACCAATCTACATGGTCTTCACATGATCTGACCAAGATATTGTCTGGACTTTAAAAGAGACTGTAACCTCTGAGTTTGTTTCGGCCTTTCTTCTCAGAGTAGTCAGATAGGAAACGCCGACCTCATCTAGCTTAAAAAAAATATGATTGACGTGTAAAAGTGTTTGTACACACCTACTTACAGAAAACAAATCATTTATCATAAGAAAAGAGAAAATAAGACAGCGTGGCTTTCGTTACAATACGTATTTCAAGGACACAGGACGCAGTAATATTTGAATTTGATAATTTAGTCATAGTCTCGTTCGTTAACGTGACTGAAGGTTGCGTTCATATTCTTCAATGAGCATATGATCATGATCGTTGCTGTTGTCGTTGTTATGATTCAGCTTGTAATTTGCAAGTATGTATTTACAAAAATGTTTATTACGTGCAAATGAAGTAGTAGTAATTACCTAGCTATAATATCCTGAAGTCGTTTGATGTTGATGTACTCTTCAGGCGAATGATTTATTGGATAGTAGTAGATCTTCTCAATAAAAAGACGGGTTGCACTCCGGGAGTGCCGGCAGAAGTGAAAACTTGAATATTAACGTTGAAATAAATCAATTATAAATGATAAAGTTTTATTAATTAAAATATTCAGTTAATATTATGCTAACAATCTTAAAATAATAATATGTACCTACAAGTATATAAAAAGGGAGGGAAAATAATCAAAGGGCATCAAAAAATTCGTCCGCATCACTGTCAACGGGAAACGTGCCCAAAAGGCTGGCAGCAATGCCAAGTTGTATGGCAATGCTGATTCTTTGGCCAAAAAATAGGCCAGCCCTCTGGTCACGTGATGAGTCGACCAACCGCTTGGCGATGTCTCGGAATACTAAGTGGGCACTCGGGCCCCATGGCCCTAGTGTTTCAACCCCAAACGGCTCAAATATGTAAGTTCCAAGGAGATTGGAGTATTTGCGCCGTTTGAGGTTTTCCGCACCTGCAGCAGCCGCCCCAGCACAGCTTACCGTGCTTGGAAGATGGGATGGCGCAAGGGTGTCGACACACGTTGCATCCCACACCAAAGGCCTACCTACCTTCCAAGGCATTATGGTCATCCCGTCTGGTCTCTTACCATCGTAGCGTGCCAAACCATTGGGTTCTAAAACAGCTGGCACCCCAGCGGTGACAAGAGCACGACGGATGATGTCATTGATGCTGGCATGCCGTGCTACCCGGCCTGCGCTTTTACTGCAGGATAAGCCATGGTGTCCGAGGCAGTCGACACCTTCACCGCATTGGCAGCGATGCGGAGCCACGCAAGGGGCGCCCAGACGCAAACAAGTAGCGAGCCGGAAGGTGGTGTCACCCAGCAATGTGCCTATGTTGGGTGACGGTAGTGCCTGAAGCCAGAGGCCCGACTCCCACTCACCCACAGCCAGTAGGCGGGCACGCTCAGCAGAGTTGGTGGACGTATATAAGATTATTCCGTACCAACCTGCAGAGCGGCTCATCCCACTGCCTCTGGGAAGATAGGTTCGCGGGCCGATCTGTATCCGGGCAAGCCATTTTCCAGGCGTTCTCCGCGTCGGCCAAGCACGGCACTTCAGAGTCAACCAGGGAGGGGGCTAAAATCTTCCCGGTCAACTTTTCGGTGCTGTGGACAGAGGACAGGAACGCCGGTAAGCTAATACTGGTAATTTTGCGGATATATAATATATTATAAATTGAATTAATATAACTAATTTTTTTTCACTATTTCTCACTATTCACTATTTTCATTAATAGATGCACTTTGTTCAATTTCCATATTTTAAACACTATATACACGAATTTTACGAATACACAGCAGTGTAGGTACTATATAGACGGTCGAGCCATCAGCTGTCCATCCATACATCCACACCCACACCCACACCCACACCCTCACCCACACCCACACCGACACCGACACCCACACCCACTCCCGCACCCGCACCCGCACCCGCATCCGCACCCGCACCCGCACCCGCACCCGCACCTGCACCCGCACCCGCACCCACATCCATCCATTGTCGTGTGTCACTTGGTTCACTTCGGATGGCGCCGCCGTAGAAAGAGAGGGGGATACTTAGTAGTTAGGAGTAGTAGTTCTCCCCTGTGTAGTCTCTCCTGACGGTCACGTGTCCTGACGCGATGTCCTGACGCTAGTTTAACATTTTTTACCCATTACAAAAAAGCGTGGAACGCCGCTAAAGAAGTTTACACTTCAAAAACGCTGTTATAAATACCGCATGTAAGTACCTATGTTTCAGTCAAAGCCTTGCGATCGGGGATCATCCTAATTGGTGTCCATTAAATGGGGAGTAAAGGTTGGCTGTTCATCTGATCTTCGCATCAAATATTTATATTTAGCTGGGTCAGTTTATATTGAGAAGGAAGCCAACTCAAACCTTTTGTGAGGAACAAAGCCTAAAAGAATAAGTTTAGATATGTACCTAGTGGAAATTTCATTGGAACGAGCTATGCTTGGAGTTTCTTTGAGGGATAGTCTACTGAATGAGGTGATCCGCCAGACTCAAAGTTGTCGACGTAGCTCACAGAATAAGCAAGCTGAAATAGAAATGGGCAGGCCATATTAGCCGTAGAACCGATGACCGTTGAGGTAGGCGATCTTCGCAGGATGGCTGGTAGCACCTGGATGAGTTGCCGAGAATGGCGTCTAATTGGTCCACTGCTGGACATAGTGGCCTATGCCCAGCAGTGGACTGCTGTAGGCTTATGATGCTGGATAAGGAATTTCGTTCACTAAGTAGATAGACACGAAACATATTTAAAAGCATACGTATAACTACTTACGATGCCTCATCATTACTATCATCTGCCTATCCTTCTCCCCACCATGTTGGGGTCGGCTTCCATTCTAACCGAATGCAGCTGAATGCCAGTATTTTAAGTGAAGTGACAGAATTTTGAACTGAATCTTTCATGGACCTTTTCCAATGAAACCATTATGTACATTATGCTTTACTTGTTCTTTATTTTTCTTTTGCAATAACATAATAAAACAAATAGGAAACAAAATCAAATTCTAAATGGTGTGCGCACTCCGCGGCCATCGTTCGATGTGCCTATTTACCTATTAGTAAATACCTTCAAAGTTTCTCTAGCATAGCGCCTTGTATAGTCTATTTAGCATTTGGCTAATAACCTTAGCCGAACTCACCAAGACCTTCAGTCCGCGTTCAATAACAAGCCACTATTAGCATAGACCGTATAATATGAGCGTGCTTTCTCTGGCTTAGTTATCTGTTTTGTCCCATTTGTAGGGCGGATACAGAAATAGTTTGGAGTGGTGGCTAGTATTATTTATAACATAGATAAACCTACTTACTTATATTGATAAGTTCCTGTTATATAATGTGTACGTCATTCTTTTCAGCAAGTAAGTTTTAAGTATTGATACTGGCCTCCTCGATAATCTGAAGACTTCCATGTGTTAACAATTATTCAATATTGACCAAGATAGAGGTAATCTTTGATTTGATTAAGTTTATAGAAGACTCCTCAAGAGTCTCATATGCATGTTATGGCCCAAATCCATCAGAGTGTCTTATTATAAATTCCTCTCCTTATTTTCGCTCTCGATTCTCGGATCTTCCACACTAAATCTTCAATTGCCTTTTTAGTTTGGCCCTTTTTGGTTAGTGACTAACCAAAAATTTTGAATAAGTCGATGCGTCATATGCTCATTCTTTTCTGCTTCAAATCCTGTTTTGATTGAGCAACTACAGAAGCTTAGATGATGATAGCTTTAACATTTGCCCAGGTTTCATTAGTCACGTAACTAGCTTATAAACGCTGTGTCATATCGTCTAGATTAGTTTACAAAACTCGCTCAAAAGAGGCCCCTACGCCACGCAGTCTGTTACTGCAGACATATTACATAAATAATATAAAAAATAGCACATGTAGGTATCACCGAATATGTTGTTTTAACGGCCATCGACCTTCGGTTGCATAATATTTGTTCGAAAGTGCTGGCAGTGCCTAGAGATTCTTATCACGTCAGTTAGTATAGCAAATAAAATATATGAAAGCCCCATAGTTTTAAGCAGAGTGATATAACGCCTACTTAGGTTACTAGGGCCATTTGCTATGGAACTAAATGTGTAGGTGGTAAACTTGAAAACGTACATTCTTGTTACAATAGTCATTTAGTCGTCGTTTTAGTGTTATCTCCGAAGTAGCTATGCAGCAAAACAAAGCCTATCCCCACTGTCAGCCAGTGGCGATATGGTTTCATCTCATAATGGTGTGATATACAATGAATATCTTATTATTCGATATTTTCCAATAGAAATTTTAAAACTACTATTACAATCTAAAAAAAATACTGTACACATCAGTAAGTACTAGGTAGAGTTGGATCATGTAGAGTCTGAAAGAACTTTCTTCTCAATCATTTGTATGAATTTTTAGCTAATAAAACAAATTTGTTAGAAATATATTATCCAAACAAACACTAAAAAATATAAAATTAATTTTAACTACTTACTTAAACAAAAAAATGCTTAATGGTGTCAACAATATAGAAACAAACAGATTAACGCTGCGTCTTCGCAGCAATTTCATAATAATAATAATAATAAATAATAATAAAATAATTTATTTGCGTAAAACATGGTATATAGTGGTGTTAGGCATAGGTCAGAGTAGTACAAACATGTTTAGCTAAGTTAAACATAGCATGCAAAATTTTAAGTTGTACATGGTCATTATAATTAAGTGCATTAATGTTAGAATATAATGTCAATATTTTTTATCCATAAATTCATTCAAACTGTAAAAACTACATTCATTTAACCATTTGTATAATTTGTTTTTAAATAATCTTACATTTAATAATTTGAGATCGTTTGGTATTTTATTATAAACACGCACACACATTGCTAGACAGCTTTTATTATATTTGGTTAGCTTTGGCAAATCATTTAACACCAGTCCATAAGGATCACGTCTACTCCGAGGATATACCTCGCTTGCCGTCTTGAATAATTGTTTGTTCTTGGTCACAAACACACATATTTCGTAAATATAGAGAGATGGAAGCGGTAACAAACCAAGTTTTTTAAATATTGGTCGACATGTATCATCCGGCTGAAGTCCATAAATTGACCTTAGGCACTTCTTTTGGGCGATGAACGCTCTATTTAGATCAGTGCTATTACCCCATATTATAAGACCATAGCGTAGTAACGATTCAACATATGCATGATAGGATATAACAGCAGTTTTTATGTTTGTTACATTTTTGACTTGTTTCAAGGCGTATACGAATTTATTGATTCTACCACTGACGTTATTTACGTGTTCCTTCCAGTTCATATCTTGATCAATTGTTATTCCTAAAAATTTTGTATGTGGTACCTGTTTAATTTTATTTATATTAAGTTTGATATTATTTTTATTATTATTAGATTGATTGAATTGTATATATACGGATTTGTCTAAATTTATTTTCAAATGGTGTATGTCAAGCCAGTGTAGTAGTATATCAATAGTATTATTAATGTCAGTCTCGTGATCTATAACGGTATTTTGTTTTTTATCAGATGTCACAATTATGGATATGTCGTCAGCGAATAAGATGCATTTATGATTAGTCATTTTTATGATATCATTAATATATAATAGGAATAATATAGGGCCTAGTACGCTACCTTGGGGGACTCCAGATTTATTATGTCTATATTCCGATGAGTATGATGTGATGTCTTTGGCTTCGTTCATTTTACTGATAATAACACATTGCTGCCTATTACTTAAGTAGGATGATATCCACTGGAGTGCAGGTCCCCTAATCCCAATTGTTTCCAACTTTTGAAGTAGTATATCGTGTGACACCAAATCGAAGGCTTTAGACATATCAAAGAATAGAGCTGTAGTCAGATAGTTATTATTAATATTTGTGAGTATAGTTTTCATAAGAGAATAAACAGCTAACGTAGTCGATTTATCTTTTTGGAAGCCAAACTGTTCACTACTAATAATTTGAAATTTGTTGCAGTAGTTAATCAGTCTTTTAAACATACATTTTTCGTATATTTTTGATAAAATAGATATTAAAGTAATGGGACGGTAATTATTGATATCATATATATCACCCTTTTTGAATAAGGGCTTTACTATTGATAATTTTAATTTTTCGGGAAAAACTCCGGTCAAAAACGAAATATTAATTAAGTGAGTTAAAACACTAGTTAGCTCATTACAGCAAGCCTTTATGATTTTCGTGTTAATTTCATCGTAGCCTTCCGCTTTGGTGTTGCGTAGTGACATTATTTCCCGGCTCACCTCACTTTCCAACATTGGTTTCAGAAACATTGAGTTAATACTATTATTTTTCCTAAAGCTTGGATCGACACTTTTTTGTGTAGATAAAGGCGATAGGTTTACGTAATGGTCATTAAATACCGAAGCTATCTCTACAGGGTCTGTAACCACAGTATCATTTATCTTTATACCTTCTATATTGTTTTTAGGGTTAGTATTATTTATTTCGTTTTTTATGACGTTCCATGTCGCTTTACACTTGTTATCATGCTTATTGATGTAGCTTATATTCGCGTTCTTTTTGGAACTATAGATACATTTTTTCAGTAGATTTGAATAATGTTTATATTTAGTTTTATTAGTTGAGTTTTTGTTTTTGTAGTACTGATAGCGCAGATTACGTTTAGTTTTACAACTTTGTTTTAAACCTTTGCTTATCCACTTTTGTGTGTTCTTGTTATTACTATTGACCTTGACTCTTACCCTAGGAAAACACAGATAGTAAAAAAGGCAGAACAATTCATGAAAATCACTGAATGCATAATTTGGATCAATGTTGTTTGCATAGATGTCGGACCAAGAGAGATTTTGCAAGCATTCTTTGAATTTCCGGATGTTATCCCTGTTGAAATCTCTTTTATAAATGTAATATACCGGCGATTTCAATGGTTGATGTTTACTAGGAAGGCTTAACATTTGTGCGGTGTCATGGTCTGAAAGATGCAGAGGTAATACGGTTGCAGTTGCATTGTCAATGTTGCTTAATATGTGGTCAATACAAGATAGTTTGCGAGTCGGGACATTGATGTGAATTTTTAAATTATAATTTTTACATAAGTCCTGTAAAGCATTTGTGATGTTGCCTTCTTTAAGGGTGTTTATATTTAAATCTCCGGCTATAACTATATTTATTTTTGATTTGTATTTCTTAAACAAATCATGTAAAAGTCTTTCCAATTTCATTAGAAATTGATTTGGATCAGACTGTGGCGTTCTGTACACACATATAATTACTAATTTAGTACTCAACTCTAAGCCACAGACTTCAAATGTGTTCTGTGTTGCATAGGATTTTATGATTGTCAATTCTTTGTAATTTAATCCTTTTTTTACTAGTATACAAGTGCCTCCCCTTTGTTTGTCTCGACAGAAGTTGGTAGCCATTTCATAGTTGTATACTTTGATATAGTTTTCACAGCCTTTTTTTACAAAAGTTTCCGATAGGCAAATTACATCAGGATCGTTATTTACTTCTTTTAACTCCTTGATCGTAATTTCTAGCATCTCTTGTTTAGACAGGATACTAGCTATATTCTGGTGAAGTATTTTAAGATGATGCATTGTAGTGGCTTTGGACACGAAAAAATGAGTTTTGCTTGTTTAACGCGTCGCCCTTGTTTAAAGCAGGGAAGTAATAGGGTATAGTCCCTCTATGACCTGCCTTGAGTTGTGTAGGGGTACTACATTCTTGGGGCTCTACTATTTCACGACGTTTAAAATAGTACGGGATTGTCCCTTTTTTTACTTTAAAACTTGGTTTGCTACTCGCTATCCTTTTTCTAATTTCATTAGGGTTCAAGTATTTATCACTGTAATCACTACAATCTATAATGTAGTTTAATGACTTACAAATATGAGCTAAATTAGGATGCGCTTGATTTACAAAGTGACATTTTTTATACTTATTACACATATTTTTTAACGAATAATTTAATTTTTTGACATTTAGATACGAGTTAGTTAAGACATTTAATACAATTACAGTGTTATTTTTAAATATATCCAATATAACTTGCAATTCAGACAAGACCAAGTTTAAGTTCTGGTCATTCTCTCCTATGCATATTACAAGTTTGTCGTCAGTTGTTCAAGTTTGTTGTCATTCATTCAGATTACAATCTTTATGTTGTTGCTCACAGATGTCGTTCCGTGCGTTAATTTCTTCCGCCGTCGGTAGATGGCGGTACATGATCGCCGAACCGTGAAGCTCTTTAGAAAACGTTTCATCTTTTGTCTCTTCTTCATTTCCGAACACAGTCTTCTGCATTCTAGAAATAAATGGAGTAACTTTGCAAACCAAAAGTCGAATACAACTCGTTTCTTCCTCCGAACCTTGTTCTAGAATCAATTCATCAATAGTATCTGGAAGGGATTCGTTTTTAGCAGCCGCGATGAGGTCCTGGAGGTTTCTTGAGTTCTTATTTAAGATCCATGTTGTGGGGTCCTCTGATCGGTAGGGTTTTGATGGCCGTCTGGGTCCTGATAGGAACGTTGATATCTGGAAAGTGTAGTGTTACAATAAGTATCAATAAACTCTAAAAAATGGTTATGATTCTACAAAGTTGGTACTTTGGTTGACAACGTCTAGAATTTAGATTAACAGTCAAAAGATTTGTTTCCGCATATCCTTAAAATTCATGAGGTCCTAAAGGTATCGCTATGGATGGAAAATGGTGGTCTTACTTACCATTTGCGCTACGAATACCAAAGCGTTTACAGCCACCGCACTTATTTGGTTTGGTTGCAGCCCAAACAGACGAACTATTTGTCGCAAAGGTGTCAGGGGACTTTGCGTTTCATTAACGTCATAATCCGGGCCTTTGTCGTGGCTATATGATTCGCTTTCACTGTATGAAGACGAATCCTCGTTGTGAAGATCATTATGAGGCCATCTTCTATTTGATGTTGCTGGTTTGTTCGCCGTTTGGAAAGCTTTAACTACGAACTCTGCTACTTTTAAAGCTACGGACTCGGACCCTGGAAGTAATTAAGGAGAACGTTCTTCATACATTATCTTAGAAATGTTGGTGGCCGGAATGCGAGCACAGGAGTGATAGGCAGTCATTAGGGTGTAGTTATTTTTATCATATATATACCTAATCGTTAGCTGGTCACTCAAGATTTCAGGATGATCTATGACATTTAAGGAGGTACCGTAGTAATATTTATAGAGTTAATGAAGAAAACAAAAATACTATAAAATTATGCTTTGCTAATTGCTGACCATATGAATCAACTAAGATCATAATGTGTATCGAGTTGTGCATTACTCGGTCTAATTCACGTCAATAACGGCAAAAAAATATTGCTACTAGTATTGTTCTAACATACCAAGTAAATTCTGAGCAAATTTCATCCCGCTGCTTAATCGGTCCATCAATCCATCATTTCTGTATTGTTCACTGGCGCACACGACTTGGAAAGTAATAAGTAGCACGCAAAGAACACGTAGCGCCATCTTGAAGTCGCGTACTGAACTACAAGGAGATGCGGCGCGGGAGGTTGTGCCATGGTTCGGTTCTTACTGTAATGGGTGCGCAAGCGCAATTGTCGTACTAGAGCATAACATTTTAGTAGAATAATTGAGTCTCTGGGAATGTAAAGGGTGTTTGCAAGATAAATCAGCTTTTTAAATATTTTATTTAGTGTATCTTCGGCAGCCAGTAGCAAAAAGTTTGAATTATTTTTTAAAGTAAAGTCTCTTTGGAGGATTTTTAACAGATGGCGCTACTTGTTCAACGATTTACCTGAATTATGACGTTCAAAAGTGCCTTTTATGTGCCTATTTGAAATATATGCTTTGACTTTGAATTTTAAAGTTGATAATTATACAAGTTCATGGGGTTTCTGATTATAAATATTTCTTAAACTTCACTTACCATTTTAGAAAGTTTTGCTAAAGGTTCTATTTTAGGTCCTGTATTGATCTCAAATCACTTTCTCTGTACTCGGTTCACAGTACCTACCTATCTGTCTGATCAGAGATTGATCGAATTTTTTTGTGGAGTCGTTATCTACAACACTTCCTAAAAACGGTATATCTTTATCCATTGAATAATAGTATCACTTCTAAATTCCATGTAGAAAATACCTAATCACACAGTTAATACCAATGTAGAGCAAAAATGAGCGTCCTGTATCTACATTTTGCGACTCGTTGACAGAGGACAATAGAAACGGAAATGTAGGCTATGGAAGAGCCCGTTGCTTTCATATTTGTTACAAAATAAGAAATAGGAACCAGCTAATCGCTGTAGTTAAATGCAAAACTAAAAGATTATTACTAGATTACCCTAAAATCGTTTGCATATTATAGAAAATGAGTAAAAATCAGCTTGACTAAATTGTGTACATACGCCAGCACATCAAGCTACCAGAAACTGTCAAATTTTCCCAATCAACTTTGAACCTTATGCTTTAGCAATAATGTTGAAAATCCATTAAAGAAATTTGACAGATTGTAGTAGCATGATGTGCTGACGTCTGTACCTACCACTGCACCTTGATAGTTGTCACAGAAGCTAAAGAAACCTCAATCTTATTTTGAATGCTTAAAATAAACAAAGCACCATCTTTGATTGCTTTGACTTGTTGTTTTAGACATACATAATCAGCCTATAATGTTCCCACTGCTGGGACTGGGACACAGGCCTCCTCTCTGTGAGAGGGGAGTGGGCCGTAATCCACCACGCGGGCTCAGTGCGGGTTTAGACATGATATATTTAAATTAAGTCTGCCTACTTAGTTTTAAGATATAAATGCACTGCTCTATTTATCATGACCGCAAGGCGATTGTCGCGCTTAGCAGACCATAATGATCACACCGTCAACGTTGTGCTCAACTTTATTTCAACGCCTACCAGCCCATGAGTGGTAGTCTCCAACATGTTAATACTCATCATCATGTATTCTATATTCAAAATCTCTTCCGCTGACGTCACACCGAAAGACGTGGAACTCCTCAATGAGATGCCATTGGACATGCTTTTGAGATTAAAAAATTCGCTTCAAGAACTCGTGACAGTTGAATACGAAAATGTGACAACAACGACACCGTCTTACACGCAAAGATTCGGAGCTGAAGCAATGGCTATACAGGCGCCACCCGTGAAAAGAGGAGATTACGAAGAAGGGTTGTACAAGAAAGAAAGTTACAGCAAGATCAGCAACATTTTCTCAATGTCCGTCACTACGCTTGCGTTTTTGGCATTTGGTGGATACTTGCTATGTTTAATAGTTCAAGCGGTGAAAGGGAAGCAAACATATAATACTGCCATCCCCACAACACAGCCAACGACGTTCTTTGTGAGTGCAGGAATTAAGAAGAGGCCTCAAACTCAATTCGCATCAGCGTACGGAAGACGGAGGAGGGACAATAGATTTAGAAGGAGTTTGAAGATGGTGGATTTACCTCCTGAGCAATTGTTCGAAGCGTTACTGCAAGTTTGTGAGGGTTACGCGAAATGGAGTGAGAGGAGAGGAGACATTGGAGCTTACTAATATTGTTTGTGACTTTTTAAGGACTAACTTTATATTACTCCGTGCATGGTGACGGACGTCGAATGATCTAATTTATTTTAATGTGGGTAATATTGGTATGGACCCTTTATATGTTTCTTTCAAGTGCGGGTAACCACCTTAGTAGTTATAAGTGAGTATAAGTAGAGAAGTGTATGAGTGAAATATTTAAAGAATCTTCGCTTTTTCAGGTGTAAGTATTTAAGTTTTAAATGTTATTTATGTATTCCATCTTAATAAGAATCAGCACATAAAGACTATGAAGATATTATTTTTCACTAAAAAGCCGAGAGCAACAAAACGCTGTTTACATTAAAAGCAGGAAGCCAGATTGCCCAGCAATATACCTACAATCTGTAAACGTTTTCAAACTGTCAAATAATCACGCTAACACCTAATAATAGCTGCATCTTCGCTTTAAAGATTCTATTGTACATTCCTCTCAAGTGAAGATTCGCTCTGAACTTTTGTAACTGAAAACTCTACTTACTTCTGTCCCGTTAGAGTTTAAATTCGAGTGTATCGGATAAGGTTTTTATGATGTTTTAGCATATAGCGAGTGTTGGGTTTTGTTTGTAAGAGTCTGTAATGAGGGGCTGCGTTCGGTCTGTCATCGCGACCGCTCTAGTGTTTACAGCCCGGTGCCCACATACACAGTTAGTGATGCGAAATAGCCGTGTAACGTGTCTTATAAAAATATATTTTTAATTTATTTACCAGCTATAAAAATGTTTGTAATTTACAAGAACTCTGTTTCATACTCATTAAGATTGTTTAATTTTTTTGTTGTTTAAAATGCTGCTTTTAACTATACCTAGAGTTTTTAATTTGAAATTACCATTAACCATTATGCTATGTGTTTTACAGTTTAAATAATTGCCAACTGTTTGTAGTTTTTTTAGATTGTAGTATTGTTCGATAACTATACATAAACGTAGATTAGATTAGTGAGAATTCATGAAGGCAACATCAAGTCAATTAGATCATCGCAGGCTCTCACCCTATTAGAGAAGACTAAAGGCCTCCAGACCGAATTTCGGCCATGACGACCAATCTCAGCGGAGACTAGACATAGGCGTGGGAGATATTATGGTGCACAAGTGCACTCTCTCTTCCCTCACTCTCATAGTCCGATAAGACGGCAATCCGACATACCGGAGAGAGATCAGGAGCAAGACCAACGACTTCACGTGCTTTCCGAGTCAAGGGGTTTTAGATTAACTTAGGTACCTATACCTATCCCTTTGCAACAGCTGTTTCATCACTATGCTATGTTCATATTACAACGCTAGGTTAACCTTACCGTATAATGTTGAACTTAGTTTAACTAAAAGCGGTGCATGCCGGCTGTTTCCCTGTGGGCCTGAGATAAAGACCCTTACACACCACATGCCTGCCACCGACGAAGACGTGTAAACAAGCTCACTTCTGTATCTTAGATAATTATCTTTTAAATGCCGTTACTGTACTACTAGTACGAAACATATATTTTTTATTGCAGAGTAATAAAAATACTAATAAAATAAATAGTACAAGCCTTGTAATAAATCGATGTGTTGTCTATAGAATAATAATTATGGATAAATGGAATTTGCTCGATTACTTATTAACCTAGTCAACCTTAGGGTGATGCAGAGACAAAACATGGCAGGTGCAACATACGGGATAAATAGCTAGGAAATGACTATAAAATACAAGAATAAATACTAATACATGCATACATACGTTTATCCACTTGATAAAAGAAAAAACATCGTTTAACCGGTATATAAGCATGTTTTGGACCTCATGTGCAAAACATGCTTCTAGCACAGTAGCACCTTACAGCGAAAGTGAGCACTAAGGAAGGATTATTGAAAATTCATCCCCGAAAGGAGTTACATAGAGGATGAAAGTTTGTATGGAAGTTCCTCATTTTTGCCGATGGGAAATTCCATCGGGCATAGGTACTGCTTGTTTTCTCAGATAAGGCTATTTCTGTGGAGATAATAATATTAATGTCATTAATCAGTCAATCGGCGTGATTGAGCAACTCCTGTCCAGTCCGACTAACGACTTGTATTCAATCTCCTTATTATAAAAATAAATAGCAGTAGGTACTTTATACAGCACGTAGTTAACGTGAGTCATTTCTCACGTAGGTGCGTAGTCTGCGTACAAAGGAATGAGCGCTTGTTCGCCGAATTCATTATTTAAAAATATCCTAATTTGTTTTAAGTGTTCTAGATACTGAAAATTCAGGAATGCCTTGATTCTACTGAGAAAGACCTTGAGAAAATAACACA
This sequence comes from Amphipoea oculea, assembly GCA_945859645.1. NCBI lineage: Eukaryota > Metazoa > Arthropoda > Insecta > Lepidoptera > Noctuidae > Amphipoea > Amphipoea oculea. The sequence continues at coordinate 9,133,436 of OX243874.1, forward strand.
GGATATTTGCCTTACCGATTCTTTTCCTATTTCGGTATCTTTTGCATGAACAATGGCGTTAAATAACCGGATATTAACGAAGATTCCCAGATTTGTAATTCTATTATGATTTTGAATGAATGAATGAATAAACTCTCACAGAGAACATTTCTCCTTTTTCTCTGGTCTGATACCTTATTTTATTTGTCGTAGGTATAGAGCCAGTCAAAAAGGCGCTTTATCTTTTTCCCAGATACCGGATCGTCTACTGGTTTGCGATTCGCAAGTTGTTGCATACTTCAACCTAGCTGCAGAGTATATTCCTGTACTACGAGTCCCGTGCGGCGTTGGCTGCTGAACTTCGTGACCACATTCGCCTGTGTCCAGGAAACTACGATCGGATACCATCTTCTTTTTTTATTAACACTCAAGCCACCAGAGCTCACTGACCTTATTTTTTATCTCAGGACAACTTAGCTAATGTATTTTATAATGAATTCTTTTTAAAATCTGTGTTATATTCAATGCAGTGATTCATTTTATTGTTAGACTTATCAAGACAACAGAATAAATACTCGACTTGTTCATTACAATTTCAAACATAACACTAATCACTCAATATATAGGCGCAACCATAAGGTGCAACTTATCATAATATCAATATAAATTTATTCATAATTCAGAACATAAAATTAATACCCAGGTACTCAAAAGAATCTACACAATACAACATCATGTTTATTATATCGATGGTGAATTGAATAATTTAACATTTTATTTTAATGGCTCGATTTATTCGTGCTAATATGACTCGAATAATCGAGTGTGTTTAGGTCAAAGGTTTACGATTGAGAACCCTCTAAACTAAATTGAATTCGACTCGGAATCGCATCGTAAAAGAACTCATCGTAAGACTTTACAATCGATTCGAATGTTATGGGACATTCGACAAAGAGCTGTAAAATAAAATATAAGAAGGCAACTGCACCTCGCGCTATGTTGCAGGTAATGTTATCATCAATTTAGATAGCACAGTAGGCCCACCCTCGGACTATGGCGCTCCTGTTTTGGGTCTGATATAGGCAGCTCTGCAGGGTGGCAGGGATATCGACGCTCAACCTGTTACCGTGGATTCGGTACATGATTCTGAACCCCCATGCGTTGACATATTTCGTCGGTTACTAAAAAAAAATCCTGTTCCATACGTCATGTTGACCGCGTACTTTTCTATGACATAGCAGATTTTGTTTTCGCGTTTTTTTTATTTGGCTTGGGATTCTAGAATCTTGTGCTGACAGTTTGCGCATCGATCTCCTTGCCACGCCAGGACTATCAATATCTATCCACAATCATCGGTTGAATATCAGATAGAGCAACGAGTCTTTTAGGAACCGAGAAATCACGTAGGACCAAAATATTGATCCTTTTGGCTTTTAGGCCTTTACTTAGACATCGCCAAGAGAAAACGAGCTAATCGGAATCTCCGACTCGATCAGAATTGAAGGTATTCCACGACAGGAGGCATTGTTCAGCACTTCTTAAACTATCATTTTCTGTTCACCTTAACAGAGTGACTTTTTGTACAAAATACGAGAGTAATTTATTATTAAAATGCAAGGGCACCTTTGCAAGAAAGTGCTTTTTGCGATCGCCAAACGTTTGCCTGTGCTGTGGTGCTAAGTTTGATTACGGACGTTCGTGTCTTTTAAGAGGTCTGTATGAAGTGGAGTTTTACCGACTGATATGATGATGGTGATTTTAAGTCCGGATATGGTTAAACCACTCCAGCAACTAGACTTCGACCCCGCCGTTGCACTATTGATGCGAATCCACTCATATCAAAACCATTTTATGCTTATTCGAGTTCGGGATAGAAATAAAACTGATCTTCAAGGTGAAAATGGGAGCATTTTTTCCGTTTCACGACCATCAATATGCAATCGTATTATTAAACAGTTCTGTCATAAAAATGTTACAGGAACGACGTGCCTTAAGGACGCATTTCGTAATCTATTGGCTATTACATAAAAGCGAGTTAACGACAACGTTTATGTTATCTGCCGCCCACCTCAGGTTCAGGAATGTGTCACCAATCAATAATACTTAACTTGATAGTTGGCGGCCTCTTTGATTTGCGTTTATTGTTAATTGTCAGCTAATCATATGACGAATAAGACAAGGTTGGAAAATTGCTTGATAGCTGTAGGTAGGCATTTCGGTAGGAAAAGCGTTTTCGACGCAGATAGATATATCCTGTACCTACCTTTTTATTTTTAACTAGCTGTGCCCGCGACTTCGTTCGCGTGAGTGTTGGAAAACAAATTGGATTACATGGGTTTTATTTTCTTGCCAGTGAAAGTCCCGTCAAAATCAGTCTAGCCGTTTCGGGGATTAGCCGAAACAAACATACGGACAGACAAAAATTTTAAAAATGGTTTTTTGTTATTTATGCTTTCCTATGCATTTAGTAAAAAGCTGTTATTTTGAGATTACAAACAGACATTTCTATTACATTTATTTGTATAAGTAGATGTATAGAGGATGCAGAGTAGTGTATTGGGCCCAGAGGGGCCTACAACTACCTCTTATAGCAGTATTAGTTTAATCTTACTTCAGTGTGGGGAAGAGGAAGAGATTAAGAGAGGGAAGTAAGATTCAAACGATGTTGCCAATATTATTTCGAGTTGAGCAAAACGGATGTTTCTTAAAACTAGTGAAACTAGTGTGAACAACAAGTGTTATTTCGAGATTTGATTTTTTTTAACAATAATCTGAGTAAAACACAGCTGGCTAGCTGTTTTATTTAAAACCAAATTCATCATTAAAAAACACCCAGCGAAGGGTGAAGTCTCAATGGTTCTGCATAATCATAATCAGCCTATAATGTTCCCACTGCTGGGACACATGCCTCCTTTCTTTGAGGAGTGGGCTGTAATCTACGATGAGGGCCCAGTGCGGATTGGTAGATGACACGTTACATATCTTCGAATTTTTGGCTCTCTACATGCCGCGGTTTCATCACGTTTTCCTTCACCGTTTTAAGAACAGTGGTCATGAAATTATTTACACAAAGTAAATGTTGTCTTGAAATTTTTGAAATTTGAGTCTAATCAGAACGTTACACTCAAATTTCAAAATCCTAAGGAACTGTTATAACTAGGGATCTCAAAAGTGTGAATTAAATGTTTATGAAAAGAAAAGCTTTTTCTCAAATTTAAAGTTAGTCCTTCCTTTCTCTACTTTTCTATGTGTACTTGTGTTTATATACAGTATACTAAAACAACAATAACGCTGAATTATTGAAATGGTGAAAAAAACCGATTTCTCAAGCAGCGGTCGCAACTATCTGGCGACTAGAAATTTCCACAGCACACGCAAAGCCACCGACACATATCACACGTATCGAAGCCACACATCTGCAAATAAACATCTAGAAATAGGTAATAACAAACAAGCTCTTAACTCATCTACATCATAATAAGAAATTATACAGATTAGCAATTACTTCGAACAACACTCATTAAGATAACTCAGCCACTTTAAAATCATTCATTACCACACATTGGAGTCACACTCGCTGATAAGTAAGATCTACGGAGTAGTTGGGCCCAACAACAAGTTTCATAAGCGGTCCTATAAGTACTGGTCCTTATAGTAAAAGATCGTAACATCGTGGCTAGGCGCAGTCGTAAGTAATCGATAACGATATTGCTTAGACGTCGTATAATCGCCATGAAAACTAGAAACGATATATCTGACAAGTATCTATGTAAATGGGAGTTCGATAGTTTCCTACGCTAATAGGGGAATTAAAAACATTGCTCGGTTTATGTTTCGTATTTATCAATTAGTTTGTGAACTTTTTTTGCTAGATATTTTTTGTTAGTAGTAGTAGAGCTAGAATACGTATGAAAATATGTACTTATAATCCAGCGCTGCTGTGTGCTAATTACATTTGCCTTTCCACGCTTAAAGTTTGAACTGAAATTAGTACCCTAATTTCGTAACACATTTTCAATCTCAATCACTTTGAAGGATACCTATTGCTAATCCACTGCTTCATGTGTCCATTATGTTCGAAAAAGTTGTCTGCTCAGCAACGTAAATAACGCAATCAATGTTGTTGAACTGATAAACGAAAGCCATGGCCACTGTTAGTGTGTTACGCAATGACCCCACTGATCAACATCGTGCATGCTTTAACACAAATCCAGCATTCACGTGGCTCTACAAGTCCATGCTAGACTTCAACTAATTTTCCTAAACATAAGCTAAGGTTGGCGAAGTTTCCTACTTAAATACCTATATGTCGACCTACAATTCTTTGATATAGACTCATATTAATCTAAGAGGCTACTTACATATATTTCGGATTGAAAGACCAAGAAATGAACAGTAATTTTATTAAATTTTTGTGCTCACAAGACAATTTATTTCTTTTCAAAGTCATTTTGGACAACTATAATCGAATATGAGATGATTATGATGATATTGACACTTCCCTCTCGATTATTTTCGTCTGAATCATGGAAAAAATCCTAATAAATTCAAGATTAATATCTTAAACGGTCTACTAAAAGATAATGTATGCAAAAATAAGGATTTCAAAGTAGTAGTAGTCTTTTTATAAATATGTAAATAGATACCAACAGAAAGTCATATAATACGCCAATCGGACTATGAATTATTATTATGAACGCAGGCCCAACAAATTACCATTCAAAATGGCACGACGTTCGTACAGTGAACACGTACTGGCACAGATAGTCGCTAGTTGCAACACTCATGTATGGCCACATGCCCACTTAGGCATTACATTAAGAAACTAACAATAAATATCTCAGGCAACAAAATACATCGCGCACTCTGTTGACAAATCCTGCAATAAAATATAAGCATTTACAATAAAATTAATTATTATTTACACGGTGCGGTGGGCGCGAGAATTGAAGATGGAATGCAGTGGATAAGCCGCTGAATATTTTTGGAATATGAACGATGTTCTTATGTTTATTCGAGTCGAATATTCCATATTGTATTCGCTAAATCCTCGTAAAATGGTCGAAACATGTATGTTTATCAATTGTTACACTAAGCACTGTAACGTATTAGCTGCACACAAAATTGATGCAATGGACCTTGATCCGAATATTAATAGGAATGAAGAACTTACAGTTTACAGCGTATCAATTCATGAAAAGATTTACGGCTACGTTAATGTGTTCATAAATTAAACTAAGTAAATACATTTGTATCGTTTAAATCTCAATACGATTGACCACACTAGAGTGCAAGGCATTTGTGGTTTAATTAAATTACAAATAAAACAAGTACTTGAAGTAACTGGCCTATATATCGACTATAATCCAAGTTTGGCTTGGTAGAGTGTCGGCTCTGTCACAAATCTGTGTGACATTTTCTTTCTAAAGCTATTTAGGTACTGTAAGTTTTGCTAACCTTCATCAAATGAGTTTTGTTAAGGCTTCGCCAATAGCTGACTAGATTTATATGAAATTCAGAAAAAACCTATATTCAAGAGGAGGTCAGTCACTGAACCACGTCCATATTAAGCTTACCAGCAGTTCCGCCATGCTGGAGGTCCGGGGACCCCGCGGCGCCTTGCTTTATCGCACGCTGCGCCCGCGCCGGACACCTCACGTCCCCCTCCTTACCGTGTAGGGTCACCATATCAGCCAAAACGCCAGTACACGCCTACGATGGGATATTGAGGAAGTGGTGATGCCGTTTTTGAAGCTGGTTTATTAGGATAGTTACGAGCGTTTGTCCAAATTGTGTGTAGGAAAATGTATTAAAGTTTACGTGGGTAAAGGAATTCCAAACTTTGGAAAGTCGTGTATCGGGACATTTAAATTGAGAACGATGTTCTTGCGAACAATTGTTGCATATTGCAAGATGAAGCTGAAAGGTGTCTAAACTATGTACATATGCATACAAATTTTCTGCTTTTCCGAGTAAATTCATCCGAGAAAATGAAAACGAGGAGAAAATTTACACTATAACTTTCCTTTCAATAAAATAATCCAACCCTAAACACCTATCATGTTCTAAAACAATAAAACAACATGTAACATCAAAAACAAAAAACTAATACAAAAACCCTTTTAAAAAGTAATTCATCTATCTAATAAGCAATTAAAATTCAAAAAACGGGCGTTACAAGAGTATCGATCATTGAGCCGTTACTAAATTATTTTTATGTTGCTTCGCTTCCTGAGAAATTGACACGAGATACGGGAACCCGGCGGCCGCGCACCCTTACACACGCAATTATACACTGAACAAATTATGATACTGTCACAACACTACTAATTGACAATTTAGTTTGCATAGTATTATCACAGTGTGACTACTAGTGTGATAAATGTGGTAGATGTACTTAGAAAATGGGTTGCGTTACACACGCACCACCTTGATGGAGGAAAGGTTATTTTAAATGACAACAATACTTTATAACCTTCTGAGAGCCTGAAAACTTGCCCTTTAAGTGGGACATGAAAAATACTTGGGGGTAAAAATTAATCGTAGGTACTTGAAAAGTCAAAAATGTAAAAACGTGCACTTAGACGGGTTCACAAAATTAGTACCTAGTTATTTTGAAAACCATTCAACCAACTCAAAACGGTGAAGGAAAACATCATGAGGAAACCGGCATGTCCTAGAACCTAAAAATTCGAAGACATGTGACATCAACTAACCCGCACTGGGCCCGCGTGGTGGATTACGGCCCATCCCTCTCACCGAGAGGAGGCCTGTGTCCCAGCAGTGGGAAGATTATAGGCTGATTATGTTGAAAACCATGAAAAATTAAAAAAGCGTCTCTATAGTTTCCAATTATCTTATCCAAATACTACTATTCCATTCATCTCCAGCAACATGGGAGCATTTTCTCATTAATTAATTAAATACACAGTACGAAATTGAGTGCACCGTACAACCGCTACCTCGGTGCTTTACGAGCGTCCCGCGGCAATCATAATTCGTCTCTGGGCCTCCGCCGGCCTCGCAGGCGTCTCTACAGACTTTTATTGTGATTTACACCCCAACAACCTTTGTTACTCCTTGTGCACCTTTTTTGCAACGTGCACGATCTGAATTTACGCGGGTAAATGCCGATTCCGTGGATTGTGACCGCTGATCGAACTTGTTAGAGAAACGGGGTTTTGAAAGCTTGAGCTATTTTGGAAATTGGAGGAGAGATAGGAACGCTGATTATTTTTCGCTAACGTTATATTAGTTAAGCATGTAGGTAGGTTCAGAAACGTATGATTGGAATTAAATTTTGGAGTTAAAATATTACATTTGATCAGATAGAGCTTTGAAAATTAAGATTCAGGCTGAAACTACTTAGTGTTAGTTTAAACCATAGAAATTTACTTTCATATATCTATGGTTTAAACAGTTTTTTACAGTTTGAATGAGCATGTACGTACATTTAAAAATCCCAAGCTACATGTAAGTAACTTCTACTGTTTTGTAGGTAGAAATCGAATACATTACCTACTACAAGGTGAATATTTTTACGTTATTGAAATTCAGGTTATGGAGTGTTATAAAACACACACCCATACTTTTATATTGTTAACAACTTTTAAATAGCTTAGATAGATAACTTTTCTCTCGACTAATAATTGAATATAAGTTTGTTCTATCTAAAATATCCCATCGTAAAATCAATGTCCCTGAGAACTGGGGAAAACATAAACCCATCATGTGAGATCATAGAAATTAGTTAATAGGAATCGAATACCTCAATAAAATTAATAACTATAAAATTAAAATTCACAAAAAAATCCAAGATGGATGTTGAAATCTCTATTCGTATGCTATGATATGCTTAGCATAGCATTAAAAATACAATTTCCTTTTCCCACTTTGTTAATGCGATATCTATTCCAACGTCTATTAATAATATTTTATTGATTGGAGTTAATGATTTTGTGCATTTATTATTATAAAAAATTCATTGAATACATGTATATTGAGCTAATTTTCATTATTAATGGGCGATTAATATTGAATTTCATATAGAATATGGTATTAAAATGTGATTATGCAAATATTATTAGTTCTTAATAAACAGTTTATACATTTGATGGGCGCGCCACACGAGAGCGTCTGATAGCGGCCTGGCGCAGCCGCGCGCCGGAGCCCGCCCGCTCCTAATTACAATAAATACAACAACACATTAGAATCGATCACATCGGAAAGTTATTCGTGTTATTTATCGGAACTAATAAAAGTGATGTACGGTTATCGGCTTTTATATATTTTTAGGGTTCTACCGTTAACTTATACGAAAAAGAACCCCAAAAATGCCTCAACCCAAGATGATCAAATTGCGCAGATTCTTTTGTATATCAGCATTAAACATCTAAGTTATCATATAACGCTCTAGACGAATTTGGGCCGTAAGCTTGTATTATAATTAATTAAAAATGTCACACATTTCCTTTTCCAATATCTTAAATCATGCGAATAAAAAAAACTCAATAAATGCCACCTGTGTGTTGAATATTAATTAACTTCTACGTAAATGTAAGAAATATGCAAAAATAAGATTTTTATCTAGAAATGAAACTGTGTAGATTGTTTGTCTCACAACATTAAACAAATGCCAATTTTAATTAAGTTAGGTATAAGATGACACGAATTAGTTATAGGTGATCTTTATGTGAAGAAAAAGTAAATCTAATATCAATAAAACACAACTAAGAATACTGAACCAATTAGCTTCGAATAATGTTTTGTCAGGTTGTTTTATTACATTCAGGAACAGATATTTAAGGCGGTTGTTATGGGATCCGTGGCGAGACTCACACGACGCGGTATTATTTATTGCATTTATTGGGCGCGAGCTTGTGCGTCGATATAAAGCATTTCCCCGGGCGACATCCAAGTGCGCTGGCGACTAACGTGGGGGGTTATATTCTCATGTTCAAGATGCTATTTGAAGGTACGAGCTGGATCTTTTCTTATTTTTGTTCTTTCAAAATAACTAATAGATGAACTAGGGCTCCAAAATTACACAAAAGTGTCGAATTCTGGATAATGTCGAAAGTAGGAATCACTACTATCGAAAACATTCTAAACTTTTGAAGATCCAAGATTCAAGTTAAAAAAAAATAAGTCTTGTATGTATAATTTAAAATCACTTGATCACAAACAGCAATACTGCCTATTAAACTTTATGTAAAACATTATATATATTAACTAGTTTAGAGCGATCGTAGTATTTGCTTTTATTGATAAAAACTAGAATAAATTATGAAAGACATCGGTGATTCGCAGCAGGACACCAAAGACTCACTTTATTGATGTCTAATTATTATTACAAACTGGTGACAACATAAAATTTTATTGATTTTAATATTTGATCATGTTGGAGAACAGGTCTTTAAGCTATTTGAATTACATTTTAGAATTCCTAGATAGATACCATCTAAGTATCTACTCTGCATGATTGTAAAAATGGAGGTGCAGATTCTTCATCTACGTTGTAGGTAAGTATGTAGGTAGGTGTGTATGTTAAGTTACATATTATACAAATAAAATCAAAAAGCAAGCAGCTTGCATAACATATGACTTTTTAATCACCACAAATAAAGTGCTTACTTAGCTTCAATACAACAATCTTGATCCGTAAATCCTGTACATGAGAATAGCCCCCCGCGATCTGAGTCTCGTTCGGCAGACTTATGAGGATAATTCAAGTCAACAATACACTTTATTAACAGTTAGTTATGCGCTCCGTGATGATATCGCGCCTACAATTAAATATTAATATGTGTTCGAAAGGTCGTGGGCGATCCAACGAGATTTATCAGCTGTTTAATGTCCCCCCTACTTGGTAACAATGTGTGTCATAGGTGAACCTGGATTTATGGACGGTTTTTGATGAACTGCTTCTTGGCTTAGTGGGATAAATCACGGCTTGGGAATGTACAGGCTTTCTTAAGTTGGGTTTTGAGTCAATGGACTTCTAAACTTACAAAATTCATCAAAAACGTCTGCTCAAACGCATATACAGACGGCAAAAGAAGATATGATGGCTGACGACCCTGATGGTAACGAAACTGATACGATTGTCACAGAATAGGAGAAGGATAATAAGGAGGAGAAACTTGTTAATAAATGAATGATGATGATTAAGAATGTATTTAGTGCCAATCTCGAAAGTGCCATATAGGTAACTAGGTAAGCACACTCATAGGTCGTTGTTGTGACATTTTGAATAGAATTTCCTAATTGGATAGGCCATGTTCTGTGGGATGGTAGATAATACAGCCTACGTAACATCAAACACGGAGACAGAATGATGTTAAATTTATATCTCTTCAAACAATACTGTCTGCCCTTTGAATTTATGCTTAAATTTATAAGCTATAGCTGAACCCAGCGGCAAGATTCTACAGCAGACGGATGGATTTAATACTTAAGGTGATATATTTAAAAAATGTGGTTTTTCTATTTCGTGTAACTTGTTAAGTAGGTATGTGGAATAGAGATTTAGCATTTTGGTATATGTTTTTTGACTCTTTGGTCTAGTACCGTGTAAAAGGAATTTACGATTTAATGAATTTTTCTCGATACAAAAAAATTGCAGTTATATCTATTTTTTTACTTTTTTCGACATCACGTCAATGGAATTTAGTTTGAAACATAGAGAATTATCATATCAAAGTTTACTCAAAGTAGTAATAAAAATTCATTTATTTTGTTTAAAAAAGGAGTCAATACGTTTTGGCACATAATATGTCGTTTTATTCCGAGCGCACGCACATTATAGCCATCACTCTTCTTTTGCGTTCCAAAAGTAATTGCATCATTTTCCCTCGGTTAGAAGGTTTTCGAGGATTTTAGATTTTCGAGGTAGCGCCTTAATACGTAATAATTATTTTGATGCTATTTCAGGAATTACTCAAACAGTCTGAATAATTTGTAGCTCCCTGTATTTTTTAGGTCAATTATTAAAATTCTCAAAACAAGGATCGTTTCTCATACAGAATTAAGTACGCCAATCATAACAATATAGCATTCAGTGCTAAGAGAAAGCTTGCGTGCAAGTAAGGTGGCCACATCGTAAGGTCGAATGAAAAAACGGAATTGATAGCCTCCTCCCGTACGTAAATATGTCGACGAGCGCTCTCGTAAAGTGTAAGGGGATATTTTTAACGGCGTCGATATTTAATATTTATTGCGACACAGACACCCAATATGAAACGGCGATTTGTATAAATAATTATCTCATATCAATACTTTTTGATAATCTCGGGACATTCTACGATCTTGGCGGAATATACTTGAGTACTTAAATGTTTAATGTGCTTTTATTTTTATATTATTTTCTTGAAGGATTGATGTTGAAGCTGGCTCAAAGCGTATTTTAAAATTGCACATTGCATTCTCGCATGGAATGGAATACTTTTAAGCGTGTTCGTAGATGATAAGTCTAATCTAAACTTCATGTACGTTTTAGTTCTATTTTATATTACGAGTACCTCTATCTATGTACTAAAACTAACCAGTGAACCAGCAAAAGCTCATACTTTTTACATCAGTATATTTTCTCACCATGTAAAGAACGGGTGACTCAGAAGTTTATATTAGCCACAGTATTCATGTATTTACTTAAAGAGTAGGTACAGTAGCAGTTCTGCGTAAAGGCATAAACTTGGGATGTCACGGATCGTGTATTCAACTTGCTAATAAGAACACGATTTCTCGGCAATTACAATAAAGGTGTGAATTCATAATGAAACACCTTAGGTATTATACCTCAATGATAGAAGTAAGTATCATTATTTATGTTAGGAGAATTAGAAAAGCTTCTAGTCCAATTAGTTTTAACTAGAACGGAGTAGAATAATAAATTAATGAAAAAGTAATTTGAATCATACCCCTGCATGGAACAGCCAGGACAAAGGAAGGTATTAAAGTCAATCTGTGAACAAAGTGTTAGGTACTGCATCTAAAGTAGCATCCTGCTGTGGTACGCCTTACGCCTCACCACACCATTTATACTGGTATGTAAACACGGACACTTGTATATTTATTCAGAAGAGGATCATAAAAGTCATTACCACGATAATCAAGCAACACGATAATATAACAATCACAAATCTATAAATAAGGCCACAATGACCGGGCATCGCTCCCCGAAGGATGCTGTGTTTGTTGACTCACTTATTTCGAATCCGATGGCCTAATTGTACAAGGATCCGACGTAACTCGGTAGGCTATAGACATTAATGTCGATTTTACTATCTCAAAAACAAGAGCAGACTTAATAAATCTCCTCAAGATGTGATTTCCGGAAAGTGATTGAATTAGAATGGCGATCGTATAAGGAAGTCGTTCGGAACACCCGTCACTGCTATTCCCATTAGATTCCAGGACTATCATGTTTTTTAATCCAAGTTACGATAAACATACGAGGCGCCACTATTAAAGTTGATTTAGTATCCACTTTATTTGTACCTACGAGTGAGCGAAGTACCTACCTATAATTTGTGCAGATGATTTATAAAGTAAAACGGTCCAATAATTACAGGATTTCATAGGATTTTAAATTAATTGACTGTTGCGAAGTTGCGGGAGGTGGCTTTGTTATTCTTAAATTAAAATACTTGCGTAATTAATGATTTACACATGTTTATTGTTTTACAATACTCGCCTACTGAGATTGCCAAACAACTGTATCTATCTTCGTTATGCCCATAGAGTTATAAACTAAAGGGTTATAATACCTATGGACTTTATTGGTTCTGTTTCTGTCTGATTTTCATTTTCTCCTTGGCAGACTCTCTTGTTTAACATGTCTCCACCTACTTACTTCCTTTCCTTTCTTGTAATTATTTGTTATACCTACGTCTTTTTCATTAACCAACTTACTCCAATTACTTACTAAAATCTACCCTGCAGATTTTTCATTGTCTTGCTCTCACCGAAAAAGGCCATTGCATCAGCTTCAGCTCTAGAGAGTAAATATTTGCCAAATAATATAAAAAAATGTTATAGTGGTGTAGCATCCTAAAAGATTAGTGTAAACTGTTAAGTTATTAGTTCCAGACCACGAAATAATGGAGCAGATTATAATTTATTGCTAAAATGTATAAAAAACTAGGTAACAAATTGAGATATCAGCCATCCTACCTATAGAGCGAAAATATGCAAAAGTTTTGCGTGGAAGACTAACAGGAATTTACAAAATATCGGATATCATAAAATATAAGTATCATGATTGGTAAATAAACCATAGCTGTGATTTAGAGCTCCCGCAGCCGTTCAGATAATTCACACGTGTGCTAAGCAATACGTTCTCGAGCCAATCTTTTGATCCTATTGGCGTTGCGTTTGCCAACCGAGGGCGACTGACACCAATCTTGTTTGACTCTAAACTATATTACTGATTTATGGTCAGCTGATATCGACCATGAAATCCTTGCAGCACTAATTCGACTGGCCTTTTAGCGTAGCGTTGTATACCTGTGTACTTTTTGAACGCTAAATGCTTTAAACGACGAGAAAATAATCTTTTCAGTGTGTTTTGTTCGTTTGTTCGTATTCGATTTTTGGGTAACTGCCACGTCATCAACCAGTGTAAAAGTAACTAAGGCTGGACGTGCGTGTGTGTGTGTATTTCTGCGCTCTAAAATATGGTCTGATAGCGGAAAAATCCTGAATGGCTGCTCCAACCACACGAGGCATTCGCGATGGGAATATTTTAAATAAAACTGCCGATTACAACGTCCACATCTGGCGAAGCTCGCTATAATTAGTAGCTAGGTATAGCTACTTACATGCATAATAATTTCGTTGGCCACAGATCATTGATACTTATCGAGTAAACAATGTTCGCTGCGCAGCGTGCCGATGCTCTGTAATGATGGGATCTATATCTGTTGCCGCGGATGTAGCACAGGTGTGCTCTGACAAGCAAAATAAACTCAACCGTAATCGATTTGAGCGTTTTAAAGCTAACAGTTGTTCTTATATCGATTGATTCTGTATTATGTTTAGGTAAGTGGGTATAATCGAGTGTGGTCGAAATATTCAGTTTTATTCTTGGATCTGTTTTGTGTACTGCAACCCACATTCTTATATGGATGCCCGGTTGAAAACGTAAGGATTTATTAAGAGAGAATTCCATCTGAATGTTGAGTTATTTAAATTCTTGCTTCGTCTAGGTAGGTATAAGGATCTTAATTAGTTAGGTACCTACCTTTATAAGTTTAGGCGATTCTGCATTAAAAAAACTGTGGGCTTAAAATGACTTATGGAGCAGGAAAGACCCCTACAAGCTTTTATTTAACTTGCAATAAGTATTCGTATGTAAGTTGTCCTTTTAAAAATCGTTTTTTTTTTAATAAATCTTGTTCTTAATTAAGTACCTATTTAGTTTTTTTTTTTTTTTTTTTTCTATAAGAATCCCTTGTAAATTGCCAATTTCCTTTTCAAAACTTGTACCTAAGTAGGGATACCTATATTAGGTACCTATCCATCCAATCCAATACTCTTAACGAAAACAATAACAAATAAGGTTCGTTCACTTAAGCCATCTTGCTCAAAGATTATATTTATTTTCAGCGGAAACCTTTGATTTAGTTTACTGAAATACATTCTGCATAATTCATTTACCCGCTGCTAGGCCTGCGTGGTGGATTACGGCCCACTCCCTCTCACAGAGAGGAGGCATACTGTGTCTCAGCTATAGGAATATTATAGGCTGATTATGCTGTTATGGTGATTCATTCATGCTGCAGAATCCATAGGTAGGTACTAATAGGTATTATACGGTTTGGCATGCTTTCCATCAGATTTCTGAGTCGATGCTGAGGAGTATTCTCCCATTCCTATATCAGTGCTTCTTTCAGTTCACAAAGCTCGATTGGAGAGGAATTTCACGCGTACACGTCGTCCCAGTCCGGGCTGCGTGCTGGCCACTCCATGCGTGTGATAGCGACAAGGTAGACAAACACTATCTGAGCTGTAATATAAAAGAAAGAGAGAATAAGAAAAGAAAAGAAAAGAGTACCTATTCTATTCTATTCTAATATGGGGACGAGCGTTATCTTGCATAAAGATGGCGTTCTCGCCCATGTTTACTAAAAATGGGCCAACATACTCAATTAAGATTTCACTTACGTATCTTTCTGCAGTTAAAGTGCCATTATCTATTACCACTAGCACGATGCGGCTTTCGGAATAAATTCCAGCATATACGAGAATGGAGCCGCCGCCGTCTGGCACTTTCTCTTCAATAGGTACAAGCTTGGTTATAGCGCTCTCCTGGTCTTCTGTAGACTCTTTGCCTCCCATCTTGTGTGTATAGGTAGGTAGCATGAACCTCGACTGGTCCGAAAACATTACTCTTGAACAGCCATCCATAGTCCAACTCAAGTGTTCTCTAGCGTAACTCAGCCTTGAATTTCGGTGCTGACTTTCGAGTTTTGGACCATTTGCAGGTCTAAATGGCTTTAAGTTTGTTTCTGCAAGATGCCGACTCCCTGTAGGTAGGTACACGTGCTCGGATTGCTCCCTCCAGCACATAGAAGGTGATTTTTAAAGTCGTTTTCTCCACATTGTTGACCTCATATATCGATCCTCTCGCGCTGTTGTTCGCCTTGTTCGGCCTGTTCATGGTCTGCGAATATTGGATCCAATCTTGAAATCGCTGGGGCACGCTTTGAACGGTTGATAGCGACACACTAACAGTTCTCGCTGTCGCTGTATAAAGCTGACTGTGCCCGTCTTCAAGCATTGTCAGAATTCTGGTACCTACACTCTTCAGGGGTGGGTGGCATGTTTTTAATTGAATTTGATCAGAAGAATGAATTGCTGCACAAGAATGCCTTATTTATAAACAGAAACAAAAGTAAAACAAAGTTGTTAAAATTTTAAAAAACGTCTTTATTTTTTAATTATGGTTTTTAATCACTGACCTGCATTAAGGTCAGTGTTTTTAATACAATCAACAAACACAAATAAAAAGGTTTTACTTCTTCTTGTATTTGTAATGAAATAAACTTTAATTCAGTTTTTGCTTCTTTTAAAAGGATTGCTAAAAGATTTTAAAAATTATCGCATTTTTTTTAGGCCCAGTTTACCTATGTCGCGAAATCGCCTTATTTTTTTATTGCGTTGACTTAGATGAAGCTTGATTTTTTTATAGCTTCAGAGACCTACATGTTCTAATTTAAACTTCGCGTGTTCCTAAGAAAAAGGGTCTTTCATAAGGGTTCTGTTTTTTCTTTTTGAGGTATGGAACCATAAAAATTCGATTTCAAAACGATAAAAGGAAACGATTTGAAACCCGCGGTGATGTGATCTCTTACCTAATTGAAGATGCAGTTTGTACACAGCAGAAAAACTGTGAAATATTGATGGGTATCATTGATTGACTCATCCGGATCACAGTGTGAGTGCAAAGTCGTGGAAAATGGTTACTGGAAATGTCACATCGTTCCTGCTCTGCATGTCGTGCCGCATGAACACCCTTTAGGATTTAAATGAATTAGGTAAATATAAGTGCTGTCTGATTGTCTACGAACCTAATGTATTCCGTAGTAGGTATCACATAGTTGGTTAACTTAATAGTTTTAAATAGTAGGTTAATGTAATTTTAAGAATATCCCTATAAACTGACGAATGACGCAATTTTCTTAGCAATAAAGTTTAATCTTAAAGTACAAAGTCATATAAAACACATTAAAGAAGCAGTTTATTGTAAACAAGTGCAGTTGTTGGTACCGTCACGATCAGTCAATGCTGGCTCACTCCATAATGCGGGCGCAACGCCCAATAACCGGCGACCAATCGGAACGCTCCATTAGAATCGGCACGCCCCCAGCCTGCGCTTGCGCCGATAACAGAGGTGCGACGCTTGTCAGTTTTTCAGTTGCTTTCATAACAGAAGGTCTTCCTGTCGGTTCGTTAAAGAAATTAAGTGACAATGACGTCGTTGAATGGTGATGTTAATTCTGGGAGTAAATTAAAGTTTAGTGTGGACAGTATTTTGGGTTTGGATAATCATCGGTCGAGTGCGGCGATGACGGAAGTGGCTCGGAGCCAGGAGCCGCCGTGCGCGGGGTGCGTGGCCGCGCTGTACCGCTGCTGCAGGGACGAACCACCCCTGCTCCAGCTGCCGCTGCCACTTCCATACACACATTTACATCCTGCGTTAAGGCCTACAACAGGTAAGTTTTAGTTTTTAACTTAAATAAACTTTTTGTTTTCATCAAAAGCTTCTATGTCGTTTGTGGATAAACCACTTAATATGTGTCTACTTCTGAGATATTCAACACACTTTGAGCTCTATCGTTTTGGTTCCTCTTGCATATTATCTGTAGCCGTAGGTGAAACTGTGTAGGTACCTATGGGAATCTAAATTATCAGTGACTTTTGTCCTTAGTTGCTTTGAGAGGTTTTGCTAGATCTAGAAGAAGTGCCGAATTGTTTTTTTTTTCAATATTAGTACCTAGAAGGTAAACTTTTTAAGCAACGAAAAATAAAAAACAACATTTTGTAAAAAAATTAAATAATGATTCTGAAAACTTTGAGTTTTTTGTGTGATCAATTTTACTAAGTAGGTAGGGATCCACCCATTTTAAAGCATACTTTTTTTGCTTCTGGTTGATACATCAGGGTGTCATAGGTACTGAACAACTTCCCCTATGAGCCTAGGCTGAAAGGTGCAGAAAAAAACTTTACATTCTTCCCGACTATTGTATCAGAAAGTTTATTATTTTTATATAGGTAAAAAAATATTAGACTAAATATTTAAACAGAAATAGAAGTTATTTATTTATCAAAATTCTTTACCAGAGAAAAGTCATCGTCATTTAAGGCTTTACACCCTTAGTAATGAGAATTGTTGTGACTTAGGTAATACCAAAGTTCTTAAATCTTATTTTCACTTCTCATGCTCTAAAAGGCCGTCTTTATGTTGTGCTTAGGCGACATAAAATCGCTTTTTATGTTCTAGTGCATAAAGTAAATTTTTTTTCTAAGACTAAAGTAATCAGGCCCAACAGCCACACGCACAATAAAACTTCGCAGATTAAAGTCGTGATTTATTTCATTTTCTTTAATTTATACCATTTCCGTGTTTTCTATCGTTAATTTAATAAAATCAGGTAAAATAGTTGTCATTTATTATTTAAAAAGGCAAAGAAACGTTTTCATTTTTTGGCAGTATGAAGTACCCCAGTCGAATGACCAAGGAACTTAGGTATAGGTAAAAGTTCCTTGCGAATGACAAATGATGAAAATTAAAAAAAAAAAAGTTTTAAAAAAAGTTTCGTGGCGGTATTATCTGTGGTGGCGGGAATCGGCTATGGATGCAACATTTTTGATTAATTATGTACTGTATACTTTATGCCTGTTTCATTTTCTCGCAATCGAAGTGAAAAGCAGAGTGTATAACTCAGGCATAAACGAGCCATTTTACCCCTCGACTTAACTATCCACCCTCGCCTGCGGCTCGGGTGGATATAAACGTCTCGGGGTAAAATAGCTTCTTTTATGCCTTAGTTGTACAATCTACTATTATCTATTATCTTATATTGAAATATTTTATGGCCTATGATAATTTTCCCTCTTTTTTATATGTATGTATAAACAATTGAATATGTACATGTAATGATGGTAAGACAACGGTGCGGCTTGAAAGATGTAGTGAAAAAAATGAAAAGAGTACCTAGAGAGCTTATACCTAAGGTTTGGTCATGTTAAGATAAAATGAATGAAAGGCGACTAACAAAAAGTATTTACAAGGCAGATGTGAGTGAAAACGCCCTAGGAGGACATGCAGTGACCTTGTTTGTGATGTTCTTCAGAAAGGTCAGGTGCGTATAGTACTCGCAATCGGCGTGCTTGTAGGTAGGTATGACTAGATGTAAATTACCTAACGTAAACGAGAGGTAGATACCTAGGTATGACTAAGTAGATGTAAATTAACGTAAACGAGGCAAAATTAGTGCAGGTGGCGTTCTGTAGTTCTTGCCTACCCCCATAGGAAGAAGGCGTGAGTTTATGTATGTATGTATGTTTGTTTCTACATAATATTATTATTTACCTACTTCTGTGACAAAATAATAGCAATTAATTTTATTGCAGCATTATTTTATAAAGCGAGTGTAACTCGTTTATGTCTTTTACTCTGTAAAAACACTTTCATAATTAGTTGAATGAAAAAATATTAAAATAACCATTTTGTTCAACCAATTTTGTGGTATAGTATATATCCCACAAAATTGGCTCATAAAAACAGTAGTACTACATCTCTAAAAATTGTTTAAATAAATTGGGTAGTATTATATTTCAATGCCTTTAATATTGAAGAAAGAGCCTATGCTGGAGATCATATAATCTTCTAAAATTCGCTCTATGCGGTCCACACACTGACCTCTATCATACAAAGAATGATAGAGGTCAGTGGGTCCAAACTTCTCTTAGTAATTTATTTACAGGCAATGTACCTGTAAAAAAAGTATTGTACTTGTAAAAAAAGGTTTTATTACATAGAGACATGGTAGAAATATAAAACCTGTAAAGAAATGATTTTGTGTAATAAGTCAATAACAATAGATAGGATCGCAGGAAAGCTGTTTTTATAAATGATTAGATTTCATTAGATTGACCGAAGAGTTACTTAAATGATCTAAAGGGTCCGGAAATAGACCCCCGAAACGATCAATGTCAGTGTTTTGTGTGTTTGTTGTAGATCGCTACAATTGCATTATGTAGTTGTAGACGATCGTTTTGCGCATTAATGTGTATCAGTCATGTAAAACAACAGTTACCTACCTATTATACCATGCAACGGATTTCGATTAAGGTCGCATTCCACCAAACTTCTATACATAGAATAAGTCTTATCAATCTAATCATTTATAAAAACAGAGCTTCCATGCGATCCTATCTATTATTATTGACTTATTAATCAATGACTTATATATTACTAGGAATAAATTTTGAATTTTTGACAGTTTTTTCATACTAGAACTGTCAGATGTTAATTTTATTCTAGGGATAAAAGTTATCTGACTTTGGTAAAATCAGCCCTATTGGAAACGGGAATTGAAGAGAAAAACGATCGCTCGTGTCAACGATATTTATTTGAATAAATCAACGCGTTTTAAAAGAACGTTTGGAGTGAACGAGTTAGCAACAAAATGGAATGAGGTTTTTTTGTGTTAGGAATATTTGTATGTACCAACAAGCCCTAAGTAGAAAGCATAAATGTATCTTCTACTTTAACAACAGCCTTAAATTCATTCTTCACTCTTCAACTTACAGCCTAAACCGCTGGGTGAAATACACTGAGATTTCTTAAACATAATAGTGAAAATGAGCACTAAGGACAAATATTAGTTCGCCATTCTTGCCGATATGAAATCCCATGGGGCACATAGCTTGTAGGTTACTAAATAATTATTAAAAAAAAGGTGGAATATTGCATTTTGCATTGCGTTTAAAAATACTGACCGCTTTACTAGTAAAAATTGAACTGCAACCAAATAATAATTTTAAAAATGTTTTAAAAAGAAAACTTTAATGGCATCTTACATTCACTTTGATATGAAAAGGCCAGTTTCCCCAGCTTTTTATACCTACTAGGTATTCAATAAAGATTGAATTAAAACCAATTTTTTTTTTATTCTTACAAAATCTTGATTTTCTATAAATATTTAGTGCCTGATCTTTCGTTTTAGGCACCTTAATTAAAAAGTGTCATAATTTACTTTATTTTGTAGTCTTTTATTTTTTACTAATGCCAAGAAGTTACGTGTTTTAATTGTTTTAAATGATAGATTAGGTTACTGGTAACGACCGGCAACCGTGAAATAATATCAGTAGTCATACAATGTTGCAATGGCCTAGTGAAATATGATAAAGTAGGTACCTACCTCCAACTGTGATTAGGATTACCTACTATTACATAGCCTTATAAGTATTAGGATCATGTTCCCCGTAAGATATAAGTTAAAGATACTAAAAATCATTAAAAATTCTTAAAATAGCTTACAAACAGTAAGTAGTGCAAGTTTGCGAGGTTGCAAATATTTTTATTGCTGTTTAAGATTGCCTACGGGATAGCAGCACACTCTTTTATTTTGATACTCCAGCATTCCAGCAAACTGTAGGTACCTACCTGTTGGTTTTCTTTTCCGAAAACGATAAGTTTTTGAATGATCTGTGAAATGAAACGCATTTGTTAATATTATTTTATCTTTGCTTACCTATTTTTACCGACTTCACAAAAAGGAGGAGGTACTATGTTCGGCTGTTTGTATGTTTTTTATCATCATTATTATTTTTATTTTGTATGTTTGTTCATCGAATACTCCGCCAATTGTCGATGGATTTTCAAAATTCTTTTTTTGTTCGAAAGTAGATAGTTCTGAGGTGGTCCCATTGTCACCAAGTTAGGATCTGATGATGGGATCTTTGAGAAATCGAGGGCAACCCTCAAATTTTATAAGCTCACTTATTGTTTTTCGCATATTTTATGAAGTATCTTGTTTATTTGCGTATGGTTGTCACCATCTCAGGTAGCTGGGCTGATGATGGAAGGTACAACTCCTTAACAGTAGGTAAGAAGTTACTCAAACAGGCAAGGACTGTTTTAGTAAATTGTTTTGATGTTTGATAGGGCATTTGTCACATTTGGTCTCATGATCATCAAGTCATGACCTGATGCTGCAGTCAGGATAGTCTGCAGAGTACCTAACTCCTCGACAACTAACAGCAGATATATCGTGTATAGGCTCATTGAAAAGGGCTCGATGTGTGGATAAACGTACTGTTAATGAGGAACACCGAAGTACATAGAGACCTGATGCTGAAGCCAGGAGCATCAGAAAAAGTACAAACCTTGAAATAACAGCACCGTAGTCGTGTTTGGGCTCATTTTAAACAGGACTAAATTTTAAGTTCAATGCAATGTTGACATAAGTCTGGCCTGATGCTGCAGCCAGGATTATCAGCTTCTAGTCTAAAAACATCAGGTCAGGATTTGATGATGAGATCCTGGAGAAATCGAAGGAACTCTTCAAATATTATAGGCACACCTATAGCGATTTGGGTATTTTTTATAGTAACTCGTGCACTTGCTCTCGGAAAGCACCATTTGGTGAAGTGGAGCTGATGATGAAGACCACAGATGGCCACCGGAACTACTCAATAATATCTAAGTATTTCATGGGTTGCGATTCGATTACTTTAATATGGTTGCTAAGCAATTCATGCTCGTCACAATGTGAATGGTGATATGGAGCTGATGGTGGACCTGGAGAACTCCTCAACAATTAACTTCCCTGTATCGGGAAAAGCAATATTTTGTTTGTAAAAGGCGATGATCACTAGGCTATTGTAACTTAGATAAATTATAAGCAGACCCACTAAAATGCGTGAAATAAAAACTTTTTAAGAAAAAAAAAACCGACTTCCAAAAAAACACTACAAAGTGAAAAATAACTTTAATTTCGGAAGTCGGTGGCAAAAAAACTAAAATACAGATCCAAAGACAGCGACTTCCGAAATTAAAGTTATTTTTCACTTTGTAGTGTTTTTTTGGAAGTCGGTTTTTTTTTTTCTTAAAAAGTTTTTATAATATTAATCTAAACTGTACCTGAATGATGCCATTGACACTTTTGCTGAACAGAAAGTCCGAATAAAGAAATTTTACCAATTTTGATAAAAAAAATTGATGTTTTCTTTACAAAACGCTTTATAAACTAATAGTCAAAATCAACGAAAATATAGTTTAGAAGTAAGTAACTACCTTACGTAGTAATATAATCATAGAAATATAAAATCTTTATATATTCAGGTTGAGGTTCTGTACATTGAGGGAGGGCCCCATCCGATGAATTTGCCACGGTCCTCAACGGTATAATTAAGCCACTACTCTAGCACCTATCAATCTAATCCGCCCAAACCTCACTTGCGATTGTCGTAGTTCTGCGTCTAAAGGACTGAAATCTGAAACGAAGTTTCGGCTGTTCGCCAGCCAAACCAAACGTGATGATGTGATGAATGATGATTGTTTTGATATATTATTCCCCTCTGACTATTTATTGTTGTGGTTGTGTATGGGCCCATGCCCATGGTATGGCAGCGGCAGCAGACTGGTAAAGGCGGCAGCATCATGAACATTATTGCAGCTATCTGTGATGGGCGCATTATCTACATTCCTTTTTCAAACATTTTCTTTTATTTCCAGTATATCGCCTCCCTCTTCCTTCATCGTCACCGCCGCAACAGTCATCCGCACCTCGATGTGACGTCACATCTAGCGGCAAGAGGAAGCGGTCGTGGTCCCGCGCAGTATTCAGCAACCTTCAACGAAAGGGACTCGAGCGTCGGTTCCAAATTCAAAAGTATATCACGAAGCCGGACAGGCGGCAGTTAGCGGCAACGTTAGGACTTACTGATGCTCAGGTATGAGGGTTTATGTAAGGCATAGTTTAAGGTCGTGTTTTCAACAGTCTGGTAACTTTTATCTGCAGATTTTATACTTCCATTTGAAAAATCTATCAAGGTAAGGTAAGTCAGTCAGGTAAGTTTATCTGACGATTAAAAAATCGGTCCCTAATGAAATATTTTTCTTAGCAGGATTGCGATTGAATTGAGCTTCAAGGTTTTAATTTAGATACTTTGGTATAGAGGTACCTACTTACAGATGTTAGTTTAAGTATAGCTGTAGGGAAATTCCGATACAAAAAAATCCAGACTGGATTGAACTAAGCTGATGTGAGCATGTGACTTATCTACGGGATAGGTTGGTTTGACGGCGTAGGCTTGTTCGATTATGTTCTCAGTATTGAGTACCTATGTTTTGTTATGACCTTAGGTCAAGTAGTGCGTGTAGCAAAAGAGTTGGAAGAGGGTCACAGATTTATCTATTTATTTGCTATCATCCATCCCCCTCATCCACACCCACTACAGTCGAGACGTTTTCAAAAAATCACAGATTCTGTGTTAAGTTGCATAAGCATCACACAATTATGCGATTTATGCGTCTCCTAGTTTTGCGGTATTCTGCGGTATGGACCCCTCGGGAAATGCTGGCTCTAACAACCTTTTTGATCCAACATCCCTCTAGGGTGTGCAATAATAAGGAAATATGACAATTTCACGAAAACTTCCCGGTACCCCTAAAATACCTATGCAGTTTATGCTACATGTCTCGTACGAGGCTCGGCATTGGCGGCATTGCCGTGCGAGCGATGGGCCTTCTTGGCCGCGGCTCATGGTGTAACTAGCATAGAATAATTATCCTTTGTGCTACGTCTTACTAAATAAAATTCTTACCATTTACATTGAACCTCAATGTTCTTACCGAGGGGTATTCTACAAATATTAAAGCTCCTAGCAGTAGATTTTTCATTCCTTTTGGTTGTATCAATTTCCTGTTAATCGCTCATAGTGCTGCCATTGTGGCTTTACACAGGGATTGAAATCAAAATCAGAGGCCTAGACAAAAAGCGGGTAACAGACTTACATTAGGAATGGGTTTCATTTTGACAGTTCAACAACATTCATTGCGTTATTTACGTTGATCTGATGAGCAGACAAATTTTTCGAACATACCTAAGAAGCAATGGATTGGCAATATCCTTCAAAATAATTCAGATTGTGATTGATAGTGCGTTACGCAATTAGGGTGCTGATTCCCAGAAAGTAGTCGTTTGTAACACTGATTGATTGGGGACAGTTCTACCTGTAACATAAAAATAGTACTTACCCAATTCTGTCATTTAAATCAGTTTTGTTAGTCCAAACTTTGGACTCTAAAGTTACAGTTTCAGCTTCAATTTAAGATTTTCTTAGGTTTTGGCTTGTTAATATAATGATAGTTGACGCTCCTGATTTTTTATGAAAATTCAGTTATGAGCTACTTAACGCAGAATTTCTCTGCTGTTTATCCCAAAAATCCCAACCTACAATAATAGATATATACCTACCTACCAATGTCGCTTTCTCTCGTTCTCTTTTATTGAGATATGTAAGTAGATAAGCAATTCATCCAATGGTTGTCTTTAAAAGGTCGCCTTCGGCGCCCATTGGTGTCACCCTTTTTAAAATGTCTATGTAAGTTTATCTGCCTGCAATTTATATGGTATGGCCTTCGAAAGGGTATAGCACACTGTTCACAGGCACATAATAAAGAGTATTCCATTCGTCCCTTGAAGTATTTCGAATGCACTTCCTAGGAATGTGCAATGTAACAAAATCATAATAAAAATGTTAAAAGTGTTACAACCGTACCCATACTTACCTACCCACATTCCAAAATAAAATTATTTCAGTGCTGAAGCAAAATTACTTCCACAAAAACGAATTAGAATCATCCTATTGTATAATCACGCAAGAATAATTACGTATACATGCAAACACTCAGCACCTTAAATTATTTTGTTGAGAAGCTATTATGTAGGTATTGAGAGCTAATAGGTATGTATTATGTGTTGAAAGCTATTATCCGCTCAGCGGCGCTGGAACATCAGCGAAAATAATTCCCAATTTATTTTCTGTGTTTCTCCCCTTGTATTCCTCGCCTACCGCGTAGTTTTTGAAATATTTGAGTTGTTGTGTTGCTACAACCGATTAGTAGTAATCGGTCTTTACTACCTACTACGCCTACTTATAGGTTCATCATCATCTGCCTATCCCTTTCTTTCCCAACTAGTTATGTTCCAAATATGTTCTCGACTTCCAGATAGAAATGTAGGTAGGCATGCCTGCATTTCCCGTAGGGGTGAACGATTTTTAAGTAGTTTGGCCCCTTAGTAAAAGTTGATCATATTGATTAGTACAATGACCCCTAAGAGGTTTTCAATTATTACAAATAGGTACTACACCTTGTATACTAGATCTCACGCTCATCAGTCTCGGTTGCGATACTATGGTTGCGTCGACCCCTAGCCCCTAGAGCAGCTATAGCTAGACCATAGAGGCTGGCAGTGAGGTGTTTTTAACCGATGTAGGTAATATCGAAAATCATTAACAATCAGATATAACTTAGCTGGTAGGTACCAAAGTCTGTGTGGTATGGAAGCACCGCGGGGCTCTAGCGCTCCGCTGCGTCAAGCTGTCGATGTCGTACGAAAACATCTGTATCCGATAATGGTTTTTAAACGATACCGCCCGCCGCCGCAGGCGGTGTGGCGCCGACGTCGCCGCTGGCATGGTGTGAAAGTGTTGAAGTTGCCTACACCAAATTTAATTAACACTGTTGCTTATCTATCTATATAAATAAAAACAAAAGGCCTGACTGACTGACTGACTGACTGACTGACTGACTCATCAACGCCCAGCCCAAACCCTTGGACCTAGAAAGCTGAAATTTTACACGATGGTTCCTTTTATGATGTAGACCAGGAATAAGGAAGGATTTTTTGAAATTCAACCCCTAAGGGAGTTAAATAGGGGATGAAAGTTTGTATGAAAGTCCGTCAGTTTTAAAGTTAGGATCTTCAAATTTTGTGTTTCGGCTGACGATTGAAAATTAATTTATACGTGTCTCAGCGTTTTTGATAATTCTACCCCCAAAGGGTTAAAAAGGGGGATTAAGTTGTGTATGAAAGTCTGTCAGTTTAAAAGTTGGGATCTTCAAATTTTGTATTTAGGCTAACGATTGAAAATTAATTTATACGTGTTTCAGCGTTTTTGATAATTTCACCCCTAACGGGGGATGAACGACCTGACTGACTCATCAACGCCCAGCCCAAACCCTTGGACCTAGAAAGCTGAAGTCTTACACGATGGTTCCTTTTATGATGTAGACCAGGAATAAGGAAGGATTTTTTGAAATTCAACCCCTAAGGGAGTTAAATAGGGGATGAAAGTTTGTATGAAAGTCCGTCAGTTTTAAAGTTAGGATCTTCAAATTTTGTTTTTCGGCTGACGATTGAAAATTAATTTATACGTGTCTCAGCGTTTTTGATAATTCTACCCCCAAAGGGTTAAAAAGGGGGATTAAGTTGTGTATGAAAGTCTGTCAGTTTAAAAGTTAGGATCTTCAAATTTTGTATTTAGGCTAACGATTGAAAATTAATTTATACGTGTTTCAGCGTTTTTGATAATTTCACCCCTAACGGGGGATGAACGACCTGACTGACTCATCAACGCCCAGCCCAAACCCTTAGACCTAGAAAGCTGAAGTTTTACACGATGGTTCCTTTTATGATGTAGACCAGGAATAAGGAAGGATTTTTTGAAATTCAACCCCTAAGGGAGTTAAATAGGGGATGAAAGTTTGTATGAAAGTCCGTCAGTTTTAAAGTTAGGATCTTCAAATTTTGTGTTTCGGCTGACGATTGAAAATTAATTTATACGTGTCTCAGCGTTTTTGATAATTCTACCCCCAAAGGGTTAAAAAGGGGGATTAAGTTGTGTATGAAAGTCTGTCAGTTTAAAAGTTGGGATCTTCAAATTTTGTATTTAGGCTAACGATTGAAAATTAATTTATACGTGTTTCAGCGTTTTTGATAATTTCACCCCTAACGGGGGATGAACGACCTGACTGACTCATCAACGCCCAGCCCAAACCCTTGGACCTAGAAAGCTGAAGTCTTACACGATGGTTCCTTTTATGATGTAGACCAGGAATAAGGAAGGATTTTTTGAAATTCAGCCCCTAAGGGAGTTAAATAGGGGATGAAAATTTGTATGAAAGTCCGTCAGTTTTAAAGTTAGGATCTTCAAATTTTGTGTTTCGGCTGACGATTGAAAATTAATTTATATGTGTCTCAGCGTTTTTGATAATTCTACCCCCAAAGGGTTAAAAAGGGGGATTAAGTTGTGTATGAAAGTCTGTCAGTTTAAAAGTTAGGATCTTCAAATTTTGTATTTAGGCTAACGATTGAAAATTAATTTATACGTATTTCAGCGTTTTTGATAATTTCACCCCTAACGGGGGATGAACGACCTGACTGAGATATCAACGGACAGCCTAAACCGCTGGTAATAGGGACTTGAATTTTGGAGGGTGTATTCTTTGTAAAGTATAAGTATCCAATGAGAAGGGGTTTTTGAAAATTCAACCTTAAAGGGGGTGAAAAGGGGGGATTTTGTTTGTATGAAAAATCTTATTAAACCTTGAACCTTGGCACGAATACTTATCTAAGTAAATTATGAAGTTTGGCATTTTCGTTTTTCTAAACTCATTTCAACCCTAAAGAGGTATTGGGGGGTGTCAAAATTTCTTTGGAAGAATTTCAACGCGCTGTCCGATTAACTCGAAACTCAGTCAGTATTAATACTAAGGACTAAAAATAAAGAATAACCTGTATCAGGGTTTTTCGAAAATCTACCCCTAACTGTGTGAAAAGGGGTTGTTAATTTTGCAAGGGCATATTTTATTGTGTGGCTTGATTAGCTGGAAAATTTTTCATAACTCGACCCATGTAGGGGTGAAAAGCGGGAATATGGTTTATATGAAAAATCTTATTCATTTGGTTAATAAACTTGAAACTTGGTACGAACATTTATCTAAATAAATTATAAAGTTTGGCATTTTCTGTTTTTATAAACTAGCCCTTAAAGGAGGATTGGGGTGGGGGGTGTCAAAATTTTAACGCGTGGTCCGATTACGGTAATAGATTCGGTATTTATACTTAAGACCACAAATAAAGAATAACGTGTATCAGGGTTTTCCGAAAATCTACGCCTAATGGGGTGAAAAGGGGCAGTTAATTATACAGGGAAAGATTTTAATGCGTGGCTTGATTAACTTAAGAATTCGTATAAATAATCTTTAAGTCAAGTAATGAACACACCCCAAACAATTTTTCGAAATTCTACCCCTATAGGGTGAAAAGCGGGAATACAGTGTATATGAAAAATCTTACGGTACAAATACAAATACAAGTAAATTATGAAGTTTGGCATTTTTTGTTTTTTTAAACTACCCCTAACGGGGGATTGGGGGCGTCGGAATTTCTATGGAAGAATTTTAACGCGCGGTCCGATAACTCGAAACTCTGTATTTATACTTAAGACAAAAAATAAAGAATAACGTGCATCAGGGTTTTTCGAAAATCTACCCTTAACCTGGTGAAAAGGGGTATATAGTTAATTATACAGGGGAGGATTTTACTGCGTGGTTTGATTAACTCAAAAATTGGTGTAAATAATATTTGAGTCAAGTAATGAACACATCCCAAACGATTTTTGAAAATTCCACCCCTGTGGGGGTGAGAAGCGGGGATACAGTTTATTTGAAAAATCTGATTCCTTTGATCTATACACTTAAAAATTCGCCCGAATACTTAGTTGTCTAAATAAATGATAAAGATCATACCTACATACATTTTCAAAATTTTTAGAGGAAAGTACGAATTTCACGCGGACGAAGTCGCGGGCAGAAGCTAGTACTTAAATATATGGACAATATTAAGTAGGTAGATAGATATCTACTACTTAGCCCAATGTTGCGATCACACGACATAGAGCATGTAATCTTAGTTCCGTATCAAAGGTTATTACCAGTGATCGGAATAGGCTGAGTATATTTACCTAAACTTCGGAGAACAGAGACAGAAAGTGGAGACTTCCTTACGACGACATTTTTTATTCCCAGAAGTCGGGAGTCGGGATAGTTTATCTAAAAAAGTAAAGCAAAATGGCAAAATCGCCGCGATTGTTATCGGTGTAAATCCGAGAACATGCTATTAGTTAAAGCCGTCGGCTATCAAGTCTATGAACCCTGACTGTATCCTCGATTACATTTCGCTAACTTGTCCGTTGTTCTAAAGAATATTTTTATTCACAGGTCAAAGTGTGGTTTCAAAACCGCCGCATGAAATGGCGGCACACGAAAGAAGGGCGCGGCGGCATAGCAGGCACCACCGGGTTACCGGGACGGGACCCTGACTCCACCAATGATGACAACGAAGATATTGACGTCGACACACTCAGTGATTAGTTGGAACAATGGCCTAGTGTTTTAAATTCAAAACATTTTGAATCATTCGTGCCTTTTTGCCGCAAAGCAGCAAGATGTTTCGGCTTGAAATGATGAGGTGAACTAATTAACAACTTTTTTCGCTAAAGTTGGCAACGCACCGGGACATACCGGGTGTTGCAGGGCTATAGGTGATGGCGGTCGATGGCTTGAATACCTACGTTTCTCTTAGTTTCACGTCTTATTCAATGTTGCGGGTTGCTAATATCGAAACGGACGAATGCCGTCGCCACTCCGCCAGGTACCAGACTGGAGCAGATTTCGGCTTTATTATTTGTCATCGGTGGCAGGGTTACTGCAGGCAGTATTTGTCAAGAGTTTAAGTGGTTAAAAAACAATAATTGGCGAGAAAGAAAAACTGATTGGTGGCGTTGTTGTTAATATATTTTCCATGTTTTAATTCATCACAAATTTAAGGCACATTGTTACAAGTACAATTCTCAAAAATCTTGTTAAAATATTTTTTAAGCTATATCTAAGTCAATTTTGTACATTTATTTATCTTTAAAGACAAATGTACCTATTACATTATTTTGATATCAAATATTTTAATAGACTTAACATAATTTTATTATAAATCAACCGAAATAATTTCTATTAGTTTGTGAACAGTAAATCATATTTTTGTAGTCAATAAATATTTTATTCTAGTATACCTACTGTAATTTTAAATAGCTGTAGGGTTCATTAGTATAAGGGCAGACTATAAAGATGAACGTCCACTGGTCCGCACGCACGCTCGCAAGGCTCGGTGAGGGCGGTACGGATAGTGGAAGCTGGTGGAAGCACTGTCATATTAATTCATACAAAGCAAACCAATATCCGTTGCGTGCCGGGCGTGCGTTGCGGGCAGTGGGGACCAGTGGATGGTCACCTTACATTGTAACGCAAGCGCATGACACAGTCGCATCACATCGCCCTTCAATACAAAAAAATGCGGCCCGCCTGTAGTGTGCGATGGTTCATACACAAAATATACGCAAGTGACGTAGAAGGATTTTTGCGGTACAGCCCACCCAAATGTGCGTCACTCTTTATAGTGAATCTACACCTATGATTCTGCTCTATGACATGATTGCTGTTGTTGATGTATGGTGCTCACAGTGTGAGCACCATAGCATAGCTCACGTCATGGTAGGAGACAGGGAGGAAAGGGGAGCTAACATACTAATCTCGTCGGTAAAAACTACACCAATATTTTACAAATGAATTGGCTCATGTGCATTAGGTTTCAGTGGGTAATGTGGGTATCAGAAGTTAGAAATACTTATGTGCAGTGCTTTTGCTGGGAGTGGAGGATTTTATCTAAATAAAATAACGCAATAGTGCAATACATCCTTTTATTACATTTAAATTAATTTACAAATAGAAAGAGCTTCTACACAACAAGGATAGGTGTTAAAATATAAATTTACAATTAAATTTTATAGGTGAAAAGGACAGTGCATGACAAAATATTAAAGGTAGTTTTTAGAGTAATCACTAAAAGTAAATTCACCAAAAAAGTTATTGAAAAAAAAACTAATAAATAACTTCTACAAAAATGTATACTTATTGCAAAATGATTGCCATAAATACTTCACCAAGTAATTTGGGTGCAACAAGACTCCATTAACACAAAAGTATGGTAATTCCTACAAACTTAGGTTCTAAGATATGTTCAACGTAAAATTCTACATAAAACATCCTACACAACTATGAACTAACATTTGAATAGCTACATAAATTTTACCTATTTTGGCATTAACACGTTTTGAACCTATCTAATAATCTACAAGTTTCACTTTGCTCTTAGCGTATGCGTCGCTAGCGTCTTTATCGTAGTCTTGTGAGGGACTACTGCTGTGCTCGGTGTGCCTAAACCCGTGGCCCCTGTACCCACCTCTATGTCCGTATGGCCTCCTCCTCCCGGGAGGATAGCCTTCCTCTTTCCACCTGCCGTCATGATTCGGACTTTCATAACGATTATAGCTGTCATAGCGAGGGGCCCCTTGTTCACGATTCGGATACTTATCGTATCTATTTGAGTAGTGTGGCGGTCTTTCCTCGTCGTTTCTCCTGTCCTCCCTGGGTTCTGGTTCTTGATACCGCCGTCTCTCTGTGTAGTGCGAGTTCTCGCCATATTCTGATGGTCTTGGTCTCTGCGACGTCGATGTGGACTCTCTGTTGGCTTCCCACACCGGTATCCGCGGCGGAGGAGGCGTAACGCTTCGAGATTTACTCTTGTCCTCTCGTTTCTTGTCGTTCGACAACGATTCTCTGCAAAGGTAAAATCTCACGATATAGCAACAAAATGACCAAACTCAGTGTCGAGGAATCTCGTGCCAAATAAATGTAATTTTATAAATATTTAAATACCTTGAAGATGACCGACTGCGACTCCTATCCGAGTCGTCTTCGCTTGATCTTCTATTCTGTTGGTGTCGCATTTCCCGCTGCCTGTAACAAATACCAGTATTGAACAACTCTGAATTCAAACAAACATATTGCCGTCATAAAAAAATAAAGAGATGCGATGCAATTTTTCTCGGATATGGTTACATATTCATAATTATTATGAACTATTAGCGCCCCGAGGTTTCACCCGCATAAATTTCCCGTGGGAATATGGGGATAAAAACTCCTATGTCTTTTCCCGGGACTCAAACTATCTCTATACCAAATTTCATCTAAATCGGTTCAGCGGTTTAAGCGTGAAGAGGTAACAGACAGACACACTTTCGCATTTATAATATCAGTATGGATGCAGGCGTTTTATGTTTCACGAATTGATTGAAATAATTTTTTTCAGTATCAGTATAATTATACTGGAAAAAGGTGGATGGATTCTGAGGGATTTTATGAATGAAAAGGGAAGCATCGATATCGTATCACTGACACGCATTGACAAGTTGAAGTAACCATTTTCCGACGACCCCAAGTAATACCGGACTAGGTCAGGCAAAAGGTCAGATAATGTTCATGCTTATATAAAGTATATAGGTGACACAGACTTGCGCCGCAGTTTGATGGCTAATTCCCTCATTTCCTCGTCGCGACGTGCCTGGCGACGGCTCTCGCGCTCTTGGCGCTCGGCTTCAGCCCGCTTGTCTGCGCGAACTGTACGTAATAAAAAATTGTAAATTAATACAATGACTAGCAAACATAATTTATTTATCATGGTTTAGATATATTTCATGTGGGATATTATTATATAAGATAATATTATTCATAAGATTATTAAATATGTACATATTAAAAGATTTATAGATATTCCACAAACAATTTATAGATCTTAAATTCTTAGCTCATATAAAACTCACGCTGCCTTGATAATTGTGCCTGCATTTTCCTCTTGAGTTTTTCCTTCAGTGAAAGCGTTTCACGCGAAGCACCCTGCAAAAGTCGTCATGTTAATTTGATAGACTATTTTGGGAGAATAGACTCTTTTCTGAGTACAATTCTCGTAAAAGTATTCCAGGACTGTCCCACTCCTTCTGTTGGTGAAATAAAGGTTGCGTGTGTTTAATACCTCCACTTAGGGTGCTGTCGTTTCAAGCCTAAGAATGAGGTGATAGTGAATATTGCACTCCACTTGTAAGGAATACTTTACCCCAAAAAAAGCCTGTCCGTCACTATATTAAGGATATCTTTTCGGCAGTCCTACTCGTTTGGTGTTTAGGTCTTGCTTCCCCTTGATGAACTAACGGAATCGCATTGTCCGCACATAAATCTGTCGCTATACTATATTGGGATAAACTTGTTAAGAGCTATACATAACTATGTATAGTCAAACTTATGTATTAATGTTGGTCATAATAAGTTGGGATAGCATTTTTTAACATAGATGATATTTTTTTTTACAAATAATAGAAGAAATACACATTGAAACGACCAACATTCATTTACTTAGTCAAACAAAAATTCAAGAAAGTTCTGCACAACAAAAATGAGAACTAGTAACAGTCCAAAGTCGAATGTTAACGCACATTTAGACACGGCAGGGAAGACAATCAAGCAACAATCATCAAAGAAATCGAGCAAGACGATGCCATGGGTTCAAATAAACACACAACCGGGTGTTTAGCAGGTTTCGTCACAAACTGTCATGTGATCATTTCGTTTCGCATCACAGATAGTAAAAAGCGAAATAATCTGCTGTTGTA
The DNA here is from genome assembly GCA_945859645.1 of Amphipoea oculea. Lineage (NCBI taxonomy): Eukaryota > Metazoa > Arthropoda > Insecta > Lepidoptera > Noctuidae > Amphipoea > Amphipoea oculea. The sequence continues at coordinate 9,167,555 of OX243874.1, forward strand.
CAAACTACTGCCAGTAATGTCGAAAGGTGCTAAAATGAAAGCGGAACAAATGTATAAAGCAAATGATTCTTACTGACTTTGGAGCTGGATCCAGACAATCGTAACTGATTCTGGTTTGTATTGGATTTATTGCCCACCGCCATTCTGAAATGTGGAAAAATTGCTTGTGTCAGGCAGAGAACTTGGTGCTGGAGTGACTCTGGCTAGAGGCCTATAGAGAGACTACGATACGATATCCGAGTTGATTCCTTCATAAGGTCGATGTTGCGTATTGTTGTGTAACAATATTGAGAAGAATTTATTATCGTTTTTCCCCTATTTATCATACCAAAATCAAAATGAAAAAGATCAAAATGATCTTTTGGTTGAGTTTTTATACAAGTCAAGAAATAAATCTTGCGTTGTTTTTTTAGGCTACCAAGTGCTTGTAATAGATATTATGGTATGTTGCCACTAACAGCATCTGTAATTTTTATTCAAAGTCCTCTCCTGACATCATGAAATAAAATAATATGGAACGAAATGGTGTATGGTATGGATTCTTCAAGGGATTATCTACGAAGATTTTTCTAATGACAATGGTCGAAATGTGATCTCTCAGCTAAGCTGAACTGTTTTTATATTAACGATAATATCCCGACGACATATTATCCATATGTATGTTGAATATCGCTGCAAACTCGACTTTAAATCTTAAACCAATGGTTGGCAAATAAATAACAATTATCAGAGAAAGTTTTGATCCGATCTACTGATTTTAATAAAACGTAACAGAGTAAGTTTCCATATTTTATAGATAAGACAAATTTATTTATAAAAAAGATGGTAACTCACTTTTTCGCGTCGTCGTCAGATTCACTGGAGTCGGAGTCAATGGACAGTTCGCTCGAAGACTGGTCCTCCTTGCGCCGCCCATAGTACCGCGGCACGGCCGGCTTGCTCGCATTCTTATCACTACTGTAATATAACACCACATTACTTAGTCTCGACATCATTTTATTTAGTTGAAATACCACTAAGACTAACGGCTCCCCCACTTAAACTGACTCACCTCACCATTCAAATAAATCTAACTTCAAAACAAGCTTACCTTTCAAATGACATCGACCTGGAGTTATTACGCTTGGCATAGCCACTAGCATGACTGGAAAATACAAAGACAATTTAGTTTCAACCTAAAAATTCGAGCAAACTATTGGATAAACAGTAATGTGTATGATATACAAACTTTGCGGGGCTTCGAGAATATCTGTTTCTACGATTACGTGACCTGGACCTCGAGCGGGTCCGTCTGTAGGGGCTGTAGGACCTCGAACGAGACCGAGAGGACACGGAACGTGATCTCGACGAGCGAGACTTGGACCGCGACTTCCTCCAAGAACGCGACCTCGAACGAGACCTTGACCGCGACCGTGAGAATGACCTTGAGTTTGGCCCCCTTGGACCTATCTGGCGGGTGCGTCGACTGGTTGGTGGTGATGGCCTGCAAAGATTTAACAAATTAACATAACATAACGTCTGTAGTCTTTGAAGTAGGCAGAAGTGGTTAGTACATCCACATTCCAACAATTTTCTTTAAATATACCGTTTACGAGGTTTGCGTGCTACATCCGCGTATAACATCTTCAGATTCTGCTTCACTTTATCTGCATACAGGGGTTTAGCAGCCGTTGCTGTGGACAATAAGAAAATGAAGTCACAAAACCAGTCCAAAAGGAAAAACACCTTCGCTTTTCTTTAAACATAACATAACATTGAATTACAGATGATTGGTAATACTGATTTTTTAAAACGGTAACTAAATGTGGCACACCCAATTATACTCCTCAGTCTAATGGACCAATAGAGGAAAAGCAATAACATGTAAACTCACCTTGTTTCTCTTCTTCCTCGCCACCAAAAGAAGTGATAAACTGTATATTCTCGCCCGTTTCTGGCGAAGGGCTTCGACTTGGCGATCGACTCGGCGACCGAGCCGGCATTGACGACGGAGCGGCGTAACTCGGAGGACTAACCACCCTCGTAGCAAGTTTCTTGTCGCTGCAAAGAAACCGTTATTACTCCAAGACACGCCGAATGGCAACACAATAAAAAGGAGACGGCCTTACTTGCGTGCCTCAATAGTACAACTTCTTGCGTCAGCATGAAATTGGAATTTTTGCTTTATTATTATACCATCATTATTATATTACATTATTATATTATATTACGATGGTAAATCCTAAGACATTAATTGTTATTGATATTTGGTTAAGTAATGGTTATACCAGGTAAAAATATTTTAGTTGGCTGTAGACTAAGGTACAATATTGGCATTTAGATTCGTGAAAATTATTATCAAAGACTTTTTTACGTTTTATAACCATTTTTAACAATAAATTTGGATAGTGTAAATTTCTATTTTCTACAGTATGATGTTGTGTTCTCTTTCATATTATAATCTCTAGGAGGTACAGAAACTATGCATTTTATCAATGTGTCTTAGATTTCTTGGTGTAGGTACAATAAAGCAATACTCTATCTATGCGCAGAAAGCGTAACAAACATTTACAAAAATATTCTAAATTAGTTAATCAAGCCTACTCACCGATGCGCACGCCTCTCTCTCCTACTCTTTCTCCCAGAAAACATAGCTTTCTCCTTTTCTTCCCTTAGCAGCTGTTTCTGATGCTCCGCGTCATCGGCATCGCCCGTCAGGAATGAAAAAAGATCGCAGCCAGCCATGCCGAACTGAGGCCCCACACCGTTCAACTCGTGCGCCTGTGCTCCGCAAAACGTACCGTGAGCGAAGGAATTTGATGGAATATAAGTACTTATTTCGATAAATAAAAACAACAATTTATGTTTACTACATGTACTGAACGATGAATATGAATATAATATAAAAAGTTGCTTGAATAAAGTTATTATGAACAGAAATACTTTACTGAAACTGTGCAAGAGTTAGGATTATGTACAGAATTCTATGTATGTCAGTCCCAATACCTATACACATTACATGCACAAACAAACGAACAATAACATCTGTAGATGTAGGTCATGCAGTTTTGGATGCATGAAACGAATCTGCGACATTTAGTCTCCACTCCTTTGCCAATTAGGTCAACGTCAATTGGGTCATACAAAATAGGAATATGGGTCATAGGATATTGTAATACGAGTGCTCCTAAAAACGTTTATACCGCAAAAGAGTGCTTATCAAAACATCGATCACAATGAAATAATGAATGAAGTCATTATTGACTAATTAATCAAATTAAGAAAGAGCATTCTGATGCAGATTACTATGCCATAATAAATTCGTAATAATGCAGCATTTCTGTGAGTGATAACAACATTTTTACAACAAATAAAAATAATAGGATCCTATCAAGAGAAACTTCCTTTAATTACACACACAGTCAACATTCTCTATGTTACGCTAATCATAAACAATGATCCAGCAGTCACTGTTCACTGTGAATACACAATGGGACCTACTTATGGTGCATTCGCTGTGACCTTTAAATACTCATACATATGAGCGACACGCGCCGATAACGGAGGCAACTGCAGCCATCGACAACATACCGCGTGTATTTAAGCACCATACTCAAATACACCACGACGCCGACGACGGAGGCAACTGCAGCCATCGACAACATGCTGCGAGTATTTGAGCACCATCCTCAAAAACACCACGACGCCGACGATGAAGGCAACTGCAGCCATCGACAATATGCTGCGAGTATTTGAGCACCATACTCAAATACACCACGACGCCGACAACGGAGGCAACTGCAGCCATCAACAACATGCTGCGAGTATTTGAGCACCATACTCAAATACACCACGACGCTAACAACGGAGGCAACTGCAGCCATCGACCACATGCTGCGAGTATTTGAGCACCATACTCAAATACACCACGAGCGGCACGTAACACGTTATCAACCGCAAGCGTCGACGGCTGTAGTTGCCTCTACTGTTGACGTGTGTCGCTCGTGTGTATGCACATTAACAAGAATAATGTTATAGCATTTAGAATTTAATGTACAGAACTTTGCATGTATTGGCTGATTGGCCACAGACCATAATAATTTTAGTGTATTACAGTTAAAAAAAAAAAAAACAAGTTAAATATTTTGTAATCATGTAAATGTATGATATAATCATGTATAGTTGCTTGGGCAACAAAATGTTAAAACTAATAATTATAATCATAGTAGAACAAAAACTGACCTGTGAAGCCTCCATTTTGTTCACATCAATGCTCAAGTCCACATCAATGATTTCCAGATCCGATTCATCGTCCGAATCTTTTGGTTCCACTTTTTTAGTCTCTGGTCCTGTAATTTAATACTGCATGCCATAAGAATACCCAGAAAAGACCGTAGAGTATACTACCCCATGACCAGACATAAGTAGCCGTCAAGCATCACAGCACATTTGAGGGATAACAGTAAAGCTGAATCTACCGTTAGAACCAGACGGTTGTGCTCCAGGATCACTATAATTGTATCCTATAGCAGCACCCGTGCCCTTCTTTTCATGAAGTTTTTCCTTTTGGTGTTCTTTTTCTTCTATGGTGACTCCAAACTGTTCTTCAATAGCCAGCTGTTGGAGGAACTTATCTTCGCCTGAAAAGAATTAATAGTGTTCAGTATTGTTGCCAAAACTTGAATCATATGGTTGAAGTAAAAGTAAAATTTGTCAACATTTATCAAATTCAGTTTTGTAAAAAATGGGCCTTACTTATTCCCAGAAAGACATTTTGTGCCAGGATTCTGTATCTCTCATAATTGCACTGTCTTTCTTCTGGACTCAGCTCTTCTGGTGGTATCTCAGGGATCCTCACTTCCGGTATGTAATCCAGATGGGCTCGGACATCAAAACGGTCAATCATATTGTTGGTGTCACCTTGCCAAGGCATCCTAAGTAAATAAATACACAGTTTAGTTGTTATGATGGACTTAAAAAAAAAGGAGGTTATCAATTCAACACCTATGTATGTAATATTATTGGAACTGCATTAAATTCACATCTGACAATCTATTAGGGCTTCCAAACAATTATACAAAGTTTTATAGATGTATGTATGTTTGTCCACCCATTTCTCCACAACTATTAATTGATAACTTTTGATAAACTTGTCTCAAGTGACAAATATTCTCAGCATAGGTGAATAATTGATGAATCATTCTTCTGTTCTATTATATTTTAATTATTATAATTAAATGGCAAGCAAAGCTGATGTTGACTATTCTGCCTGCATCTAAAGTGAATTGGAAAAACAAGTGTATGCACGGCTACACATCAAGCTATACATAACCAGTATAAGCTGACTTGATTGTACAAAAAACCATACAATGAGAGGTCAGCTAAAACTGGAAATGTATAGCTTGATGTGTCGCCGTGTGAGTGAAAAGAAAAAACAACAACTGAAGACACAAGTAGAATTATAATTATGATTGATACAGTTGATCACAATGTTAATCTTGTTTGGTTAGTACAGGATTCATCAATCTTGATCAATCAAAATTCAGAAGCATTATTTATAACTTTTTTTAAGTCAGGTAGGTATTTGAGTTAAAATTTCTCCATTTCCTACTTCAAATGTCTTTATTAATAATAAAAAAGACTAGGTTCAGTAATGTTTAGGTACTAACATGATAGCTGGGCCTTCTCCTGCCGCAGCAATAGCCGGGTCCAATTGTACCTTGCATGGTCTTCCGTGGAGTTGTAAGAACTGAGTTGGCTCCGCTTTCTGAAACGAAGTCATCAATAGACTCAATTTTAAAAGGTTTATTTATATTTCTATTCTTATCAGGAACGACTACATTTGGATGTCCATTGAACACATGACAAATAAATATTATACAACTAAACAAACGATTCGCTCACAATCTTTTCGTAAAAATCCTTGCGGCGCTCCGCCCTTCGACGATAGTCAACAATCATTCCTCGGATCATCCGCTCTTGTTTCCTTGCTTCGTGCCACATTGTGATATTTGTTTAGTAAACACGTAAACAAACAAAATAAACGTAAATTAAAAACACTTATTAGCGCAACCTGCTTTGCAAAACGCATCAAATTCAGCGATTGCTATGGTAACTTTTTTATCTTTCACATTCAGACGCCATTTTGAAATTTCAACTAGTGAAGTAAGTTATTAGTTTAGTAAATTGGCATCAGTGTAATTTTAGTCGATTTTGCCGTGGCCACACTAAACGGGAAACGTCGATAATTATCGCGATAAGTTGTGGCCCGCAACTTATCGCGTTATTAGTGATTGGCGGCGAGGACCACACTGGAACTGTGACTGTGTAATACTTTTATTACACGAATGAGTTAAGTTTATACAGCCTCGGATCTTGGGCAAGCCGGGCCATCGCCCCGAGCGCCAACTTCAAGGGGCGGCAAATTTAAGCGTGGCAGACAAGTGCTCCACCCAGTGCACCGCAACTAGGCGATGAATGAAACACGCAGCTCTTGCAGGTTTGACTTAAAACTTTTCTGTAAGTATAAGTCGATTAAGTACTTAAAAAATCTAACTTATCTGAGGTAGAGTACTAACTGCAAAAATTTAAGCGCTTGCTTCGCTCGCTCGTGCATTTTAGATTGTCATAATTGGTGTTAAGCTTTTCTGCATAAGTCAAGTCTCACGATCACTCACACAGACTACATCCGATTAAGAATTTTCATGTAGGTATAAGAAGGCTATTTAAGGAATTGGCGAGGCGAGGGGCGGCATTTTTTGCACCGCCTCGAAAACATTCTATTTTAGAACCGGGGCTGAGTTTACGTTTTTTTTTTTTATTGCTTAATGGGTCCGCTCTTGACCTCGATCTCGCTCGATGGAAAGCGATGGATGAGGTCTATGATGGAACGAGCGTGCCCAGAAGATGCCTAAGGCACTGGAACTCCCACGCATCAACGAAACACAGCAGGCTGCTTGACGGGTACTCCGGTGGGAGGGCGGTCGCCAGGCGGGCGTTAGCCCTACCACCGCAAAACCAATATGTAAAGATTACCAACAGCACAGTTTGGTACTACCTACTATTATTCAAGCCATTTTAAACCTAAAACTAACATTAATCTTTGTAAGTACTAGGAAAGTAATGAAATAGAGTACTAACATGAAATTTACTGAATTTGAAAGATCTTCCTTCACAAGCAGCACCTCCATCACGGGCACAGTAGTACTGGCTACATCCATGTTCCGTTAGATCCATGCAATTTTAGTTGATTTCGAAAAGAAAGGTATATCAAAACCAGTCAAAACAATATATTATTTCAATAATTGTTTTAATTAACAGTGTACAAGAATAGATCATTATAATCTTCAATATCAAAAAATATTTCATTTTCTAATTGATTTGGCTTGCAAACACTCAACCAATTCATGAATTCTTCAAATATATCTAGATTTACTAATGTGTCAGTCATACTTCTGTTACAAACTAGATAGCTGCCTTTCTTGATATATTTTTTGAAGAAATGCCACATTTCTTTATGCTTTTCGTTGTCCACAAAGAACTCTAATATATTGATTACTATAATGTCAGAGTTTGCAACAAGATCACTCCTTTCCAACACATCAGAGTGAACTACTTTTATCCTGTTACTGTCCATTGTGTACTGTTCAATAATCCTCTTTTGAACATCACAACATTCTTTATTCATTTCTATTCCTATGATTGTGCCTGCATTTGAGAAATAATATGCCTGAAAATAAATTCAAATGTTACTAAATTAAATAAATGTTTGTACAACATTATCACAGTTTTGCATAGATTTAAACTTACACCATAGAGAACTGCACCTAATCGAGAACCAACATCCAATATCTGTTTTTCTTCTAAATCACTTGGTAGTAAGACCTTGAATATGTACTGAAGTGCTTGTCGGGACATTGAGTGAGAAATGTATATCAAGTCCTGAAAGCATAAAATGTTATTAGTTACAAGCATTGTGATTAATATAAAGCTGCACTGCACTACACAATACCAATCTAATTCAAGGCAAAATATTTAAACAGAACATGATGATGCATAAAATAATGTTTTAGTGTGTTGACCTCTCCTATTAAATAACAACGAAAACCCCATCGAAATTGGATCAGTAGTAAAAACACAGTACCTAGACAACTTAGGGTTAGGAAAAATAAGAAACAAACAACTAATAACTACTTTTATGTTCCGACTGTTGCAGTTTGTGCAGTAATGTTTTTTTAGTTTTCCCTTCTTGACAAGGTTGTCCACTGCATCATCATCGTAAAGAAATTCATCCACATGGCAGGTATTTGTATTACTGCAATCGGCTTGGTCCCCTACTGTTGGTGGTTTTATTGTTTCAGATGGCATTTCTGCTTCCAAAGGCACAATCTTCTTTATAGAATTTCCAATCTTTATGAGCGATTTCTCTGAACTTTTTAACATTTTTATGCGTTCCAAATCTGTAAGAATAAAACACAGAGTAGTTTTAAGATAAGTACAGCAGAAACAACCATCTCAATAGGTTATTAATATTTATGTTCACTATACACATACCTTTCCTGTAAGAATGATTACATATCCATTGCTCGATGGTATCAATTTCAGTCTCATCCATTTCAGAGAACAATTCCAACATACGATGCTTCGCGTTAACTAAATTATCTTCAGACATGATTAAACCTTGTTGTTATTATAACAATAATCACACTTCTTGATTGTTCGTTCCGGAATATTAAAAGGCTTCTCTTATTCACTTCAGTTAAGTATTCAATTCATAGAAATCGTTAAATCAGTAGGTAGGTACTAAAATATTCAGAATTCCAGAAAATAAACAATAACCATGCGTTTCAACGCATGCACCCTCCTATAAAAGTACTCTGTGCACCCTCCCGCCCGGCCCGGTTTGACAATTTTGACAATGACATATAATAATTGAATTGATGTGACATTTAATTGTCAGCTGTAAATTGGGCGGCTCTATTATAATAGACTTCAATTCATTCGAATTTATGTAGATATATAGTCGATTTTCAAAATATTGCATCTATCCCGGCTTGCGCTATAATAGTGTTGGCCAAATCAATAATGATATGATTAAATATCTCATTTTGTTTGGTGGAATATCCGCCAACTGCTAGAAGCAAAATATTATAAATTAATGGAGATAGCTATCCATGCATGATCCATGCTTACTGCATGAAACACGATGCTGAAAATCATGTTTCGGTCGGGCACTACTTAAAATTATACACAAAGTCAAGTTAAATTAGCTGGCAAAACTCCACAGATGCGCGATATTTTATTGATAACCCAAAAAAAGTACAGTAATGAAAAATTTTATGGAGTCGTGGCTTGTATATTGTTGAACTTGAAATTATCAGTTTTAATAAACCAGTGTTTTTTGTGTAAACTTGGTGGGTATCCAAATCTAAACACGATAAAACAAAAAAAATCTCAACTCATCAACTACACGGCGGTCGTTGATCTCAAAAAACATCAAATTGTTTTGTTTAAATGGGTTTAGTTAGATATCGATACCCATCAAGTCTGCGGAGTTTTACTAGCTAATTTAGTTTGACCTTGTTACAATAATTAATGATAATGATTTAACAGTTAAAGTTTTTTGCTGCTAAGTAATAATAATAAATAAAATAATTGTTTTTATAAAGACTGACTTTTCAATCATCTGCTTACTTTTACTTGCGAAATAAAGTGTTCATTAAATGGAATCAAATTTCTGGTTTCACAGGTTTTTTATACAAATATGTTTTACTGCTACATTTATTCTCCAGTTCTAAGTTATCTGCCGATTGAAAAATCAGCCTAAGGTTGGCCGCATACGTCCGGGTTCCTGATTCGGGATTCAGCGCAAAAGAGAAGATTTTGTATAAAATGCGTGCATTCAGGGTCTCCGAATCTGAATTCCTGATTCCGGAAACCGAATCAGGAAACCGGACGTATGCGGCCGGCTAAAGTCGGATATTTTAATCCATCTGGGGCTACATCACTAACTTCCTTCCTCCAAATTTTGACATTTGTCGCGCCGCGTTAGCCGTGTAGTGTATTATTGTTTTGCAAAATTCTGGTTTTGTAGTTCGTAACAGTTTCTAAGTAAATAATGAATATGCTTTTGATATTCCATTCAAGGTTGATTCCTAAATTCTTGTTTGTCCATTGAGTTTGTGTTCGTTTACAAATTAAATCCAATAGCAGTTTACACAGCTACGGATAGGTTTAAAAACACCGATAACATTTATCGTCGTTTATTTAAGTTCTTTATTTTTATTTAACGCGTTAAAATGGATAGTTGCGTGTCTCAAAATAAAACCATTGGTTTGTGGATGTCCGACAAGAAAAGCCAGAAGCTTAATTGGAAGGAGTTCATTAAGGCGTGTGCTTCTCATGGATACAATCTAGTCAGAGTGAGTAATACTGTATTACATTAGGTAATTTATAAGACCTTAGACGTGCCGCAGTATTCTTTTCGTGAATTTAAATTGGCAACAGCACAAATGCCTGTTGAAGATGTTTTTATTTTTTATTAAAATGTTATGACACACAATGACTAAAACTTATGAGTGATTTCATTTTATATTATACTTAATTATTATATTAAGTTGTAAGAGTTCTAGAAAAAAAAAATCCTAGTACAAAAAAAGACTTATTTTCACATTTTATTATTTACTCCATTTTATAAACAAGGACTTTATGGTGTACAGCAATAAATGAATAATAATTTACCATGCCACTTATTTGTCAATTTAATTATATTTTAACTAATAACTCCATGAGTCCAGTCCTCTATTTAAAAAAGTTTGTTTACAAGATCATAAAGTTTATTTACAGTTGGACCTGGACAGATCTTTGGAGGAACAGGGACCAATCAATGTGTTCCTCCACAAACTAACTGACGTCATTGCTGCAGCAGATCAGGGAGATCCTAAGGTAACCAACATATCTATCTTTTCATTTAAATTATTATATTTTAAAATATTCATATAAAATTTGGTCTGAGGAAGTGGCATTCAATATTAAAGGGGAGAGTAATCACACCACCAAACTAATATAATAAAATAATTATTCATCATTCAATGATTCATATCAATTAAATCTTTTGAACCAAGTTAGTTAAATGAGTATGATGTTATCATTGATTGATTTCATAATCATAAAATAAAATATCTTAATCAAAACACCTGAAATATGACTCATGCATGGACATTTAGTTGACTCAGATGAGTAAGAATTAGCAGGTCAATAAAACACCTATATTTGTTTTCTCTTTTATTCAATTATGCATATTTACACTAATCATGTTGACAATGCTAAGTTCTCTTAGCTTGTACATAAGTTATGCCACTGTCATCATTATCTATCCAGCCTTTTTCTAACTATGCTGGGGTCGGTTTCCAGTCTAACCAGATTCAGCTGAATATCAGTATTTTGACATGGAGCCACTATCTATTAGTCCTCTACAACCCAGTTTCTGGGTAACACAATACCCTGTATACATGATAGTTATGTGACTGTAATGTTTGTTTTTAATATCTTATCACATTTGTAATGAGAATTTGTTTCATGGCCATTATGAGTCAACAGTGTCCTTACTATGCAGGGTCAATAAAAAAGAAGTAAACAAGGTGGTTTCACTTGAATGACTTGAATACACAAAAACAAAAACAAACAAACAATTCATACTTTTCCTAGTATTTTCTTGTGGTTGGAATGTACAGTTTGATTTCTAACTGATGTTTATTGGTTTTTAATGTGGCTCTCATTATGATACTGAGCTATTTATGATTAATGGCCACAGTAATTATATAATCACTAGCAGCGCCCCGCGGTTTCACCCACATAAGTGTCTATCCCGTGGGAATATAGGTATAAAAAGTATCCTATGTGTTACATAAACTATATTTTGCTCAAGTTTCATCAAAATCCTTTCAGTAGTTTATGTTTGAAAGAATAACAAACATCCACCCATACATCCTCACAAACTTTCGCGTTTATAATTTTAAGTAGGAGTAGGATAGTAGGAAGTAGGATAGCAGGATTAGTAGGATGGTAAATCCAAGAAATGTCACTAAAGCAAAATTACTTTGTCAGTTATGCTTTCTAGAGATATATAATCCTTCTTTAGGTATAAAGTAGCCATCAGGTTTAGTTTATTACTACCTCATTACTTAGAGAGAAGAGGAGTACTTAAGGATTGTAGGAGGCCTGCAGTTTCTGCCTTATGGGAATAAGGCGTGAGTTTATGTATGTGTGCATTTATTTCAATTAAACCATTTACAGGCACTTTTGAATTGTCAAAATTAAACAGTTGGTTAGTTAGTCAGAATTTCAGAAAGTTGAAGCTAGTTGCCCATTCCAAAACATAGATCTCTATGGAGAAGAACGGGCAAGAAACTCCAAGGACACTCTTTTAAGTCAAGATATTACAAAATCCTGGGTACATTATTCTTGTTGGTAAAAAAAAACAAATGAAGAAACAATTCAAAATATAATATTAAAAATTTACACCTTACATTACATTACTATTGGAAAAGCTTCAAGGCCCTAAAAACCCCATTAATGGTTAAGTGCTCCACAAGTGATAGGCGCTCCACACACTGTACCGCGCTCTGCCGCGGTGAGCAGATAACGCGCGGGCCCGCGCGTGATTTTTTACATACAAATTCAACTCCCGCGCGTGATTTTTTGATTCTTTGATGGCACAGTGATTCCGTTTAGCTCTGACGTCAAGGATCTGGGTTTGCATATTGACACTTGCCTTGACTGGGGGAAGCAGGTCGCGATTGTGAGCAAGAAGGTCATTGGAACGTTGCGGTCGCTCTATCGGTTGAAAAATATTCTCCCATCCCACATTAAGGCAATGCTTGTACAGTCCCTTATCTTCCCCATAATTGACTATGGTGATGTGTGCTACTATGACCTGAATGCAGATCTCCTCAATAAACTTGACCGACTTCTAAATAGCTGCATTCGATTCGTTTTCAATCTTCGCAAGTATGATCATGTATCCGCACATCGAGCGCTTTTAAAGTGTATACCTATCCGGCAGCGCAGAGCGTTGAGGGCTTTGACAACCCTGTTTTCTCTTCTTCACAAACCCACTTCTCCTTCTTATCTGACTTCTCTTTGTCAATATTTATGCTCTGCACACAGCAAGAATCTTCGGTCCGAGAATAATCGTCTTCTTCGTTGTCCTTCTCATCGTTCTGGTTTTATAAAGTCTTCTTTCTTTGTCCAGGCGGTTTTCCTTTGGAATGCGCTCCCTCAGAATATCAGGACGGTAACCAATCGGTTCACGTTTAAAGTGAAAGCTCGAGAACACATACACAAGAAGTTGGCAGATTCGTCTCAGAACTAAGTTGTTGTAGGGTTTCTTATTTATGTCTCACTAGCTGCGCCCCGCGGTTTCACCCGCGTAAATGTCGATCCCGTGGGAATATCGGGATAAAAAGTAGCCTATATCTTAATCCAGGGTCTCAGCTACCTCTATATAAAATTTTATCAAAATTGGTCCAGCCGTTTGAGCGTGAAGAAGTAACAAACATATAAACACACACACTCACAAACTTTCCCCTTTATAATATTAGTGTGATGTCTCATAACTATTTTTTTTTAAGTACTTATAATATATATATTGTTGTACATATGTATGTATAGGTATATGTATTTATTCTTATATATTAGCTATAAATATTTTTTTTCTTTCTGTTATTGCACCTACTGTGTATTGTCTCTGCATCACCCTAAGGTAGACTGGTAGAAAATGCCCAAGGCATTAAGTCCGCCTTTGTACAGTTTTTACGTAAATGCATATACAAAATCGCGCGCGGGCGCGTTATCTGCTCACCGCGGCCAGTGTGTGGAGCGCCTTAGATAGCATAATAATGTTTATTCAAATTTGATGGGTTTCCATTAATAATTGTATTGTCATTCTTGTGTTATCAGGCATCAATAACCATTAGTCGAGTGGAGCAGTACTTGTCAAACCATCCAAATATCACTGTAATTGATCCATTGGACAATGTGAGGATTCTACTCAATAGGTACGTATATTTTAAAATTAGGTTTAATAGTTTCCATTACTAAAACTGTTTTAAGTTCTCATTAAACAAGTGAGAAATTTACAACAGATGGGTATGTATTGTCGGCCTCGTAATTTCTTTACCACCGTAAGGTTGAATTGAATGTCACTTTCACGTCATAAAACTACAAGGTCTATTTGTCTATGTGACAGTTAGGGGGTATCTATGTAGAACGCTGGTAACCGACGTCGACAAGAGCTGGTTATCAACGCGGACCGGCGCCGACATACCAGATGGGAACTTGTCAGACTTTAAATCAGCGACGGCTCCCGCTGATTTCGCAGAAAGTATGAAAACTGCCTGCGCCGACAAGTGTTGGCATATCGGCGCCGGTATTTTCCTTTAGATATTTTCAACCTTGGTGAAGTTCAATTTACTGGTTTTTTGTCAAAAGTGGTAAAGCGGTAACGAGGTCGACTACACTACGAAATTACAAATACAATTTAGCTGTATACTTAGTTAAATTACTTGCAAATAAATACAATGTACCTAAGTATATTAAAATTCTAGACAATCTTGCCATAGCTTAAAAGCAATTTCAGAGATGGACACAATCTATAGTATAGATGGACATGAAAATCGTGATAGTACTCATATACTTCCTAACGAAACAAAGTAGCTGTCTAACTATTTATAGAATTGAACATTGAACTTTTAATATACAATAGGTACATTGGGGCCTTATAGGGATCTTCAAAAGTCATCATTGTTCCTGTTGGAGACAGAGGTGGAGCTATACAGGACGTATAGCGTCATCCCTTTTCAACATCGGAAAAGCACTAACACTTCCCTATATAGGCTCAGATATACTCCACTAATATTTTTCCTTATATTATTTCCAGGTACTGTTACTACACAATACTGAACGATGAGCCATCACTACACAAGCAAGGGATATTCACGCCGTCATTTGCAGAGTTTACCACAACCAACATAGAAATGAACATAGAGATTATGAGGCAGAGGGGTGTCAGGTTCCCTGTTATCTGCAAGCCGACTATAGCCCATGGGTCTAAGTCTGCGCATGACATGATCGTCATATTCAATGAGAAAGGACTACATGTGTGCAAGCCACCTTGTGTTGTTCAAAGCTTCGTCAACCACAATGCAGTACTACATAAAGTATTCCTAATAGGAGATAGGTCAGTATCTTATCTAATTAATTAATATTCAAATGCCAGTTAAATTATTTTTTTTAATCATGGTCATGACTCATTAAATGCCTTAACACTGATGTTCTACTTCGAAGGGGCTTGTGGCTAAGTAATAACAGCCGCACAGTTCGATCGATTAGGTTTAGCTACGCTTGCCGCGGTTGGTCCGTGGATGGGTGACCATCTTTACATACCAGGACCCCTCCGTGCCTCGCAAAGCACGTTAAGACGGTGGTCCCGGCTGTTATTTGAGGATCTTTGACAGTCGTTACGGGTCGTCAGAAGCCCGAAAATTTGACAACCAGTCTTAACAATGGGTATCGTTTACCCAGTAACTGGGCTGTGGAGGTCAGATAGGCAATCGCTCCATGTAAAATGCTAGTATTCAGCTGCATCCGGTTAGACTGGAAGCCGACCCCAACATAGTTGGGAAAAGCCTAGGCTGATGATGACTGTTGTTAAACTTCAGTATTGAAAACGTCAAAGATTAATTTAATTAAGTATCTTGTTTTCCCAATATTGGCTCCGTCAGCGAACGGTATTCGCGTTGCTGAATTTGCCAAACAAATCTAAAAAACTAGTAAGTATATTTTCTCGTGTTATTTTTGCCATCGACGCGCTATGAAGAAGAACTGCGCCCAATTTTGAAAAAAATTCTAACATTATGTTTACAAATAAACATTTATGTCACTTCTACATTTATAAGGGATTATTTATGTCGTTTGTCTTAAACATTGTGCAACTCAATAATGTTCGAAATTAATTATTTGTTCCTTTAGTTACCAAATAAAATTAAAAATGTATTCCGTTTCATTCCAGGTATCACATTTGCGAGCGCCCAAGCCTGAAGAACTTCTATGCATCAGAAGATTTAGAACCAATTTACTATAGCACGGGAGAAGTTTGTAAAGCAGATAGTCAGTCCACACTCTCGATCCTAGACCCTCACGATAATAGCGATATCACAATGACACTCAATGAGGATAAAATTAAAACTATCTTAAGGATACTACGAAAGAGGATTGGCCTACTCCTAGCTGGCTTCGATGTTGTCATAGACAATGTCACTGGCGGACATGCAGTCATAGACATTAACGTCTATCCAAGCTATGATAACTTCCCCAACTTCTTTGAGCATCTCTTAGATTCCATAGAGGAGGCTGAGAGTAGGAACACGAACAAAGTTTACACAAATGGAGATTGTAATGGCGCCTATGAGGAAGAATACCTAAGCCATAAAATAAATGGTTTAATAAATGTTGGAATGGATCCAATAAAATTTGGTGTAACTGGTATGAATATTAATTGATACGATTTTCAATGTGTTGAACACAAAATGTGTGTATTGTTATTGGATATAATTGATTGCTTCAATGAGTCATAGATGTGTAAGGTATTGTTATCACTCGTTTTAATGTTATGCGAATAATTATTTTTCTACACATCTGTAATGTTATGTTTTATGCACGCTTATAGTTCGTAATTATTCAGATTGTTATTATTTTAATTTAATTTTCTTTACTAGGTTTACCTAGTGAATAGAAAATGTTTAGGAGATACTCATTTTAACTGGCAACTTTTTTCGAATTCGAATACTTTTGGTTTAAGCAAGAAAATAAATCTTATCTTTCCACATGGTACAAACATAGATTTTTATTTTCTATTTCCAAAATTGCAAAAGGTTCTTTTTAAAACCATTATATTATACCCCTGAACATTTTCTTAGACATTTACAAGCACTGTGTATAGTTGTGTAAATAAATGGTCTGTCGAATATATATGATTACATGTCCCAAATTAGTAGATTGATTGTAGTTTTAATTATTTCATTGCAAGTTGTAGAAAATAATTTAAGATAAAATAATTATTGATAATGTCAAGGAAACACATTTATTCGACGGACCTTAAGCGAATATTTTGCATCACTTCATTGTTTCGTGATCTGAAAAGTGTATAGATGGCAGCACTGCACTACTGAAATATGCTTTTTACCAAAGCAATCACAATCGGGAATAAGCAGAAAGAAAAGTTTGTGAATGTGTTAGAGTTAACTAATAGTTATTTATGCAACTGTTGTTTAATAAGGGGTATTAAAACACGAAAGTGGGTTTATCACAGGAGTGTTTTAATACCTAATTATGTACAGTTGCATACAAGACTTTATCTACACACATGATATGAATCCTCTATAAAAGGTTCTGAAACAGTTTTTTGCAATACTAATATGGAACAAAAATGGCGGCCGGCGGGATACGATGCGAATTCGAATAACCTATGAGTTCTTTTTTTAAATTACGGCGCTGTGGTAGTGAAACGCTCGTGCATGACAATGATTTTTTTTTGAAAACGTGTTGCATAATGAAATATAGTACAACATACACTCGTTTGGATGATATTATGGTTACTATTATATACACTGGTTGTTTTAATGTTGGCAATAAGCTAACTGTTTCAGAAACTATTATAGAGGATTTATAGCATGGGTGTAGATAAAATACATAAGAGATATCTATTTAAGATAAGGAAACAGTTTTTGACTCTATTTATGCTCAATTTACTGTATACTTCGGAGTTTGTGATTTTAACGTCTTCAATGTGAATTTCTAATGTAGATATGTTCGTCTACCCAACTATACAATGATATATTTCAACTTTTAGTGCCTAAACAAACACAGTAATATAATCCCACTGTGTACTATAATTACGTCACGTTATATTTGTATGTTAAATTTGAAGTTTCGGATTTCATTGTATATTCCATTGTATATTGGCATTTCTATTTGCATTCCATCATAAATTGTAATATGAAGCCATCGCTATTTTTTATTTTATGCATTCATAAGCTTTTGCACACATCAGCAATCTCTCGACAAAAGATAAATTATTAAGAACGCAAAAAGTTAGTTATCATTGCTTTTGTGATACATGCTTTAAGTCCCTTAGGGCTGATTTTACCAAAGTCTGATATCTTTTATCCTTGGAATAAAATTGACGTCTGACAGTTATAGTTTAGTAAAACTGTTTATAAAATTATTATTGATATTGATGAAACTTATTCTAGGTATAAAAGTTTGGTAAAATTCGTCCTTAGCCATTGGCCGATGTGGACTTCCTCCATTAATATTATTTTTACGCAAATTATTTAAAGTTTTGATGGAAACGTAGTATTTAACACAATTATTTAAGTGTCTACACTATATTGTTACGTATATTATAATATGGTCCATATGTATTGAGAACCAGAATCGTTTATACATATAATTGCTTTACGATATATTATGTACCAACAGTACGGGCTTAAGACTGATATAGTCATTTAATTAATCAAATAGGTATTATCGCACATACGCTTACAAAACGGAATTGAATTTCAGTAGATTAGTCAAGTTAATAGAGAGAGAAATAATATTTCGTATAGGTATGAAACTCGGAAGGCGTCCATAATCTCGCCATTACCCTACTGTTTTTGGGCATATGTACCGGGTAAAATCTCGATTGGTTGTATGCTCCGTACTTTTCGAACGCGTTCAAAGTCTTACTATAACCCTATAGGGTTATAGCATTATTTTGACGCGCGCGTTTGAGATTATACCCAGCACATACGTCTTTTCGTACTCTTCGAAAGCTTCAAAATTACCCTGAGGCGCCCGGAAACAGTGGAGGGGTTTCGGGCGTATCAGGGTACAATCTTGACAGGTTAAAGGTTACCTACGCTTTTGAACGCGTTCGAAATTGCGCTTATAGCCAAAAGCCCGCTGTAGCTTCTATACGATGTATTATTTTACTATGGTCAAGTTAAAAGAATAGGTAATACGGGCTGGTGTCCGCAACTTCACGACTATGCGCGTATTTTGCGTAAGTTAAAAGAAATAAGTAAGTGGTATGTTGTTCTCTGAACTTTGATGACTTCTTATATAGATTTAGAGCCAAATGTATAATCACAAGTTAAGTAATCTGTGTTAGTTAGAAAAAATATGTAACTTGGCCACTTCTAGGAAATATTAGTGAACTCTCTGTGTGACCCTGTTTTGAACGGTACATGTGCTCTGCCGCGCTGCTTTGAAATAGACGCATTTTGCCTTTAGTTCAATTAAATTTGAAAAAACGTGTTTAGCTGTATTGTCTCCAAATTAAAGATAGGTAAGAAACATACTTGACCACAGAGCACGGAGACGTCTCGGCGGTCGCTACTAAAGCAAGAAGCAATATAATTCTATAAGCTTCTTGTACTAGAGGCGGCATTGTCAACACTTTCCATACAAACCAAGCGTGTCAGTCGGTGCCACCATTTACTCCAGTGGTTTACTCGCCCTACCACACAAATGACGTTAAGAAACTGACATCTTTGACTGGTGGCTCATGACAGAAGTGATCCGCAGTTTTGGCGCCACCAATATTATTTGTATTGCCGTCAGCACGGCAGCGGCGATTCCGTGCATAGACCGTACCGATGATAACGTAGATTTTTGAAAATATTCGTTACATAGCTCGTACGTGGCTCGCCCGTGCCTCGTATAGGCTATGGCGTACATAGGTCAATTTTTTTAAATATACAAAATATTTATTGGATTAGACTATTTTAATTTGCCTTTCTGCAGTAATAGTTGTAATAAGTAATTTTTAATAGAGCAGCGTAACACACTATCAACCACAATCCGAATCATTTTGAAGGATATTGCTAATCCATTGCTTCACATGTTCGAAAAATTAGTCTGCTGAACAACGTAAATAACGCAATGAATGTTGTTGAACTGTCAATGAAAATGAAAGGTATTGCTGCTGTTAGTGTGTTATGAAATTACCCCGCTGGCTTAGTTTATTGCTTCTTTATGTGGACATGTACCTTTATGTTTGTGAATAGAATAAGCTTTAATGAATAAGAGATAATTATCAATTGTGATTGTTACTGAATTAAATAGTTCCTGGTTTTGAAATGCTACCTTTTTTCGAAGAGGGTTATATGGGTGAGAAAAGTAAGGATTATTAGATTCGTTTTGCGCATTTTAGCAGCACTTTATTTTTACATGCATTAAAAAATAGAATAGTAAAATTATATACTTCACATACGTGTATTTTATACTAAGTATGTAATTGAAGTGGTCCTGAATTTTATATTATCTATATAAGTGAGGTGTCAATCTGATGATTAGGCCTGTGAAAAAAAAATGTTAAAAAAAATAATTGTTATTTACGGATAAATAAACTTCATACTCTGTAATTAGTATGCTAGATGTAAAAAAATTTGATTAAGCTGTTTTTGAACTACACGATTGGTGAACCATTCCATAAATCAAGTTTATCAAAAATGTATTATTTTGATTAAGGCTGATTTCTAAATTTATGTTGTGAACTGTTGTTATATTATCTTATTTTTATAGCATGGAATATATTAAGGCCTGTATTGACAAGAGAATATGTTAAGAACCCTTCTGCAATAAATGTTTTAAAGATTCAAGGCGAGTTCGAGGTCCAATTTGATTAGCTACGATTTGCGTGAAAAGGAAAGTTGATAAACGTTAAGATGATCAAATTATTTAAAG
The DNA here is from genome assembly GCA_945859645.1 of Amphipoea oculea. Lineage (NCBI taxonomy): Eukaryota > Metazoa > Arthropoda > Insecta > Lepidoptera > Noctuidae > Amphipoea > Amphipoea oculea. The sequence goes on from OX243874.1 coordinate 9,188,324, forward strand.
AATTTGTCAATGTTCTGCACTTTTTTGATAAGACCAAGCCTTTTTACATAGGTAGGTAATAGTTATTTATCGATTTTTTATTGCAATACAGGCCGTATTATTATTCCACTTCTATTCTGTCCGTAAATTTTTAGCAAACCAATTTATCATGAAAACCGACATATGTGAAGCCTCTGAACTTTGATATTCTTATAAATTGAATCGTCGGAATAGAGATCTTTCGATAACCTAACGGGCTTCTTTGAATTGCTTGGGTAAACGTTTCAAAGTTTCTCAATGCATTGACGAAGAGTTATTCGGAAAATGCCTACAGAAATAACAAGAAGTATTTTCCGCTAATAGGATTGGTACGAGTATGCACCCTTGGGACATCCCTGTGCAAATTTCGAATGGTTCTGATATAATACTGTTGAACATTACTGCTTACTTTATTATTTTGTGGCAACAACTCATTACTTTTAGCTACTTCAAAGATTATCCCATCTTTTTTACGCTTCAAATTACAACTGCTTCCTTGTTGACCATATCAAAAGCTTTACTGAGATTTCTAAAAAGGTCATATTAATATGCGTTTTGCTCTTGAGTCTTGACAGTGCACTAGATTTATTCGTAGGTTGTGGTGGTCCTGCTTACTCCATTAAGAATATGGTCATGTCATCTTGTCAATGTATGCAAATGCAGTATATGTCTTATATTTAAATACTCATTTATATTACATATATTTATCGAGTACTGGTAAGTAGAGAGGAACCAGTACCATAAGCTGTTCGTTTAAGTGAGCAACGGGTCAATGGCAAATACTTGTTTATATATATTAAAAGGCGTAACCCGAGCCCTAGCTTCTCTCCTACACTGTTTATGAAGTTGATTACTTAGTGAAAGTCGAAGTGCCTGACTATACCTAGGTAGTAACAACGAATGGGTATAATTAGGAGGTGAAAGTTTACTACTAAGCCTATTCCCTTTTCTGTTCACCTGAGCGAAACAAAGGAACATTTCAAGATTTATAAACTCTTATCTGTTTAGCTGTTTGTTAAGACGAGTAGAAAGTAATAATACCGTGTGCAACTGTGCAAATTAGTTCTAATATAAGAATATCAAACGTTAAGAGAACTATTGCATTCCAAGATCTTCCGATGTATAAAGAAACCGTAATTTGTAACAATATTCATAGCAATTCGTAATATAAACACCTGATGCCAATACAAACGCTGTTTTAAATCAATCTGACATAAAATATTGAACTTAATAACACCATTTCTTAGTTAAAATCCCACGTAAGAGCACAATAACGGTCGTGTTCGGTTAACGTAACCATAAAGGCGGTAATTGTTAATTCGACACAGTTCTGTACATAAATCACATCTAGTTGCAGCTAGAGAGGCGAATCTGCTGTACAATTTATTATACATTACCGTACGCAATCCCGGCCCGTGTACACAGGCCGCTTCGTCGCATTCAAAACACAGGAAGCGATTCTAGATCGCAAATTCAATGTCATTAGCGTCCGCTACGAAACATTTCAAACTAGATAGAGAAGGTAATATCCTATTTTGTTGTTCTATTCTTACACATTTGAATAAACGAATGTAGTAGCGAGATTATGAAATTTTCAATATTTATTCGTGTTTAATATTCTGAAGTCCTATTTCCTTTGGTTTATGTAAATAATGATCTTAGCTAGCTTACTGTCAAGAATTTATCTTATAAAATAAATTCAGCTAATTTATTCGTTGTCTCTGTTAAATAATGTTTTGTTTAACATAAAAACCCAGTGCTTTCTATTTTCAAAATGGTAGTGGATATTTTAACAACTATCTCTTAAAAAAGGGAATTCGGAGCATCATTACTCATTGATAATATGATTATTTGATGTAGAAGATCTAACATACGGCCACTGGTCGGTGCATGTTAAAAAGGTTGTTAGCGAAAAATTGGAGGCTTCAGCCTTGTAATTGCAGCGTTGTTGTTTTGAATTGCGATTCAGTCAGCTGTCGGCACATGCGGACAAAGCACGCGCGACGTGCGCGCAGGCCGGTTCGCCTCCGCCGCACTTTTCGCGCGTATCCAAATAATTCCGAGCGAATTTTACGCCTTGCACTTCTTTGTTTTTTTACATAAAATACCTATCGTGTGTGATTAGTTGATTACTTTTAATTGTGTTTTTAAATGTGCTTTGGATTTAACGGTGAATAGTTGTTAGTGAGTGTTGTGCGATTATGATCTGTTCAATCACTATTGTCCGGTATCGCATTGTGTTGCTAACTACCCGCCAATCTGTCAGTTAATCGACCTAAGTGACGCGTGTAATCGAAAGCACTAATTAACGAATCTGTGTCAAAGGTGTTGTGTGGATAAAACGGAAGTGTTTGGACGTTAAAACGTGTTTCATCGGACGGAGGTAAGTCGGGCATCATGTTATTGATTGGACATAGTAAATATCTATGTTTTTACTATAAGAAACGAGGAAACGAGTTGGTCACATAATACGTCTATAAAACAAGTTATCTTTTACTTTTATAAATTCCAACACTCTATAGAGTTGTGAAAAGCTTAATGAAATCAAAATCTCGTGCGAAATATTAGACCGAATTTTTAATGAAGAGAAATTTTGACGTGTTAAAAGATATATCAAAGAAAGTTACAATGATCCATGGTCTAAAAATTCTTGGGCCCAGCATGCTCAGGTAGATAGTGTATTGGAAAATAATCTGTAATTTAGAAACATTTGAGGACAATAAAACACGTGAGAACTTAAATAATTGTGTACGAATACGAATATGCAAATCAGAGCGTTAAAAAGAATATTTTACTTGTTAGTGCGCCTCTACCTAGTTTGAATTTTATTTAACTTTTACGACCATTAAATATCAATACTTTTACAACTTCAGTTTATTGGACTACGTAATTTTATAATTATGTAGTGCCTTCCTACATACTCCGGTTAAGACGAAATGGTTTTGCTCATTCAATAAAACTTTTGTCCTGACACATAGGTTTTGGAAATTTCGCTTGGCACTTACTACGCTACGTCTTGGCTCTGAATAACTGTACTGAATTTAGTCATTTTCTCCAAAGGACGCTAAGGACTAGTTACTAATTATCTCTTTTCAGGGTATGCCGAAGGCGTTCTACCTTCGTGCTGCGATAAGCTCTGCGAAAATTTTTGGAATACGAAACAGAAATAATAAGACTCCTTAGGTGTTACGATTCTCGCGGATATAGGCCGTATTATTTGGCCAATTTCAGATGTACGTACCCAGAACACAATTCTTTCATAGATTCTCTCGTTCACAGTTTTCCATGTCGTGTCAAGTGCGACCATTGATCGCGTCATCGAAATCCACGATCGTCAGTGCTGTGGCATTGTCTGCTGTGTCCAGAATCACCGGCAACTTGCAGAACGAATTCCGAATTGGTCTCGCCCGAGTTCCCGCGACCTTCGACTACGTATCGTTGCAGAATCGAATCGTCTTGTGGTAACTGTAAAACTAGTTTGGCTGTTCGTTTCTGTAATAGGATCGGACGCGTTCCGGACAGTTGGGACTTTTTCTATGCTTTTTCTAAAGCACTTGTGTACATAGAAGAAGCGGATGGCGCTTGAGTGTCGTCGAGACTTCAAGAGCAGATTCAATCTTGCATCCGCCCTCATTTAATTGTTGATCATGTTTTCGTTCTAATAGGCTCTTTAAGAATATTATCATAAGAAGGGCATAAGAGTTCAGGGGGAATAGAACTGTGGCCTAAAGTCCAAATATTTTTGGTTTCGGTTCTGGAAACGAAGAGTCGATTCAGAAACCCGATTCTTCGTTTTCGTATTGTAAATACATTTATTAATAATTGGTATTTTTTTTCAATATATTTAATTGGTAATAAATACACAAGCAATGTTGTTAAATAGTGCAGAAACAGCAGCGTGCATAGATCATAATATCCATAATATCATCCATATTTTCAGATTCTAGGATAAATATTGATACCCACTCGAGCCGGGTACGTATTTATACAGAAAACACGCGAAAGATCAACGAACTGTGAAGTTATTTTGTAGGTGTACTTGTGCACATTATTCTGTCGTCGTTGCGGTGTCGGGTGCGATGAACCAATATCATTTGCTATCGGCATCTACGTCGCATAAATCTATCCCATTGCGAATGAAATGCATATGAATTTTGTAATAAGCAGCACGTTTGTAACTTTAGTTTCATGGCCAATGCGCGTATCTTCAAGCACTTTAAATCGATTGTTGATGCTGGCTGGTAAGAAGTAAACCGATAGTACGCAAGCAATTTCTTTAACCATTTTATGTTCTCTTACAAAGTTAACCCTCGAAATACTACCCTAACTTAGTTGCAAAGAGCCTCATCCATATAAATGTCGTTTAATAGAAAACATGAAGTCGGTTAAAAATAATGTGATTTATGATTCATAATTATCAACATTTAGCAGCAGCTAACCTAAGTACGTACGACATAATACTACGTTTAAATTATTGTAAAAATATGATAATTTAACCAGAGTAGTAGTAGTAGGAATTCGGATAGATCTTAAAATGATTTTCATAGATAAATAAAGATTGATAGTAAACAAGGTGTAGCGTGGGCGTTTTAATGGTGTAGGCTTCGTGTCTCAGAGGCGCCTTTCAGGTTGGTTCTTTGGTAAACTGTTAGGTGCCTGCGAAGTACTTTCGAGGGAGTAAATATTGACAAAGCTCGTCGGTAGCGCGGAGATGACGAATCGTTTGGCGAAAATAAAATATTTGCCGTTGTTCGCGAGGAAAATATTATGTTATTTGTACGTGCATGTACGTCCGATACACATCTGTATCGTGCACAATACTCACGTCTTCGCCCGAACTTCCGCAACTTTTTAATTGGACGTTATAAATCTGTTGTAGATTTTTGATCAAGGCCTATCGTGGGGAGGTGAATGTACTTACCTACTTCCTTATTCGCTATAATTATTCAAATATTCTGCATAATAATTAATCATCGCAGTAATTTCGCATTTAAAAAGATACGGTAATTAATATTTTCTAACAGCTTTTTCACGTTCAGCGACGCTCTATATTATGTAAAAGTTTTTCATGATTTTTGTTCCACTATTTAGTGTGGACAAGGCTGTAGACAGGTCAAGGTTGCTTGGCTGTAAACCATTTTGACACGAGATGGGCACATGTCATAAACTCCAAACCCTTGAGACAGACACTCTGTGTGTGACATATGAAAAGTTTTAATGTAAAAGATTCGTAAACTGCTAAAGTTTCTTCATGATGAGTAACCTAAGATTGAGAAGTTTTTATGACCACCGGAAAACTACAGTAAAATTACTGTCAGATTCTCGTAATTTTTTTTTATCATCAATTTAAAGCTATAAGTAATAGAGAAAACCTAACTACGCATTTTCCCAAACTTTTCATTTATCAAGTCTTTTTTTTTGTGGATGGGCAATCATCAAATGACCCCTCCCGCTCTGACTAAAACCTACCCGTGTTCCTTCCTTAGCCCTTTAAGTTCCGGGGTAGCGTAACCCTTTCAGACACCTTCCCGCACGCCAACAGTCTATCAGAAGAAGTCTATCAGTAGCGTTAGGCGTGTAAAGCCGAATATATATTTTTAAAATGTGGTTATTCTTAAACTTGTTACAGGTTTTTCCAATTGAAACATATAGGAGACTGTGAAAGTCAATTTTGTTATTAGTTATGGTACAGACGCCAGCACATCAACCTACCCGAAACTGTCACATTTTCCCAATGAACTTTGAACCTTATGCTTAAGTGATAAAGTTGAAAATCTATTAAAGAAATTTGACAGATTGTAGTAGGTTGATGTGCTGACGTCTGTACCTAAACATAATCAGCCTATAATGTTCCCACTGCTGGGACACAGGCCTCCTCTCAGTGAGAGGGAGTGGGCCGTAATCCACCACGCGGGCCCAGTGCGGGTTGGCAGATGTCACATGTCTTCGAATTTTTGGTTCTGGGACATGCCGGTTTCCTTACGATGTTTTCCTTCACCGTTTTGAGAGCAGTGGTGATGAAATAATTTACACAAAGTAAAGCGCCTGTCTGGATTCGAACCTACGACCTACAACTCGTAAGTCGCGGCCGTTACCACTTGGCCACCACTGCTCATGGTACCTAAACATTGCACATTATTCATGCAAAGAACTTTTATTTGATTCTGCGGGAAGTCTATATTTGACTCTATATCGTGCAGTACTCGATAAGGGATATAAAGTTCAGTTCCGATACCGAGGCAGTTTTGAAACTCGCTCGTAAGTGCCATGAAAGTTGTTATAGCGTTGAGCTTCTGTTTACGCCTCGGCTGCCAAATCGAAATTTTGCTCAATAATTGCATCAACTTTCGCCTTTTGTTTGCTTGGGCTTGCGGTTTATTGATGGGATTTTCATTAGTTGTTTCTGTGAGGGCGCAACTATTTTAAGCGTTTCTGTTCAGTTCTATTTCTGTGACAGTCTTTGTGCTTCCAAGATAGGGTTGATTTATGTTTAATCCCAGGATGTTGGAGTAGTAAACATCAAATACTTATGAATAAAATAAATGTAGTTTATAGAATAGAATAGAATACTCTTTATTATGTACACCATATAAATGAGTAGAGTGTGTGAGTGAGAGAGAGTGAGTGAGTAGTTTATGAGCAAATTAAGATTGTCTATGATACTCGTAAAACTGTCATATCACTGTTTTAAGGCTTACCGTACAATAAACGTTGTTAAATTATCTATTTGAGTTTATAATTACTTTTCCACAACCTACCCAAGTTTACAATTTACATAATTTTCTCTAAGTATACCTATTATCTACCTACACTGCCTGCAGAGTTCTGCACTCTTCCAATTTCTATGGAACAGAACGTTAGCAAAGACTCTTCAAACCCCAAAATAACTCACATAAATGACTAAAGCTTCATAATTATGAATGAATTTTCATTTCTCGAGTTGTGCCTGCTACGACAAATGATTACGCGTGGTGGCAGATTAGTTCGCAGACTGTTACTTAATGATGATGGAGTCGCCTCGTCTTTGTGTAACAGAAGACACACGATACGTGTGTGTCTGCGTGTCTGTCGTGTGTCGGTAGTTCGGTACATGTAGATTACCGTTCACGAGAGCGCCATATCGGGTGTTTGCGCCTCCGCCGGCGGCCAATTGAGTAATGTTTGAACAATATGTAGGTTCTGCGCCAGTAATGTTGTAGTTTTAAATCTAAGATGGCGCCTATGTATTATTTACTTGTTTCGACACAGCCAAAAGGCAAACATAATGGCCAATCTAACATATGTAGATCAAGAAACAGGTAATTTTTCGGTCCAAAGCCATAGCCATAGGTCTGTCTTGACTAATTGATATGGTCGTTGGTGCAAATTCCAGAAAGTTGGTAATGAGTTTGAGATGTGTCGTGAGATAACCTTATAAGCTCCATCAAAAGAGAGGGGTCGAAATGAGGACTGGATAAAAAGAAAACGAAAATGTGGGTACTTCTATAATTAATGTTCTAGTTGTGCGACGTTCTGTATAATTTCATATCGAAAATAATATCCAATCATGAAGAAAAATAGCACGAGCTTCGAAACAGACACGTATCTACTTATTATTTATTACAGTTGGTAGAACTCAGTTTTCTCTGATGATCGTAATTTATCACAATCTGATGCAAGGATGAAAAGATCACGTTTAGTCCGATGATTACGGCTGTGTACAGCTAAGAATAATTTGCAATCGTTAACAATAATATGAGACTCTGACTTCAAATAATTATTATAAATTCAACTCAATTTCACGCCCTCCGCGGCTCTACAGCCTTTATGTGGAAACCATTAAATGAAAGCTACTATTGGTCTTATAAGTCAAAGATATCCATGAAGGTATAGGTATCTATCACGAGGATTTAAGAAGTAAAACGGACCTACTTACCTAAGGACCAAAATACAGAGAACCTTCAGTATCTAGATATCTAAGTACATACCTTCATAACTAATGCACAATTTTATTACACAAGCTCATGCATATTAACGAATACCAAAAATACACTCTTATCTAAAAATCTTATTAGAAGACTAAAGGAAAACATGATAAGAATCGTATCTATTAGGTAGGGTTGGGTCCAGTAGTTATATACTCGTTATGTTTTCTGAGAGCCAAGATATTCCTAAAGTAGGAGCAACATTGCCGGGTAAGTAATCCTCAGTAATTTATTCGAGACATCCCCCGGCAATTATGCTGTAATATTTAGATGTGCTTTAGGGATCCGCCGGATCAAAGAAGGAATTACAAAATGTTGCTCTATTATTTATTCTTCTTTGTAAGAATCTTTCGATGCGCCTTTAATTTTACGTAGCGCCTCGTAGCTCTGATCGTAGCTAAATCAGATTAAGAACTATTTTGTTAATAATAGTACATTATGATACATGTGTGCTATGTTGATCATTAAACTCGAGGCGGTATTATTCGCGCGAGCCGTAGGCGAGCGCGATAAGGTAGCCGAGAGTTTAATTATCAATGCACACGCGTATCATACGACGTTTTTCAACACACTTGTGAGGAAAAAAACAGACTTGTATTGTTAAATATTAACTTGTATGGATAATGGCGGGCTTGGTTTGTCAATTTGTCATTCCCCGCGCCGCGCTGACGTGCGCGCGCAGGTTTACCCATAGAGTAACACCTGCGCGCGCATTGCTAGCACGGCGCGCATTTATTTACTTAAAGGCAAAGACAATACCGATATACAGCCTATAGAAAAAATATAATAAACACAAAATAATGTTAAGACTGATCGTAGTGTTGTCGTATGTCAAATTGTAGTTTAGTTAGTATGGAATTAGAAAGTACTATTTGCATAGAGAAATATACATTAATTCAGTGAGAATCCGCAATAATAGAACGCCAGTGGTCTTTTCCGTTTGGTTACGGGAGGGACGACGGAAAATTATAAGGTGCATCCAGACAGAGCGAGCCATGCGCCGCAAGTGCTTTTTTTTGTATGTTAGATGCCTCAGCCTGAGGCAACCATATATATAAAAAAATCGTTTGCGGCACATGCCTCGCTATGTGTGGATGCACCCTTAGGTGAATGCGCAGTGGTAGACCGCGAAATTTAATTTTTTTTTAAGTTTTTTACAATTCGCAGGTCAGTATCAGGTTGTATCTTGATCAAAATGTATATTTATATAATAGATCAAAATGTATATGTATTTAAAGAATTATAGTCATTAGAATCATTAATATAGATTTGTTCCCTAAGAACTTTTCCATAAGAGATTTGTTCTTATGGAACAAATCTAACTTAGAAAGATGTATTTAATGATTCTAATGATTATAATTCTGTAAATACGTATCTGTTATAGTCGCGAATCATATTTTGATCAAGATACAACCTGACACTGACCTGAAAATTGCAAAAAACGTTAGAAAAATTTAATTTCGTGGGCTACAACTGCGCATTCATCTTAACGTAAATATATTTTAGTTCATCTTGGGACCAAGGACAATTCAGACTATTTAAAAAAAAAAGTAAAATATGGCTCGCGGATTCTTTTTGGCATGAAGTCTCTTTGAAGAGATTAAAAAAAAAAACGCAATTCTTCGACCTCCGACTAGTAAATTAAATAGTTATCTGTGGAAATAAAGCACAAGTACCGTAACGTAAAGAAAAAGCACGCGTTTGTAATACACTGCATTATGGATCTAAAAGCTGTGCATTAAGAGCCATTTTACGAGCAAGTGTGTTGAAAAAGAAGTTAAAAAAACTGGTCTAGAATTCTAATTAACAGTTCGGATCACCTATTAATAAAAAAAAAGACGGATTGCACTCCGGGAGTGCCGGCAGAAGTGAAAACTTGAATATTAACGTTGAAATAAATCAATTATTAATTTAAAAAGCTAACAATCTTAAAATAATAATATGTACAAGTATATAAAAAGGGAAAATCCACCACCACCACCAACACCACCACCACCACCACCATCACCGCCAGCACCACCACCACCATCACCACCACCACCACCACCATCACCATCACCACCACCACCACCACCTTCACCACCACCACCATCACCACCACCACCACCAACATCACCATCACCACTACCACCACCTCCACCACCATCACCATCACCACCACCATCACCACCACCACCACCACCATCACTTTCCCCATCCCATCCCCATCCACATCCCCATCACCATCCCCATCACCATCACCATCCCCATCCACATCACCATCACCATCCATCCATCCATCCATTATCGTGTCTCACTTGGTTCACTTCGGTTGGCGCCGCCGCGCGCCGTAGAAAGCGAGGGGGGGGGGGGAAATCTCTCCTGACGGTCACGTGTCCTGACGCGATGCCCTGACGCGAGTTTCACATTTTTTACCCATTACAAAAAGTGTGCAACGCCGCTAAAGAAGTTTACACTTCAAAAAAAAAACATGCTGATCATGGCAAAAATCCGAATAAAAGCGTGCTCCGCTCTTAGAAAAATCTTAACTTAGGTAAATCTGCAACGCACATATTGTTTGCACGATCGATTCGCGCTTGTCCATTTTTTGTGCGTAAAGTATATACGTCTCGCACTGCCGCGGTTGACCAACGTTGGCCGTTGATTGTTTTTCTCTATTTACCCATCGATGGTAACAGCCGCACAGAACCAGACTGAGCACCTGCCGTGTCAGCGCCTGGGAATAATTTTACGCTTAATGAGTAGTCGATGAACGCAGCCAATTATACACCATTGCTACTGCTGTGATGTAATTGGCCCTCTTCATTGTTGTATTACGATTATATTAAGCGTGTTTTAACCCTTTATCTTGAACACACGCGTGCAATCCAGTTCATGACCACCGATTTTGTATCGCGTTATATTTTGTTTTGTTGTGCAAATAACACGGGAGAGCGTTGATAGTCTAGCTTGGTCGTTGTGCTCCGAGCGCGTTGCGAGATCACTCACCTTTTACCTAGTTACCTACCTACTCGCATTTCACGTATTGTGGTGTGCAAGCGCAGGCGGGAGAGCGGAACTTCCGATATCCATGTCTTTCAACAAACGAACGCGGTTGTTGGCACAATGAATATGAAATGAAATCGTGCACGGATTCCCCTACGCCCTTTAATTTATGGAGAATATTTGTTTTATTTGTACCTCACTATTGTTTAAGTATGAGATCAAAAATGTGATGAAATAAACTTGTGTACGTGTTAGTTCAACGAAATACCAAATAATGATCATTTTTCAGAAAAGTGAAACGCACTGTAAAACTTGTAGCATTCAGCATAATTGAAACATTACGAGCAAAAGAGGAGTATCGTAGTAAATATGGAGAGTTAAGGCTTGAGTAAAGATGATAATAAGTACTAATTAGTTTATCAACAACAAGCACGCATGACACGCAAAGCCTCCACTCGAGTCAATGCCTCATTGCCTCGTAGCTCGTACTCGTAGACATAATGCCTATGCGGCGGTGAAATTATTTTGAAACGTGTAGGTAGTACTCTCTTGTGTATTAATTTATGTATTGTGTACTCTACTGTTTGTATGGTTAACCGTGAATATATTTCATTGTGTTATGTAGAAGAGCGAGCGTTGAGATTTAGTAAAGCGTTGACAGTGTGTAATAACGGAAACTGAAAAGTTCCACTTGTAATGGCATTTTAGAAATAGCTTACGTATTTATTAACCTTTTGAACGCCATTGTCACATATATGTGACAAACGAAATCTTACCCTGAACACCAACGTCACAAATATATGACAAAATACACGTCGCACGGGTCGCACCATATTATGAAATAATCAATTTAATCATTACTTTTGTATGTTTTTATTTATATAATTTAAAAGTTTAAGCTTCCGTCTATATTGTTGCATGAAACTAATATAAATAAACCACCAATATCGAGAAATTTGTTGTTTTAAGTGTGTGTGTGTTGTTTTGTTAAAGTGACCTGGCGTCAGGGGTACGGCGATACGTTTATACTCTGACGTTCAAAAGGTTAAAACTACTCTGAAGAGTCAAAAAATAAATCCGTTACTATATAATTATTTCAACTCTGTTTATACAAGTCCTTCCTTCACCAAGATTTGTACAATCGTGTCGGCTCCACAAACGAAGCTCTCAGTCTCAATCGAGCGTCAAGTTTACATTCATCGCTCCGAGTCAGCATTGCCCTTAAGAAGTGAAAGTATGCGACCGCTACGGGCACAGCCCACAGGCGATACCATCTCCCCTCATTAACGTCCTCACGCTTCATCTAATGAGGATCGCGACACTTCGCTAAGAAACGCCCATTGTTGCACTTTGCCACACTTGAGGGTTTAATTACGTGCCGCGATGACCTCTGGCAACACTGATGCTATTGTGATACTTTACTCACAGCTTTAGTGCTTTTAAAGCACTTCACGCGAGTGACCGTTAGGTTTCGCCATTTTAATGGTTTGTTGAAATAGCAATTGAGTTTGGAGTTCTATTTTGGCCTTTTGGTACAGAATTCTGATTCTCTTCAGGTTTACGTATTTCAGACTGTTCTGCTTGTAATTTAAGGTAGTTTTTTCAAAAATTACTCATCCCTGTTTGCATAAGAATTTCCTTTGCTCTTTCAGGCGACCTGACGTTATGTCACAGCTCAAAGCACTAAAAAGCTTTCCTGACACTATGATGACACCTTCTAAGTATCTCAGTAAAGTTCGCCATCTTTATTCATAACTACCGCGCATGTTCGCGAATACTTAGCTATACGGACGTCTGACACTTCTCTCGTAAAAATTCTATTTTCAGGCTAGTGCTGACCGACAATGCATGCATGCACATGTCGAATGCTATATAATATTTATGTATGCTTGAGCGCAGATCGTGTGCTGAACATCGAGTTATTGTTTTACTCAATTTCCTGGTTGAGATATGAAATGCTTCCGGTGTTTTGGTGTTCTAAAATAGTCAAGAAAATTATATAAGTTAGTCTCACATACGAAATGATTTTGTTCAGGAATTATCTGTAGGCATATTTTTCTTTTATTACTTGGTATTTTCGGACAGATTTATCCTTTTGGCAACATCTTCTTATTGAACATAACTATCACATACCTCAATGTACCTATTATGATAAAATTAAATTAATTACCATATAGAATTCATTAGCTATTTAACCGTTTAACTTTGTCTTAATTGTAGAGTGCAGTGCAAGACATTAATATTTGAAGAGGTGTTCTAGACAAGAAAACAATTATTTTCGAAATAATATTCTTACCTTTAAAACATATTTATCGGGATACTTTGAAATAATTTCGTTATATTTTTTGTTCTTACATCGCGTGCTTCGCTCTTCACCAGCTGAATACCGTTGTTTTATTAATTATTAACTGTAACTCGAGTAGTTTAGAGGTCAACGACTTGAGCTTGTGTACCTAGCTATTATATTTTTATGTGTAACCAATTGATTCAGCAAAGCTTTCATTACTCACATAGTTGGCTATAAAATGAGGGAGTATGTGTTATGTTATTAGCCTCAACACTCTCAACACGTATTTAAATTAAACGTTCAAGTCGTTATTGGTAAAACACTACACGATTTTAACATATTTATGCGATGAAATAATTGACATGAAGTGCCAATATTAAAGTATTGTGTACATATACCATTATAACTATTATAAGTTATAACCATTGAAGTTTTATCGTTCGAACGAGTACGCTAATTGCCAATAGTGTAGGTACGGCCGAACTAACAGTTACATTCGAGGTAATTAAAATGTAAAAATTGCCTTCGGATCGCTGTAGGCAGTAGGCGTCATTCAGAAACTTTAAATAAGGCCCATTGTCGCCCACAATGGGCTTTCAAATTGAACTAGGTACTACAAACTGTGACTGGCTCACTGACCTACGGCTACGGCTATGTAGAGTGGTATAAATATAGTGTAGCGTTAATAATTATTTGTACACGTAGTTACATATGGAAATGGTCCGTGGTCGAAAGCACGACTGCTGAGCGGTGGGGTCCTGGGTTCGATTCCCGGGTCGGGCAGTGATATTGAGTTTTTCCATTGGGAACTTTTTAGTAACAGCCCGGAGTTTGAAAGTTGGCGGTGTGATACCCCCGTGCCTCGGAAAGCACGTTAAGCCGTTGGTCCTGCGCCTGATCTCTCTCCGGTAGTGTCGGATTGCTGTCCTATCGGACTATGAGAGTGAGGGAAGAGGGAGTGCACCTGTGTCTGCGCACACACTTGTGCCTTGTGCACTATAATATCTCCCGTGCCGGAGGCTAGTCTCCGTTGAGATTGGCCGCTGTGGCCGAAATACGGTCTGGAGGACTTTATATATTGAAAATACTTACAAGTTAAAGTTTCATGCAAAACTTTGTGTAAATCACTCCCAAACAAAAACAAAAGACTGATTTATTCTTAAAGCAATTACTTTAGGATTTATACCTTTCATGTGATCACTTTTTACCCAATCGACTATTGAATGCAATAGTGCGTGAATAACAAATGCGAACAGACAATATTTATGTAACTACACATTACTACATGCGTAGGGCGATTGCTTATAAAAGGGGAAAGTAAGTACAAATACACCAGTTTGTTTTGACAGACGGTGAAATACGGAACTATTTTTAAAAATGTACTGAATTTGACGTATAGCTGACAGCTGTCAATCTGTCATAATATCTTCACAAGCAGCGCAGTGCCGCCGCGATATGTCAAGTTATACTGGCCGATTAATACGTTGCATTTAAGTAGGTTATAAAAATAAATGTATGCAATGCGAGATTTATATCCATGCCGAGTTGGGAATGAAAGGGAATATAGATTGTATCAGCTGTTTATAATGCCAGCTGTGGGAAAACGGGTTGGTTACAGTTGTTGTAAATGATGGCCCGCGATCTATAACTTGAGTCGATTTATTAATATTGCGGGTTAAATTAATGAAAATATCATTGTTTGAGTGGTATACTTATTAAATAATAATTATAACGTGTAAAAATATACACCTAAGTAGTTAGGTATAGAAGCGAGAGATTTTCCAGGAATAATTTCGAACCACAAACTGTTTTATCAAGAATGTTTTTAGCAGAAAGGACCTACCGAAGAAACGAATGAAATCACAAATGTTATTATTTAATTTCAACGCCCCTTCGTTGAAATTTTTCGTCCAGAATCATGTACCTACTGAATCCATGGTAACAGGATGCATGTCGATGTCTCTGCCATCCTGTATACCATACCACCATACCTACGTATGCTTGCAAGTAGCAATTTCTAGAAAAATGTGAAAAAAACAAAGGTCCTCATGATTATAAATCTATGTTGAAAACTTCATGTTTTTTCACATGCCAGAGAAACGCATATTTTCCTTTTTTTGAAGGCGTTAATTAAATGTTGGAAATTATGGCTGAAAGATTTATTTTCCGGTTGACCTGCAAATAAAAGAGAACACGAATAGTGCCTGTTGTTTATATTGTCACAGGTGGAAATGGATCACCCACTAGCTGCTGTAGAGGCAAGAGATCGATGGGGGAGACCTGTTACTAGAGCACTACCTTTAGCAATCTATTTTAACTTCACCTATTTTTGTTGGACATGAAATGTGAAGTAAGTAGGTAAGTAACTAGGGCTTTGTTTTGATTGAAGATTTTTACAACATCCTCGAAAAAAAAAAAATTTACGGGACTCCCAAGGCCGCCCACGGCCAATAAAAAGGTACTTATACTCCATTTATTATAGGTAATATTAGAAAAATAACAGCTATCATCCTTTCGTTATTTCGATATAAATGTAGGTATAATAAACTAGTTTCACGATAAACACAAAGCAATGTAATCTATTTACCATTTATATTTAAAATAAACTCTAAAGTGCAGTCATTTCAACAATATTACAGAATAACTGTCGTTATTTTTTAACCGACTTTAAAAAAGGAGGTTCTGTATTCGACCCGTATGTATGTATGTATGTATGTATGTTTGTATGTCCGCGATTATCTCAAAAACTACTGAGCCGATTTTGATAATTCTTTCATTAGTGTGATCTAGATACTTTCAGGATGGTTTTAGTATATAATACATTAGGTAATTATTCTTATGTACGAAGTTATATGTATAAATGTACTGCATCTCCGGCATTTCTATGGGAATTTTGATGATTCTTCGAGTCCTGTCTTCAATTCTTCAATGCACTAGTGTTAATTGAATTGGTGTGGGGTAGGTACAACTAAAAAGTGAAAAATAAAAACTTTTTTACAAAAAAAACAACCGACTTCAAAAAAAAACACTACAAAGTGAAAAATAACTTTAATTTCGGAAGTCGGTGTCAAAAAACGAAAATGCGGAACCAACGACACCGACTTCCGAAATTAAAGTTATTTTTCACTTTGTAGTGTTTTTTTTTGAAGTCGGTTGTTTTTTTTGTAAAAAAGTTTTAGCCGCTATTTTTCTAAAGCTATAAATGAAGTATAGGTACTTTAGTCCATAGCCATACCATACTATTCATGACGTCATCATCACCTACTTCTTAACAACAAAGTTCAAATTCTAATCAAGCTTTCTCTACACTCCCGATAGTTTAAATCTAAATCAAACGTCCACATTACAACATCGGTAAACAATAGTGTTCATTCTATTGTCACAGTATGCGTGGGATTGACTAATGAAGCATGTTGGCTTACCATAAGCTCGGGGTACGCGGCCATTTTTGTCATGCAAGTACATGTGGCTATTATAGGTTAAAAGGCGTATGTCGTGAATTATGGCATGACGAACGCGGTTATCAAATTGAGGTTAGATTGCATTTATTGATTGAATATCGATGTTGTTTGTAGTGAGAGCAAAGTTGTATTAGTATACTTATGAATAAAGGAAATCTTGAAGAGTTTTGTTTGTTTGAACGCGTTAATCCCTGGAACTAGGTACCAGTCGGATTTGAAAAATTGTTTTTGCATTTGATAGCCTAATTCTTGAGAAAGGCTGTAGGCTATTTAACATCACGCTAGGACTTCTAGGAGCCGAGCAAAAAGAATTCTAAGCGCGAAAACAAAGTAATAGCGCGGGCATGGCAGGGTCTGGGGAAGAAGAATGTTCACGCTGGCGAAGACACGGGCCGAAGCTGGTGAAAGATAAATTCGTTTTATTAGGACTGCTCCTACGTCACACTGGCGTGTACCTACTTATTTTCAGTGTAAATAGTAATTTCTGTCTCAGACTGCTCCTACAGTAAGTCCCAATTGCAAGTAATTTTTAGACATACCTATTCTAAAACAATTCCGGATCAAAATGGTGTGGATCGTATTCTGTACTTACTATTTTATCCGATTATTTTTTTCTAGTTATTGTTGTCCCATTGCTGGGCAAAGGCCTCCCTACTCTCCTTCCATCTCGAAATTATTTTAAACTAAGTATTTAATAATATCGAAACCAGGAAAATGCACCCGTAGTAGTAGCAACCATCCACTAACTAGGTACAAGCAACCTCTGCTTCAAATAATTAAGTAGATTCGAGAAATACGGGGAAGTCACGGGCTTCAATAGTCAACAAAAGGTCTTTGTAGCACCAGTTGCAAAGGAAATCTAAAGAGACATTGTGCTAAGGTACCTAAAACTATTGAGACACAGACGCAATCTCGCAGTTTCGATGCACCTCGGACCTACATTTTCAATGAACTCTGAAACTTTTGAACTCGTAGGTAAGTAGGTACTTGAATAATGTCTTGAAGTTTGATACAAAACGCAATAGGTATGTACCTACCGAGCCGAAATGAGATTTTAATAGCATTTCTCGGTATGTACAATAGTAAAGAATAAATTCTATAGGAAGTGAGAAGGTTTGTCCTTGTAATGATTTCAGATTACAAAAACTTTTCCGCCATTTTAGTTCTACTCAATTGCCTTCTACAAGAATAAATCTCAGACTTTTCCGATAAATACCACGCTTGGTGGACAAGTTAGTCATGGCATGCATGTTGTAGGTACTTTGCAGGTATATCTATGTAGGTTACCTCTGAAGAGAACCTAAGACTTATTTCAAACTAGCTGTCAGTTGCCCGTGACTTCGTCTGCGTATAGGTATTTCATGTTTTTTAATACTATCCAGCGGGTAAAGTGTAACACACTAACAGTAGCGATGGCTTGCAATTTGACAGTTCAAAAACATTCATTGCGTCATTTACGTTGTTAAGCAGACTCATTTTTCGAACATATGGAGCAATGGATTAGCAATATCTTTCAAAATAATTCAGATTGTGTTTGAAAGTGTATTACGTACCTATAGGATGAAATCAGGTCCCAGGCTACCTATCTGTCAAATTTCATAACAATTGGTTCTGTAGTTTAGGCGTATAAAGGTTACAGAAAGGCAGACAAACAGCATTACCTACTTCTGCATTTATATTATTAGTATTAATAGCGATGTCTTTTCTAGGGAAAGTAAGACATCTGCTTGTAACTGGAAATGAAGTTTTCTACTCGTCTGAGGCGCAATCAAAAGGAAAAGTTATGCATCTGACATTCTAAGGAATGAATGTTCATTTATGAACAACATCATATAAATATGAGTAACTTCGTAGGTACCTATGGATTTTCCGCTACTGGATGAGTTTTCTGTATGACGTAGGTAGGAGGGTGTAGCAATTTTCTTTTTCTGTCGTCGAGCATTCCAATGCAAACAGAATAAAACTTTTTGTTCAAAGGAAAGACTGATTATTTAAAGAGCTTTGATATCTTCCGTCTCTATAAGTAAGTACTTACAATATTAAGGCTTGATTAGTACAGTTTTATGTACAGACGCCAGCACATCAAGCTACTACAATCTGTCAAATTTGTTTAATAGATTTTCAACTGTATCTCTAAAGCGTAAGGTTCAAAGTTGATTGGAAAAGTTTGACAGTTTTGGGTAGCTTGATGTGCTGGCGTCTGTACAAGAAAAACCTAAACACGGATTAATCTAATAATAATACCAAGATGAAGAAGATTGAAGAATATTACGTTTAATTTACTTTATGACTGAACTAGCTTCTGCCTGCGACTTCGTCTGCGTGTTGTAACATAAAACATGTCATATATTATGTCACTCAGCAATAGCGTAGCTTTCTATCAGTGAAATAAATTTCACCTCTGTATGATATTAGTAGGTATAGAATATATAGACCAACCCGCACTGGGCCCTCGTGGTGGATTACGACCCATTCCCTCTCACAGAGCGGAGGCCTGTGTTCCCACTGGTACATTATCGGCTGATTATGATTATCCAATAAATATACAGGGTGTTACGGAAAGGGTATATCAATACAAACGGGTTGAAGAGTGTATCTGGTCTAGAATCTCTGTACTAAATCTCAGCTCAAAACCAGTAACTTTGAAAATGCTTAATATTTTTTTTATTTCGATAGTTTATTAAATTGAAATCATAACAAACGTGTCACCGCACTACGAGGGTCATTATCCATTATCTGTAGTGTGTCTGTGCGCCTAGTACACGCACATCACGCCACCGCGCGCCAGTGCAGCGCCGAATTGTCGAAATAAAAAAATACATAATTATTAAGCATTTTCCAAGTTAATGCTTTTGAGCTGAAATTTTGTACAGAGATTCTAGACCAGATACACTCTTCAACCCGTTTGTATTGATATACCCTTTCTGTAACACTCTGTAGATGGAAACCTATTCATGAGTCATGACTTTATGAAGCCTAGTAAAGGCCGATGTCTTGACAAATTATAAGTACGAATTAAACTTTACGACTCGTTCGGGGAGCGACAGGTTATGTTCAAATAATGCACGCGCGCACGCCGTTCTAAAGGTTGCAGTTAATCATAATCGTAATGAAGTGTGCTTAATAGAGAAGTAGATAGGTAAGAGGAACTGGTTTTATCGGAAACGAAGTCGTCTAGGTCGTTTTATTGGAAACGGAGGTGTGATAAGCCGGAAGTTCCGCTTGGTACCTAGTGGTTTTTCGAAGTCCGTTATGTTTATAGTTTTGTATTTGGATTCTTGCAATAGGTACTTACTCGTAATAGGTATTGGACCAAGCAGTGGGGAGTTTGTTGCGCCACTTCTTCTTCCCAGAGAAAGTACCTACTAGGAAGTGGTGAAGGGTGGATGTTTTTTTAGGAACTGTCTTATGCAATTTTGACGTTCGAAAAGTGTTGATTCTCAGTCTTATTTATTTGAATAAATGACTTTTGATTTTGAGTGTCATTAGAATCTCCGGCTAGATTAAGTGTCTTCGAAAACTCAAATCACAATGTTCTTATCTCGAACACACCGCTTTTCTATCGTCCAACGATTTCACATCGTAGTGTTACTTAAACAAATACATTAAAAAGCAATAATTGTTATCAATACCACCACGACTTTATTATTTTTCACAACAAATCGAGAAGAAAAAGTCTCTTGACCTTAATCGAGGTCTGCATAACGCACGCGTTAACGTTTCCATGTCTATGGACTTGATATTGAAGGTAGAACAATAACCTCCCACGGTTCTGACTCGCGAATCGTAGGCGGTTGATGGACTTGAATCGTTGTACCACGCGTTCATTCATAACATAGATGTAAAGAGGACTAGATCGGTGAGAATGCAAATTCAATACAAGTTTGTTTTAATGAGTTTTTGTTCTCATAAATAACATTGTACAGTCACGTCTATAAGTATGTATACACTTGGCTTTATTCAAAGGCGAATTTCTCCTTTATTTTTTAATGAAATTTTATGTTCTTACGAACATAGTATTTTAGAACCCATACGTTTATGTTAAGTGTCGTATTTCAACGTTGCATTCGTTATTTTACGAAAAAATCGCAATTGAAAATTGCCAAGTGTTGACATATTGGTGCTCGTGACTGTACCAGTTATATGTACCTATCCCTATCCTGTATTCCTGTTTCAGTTTGCTAACTAACTTTGTGAGAGACATGGAAAATTAAATTTTCCTTATGATGACCTAGCTAGAGTGATCTTTTAGTTTTGTACACTAGGGAGAAAAGAGCTACGTTCTACGCGAACATAAATCCTTCGTGTTTAATTTCTGCACAGAATTTCAAACTAAATTCGTCAAGTTATCCTGCGCTTTCTTAGCCAAGATTAATCCTAGATTGAAATAAAAGTGTAGGGTGCACCTATGCTGAGTGGGAGCAAAGTTATAACTTCTTTAGAAAAGTTTATCTTAGAAAAGATCGAACTCGTAGTTATCAACGAGTAAAGATGTGACATTCTATTATCTTGGGGACGGCTCTCGAAGTTGTTTTAAAATTGAGAATGTTCCTTCTGTTCAACTCTTTCCGATTCGACGGAAACAGCTGCCTGTAGCGACTAGCGCAGTTCGGAATGATATAAAAATACACGTATTTTTATAATGGCACGGAATATTATTGTGAAGAATTCTTTTCAACTGTTATAATGAGGCTCTCTGAGCTGTAAGTCAAAATGAAACATAGATACATCAGGGTGCTAAACTAACGCCACAAAAAATATGCAAACGAAAGTGCGGCTGGCGTCAGTAATGTAATGGACTGGCTAAACCTCACTATTATTTAGTGTTATGCAAATTCTGAAATAGCAACCACGAGTTATGTGTGTGTACATACTTATTGTAAGAACAGAATGCAAACTCAAGAAACTTTGTTGAGTGTCGGAATAAATTACAATAAATATTTGAGTTGACAATGAAACTGAACCGAGAGGCAGTTAACATTGCTATGGGAAACAGTATAGTATCTAGGAAACCATATATCAGCCGGCGTCGTAAACAAAACCCATGGCGAGTAGTGAAATCGACGTTCAAACCTGCCCATATAATTGGAATTTCCGAAAAAGGAATGTTTAAAGTCTGTTCGCATATAATTATTGGATGGCGGACATAGTTTATTGATTTGAACACTTAAATGTAAGTTATTAGCTATTAAAGTCAAACCGCTGCGTCGCCCTTAAATTAAAAGACAGTCTGCTTGTGTCTTCATTAGGTGTTTGAAAGTATTTTAATAAAGACTGAGATAATATTATTTAAAACAAAAGCACTTTATCACGAAGATACTTTCGAATATATTATCGTATGTCGTAAAAAAAACCGACCTAGTGCGTGTCGGACCATGCACAATGAAGGGTTCCGTACCTACTTGGGATGAATTTATCTCAAACACAAACTTAACACCGTAGTTAAAAAAAATCGCGTTTGTTTTATGGGAGCCCCTTAAATATTTACTTTATTCGGTTTTTAGTAATTGTTGTTATAACGGCAACAGAAATACGTCTGTGAAAATTTCAACTGTCTAGCTATCACGGTTCATAAGATACAGCCTGGTGACAGACAGACAGACGGACAGTGGATTCTTAGTAATTGGGTCCCGTTTTTATCCTTTGGGTACGGAACCCTAAAAAGGACTTGATTTTATTAAACTATAGAAGATATATAGCCAACGCATAGTTTAACGTTTGCTTAACCAAAGTGGGTAACATAACATCTGTATCCACATTCTTCACCTAAAAGTAGGTGAGTCGTCACTAACAAGAATTATTTTGTAACTGTTAGAAAAACACATCTTTGTGACTTTATGAATTACGAGGCTTGTGTGTTCGTGCGCGTGAATTTCGGGTTTTCCATACAAACGTCAACACTCCTATTCCATGCCATATAAGGGGGTTTCTACTTTTTAGGGTTCTGTACCCAAAGGGTGCATACGGAACCCTATTACAATGACTCTGGCCGTCCGTCCGTCTTTCTGTCAGCGGGCTGTATTTCATGAACCGTAATAGGTAGACAGTTGAAATTTTCACAGAATGTGTATTTTTATTGCCGCTATAACATAAAATAAAAATTAAAGGGGGTCTTGTGGTACGGAACCGGTTTTTTTTAAATATAACTATGTCTTTCTTCAGGTCTCAAACTATCGCTACGGCGGCGGTCAGCGTGTATAAGGGTGTGGTCAAACTGAACAACTTTCCCAAAGGGACTAACATCGTAATCACAGAAAAATATGGCGTGTCGAGTAGGTATTGAAATTTTGTAAATATGGGACAGTAGATAATTTTTTCTCGATTACGATGTTAGTCCCATCGAGAAACTTGTACAGTTTGATGGACTGTACCACAACCTTAAATATTACCAGATACACTGTATAGGTACTAAGTTTCATAAAAACTTATTCAGTGGTTTAGGCGTTAAAACGTAATATACAAACGGAAACAATTTTGTATTTACAGTACGGTCAGCATCAAAAGTTGATTAACACTTCAGTTTTTTTTTAATCTTAGTTATTGAGCAAAATATTTGTTCAAAACTGCAGCAGAAGATTTTTTTTTAGAATATATACTCTTGTCTATTATGTGAAAAGCTAAAAATCAGTTTATTGAAAAAAGTTGTTGTCAATTTAATAACATGTAAAAATGACAGTGTTAATCGACTTCTGATGCTGACTGTACCAAGTACACTAAATAGTTTCATAATACACACAGTTGTGTTATTAGCGTTGTATCTCATGTAGTGGGATTTATGCGAAGCTGTTTGCGATGCAAATTAATCCTAGTATCGTCAATCAGTGACAGATGTTGATTTGAGTGCGTTTGAATAATAGCTTGTGTGTCACGACACTGCTCTCACAGTGTTTGTCGGCGGCGTATTGTCAAATATCCGTTTGATAGGTAAGCCCGTATTACAATCGAATTTAACCGCGGTTCCTGTTTACGTTGTTGATGCGGTGTACCCAATAGGGGCTCGTTTGTAATCTCGTCAGTGAGAATTGGATAGCAGAGAGAATCCGAATTTGCTGCGTTCTCCGACCAATGTTTGCCTGTATTTTTAAGTAACCCATGAATATTGGCAATGACCTAAAAAGTTTTTATGATGTTTTACCGAACTGACAACGCCGTAGTGTCGCACTATACATCGCCAACTCACCTCAAGGTTAAGATATCGTAATCCTATAAAAGCATCGATTTCCCAAGTTTGGTGTGGGTTTACAAAAACTTAAGAATTCGGCTACTGGTCGCTAATTGAATTATAACGTGTCTAATGTGTATTTTCTACATTTAGCATGGCTCTGTGTGTCTAACACAATGGGATTCGTAAGAATTAGCGTTGGAATTCACATAACTGAGTCAATGACTTATGTGAGTTTTCTTGATGTTTTTCACGAGTCCTTTGTTTTTTTGGTATCTTTTCAAGTTATTCATGTTGTTCATTTCCGAAGTTGAGTCATCTATTTGCGCTGCTAAATTGCGATAGTTCAAGCAGTATGGTTAAGATTGAGGCCAAACAAGCGTAATTTTTTGAGTTGTGAATCGCGTATTTTGAGTATCGCAATTTACGTTCAACTGAAATTCGGTTAGGCTGCCAGACGGACGGACGTAACTTTGGTCGCATTCTGTAACATAACTGACACTTGCCTCGCTAACCTCCCTCACCCCGAGCGCTATTCGGTTAAAATAACGCGCGTGAGTCAGCAGACAACTCATTTTGCGTCGCCGTGTGGTACAAACAGGACTTTAGTATGAAACCGATTGCAGCGTAAATTCCGCGACTCATTTTACGCGACTCACAGCTCAAAAAATTACGCTCGTTTGGCCTCAGCCTAAGAGTTGCAATCATTATCGATTAAATCAGAATTATGATTGGCAATATAGAATGACTATTCGTTATTAATAAAATTTATATTAAATATCTGTATTTTAACGATTAGGTATAATCAATTTAATTTAGAAATACAATAGGTAGGTAATCAATTTGGAATTACGGAAATTAATTTGGAATTATGTTTTTCTACGTAGGAAACATAATTACCTATAACTCGACAGTTAAGTGTTTTGGTGTGTGTTAGTGTTTAGTGTTGACGTGTTTCAAAAGCACAAGTAATTAAACATGTGGGCTTTAAGCTCAAGTCAATAAAAGTAAGTTCGTGAAGTGAAGCCAGCTCTTAGTAACAAACGCTAGAGCAACTTGTTTCTTTAGTTCACTTTAACAACTTATGCGGGCGATACCTACACTGAATTTTCTTTCTTTCTTTTATTTTTAAGTTGTAAAGAAACGCAACCTAAATTACGATTCATGCAATGTGATATTTTAATTTGTAAAGAAATCCATACTTAGATACTTACTAAGTATACAAAAACGACACTTTTTTATGTATGGGAAATCATCAAATGTCCCCTCCCACTTTGGGTGGAGCGGAAGGGAGTGTCAGACTCTTACTGACTAAAACCCATCCGTGTTCTTTCCTTTACCCTTTATGTTCCGGGGTAGCGGTAACCCTTTCGGACAATCCCGCACCCCCGGCAGGCTTCGGCCTTGGCAGGCCCGTACAAAAACGACCCTGAAACGCAGTTCCAGCAGTTAAAAAAAAAAACTTGTTAATCATCATTCTCCTGCCCTTATCCCAATTTATTTGACGTCAGTGCAACATATATTTTTCTTCCATACTTCTCTATTAGTAGTCATCTCGGTAGTCACCCACCATAATCATCATTCACACAATCAATCCATCGTTTTTTTACTCTTAAAGCCATCGACATTCATACTCAAAACTTTCCTTACGACATTTTCCTCAGTCCGTTGACGACGTCGTGTGTGTTCGTTGGATTTGGATGTATGTGTGTGTGAACATTCGTATCACATGCCCATATCATGACAAATTGGTTAATATGGGATAGCTGCCAAAAACCCTAAAGTTTTAACACTATCATACAATAGATCGATGTCAAAGAAGCCACTCGTGTTGGCTAACCCTATTTCACCCTACCAACAAATATGTGCAGACCTTATTATGTTTTCGTTCAGATGTCAAGGGGCAGACCGGCAGGGTTACACTAGACAGAGGGATTAAACCCATGTGCCTTCAAAGGCTTCAATGGGGCTTCGCACTGATAGTCATCGTATTACCTACGGACTAGAATTTTTCTTTGACAATTTCTTTTCGTTAATTTTTAAATTAGCATTTCCCTATTGTCCCTTTAATGGGTAAAGGCTCCCTCAAAATTTTCCATGTACTTACTCCTTTTCTGCGTAACCTCAAACCAGCCCTTGTGATAGGTTCAGGTTACCTGGCTACATCTTTCCAGGGTGACCTCGGTCATCCATCTTCAGGCAGCAGTTATGTGGAGACTCTTGTCTTACGGTCTTAATGCGTTATTTTTTAAAACAAACATACTTAGCTTTATAGTCGCTTTTTATTACCTTGTCAATAAATACGTTATTTTTTCTAGTCGTTAACAGTAAATAAGTTGTTACGACATTCCATTTAAAGATTTGTCACTGAAACATTATCTAAGTGGCACTTTATTACATTGCCAGAGATTACTACAAAGTAAGTGACCAATAAAAATACATTTATACGGCTTTTAAGCTCAAAGGGAGCTTGCAATGTCATAAAAAGGGCAGATTCACTTTTAAAGAATTTGTTTCGCTCGATAATTTTATATTTAATCTGACATACCCGTTTTTATCTCATTAAAGCGTAGGTAATTTGTATAATGTACCTACTTTAAAAATGCTCATTTACGATCTATTAAATCAATGAGATTAATTGGTGGAATTAAATTAATTGGTGTAATTTCTAAATATGCTTCTAGAGATTTGCTTGTAAGAGCTGAATTCGTAATTAAATCCAACTTCGAATATGTTATCAGATACAAAATTCCTCAATAATTCGACAGCAACAAAACGTTACTTAATACAATAATGCTTTACGACTGGAACGTTCCCTGTAAGTCTACACAAGTTATACATATAAACGAGTGTCTGGCAATAAATTATGACAGTTAAGTAAATCCTTAGGCCACGCAAGCTAGCCATCGTTCACGTACTAAGGAATAAAGAGGCATTGCAATAGCAATTTGTCAGGTACGTGAGAGCACGCACAATCAATTTCGCGGCACGCGCCTATCAGCCGCTCATAATAAAATGGTCGAATGAGAACCACCACGTTTTCATCGTGAATGTTATAATGTACCTAGAGTACACGGTACAGGTATAGTGTTGTGGCTTACCTATAGTTGGTACTGTTACCGGTAGCGAATGGTTGGAAATGTGTTAAGTCGTGTCTGGATTAGCGTCGTTTAGATAAATGTTGCTTGGTAATCTAGTTTCACGAGTGGGTTTAGTGATAGTCTTAAGATTATTTGGAGTATTATCTTATTTTGGGAAAATCCTGGGGCAGTTGATCACCCTTCTTAGAATTAAAATATATATAAGGTCCTATTAAAATAGATGGACAAACTTTTAGAAAGCATACAGACCACCAAAATAAGGACGATGATAAAAAAAACCGGCCAAGTGCGAGTCGGACTCGCGCACCGAGGGTTCCGTATAAAAATTTAAGATTTTCGGAATTTTTCCTTTATGTGTGCTATAAAACATTGCTTCATGCCAAATTTCAAGATTCTAGGTCGACTGGAAGTACCCTTTAGGTTTTGATTCCCTTGCGAGTAGTTGCGAGTTTGAAAATATGCGGCTTAAATTGCCGTTTCTTTTGATTGCGTTGACATAGAAGTTTCATTTTGTTACAGCTTCAAGGTATTATAGACCTGAGTATTTGATATTAATTTTAATTTAATACCTATACGCGTTCATGAGAAAAGAAGTAACTTTAAAATTTTCAAAAATATTTTTTATTATATGATGTAACTAAAAATTTACGGTTTTCGCAATTTTTCCTTTATCTGTACTATAAGACGTTACTTAGTACCAAATTTCAAGATTCTAAGTTCACGGGAAGTACCCTGTAGGTTTTGATTCCCGTGCGAGTTTCGAAAATTTGCAGAAATTTGCGGCATAAACGGCTGTATCTTTTGATTGCTTTGGCTTAGAAGTTTGATTTTTTCACAGCTTCAAGGGACAGTAGACCTGAGTATTAGATATAAATTTCAGTCTGATACCTCCACGCGTTCCTGAGAAAAAGGGTCTTGACAGACGGACGGACGGACAGACGGACAACAAAGTGATCCTATAAGGGTTCCGTTTTCTCCTTTTGAGGTACGGAACCCTAAAAAGAAAAACGCATTTGATAATTACAAGAAAAATAATCAGATAACGAAAATACTATTATAATATTGTTTTACGTCAAAATAAAATCTCTTTAAACAGTGTATTTTTTTTTTTGCTTGGATTAGACGTACTGAGCGCTGTGTTAAAATGTGTCCATTTATTTTAATGGGATCCTGTATAGTCGACAAAATGTTGTATCAACAATGTTACGGAAAGAACTGACAGAGTTCGACTCATTGCCGAAGGGTATTATTAAATAAATATTATCTGATTCTTTAAAAGTCTGTTACAATTTTTTTTTGAGTACAATAAATCATTAGATATTCCACGTGAAATACTGATGAATATAGAATATCGGGCATGAGAGTATAAAGGCTATTGTAGATGCTAAAGTCATAAAAACAAATCCAAAACCCACAACAAAAACGGCATCACATTATAAAAACCCTCGTATCATAAAATATTAGCTTCCGCATCTCGAGTATGAGGAAAGAGAAATGTACAATGATATACTGCGATTGAACCGTAGTATACATTCATAGTATAGGATGTCGCATCTGAATAGATCAAAGTGAAATTGAGGGCACGCGGAGGCGTTTCCGCGCTGTCTTATATTTCCTGTGAGGAGATAAATTTCCATTCAAAGGCCGGTACCTCACTTGCAGTATAAAATGCATTAAATGCGCCATGTTCGGGTACTGCGTTACTAATGTCGCGTAATTATTTCATACGGGCATCGTGTGAAATTGTTGCATATTTGGTGAATTTAGAATTAGAATTATTTTGGGACTCATTTATGGGCAATTTAACTGTAATATCATGATTGTTATTAATGAAAATAGTTTTGGTAATGGAATTGAAATTTCGGGCTTTATCTCCCCATCGTATTTTAGTAGCAAAGTAATT
Organism: Amphipoea oculea; assembly: GCA_945859645.1. NCBI lineage: Eukaryota > Metazoa > Arthropoda > Insecta > Lepidoptera > Noctuidae > Amphipoea > Amphipoea oculea. Next base: position 9,217,205 of record OX243874.1, read on the forward strand.
TCTGTCCGGCTTCATTCTATGAATAACTTTGGCAATAATGTCGGGGCTAGATAGGCAGAAGTACTTTCTTCTCTTGTTTCATTTAGGCTGGCCGCATACGTCTGGCTTCCTGATTCGGAATTCAGATTCGGAGACCCTGAATGCACGCATTTCATAGAAAATCTTCTCTTTAGCGCACACGTTCTTATATTTTCCGTCAGGGTTTCCAAACGGAAAATATATAAGAATGTGTGCGCTAATGAGAAGATTTTGTATGAAATGCGTGCATTGGGGTCTTCGAATCTGAATTCCGAATCAGGAAACCGGACGTATGCGGCCGGCCTTATACGACACAAAAAATAGTGTGGTGCATGCAGCTTTATAATATGCATAGTGACGAATCAAGTAGGTAGTTACAGTCAACAAAAGAGATAAGTATGCAGGATCGTCGGATATAGCTGAAGTTTAGTAAGAACCTGATGGATGTTCTCAAAAAATATTTAATTTTATTAACAGAAAATAAACAGCTCATTTATCAAATTAAATTTCAGTCAAAAACATCCATCGGTTTCTTACTAAACTTCAACTATATCCGGCGATCCTGCATATTTATCTCTTTTGTTGACTTAGGTACATTTTAGTATTCTGCTAGGCCTCAATACTGTGCATGCATTTGTCACGCGGCCGTCAGAAACAATGTCTTAGACTGGTTGATTTAGCATTGTTATTTAGTACCATGATCCTAGCTAGTTAAGCACAGCCTCCATCATCAAGGTTAGCTCTATATACACATACGTATATTACACATATTCGCTCCAATACCAAGTTACTCGATCGTCTACAAAAGTCAAGTTCATTACGCAAGTTCGTCCGTAAGTATTTTAATTTCGAAGTTACAAAGTTGTAATTACGATTGCGTTACTGGCAGCCATATTATTGTTTGCAGAAGAATTGAAAACGTGAGGTGACAGTACAATGGAGTGGTTTGAGAAAGATAGGACGGCTTTGCCTTCCACTCAGTAAGGTAGCATTGCAATAGGCGTAGCAGTTTATGGCAATTTCTCTTTCGAAATGAAACTGCACGAAATTACTACAGGGCTGCCGAACTAGAGGGTATATAGTATACCTAATATTTGAGAATAAGAATCATTTATTTGCAGAAAATATAGGTGTTCCCAGGAATACAAGTTGGTGGTGTAATGTACACTGTACCTACAGTCCATATTTTGCCTAATTGTTTCATGTAAAATACATAATAAAAATATCTACCTGCGTTCTAATTTAATTTTTAAATTAAGATAAATTTTAAGTTCCAATAAATATTATACACACATAACAAAACTTTTTGTCTGTAACATCAATTGTTTATAAGTAACTTGGCAGAATGTGATGATACCATTGACTAATCTTAGGACCATATAATATAGTAGCTATACGTAATACGAACAAAGAGTGATAAAAGTAATTCAATGTAAGTACAAGAAAAAGTACTGACATAAGTATATCTGACGCAGCAAATGAAACAGATTATTTAAACGTACAATCACATAAAATGAAATGGACACGAAAGCGATGATCGTATCAGTCAGACGGCATTAAAAGATTCAGTATTTCAACAGTATAATGTTACATTACGCGCGTAATCTTACTACAAAATAAATTAAACATGCTCTCAGTCCATTACCGACTATGTAAGTAGCATTTACTTAATGTAAGTGCCACTTTGATATCATAGCTACCTTCATAATGTTCCCGCCTTATTGTAGTTATCAAAATGCAGTTAAATTAACGTTTAATGATCACTCTACTCTACAACCCATGGCGACTGTTCATAAGATTATTATTATGATTCCCGCTGACATCAAATAAAATCCATTAAAAAGCTGTAACTATGAAGGAAATGGCTTATAATATGGAGTGTATAGGATTATGGCAGTTATCGAGGTCTATTAGATAAAATATTGTTATTCTTAGAGGCTGATACATGTTCTTACCTTCAGGCACATAAACTCAATATGCATGAACGCGGTTATATTCCAGTCTTGGGTACTATTTATTACCGACAAAATGCTCATCAATCAGCAATAGTTCATTAAGTAAGCTTATCGTCTGATTCTTTCCCGAGAAAGAAATAAGTAGCAAACTTCTGGGATGAAAAAATAAGTACCTAATCATCACCTAATCTCCAGCTAAGTTCTATGACAGGTAATTGTCTAAAGCTATATAAGAAAATCCACCGTCACTTGCTACTTATAACTGCGGATGTAGGAACCGAGTCATGATTTAATGAATGCAATTACGGGGCCCTAAAAATAATTGTGCACAGTACGTAAAATAGCTCCGTCGGACATTCACATCTCGCACAAAAGAGCTGTTAGAAATCGGCTTTTCATCGGAGGTCAACGGCCCGCGACTGTTCAGGATATGCACATAGACAAAACGTAGCGCGACAAAGCCTGGCGTATCTCCGTCGGCGCGTCGCTAAATACTACGCACTCTTTTTCCAGTGTCGTCTTACATTTGTGTCGTGTGACAAAACCGCAGTGTCGGAGTCTCGCAGTGATGCGACGAATGCGGTGTCGTTGTCGGATCGCGAAATGTCAAGCTCCGTACTTCCAGTTTCCTCTTCATTGCGTTTCGATGTTACAGATATTCTTTTGACATTATTGATACTCTTATGTTTTTTAGCAACGTCTTCGTTTGCGCAAGACCCTTATATTTGAGTATAAATGTAGGTATATATAAAGATTTGTTGGTGTCTGCAAACAAAATGGGACTTTATGTTGAAATAGGTTAAGCTTACTTAATTAACATAATATTAAGTTAAACGAACGTTAATAGGTAAGTAGGTAGTTAGGTACAGTACAACAAGTTTAGCTTTAGATAAACAAAGTTTAATAACAAGATTAACCTCACATCACAACAATCCGTTTACTTAAGAACTTAGTTAATACCTAGCTAGCTACCTACGAGTATGTGCTCCGAATAGTATATTGAGCTGTTTCTAATTTCTATGTTAATAATAAGGAATGCACGTACATTGAAGTTGTCAATCTTAAATGTCTGCGGAGCGCGGTTGAGACACGTCACACGGAAGAATATTCTGACGTATCCCGTCTGAGGTTTCTCAATCACGTCGGGATGGTTGAACCAACGGATTTGTGTAGGTACGGTCGAACAAGCTATTTGGTATACAGGCAAAAATATTCATCTTTCCACTATACAGCCAATATTTAGTTTTATTTTGTGCGTTATTACTTTTTCAGCTCATGGCATCCTTAATTAAATAGAGTGGTTTAAAAGAATTCAACTAACTCAGCGCACCAAGGGTGTTTAAAAGTTGTTGCAAGTTAGCTGCCTGTATACCAAATAGCTTGTTCGGCCGTAGTTATTCATTTGTTATTATTATCAGTCGTTTGTGTCCTACTGCAGGGCAAAGGCCTCCCTTCCCTCCTTCCACTTATTGCTGTATGTGGTAATTTTTTTTCAAGAGTTGAGTTCGGTATAGATACTTGGGTAGGTTTACAAAAACTAAAAGCACACGGGCACATCCGAAGAAGATGCAGCAATAGTCTCTCCATTAATGAATATTTTTAAGCAATTAGGAGTACATTCGTTCGATCAAAACATTTAACATTCTGCCCGTTTTTGTGAGTGATTTTTTATCTGGAAATGAAAAATGTAAAAAGTATGGCATAGCTAATCTGGGATTACGTATGTTAAAACTGCCAAACTTTTTGGGGTCGGAGGTTAGGAGTGAATATTTCAGATTCGAAATGAAATATGTGAATGAAAACAGACATGTGGAAAAATGTGAACAGAAATGTGTGCAATGGCGAACATTATTTTATATGAAGGTTGCGAAACTGAGGTTGTTTTTAAACATTTCAAAAATATTAATAGAAAACTTGAGAAACAGACAAATGGTGTCAAACCTAGGTAGAAATTAGTAGGTAATCACGATGTTTCCAACACTTACTGTAAAGGCTAGGCTATTATTCCCACTATGATTTAGCAATAATCTTCTTTTTCAAAGAACTTTCAAACGCCTTTCACGCTCGTTCAATAACCGTGGTTAGTCAGAAAGGTGTTGGAGTTGGTAGACCGTGACGGATTATGTCACCTGATCTTAAGCTTCCTCGTTAACGTCAATGTTGATTACCGATGTCATCAAGTGCCGTGTTGGGCTGTTGGTCTCTGTGAGCTGTCAAATCTATAAGACCGTAACATGGTGTGATGTTCACTTTTGTTATTTACCCATTTTAATGTACCTACCCAGCTTTGTTCTTGTTTGGCAACAACAGTGACCCAAGTATGCCCAAATAAATTGATTTTCTATTTTCCATGCTACTGATACTTGAAGGGAAAATATCGAAGAAGAATCTATGAGTTTATAAAAATAAAGTGTCGTTTCCAATGTAGCCTAATCCTAATCTAATGAGTCTGTTTGTATTTTTAGGGATACTCTCAGTTTTAGTTAGATCACCTGTGTAGCTGACATTCATCAGTAGTATTAAAAATCACAGTCCAAATTTAAAGGCCTGATGGCTGATTAGTAGTGGAAGTTCAAATAAAAAAAGGTAGATTTAATGGAAGAAACGCCTGTTTTTAGCTATTCCAGCAGTTGTTTTCCACTTGATACGTTGGTTCAATTAACAAAATAAATAAATTATATTTCAGGTAAATAACACCCATTGCCAAACATAAATTAATAGACATCATATAAAATAAATCAGGTCAGATTAAAAGTTCCACAATGGGTCTGAATCTGAACTCTGTACTTTGTACGAGTATGTAGTTATGAGTGGAATTTATAGTACAAATAAAATACCTTTAATCTTTGTATTTTGCGAAATAATTATCATGTAGTTAGTGGAAAAACATTGACTTGGCAGAAGAAATATTACGTGCCTACCAGCTAGCGAGTAGCGAATACGTAAAGTGAAGTAATTGAGTTTGTTTTGTACCAGTTACTAAGAGTTGGCAAATGTTTGCTTGTTTAAATTACGAATATTGTATCAGAATAGGTGTGCAATTTCTTGATAACATACTACGCGGTAAGTTCGGGGATGCCTGCTGAACAAGCCACGATGTAGTGGCACATTCGAAGTTTTAATGTTCATGGAATTTACTTCCTTATGCAGTAGGTTATAAAGTTATGTTTTAAATATCTAGCGAGCAAAACGATGTTTGTATAATGTTCTCTGTTTGACTTCACGGCTGTCACAAACAAACCAAGTTTCGACGTTGCTTCTCGATTTTATTTGTATCGTGTGTGTTTAATATTAATTGGTTCGGCCGACCTCTGGCGAATTGTTGAGGAAAACAAAGAATCCGGCTTGATCCGTCAGTACGGAACACGAAAAATTGCCTAGAGGTGAAAAAAAGACAATAAAATCAATCATTGTGGTAATCGGCTCGCTATTTGAGAGTCAAATAGATACAGACATTTTTTCATCACACTAATCACACTATATTATATCACACTAATATTATAAAGGCGAAAGTTTGTGAGTGTGTGTGTGTGTGTGTTTATATGTTTGTTACTTCTTCACGCTCAAACGGCTGGACCAATTTTGATGAAATTTGGTATAGAGATAGCTTGAGTCCCGGAAAAGGACATAGGATAGTTTTTATCCCGATATTCCCACGGGATCGACATTTACGCGGGTAAAACCGCGGGGCGCAGCTAGTTGACAATAAACATAATTGTTATTTTTTATGCTTTCGTATAAAAATATCAGGCTGGCCCGTCGATTGCGTTAAAATATTTATATAAAGTGCTGTTGAGGCAATTTGAAAACAGTTGAAATGTATAATAGTCCCATTGTTGCCGCAGTTTTTTCAGTAAGTCGCACGATAGTATTTTTATGTTCAGATTGCGAGGGCTGAGTGGTTCGCCTTGGTGATCCTACTTAAACTGTAATTACGATTCAGTGATTTTAAAATAATGGCAGTTTTCAAGTGTTTTGCAGTGTTGCAAACCGCAGGCAGTGGTAATCTGATCAGCAGCGGGTTTGGTTGTAAGAGACACCGGCCATCGATCCAGTGGCCTCCATGTCTACCCGCCGTTCTCCAGTTTTACTTCATTTCAACAACTTTTTGTACGTATTGACAAATCATGTTTTATGCAAGTAAAAAAGCCGACCTATAATTCTGCAATGAAAGTAATTTAACACTGTCAGTGATTTAATTTACGCCTACAGAGCAGTTAATTTGAAACGATGCCGCTTTAGGCCGATAGAGCAGTGTGGAATGATTGCGATCTATCGGTTCGCCAAGTTTTCCGTAAATATAATAGAGCTGTAAAGATTTTCATTTAAAATTGTGTTGAATTTGTAACTTATTGCGTAACCTGAGTCCTACCTGCATATAGATTTTAGCAATTTCTTTTAACTCCAAATGAGCATCTTGAATCGTTAGAGTCAATTGGGAGTGCTAAATAAGAACTATTTGGTAATTCAGCTCTGGTTCAAAACTATTAGACATTCCACGTACTCTTATTCCCATTTAATACCTATATCTGCAATATCATTAGGCGATCGTATCCACTATCCTAAGAAAATTTATACGTGTGTAACGGCGCTGTCCGAGATAAATGGAAACAAAACGTGTGATGCGGATAAACTGAGAATCCGGTCCATTGTTCTGCAGGGGAGACAAGTGATACATTTGTGGACATATCTCGCACATGCTGGGAAACTCTTACAGCTTCCGACCCGATTTTACTCATACTGTTATTAATAAATGTTCTGAACTGTTGTCGCATATAGAAGCAGCAAGTATGTTCCAAATATTCTGTAATATCTTGATATCGCCCAAGGACACTGGTCCTTGGGATATTCTTGCCTGTTCTCCTCTATAGAGATCTACGTTTTTGAATGGACAAGTTTCAATTTTCTGACTAACGGACCGACTTCTTGACAATTTAAGAGTTTGTAAATGGTTTAATTGAAATTTGAATTTGTAGAGTTTAACTGTGATACGAAAAAGCTTTGTCTGAACATAATTTAGTGCAATATTAATCGCAATTACATAACATGATGTAGAATTGTAGATTTATAGACTACGCTATGACCCTATTGAATTTGCCTAATGGGAATGTATGACGACGCTAATCAACCTAAGATAGGTACATTTATAATTGAATCAACAATTAAAAACATCCAACGTTTATAGATGATATCAACATGAGTAATTCTCTCTTTGGCTCTCCCTCATTGACTAATAGTTTAGTTAATCGGAAGGTGTAAAAGCAGGTCGTCATGGAGGTGGACAACTAAACGGCATGATAGAGTGAGTAATGGGACCCGTCAGGCCATGACGTCACTCATTCACAACGGCTCACACACCAGTCAACAGCGTTTGTCAAAAATACCCTCGTTTTGTTGACGGAAGCGTTTCCGGTGACGTATTGTATGGGAGCTATAGGTACTAATGTAGATAGGTTTATTCATAGGTTATGGTTAAAGTTACTGTGTTTATGATAAATACAATACTATGTTTTGATGCACTTCATTGCCACGTTGGGCAAACACATAACCAGCCTATGTTCCCACTGTTGGAACACAGGCCTCCTCTCTGTGAGATGGGAGTAGGCCATAATCCACCACGCCGGCTTGGTGCGGATCGGTATTTTATGTCACATTGAGAACAGTGGAGATGAAAGCACTTTACTTTACACAAACTAAAGCGCCTGTCTGGGTTCGAACCCACGACCTGCAACTCGTAAATCGGGGCCGTTACCACGGGCCACCACTACTCTTGCTCTCGAAGGGCAAAGGCTCCAAGAAATCATTTAAAAAGTTCTGAAATACTTATATATGTTATTGTCACGATCAGCTATTGGATTTTCATATGCGAGAATATAATTTCAGGTTTAGATACATAGTATAGATGCGGGCTAACCAAACCAGGATTCTAAGCAGACGCGCCTACATATCTGACATATCACATACCTAGGGCAATGTGCATACAAGACGTGCATACTCGGCCTTTGCGGCACGCCTAACTTCAGCCTAGCTTAGCTCATATAGGATGCACAAACAATGTCATTCGCGTATGCATTACCGCACGAATCTTGATTAATTTCGCCCGCGTAGATTTCGGAAATTATGGGTTTAAACTTTTTTCGTAGTTTTTAAAAGTAGCCTAAGTTACTCCTTTTATCATCAGTTATCTGCCAGTGAGTTCCGAGGTTTCGGAGATTAGCCGGAACAAATAGACAGATTTTTTTTTAAATATACATGGATGATACAATATATAACACAACTAAATATTTACACTTGGCACTAAATGAAATGACTAACTAACTATAACATAAATACAAAAAACAAAAGGACACTTAGGAATTGAAGTATACGTCCGCATCACTGTCATCCGGAAACGTGCCCAGAAGACTGGCAGCATCGCCAAGTAGCATGGCAATGCTAATTCTTTGCTCAAAAAACGAGCCAGCGCTCTGGTCACATGAAGTGTGGACATCTCATGTAAGGCTCTTTGTACACACACGTTTTTCTTGGTGTGAAAAACTACGTTTTATTCGTCGTGTGTAGGCACGGTCGTCAGTGTTGTATGGATTACTATGGAAGCTTGTACACTAACACTTTTCTCTACGGCGCGGTTTATACGCAATACGCCATGTGTAGGTACGGTTCGTCAGTGTTGTATGAATCACTATGGAAGCTTGTTGACAGACACGTTTTTTTATGGCACGGTTTATATACCGTACCGTAAAGAAACCGTGCCGTGTACAAAGGGCCTTATAGTTAAACATAAAACATTCAATTTTAGAGATGGGAAAAAGAATATAAAAGAATATTCAATTAATTTTAATTAACCCATTGTGAAAATAAAGTAATGAATCACGAACTGTGTGAAAACTGTTACATATCTCCCTTATTAATTTATAATTTGCGATTGTTAGTTATTATGCAACTATATGGCTTTCACCGTTTCTTTTTATTTGTGAAATAAAAGATGTTAATTATAACTATTGTTGCGTCATTAGTCGTTTTGAGACAAATATAATATATAAGTTTATTCTTCTACTAGCAGGGTCCCGCGGTTTCACCCGCATAAGTGTCGATCCCGTGGGAATATCAGGATAAAAAGTATCCTATTTGTTAATGCAAGGTGTCATCTACCTCCATTCCAAATTTTATCAAAATTGGTCCAGCCGTTTGTGCGTGAAGAAGTAACAAACATACAAACACACTCACAAACTTTCGCCTTTATAATGTTAGTGTGATATTAGTAGGAATAGAAGGATTGCATGCTACGGATTTGGTGCCGATATCAAAATAACATAACATCGCGCCTGTACCTAATCCCTAAGGCAGATAGTACACCCAAATTTCGCCGGTTATTTTTTATGTCCCATGTAATAAAGGACGATCCTATTGCTATCAACCGGGCACAAATCTAGACTCCGGGCTGCTACTGAGAAACAAACCCAGGACCTAGGGCTCAGCAGTAGCACTTGCGCCCACTAGACTTAACGAGACAAGTATTTGAATAACTGTGGTGCTACGATCGTTCTTAATGATGTCTTTGACAGTTTTGGTAATTAAAAGTTACCATTGAAGTTGAACCAACTTGATATGGGCACATTCCATAATATTCTGTCTCAACCAAATGGTGATGATGCGAAGAGTCTGTTCAGGTTCATAGCCCAAATGTGATCCGTAGCATCATGTGTTTAGGGTATGATGGGACTGTCATACGCATTGCGGTCATAAAAGTCCCTAATTAAATAAAGAATAAAAAAAATAAAAAAAAAGTTACCAGTGTAATATGTATTTCACTTAACTAGAGTGTCACACGAAACTAAAATGAAGATGGAAATTCGGGAAACACGAATATTATAAACTCACCAAATTTGGTTTTAATGAAATTTGCAGGCTAGCTTGTTAGTGTCAAACTCACGCTTACATGATACAAAGTTCACTGAAATTCATTTACATTGCAAGCGTCCGCTTTAGAGCTAGATATTTGGAAAGAGAACAGAGGGGCAATTGAACGTTCACAGTCTGATCTCAGTCTCAATCTGTCAAAAATACCTCTAATTTCCCTACATTTTGACAAGTTTAAATTACGAGAATTGGCTTTCTGAAATAAGATTCATAATAGCGAATTTAGACGAAAATGTGGGCTAACTGCCATCATGATCCTACTGACTGTTACCCATTTTTTGGATTAAAAGTAGCTAGCATGTTTCCTTCTTCCGTATTAGCTGTCATCTTAGTATAAACCCTTTACCCCCTTTCTGGTAGAATATGGGCAAATATTGATGCAATTTAGAATATGTGCAGGGTTATAAATATCCGTCACGAATGGGTGTTGCACGCACACACGACTTCACAAAGGGCCCTTCATGGAGTCCTCGCGTGGCTGTAATTTGGCTGTTGACAGATTTACAGGCTCCATCTCTCGAACGTATCGAATGCGGTCGCCGCCACACCAATAGAGTTACTGGATGGGCTACACATTTTACGAGAAGCGTGACCGAAGCGGCCATCGTTGATCGTTCTGATAAAACACATAAATTATAAGATAATTAACGTTTTATATCAAAATATTAAGATAAGTAATCGTGTTGAATGATTTTCATTACAGGTAAAAGGTGTTGGAAATGATATTGAAAAAAATTATTATGATCTAAGTTCGGGATGAAGTTGAAAATGGTTGGAACGGAAGGTAATAAAATGGAAACGCCTAAAATTTTGTGACAATTTAATATTATGTTTGCGAATTATATAATATTATATTAAACATACTTTAATATAGGTAGCTTATTTTCATTACCGATTTCATTCCGATTTTAATTCAAATGCGCTACAGAACTTCGGTCCTTTACTTCTAGTACAAGCGTAAAATAAACCGTCGACCTATGATACAAGTTTCTGCTGACATTACGATTTCAAATCGATATCGTCACAGATAATAATAATACTACGATATCGTTCTAAACTCGTCAATCGTACTCGACACTTATTACGACGCGAGGCGTGCCTACCGACAGACAACGATCGATCGCAGCTTAATTATGTGTCGATCGCATACCGACCGATTGATACCCATCGATCATCACTATCTGTGCGATTGATTGTAAAGTTAAATCAATTCACGCCCCTGCACCGACGGCTCGTGACGTCATGATTTACTCGTTTCTAAGGACCATGTCTCACTATCCTTTCCAGTTTAAATTAGGTTTCTGTATTTATGGCGTACCTGACTGAAGCAATCACCGCCAGTGGTAGAGATCACAGCGGCAGATAAATGCAGTAATGTGAAAATATTATCTAGTATACACCATAAAATTTCCTTTCGAAATCTTCGGTTGACTGTTGCCTACTTCTTCACCGATCAGGTTTGGTTTTTATGGCGTCACCTAAGGGCATAGCGTCACGATTTATGTACAGTAATTTGTGACTTTCGTATTAAATTAAGTGCCACAAAATGATTGAAATATAGGTCGTGTTTATGAAACGTTATTAAACAGTCATGTACATGGTGCAGGTAATTATTGATGTTCTGTAATTAGTATTATGTAGTTATTAACAGTATGCGGAATGGTGAAATCTAAACAATTAATTTGTGTATTGGAAATTGTATGCAGAGTATGAGAATAACGTAGTCACAAATTGAAGGTGCTGCACCCTAATTGTGTAATACACTATCAATCTCGATAATTTTGCTAATTCATTGCTTCACATGTTCGAAAAATTTGTCTGCTCAACAACGTAAAAAACGCAATGAATGTTGTTGAACTGTCAAAATTAAAGCCGTTGCTACTGTTAGTGATTTACGCATTTACCACGCAGGTTGAATTATTCTACTATGGGACATAGAAACTATATTAATTATTACTTGGGTACCTCTAAGTAGCGATAAAGGCCATGAACAGCCATCTGTTGGTGGTCGTTAATTATGTCATGGGGTGGACTCGACACAGCTTCACATGAATAATGGAAATCGCATTGGATTTATACATAAACATCTATACGAAGATAGCGCGTGTTTGCTGCTGAAATTCTTTGAAATTGTTGATATGTTTATTATGTCCATTTACTCACACTATGTTAAGCCAATCGAGGTTAGCTCAAAGTTACCGGGGGTTTATTCTGTAAGAATGTCACCGTGAAAACTTAGGTGAAGTGAGTTTGTATTCTACCCGATACTAGGAATTGATACTATTGACAGCTCACTCCACGCTCACTTCATTTAAGTTTTCACTGTGAATTTTTTACAGAATAGCACTGCTGGTCTACCATTGTGTCCTTTCCCTGCCTCAGGCACCGTATTATCTTTTCTATATAAGATGTCAGATTTCAACGTCATTCTTCAGTGTGGTCTGCGACCCTACAAGGTCGTGTTGAGACGACGTTTATATCCCGCCGAAAAAGTCTATGAGCTTTATATGAATGAATAGGTACTGAACGTAATAAGACGTCGAAGACAAAATCACCTTCAGGCATTCCTAAATTTTAATGTTTCCCTCAAACCATGAGGCAATTTTGCTAAAATAAAGCCGTAAAAGCTGTAATGTAGCCATAAAACGTATTTTCATGTAACAATGCTTATAATAGCTTCAGAGGAGAAAACCGCATAAGTGCCGAGTATGGTTTTCGATTGGATTCCAATAAATGGACGAACGTTACATTAATTTTATAATGCGCATAAAAGATTGACATTATACGTACGTTCATATCTAATAGTTAATTCAATTGTAAAATGCCGTTAATATCAATCCGCTACCGCGCATTTCACGGCAATTTTGCGCACAATTTTATTTCCTTCGCAAGAAATCTAGATGACGACATAATGAGTGTAGGTTGCTTAATACATTTGTTAAATTACTCGGTAATAGGTATACGTAAATTGCTCTTAATCGTAACAGCGTGATATTTAAAACATAACCCAATAACAAACATTTTACATAACGGTACTGAACGTCTCCGACTAACTCTATAGAATAATATTTGCCCTTTGTCCGCTCGTGTAAAACGAATATCTAATGTTTGCCTTTGCAAAGGTTATTTCCCATTTTCGTGAACTCGTTACCATATTTCCCATTTCTTTGGCGTCCCCTATAATTGAGTGCAAATTGTTACGCACCGGAGGTTTTACTTTAGGTTTGTTTGATGTTATTTTAGAAGTGTTATCTGATATTGCCTTCCTACGGTCAAGCAAAGAGATCGTTGTTCTAAGCGCTACATAGATAATGGTCTGCTAACCGTACTTTTTTATAGCAACTCCGAAAGATATCTACATACTTAAACCAGTATCAAAATGCCGATCACTATCTTAGCTTTTTGTCTTCCGCATATCATCAATTAAAATGTTTACACGTGGCTAAATGACGCAAGGCGGATTCTTTGTAACCGGTTTCTACAATAGGTTTGTGGGAGAGTGAAGTTCGGGTAGCGCCACCAATTTACTTTGACCTTTCGTGACTTTTTCTATGTACATTCCATTTAGTAATCGCAGCGTTTTGTTACTGCTCGCGAGAGGTCCGCTCTCAATGGTCATGGTGTGTGTAATGATCTTGTCTTCAAGGCGACATGCGACGTCTCGTTTCGAATACAATAAAATTAATAATGTGAGTTTTTGTGTTCCATTCAAGGATTCTGAACAATCATCGCTTTGTGGATCTCGAGAGTGATCGATAAGTATACTGAGAATGGCTTTTCAGTCTCAGTTTTGCTATAGAGCGAATTCGACGATGCAGGCAGTTGAAAAAGACTTGAGAAATTGCTTTTGCGACGTACTCAAGTTCTTTGAGTCATTTAGATAAAAATCTTTTCATATCAATTTGTGGGTTGTTTCCCTGATTGATGTGAAGTCCGATTTTAAAATATTGTTCTTTGTTCTTGTTTTTATGTTTTAAAATATTGTTAGTCATGTAGAGTGCATTGACCTCATAGTTTTTGCCTTCATTTGGCAGCGCTGTGGCCTTGGGCGAGACTTTGTATATTTCCTCAATTAGCGATGCGAGCTACCCTGTTGTTATTTATGTTCATTTGTTAAATATTTGTTGAATCTATTAAAGAGCGTTGTAATATTCCACGGAATTTGTTATTGTAATATAAATAACATTTATTAGTAACTTACAATAAGTTTATGTATAAAATTTGAATAAGTAATTCTATTGGAAAGAAACACTATGGAACAAAAAGTATTTAATAATTAATAACAATACTTACCTTCCTTTTTCATTCTGTATGCCTCAAATAATGATGGTTTATTTTTCACATAATATCATTAATTCTCTATACACGAATCTATGTAACATAATATCGTGTAGGTACATATTTGTATAGGTAATTGGTATTGCAGCGCTCTCGCACTCCGCGAGTAATTTATATAATGCTCTTTATGATAAAAAGTTCGACGTGATCATTATTATTAGTTATTGGATGATTCTTGCGGTCAACTTTGAGAGTTACCTTGTTGTATTACCTATGTGAAGAGGCATTAACTATTAAGGTCATCGCATAAGTTCAAGTAAAAACTTAATTTTATTGGTAGACTTGAAAGTTACTTAATTAAAATATACAGCTCTTTTAGAACATCAATGCAAAAGGAAGAAAACCCAAAAGCTCTCATTTAGAATGCAATGGCTCGAATAAAGGCTGCATGAAATTCAACTTAGTGCATGAGAATGAGAACCGTCCTAACTTTGAAATGTAACGTTCAGTTGAAATGTAGAATATTTTTTTCGTGTAGGTATTATACATATATTCAAAGGTTAGCGAAGCATTCGTTTCTATTGTTGAAGGCGTACCTACGTATATCATCCTTATGTCTGTCTGTTACCTTTTTCACGCTTTAACCGCTGAACTGATTTTGATGAAATTTGGTATAGAGATAGTTTGAGTCCCGGGAAAGGACATAGGATAGTTTTTTATCTCGATATTCCCACGGGAAACTTATGCGGGAGAAACCGCCGGGCGCTGCTATTGTTTAATATATTTGCTCCATTGATACCAACAAGAAAAATAAATGTTGAGAAGTCGTAGACACCGCGCTTAAAAAACGTATTGGTGATCGCAAAATGCTGCTACGCGTTTTCTACACACCCTCTACGAACGAAAGTCTACGTCCTGCTACGGTACCTACGAAAGGAGAGGGAGTCACCTATTTGTTCCTGTATTGTCCCGTTTTCTAGTTTTAGGTTTTTATTTTTATATATTTTTGTTTCTGAGATATGATACTCTAATCTCTAATTAAACAAAGAAAAACGCTTGCAAAAAAATAATATTCCATCTTTGAGTCATATACTGAAAGGTTAACGTAGCATTAATTAATTCAATTGTTTTTAAATGTTTAATAACCACAAAGTTCGCACGATAACACATAATGTTGTTTAAGTATTCATTCACAAAAAACCGAATTGCCTTCGCCTTATCTTAGAGCCTTGAACATAATAACACAGTGCGTGGCATTGAAAATATTATGATGTGTCTTTATATGTCTGAGAATAAAACTTTGTGGGTACTGAAGCTTGTCACATAATAATAGTAGGTACATCTTCTTCGTAATTGTTTTTTGAATGTCACATGATAATTTATGAAGATATTTAAACGGATCTATTTCTGTATAGTCTGTCTATCAAGGTTTGGTATATTTGTTTGAAAACGAGAAGTATTTTCTTTCTAAAGTACTTACATTCGAAGACATGTGACATCTACCAACAGGGCCCGCGTGGTGGATTACAGCCCACTCCCTATAGAAGAGAGGAGGTCTGTGTCCTAGCAGCGGGAAAATTATAAGCTAATTATGCTTATTATGCTACTACTTACATACGTCAACGAAGACAGAAGGAATATTTGCTAAAAGTATCCGACACTGCATAATTTCTCACATAACTTAAATATGTTTCGTTCAGTAGTTGTCAGTTTCCAAAGTAGCTATTGCAAAAAGTTTGACCATCATATCAAAAATGTTGATTTCTCCACCTGACCGTGTCGCGAACACGTGTTCCAAATATTTATGAGCTGTCTTGTGTCTAAAAATAATTACTAAATTATGCAGATATACGAGTCAGAATCGCATAACGCAACGTACTTAATCAACTGCTTGTCAGTCAATTAAAATAGTTATATAAACTATTTGTCGCACAAGTGGACCAGATTACGTACAAATGACATGTGGACACACTGGTTTCTAAATAGGCGGCATAAGGCTGCTGCGGTAGCTATTTTTGATCATGTGCAGCGGCAATAAACTGAAATTGCTCCTGAAACGACTTTTGCTTCCGCCTTTGATCTCGCGATATCAGCAGTTTTACTGTGCTACTAACACGCTTAAAAATTACGTATTCTGTTTGTCGTAAAACTGTCACAAAAAGTCCACACAACGGCACTCACCCCACGAGAGCTACATTACAATTTCATTGCAATTGAACCCTTTAAAAACATCCAAAGTACAATACTATTATCCTGTTTATCGATTGGCGGTGTTCCCACGGGCATCCCGACAGACGGACGGATTGACAGAATGATTGGGCGTAAGTATCGGAGATCCCGCGCCTCTACTGCACATGCTAAATGCCGTTTCCACCAATTACATTTGGCATTCACTCACGAACTTACCCCGCACAGTAGATGACCGTGAACTACAGGGTTAAAGAAAAAAGTTCGGAAACATTGCTGCACGATTTTAAGGTTTTCTTAGTTGTCCGTCAACAGTCGAGCCCAGTGAGATGAATGTAAAAGGTCATGTCTCACTGTAGGCTGTATTAAAGAACACATTTTTCTTCGTGATGAAAGCGCTTAAGTTTAACACGATACACTAGTTTAAGGTCATTTTTACACACGTGTTATTTTTAAACCAGTTTTGAACACAAGAGTAATCTACGTATGTCAGAGTTTTGATTATTCTTGCTCAGCTAAAAGAAAAAACAAAACACGTGAATAATACTCGTATACAGGCGGTACCTATTCGGTACACTCAAGCTCAGCGGTAGCTACAAGTAAACATATCTTTTTTTCTGCGTGTACAACAAAAAACACCTATTACAAGGTCTGTTTACGACCCGAAGAGTGGTAAGTGCGAACCGTCTGTACCGATTCCAATAAAAAGACGCCTTCATGGCCACAATTTAAATTCGTCGTTCTTAAAGTACCTCGGATACTTGGCGGTACAAAGGATACTTGAATCACCGACAAGGAGCCATTTCTTGACGTTAATCCTTATTCGATTAACGATAAGGTGACTCGTTTACAGGGTGGTCTGTTGATGATTGCCCGGATTAAAGAACTTGTCAGGAAATAGGGATTATCAGATATTTGAAACGTGATTTATTGACAGTAATGATTAGCAGATAAGGGTATTCCTATAAAATGGAGGAGAGTGCTTTTGATTCTATGTTGGCAAAAAATAAATGATTTGATTTGATCTATATTTAGAATTTCGGCGAATTCGGGCAAATTGTTTTGATGTCAAGAGTCGATATTACTTAATGTTGATTTAGGATCTTTAGTGAAACTAAAAGCGGACTCTAATATGGCTAGGAAATGCCTGGTCGACCGTGCGATGGATCTCAACGAAAATAATTTCTGTCTATTTCCATTTACTACTACCATATTTTTATCATTTAAGTTTTTACACGAAGTATTACACGAATTGGAACGGTTCGTATCTAAAGTTTTGGGGCTCCAATAAAGTTTTATTGGAGTGTCTGCAATATGGATCGTTTAGAAGGCAAATTCGTGCTCTACTGTCCCATTGACCGATGGAAACCTTTTGATAATTCAGTGGATCACGACCCAAATAACCGAAATAAAATATCGGATGCCACTAGAACGGTACTTCCGAAATGTTAGTAAGAAGGCTAAGCTTTCCAGCGAGGGACCCACCCTCGATTGTGTCGGTTTATTTCATTGTATGCAAATCGGTCCACCGCGCCCGCTTGCTACCAAATATTTCACGCTGACAGCGCGGCGGCGGCCTGCGAACGACGCGTGGGACGCCCAAATTACGCGACCTCACCAACTATCGAACGGTCCCATAAGCATTCCAGAAACCACGCGACCACCAATTTGTCCCTTCCGTGCCAGTGATTTTGTCATTCCCGTAGGCATCGCGCTAATAAAGAGCCGCCGGCCACTGCGACCGGTTCTGTGGAAATAGATTTCCTATATAAGGGGTTGAATCTCGGTGTCCTACTGAATATTGGAGATATCTAATTAATTTTATCTATACCGCAGACCCACAGCTATGGGTTCTGATTTTGCAATATTGCTCCTTCGAAACTAGGTATCTACTGGGATTTCAGGCTTCGTGCCTTAATCGAGCCGACGAAGTTCTTCCTACCAAAGCGGTCTCTGGATTCCAATTATAGCATGAATAACGTGGAGCTTTTCGACCATAACTGTGAATGTAAAGGGCCGTATATTATAATGTTATTGTGTTGCATTCGCACCACGGCTTCGCTCCGGTACGGCAAAAGACAAATTGGCTGTCACAAATTCCTAACGTCATTGCCATTCAGATGTTGAATGTAATTTGTGTCGTCACCGTCACGTCGCTGGCGCCGCTAACCGGAGCGCCCGCTATACCTCACTCGCGCCACGTTTTACACAACTCACAACTATACCCACTTAACACCTCTCACCTTTCCATTCAACGTTCTGACAATAAACAAATATGCATGGCGTATGCGCCGCCGCCGTGCCGGTTGCTGTTTTGTCCAAACGTAATTTCAACATGACGTGCAGATGTGACCCTAAAATAGTTTAAGTACGGGTAGTAAAACTTTGTTTGTCGTTACGAAAAATAATGAATACTAAACTTCCAGAAATAGCACAAAGATCTACTTTGGAAGATGACTAGGTCCAACGTTTGTGACTTGAATATGACTTTGGTAAAAGCCTGTTGCAATAAAAATGCGACACCAAAGCGCATATTCAAGCATGTCATTTTGTAGAACAGCTTGTATGCATTCTAAATGAAACTGCATATCGTAGTATATCCCATACTCCTCTTGCCGTCATTACCACACTTTCATTATGATTCCTATTGGTACTTTTCACCACGCCTATATCAGACCACAACTTGTATACTTCTCTGTTATGCCGACTTGTCTTTAGAGTTGAAATCTTAATAACACGTTTTATGTCACACCCACACGTTCATACGACGCGTTTGCGGTTTGAATGTATGAATATTTAGCACGCGAGATATGTTCCTTGAATTCTTATGTGCACTGAAATGTCTTGAAGTAATTCGAACTCTGAACTTTAAACGAGTTCGCGTGCAAAATGTTTTGACCGTTAGCGTAATGACTTCGAAATATATTTAATCGGGGCTCGCTTTGTTATACGAAGTACATTGAGAAAAGTATTTAGCGGTACCTACCCACAGAGCGCTCCCATTTATTTGTCTGAATTTGTTTGGTAACTCGAACAAGCAAAGATTTTTATTCAAATAATTTTTTTGTTGAATTCCAAGGTGTAGCAATAGACGTGAAAAAGGCAAGGCATATGGATGAATGTACGATAAACTAGTTAAGATTTTAATACGGTTATTATTCAGGGGCTAGGTCGGGGACAAACAATGACTCGTGTCGACCCACGCCCGACTTAGCGAATATGATTCAAACATGAAAGATGTAACAATAGATGACGAATTATTTCAGATTAATTCTGACAAAAAATGTAACAGTAACTTTTTAATGCGTCGTAATATATCGAATACCTAATGTGAAGGGGTAGATGACTTAGCTCTTGAAAGTTTGTTATAATGCTTTGAGAGGTGACCGAACCCAAAATGCTTCCTTTGTTACATTTTGGGTGTTCTTCAAGGCGCCATATTAGGCCCCATAAAACTTTCCATAAAGATATAGCACTGTATAGTTAATGACAGTTAGTAGTCAACATAAAGTACGTATAGTAGGTACATCAAAAGAAAGTAGTTCAACGGTAGCCAGCTTCCTATGATTATAGATCAAGATCGGGCCATAAAACCGGTTGAGCACCACGGCCTCGCCACACATAACTTATAATTTGCTTAAGCATTTGGCGTTTACGTCTTTATCAATTGCTGTCGAACCATTTTCTGAAAGACATTTAATATCTGTAATTTCAGACGGTTGTTAACTATTTTAGTGTCGATGTTTAGATAGATACGAGTATATAGATAGATAAACCATTTATTTGGTGTACATAAAAGACATAGCAAAGCACACAAAAGCACAATTAAATGATAACAAAATACATAAATATAAAACAGGTGCCGATATACATACAAATAATAAAAAAAAACATAATTAGAGAAATAAAGTGATACTATGACATACTTTAAATCAAGTAACGAAGACAAAAAGCGATGTGCGTCTCAAGGCGTTATTTGATGTTATTTATTATCGTATAATAATATGATGAATTTTACGAAAGAAGGTATAAGAAATAAATTAAATTGAGACAAAAAGAAATCCTGCGGGGTAATTGCATAGCACACTAACAGTAGCAATGGCTTTCATTTTGACAGTTCAACAACATTCATTGCGTTATTTACGTTGTTGAGCAACAAATTTTTCGAACATATGAAGCAATAGATTATTTTTTTTTTTTCCTTGAAAATTATTCAGAATGAGATTAAAGTGTTTTACGCAATTAGAGTGCCGGTTAAGTAGGTAGTTGTTATAATAAGGTCAATTAATACTGACCTAATATGTCCAGCAGGTTCTATTTTGTTCTATGTTATATTAGGTCAATATGTCACGTTATTGTAGTGTAGGTTATGTTATTTGTAACATAAGTATATTAAGTTAGATTATGTACGTTCGTGGTGAACCGCACAGCCTTGTAATAGGTTCTAGTTTTTCGTATTGTTTATAATAACTTTAAAATAATGTTATTTGTTTCAGGTGTGGCGGTTACTAAAGGGGGAAACACACATGTCCCCCAAAAATGATTCCGGTGAGTACAACATTTTGCATCGCGTCAAAATTATAAATAATATTTTGGGTCATCCCTAAATAACTGATAATAAATAACTCTATATTCCATAGGTTTAGGTAGTTAAATAAAGGTAAACAAAAAAACCACATGACTTAATTAACCGAAAAAACGTAATACCAGTCTATTCAGTTGTTATGCTACGTCACAGTTGTAGTCTTCAATTGAGTAACTTTTTAAATTAATTATAACGTTGCTAAATTGAAGAGTACAACTGTGTCGTAGCATGACAACTGAATTGACTGGTAGTTAGATTATACAGATACAGGCTGGCAGGGACGTCGAAGCACTACCTCTTACTATGGATTCAGAGGAAGAGGTTGTGCTTCGTCGGTATTGCACTTTTCTATTAAACAACTGATTTTTGTGATAACCGGCGAAATATATCTAAGCTCATGTACAGAATTGATGGTTTCAGTTTGCACGTCCTTGTCCCTGCCAACCTGTATTGAGGTAGATCTTTGTGTATGTCCTATTTTATAGATACCCACACCAAGAGTATATGAAATACTTTTCTTGTCGTATACAAACCAAACAGTAGTGATACCAACATAAAGAACGGTTTCATAAACATCGACCGACTTAGTAAGTTAGTAACGACCAACTTATTTTGTACGCAGATTTAAAACTGGCAATCATGACGTATATAATTAAGATTACACAAGAAAGAAATAAGACCGTACTCATTGAAACTTAACACAATGTTCTTTGTTAAAAGCTTAACAACTTAAGCTAAATCCAACAAAAGAGCATCACACAGGAACGCCACATACAAAGCTAGTACCACAGATAATATAATAATAATAATAATAAAGTAATATGACTAATGACTCAACTGATACGTCAACAACGTACATTTTGTTTTTCATATTTTATTTTTGTTGTTTTTATCAATTTCCCGTCTTTTATAGTAATAGTTATCAAATAAAACCTTTCGGAATAAAACACAAATTACCTACAGACAATAAACCAAAGCTAATATGATAAATATATACAAACATAGAAAAATTAAATATGACGGCTGTCAAATTCAGCCTCCGCCAAAATAAATCTGTGAAAACTATGAAAAATACATAATGTTGACGAGATCAGCAGCTCGCCGTACACACCTACCACCTCCGGACTCGTCGCTCAGCTCCGCCCCGCTGCCGCCGGAACCCAGCCCCATCGAGAGTGCTGTGACACCGGCCGTGGCAGCTACGTCGAGCTCGAGCGACGAATATTTTTCCCCGCCGACGTCGCCAACACCTGTACGTCGGCAGGGGAGAGGCCGGCCACCGAAGAGCTTGGGACTTAGGGGCCAACCGGCCCCGAGCCGGGTCCCCGCTACCGGTGGTTGTGTGCAGCGCATGAGATGGACTCTGTCTATGAACGAGAACGTCATGCGCGCATATTACGGGTCTACAGAGGGGGGAACTAACCTCACTGCGTACCGCGATAGGATGCTGTCTCTGTTCCAGGAACTGGAACCAACCGTCAACGTCTCGGCCCAACGACTGTCGGATCAGGTGCGGGTCATCCAACGCAGTCACAGGTTGGATGATATCGCACTTGATAGGCTGCGCTCAGAGGTACTGAGCAACCATATCGTCTCGACTCCGGCACAAACCGCAGCACAAGCGTCAACTATTGATGCCATCCCGCCGCGGTTCAATCGTGTTGAAGAAGAGGATGATAGGGTTGACACAGTAAGTAGCCAGTGCAACGATCGACTGAGGAGCGCACTGGAGGATGCGTTTCTCGAGTATAGATTCACTCCGACCGAGCTTAGACCCCGATTACCACGATTACCCATGCACAAAAGAAATAGGGCGTTGGTGTGTGCCTTGGATTCGCAGCTCAAGAATTTCTTCGAGAGCAGCGAGGATCTCGTTGATACACACTCGATCCTGTATTGTGCGGCTGTGGCGGCATGTCGTTTAGCTAACGTCAAGTTTCCAAGTTGTGACGGAGCTACTCGACCAAAACCAGCCGTACCAGCCTGGCAGCACAGGATCGAGTGTCGTATCGATGAGACCAGGGTACTCATCGGCAAACTATACTGCTTCAGGGAGGGCAATACACGACCACGAGTGATGCGCTTTGTGAGGCGAGCATTCTCAGGGACTGGAATCAGCCCTCGAGAATACATATCCCGTGTCACAGAGCGCATCGACTTCCTGAAGCAGAAAGTTTGTGCATGGGCGAGTCGAATTCGGCGGTATAAGCGGCGGATTGATCGATACACGCAGAATCGCATGTTCCAGAGCGATGAAAGGTGGGTGTATAGAGCTTGGGAGCGACCTGAACAAAATGTGACAGATGTATGCCGCCCGGATGATGCCGCCACGAGTGCATTCTGGCGCAACATCTGGTCGGTGCCCGTCTGTCACACTGAAGCTGGCTGGATACGGGATGTCGAACGAGTGTGTGAGACTGTACCAGAGATGGAAACAGTACTAATTACGCCATTAGACGTTGCCAAAGCGGTCCGTCCGTTACCGAATTGGAAATCGCCGGGACCAGACGGACTGCACAACTTTTGGTTGAAATGGCTAATTAGTTCACACACTTGCCTGGCATCTCAGTTCCAGTCATCTTTAGAGTCTGGGTCGCTACCGCAGTTTCTAACAACAGGCGTTACCCACCTGCTCCATAAATCAGGTAGTCCCGCGGAACCCAAGAATTATAGACCGATCACGTGTTTGTCGACGGTTTATAAACTTCTTACATCCATTTTGAGAGCGAAAATTAATACGCACATTGAGAGTAACTCGATTATGTCTGCCTCTCAAAATGGATGTAGGAATGGGTCCCGCGGTACTAAGGAGCTACTCCTCATAGACATGGCCATTAGCCAACAGGTTCGTCGATCCCGCAAGGATATGTCGACATGTTGGATAGACTATAAGAAGGCCTACGACTCGGTGCCACATACATGGCTCATGAGGGTGCTGGAGTTGTACAAGATAGATGCAACTCTACGCACCTTCCTTGAGTCGTGTATGGGGCAATGGAAGACGGTCCTTCGCTATCCAGGATGTCGGCAGATCCAGGGGAATGATGAACCTGTATGGATTAAGCGGGGAATATTTCAGGGCGACAGTTTGAGTCCACTTTGGTTCTGCTTAGCCCTGAATCCTCTAAGCACACTACTGGAGGATTCAGGTCTAGGCTATCGGTTGAGGAGAGGTGGTCAGGTCATATCTCACCTCCTCTACATGGACGATTTGAAACTCTTTGCCCCCAACAAATTGCGTCTGATGGAGCTACTGAAGGTAACTGAAACTTTCAGTAGCGCCATCAGGATGGAATTTGGTGTGGACAAATGTGCAGTCATGCATGTAAAGCGAGGGGAGATTATGGATTCTGAGGGAATTCAACTCTCGGATTCCATAAACCTTAGATCCCTCGCCTCATCTGAAAGCTATAAGTATTTAGGTATGTCGGAAGCGTTAGGCATCAACGATGCTGACATGAAGCAATCGTTAAAGGAGCGTTTCTTTTGTCGCCTGAGGAAGGTATTAATCAGTCTTCTTTCGGGCGGAAATAAGGTGCGCGCCTTCAACGGTTGGGTCATGCCGGTTTTGATGTACTCTTTTGGCATACTCAAATGGACTCAAACCGAACTCGACGTCCTGGATAGAAGGGTCCGCACACTGCTGACTGCAAATCGGATGCATCACCCACGATCATCGGTGATGAGACTGTATATTCCGCGGAAGTGTGGGGGTCGAGGCTTTTTAAATGCAAAGACCCTCCACAACCGCGAAGTGTGCAGTCTCAGGGAATATTTTTTAAAAGCTGAAGTGGGTATGCACCGTGATGTGGTCGCAGTGGACAAGGGGCTCACCCCGCTCTCCATGGCTAAAGAGAACTGGCGCAAACCTGTAATACTTACTACCGATGACCGCAGGAAGGTATGGCAAAGCAAGGAGCTTCACGGGCGCTTCTATCGGGCTCTGCATGAGCCCGGTGTAGATTTCTTAGCGTCCGTATCCTGGTTACGTTTTGGTGATCTTTTCGGGGAAACCGAAGGTTTCGTCTGTGCAATTATGGACGAAGTTATCTTGACGAATAACTACCGGAGACATATTATGAAGGACGGGACGGTTGACGTGTGTCGGGCATGCCACCGTCCGGGTGAGTCTATCAGACATATTATCTCTGGTTGTTCTCGTCTAGCTAACGGCGAGTACTTGCACAGGCATAACCAAGTAGCCAGGATTATTCACCAGCAACTTGCTTTGAAATATAAACTTGTGGATTCTGAGGTACCGTATTACAAGTATGTGCCCGACCCAGTTCTTGAAAATGACCATGCCACGCTGTACTGGGATCGGTCTATCATTACTGACAGGACTATTGTCGCCAATAAGCCTGATATAGTGGTGATAGATCGATTAGCGTGCCGCACAATGATTGTCGATGTTACCATTCCACATGACGGGAACCTCGTGAAAGCTGAGAAAGAGAAACAAGTTAAATATCTCGACTTAGCACACGAGGTTGTTGACATGTGGAATGTGAGCTCGGCTATCATTGTGCCGATTGTCGTATCGGCCAATGGCCTTATGGCCGAAAGCCTCGATCAACATCTGTCGAGGCTCTCGTTAGGCGGTTGGATCAAGGGCCTGATTCAGAAGGCAGTACTCCTTGATACGGCTCGTATTGTGAGGAGGTTCCTGTCTCTGGAGCCCTAACCACCGGTAGCTTGGACTCTGCTCCCGACACCGGCGGAATACTATTTTTTATATTTTTAAATGTTTTTTATACTTATTTTTTATATTTTAAGAAATATTTAAAAATGTAAAATAATATGTACATAAATAAATAAACGAAATAATAATAATAATAATATATTCCACAACTATCACACAACGCCATCTAGTCCCAAGCTAAGCAGAGCTTGTGTTATGGGTACTAGACAACTGATAAACATACTTATATATTTCTAAATACATACATAATATTATAGATAAATTACACCCAGACACAGAACAAATGATCGTGCTCATCACACAAACATTTGTCCTGGGTGGGAATCGAACCCACGACCTCCGGCATAGCAGTCAGGGTCACTAACCACTAGACCATCAGGCCTGTCAATACTATGTACTAGTACTAACATATAATGAGAAATTTGCTTAACGCCAGTCACCCCTTAGAAATAATTACACCAGCATCTGCCCCAGGCAGCTGGCAGACTTATTGCCATCGTAATAAAGGAAGCAGGCGCTTATTGAATGCCGACAACCTAGTACATACGTTTTTTTTCGTATTTAGTACTTTGTGAATGAATACTATTTAGTTGTTCACATGTGCTCATAGAGGGTCATTTCTTTCCCTTTTTATAAAGGATTTTTTTTTCTCTATTCGGTCGGTTGGTTTGCAGAACTTGAAATGTCAAATGTGGGTGTAATGATATGATGATTGTTATGTAAAAAAAATATGCAGTCTTATAAAAGGTCTAACTTAATTAGAGGTTTTTTTCGCTATTCAATGCAGAATTATTACAAATTATAATAGGTACCAAGAATGTCAAACAAAAACCTAAGCTTGGCATCAAAATATTCTGTAAGAGTCAGTGCAAGTATTTGCATAGTCCGCCTTTCTTTTGCGTCAGTCACAACTCTTGCATCATTGCCAGGAAAGTTAATAACTAACTATCGAGTCATAAAAGTAAATTCTTCCACATCACATATTTTACCAACAAATACATAGCTGCGGGTTAAAAGTTTCGATTAAACGTTAATTGCATCAAAATAAGACTCATTATCATTTGGCAACCAACGAAAATGAAGATATTATGTTTTCTTCAGTTTTGACTGACGGACGGATGGACAGTTGTTCATAGTTGACAGTGATTAGGTGGGACTTTACATAATACAGTAGCTTCCTTCGAATAAAGAATCGTCTTCAAGACATTATTTATTGATGTTTCGAGACAATGAACGGGGGTCTCGAGCTATCGAACTGCGACGGCTTGAGACGGTGTAATGTGGTTGTAAGAACTATAAAACATTAAGAGAATATCAATAAATCAGTTCTATGTTCTGGCGTGTGGCGTTACGAAACTAAAGTTGAAAGGAGTACCATAATTATTCATTGATTTTCTTTTCCATTCTTGAAGAAAGATTGAATGCTGCGTAGATGAGAATGTTGAGACAGCTTTATGGAGTGACAAAAATTAATAAAGTAAGAAATGCGGATACAGGGTGAAATTAAATTCATGGGCATCCTTTTAAGGGGTCATTATACTCATCATTATGAACAACTTTTACTATGGGACCAAACATGAAATCGCGAAAAAAAATCAGCTGTTCCCTACATTTTGACGAGTTATGCGAATATAAATGTAGGGAACAGCTGATTTTTTTTTCATGATTTCAGGTTTGGTCCCATAGTAAAAGTTGTTCATAATGATGATTACAACGAACCCTTAAAAGGATGCCCATGAATTCAATTTCACCCTGTATAAGAGAAGTTTGAAAGTTAAAAGGAAATCGTTTGGCTTGATATGGAGGGAGGAAACGCATGTGACTAAAAGATGAAAATAAAATATGTTAATTAATGGATGGAGAGGGAGAGGAAGGCCAAAAGAAATATGGATGGATTGTATATTCATATGAAAGAGAAGGGGGTGAATCATAGCGTGACGGTTGACAGGGGAGAATGGAAGAACAAAACGTGTTGGCTGACCCTTAATAACAGGGGACAAAGGTAGGATAGTAAGATGATGATGATTTCTTTTTGATTCTTCATTTGGTTGAATCCAAATATAAACATGTCATATGGGAGATCAATCAGAAATTGTTTAGAATGGCATGACCCTAGTCTCTAATGATATTATTACATTTTCTACTTTGAATTTTATTGGAATTTTCGTAGTGATTTATTAACGTTGTATATTAAAGCCATCTACGTTTGAAAGAAGGAAGAGTTTGTAGGTAAGTGTCCTACTATTCCCACACCCTTCAATTTCATCACAAGAATTAGTAGTTTATAGATACTTAATCGTCGTTTTACTGCATGTTTCATTGCTTCGCTTGAAATGTTTGTAAGTATTTGACCATCGCCGTCAAACCTTTGGTATTTTGGAATATGTACTTCCCACATAAACCACCTACTTTGCTGTTAACAATTCCAGTATCTACTTATAACGGAAACATTAAATAAGAAGTTATCTTCTATTGTTTGTAAGGAGGATAAGGTTCAATTCACACTATGGCAATATTAAATAGAAACATTCTTGCTATGATAATAAAATTCCGGAAAGATAAACATTGGGCTTGTAGATACGTACCTATAGGTTTGATATTTGCTTAACAGTAGGTCCCGCTAATGTAAAGATATTAATTGATAGCATTCACATAATTATGATCAGAGACAGTGATACCAACGAATTTCATCATATATTTCCCATATCGTAATGGATATAGGGATGTATTGCCGATGACGATTTTACTGTGTAGATAATGAAATTGCAAGTAGTTTTTTTATGAACGTTTATCTTTACTTTTAGAACGAGTATGGGGTAAATGAGTCCATGGTGAACTCAATCGGCTTGACGCCATGATTAGTTAGTGTATCTAAATTCATGATCAGCATTCCATTTTCTGAGTTGTGAATTTTCGCACCATGTAGTTCGTCATTGCTTGAACCGTGTGACAAAGTGCTTGCATAGATTTCAAAGATTGTCGGAGACATAGCAGAATAGAGTATTTTGTGGTGTTAGCAGTCTTGGAATACTTGATATCTCCTGATTGCCAACTATGTTTTATTAAGGAACCAGTATCTCTAACATTGTTCAAGAGTGGCTACAAGTTTATTTCAGACATTTGCCTGTATGGAGGTGTTAATATACGTATTACTTGATCGTACATACAAATAACTACAAGTTACTAAGTGAAAGTCCGAATACTTGATAAGGTGTGTAAAATATTGAATAGTTTCATAGCGAAACTTTCTAAAGAGCTCATTTTCCTTTTATTACTTTTCTAGTCTATACGATATCTACAAAATGCAATAAAAATGTAATTTAGAAGTTATTATCGAAAGCAATAAGTGTTAATCGACTGTTTGTTGCTTGAAAAAACACATTTTAACTTAATAAATTTAAACGACTTGGTCTTTCAGGCTGCTGATAGATAATTAATTGTTTCTTTCAATCTTACAGAAACATTAAAATCGATTAAGGAAATGTTCACCCACGACTTTGAGAAGACGGCTACAATTAACGACTGTAAAGGAATAAATTGTCATAAGCCCAAGCTTGGCAGTCAGATTTGTTATGGCAGAATTTTTAAACGACTTCAAAAAAGTAGGAGGGTCTATGTTCGTCCGTGTGACTTTTTCATTTGGTAGAAGAAGATCAGGCGGATATTATATCCCAGGTCCCGTATTATAAAATGTATTAACTTTCCTTTGGTAGCTTTTAAGTAAGCTTCAATAATAAGTATTTAATATCACTTAGTGTATGTTGATGATGTTATAAAACTTCGAGTAGTGATATACGAACTTGTGTGGGGTAGACAACAACTACAATACAAAAAAAATATATACAACCAACTTCCAAAAAAAAAACTACAAAGCGAAGAAGAAGTCGGTTGCTTTTTTTAGTTTTTTTGTTATTTGTGATAGAGGATTCAGCTGCCCATCCTCTTAGCAAAAACCATACACGTACACACGTTAAAGACGTTTGAACATTATGGCACTTATTAATCTTTCATTTCCTGCTTTATAAACAAAAAGTCTTGTGCTACCGTAATCTCTCACAGGTCAGTACAAGGGATCTTGCGCGAATTTATAAAAAAAATAAGAAGATTAAACTGATTTTAAAGGCCACCTGAAGCCCCAGGGCATTGTTGCATGTTTTTAATTCTCGTAGCACCTTTTAACATGATTTTTTCCTTTTCTAAGTAGAATTATAAAAGAACTAATTTGTTTGTAGCTGATACGACGTTCTTATACCTTTTTTGTATCGATGCTAGTATGCTAGGAATTTAGTAATTAGACGGAGCGTTGTTAAGATATGGGAAGAATGTTGCCATTGTAAGCTCAGCGCTTTTACGGAAAACTAAGCTCAAACAAGCTGCTCAAATGAATTAAAAAAACAAATGTTTATTTTTATTGGTATTAAAAGCACCTAAATAATCATATGGAAGCCAAATAAGTTTTTCTGCACCCGTTGTTATGGCGACCTGAGTCGAGTATGAGTCGGATTTCGAAGATTCGAATATTGGCCCAAGTCCCGGAAAATTATGAAAAAGAAGTATTATTTTATGTATTCGACCATCTAACAATTTTAATGACAAGATGTCGTAAAGAATGATTCGTCTTACTTCAATAAATTAAAAATCTTTCAAACGAACGTTTGTTTACTTTGTAACCACTTCTCTCAGTAAAAGGGAAACGTATTGCGTGCTGTTGCCTTATTAATTTTTTGAGTTGATGACATAATTAAACAATGGTGTAAGATATTTCGCTGTATTATTATATTTTATTACCGGTAACGAGGACTGGATGTTTATCAAATAATCAGTATAAAACGAGTTTTACGACGGAGATGGGAATGACACAAATCCTAACTTAATATTATAAATGCGAAAGTGAGTTTATGTGTTTGTTACGCATGCACGCTAAAACTTCTCAATGAATGTGGATGAAATTTGGCACATGGGTAGACCATAACCTGGGTGAGGACAAAGGAGTTTTTATCACGATATTCCTACGGGATTGAGACTTATGTGGATGAAACCGTGATTATATAATTGTGTATTTAACTAGAAGAGCTAAAAACAGAAATTGCAACAATCTTAAATTAAAGCTCAGAATATATAATAGTACTATTAAAGTATAAGCTACACTCTACAGCTAAAGTAACAATTTCGTCGTGGATATAATATTAAACTAGGTATCCCATTGCTTAAGTGTTTAGCAAAAGGATGCAAGTACTCGGCTTCAACACTGCAGTGCATAAATATTTCTTCAAATTAAAGACCAGACACAGACAACCCACACACACAGACACTCGTCACAATTAACTTTTAAGCCAATTCAATAAATATGTATGTTAACATCAGAATTATTACGCAATTACGAATATTTTGTAAAACATGTCAATCCCAGTAAAGTGCACTGTCATTTAAGACTCAGGATTTTCCTAGTTTGAAGGACAGGGGTCTTACTCATCTTTAATAGCCATACCCATCCCTAATTATTGAAAACTCACACGTGTTACCTAGTCTAAGTCTTTTGGTAAATACAATGATTACTTACTGCAGAGACCACAACTTTGTAGGAAGCCACAACTTCTGGAAAAGCTGTCACTAAAATTACTGGTGACGTTGCACTTGCTAGTATGGTTAGGTGTTCCAATAATGCAATTTTCCGTTAGTTTACCAGCAGGTGGCGGTAGTGTGGTAGTTCGCAACTCGTTAGCGGTGCCTCCATATCGCGCGCTCTTTGTAAATTGCCTGTCCTCCATAGTTTTCTTCAATTTAACTTCGCATGTATAAAATTTCTTCTGATAGATTTTGGAGGGTGTTATTATAATAATATAATAATAATATAATATTCCACAACTATCACACAACGCCATCTAGTCCCAAGCTAAGCAGAGCTTGTGTTATGGGTACTAGACAACTGATAAACATACTTATATATTTCTAAATACATACATATTATAGATAAATTACACCCAGACACAGAATAAATGATCGTGCTCATCACACAAACATTTGTCCTGGGTGGGAATCGAACCCACGACCTCCGGCATAGCAGTCAGGGTCACTAACCACTAGACCATCAGGCTTGTCATTATTGAATATTTATTGCTTTTAGAAGTTAGATTTGGATTGTAAGCTACCCTACGCGTACGTAGGGTATCTTTTTCGCCGTTATATGATACGGGGTGACATAGATGAATAGGGTTCGTTTGGAATTGTGTGTATTGGTTTGATCTGGAAAATCTTTATACTGTTTCTTTAAGTGTTAATTTTGCCATTTTAGGATTACGCACTCAAAAGAACCCTATTACTAAGCCTTCGCTGTCCGT
This sequence comes from Amphipoea oculea, assembly GCA_945859645.1. Classification (NCBI taxonomy): domain Eukaryota; kingdom Metazoa; phylum Arthropoda; class Insecta; order Lepidoptera; family Noctuidae; genus Amphipoea; species Amphipoea oculea. The sequence goes on from OX243874.1 coordinate 9,249,188, forward strand.
CCATCCGTCTGAATGTCAGCAGGCTGTATTTCATGAACCGTATTAACTGTCTACCTATATTGTAGACAGTTAATTTTCACAGTGTGTATTTCTGTTGCAGCTTTAACAACAAATAAGAAAAATAAAATAAAGTTAATAAAAATTAAAGGGGTCTCGGAGACCCCGTTTAATTAAAACACGGGAGACCGTCTCCCGGGTTTTTAAATTGATGATTTTATTGACGTTTTTTGCCTTGTGATAGAACGGAACCCTGCGTGTTCGACTCGCACTTGGCTTGTTTCTATTTTATTTATTTTACTTTCAATGGACCACGAATCTTGGTACAAAGTACATTGACCTGTAAGTTTTGTCCGTAACGTAACACCGGCTGCAACAGAAAGTAACTTTTATTATCATTACAACATTTATTACCTTTAATACGAATAATGACAGGTTCTTGTAACACTAACATTTACATTTACGACTACAATGAACAAGCCCTTTTCGTCAATCTACACTTAAATATAAGATAAATACGGAAGTTACGAAATACATCATTCAAACGTAGGGAAATGACAAAAAGGTGGAAGAATTACAGTGGCCCGTATTTTTTATTTCTCAAATTATCCCTAACACGTGTAAGACTGGTAGGAAGGACGACTGTATACAGAGTGGATTTTTGTGATGGGACAGTAAGGGTAGGTAATTGAATAATAATTAAATAATAAATGTGTAATTTTGTTCTTAAAACAAATAAGACAGCTGTGCTGCTGGGGAGTTTGTTCCACCACTTCTTCTCCCCAGCGAAAGCACTAGGAAGTGGCGAAGGGCGGGCGTTTTGGGGGACTGTCTTTTGTAATTTTGACGTTCGAAAAGTGCTGATTCTCAGCCTAGCTTGAATAAATTACTTTTGATTTCGATTTTTTGATAAAATTATAAGCGTATTTGTTCGAAATTCAAAGTTTAAATGTTATTGTTTATTTTCGGCTAGTATATCCACCATAAAAAGCAACGTTGCGAACTTGTGAGTCTCGTTTCCGACGAAATGTATGGGAAAAGTTTTTTGCGATTTCTAACTTTTCTAGTACTCAAACCTCGGTCCAGTAGATTGATCATTAATAGAACCAGATTCGATTGAATTCAAAAAGTTTTTGTGTAAATTGCTTATTTTCATGCTGATTGTAATTTTTTTTTCAAAATCTATGAATGCAGATAAAAATGTCCTAAAGTTAAGGACAGTCTCTTTAGATCATTTTCCTGTAGCTACAAGGGTTATGGTACCTGCCCTTACTGCCTCGTCTCAAAAAATCCACCCTGTATAGGTACATTCTTACTATCCTAGCAGATTAGTTGGATATATGTAAAAGGCTTACAATTTGTCGATTGTTTGTCAAAAGAATAGGACTAATTCCAACTCGGACTACAAAATAAACCTGATGAAAATTGCTGAAACTAAAAGTGGATGCACCACTGCCTGTGCAAGTTTTAATTTTCCGGGATGGAAGTAGTGTTACAAACATGTACTAATTTGACTTTTGCAATTTCTGAAAAATCGGTTCGTTAGCTTAGAATTTTAGATTAAATAAATAAATAAAATACATTTATTTCGAGCAACCAAGACTCATAACATGTAAGTAGAATGCACACACACAATAAATCACAATAACATAAGAAAAAGGATAATAAAAATACTAATATATAAGAATACACAATACAAACAAAAATTAAAACAAAACAATTAAATAAGCAATTAAATAATAGCAGAGCTTCAATTTTGTAAAATTAGAATACAATTGATGTGTAGTTAAACGGGGCGCAAAAAGTTTCTAAAATTCTAACTGTAACAATTTGGTCGAATCCATAGCTGTCTTCATTACCGGTACAACAAAAACCTATAAATAAAACAGAATAGGCACTTTTATAACTTTCATTTGTTTGGATGTCATACAAACAAAGTTACTTTGAGGTAGGTACATTTGGCAAAATTAGAGTTGGGATTTTCACCTAGATTTCAGTTAAACGTAAAACAAAACCTACAAATAGGCACATGGAGTTCAACAAATTCACAAATACGTAGTTTCGTCGCAGTGCTTTTATTTACTGATTTCTATGAGAAGTAGCCGATGAAAATAAACTCGAATAGGGTTGATTAAATTTCTCCGCTGAAGGTTGAAAAATCCGTAAAGCACTCGGATTTCGAGTACACGAATTGAGCTTTTCGAAAAACGTTTCGCTTTGAAATATTGAGATTTTAACCATTCGTGGAAAAGTCAATTCAAATGAAACTACTTCAGTTCTTGAAAAGGCAAGTTTTGATATACTTTTATTGAAGAGCTAAAAATGTTTTGGCAAGCAACGGTAAAAGCAGCAGAACGAGACACTCGTATTGTTGCATATTTTATTTTTTTAACCGACTTCAAAAAGGAGGAGGTTCGCAATTCGTCTGTATTATTTTTGTAAGTAAGTATATATATATGTTACGCGATATCTCCGGCAATTGTTCAATGATTCGAAAAAAAAAAATCTTGTCTATCTACGATTAGCAGTCGAATCCTTATAACCTGCTGCTTTTTTTCTTGCCTATCTAGTAGTCTTTATGAACTGCTGGATTTTGGTGAGCTATATACAGCCTTGTTAATTTGCACGTTGCCGCGTTCTATAGAACTTTCGGCTCCTTTCTATGCGTCTCCACTGTCAAAACATGAACGTTTAAATAAGTTTTGTTGTGTCTTATTTTTATGAAAATAGTAATAGTATAGGTTTTAAAACTGCTATTTCCTATTACTTTTTTAACATGGGTAATAAAATTGTACATTCAAATCTTCATCATTCGCTTCCGAGCATGGGCGTACGTGTAATCACATCGCAACAAGGAAAGTGAGTGCGGTGCTAATTACAAAAAATCTCACAAATTATCGTTGGAATGTAAATGAGCCGCTTCCTCATGGTCTTGGGTTCCATAAGAGGGATAATGTGACTCTTGCTCAAATAGAAAATGTTTAAATGGGAACGTGAATGGATTAGTTAAAAGTGGACGTGACGATTGTATAGGATGATTTAGTTAATGTGTTGCAGCTTGCATCCGTGTATCGTTTGGATGTTTGTTTAACAAAACTGTTAAATTATGTAATGTTTTCCAAAAGCGTGTGTTTATCGACAGACCTATTGGTTGTTCAAAGTTTAATATTGCATACATCATATCATATTGCATTAATATTTTATGGAACACACGGACGTTTGTCGTGATATAGTTGCAAAACTTCTGAATAATTCCGGAATACTTCTGGGAAAGTTTCTTTAAATCAGAATTATTCAAAATGAATTTAATTAAGATTTTTATTTTTTTTTCCTGAAAATCGTATTTTGCATCGCTCGTCGATCGCCGCCGCGCTACCCCTCTGTGCGCGCCCGACAGCACGAGTCGTGCGTGCCGCGCGCGCCCGGCTGCACGAGTCGTGCGTGCAGGCGATGGCGGTGCGAGGTGCGGTAAGAGGGGAGATGCTCCCTGGAGAAGTTTTCCCCCCGCGAGAAAGATTCGTACCCCGCAATCGAATGTTTCCGCCGAATATTTCGCCCGAATAATTGGGAAATATTCCCAAAGTTTCGGAATATTTCGGAATACTTCCGAAGTATTCGACGGGAATGATTCGGAATTTTTCCCGCCAGCATCTATAGTCGTGATGGCTCAGTGGTTACGGCCTCACCTCTCATGCGAGGTTGTGAGTTCAAATCCGGGGAAGTATCAATGTTACTTTTTCAGTTACTTTCTGAGTTTGTCTTGGACATTACTGACTTCGGTGTAGGAAAACTTGTGAGGACCTGGACTAATATAAATCTGGAATCGCCAGCCCGTCTTGAGCAAGCGTGGTGATCAATGCTCATGTGTTCTCTGTAAAATAAGAGGCCTTTGCCAGGCAGTGGGTCAATAATCCCGACGACGCAGCAGTACGTATCCAGACTGCACCACTCCACGAAGGTTGAAGAGATCGTGGAGTAAACGCGTGTGAAGACCAACTGGACTTTGAGGGTCGAGAAGTTGGAGTCGCGTCACAACACGAACTTCAAGTCGTTCGTGGTGCGTGTTCCGACACATCATCTCGGGAAGTTCCTCAAGGAAGAGTTCTGGCCGAAGGGTGTTGTGTACCGCCGTGTTCGTGGCCGGCTACATGACACCAGTCAGCGAAACACGACGCAGACGCTTCGTGTGCGTTAGTTAGTTAGTTTTTTTTGTGTAATTATAAATTTTTATGTATTTATAGTATTTTTAAGTTATAGGTATTAATATTTTATTGTATGTATTTTATATGGGCCTTGATGCCTGAAGTAAATGGATAAATAAATAAATAATAGGCTGGTATGATTATTACGGGCATTTTGGAAAGAGTGCTGCACAAATACTGGCGTAGAAAATGTCAATAATAAACCATTTTTGTAGATCATGAATTTGACTTCAAAGAAGCTAACTTATAATTTAATGTAACTGACCCTGATAGTACTTGTGGATTAATTAAATACTTAGCGACTCACAAATTGCTATAATAGTACATCCTAAGTGGTCTCCAAGGCGGAAGTCAGCGTTTATTCCAAATTGGCTTAGTAGATAAAATAAAAGGCATATTAGGGGCTTATCACAGATTATCCTGCTGTAAATTAGATCTTCAGGAAAGTAATTAGCTACGGCCTTTTTCAGAATGGAATATATTATATACTTTGGTGCCCGAGATAGTGAGGTAGTATGAATAGTATGTTACATATATGGGATTTAGATAAATTGATATATCTAAATACAACTTTTCAGCAAAAAATTTTCACGCGCGGGCCATTCCGCGCAATTAGGCCGACTTTTGTTTGGAAATGGTAAGGACATTTGGTGCGTGTTGATTGCAATAATAAATTAAATAAAGGTGTTATACTTTTTTAGATAGCGGCGCCATACGTAAAAACATGTAAGAAATGTCATATAAAGTAAAAAAAGAATGCAGCTATGATATTTAATTTATTATTAGCATATATTCGCCGTTACTTGATTTCCGCGGAATGACCCGCGCGCGGTTTTCGTGACCATATACAGGTTGGTCCAAAAGTCGTGGATCAAACGAAATAGGGAGATGAAGGAGGTCATTTCCAACAAAAAATCTTTCTACAGCATGGTCATAATTCAATTGCCCTAAAAGTTATGAATATTTGTGTATACCGAGTTCTTTTACAATTAGACGAATTTAAAAAAAATGTGATATAAAACAATAAAACAAACGGTGTTGTATTACTACTAGATAATGTATCAGCACTACAAAGTTCTATTAGGGCTCTGAGTATCAAATTTCAAGAGCAATTTATTCTTTTCCAAAAATTTTGTAACATTACCAAAAATTATTTCTCACTTTAAAAGCGTTGGAAATGACCTCCTTTATCCCCCTACTTCGTTTGATCCACGACTTTTGGACCACCCTGTATATTATAACTAGCTTCTACCCGCGACTTCGTCCGCATGAAATTTCACCCTCCCCCCATTCACCCTCTTAGGGGTGGAATTTCGTAAAACCCTTTCATAGTGGAGTGTGGCGCAGCCGTGAGGCACACTTTCTTGCTATTACTTACATCGGACTTTACGCTTTTTATTTGATCTTTGTTTTGTTTTTTTTTATCTGATGTATCTAGTGTATTGTGTGTCCTTTAGTCTGTGCTAAATAAATGTATTTTCTTTCTTTCTTTCTTTCTTTATACCTACTCTTCACTAAGAACACACCCTCCAAATTTCATGTCTCTAGGACCAGCGGTTTAGGCTGTGCGTTGATATATCAGTCAGTCAGACAGGACTTTGAATTTTATATATATGTATAGATTTGCGCAATCCTCCCAACAGAAAGATTTTAGTAGCTTAGCTCTTATTTATTAATTTGCGATTAAGTTAACTACAACAAAGTATTTTAGTAGAAGAACAGCAGAGAAAACTACCTTTCTGAATAGTTTTTGTCCCATTACTTCGACTTGCCTAACGTACAGATATTACGTAGTCGTCGTAAGCTATTGTCATATTTCCTGGGCTGGCCGCTAACTGGGATAAAAATTCAGTGTGAAGTGGGACAGCGGGATATATCAGAATTGCAAATTCAAATTCTAAGGAAACTCGAACAGTTTACTGCAGCGGCAGAGCGTGTAGAAAATTGTAAGCACTTTTATACAGCCATAATGCCTGGAAGTTTGTTGCAAAAGGGATAAAAGGTATTTGAACCACGACAGCAAAAATAAACTCGCTGTATAAACAAATGTTGGGGAATCCAACTGTCAAACATATCGCTCATTTGAAGAAACATCGACGTAAATGTATTTTTTTCCAAAAATGAGATATGGCAAAGCACTTAGAAAGCGTATTTACGTTAGGAAAGTAGACTTAATAATAATAATAATACTTTATTTCAGAACAAAGTTCCATAAACATTGTTAGTACTGCTTAAAAACTATGTTAGTACCTTAAAACTACTACAGAACATGACATATTAGTACGACTTAAAAAACTATGTTAGTACCTTAAAACTACTTATTAATTAATTTAAATAACATAACCTTACCTGACATTGAATAGGATAGCACCAGACCTATGCACCCTATTCCAGTGCCTCACAATAGGACACTCCACCTTCTCTATTATGGTGTTTAGAAGGCCATTGGGGCTGCCCCGCACACGACACATCAGGGAAGCTATCCTCTTGCGCACAATAGCCCTACAGCAATCGGTATTGGTCTCCGCAAACATCCCCGACGCACTACAGTATCGCGGCAACCCCATCAGCATCCTAAACCCATTATTGTAGAGGACCCGCAGGGCATTGAAAGCCTTCTGCGTATAGCGGATCCACAGGCTGCAGGTCAGGCGCGGTCGCAGCCCAAGATTTTGGGGGGGGGTCATCATGGGTGCCGAGGAATATTTTACGAATATTTTAAAGGAGGTACATCTCCTCGTTAGTCTAGTGGTCGCAAGCGTTACTGCTGAGCATGAGGTCCTAGCTGGGTTCGATTCCTAGGTCGGGTAAAGTGTTAAAGGGTTATTCCATCACAAATTTCTCAGAAGCAACCTGGAGTCTGGATTTGTGCCCGGTTGGCGGCAGTAGGCTTGCCTTCTATGACATCTGGCGAAATGTGGGTGTAAGTACTATTATGAAGGTACACCCCTGCCCAACAACCTTTTAGGGATTAAAGGCGTGATGATATGTTAAGGTTCATGTGCACCTCCAGCTCCACATTACTTATGCTATTCAGGGACGCAGCTTTTACATAGGTGTGTTACTTAAATGCTGCCAAATTGGTCGTATGTATTAGAACAGTTGATTGTGTAGGGTGGGGAGAGCGAGCGAAGCGAGCTCGAAAATTTTAACAATTCGCCTCTGTTTGATTAGGTTTTATTTTATATTTTCAAGTAGAAATAGGAGGTACATTCTCGACTTATGCAGGCAAGCTCAAGCAGCTATCAGAGTCTAAAATGCAAGAGCGAGCGAAGCGAGCTCGAAAATTTTGCACACTCCTCTCGGATAGGTTCGATTTTCTTTAGATCATTCCAAAAGGACTAGGAATTACTTGCTTTGTCGACTTTTGAAGAAAAGCTCAAGAACCAATGTAAATTGCAAGACCGAGCGTAGCGAGCCTGAAAATTTTAGCACCCCACCTTGAATAGTCTCTGTTTTTAACCGACTTCTAAAAAAGGAGGAGGTTCTCAATTCGAATGTTTGTATGTTTTTTTTTTTTTTTTTTTTTTTTTGTGTTTGTTCGCGCATAACTCCGTCGTTTGCCAACCGATTTGAAAAATTCTTTTTTTGTTAGAAAGGGTATACTTCCCAAATGGTCCCATGAAAATTTTATCGAAATCGGATGAGCAGTTTTTGAAAAATCAACAAAAATCTAAAAATTTATCTACATTTTCTACATTAACGATCTTTTTGTTTACTTTTTTGTGGGGTAGGTACAACTAAAAAGTGAAAAATAAAAACTTTTTTACAAAAAAAAAACAACCGACTTCAAAAAAAACACTACAAAGTGATAAATAACTTTTATTTCGGAAGTCGGTGTCAAAAAACGTTAATGCGGAATCAACGACACCGACTTCCGAAATTAAAGTTATTTATCACTTTGTAGTGTTTTTTTTGAAGTCGGTTGTTTTTTTTTTGTAAAAAAGTTTTTCTTTTACCTACCCATCAACAAAAAGAGAACTTACTTTATAGAATTATGACGAAAAGCTTAAAATCGTTTTACAGCAGTTTAGGTTTTGGAATCTGGCCTTACCTAAGCCTTTCAACCTTACGTACGAGCGGGGTGCCCAATATCCCGAGTTTGCTTCGCTCGCTCTTGAATCCTGGATTCTATATTTTTATTAACAGCCTTTTTAAAAGAAAATATTTTTTAGGCGCGTTAAAAACCCACTGACATTTCATCGTTTTAAGTTTTTACTTCAGTCGGCAGTCCCCAATGTCTGCCGATGTTCTTAATGTTTTGAATACCTATGCCAATCGGGGTTTTCATGGCTCAAGTACAGTTTTAAGTTATTAAGGCAAGTAAATCATTCAGACTCTCGACAGTTGGATGATTTTGGGGGGTCATGACCCCCACGACCCCCCCCCTCGGACCGCGCATGCTGCAGGTGTACATTGTCTGGCAATACGCCTTAAACAAAGTAATTTTAACATCATTAGTACACCTCGCAAACCTGCGCGCCAGCATATTACATCTGACTGCCAATGCCCTACGTTCCCTCTCAATGTCCAAATCATCCGACAGGTCCTCAGTGACCCAGTGCCCCAGGTACTTGAACTTGGTGACTCTACTTACCGGAATCCCTCCAAGTTTAACCGGTGGAATGGTCGTGGGAGTTTTATTACCCGCCTTAAACACAAGTAGTTCACTTTTTTTGGTGTTGTACCTGAGGCCATGTGCCACTGCGTACCTCTCGCATATGCCTATAAGCAAGTTGAGGGCTTTAACAGATGGGCTCAGCAGCGCCATATCGTCGGCGTAGCTAATGTTGTTCATACAGTTGCCATCTATTGAACAGCCGACACCGGCCCTGCTGAGCTCATCTATCAGTCCATTAACGTACAGATTGAAGAGCCGTGGTGACGTCAGGCCACCCTGCCTCACACCACACTCCAACCTGTACTCGGTGGAATATGAGCCCGCCCACTTAACATTATTGGATTGGTTGCCGTACCAATATCTCAGTATGTTAATCATGTCCCTGGGCGTGCTGGTTTCTTCCCGGAGCTTATCCCACAGTACATTATAAGCCACAAGGTCAAATGCCTTCGACAGGTCCAGGAAACAGCCAAAAATAGGCGTTTTTCTTGTCACGTAGTACTGGATAGTATGCTTGAGTCGCAGTATTGCAGCTTCTGTCGAGAGCCCAGCTCTAAATCCGAACTAGGCATCATGTAGCTGAATATGGTTACTAAGGTGACAATCAAGCAAACCATCCAGCACCTTGGCGATCACTGTAGCCAATGAGATGGGTCTGTAGTTGTTCCCGTCGGAGGCATCGCCTGTCTTATTCTTAATAATAGGAATCACTGTGGTCTTCATAAGCTCCTGGGGTAAATACGAATGTCCTAAACACAAATTGTAGAACATGACTAACACCCTGGGTAAGTGAGTACCCGCATGCTTATACTTAAAAAAAGTAATAAAAAAAAAAAATTAATCGACTTCAAAAAGAAATTACTTAACTCAAAATTATGAAATATCTTTAATTTCGGAAGTAGGTGAACCTCAACATTTTTAGGCTGTATATAAGTTAAATATTAGTGTATTATACACATAAACCTTCCGGATTAGATGGTCTAAATGATGATGAAAACTGCACAGGCACACACGAAAACCGACTTTGTTTTTTACTATGTACAAGATATAATAGATATTGGATTTCAAACATTCACTGCTTTTTAGTAAGTAAATCATACACCTTACAATAACTACCTACATATTTCCCAATACGCACCGCATTCATTAAAACCACACAAGTTGCACTTACATTCTAAGAATTCCAAGTGCGTTTTGGACTGAATACGATCAAATTAGCGAATGAATGGGCGCTGGACAAATTGTGTTCGAAATAAGGCCAGAGTTCCCTATTAGGTGATCTTGCGGTTGATAAAGTTTATGGAGTATTAGAATGTGAATTATCACGCACATAACTGTAGTAGCTATTGTTTTGGGCTGCAGTTGCGCGTTAGATTTCTCATTGTGGTGCTAATTCTGAGTTTAAAGTAGCTGTACGTTTTATAATGAAATGTAGCAGGGTGGATGTGAAAGGCGGAGAGCTAGGTACGGCAGCGCAATTTTGGAGAGTCTTATATCCAGCAGCGGGTAGGCCGTGTTGATTGATTAAAGTGTGCGTCCGCTGCCAAGTCGAACGGGCGGCCTATGGAAATATTCTCAAAACATCGTTCGCATCCTATCGCGAACTACGCAAGTCGTCGGATAGGAAATACGTGGGTCGTAGTTACCAGGTTTTCCATTTTCTCTTTGATCACTTCGCGTGTGTTCCCGTGAAGGGATCTTGTTTGACGAGTATCTTAGAAAGTTTCATTGATGGAGAAATTCTGCTGGCTGCCGCCCTCGTACACCTCCGCAACCTATGACTAATCCGAACTTTAATTTGTAAAGGTGGGCGCGATCAAACTGGAAGTAATTTTTTCCAAAGTCGTTGACTTTTGCTTATATCTCGTTCTCTGGTTTTTCTTACCTAATTTGTTAATTAATTGCCATTTGATGGTTTCTATATTTGGTATTTTAAAGACTCAAATATCTGCGACATTGTAAAGTGCGGGAGTAAAAGTCCATTCTCATACATAAAAGCGCTTTTAAGCGGCAGCAGCAGCTGTATAAATCTTAATTGTCAGCCATTTCACTATGTAAGTTTCACGAGGAAGCCTCTGTAAGGCTTTTATAGTGTTGCTTAACTGAGATTGAGTTCTGCTTGCCAGCAATATTTCCTTATATCAGAGTTGCCGTCATCTTACTTTATCTTGGACGCTCGTTTCACTGTTACAAAGTGTGCGCAGGGTGAAATGTGAAACTTCACGGATCTATGATCTTTACAGCGTAATTTGAAATCATCTGTAAGAATGAAACTGTATCATATAATGATTACTTTGTAGGAGGAAATTTGTTATGCTAAAGGTGATAGAGTCAACATATTCAGAATTTATAAAGAACTAGCTGCGCCCCGCGGTTTCACCCGCGTAAATGTCGATCCCGTGGGAATATCGGGATAAAAACTATCCTATGTCCTTTCCCGGGACTCAAACTACCTCTATACCAAATTTCATCGAAATCGGTCCAGCCGTTTTCATGTTATGTCGTGACAACGGAAAACGGGTTTCATTTTTATATATATAGATTTTGAGATAAGGGTAGGCCAGAAAATTCTAAGGCTTTACCGCGGGGAAAGGTCTCAGATACATCGGGTACATGTAATAATATAGGTAACCAATGCCTTATATTTCTTGGGGTAACAGTTGGGCGGGCACCTACTAGGTAGTATCTTCCCATATCTTATCTTATTATCCGTTTACATTAACCTGGGTATACACATACTGCAACAGGCTCTGTAAAGCGCGCGCACGCATTGCAAAATGCAAGCAAATATTTCCATATATTAGGATTTGTAGGGTCAGGAGCATCGTGTATGCGTTCACGCCTTGTATATAACTCAATTTTAGAGGTTGATACAGATCAAAGGTTTTGAAGTAATCTAGCACCACACAATGCTATGATTGCATGGTCCGTTGCAATGCTATCTATCTGATGTCTCCAGCTAGAACCGATGACCTTAAAAATGCGGCTAGGGACAGACGAGATGCGGTAGTTGAAGAACCGGGTGCTATAGCGCAATTTGGGAGAAAATATTTTTGTCTAGCAGTGGTCTGCCATCGGTTGAGTTGGTTGATGTCTATAGATAGATAGAATAGTAAATGCTTATTTGAATTGAATGTAGGTCTATTTAATTGAGTAGTTACAAAAAAATGGTTTGGTTCCTGGTACATTCTACCAATTGGCATGCAAAAAATTAAACGAAAGACTCTTTATTGTGTACACCATGTAATCCAAACTTAATATTATAAATGCGAAAATAATTTTGTTAGTCTGTCGGTCTGTCTGCCTGTCTGTTACCTTTTCACGCCTAAACGGTTGAACGGATTTGAATGAAGTTTGGCACACGTATAGACTATGACCTAGGTTAGGACCTAGGTTAGGTAGGGTTTAGGCGTGTCCTAACATAGGATACTTGTTATCCCGGTAACACGTTCCCGTGGGATAATTCCCGAATAACACGCGGGCGAAGCCGCGGATAAAACCGTTGTTTTTTTTTTTCGGGGAAACCTTCAAAGTGCGCGCAGGCTTTGGTGATACGACCGGGAAGAGTGGGATTTTTACTTCAGTAAAACCACCCCACTGGTCACAGCACATGGAAGGGGGCACTAGTTATAGATACGAGTATAAATGTAGGCATTCCTTTTTTTGTAATAGGTAGTAATCATAATGTATTCTTCCCCAGATGATAGTGCGAGTGTGGTGCGAGAGCGGCGCCGGATGGGCGCCGACTCACGTGCCGGTCACGCCGCACACGAGCTGTCGCGACGTGCTCGAGTGCTGCCGGGAACCCGGCGACGAACCGTGTTTGCTGTTCAGCGTGCACCCTCAACACGGAGGTAAGGCTAGATTGGCTACTACAGGCCTACCGCTTCACCGAGGCGGTGCCTAAAGGAAACTGCGCTGTGCGATACCTCCCTTAAGGTGATGTGTCGCGAGAGCTCAGTCATTCTTCAAAATCCATCCCGCACCGCGCAGTTACCTCAGTTAAACGGTAGGCCTGTTATATACAAATATATATTTTTTACAAGATCTGTAATTATTTACTTATCAATTAGGGAGGGTAGCATCAGGGTTTCCGTTGGTGCACAAGTGCTTAATCACGTTTTCAGATAAAGCGTTCAGTATTTTATTGCGGTTGCCACGAACTGTGTCGTCAATTGTCGTTGTTGTATGTGGTTGTTTATTACCATCGCATATCATAGAAACAAGATGGCCATACTTAGCATACCTACCTACTTCAATAGTTCCAACCTCATAAGTAGTTTCGAATTGGTCATTTTAAAAGATGGCGGTTGTTCGTGTCCTGAGGAGATTAAACCGACATCACTATGGACATGTTAGTTACCGACGATCCAAAAGTTAGATTAGGAAAGTTTTGTGAGGTTATCTTAAGACCGAGCTGAATTTGGCATGTCACTGTATAGATTGACCACTACCAGATGGTCCCCTTTAAAGCTCATCCTATACTCATGTTAGGGCAAATGTTTGCTCAGATTGAATAACATTCTTCACATATCTATTATAAAAGACATGTGTAAAACATTCCTCAGTAATGGAAAGTTTCATCAAAACAAAGGATTATTTATAAGAATGTGAAACATATCCACAAGTTGTATTTGGTTTGCTCCAATGTTTTCTTATGTGTGTTATGTTTAACTTTTCCTGCGTGAGATCGTAAATCATTTCCTCACGTCCATTGCAGCTTCTTTCTACAATTCTTTTGAAAATATTGTCTTACTTTTATCAAGTATATAAGTAAATTCTTATTACTTTGAAGGCAAAACTTCCAAGTTAGTTAGAGATCTAATAGAAATGGAGCACTTGTTTTTAGTTATTTTTTTAGAAGCGTAAGTCAGTGCTTTCTTCTTTCTTTCCTTCGGAAACGCAATCTCCGGGACACACGCTTTAAAAGATTCCGCGACCTTATCCGCCAAGTCTTTTCCCAACTATGTTAGGATCGCGGACTTCTTTTGTATCATTTTATATTTTGGTATTTCAATTCTTCAGTGTTAATCTATGTGCAACCTGAAAGAACACACTAGGAAGGCATAGTCAACCTCAAATTGTTTATGAATTCATTTGATTGTCTGCAATTTGCGTTTCATAACATCGATGTCATTGATGATATTGTCGCTGTCATCCTTTTAAAGCTGACTGTACCTAGTCTTGTTGTAGGTACTTATACGTATTTTTGGCGATGCAAAGCCTCTATGTATAGTGCCTTATTGCCAGATGGTTGCCATCGTTGGTTTAGATGCTCGTTAGCCAGATTGTCTGCAAACGACGCGCACTAAATCCTATGTTCGTGACAGAGATAATTGAGATGAGCCATCTTGAATATGTACCTCATCAGTTATTATGATATGTGTAATTATGAGCTAGTCGCTTAAGCAATGTAGATATCTACTTAAGTGTGCTTTAGAAACGTATAGGAAAGGGCACGATGTTTGTTGTGGAAATAGGAATGACACAATCTAAGTTATTAATTAAATAAATCTTTTATTTCAGACTATGTTAAGTACAGTCCATTTTATTACAAATTATTTAAAAATTATTGTGTGCCTTACTTAACCTGGGTCAAATAAATTTAAGTTGTTTCTTTCTTTCAATAATATTATAGCACTAATTAACATTAGTAAACGATTATAATTTTCTATAGGTATATTACTGACTACTGCAAACAAAAACTGTATTAAAGTCAGTTCTGGAAATCATGTTGATACCCTCACCTCACACGCCTCTTCCTACTAACTAAAACTTACTCTTACTTGATCAATAAGTAACTGACTATGAACATTTTACCGATCTGTAGTTACAAATAAATAAATAAAAAAAAAATCAAGAAAAAGAAGAAAAAAAAATTACCTTTGTGCTCAATAATAATATGTCGTAAATTGTCGTATCTATAGGTATCCATTTTAGTGTGCATAAATAATAAAATAAATGCAACAGTTACAAGAAAAGAAATCTACCTAGATGCTGTTTTTCACCAGACAGTTGTAACCAGCATTAGCACATCTAATATCCCTTGACCCGTTCAAAGAAAAACACGCGTAGCATCCTGTTAAGTTCGCTGTATCTGGAAATCGAACCACGGTCGTCCACGGCTGCCCGGTCTGCGCCTGCGATGTGGCTCGACAAAAACGTCCCGCTCCGTTACTCCGAGATGTCACTTTAATTCGCCTTAACAGTACTTGATAGGCCTCTAACCCTGTCAAGACGACGTGGGATACCGGCCTCGACGGCCTACTTGGACGTGGACGCGTGTAAATTTTTCTAAGTATTTTGTGATCGGAAAAGTCACTGAGGAAAGGATAGAAGAAATGCCATTAAGTCAGCTGCGGTTGTATGTACCTATAATACAGCTTCATTGTACAGTGTGGTGTGGTGACAATAATTCGACAGTAAATAAAAATACTGGCAACACTAATGCCTAAGACTATTTTGGATCAATCAAATAAATCCTAGCTTCGAAATGAAAAAAGTGATTTTGTTTTACCAATCTTTGACTAGCTGTAGTGACTAAACTATTGGATATTTTGATTGAATTTTCTTATGCACACGGGGAACGTCATTTGATATATGCAGTTTAATTTATTGTTGTATTGCTGTCTCCACCTTGTATACTCTATAACATATTCTATCTCTGATAGCCCATGTTACGCAATTTTATCACAGATCAGATTTGAATTTCAAATTAAGAACCTTCAAAAGTTAGTTTGGCTGTTCATCCACATATTTTACAGTAATTAATGATTGACACATACGATAACAAGCCACGCTCGAATAAATTATCTCGAAAATCTAACGCCACTCTCAATTACGACAGAACATTTCTAGTTTTTGTATTGAACCGCGTTATTTCCGTGTTGCAACATTTGCATATTATATCACCGTTAGCGACTATGTCACCGCGTGGAGAATCGATGATCGTACATCTCGGAAGAAAAGGTTTCTCGATTTACTTCGATGCAAAAACTCGAGACGGCAGTAATTGCATCCCGATCGACCAGTCCGTGGGAAAGATATGCCCGAAATGTCATATTCACTCAGCAAGCGCGCCTCTTGAAATCGTTCTGACCTTAGAATAAATGATAAATACTTCCACGGGCATTTATTTATTTTTAAATCGTGTATCTTTATTGACGTAGGTAACAGCTGACAGAAAAATAGGTTTAATTGAACAACCTGTCATTTAGTTTACTGAGCCCCGTCATCATTTCATTAATGGTAAACAATATGGGTTTTCTGACAGTAATCTCTGTTTCGTAATCTATTAATAGGGTACAAATTCCTCGTAAAGAACCACCAAGGTTAAGTGTATCGGCGGAATTTTAAAAGTCCATAAACACTCGAAATTGCCAAGACAAATATTTAAGACCTATTAGCCAAACATTTCAAGAATTCCTAACTCCTATCAATTTAACTGGCAATTTAATTGACAGTAAAGATTCGGCGATACCTCACAAGTTCGTATGTGAATTTGGACAGTGAAAGTGTACTTTAGCGTAATTATCCGTTCAGATGTTATCGTGGAACAGGCTCCGTGTACAATGGGCCTCATAAATATTTACTCGTCGTGCCCATGTACAGAGTAATGGTGCAAAGAGCCGCCTTATTATGCGACGCATGGTGTACTGGAGGTACCCATGTCGCCACCTCCATAACCTTTGTGAACTAGTAACTTAGGCCTTCGGCAGACGACGGACAGTTCCAGGCGAAGTTTTTGGTCCGCGGAATGAGACCACGGGACCCTAATGTGCATTATGTCTCAAACGTAGCTTGAAATGTTGATAGTCTGCACAAAGCCTAAAGGTTAGTTTTATATGGAAAAGTAAACGACGGATGTCTTAGAACTTTTATTGACATAGATAAGGTGTTACGCCCATATTCGGATGTTACCATTGCGTAAACGATACGGATGGATGCCTTCGGTATTTTAAGTCGTTTATGGGGTCTGAGTATGTTGGTTTTATAGTTTAGAAGTGAGATAAATACGCAATATTTGATGAGCTATGAAATTTCTGTGGTGTGTTATGTCCAGTTGTGAACTCGGCGCTGAGTTAATTGAATTGAGATCTTTATGACCAGTCGGTTTCTTGTGGTTTTGGATCTTATTATTGTGATGCCCATCGCGATCATGTAGACATGTCTTAGCTTCGCAAACAAAGTGCATGTTAATGTTGTTACTCATCAGCGAAACATACATTTGCAAATTGCAACAGAACAACCATAATTTGATATAATGAACTCACATTCAAAGAATGGTCAAGATAAGGTTAGCACGCGACGGAATAAAGGGGTGGACTCACACAATGTGTGAGAACGGCTTTATACCTGCTCGTTAGCTTTCTTTTGTTTTGACATTTGACCTCATTTTATGTCTTAATTGCAATTTGGATTGTTAAAGCGGTAACTAACTCGGTAATAAGTATATGACAACTTTGTAAAGGTCCTACATCGGCGGTTCACGCAATGATTATGTGTTGTGGTAATTATTGCATATAGAATTTGCGTAGGCGCTCTACAAAACTGAACATTATTTTCAGTAGTTTTTAATTTGGAAATTCGTTTAATTGTAAATGATATACTAACTGCTTTCATTAAGACAAAATGAAAGAAAATAAGTACGATTTC
Source organism: Amphipoea oculea (assembly GCA_945859645.1). Taxonomy (NCBI): domain Eukaryota; kingdom Metazoa; phylum Arthropoda; class Insecta; order Lepidoptera; family Noctuidae; genus Amphipoea; species Amphipoea oculea. The sequence goes on from OX243874.1 coordinate 9,266,663, forward strand.
CTCTTGTAAAAGCTTCAAAAATGTCAGGAAAAGTGCAAGTGAGCAGGAAAAGTTATGTATCTAGTATCTACCTAGTAGGCTCTTAATTGGACTTGGGAAATAAGGAAGTATGTAAGTATAACTCTTGTTCATACACTCAACATATTTTACGAGACATTTTAATAGAAAAAATTCCCACTGTGCCCTTCGTTTATTGTTATATAGTTGGTTACGCTTTTATTACGGGGTTATAAAAATGTTTATGATGATGACAGAAATTACAGCCATCGGAAAATACTGCCTACACTTTTATGAAATAAAAGGCTTGAAGGGGAGATCTTTAGTTTGGATACATACGCAATTATTAAAGATAATATTGAATTTATTATTATAACAAGAGTTAACGACGTTATTTATCTTTTTGTTTCCAACGCCAGATTATTTTATCGAAGGAATAATTTTGATTTTTTAACAGTTCTTCCATACAAAAACTGTCAGCTAGACGTCAATTTTACCCCACGAATAAAAATTATCTGTTGATTTAAAAATCAGCCCTTAGATACTTAAAGAATTTGTTGGTTCACAGAAGCGTTAACTTAGTTACTTACCCCTTTATTCATAAACGTTGTTTAATGTGTCAAGCTCCGCTAATGAGACACAATTGATTTTCTATTGTTTCGTCGACGATCGGCGACGCGTGTTTCTTGACTAGTTAAAATTAAGTAGTGATTAGCGACTGTTTAACTATGTATATTTTTGAAGTTTAAACGTCACGTAACTTTAATGGCATTTGTCAAACTTACATTGAAGGCAGGTTTTCCACTGTCATTCAAAAACTTAAAATCGTCAACTGAATGTCACACTCCTCTAAATCAGCACTTCAAAATACAATTAACTGGGTCTTTAGAGAGAGTTCTCAAATGAAAATGATTTATTAATACAGGTCTTTGTAACCTTAGGATGAATTTAATAGTTATTGTAGGTACTACTACTATAGTAGGTAGGTTAGTAAGCCAACTCTAAAGTTAAGCCGACGACAACCAAGCCACTTTGTACCGTCTCCTCAATATAGCGGTCGCACTAATATTTCATGGTTGTTCATAAATTATCTTATAACTTGGGGGCTTAAGCAATTGGTTTAGTCAGGCCAGGCCCGTCTCTCTTGTTCAAACAATCAAGTACTGGCCGCCTTGTTTAATGGAGAGACCAGTGAGTAGTTACATCTCGAACAACTTCGTTATATAAGTAAATCAGTAAAATTGGTTCTTTGAAGGGAAGGGTTTGTTTACTTTGGTAAAAGTCTAATTACAATTGTCTATGTCTGAGATAGACTGACGAGATGTAATAAGAACATTAGTAAGTATTTTGAATTTCACGAGTCCAAATTTTGAGGTAGTGCTTATTATATGGTGTTACCTACTCAAAGTAGTTACCTAGGTACTGTGAGTTACAATTGCTGGAAATCAATATGAAAACTCAGAAAGCTAACAAACGTTCCGTAAAAATTAGATCACAGTTCTAGATTTAGTCCTTATCGAGCTCGACGAGCAATCAATCGGATCAGATAATCGGAAAGCAAATCGGAAATATGGGAGAGAGCCTTAAGTGGAATATCGGAACTTCGGAAAGTGCCTTCAAATAAGTAAATTAAAGAGAAAAACGTGAACACCTGGTTCCAAGGAAAAATTCTCGGAAAATTTCAATGAAATGAAGGTATGTCAGCTTGCCAGTTGACAAAGTTAGCGAAATGCACAAACTGATTGTTTCAAAAGAGATTATTTGGAATCGTTGCCTTTAACCAAAAGTTAATATTAATAAATCACTTTCCAGTGATATTGAAGACGGTTAGTTGGATATTTGATGAAGTTACTAGCACATAAACTTACTATGAACTTACATAATAGTCTATTGCCTTTTTAACTGAACGGATTTTTATTATTTTTGATGGAATAAATGAAAATCAGCGTTGCGATTCTCATTTCTTTGAGAAAGCGCTAGAGCGATGGTTAGCACAGAGCTTTCGAAGCGAACTTGGTTTTACACTATTGGTATTTATCCTAACAACATCCCAAAAAATCAGTGCAGTGCAATTTAATGCGGCCTAACGCGATTTTTGAGTCTACGGTGACTGACCTAAATGATGTATTTTTTAAATTGCTTTTGCTCACGGATATCGAGTTTTGTTTTATGTAAAGTTTTAGGATTCGAATTTCTAATTTACTTGTTTTTGTATGTGACTTTTCAGTTGCGCCATAAAAGCCTGTAATTACATATTATTTCCAAATATGCTGCAGGCTGCAATCACCATTCTATAATAATATCCTTCAGATTATAATTATTTACCTTAGGTAGGTTTTAATCAGACGGTGAATCTGTTTTGTGTGCCGACGTGGTCCCGAGACGTAATGAGTTCAATTCAAACTCTGAAGAAATCTTCACTTATTTTTTCTTTCAAGATTTTAACAGCCAGACAATCCTCGTTGACGTAATGAAAAAGACTCGTGAGTGATATTCTTTTAAATTAGGTACCTGAGCATTTTACGTTGATGTTGCTTTTTGTAATTATCTACATAAGTATTGTTGACCATTTTCTTAGATTCAGGACAGGGTTGTTTAAAATGCTCAATTTTGGTGTTAGAAAAAAATTCTTGGTATCTACCTACTTACCTCGTTATTTTTAGCTGTTTCAAACACTTACGTACACCTGCGAAACTTGTAGATATGTAACAAATATAATGTGACATCCAGTTTTCAGTCGGTTTCTTTTTTACCCAACTGCGGCGACGCCCATAAAGAGGGCAATGTTTTCATTTTAAACACTGCACCTAAATTTTCTTTAACAGTGTCCGTACCTACTGAAATAGGATACCTACACTAAATAGTCTTCTAAAATCTCATTTCATTATTATGTGCTAATTGTATCAAACCTACAATGCATGTATAATAACTTGCTGTTTATTTTCAGTGCACGTATTACGAGACACCGAGTTGCCACTGGAAGTTGCCTCTGCCTTAGGACCAGACGTCCAGTTTGTACTCAAATACATCGACGGTAAGTAGCGCCTATTTATTGTTTTGCTTCTGCGAAAAATCATCACGAGAGTAAGTAAAAGAAAATTGTAGCACAAGAGAGTCGAAAGATTTTTTATAGCTATCTTAGGTAGTTAAAAATCTAAGAATGCTTCCAAATATTTAATATACGATAGATATATATTTTTTTGTAAATTGACAGACAGTCGCAGGTATGTCATAGTAGGCAAGCGACCGTATACATTCAGCCAATAATGTACCCACTGCTGGAATACAGGCCTCCTCTCGGAGAGAGGGAGTAGGCCGTAATCCACCCCACGGGCCCAGTGCGGGTTGGTAGATGTCACATGTGTTTGAATTTTTGGTTTCGGACATGCCGGTTTCCTCACCGTCTTGAGAGGTCCTGATGAAATAATTTACACAGAGTAAAGCGCCTGTCTGGGTTCGCACCTACGACCTACAACTCGTAAGTCGTAGACGTTACCATTGGGTCACCAGTTCTCTCATAGCGACAGTATAATCCCAAAATAATCCAGAAAACTCCAGTGAGTTTTCTGAACTCAAATGCTCACTTAGCATAAAATACTAGAGAAAAGAAAAACTATCTTTAGGCTACTGAATCCCTACAGCCGAATAACAAGGAAATTAAACCAAAGACCACGCGACCATTGCGACATTCACTAAGCAACGTTAGTAAAGTATTTAATTAAGAGACATACCTAGTAAGCAACATAACGTCGTGAGCATTTGTTTATCGAGCTCGTAATTACCGCCTTAGCTTATAGACGACACCATAAAACTGCCAGCCGAGGTCTGCCAATCGAATTATCAGTTTCGTTCCGTGAACATTTCATTAGCGAGTGTCTGGGGCGACCTGATTACTGTCTAGTGTCGCTTTTACCTCGGATCTACGGCTAGTTTTAAACTTAGTTACGTCTGTAACTGGTGTGTTAGTTTCAAAGGTGTGTGTATCTTGGGGGAAGAGTTCTAAGCTCTCGTTACCCTCGGGCGATTTTTTATCGCGCACTAGATTCTCAATGCTCTGTTTAACACGTATCGGTTCAAAGGGTGTTATTATTGCTGGAAAAGTGGTGACGTAGCTATATTATTGTTTTTACGTAGCAATGATAATATTGTAGCAACAATGTATTGTTGACGGCTATTGTAACCGGCTCATGCCCGGGCCACACCAACGAGAAACGCCGATAATTATCGCGATGATTCGTTAATCGTAGGTGTAGTGAGCCACAACTTATCGCGATAATTATCGGCGTTTCCCGTTTAGTGTGGCCCCGGCATTAGTACGTATTTTCGTGTGATACATCATTGGGCGTAGCACGAACGCGCGGAGTAAACGTAGGTAACATAACTTTGAACTTTTTTTTTTATTGAAAATGTAAGTAACCATAGAATTTTGGTTAATTTTTTGAGACAAGCGCAATGAGTATCACCCATAGAGTCCTAAAACAAAGTAAATGTTAATTGCGAAACGAGTATTTTGAATTTTAGGGTTCCGTATCCAAAGGGTAAAAACTGGACCCTATTACTAAGACTCGACTGTCCGTCTGTCTGTCTGTCATCAGGCTGTATCTTATGATTCGTGATAGCTAGACAGTTGAAATTTTCACAGATGATGTATTTCTGTCGCCGCTATAACAACAAATACTAAAAACAATAAAATAATTAATATTTATGGAGGGCTCCCATACAACAAATGTGATTTTTTGCCGTTATTTGCTCGATATTAATAACTGCAACAGATAGACGCTTGAAATATTCACAGAATATTGGATTATTCCACTTTGCCCCAGCAGTGGGGCGGCCGGTGGGGCAAAATGGAATAATCCGTCGTATCACTTGGTTTTCGCTTAGCGTTTAACTTTATTTCTTTTTGCTCCTAAGGGTCATAGCGTGATGTTAAATACCCTGTAGCCTTCCTCAAGAATTCGGCTATCAAATGCCATCTCCAATCCGATCGGTAATTCTAGAGATTAGCGCATTCAAACAACCAAACAAACTCTTCAGCTTTAGATATCCGACATGAGTATTGAACAAAACTTAGGATGTAGACTTATCCTTCGAACTTCTCATAACAGTAATCCATCTGCTAATAAGACCGTGGATCATCCTCCGGTTATTGTCACTTTCGTCACCCGATACTTCTTATAAGAGCTTTCCGAATTGCTTTCTTATTTTTGCTTGATTTCCTCTCGACTGATAGACGGATCAAGATTAATGGGGGAAAACACTCTTTCTAAATTGGACTTCGGGGGAATAGATTATTAGTTTTTCGCGTCGTGTCGTCTGTTACCCGCCCTGACGGACCTAATTACAATATTTATTCATGAGACGACGGACTCTTATTAGAAAACAATGAATACTAAGCGAATTTATGTTCGGAAAAGACCATGAATTTCAACCGGACATTTGTTGAGCAACAGTTACAATAATGAGATCCACCAAAGCATTTTAATATTTGTTTGCTATTCACGTTTTTATTTTCGCGGAGCTTTTCTAGTAATAGTTCTCATTTTTACATACTTCATATGATTTATGTAGGGAGATATAGTAATATGTACTTATAGTAATACTATGTTACAGACACCTAGCTTTTGTTTGCGGCGGGTGCGGCGTCGCCCGCGTGGGTATCGGAAAATATCCCACGGGAATGTACTACCAGGTACCAAAAGCACACTAAGTGTTAATCCGTGTTATAAACTATCTGTAAAAAAAAAAAAAATTCAAATTTCATCCAAACCCGTTCAGCCGTTTTTGAGCCAATATGGAACGTACATCCAGACAAACGGACAAAAATGATTCATTACTAGATATGGAAGATATTAGTTAGCGCCATAATACCAAAAAAAAATCATATTCAACATTCATGTCCCTACTTACCTCCGGAATTCCCCCCGATCAGCTACTACTATTACCTGCCTATCACGTGGTGATTTTTGTACCACCTGCTTCAATAGGTAGGGGAATGCCTGGGAGAGATCGCAGAAAGCGATAAGGCCGAAAATTGTATATTTTGTAGTGTTTTGATCTATTTTTTGTTATGAATTTTTGTGGGTTACAATAAAATATAATTATATTACTTAATAAATAATAGTCATTGTGTTTAGAAAGTAAAATACTCATTCCCATTTTCCAGTTTCATTATATGTACTTAGAAATAGAATATGAAAAAAAATACAGTTTACTTTTTATGAAATAAATTGCTTATCTTATTCAATTTTCTTGATATAGGTAAATTAGGCAAGGGACAGTTGTCGAAATAAAATCTTGTCGTATTACGGTTGGTCGAAATTCAGTTGGTAAGTCCTGTGTCCATCAAAATGGATAAACCTCATTTTTAAGAGAATCTTGTTACTTTTTCAATTGCCCTCCTTATTAACATCACTCAAATAAATAAATTGTAGCTAAAATAAATGTTTCTGAATCCCACTGGTCCAATTAATTATTTTAAAGTCGAAAAGTTTCATTTAGATACATAACATTAGCATTTAGGAATTCATAGCGTTTTTATTAACATTCACTTCCAATGTGATTGATGATTACCTACAGTTTTATTTGGATTCTTCGACTGTTTTAGATAAAAACAAAGGGAAAATGAAACTCATAAAGATTCCTGCCTGTCCGTATATGTAAAAATTTAGATAGATAGCTGTTAGATTAATATGGAGCTAAGCCAATAAGCATACATTATGTATCACGTCAAAAACTTGTTTATTTTTAGTATTATTAGCGTCAGCACAAAACGAATAACGCTGTGAACGCATCACATTGAGAGATTTAAATTTCGGTCACGTCTAGTATGTGCCTACCTAGACGCATTAAAATAGTGTTTAACCTTAATAAATAACACTAATTGCATACTAGTCGGATCATTACCGTAGCGGGGAACTGATAAAATAGCAACGAACAAAATACTACGTTATCATTAAACCACAATCAAGAAAGCACGCACACGTCGACACAGCGAGACACGCACACACGCGCACAATTCACCTGTTGCTATGGTTGTATTGAGAGGCTTTGCGCAGGCGCAGGTTGTAAGTTCTCCCACTATACTGCCATAGTAGTATCGCCATCTTTCTCTCATTGGTCCGCTGTGAAAGAGACAGAGCGTTGAACTTTTCAGTGTCGGTAAAGCAGCGCCCGCGCTGTTGTACCGACCGCCGACTGGATCAACGGTCTTTCTCGCGTAGCGGACCTAACTTAGTTTTAACTTAACGTTGTAACGCAGCGTTTGTTTTATTCGATTTAACGGTCGGTTTTCAGCAATGTTGTGTTCAACACGTCACAATTTGAATTAGAGAACCGTTTGTGTGGTTTTTGTGACGACAAATGTGCATGTTATGTGTTGGCTGTGAAAGCCTGTTGTGGTACAGTCTTCGTTCGGTGAATGCCTAAATCACGCCATGTACCCCAGTGCTATGTAGGTTCGTTAAAAGTGCCAGTGCAAAGTTAAATTCGAATTTGTGGTGGAGATAAAAAGGTTCTAGCACGTTATACTTAGTGCGACTGTGTTTTGTGGATAAGTGCAACTGATAAAGGATTGGGAGATTAGCTTCAAACTAAAACAGGGTATGTACGTGTGTACTTTAGTTCCAATACATTCTACTATATCGATTTGTATCTATCTACTAACGGTATCGGTAGTCAAAAACACCTTTATATGGTAGGTGTTTGATATCATGAGATGACGTTGGTTTTCTGTCTCTTCATGTCCGAGATCTTTTAGAACCAAGCCTAAAATTACTCAAGCACTAATTAATGGCATGTTTCTTCTTATCAACATTAAATATATATATATTATTTTGAGGTAGAATGATTATTATTATAAAAAAATCGATTACGAAGTGGTTTAGAGCGGCGTGACCACTCGTGTGGTCGTGGATTCGAACCTTGACACCGTCATCTACTATCGTGTTCGGTCCAGTCTTGTTATTTATTATTAAAGGTGGGGTCAACGGGAAAATTGAAATAAATACATTTACGAATGTTCGAGATAGTTTTAAGAAAGTAATTTTTATTCTAGGTTTAACTCTCCTATAATAATATCGTGTGGTAAAATTAATTTATATGCGTTTCGTCACCATTGTTTACGAATAATTTCTAATTCATAAATCGTATCGTACCAAGAATTTAGAGGATGTTTATGAAAGACATTAAAAAAAAAGAAAATAAGTAAAATAATGGTGGTAAATGTCTAGAAATAGGCATAGAGGGTCCGATAAATACCTGTAACTCATGAACATCACCAATAACAGTAAGTAGGTATCGGTATGAAACTCAATATTAATTACTTCATTTACAAACACAATATTATACCTATCTGTCTCCAAAGTCCCAATGAGATTTGGTAATTTTGGTGCATTTTCGAACTCAACTGAGCCCTTAGTCCAGCTGGTCATGCGGTTGAGATCAAAAACCAACTGCTCACTTCGATTGGAAAATAACTAACTGGGCTATAAAAAGCAAATGAAAAAAAAAAACATATTATGAAATGAATCTTACCAAATGAAAAAAAAAATTGAAAATTCGGACACACAAACACTATGACTATGGGCTATCCCACAATACTGACTAAACTCTCTATCTACAAGAAAATGCGTCGTTATAGTGGAAAAATGTCGGAGACCGTACTGAACGAATCTGCCTTTAAAAGAACATCAACGCGCGGCATACTAAGAAGTGGGATAGAAACATAGGTCTCTTGCCATGCATGCTAATGCAAATTACCAAGAAAACATTGCACTTTAATGTATGGAACATCATTGATGTTGTTATGGATAGTTAAGTAGTTGATCAAGTAGACGGTAGATAGTAAAGGTAGCACAGGGTGAGTGTTTTAGAAAAGTGCCAGAAAGAAAATGTGTTGTGGCCCGTTTAGATAAAATTAGTTTTAAACGCAGTTACTGATTTGTGTTGATCATTAGGCATTTAGTGTTAAGTAATAGGTACCTACTTTGTAATTATTTTGAATGATTTATTGCTTATTCTGAAATTATCGCTATTACTCGTCTGTTATAATAATACGAAGATTAGTTTATACTGCATATAAAAATTATGCACCAAACATTTAAGTTACAATCTGCAGGTGTGAACTCCGATGACCGCATTTACATCACTAAAAATAAAATAATACCGCTACACGTTTCCGTAAACATTTCACGATATCCTTTTGAAATCAACACTACTTGATACTTGAACTAAGGAACATTAAACGTAAACTCACCTCAAAGGGAATACTGTGTCAACATTGTAAAGATATACGACAAACTTCACCAATTTGCTTTTGTTCAGATTTCAATTATAAATCTGCCATTTCATATTAAATAAACAACAGCCTTGTTTGGCTAAGTTAGGGTGTGTTTTCGATTGTATTAAAGCTAGAATTCGTAAAACAGCTCCGGTGACAACGCAGCACATTCCGGAGATACCTTTAATTAGAGGCAGGTAAAGTCGGCTCTGTTGTGTTCAGGCGTGACGTTAACGTCTCAACTTATAAGGTTGCCTGCTAAGTGCCTACTGATTCTTTGAAACAAACACCTTCAAAAGTTGTGTTATACAACGGTTTCTCTGTATCAAACGTTTACCTATTTAACACAAATATATTTCACTTTAACACATTAATTCATGAAGCACTCAAGGCTAATGAAATTATGGTAATAATATAGGCTAAACGAAACTGCTCTTGCTGAATGTAGGTAGATTTTAATAAATAAGGTTTGTGACTAATAGAACTGCCTTCTACTCTTCAATAAATCTTAGAAAAAGTACCTAAACTCTGATGTTTAATTTGCTGGACCAAAATGATAACAGCGATCGAAGATTTTTTTTTCATGTTGACAATGTTTATTACTATGCAGCTACCATTTAGTCTAGCAAATTAAAAAAAAACCAGAGTATAGGTATAATCTTCTTAAGAACATAGGCAAGTGTCTAAATAAGTCATAAGTTTGTTTACAAAATTATGAATATAAATCTTCCACTAAAAATCTTATAACAGCGGAAGGAAGCGATTAATTATATATTCCACTCCATAGAAAACTATACTTAAACTGTCTATTGTGTCTTTCTGTATTCATGAATACAAAACCGTGTTTCAAGTATTTTACAATAAAATGCCACGTTGGAACTTGGAACGTATGAACAAACCTTGGCGAACTTATGTTTAGAATATTTTGCTTTACAAATGAAGGTGGTTAGATAATTCTTCCCACGCAAAGTTGTCTTGGCAAAAATATACTCCACGGCTATAAATTATAATCTTAAATGTTCTCTAACATAACATGCTACGGGATATTTCAAAAACACGTCGCTAGATATTGGATAGCAGAACTTTATTACCTCCTTCACAAATTGGTTGATACGGAATATAATTATATTCATCTGGTCAACGATCTCTTTAGATAAATAGCACGTTAATTAACTGCGGATATGAATAATGGTGTTGCTGTTTGGAAGTTATGTAAGATTAATACCAACTTGTTATTCTAAGTTTGATAAAAAAGTGATATCTTTACTAATTAAGTAAAAATTTCTGTCGGGTATGCGTTTAAGCTTGACTTTTTAGATTGTAATTTTTCCGGAAAGTATCAACACAAAGGTTATGTAGTTGCTTTTGATGTGGCCAAACTTAATAAAAGCTGAAGGCTCGACATCAATTAATGTAAATGAGACGAAAGATTTTCCGAAGTTTCCAAAGCACTTATGGCGAAGGAAAGTGAGTAAATATTGAGAAAACAGGAAAAAGAGCGTCGTTGTGTTGGCACATCGACCGCGTAACCCTCGAGCGACGTCGCGCCGTCAGATGTTCTCACGAGGCGGCGCGGGCCCCCAGAGGAATCTCGTGAAAGTTGGCCAACACTCGCTCAAGATCAAGTGGATGGGTCGGCGGAACCAGTTTTGTGAATCGGCAAGTGTAGGCAACGATGAGTTAGGAATCTACGGCGAAACCGGCCGAGCCGACAACAGGTCCGAGGAAATAGATCATTAATAAATATAACAAACTAGAAAACGAGACTTAAATGGTCGCTCGTGATAAAATCGCCATTCTATGAGTTGAAGCACGAGCGGGACAGTTATGGCGCACGCAAATGTGTTAAATGTCAACGTGTTAGTATGGATATTAAAATGGCGAATTCATAATAGCAGTAAAATGTCAGGATCATTATAGTTTTTGGTGGAATGCGTAGCCGCAACGGGTACCACGTCTCACGCGCGAGAGGTGTCCATTTACGTGCTCATTTAGCCTCGCGGTCAACAGCCAGCATTATGAATTGATACTCGTAATCTTGCGAATGTTGAAATATATTACAATAGCTCCCATAACGCAAAACAATAACAAAAGAATACGTAACCGTTCCGCTGTGGTTCGGCTTAATTGCAGTTCAATAATTAGTTCTGGCACAAATGCCGCGTTAAACGCACCATATCCGTAGCCGTGAACAACTGAATAATTTATGTGACCTATTCATTTGAATGGAGAAAAAATCTCCCATGCGATTCCTCTCACGTGCCATTGTGGATTGTTCCAGCTATCTAAATGCGGTGTTTAATTGTTGCGGACTCATTGTCACTGCTATCTGCGATCTCACGGCAATGGTACAGCCATAGACTAACTCCTTAGATTAGGTACAACATTTGTTTTGTGTGAAACAGCTGTCAGAGGAGGTAGTTTGAACACCTTTTTAAAAGATCTTAAATATTAGTTTGCTACGCATGTAATATTCTTAATTAACCGCATACTAATGGCATTAAATCGGCATATTTCAAAGTCAATATCAACATAAATATAGAACATAATCAGCCTATAATGTTCCCACTGCTGGGACACAGGCCTCCTCTCTTCGAGAGGGAGTCAATATCACTAGTAATAGAAGAAAAATTTAAGTCACACTGGCGTATGCCTGTGCTTACTTAAATAAGTTATGCTTTCAACTTTTTATTCAAGTTTATCCAACAACCATTTTCAATTTTCAAGATACCATGATTTTATTGCAAGCATTTTTTATTTATTTTAGCTTTGCTTTCGTTATGAAAAGTTACATATTATTAAGTAATACGTAGCTATAACAATTTGAACCCGTTTTGTCTGTCCGCTAGGAAAATTTCCCCTTTTATCAAGGCTCTCTTTTCTATCTTGTAAAAGCGTGGATCAATCCTTACTGCTCAGGCTCGTCCCGCCACCCTCTTGGACTAAAAGACAATGGCGTTACATAATGTATATCTGATACATAATGTCATGTAGTAATGTATTATATCAGCGTTCGCAATGCGTTTCATAAAAAGCCGTGCGAGATCGCATTGAAAAGCTAGGAAATCGTTTTTACTGACCTTACCTTATAAGTTATAGCTACCTACAGTGGGTAATACTAGATAACATTAGCTATGTGTGAACTAAATACCATTTAGTATTTGAGTAGTTGAGCTTGCTAGTTGGCCGGTCTGAGTTGAGTAAACAAAGGTGCGAATGGTAACCGGCGGAGCTTATCTTACAAATATTTACATTTAAATGGCTATTGGTTACCGTTCGCCAGATCTTATCGTGCTGTCTAATTATATTGAGCAATGTGGGAGTAGAAACTATTTCATTGATTAACGCTTAATGCCAAACTTTAGCGATTATTCTGAGAGTTATTTCGTGTAATAGCAATTGTTTGATGAAATATCGAAGATCGTGACACTGATAAAAATTTCAATGGACGATTGAAAGGTTAGATAAAATGTGTTTTATAACTTCTTGAAAGGCATTGGCTTGAAGAATTTAATTTCTAATATCAACAAAGCTTACAAAAAAGTTCAGCTTTTGTACCGTAATGAGAGGACAGCTTAAAGTTATACAACCTCCGAAGAATTTTCAAGACGGGAAGTTTCTCCTAATAAAATAGTGATAATGAGTTCTAATCCATACACATGGTGCGCCCTCATTCTACCATAAGGCACTCAATAAATTCAGCTCGGTAGCCCGCAGTAATACTAACCGATATTTCATAAGCGGCTTAAACGCGGAGTACCAAGCCTTGTCTCATCGCTGACTTCTTTAAACCTGTTTCCAAGTAGACCAAGTGGTCCCATAAAATTAATAAGGTCATACAGACACCATCATAAATTTTATACAACACACTATTATGGGCTGTTGGGGGATTACCATGGGATACTAGTTTAGTGCCGAGAGCTTCGAAGGAATTTTATCTATGGAGGTATGAAGTAGTGTTTTCCTTTAACCGAAGTGTTTATCTCAGTGGCAGCAAGTAGCCTTTCTGATTAGGACGGAAGTTCTAGTGCCCGCGAGTTCTACTATCTCGAAAACTTGTACAAAAGGAAACTTCAGAGACAAAATTAAGATCATCGTTGGCATGAATCTTTTTACTAGATTAGGATAAACTTTCGAGCTTAGAACAGTTAGTACCCAAAAAGTTTCAACAATAAAACATCGACGAGTCATTCTTCAACTAAAGGCGATAAATAAAACTGATATCAGATTCAAAAGAAACTTTGATATCTGACATTGATAGCCAGTTAAACGGTCTAAGCTTTCTTTGAGAGTTTTTTTACATATTTTCTTATCGCAGAGTGACAAAAATATGAAGTATTTGATCGACTTGTCTCAACGTAATCTCTGTTTACATTGATGACTGAAGTCACGGTATGCTGAAGTCGTTAGTTTAAACTAAGTTTAAAGTAACATCACGTATAATATACTAGGCCGCATTCCTTCGATATTGACATTTCATTACGATTGACATAATCTATTGGTTTGTTAGAATACATTTAAGTAATTATTTTTATCGTCTTGTTGGAATGTTATGGGATTAAGCTGCTACTCTACAAGATAAAGAAAAATAAGGAAAGGCAATAATTTCTGTGCATTTAATTAAATATAATGTCTCGGATGACGCTTGGTTTTCCAGCAAGAAAATGTAGATGGCTTAAGATTGTTTATTTATAGTAACTTGCAAGTCTTGAGCCACATTAAAACGAATATTAGGTACTTAATCCCTTAACCGACCGCTTAATTCAAAACCCAATTAATGTAATCAGACGATTTGTAAGCAAATTATACAAAGTTTTCCATTTAATGTTAATCGAGCAGTTAGTTGAAAGGTGTAATAGGCTTAAAATAACAATTCATTAAGTGGCGTCGCCAAACTGGGGTGCCGTTTAAGGGGCAGTCGAGCAAGTAACCTTTACTCGTCAAAGGTGGCACTGGCCGTTTGTCAAGACGCGTGCCAGTTACTGACACCTGCATTTTTTATGAAGAACAGCCGTTGAAGTGGGAAGGGGTTGCACGACACACGTGCCAAATCGTACTTAGTAATAAATACAGAGGTGGTCTTTTAGTTCGGTCAGGGAGCTTCTAATATAAATCTCAAATCTCAAATCGTTTATTGCAATCCATAATGTACAATGGTGGTAAATAAAAAAAAAATAATGGAAACAATTATGGACCCTGTCGGTAAGGGTACTCAAGTGATTAATTTGTAAATGCGCAGAGAAAGAACATTTGAATTTTTATGCCAGGAATTTAAAACGAAGTTCTTTTTTTCTATATAGCGTTAGGTGTTTTTGTTATAAATAATGTAGGTAGGTTTACAAATAGACTACAAATGTATATTTTGGTAGGAGATTTCAAATTAGTCATGGAGTAAAAGAGTCGGCCTACGTGGATGATGTCGCGCAGGCTTCACTGGTGTAAATTCCCATATTTTGTAACTACGACTATTGTTCTTCTTCATTAGGAGTCAGGCAGTAGGTGCTTTATGTTGATAAACTGAATTTCAATGTAGGGTATTTGATCTAAAATTCTCTAAAATTAAGTTATTTACATGTACATTTGCAGCAGTAGTGGCCCAGTGGTAGCGGCCCCGACTTACGAGTTTGTAGGTCGTGAGTTCAAACCCAGACAGGCACATTACTTTGTGTATTTAATTTCATCACTATTGCTCTCAAAACGATGAAGAAAAACATCGTGAGGAAACCGACATATCCTAGAACCAAAAATTCGAAAAGGTGACATCCAACAACCCGCACTTGGCACGCGTGGTTGATTATGGCCCGCTCCCTCACAGAGAGGAGGCTTGTGTCCCAGCAATTCAACTTAATAGGCTGGTTATGTTGTTACGGCATGTACATTTTGTCACGGGCATTCTATTTAATAAAATGCGTAGCTGTCTTACAATAGCAACTGAATAACAAGTATCTTATGTCAACAAAAATCATGAGCTGCATTTTATGTGCACGCACTGCGCATATAACGCGTGCGTTAGGGTCAGTTCACACCGCGATGCGACGCGACGCGCAGTTTTCAAGATAGCAATACAATTATAGACCTTACCTGCTACACAAAAAAGTACATAATTCTGTGTGTCTACTACGTCGAACTACGCCGCGCGGCCTTCCTCACTGATGTGTACCTTTTTGTGTAGTAGATAAGGTCTATAATTGTATTGCTATCTTGAAAACTGCGCGTCGCGTCGCGTCGCGGTGTGAACTAACCATTAATGTAAAAATAATGATGGCTCGTATTTCTAATAACATTCTAGGTTATAAGCTAACATCTGCAAACATTGGCTGCAGCATAATTATTCTATACTAGATTCTTGAATTGTGGTAAATTTGAAATTAGAGCTACATCTGGAAGTCGTGGAAATGCTGTTGCAGGATTTGCTAACCTCGAGCTAATTAACACGTGTTCAATACTAGAATATTCTAATCTACCCAGTGACTTTATCTCGTTGCTTTACGAAATCCACTATTGATTTTGGAATCAGACTGCATTCATGATGTCTACTATCATCTATGGATTGTGTAACCATACATTTTTGACGTTTGAACGTCTCTTAACTTTAAGCAACGTTTATGAATAAAGGGATCACTAGTCGATTTCAAATATGTACGTGCTTTTTTCCAGTCGTCCCGCAATCGCTTTCACGAATCTACCTCGGCTTCGCTAAGTAGCCGCGGAATTTTATTTATGGAGTACTTATTTACTTTAAAATATTCCACATTTTATCAACACCTCGATTCACCCAATCGAACGAGCCTCCACAAAATTACCCCATTACAACCGCAACGCAAACAATGAGTAGTATGCCTCCATAGATACATAGGTAGGTTTGTTTGCACCTGCACGGCGGTACAGCCACAGACTAACATCGATATTACGGTCGCGTGCCAGCCCGTACGTGACTCATGCACTGCCGTGACGTCTGGCGTTACCCTTCGGAGTTGGCGCCGCAATACACTTTATAGTGAGTTCATTAAATTACACATCTGCCATCATTGAGGGGCCCGTGGTTAAATAATACCAGCAGCACAGGTCGATCGATCAGGTTAAGCTACGTTAGCCGCCCTTGGTCTGTGGACGGGTGATCATCTTTACATACCGAACCTCAGTGCCTCGGAAAGCACGTTGGTTGTTGGACCCGGCTGTCATACGTGGATCTTTGACAGTCGTTACTGGTAGTCAGAAGCCCGAAAGCCTGACAACCAGTCTTGCCAAGGGGTATCGTTACCTAGTAACTGGGTTGTGGAGGTCAGAGAGGCAGTCGCTTCATGGATAATACCGGTATCAGCTGCATCCGGTTAAGACTGGAAGCCGACCCCAACATAGTTGGGAAAAGGCAAGGCAGATGATGATGATCTGCCATCATTGTAGCATTGTGTTTTTTTAGGTTGTGGTCAATTTACGCTGTATGCTTTCCAATCCCTTGAGTGAACCAGTCGATCCATTCTGTAAAATTTCACCGTGAAAACCTAAGTGAAGGGAGCTGTCAATAGTTTCAATCTCTATCATTGGAATGACAGCTCACTTCACGTTGAAAATGGCGTGTACGTAGAGAAATTGGTAGAAAGGGCTAAAGCTGGATTCATATCACTGTGTTATGTCGTGTGGTGACGGCTTCTGACGCTGTGTTAGCCAATCAAAACTCGTAATGACTTGACGTAGTCCTGAACGGATTCGTTTGATTGGTGAATCCCGAAACACGACACAACACGACACAGTATTGTGTCTGTGGCTTAACTGTTGGCTAGTAATAACATATTCATTGACGACGATCACCAATATTTCGGCCAAACATGGTTGCTATCACAGAATACATAATAGTATAGTTGTTATGGAAGTAGACGCCAATAAAAGCCAAAGTTGAGCACGTATTTATAAGTTCGTAATTAACTATCACATTGAAAAACTTGCTGACAGCCTTCCTAATATTCCTGTGAATGAATAAGTGGTTGATTTGAACTCACAAGCAAGTTCAAAACCACATTGATGATACATTCGCCAATCACACAACACCTTCTACCTACTTTCGTCGTGTCTTTGAACTAACAATAAAGAAGGTCGTAAGTTCAAATCAAACTTTCCCGATCCATTCAACACCTAATCGTGGTTTAATTTAGCTGAATAATATTCATATGTTGCGATTATAATAAACACGTGTATATTACGAATTAATTTTCTATAATTATTATCTATGTAGGTAAGTTTTATATACAAAAGCTGACGTTATGTTAAAATTAGAATTACGTATAGCATTATTATCGAATAACAACGCTGTTTGCCATAGTTGGTATATTCGAGTTTTGATTACTTTTTCAAGGTTTATCCTTATTAGATTATTTTTATGTATAAATTGTGTTCATGAGTTATTTGTTTGAATGTTAGTAGAACTAGAAATTATTTTCTTTTCTATACATTTACAAATAAATAAATATAAAGTGTCTGTTTTTAGTGTCAAAATAACAGCTTTTTTAATAAATGCTTATGAAAGTAGGCATACGGTACCTACTTATAAAAAAAAAACAATTTTTAAAATTTTTATCTGTCTGTTTCTTCCGGCTAATCTCCAAAACCTTTGGACCGATTTTGACAGGACTTTCACTGGCAGATAGCTGATGTTAAACTAAAACCTAAAATTAGGGATCGGTGCAAAAAAAATTTAATTCCATGAAATCCACTATCCACGCGGACGAAGCCGCGGGCTGAAGCTAGCCTTCCATAAAGGTGGACCAACGTCGACTAGTAACTGACTAATTTAAATATCCCTAAATATATTATTTCTGTGCTTTTCAAATGTAGGTACTTATGCACCGAGACTAGGGTTCATTTTGCCATTCCTAATCTATATTTAGTACTCTAGTTCCAATCCTGCTGCCTTACTGCTTTTCGTAATAACTTTCGAGCAGACTTTGTGAGCGTCCTGAACTGAAGTCCTGAACAGTGAGTTAGAGCTCCGACTAATTAGTAGAACGTCTTGCAACTTCGTTTATTATTTATTTGCAGCAATACGTTACTAAGACAGCTCGTAATTAGGAGTAAAATCTGTTTAGACAAACGCCTTAGCATTTGTAAGGTTTGAACGAAAAATAACGACCTACAAATATTAGCTAAGTTTGATAAATGTCGGGTTTTAAGGCACCTACTTATTTTTTATCTAAACTAAGTTCTGCAAGTTCGAATTTCGCCATTATTAACTAAATAGTACCTTTCTAATTAGAAGATTGCTCTGAATTTTCCTTGATTAGAAGAGAACCACTTTGACTGTGTTCGTGTCGCTCGTATTAATCACCATAGTTACAAGTATTTTATTACCATATAAGAAAAACCATTGATCTTTCATTCTTCTAGGCGAAAGCTATCTGCTTAAACCTAGCTACCTACCTATTAAAATGTCCGAGAATTTGACATGGGTAATGTAGGTGTGTACCTTGGAACGTTTATTGTCGTTGGATCCCACTTTTGAATCCCATTTTTTAGGTATTAACGATGGATCCCGTTTGCTATTTCCGTTGAATCCCATATTATAACAACATGTGTACATTTCAGAAGAAAAGTGATTTACCTTTATCAAACAATAAAAATAGATTATTTTTAGTGGGGTACCCGGAACCGAACTAGTTAGATTAGGTTAATTATTTAAAAAAAAAAAACAATGTTAGGTTAGGTTAGGTTAAAACTGTGACCCCTACGCACGAGCCGAGCGAGCGAAGCGAGCGGTGCCGCGGCAGCGGCCGGCGAGTGCCAGAAACGACTAGATTATATAGAAAATGAGTTGTTTGTGAAATAAATAGTATACGAAACGTTGGTTGTAAACTAATTTGTCAATGGAGTTTTGGTGAAACATTAGTGAACCCCTCATTTTATTATAAACAATTTTGTTGTTGAAAGTACCCGCATTCAGATTTTTTTAAGCATTCGGGATCCAACGGAAATACTTTTCGGGATTCAACGACAATAAAATGTAATTATCTTGCATTTTTTAAATTCGGGATCCAACGGAAATACATAATAATGTTTTGCGGGATCCAACGCCAAAAATATTAAAATGGGATTCAAAAACGGGATCCAACGGAAATAAATCCCTTGGAATAATGACTTGCAATTGTCATTAGATACTTACATAAAAACCCTAAAAGTAAATATAGGCTAAACTCAAATATAGGCGTTTGTATAAAACCGGGGACACGCGAGCATGACTGTCGTAATCTTATGTAGGTAGTATTTGAAATAGTAGCTTATCTCAAGATAAGAATTTATTGCCTTCTACGTATTGTATAGCGATTACATTAGAATTTTTATGCCACAGCGACGTCGGGGCACAAAAATGGTTTGTATATTAAATCAGGCGTTTTCTATATTTACCTGATATTAGAATTTCAAATGACGTAAGAATCACTTTAATGTATATTGTTATTTCAAGAAAGCGCTACGGGTAGCTCGCGTCTTGATGAATTTCTTGTAAGACTGTGATTTATGTGCTATAATAAATAGAAGTTACTTTCATAAATGTCAAGACTATTTAGAAGGAAAACTGATTCAGCCAACATTACTTGCATAATTTCTAATAGGAGTAAGCAGAACTTACATGTTCTATGACACTCGTAGTTCCGTTGTGTGTCCGTGTTCTATTGACTGCTACAAAAGTTAAGTATGACATGAGAATTGACGTCCACACAAACTATACTATTGTGCGCATGACTAATTGCAGCGTGAGACGTTCACTATTCGTGAAAGAAATTGCAAAATTTTCGAGGAAACAGCAGAAATACCACCCTCCGCGGATTGAGCAAGCGAAATTCCAACAAAAACGATTTTATGCAATTACGCTTAAGTTGTCCGGAGAGTTATTACTAAACCGAGAGCGCGGTCACGCCGCTGTAATGTTCGCCGGGATCGCTCGTGCGAGTCACGAGCCTCTCACAGCCTTATTCAGCAACAGAATCCAGCCTTTTACCGTCTTTTTGCCCTTTGTAAAGGTTATTTTTTACGAACGCAAAAATATACGGTTGAGATATTCGCACGTCATTTTTACAAGTGCGTTCCATGTTCGATATTTTTTATTCCAATTTGTGGCTGACACAACGCGCCAGGCCGTATGCAATAGGTTTGTGCTACAAAAAACGAAATCTAAATTGTTAACAATAAAAATTATGCAAAAATATGGAAACATTGATTCCAAAGTTTTTGCGCCTAAAATCAACATGAAATACTTATATTTGAGCGTTGTTGCTCGATCAGGTTGGAATCGAATCTTTCTAATACAAATACGTCTTCTCAATAATAGTACAAAAACATGTTACAAAACAAATCTGGGCAGCGGTTCGTCCCGACGTCTGTCGCATGCCTGCACGTCGGAGCCGCTTTATAAGAGCAACCACACTCGCTCAGCTACATTATTAAATAGGTAGTTGCTCATGCACCTAGTATGTGATGAAATGTTTCTTGTCGGCTTCTACAAGGAACGCTCAAAGCGGGAATTTAAAATGTAGCCTGGCGTGGCTGAATAAATGAGGTTGAGCTTTTGTGCTGGTACCAATGTACAGGTAACGTTTTCTGTCTTCATGATTTAAGGAATAAACCGTCACTCCCTTTCTATAGTTGTAGAATAACCTCACTTGACGTTTACCTTAATCATCGTTTGGCGAGACTACATTCCGAATGCGAATAAAATCTTAACAATTTCTGTGGTGTCGTACATCTCATAGATCAGTCCCCCGGAAGGAGTATGTCATCAGATATATAGTCAAAGTAGACACTGCTTTCTGCAGCTACATCTACCTAGATAAAACTTACCTACCGCTTAGGAATAAGACAGCTAAATAAGACAACTAAAAGCTTATAAGACAGCTAAATTAAAAGAGAAGTTTAATCTTATAACGTATATATCGCACACCCAGAGCAACACTGTATTATGTCGAAAAATCTTAAAATCGAGTATTTTATTTAATAGAATAGCCAAAAATTTTCCGCGCTAACCACGAAGACAGGCGTATTTATATTAGGTCCTTACATATGAAATTGGCGTTTTGTATGGAAGGAACAAAAAGTCGAATATTTTTTAATATAATATATTTAATTAATCAAAGTATGAACCATTGTTTTCAATGCACTTTTGCCATCTTATAGGTAGTTCATTGATCCCTTTACTAAAAAAACCAGTCGGACGGGAATCAATAAAATCTTTGAAGGCGATTTGGACTGCCCCATCGGAGTTGAATTTTTTCCCTTGCAAAAAGTTATCCAAATTGCGAAAAAAATGGTAATCTGTTGGAGCAAGGTCCGGGGAGTACGGAGGATGTCTAAGACATTCCAATTCAAGCTCTTCTAATTTGGTAGCCGTCTGTTGCGCAGTGTGTGGTCTGGCGTTGTCGTGCTTTCAAGCTTTTTAATCTTCCCAATTTGCTTCAAGTGACATAACATGAAATAATGGCTTTCCGTCCATTCTGAAAAATGAGCTATTTTGACTTAGTGCATTGTTGATCTGGGCGTGCGATATGTTCTACATCACATATACATCCATTTGGAAAGTTATTTAAAGAGGTTCTGTTATGTCTGCGAAAATCTCTTTTGTTCGCTTGAAGAAGGAAATGGCCCACACACGCTTTGAAAGTTTATTTTTCAGAAGGATAAACGCAGATTACCATAGTAAGCTTTTATCGCAATCATGCAAAAGAGGTTATCGCTATGCACACACATTTTATACTCTTGCGTATAAATAGGTACGACTAGGAAATAAGAACTATCTCTACTGATATAAAAACAAAAAGGAAATAGATAACTTGTCTGAGCTTTGTTCTTTTTTAATATTAGGTCCTTACATATGAAATTGGCGTTTTTCGTACTGGCCACTTTAATCACGAATTTCTCCTCTTTGGTAAGGAATTCCAAATTCAAATTTGTACAGCTATTTACTCATGTATTTGTGCTTCGATGACCGTCATTCATTTGTTTTTTTTCTTCTGTTTTTTCTGTTTGCGTCACTCATTTTACAAAATGGAAAATTTAAAATATCGCATTATTTACGAGTACGAGTTCCGCCGTGGCACTAGTGCTGCGGAAACGACTCGAAGGGTGAATGATGTGTATGGCGGTCATGTTGCAAAAGAAAACACAGTTCGTTTTTGGTTCCAACGTTTTCGTTCTGGAAATTTCGACCTGCAGAACAAGCCCCGTGGACGGCCTGAGACCCAAGTTGATAATGGAGAATTGAAGGCTATTGTGGAAGCGGACCCATCGCAAACCACGTCCGAGTTAGCTGCAGGCTTCGATGTTAGTGATAAAACTGTTTTAATTCACTTGAAGCAAATTGGGAAGATTAAAAAGCTTGAAAGCACGACAACGCCAGACCACACACTGCGCAACAGACGGCTACCAAATTAGAAGAGCTTGAATTGGAATGTCTTAGACATCCTCCGTACTCCCCGGACCTTGCTCCAACAGATTACCATTTTTTTCGCAATTTGGATAACTTTTTGCAAGGGAAAAAATTCAACTCCGATGGGGCAGTCCAAATCGCCTTCAAAGATTTTATTGATTCCCGTCCGACTGGTTTTTTTAGTAAAGGGATCAATGAACTACCTATAAGATGGCAAAAGTGCATTGAAAACAATGGTTCATACTTTGATTAATTAAATATATTATATTAAAAAATATTCGACTTTTTGTTCCTTCCATACAAAACGCCAATTTCATATGTAAGGACCTAATTAGGTTCTTACATATGAAATTGGCGTTTTGTTGGCGATTTCATATGTAAGGACCTAATTAGGTCCTTACATATGAAATTGGCGTTTTGTATGGAAGGAACAAAAAGTCGAATATTTTTTAATATAATATATTTAATTAATCAAAGTATGAACCATTGTTTTCAATGCACTTTTGCCATCTTATAGGTAGTTCATTGATCCCTTTACTAAAAAAACCAGTCGGACGGGAATCAATAAAATCTTTGAAGGCGATTTGGACTGCCCCATCGGAGTTAAATTTTTTCCCTTGCAAAAAGTTATCCAAATTGCGAAAAAAATGGTAATCTGTTGGAGCAAGGTCCGGGGAGTACGGAGGATGTCTAAGACATTCCAATTCAAGCTCTTCTAATTTGGTAGCCGTCTGTTGCGCAGTGTGTGGTCTGGCGTTGTCGTGAAGCAGCAGTGGCGTGGAGCGATTGACCAGCCTTGGTTGTTTAGCCGCTAGCTTTTCCATCATGGTTTGTAATTGCTGACAATAGACATCAGCTGTAATAGTCTGGCCAGATTTGAGAAAACTGTAATGAACAATACCGGCACTAGTCCACCAAACGCTTACAAGTAACTTTTTTGGGGTTAATTTTCGCTTGGGGCAGGATTTGGCTGGCTGGCCAGGATCCAACCATTGCGCTGAGCGCTTCCGATTATCGTAAAGAATCCATTTTTCATCACAGGTAATGATTTGGTTTAAAATACCTTCATTGTTGTGCCGGTTCAGTAATGTAACGCAGCAGTCGACGCGCGTTTGCCGGTTTGCTTCAGTCAATTCGTGAGGTACCCACCTTTCAAGCTTTTTAATCTTCCCAATTTGCTTCAAGTGAATTAAAACAGTTTTATCACTAACATCGAAGCCTGCAGCTAACTCGGACGTGGTTTGCGATGGGTCCGCTTCCACAATAGCCTTCAATTCTCCATTATCAACTTGGGTCTCAGGCCGTCCACGGGGCTTGTTCTGCAGGTCGAAATTTCCAGAACGAAAACGTTGGAACCAAAAACGAACTGTGTTTTCTTTTGCAACATGACCGCCATACACATCATTCACCCTTCGAGTCGTTTCCGCAGCACTAGTGCCACGGCGGAACTCGTACTCGTAAATAATGCGATATTTTAAATTTTCCATTTTGTAAAATGAGTGACGCAAACAGAAAAAACAGAAGAAAAAAAACAAATGAATGACGGTCATCGAAGCACAAATACATGAGTAAATAGCTGTACAAATTTGAATTTGGAATTCCTTACCAAAGAGGAGAAATTCGTGATTAAAGTGGCCAGTACGAAAAACGCCAATTTCATATGTAAGGACCTAATATTTGACACGGGAGTAGGATACAGTTAGTAAGTAAACTACCTATTTCGTGACATCTATAAACTTTTCAAATGGGTGTTTGTTTGTGAAACAACCACAACTTTTGTGTTGCTAATGCGGTAGAGGGGGACGTATTTCACGAGTCACATGCAACGGTACCAGTCACAGACTATTACCAATACCATACCATCACATCGTAGGAAACCCTGTAGAAGTTACTCGATTATTAAGTACTAGCAGCGCCCCGCGGTTTCACCCGCATAAGTGTCCATCCCGTGGGAATATCGGGATAAAAAGTAGCCTATATGTTAATCCACGGTGTCAGATACCTCTATACAAAATTTTATCAAAATTAGTTCCAGCTGTTTCAGCGTAAAAAAGTAACAAACATATAAACACACCCACACACCTACAAACTTTCGCCTTTATAATATTAGTGTGATGTGGGTGTGACATCATTTTAGAGCCCCTCAGGTGCAGTCCTACTGTTTCTTCTTTCGAAGCCAGTGCAATTTGTTGAGTAATTAATGAATGGAACATTTTCCTTAATTTTTTTTGGCCGTCGCGTTCTTCATTATTGTCATTTGTCAATAGTAAGTCAACATTTTTAGAATCGATTAAAGATACAAAAGTTGGTTTAATATTGACATATTGACAAATGACATTAATACCAAGAACCGTTCCGTACCATTCTATATACTCGTATACCAAGAAGTATCGCAGTAAACGACGCCGGCAAAGTACTTTGTAAGTCGTGGGAGTCGTGTAACTATGTATGTTGATGCAGAATTCATCTTCATTACTGCAGCGGTACGCTGACGTTCAAATGAGATAAGTTCCAGTATTCCTTGTTCCATGTGCAATGTTCCTTAACGCGAGTTAAATAAGCTTTCACTTTAGTTTCCTGCGGCGAAAGTAGAGATAAATCTCATGGGATAGCTATGGCGATTAGGTAAAGATTGCTTTGTTGATGTAATCTTTTGTGATGCCAAATTGATTATTATCGTTGATAAGATTCCGTTGAGAATTGATTTTGTATGCATTCAGAGATTATTTTAATTTCAACATTATAATATATATATCTCGCGGGCTGAGTTGTGTAATCGAAAATTTTAATTGAGAGTTTTAAATACTTTAGGGAATTTAATAATACGAACGAAAACAATTTATGCATTCACTCATTGTGAAATTATATAATTGTTTAAACAACCAATAACATAATCAATAAAATAACGTTAATTATAGCCTGTATTAATAAAATAATGACCTGAGCGTGTAGGTAATAAATATGTTTGAAAGTGAATGTGTCGAATTAAAACTGTGAATTACTACAAACTTCTATTTAACTTGCCTTGTTAGTTAGTTAGTATGTATTTGGTCAAATCTTGCAAGCTGAATTTAAACCACTTTCTCTTATCCTACGGAGTTGAAATTTTACGTGTTGATTCTGTTTCCAATTCGAAGATAATGTTTTTTTTTTTGGTTTTCTGTCTACTTCTGTCGATGCAAAAGTGCCTTAAAACAGTTTTCCGTACAACGGGTGTAGTGGATCGCTTATTTTATAACTCTACTGCATAGTAACACTTCCTGAAACCACATGTTGCGGCGACGCAGCATCAAAATCCCGTTGTCTATCAAATCTTTGCCATTGTCTCCACTTTATCAAACACTTTTAATACAGAACCCATTTGATTCGATTTCTCGTAGGATGAAAAGAGAATGATGGCGTTTCAGCTTTCATTTATCATCCCGTTTATCCGCGAGTTGGGGGAGCAAAATTGAAACTTTGCTGTTTTTAAGCCCGTCCCCAGAGTTCAGGGTTCACCCCTACAGAGTCTATAAAGTGAAGATTGTATCACGCAGCGATTTTTTTATTATTATAGGCATTTTGGTTGGCGTCTCCGATATAAAAGAGTTTGTTGGCTTGAATTTTAAACGTCAATGGGTGTGGTTTGTTATTGTTTACGCTTTTGTGTTACTTGGTTTAGCTAGTGTATAGTTTTAGGTATATTTTACGAAATTATTGGAGCTTTCAAGCCCATTATTTTGTAATGAATATATTAGAGGCAGTTCACATTCAAAGGGTTGTGGGCTTTTGTTATGTATAAACTGCTTTCAATGGTCCATTTAATTCATATGCTATCTACACAGAAGGAACCCTTTTAATAATGCACAGACATCATGATGGCTGGGAGATTTACCGGACGTTAATAAAACTCATAAAATATGGAATGTAGGTGTATTGTTCCAGTCGTGGCCGGAAGTGCGGCTCGTGGCGTCGCGGGATCCAATGACGTCATATTAAGATCCGGTATAGCGGGACCCGGTTTCCGGTTCTGTTGCATTTCGCTGAACAGTGTAATTACCTGCTAGAGATTTGAACGCTTTCGAATATTTTTACATGAATTTTATTTTGTTTGCGTAACGTTTACGTTTTCGGCGTTTTATTACCAAGTAAGTGTGATGCACGAAAGTGGAAAAGGAAAGTTTGCTTTCTAGAATAGTCAGTAGTGTGTAATTATAACAGTTAGCGTATGGGATTGTTAGTGCCGGCGGTACATATAGTGGCGTCGTAAAGTACTATTAACAGTACGTTCGCGTGCTTTGTGTCGGGTTCACTATTTCAAACGGGAACGGGAGTAAAGATTACGGACATGCATTTTATTATGTACATATTTGATCTGAATCAAAGGTTATAAGCTCTTGAACTATGACTCGAGTTTGTTAACTGTTATCGGGCCGTTTACTTTACCTTTTGCGATTAAAACGCACACGAGCGGAAATTGTTTACGTCGTTTACATAATTCTCATTTGATAACGTTGTTACCATAGTAAGAAGTTCACTTTAGTTGAGTTTGAATAGACTACTTAACCTTTTACCGACAAAAGATATTTCATAGAAACATGACCTTTATTTTATATTTCTACATAACATAATACCTATCACATCAAACCTGTAATTTCTGAAGGGTTAGGCAGACGTGCACCTACAGTAGGTACACCCACACAGGGGGTGATCCTATTGCCATCAACCTGTCAGAAATCTAGCCTCCAGGCTGCTACTGAGAAATCCTTAATGGAAAAACGTCGTTTCTAGTTTTTCCTATGTCACTACTACCTAAGAGTTATCTTGCTTCAATTAAATTCGCACGACACCATTTTCCGTATTAAGAAAATGAATTCATTTAATTTGCATACATCCACAACAATGGATGATTCAATATAGTTTACTAAAGCTATGCAATAAGTACTTTAGTAGTATGTTCTTATCATTCTCACGCAGTGCATTTTATTTGCATGGATAAACGTAGCATGTCATTAAAGTTAACCCCCCCTGTATCCAGTGAAGGTCTTAAATAAAAAGGGATTTTCAATGGAATAATTAATCCCCTATAAAGTATATTCTTAACGAATTAAATTCATAAAAGCATTTGCGAAAAGCGCATTGCAGCTTCGAATTGGAAATTTAAATTTAATTTAAAATAGTAAACGTCAACGTGATTGGTTTATAAGTTTCGTAAACAAAGTGTGATTGAAACGTTTTTTTATTTTTATGTTTACACCTGTAGATAAATAAAATGTTCAATTTGTGACACATCAAAATGTTGGCTTGGAATGGATGAGCGGACGATACGGCATTTTGTTTAAAATAACGTAACGCTATTTGCATGCCAAATCGGTCAGATAGTGAATGCATTCGCGTTGCTTGTTCACTTGATTAAATCACATATCTCATACATGTAGTTGCTGTTGTAACTGATACCGGAGGTAATCGATCGTATCTTGATTTGACTAAACAAACGGACTGCCCGTTTTCACTAACACTAGGCGAGACCTAAAGTAATGTTTAGCGGGATTTTCAAACGCCCGGATCAGCGCCGAAAGTTGAAAATCCAACTGCCCGATTTTATGTAGGCATTAATTTAAGTATCGCCTAGTGTTAGTCAAAACGGGCAGTAATAAGCATAGTCGTGGCAAAAACTTAAAGCTTTTCGTAGGTCAATGTTTCTGCTACGACTGTATTCTTTAATGAAAATTAAGCTCCTGGTCTGCTCTCCTAAAAATCTAGAGTGGAGTAATAAAGATCTTTTTACATCAACACAAACTGAATGGAATGATCAGATTATATTTAAATAATAATTTAATTAAACTTAAGAAGGATACTTATTCCTTTTTTATAGGTATAACTAAATATTCTGAACTTCCATTTAGTTAACCGTACCATGCAATGCACTAGTGATTAGCTACTTAATGCACAGACAAAGCGTTGAACCTTTTTGCCCAACACCACATAAATGCTCTTCTTGGGAATCTAGTAGGTACGACGTTATCTGTGTGCAACATCCGCACTGACGTCAGTAAGTCCTTCTGTTAGCTATGGTTGGTTTTGGTTTCGTAACAGTCCCACGTGCTGGTTTCAAACGAAACTTACCATAGACATGGGACCTTTACTGGACTTGACTAATTTGTTTTTAATGACAACAAATACAGTTCGCGTCAAATAACTTGGCCGCTCTGAATTAGGCAACAAATCACTGCGCAGTAGTTTAATCATAGGAATAAAACAGCAGAGCGCATGCGCGGCGTTTGGAAAGCCTAGCTTCAGAGCGGCCAAGTTATTTGACGCGAACTGTAGTTTTTTGTTTTTCATTGTTTTAGAAGTAAGGTTAGGTAAGGTTAGCTCAGAAAATCTTAGCTTTGCTTAAGCAATTGTTAGACTAGCATATTATGTCTACAAATTATTAAACCAGTATTTGCCTTGCGAATAGCTTTAGTGAAGAAGATTTGGCAAAACTGTGTCACTGTCCTGCACGTTAATTGCGTAACACACACTCAATCTCTATCTGAATCATTTTGAAAGATATTGCTAGTCCATTGCTTCATATCATGTTCCAACAATGGCTGCTCAACAACGTAAATTACGCAATGAATGTTGTTGAACTGTCAAAATTAAAGCCATTGCTCCTGATAGTGTGTTACGCAATTACCCCGCTAATCACTATAACATTAAATGGACACACTCAGATTAATCTACGCCGAAATAAAATTTATCTGAGTTAGAGAAAGATACAACGCCATAACAAGCAGGTCAGTAAATAGTTCAGCTTTGGTTACTTGTCACTCAGCCTCTCAGCGACAATTGTGACAAGTTTGTGGGCGGGATGTAGAAAGTATGTCTAAATTTATGGACCAGCTCCGCCCTTAACTACCCATTGTCTCTGGTTTAGAACAATAGTACGCTCTAGTGTGTAACCTCTATGGTTATTTTAATTTCCCGCGACGACCTTAAATTTTCCTCTGGTTGGCTTCGTAAGTGCCCTGTTTAATGACAGTGACTTGAATAAATATTGTTGCGGAAAAAGTCGGCCAGTTGAGGAAAATTACTCTTTGTCTTGTAGGCACTCATTTGCATATTGATATACTGTCGCCATGATGCATCATACTTAGGCTGTGTGTAGACCCGAGTCAACTATCTTTAGATGGACTATCGCTTTATTAAAACCAAGATGGCGCCTGCATCAAAACAGTAAAAGTTGTCAAAAATACTCTGAAAAACCAGAAAGCCAATTCTCGTAATTTAAAACGTTCTAAATCTAGTTGCAGTCTCATCTCAGCGACAAACAAATGTCAAAAACTTGTACTTTTGACAGATTGAGACAGATCAGACTGTGAACGTTTTTAAAATTACGAGAATTGCCACTCTGTTTTGACTCTGGGGTACCTACACAATGTCAAGGATAATACTTATTTTATGTCACTATAAGAAAAACTTCTCGTAAACTTGGACTTCCAATCGTAAACAGTAACTTGACAGTTGGAGGGATACCAGTTTCTGACAAAAAAAAAGAGAAATGAGGTGAAAAATAAATAAGCGGAATTGAATGAACTTTTTAATGTGCTAACATGCATATTGTTTAATAAATAAACATTAAAACACATACCATAACTCAAAAGCGATGAAGAATGACGATGTTATACTTAGTAGGTATAATAACATTATTTAGCTTCAATCTGTCAAGGTACTGAATGCGATTAAAAGTCTAGGTATAGTAGAAGCTTTTACGATAAAATATTTTTCAAAAGAGAAGTCCTAGATAAAACTTTACTTTTAATTGCTAAAGTTGAAGCAACGTAGGTCATCTAGTGTCACAGGGACTCAGCGGGCTTAAGTTGTCGCTTCCTGGGACATGTAAAGCCCCATGTCACGAGCCAGTCTAGTGTCTGGGGTATTACACGATCGAGTGCACTGCCGACGCCGTCCGTCGAGAATGTATTAAATACTGAGTTCATTAATGCAACGCCTTATTGTTCTTTGAGATTTTTGAAGACCTTAATTAGCTGCTCTTCGTGGAAGAATTTGCCACATTAGGTTTGATATCAAGGAGGTTTTAACCATCAAGGCATCTTGAGTATTATTTGATATCCATGACAGACAAACATCCAAGAAAAGCCTTTATAATGCGGTTGTATTTTCCAATATAGAGACCACATTGGCTAGGCTTTTCCAACTGTACAGGAAAACTGCTTGACCGTGCATATCTGGATTATACTCGTATACCTCTGATAACAGCAGGAATATCTTACTATAAATACGATGTTGATTCGTCTTCTATAATGTTCAAACTGATCAGGTCTAAGACATCCTTGTCTACTTTGTAACTCTTAAGAACATTATCGCCTAGACTACTATTCAAATAAGTCTCTCAACATTAATGCATCTTACATAGCATATAAAGTACGCTTAGCTAATTTTATGCCATCATTATCGTGCAACGTCAACGTTGCTATGAATAGAAAGTAGGCGACGCGCGACGTTGCGTGTTGCATGCTGCGGTCGCAGTTATTGGCTGTGTCATAACGTACGACGCTTATTGAAATTATCGTGGCTAATTATATCGCATAACATTGCCATGCGTGTGTTTATGGACACTTAATGGTTTATTTGTTTATTGATTGAGGTGTTGATGTGAAAGTTGAAGAGAAAGACATTGTACTCATGGACAGTAATGGTTAACATTCTTGTATGCATTGCCACATCGGTAAATGAAATTTTTACAATGACTTTGAGGACCAATAAAACGTGTTACGCGCATGCTGGAGCTGGACATTACCGCAAACCAAAATGTAGGTAACTGAAAATTGTTGCAGCGGAGAACTCGCTTCAGTGCAATTTCCTCATCCTCAAGAGAACCAAGTTATCAGCACACATTAAAATCAAATCTCCACAAATCTTTATCTGTACAGTGCAAACCATGTTTCCATTAAATTTTACTGCCATAGCTAAAGCTTAAAGCCGAGCCTCCAGTCAATATCTCAACAGATAGAACCCGTACCGTTCACATAACATCCTATGTTAAATTGATACTAAACACACAAGTATAACCTTGATAGCCGACGTGGGATAGGATTGCGTGCGTAGATTGACCTTTGTGGATTGCTAAATTGTCGGGAACTGGTTTTGTAGCGCTATCCAACGTTCAATAAAACGTAAACAAACGGAACATACGCACAAAATGGCTGCCTAGAGGCCCCATGTTGTACCTTACATTCCTTTGTAATATAAAAAAGTTTTCACACCACCTGCTCGCTAACGTCAATGTTATGCAAACCTAACCTAAAGCAAGTCACTTAAGCCCTAGGCTCTAGCCGGGCACTAATATTGTACTGAATTTCATTATGAATTTGAATTTGGAACGTCAACTGAGAAAATTGTATGGAAACATTAACCAAAAAAAACTTTTTTATCTTTTTTATATATTTAGGTCGACCAAAGAGTTCTCACTTCATAGGTTTTAGTCGCCACCGCGCGCCGCGCCGTCGACGAACAAAATAATCGGTTGCTGTGGCGAGTATTATTACCCCGCGTTAGAATTTTGGATTTGGGCTGTCGCTCCATTGACGATATTATTTCTTGTGCTTTTGATGAATATAAATGAGATTAGATTGAAAAAATAAAAAATAAAAAACCGACAGGCAGTACGTTGTACGTATGTTATTTTAGGTCAATCTCAGATTTGACTGCCAGAAAAGTGAGCTAGTTTCGAACTAGATACAGTATCTTAAGGATACAAATTCCAAGATTCGATGAGAAAAATCTACGCAAAGCTGCAACACGAAACCAATTCGTACTAGAGTGCCAAACCAATACCGTTCCGTTCTCGATATGTTCTGGTTTTCATCATATTTTCCAAATTGAAGTTGAATTGTATTGTATCGGTATCAATAGTGCGACTGCTGTCATTGTTTTACCCTTTATTGGAGCGACAAGAATTGACATCAGTACGTAAATCAGTTACCTATAACTATTGAATATTACCTATATGAACAAGAGCTTGTTGCTATAAGTACAATCATCTATTACAATGTTCTACTTTTTTATTGTAAAAATTGCTTTAGCAAGCAATTTTATATAGCAATATTTTCACTGATATTCAATTTCCAGCCCGTTTTGAAACGATTTTCCTCTGAAAAACAATTTGGCTTTTCTAATCCGTTTTATGAAATGGATGTCAATTTACCGATAACAACACCGGATATGTAGAAGTAAAAACTGCATGTATTTTCTTCCTATTTAAAATTGTATAAATTAAAAAAAAACAAGCGATATAATACTCTACTGTCTAAGTAAAAATACGCGGTAAAAGTATTCCTAGAATTTAAAGACAAAGCGTATTTATTTATGAAATAACTTTGTTTCTCTTCTTATGATCAAAGAGGTTTTATGCGCGGCTACTGAACCGAGGTAATTAACATAATTCCGGCAAGATATTTGGGATATTATGCCCGGATAATGTTTTAATCAAGATCAAAGTCAGGGTCAAAATATTATAGAGTCTTTAGGATTACAAGACATAAAGTCTTGTCGTTGAAGCCGTAAAATAGATCTATAAAAAAGGTGGAATTTTAAAGGTTAAAAGTTCAAACAAACTAAATAAAAGGGTTTTCTTTTAATCAGTTTGAAAAGCAACTAGCACGTCCACTTCATCATGTTTGACCACTCCGGACGTAAGTCTAGTACACAGATCTACAATGGGCGTACTCAAACGACGCCGAGTGGTCAGGGATTGCAGTACGCTCATTGTTCGAGAGCAGTAAACGTAACACTTAGAATGTTAATTGCACATCGCCGGATCGGATTACAGAGACGTCTTTGTTTGACAAGCACGATCCGTAAACGACGAACGGGTCTGTTACACTGTTTGTTTGGGTCCAGGTAACTTATTACGAAGGTTACGTAGGCCATAATGCTCTGTCTTGTTTCATACACTCAGCGCTTTTCAACAACATTTTACTTCTCGTTTACATAGGAAAAGGGTGTTAAGTTTATGTTTTACAGTCCGTTTTTAAAGTCAGCTATTTATCCCGAATCTTAATTTACATTTTGCTTTTATTATGCAAAGAACTGTGTCCTAAAATAAACCTTCAGCTAATCTGTATTCTGCCTGAAGTTGGAAGCTTTGGTTCCTTGTTTGGTTAGCCAGAATTGAGGAACGGAATTAGCTTAGGAATCAAGTTAGATCAGCCGGACAACTTGATACTTCAGTCACATGTTGAGCGTGAATAATATAAAAGCGAGGAAGATTTACATTGCGGCAAAACTTCTGGTACTAAAAGATGCAGCTTCTAGAAGAATGTCATTAATTTAATTATATACGCTTGGTTTCCCTAAGGAGCTGACTGGAAAGCGACACCAACATTAATTGCTTTGGCGCGAAACTGGTACTTAAGTGCCAAATTACAAACTGAATGAAAAAGGTGCTCGAACTGGCAAGTCGGCCTCTTGACTTTTCTCCCAAATTATTTAGGCAGTGTTGCCCGCGTATGTTCTTTCGTTTATCTTCAAAACGAGTTAATATAAAAAGCCACCTAATATGAAAATTCCAACGCCTCGCTAGTGGGTAGTATTAAAAACAATACTCCACACGGCCACTTGAGCCACATCTCTGTGCTCGCTCGAGGGCACTTGCTCGGGTCGAGCCGCGGCTGGAGAATAATCGCGCCGTGTCTTCACCCTGTTACCTTATTGCTTGAAGCCGGCCTGTGTATACTCATGCATACCTATTGAAATGAGTATTAAATTAACAGTTTTTGGGCAAAGTAAAGGAGATTTTTGATCCAAAAATAAAATAATTTATAATGAAGGCGTCAAACGCGATGTAGATTTGGGTCAGGCTTTGTAACATGCATACTATATCCATACTATTATTATTCATTCGAAAGTAACTCTGTCATTATGTTACCTTTTCACGCCTAAACAACTGAACGGATTGCGATAAAATTGGCAAGGAGATAGATGGCATCCCTGTAGCACGTTCCTGTGTAATAATTTCCGACATCCACGCGAGCGAAACCGCGGGCAGAAGCTAGTAGGACATAATTAGGCATTTACGAGTGTCAGTTGACAATATTGGGACCAACGAGGTGAGCATTTTAGAATAGCAAGCAAAATAGAATGGCAAATAACTTTTTAAGGAAGAAAGTTACCTCGATGTGATCTTGACGAATTTAACCAAACAAAATAATAAAACTGGTGTAAGGGAGCCCATTGCGGTAGGGCTCAAAACAGGTTATATTACAGTAGGTACTGTTACGGCTAAGATCTTTAATGGTATGCAATGACGGGAAACACCTGGCTTCTGAGACGCGGACGCTGCGTTTTATTCTTGTAACCCGACGAGTAATGCGAACGAAGACTTAATACCAAGTACCCAGTTTATCTTGCCTGGCGGTGGAGAGAACTAAAATATGTGTTGAATTTGACAGCTTTACGTTTTTTTATTTAGAAAAGCAACATCATCGTGGACTTTCAAAATATTCTAGGCAATCCATAAATGTTTTTTTGTGGGCGAATTTTATAATGGACTTGTTTTAAGATTTTTAATTATTTGTCTAATAGACATTATGCCTTTAAATAGCTTGAACAAACTTGCAAACAGTTTTTATTGATCTTTCCGCATATCCGACTAAATATTCAGGTGTTAGTTCAGTTGCGTAAGACTTAGCTTAAGGTGAATGCGTAGTTGTAGCCCGCGAAATTCAATTTTTCTTACGTTTTTTGCAATTTTCAGGTCAGTGTCAGGTTGTATCTTGATCAAAATATGATTCGCGACAATAACAGGTACGTATTTACAGAATTATAATAATTAGAATCATTAATACATCTTCCTAAGTTAGATTTCTACCGTTAAGAACAAATCTCGTATGGAAAAGTGTTGGTGGTAGAAATCTAACTTAAACAGATGTATTAATGATTCTGATGATTATAATTCTGTGAATACGTACCTGTTATAGTCGCGAATCAAATTTTCATCAAGATACAACCTGACACTGACCTGAAAATTGCAAAAAACGTAAGAAAAATTGAATTTCGCGGGCTACAACTACCCATTCGCCTTAAATGGTAATACCAGATTTGTTGTTGTCGGCAACGCGAAAGTAATACAAATGGCTTTATTCAAGCGTGGCTATTATACTTATCTCGCTGATTATGGAAGTTGAGTGCAAATTGTGGTAAGTAAAGGTACTACAGAAGTTAGGAATCTAAGTTAGTAGTAACAGTTTAATGAGACCGTATGAGAATGTTAAGTTGGCCTATTAACACATCGTAATGAAGCGATGAAATGAACTTTGCAGTAAGTTCGGTATGAGCATGGTACTTTTTAGTATACGAGTATGTTATGGATTCGACATTCGTACTCATAATTTTTGTCGACTCTACGTAAGACTCTCATTTTTAAAAATCTATACATGCAAAGTAATAAAATTGTAGTGTCTGTTTGTAATGTCAAAATAACAGATTTGGGGCCATCCAAGTATTACGTAAGCACTACGGGGGGGGCGGAGGGGCATTGCTTTGCTTATTTTTGATGACATGGGTGATGGGGGTCTGGATGGTATTACGTCAGCAATATTTATTTTTTACGTTTTCGGATTTTCTACAAAATTTAGTCTATTTTGGTTTGAACAGTAGTATCACCCAGGATTCACCACATAGCACTGTATTTTGAGAGATAAGAGTGTAGTTTTTTTTTTGCCATGTTGGTAGTCGTGCTTTGAAACCTCCGCTATGGCAACCCTAGTTGTCTATACTTCAGGGATTCTACTGGGACTTATAACTGCTGCTCATGAATCAATAATAAAGAAACCAGAACACTTTGAAAAATGCATGTAACAATGTTTACGTAAGCATGGAGGGGTAAGAGTTTTGCTTACTTTTGCTTACGAGGGGAAGGGGGGGAGGTTAATAGTTGCAAGAAATCGGCTTACGTAATACTTGAACGGCCCCTTTTTACTAAATGCATACGAAAGTACGGTACCTACTTATGTAACAAAACAATTTTTGACATTATTGTCTATCTGTCTGTTTGTTTCGGCTAATCTTTCAGTGACAGATAGTTAATATTATAAGGAGTATTATTTGCAGTAAGTTCGGTGATGAGTTACCAAGGTACTTCTTAGTATATGTTATATACTCGTACGGTTTGTTTTCGGTTCCGCAAAAACATGTCAACGGACGAAATGAAATTGAAAATTCCATTACCTTCATGAAGGCATATAATACAAAACATGACGAGTTTTTGTTTTGATGGTTATTACTTATTACATGACACAGAAATTGAGTTTTTTTGGCACGTGGCTTCATGCGACGAGGAAAATTACTCTGGAGTTGTTGGATCCCTTATGTCGAATAAGCTGAATATTCCTAACTAGGCGTGCCCCATGCTATACCTACCGTAACGTAGTTATTAGTGGATGTAGGTATAAGAGCAGTAAGTGTGCATACACACGAGCGACAGGCGTCGACAACATAGGCGACTGCAACTGTATTTGAGTACGGTGCTCAAATACACGAGCGACACGTTGTCGACGGCTGTCGCTGACACGCGTCGACAGTTGCAGTTACCTCTGTCGTCGACGCGTGCCGCTCGAGTGTAACACTAACAGACAAAGACGGTCGGACGCTGTCATTTAAAATGAAACTATACGGAATGAGTTAAACTATCGAAGAACATAATTGATTTATCAAGAAATTCACGTATCGTTGGACAAAAAGGAAGGAAGCCTTTTATTCTTGGTCAAACAATGCCCTTGAAAATGTCTAAGCCACCAAACCAATTCCTAATGATGGAGTGGGCGTGTCTTTCAATACGTATTGCGGAGCGCGTGTCTCCGCTGAGCTGGTTGAGAATTTTCCGGGAGTGTGTTTTCCATTAGTTTTTTCAATGAAATCCTGAATGGTGCCCAGTGTTATCATACTGTTTACAAATCCCTTTTCTTTATACTCCCTTCTTGCTACATTTGTCATCAATAAGGGTAAATTGATAGTATAGTCGAAGAAATGAAAAAATACTATTTCTATTTTATTTTATTTTTTGAAGTGAAAACTTCTTTAGCGGCGTTGAACACTTTTTGTAATGGGTAAAAAATGTTAAACTCGCGTCAGGGCATCGCGTCAGGACACGTGACCGTCAGGAGAGATTCCCCCCCCCCCGCCTCTCTTTCTACGGCGCCGGCGGCGCCAACCGAAGTGAACCAAGTTTAGTGACACACGACAATGGATGGATGGATGGATGGATTGGATGGAGTGGAGGTGGAAGTGGAAGTGGAAGTGGAAGTGGAAGCGGAAGTGGAAGTGGAAGTCGAAGTCGAAGTCGAAGTCGAAGTCAAAGTCAAAGTCGAAGTCGAAGTCAAAGTCAAAGTCAAAGTCGAAGTAGAAGTAGGAGTCGAAGTCGAAGTCAAAGTCAAAGTCGAAGTAGAAGTAGGAGTCGAAGTCGAAGTCGAAGTCGGAGTCGGAGTCGGAGTCGAAGTCACAAAGTCGAAGTCAAAGTCAAAGTCGAAGTCGAAGTCTAAGTCGAAGTAGAAGTCGAAGTCGGACTCGAAGTCAAAGTCAAAGTCAAAGTCGAAGCCGAAGACGAAGACGAAGTCAAAGTCAAAGTCAAAGTCGAAGTCGAAGTCGAAGTGGAAGTGGACGTGGACACACTGCTGTGTATTCGTAACATTCGTGTATATAAAGTGTTTAAAATATGGAAATTGAACAAAGTGCATCTATTAATGAAAAAAGGGACGCAGAAATAGTGAAAAAAAATGAGTTATATTAATTCAATTAATAATTGATTTATTTCAACGTTAATATTCAAGTTTTCACTTCTGCCGGCACTCCCGGAGTGCAACCCGTCTTTTTTTTCTTTGGTTTTTCTTTTTTTTAGAATCGGCAAAAGAGTTAAAATTAATACAATATAGACAAAATGTAACGACCTCTTTGTCAGATTAAACATTACTTTATGCGTACTCATCATTTTTGTCGATTGTACATATTTATTTATTTATTTATTAAAACTTTATGCACAAGTAAAAAAAAAATACTGTACTAAGGCGGACTTAATGCCTGAGGCATTTTCTACCAGTCAACCTTACTTAATTATGATGTTTAACTATCTAGATATATATATCCTATATAGATATACCTATACAAATAAATAAAATTGAAGTGTCTGTTTGTAATGTCAATATAACAGCTTTTTTTACTAAACGGATATGAAAGTTATACGGTACTTATAACAAAAAAAAAAAACATCTTTTTTTAATTTTTGTTTTTCTCACTGTGTTTCGGCTAATCTCCGAAACAGTTGGACCGATTTTGACGGGACTTTCACTGGCAGATAGCACATGTTATAAGGAGGAAAATTAATTAGGATTCCGTGAAAAATTAAATCTCGTGAAATCCAATTTGTTTTCCTACATGCACGCGAACCAAGTCGCGGATACAGTTAGTCAGTTCATACAATTTGTATTTGTCCAAGCAATCACATCAAGCTATTCCGTCTGTTGTTACATATAGATAATGACAGAACAGATAGCTGATAGCTAACCAGTCCATACCGACTGACTTGTTTGCTCGTGACTAGACGATTTAGTTTCTATAGGAAAGTTATTACTGGCATATTTATTTGAATACGTGGGTGCTTGCACAACAGTCGCCATTACCTATACACCCGTGTAGGGTGGGCCCGCCGATTGCTGGCAAGATTGGTGACTAAAATAAACTTATTTGCATATGATATATCTGTGTGTAGTTTATAAAGTGTTTGTAGTTTGTACTTACCAGTTCTGTTTGCAATTAGTTGTGTTGTTTGACTAAAAGCTCTGAGAATAGACACTTTGTTGATACTTTATGTTGTGTTTCTTATGGTATTTCTTATGTATTAAGCTGTAACTGGACATAACAGTAATGTGTTAGCAAATCTCAACTATAATTTAAGAGAACCATTATCTCTATTACGCGTCATTGTTCAACCGTCTACGCATTAATTATGTCACAGTAATTACTATTTGCTTCGGTTAACAATTCGTAGCTTTACCCTAAAGCCTGTACGTAGGTACAGTTAACAAAAGAGATAAGTATGCAGGATCGTCGGATATAGCTGAAGTTTAGTAAGAAACCGATGGATGTTGTCGACTGAAATTTAATTTGATAAAATGAGCTGTTTGTTTTCTATTAATAAAATTTAATTTTATTTGAGGACATCCATCGGTTTCTTACTAAACTTCAACTACATCCAACGATCCTGCATACTAATCTCTTTTGTTGACTGTACATAGGTACATAGTTGAATAGTCAATGATTCAGAGAGCAATAAACTTTAGATTATGATTCATCTAGGTGATACAGGAATGTCTGAGATTCGGTCTCAATTCGGATAGACTCGGGAAACCTCGGGTAGCCTCGGGTATAACTGCCGACTGGGATTTGACAGGGAATTTAATCTCGGTTCGCTGTCGATTAGGTGCGCCTGCGGTGTCACCGAGTTAATGCCTAGTCGTTTGATATTAGGCGGCAATGAAAGGTGTAATTAAGTCTATCTAGTAACATTAGCCGGGCTTTAAGACAAATTGTAGCGTGTGGCAACAGACAGAACATTGCTTATACAGCAAAATTAACGATACTACATAAGTTACCTATAATTAAATTGTATTAGGTTTGAATCAAATGCGATTGACCAGTAATTACTAAATTACTTTTGTAAGCTTCGATAATTTGATTAGGCAACTCTTGCGGAATAAATAATTAAAAGATAAAAAGTTACCAGAAGCCTTTATTGGGCCATCGGCGAACAAACATTGAACAAAATAAATATAATCTTAACTTTGTTAATCAATCAATATTCGATGGGTCGGAGAGGTTGTTTAATGTTCAGGCGATATTTCGATAAGTGATTTAGATGTTTTAATGGAGACTTTAGGGTTGAATAACTAAGTTAACAACACGGTTAACAATCATTCTGTCGTTCGTAAAAGCCTTTTATTTGTAACACTTAATTTGATGACTGCTATAAAAAGAGTTCAATAAATAGAAAATAACTGGCTTTTGTCCGCGACTTTGCTTGCGTATTTTAGACAATTTACACAGTATCCTTCTAAATTATGCCTATGTGTTATTCTGATGTATAAGCTATATGACTGTGAAGTTTCTTCAAAATCCGTTCAGTAGTTTTTGCGTGAAAGAGTAACAAACATCCATCTATTCATCCTCAATAACTTTCGCCCTTATAACAGTATAATATATTAGGATAGGATTTACACCATATATTTCTTCCTAGCTCTTATCCAGTAGAAATCATGGCTGCTGTGAAAAAAATACTGCATCCTGTAGCTTTATAGTGTATGCAGTCAGTTTAATGACAGGAAACATCATTGTTTTATACGACCATTATCATAAACTGCGACTTTCGAATAAACCGTACCCGTATCAACATACGGGCAACCTGAAATATTGATCCTGCCTTTATCAAGTTCCAGTGTAATAAAAAAGCTCATATATTTCAAATGGTATATTACAATGAACACTTGAATGTACACATGGTTATCGCTACAAGAGAAATGCTTCCGGCGTTTCTGGAACTGGTTTGGTTACATTGTCTCGCTCTAGCATTCTTGGCGCAAAAGACAGGGCGGGGCGCGCGCGCATTGCAGTTTAAACGACGAATAAATGGCCGCAGAAGGATCAAAAAATCACAAAGCTTTTCATAGATTGATGAATATTCCTAAGTGGTCTTCCTTGTTAATGTATATCAATGGCGGAA
Source organism: Amphipoea oculea (assembly GCA_945859645.1). Classification (NCBI taxonomy): domain Eukaryota; kingdom Metazoa; phylum Arthropoda; class Insecta; order Lepidoptera; family Noctuidae; genus Amphipoea; species Amphipoea oculea. The sequence continues at coordinate 9,308,099 of OX243874.1, forward strand.
AACCCAGCACACGAAGACGACTCCTACTACTAGCATTGACAAAACTCCCGAAATTGCGTTATAAAATAGGTACCCTTTATTCGATTACTTTATCTAGAGACTGCCCGCGACTTCGTCTGCGTGTTTCTTGTTTTAAAATAAAATATATCCTTTGGGTTTTGTCATTCGGCAATACTGTAGCTTCCTATTAGTGAAAGAATTTTCAGAATCGGATCAGTAGTTGCGAAGATTATCTCCTAACCCCTACTACATATTATATAAACTTACTACGTCTTTCGACTCAATCTAGTTTCAGTTCAAAATTATTCATCGTTTACGTAGGTACCTTTATAGAACTATAGAATTATATTTATAGATCCTACCGGCGATTCCGATTAATTAGGATTTATTATTGCATCACGGTACTTCTGTACGTTTCTGCCTTGTGTAGTAAGCTCAGTATATTCAATAAGGTGCAAGGTCGCCGGCGAGACTCGCCGTGGAGGAGTCAAGGCCAGGGGACCTTTACGACTGGCCAGAGCTATGGGGCATAACGGGGAACAGTCGGGATTAAAACGCTGAAGCTAATGTTATAGGCGACTACACGACCTAAAGCGCGGTCACTGTCGGACTGCATAGAAAAGAAAGAGAAGCGCGATGACACAACCGTGGTAATTTATTGCAAATATGAAGCAATTATCTATTTACAAAAACTCTCAAACACCAAACAAATAAAAACCGTATACTAAAATTCGGGGAATTAAATTGTCTTTTAGATGGTGAAAGTTTTATGAAAATACACCCGATAGTGTTTGCGTGATTATCGTTTTTATGTCCGCGGTAGACATTACTTTACAAATTAATTACACTATGTTAAAAAAATATAATTGCAAATATTCACATATCAAATTACGAAGCAAATGGTCTAGTATAACATTTATTTTTTTCAAAGAAATCAGTCCGGTCGATTAGACGTGATGTTGAATTTAAAATCATTAGAAGTCGTATATCTGCGCCTTAAACTGGGGTCGAAAGAAAATTAAGTTAATGTTAAAAAAAACCTTGATTTTAGCCCTTATTTGATAGTTTTTATTTGTGAAGATTTGTAATTGGCACAAGACTATTTATATTTTAACTAATAATGCTTCCAGCCGTTTGGGCACTTATCCCATTTGCAGCGATGCGGACAAATTTTTTGACGCCCAATGAGATCCTACCTTTTTCTTTAATTTTTTTATTTTAAACTATAAGATTATTTGTCTGGAAATTTGTCTTCCATGCGATGAATAAATATAAAAAAATCGCTTACAATTTTGTAACACCAGTTTTTCAAAATATTACCAAACTTTTAAACTATTCTTGCCTAGGTAGGTACCTATAGGAAGTCAAAGTCAAAGTCAAAGTCAAAGCATTTATTTCAAATAGGCACATAAAAGGCACTTTTGAACGTCAAAAATTATCTTAAAATAGAATTGATTCTAGTCGCCCATTCCAAAAGGTAGTTTTCGTATGGAGAAGAACGGGCAAGAAACTCCACCGTTACTCTTTTAAAATGTTTAGGTACAATATTTTGCATGGGTACATTAATTATATAATAACATGTGAGGACGATGCACCTACAATAAAATTACTATACCAAAATAGGTAAAAGGATTAAAAACGAAACCATGACATATAAATTAATTATCTGATAGATACATGGTGCTCACATATTTACAAACATGGTAAAAGCAAAACGATTTTAATTAAAAAACAAAATACAAGTAATAAGTCAGGGTGTGAGTAATAAATGTAAAAAAAAAGAATAAAAAAATTTACAATTAAATTAGCAACCAGTTTGATTTTGTCTAGACTCTAGATTGTCCTATGGAGCAGGACCAGCATGTTTCCAAGCGTTCTTATCTTGGATATAATCTTCTAATTTATAGTATGCTTGTTTACAAAGTGTACGTTTAATGTGAGTTTTAAATTTTCTTTCATTTAATTGCAATATATCACAAGGTATTTTATTGTAACATTTAACACAGTACCCCATAAAAGATGTATGTACTTTGGCTAATCTGAAAAATGGTTGATGTATTTTATCTTTATTTCTTGTATTAAATTTATGTCTATCGCTTATTTTATTAAAAAGATGTAGATTTTTTCTTACATACATAATATTTTCATAAATGAATTGGCAAGGTACCGTCATAATATTAATCCTTTTAAATAGTTCCCTGAGAGATTCGCGGCGACGTAGATTATAAATGGCTCTGACAGCTCTCTTTTGCAAAATAAAGATGGATTCAATGTCAGCAGCTCGACCCCATAGTAAAATGCCGTACGACATAATGCTGTGAAAGTAGCTAAAATAGACTAAACGCGCGGTTTCTACATCTGTTAACTGTCTTATCTTCCTAACAGCATAAGCGGCCGAGCTAAGCCGCCCCGCAAGAGATGTTATGTGAGGTCCCCATTGTAATTTCTCGTCTAGCGTGATTCCCAGGAAAACCGCTTGATCAACAAATTCTAGTTTTTCTCCATTCAGTATGATGTCACATTCGCTACTTCTAACATTTGGTAATTTTAATCTAATGCATTTGGTTTTCTTTTCATTTAGCACCAAATTATTTACCGTAAACCAATCTTGGACCTGAAGAATAGAGTTATTCACGTCGTCAAGATTTTGTGCCCGTCTGTCTATCTTAAAGATCAATGATGTGTCATCTGCAAATAACACCATCTTCGGTTGATTTTGAAGTAATTGTGGTAAATCATTAATGTAAACTAAAAAGAGGAATGGACCCAATATCGAACCTTGAGGAACGCCCATTGCCATTTCAGACCCCAATGAGTTTACGCCGTTTACTTGAACTTTAAGCTTTCTATCTTTTAGATACGACTTTAGTAAATCAAGAGCTAAATTCCTAATCCCATAGAAGTTAGGTACTTACGTTCGTCAAAATGATTGATCAAATATTAAATCGTATTCAAAGGACAAAGACCTCTAGTACTGTTTGAGTCCGTTCATTCAGCAGTCTGACGTCACCTCTCGTCTAACAATAAGTTGCGCGAAACAAATGTTTACTTATTCTAGTAAGTATGTCCTACGACTACGAATAGCAATCGATCAGTATTTTGTTTCCTTACAAAAGAAATAAATAGTTAAACTAGGCACTATGCTTATATTATGGGGAAACTAAATGTCAATAAAAGAAAACAAAAATACGTTTTTCTCTCTAGTAATATTAGCTTGAATATTTTGAGGACTACTATTTTCGTGTTCCTTTTTATCAATCTTTTGTAAAAGAAATCAAGGCTACATTATTCATAATTTCATTCCAGTTTTAAAAGAATAGCTTTATTCATATTTCCTTTTTCATTCCGCTACAGACAATGTAGCTGTTCGTTATAAAAAGTAAAATGAATATCGGATCACTAGCGAAACTCCTGATAGATGTTCTTTATGCAGTTTCACTTTATGCAACTCAACTAAAAGAGATGTCTACTTTTTAATTTGACTTTCAAGTATACTTTTTGTAAAGGAAAACTTTCATGTTTTATTTTCTATAAAATCTGTTGCCAGCATCCCTTTTTATGATAGCTTGAGCGTTGAAAGAAAGAAAATAGGTTTATTTGTCGCAGAAACACGTGCATGCTTCGAAGTACCTAATCACGCATAACCAGTATATAATGTTCCCACTGCTGGTGAGAGGGAGTGAGCCATAAACTTACGCTACGATGCGTAAAAGATGCGCATCCCTGGTGCGTAGAGTACGCGGCAGCGCCAACAGCATCCTGAGCATGATCGCTAGTCGCCTGGACTGTGCGTACATCGGTCGTTGCTGCGCCATTACTCATGGAATGGCGCGGTAATGATTGTTGAGTAGGTATAGTTAGGTACTTACTTTTTATTTTTATATGTTTTGTGGTGGGTAGTTTTAAGTATTACTAACACTAGTCTATAAGAACATTGTTACTAACAAAATGGACACTATGGTCTGCAATAAAGTAATTATTATTATAAACCACCACACGGGCACAGTGCAGGTAAGCGGAGTATCACGTGAAAGATTTTCGTGACAAAAAACACTCAACTGCTTCCAGACCTAGCGTGAATATTTAACATGTAGCAAATTATCTTCCAGCAAAGTTTCGAGTACGTTCTTTGTACCTCGTCTGTATTGCAAGTTCGTTCAAAAGTTCTGCGAAGCTTGCATTTGTGAAGATAGTGTGGTGCACTACTTTGCATCAGGCTCCAAGGCGAGGCTCAATTTGCAAGTCACTTTTCCTTTTGCACGATTTAATTGCTGTTTGTCCCTCTTCAATTTTGAGGTAGAATGCAATTAAGGTGCCTTTTGGTGAATGCATCAATTCAATTCCTGAGATTGAAATGGCCAGTCTTTCTCCTACTGTAGGTGCTGAGTTATTTTATTAAAGTTAGGAACAGCGTCTCCGATCGCCAATATTTTATTTCTTTATTAATAACCAACTCATATAGACAGTTTGCACCACACATATGTCTTATGCTGGTTATAATAATATATTTTAAGAGGCTTACCGTCTGACGTAAATTCTTAATTGTTTGAATTGGAACAGTGAAAAGAGCAGACCTTTAATATTGCTTTGATGTTCCTTTATTATATTTAAGGACAACAATAGATGCCGAGAAAGCCTTTTGTCCACCGACGGGATTTGACCAAGTTACCTTTATTTCTTGATAAAAAATATAAAGCTGATAATAAAGCTAAAAAGTTACTTTGAACTCACTAAACTCTGGAATTACCAGTCGGATTTTAATACATATAATTATTTTTGCATTTGATAGCCCCATTCTTAAGGAAGGCTTATAGGTTATTTAACATCACGATATGACCCTCTGGAGCCGAGCAAAAAGTAAAAAAGTCAGAAAGAACGCTAAGTGAAAACTAAGTAACAGCGCGGGCAGGCGATGCGATGCATCGGGGTGGGTCGAACAAGAAATACTAGTTTAAAACATTTTGAGGTTATTATTCACTGTTCCCTATTTGGACGATAAAGTTATTTATAGGTTCTGCTGAGTACCATTTTTCACAGCAGACAATAGCGTCTATATTCATGAATTCCCATGAAACAAAAGCAAGAACCAGTAGTTTTTACGTTGGTGAGCGGAGGATAGTGACGGACGTCAAGCAATGCCCTCTTCGGTAGGTTTCCTTATACGGAGCGTCTCGTCTAGCATGCGCGCTGATTGCATAGAATGGCTTCCAAAGTACTTTTCCTTCACGCTGCACCAACCCCCTCCCGTGAGACCTTCGCAGTTTACGACTACTGTATTCTAAAGGATAGCTTTAAAGCTTGTCCATACCATTATTTACTTCTATTAATTATTTTTATTGCATCACAAGTTTGCAAATTAATTTCGAAGAGAATAATTTATTAAATTACACGGCTACCGATAGATACATATCTAATCGAGCTATAAGTTTTAAATTCTGCCTACATATTTCAACAGATAACGTTTATCGTAATCGGGTTTAAATATAGTGCCTATTTTATCATATAATCTGGAATTATATATCTACTCGAACTTTGGTACAAGTTGTTTTCTGATTTCATCTGCACCCTAATTGCGTAACACACTATAAATCTCAATCTGAATCATTTTGAAGGATATTGCTAATCCATTGCTTCGTATGTTTGAAAAATGCATCTGGTTAACAAAGTCAATAACGCAATGAATGTTGTTGGACTGTCAAAATGAAAGCCATTGCTACTGATATGCAGTATTACGCAATTATCCCGCTGGTCTTTCTGAGCCGGAATATAAAATGACACTAATATTTGTGTTCAACACAAAATTTGTATAGTAAAGATTGATCGTAAATAAATATTGGTAGGAAAGAAGCAAGAATGTGGGATACATTCAATCGAACTTTGCCAATCAGCGGCTGGTAACAAGACAGGGAATCGTTAAGCGCAGCTTCGTTTACACAAGTACACAGCGAGCTTAGACCGCTATTTACTATCCATATTACTTTGTGCTAGTTCACTTGCATTCTAGTTATCTTCTTTTATAACATCTTACTACGATTGTTTCTAGATCTCATCGGCGATATGATGGATGAGTGGATTTAGATGTTGAGTGCATCTATCTTGAATTGGCATAAGCATAGAATAATCAGCGTATAATGTTCCCATTGCTTGGACAGAGGCCTTCGCCCTTCTCTCTGTAAGAGGGAGTGGGCCAAAATCCACCACGCGAGCCCAGTGTGGGTTGGTAGATGTCACATGTGTTCGAAGTTTTTGTTCTAGGACAAGCCGGTTTCCTCACGATGTGTTTTTGAAGTAAGGTGCACACGCCTGGGTTCGAACTCATGGCCTACACTCGCAAGTCGTGGCCGATACCAATGGGCCACTACTACTCTCATTTATCTTACTGATATCATGACTTAGATACTTTTAATTCGGTAAACCATAAATAAAACTAACCCTTGGGGATGTGTAGTAGGTAAAAAGTTGTCTTAGGCATTATTTATCATGAATAGCAAAAGTCCCACGTTATATTCATCAGATGTGTGGAATACAGTTAGCAGAGATAGGGACACAAAATGTAATTATGCTGCTAAATGATTAACGGTAAAATTGATTGTGTCATCTTCCCGTTGAGGTCGTATAAAATACGGGCGTGAAAATTAAATATCGCAACTGTAAAAATAAAGCTCTTTCAGTTTATGAATGCTCTTTGAATATTCTGCAGCAGAAAGGATTTTAAAATAAATGAATTCAAACTTGTACAATCCATAATTTATTATTCCGGTGTTGAATAAGAGAGCGGCATCGAATCTAGTCAGTTTTAAATAAATAATTCCGTCAATTTAAACATAAAATAAATGGGATTACGTCCGAAAGTAATAAAATTTATGAGAAACTAAACATTTTAGAACTTTTTTGAGAATCAATGCAACAATTACAATCAAAATAATCAACAGAAGCTCTGAAGGTGTTTGAATCCAGTCGAGTATTAGGCAGTTCAAACGAGGCTTGGATCCTCGGGTCCCGCAATAGATTGCTTCCCGGCCTGGGGCGCCTGTTCCGCTGTCTCAACCTCTGCTAGGCGCCTTCAGGGAGCTGTGCTGATGCGATGAATCGAAATGTTTCTTTTGATTCGACGCCAAACAGCTTGTGTAGGCAACCACTTATCGGTATCAAATAGAACGCGAACGATTGTGATTCCGGTTTATTTTACATAAACGACGTATAAAGTTTTATTTTGGGTTTGAAAGGTAATGTTTTCTTACGTATTCGTCGTTTTTATGCTAAACGTCGAATTTAAAGAAAGTACCTATGCTATTTTACTAACATAACGCCTTATTTCCCCGAAGGGTTGGGGAGAGGTATACCTATAATACACCCATATTTCGCCAGCGTCCCATGTAATAAAAGAGCCCCCTCTTTACCCTCAACCGGGCACAATTCCGGACTCCGGGCCGGTACTGATAAATTCTAGATAGAAAAATCCAATAACACTTTGCCCGTCCTCGGAACCGAACCCAGGACCCCACGCTCAGCAGTCGCGCTTGCGATCACTAGACCAACGAGGCAGACAGGCTATTTTATTTACTTTAGTCGTGATGAATTCATCATCCCAATTTATTTGAGGTCGGCGCAACATGTCTTTTTCTTCCATACTTCTCTATTAGTCGCATAGTCGTCATCTTTGTAGTCACCCCTTTCTAACCATACCTGATGAAATAGGACTATGCAGTGCATACTGTAAACACCTACAAAATCTCGTATCTAGCTTCCGACAATTCCCTAACCCCCTAATCTCCTCGCTTCTCCAATCTCTATTGAAATAACTAGAATCTCCACTGCATGTTACAACGTTGGTAATACAAACTAAGCTCCTTGTAAAAGGCTAGCCGTAACTTGCAATCTTTAAAGACTATAATTCATCTAAGAATCAGTTTCATTGCTGGTGATTAGGCTAACCACTAATGTTTGGTTGCAAACGTTTGCGCAATAATCCAGTAATTCCAGTATGTATCTGCAAAATGGTGGTGCGTTCATCGTGTCTTGGATCTTCTCCGCGCGCACGCCTACTAACATCGCTCTAGGGACCTATGATTCAGTACTAAAGGGTGCCATTACGGGCTTGGTCTAACATAACAAGCTTTAGCGAGTCGATGGAGGTAGGTACCTATAGTACAATAAAAGAAAAACAAGATTCTTTTGACGGTTACTGAATTAATTAACTCTGAAGCGAATCAATGTAGAAGAATGTTAATGGTGTTATTGTAATCAATAGTCTCTTTTAAATACAAGACGATTAATCATTAAACCAGTTCCAATTTAAAAAGCAAAAGGAAGTAAGCCATGCGGCTGTATTCAGATAGTGCGGTGAAAAAATACCGTCTGCCCGTAACTCATGATTTAATCCAAGGTTTAACTGGCAGACGGCTAGGGAGGGGGTGTCGTACAAAAACTCAGAGAGTACGCCGTTTAATCACCAACTCCATATTTATGAAGCTGCGGAGCAAGATCGGCGGCATTCTTAGAGCCAGCCTGGCCAAGCGCCTGACTCTATGGTGCTTGGAAAACTGAGATTACTAGTGACTTTTTATGATATTATATTCAGTATGTGCACGCATGCTTTGTAATTATAAGGACATTTTTATGTTGTTTTCTCGTAAGCAAGTATAAATAACATTTAATTTTGCAAGTGTTTCTTGTTCTTGAAATAACTCCCCTAGCAAAGTTAGATGAAATAGCAAGATGTTTTTTTTTTAATAGTTAAGCACGGCATAATTTAACAGCGATTAAATTACCAATAAACTATAGCAAAGAGTCATTAGATCCACTTCATATAATAGTGTAGTTTGAACCAGTTGATGTAATTACGAGAAAAAAAATCTCGTCAAACGAGTATGTAATTGTACAAAAAATCAGGGACACTTTATCTAGTGATGGGAACCAATCGATATAAATTAAACTGTGATTGACTCATTAACGGTAAAATTTCGAGCATGTTACGTGACGTCCGGACAAGCCGGTAAAGTGTTATGTAAAGTCCGTATGTTACCTATACATTTGATAGACAGCAGAATTCATAATTATTTACGAACGTCCGGCGACAAAGTTTCTTAATTGGAAAAGAAGATATATTTTAAAGCATACTTAAATAACTACTTCAGAAGATTTTACAGTATGCTCGATATAATAAAATGTATGTTGTTCCAATCAATCGGGCGTTATATTGGTGTATCAAGTTAAAATAAGTTAGCTTGATTCTCTAAAAGTTTCTTGTCATAGCTATAAACCAAAATAACAATAATTTCACGTTACAATAAATTGAAAAAAAAAAACTAAGTAAGTATCTAACGAAGCTAAGATGTTTCGCTATCGAATAACTATCTTATAAATAAATGAATATCGGTTTATAATACATTAGAGGCTATCGTTCTCAACGTCGCTTCGTTTCAAACAAATGTCAACGATTAAGCCTATTAGCCATGTAATCTGTGATTAAAGCCCAATGCGTGGGTGGCCGGGATTCCTGGACGAACCAGCGAGCCTTATTTATGTGAATACATATTATTATCATAGAGTTATTTTGTGTTTAGATCACATATCATGTGTCGATAATTGTGTAATTTAGTTGTATAATAAGATTATCGTGATTATGGTAATGGCAAAATGGTGAAAGTTTTCTGTCGTGTCGACTTTCCATGTTTTGGTCACTTTTGGTTTCATATTGTTGACTTCTAGATGGACTTTCTAGGGTCTGTTATCGGTTGCCGCGGTTGGTTCGTGGATAGGTGACCATCCAATAAATATAGGTATAGACATGTGCGTAAAGCCGTTGGCCCTGACTGTCATTCATAGACCTTTTGGTAGTCAGAAGCCTAAAAGTCTGACAACTAGTCTTACTAAGGGGTATCGTATTCCCCAGTTACTGGGTTGTGGAGATCATATAGGCAGTTTCCCCGTGTAAAAGACTTTTATTCAGCAGTTCAGTTGCATCCGGTTAGACTGGAAGCCGACCCCAACATATTTGGGAATAGTAGGCAGATGATAATGACTGTTCACAGCTACCTACTTTGACTTGAACTTAAACTTGCAAGATATTTGTGAAGGCTAGATAGTGGGAGGTAAACCAAGGTGTCTTCCGACTCGCACGAGTAAAGGGCAATGACTGACAACTTCTATGTAGGCGGAAGAAATAAATAATTGATACGATGGCGTAAGATCTGATAAAAATAAACTTGACCTTTTATCATTTGTGACGTCTCACATAACTTTACTAAAGTCACGATAACTAATACTATTACCTATACAGGGTGTTACAGAAAGGGTATATCAATACAAACGGGTTGAAGAGTGTATCTGGTCAAGAATCTCTGTACAAAATTTCAGCTCAAAAGCATTCACTTTGAAAATGTTTAATATTTTTTTATTTCGACATCACGGCGCTGCAATGGCGCGCGGAGGCGTGATGTGCGTCTACTAGGCGCACATACACACTACAGATAATGACCCTCGTAGTGCGGTGACACGTTTGTTATGATTTCGATTTAATAAACTATCGAAATAAAAAATATTAAGCATTTTCAAAGTTACTGCTTTTGAGCTGAAATTTTGTATAGAGATTCTAGACCAGATACAGTCTTCAACCCGTTTGTATTGATATACCCTTTCTGTAACACCCTGTAGAGTTAGGCCAAATAAAGTAGGTGCAATAGTACCTACGTCTTATTGACTTTCGCAATTTATAGGTAATAGGTATTACGGACTGGTGTCCGCAACTCCACGTCAATGCGCGTATTTTGGTAACATCATACAATTTACAATTATGACTTTCCCAATATTATGACTACGGAAGCAATATTTGGCTAGTTAATTAACCGCTACCCTTACGCTAAAATACTCTAAATAACATTGTAACTATGTATACGGCCTTCAAATCTTGAACAATGATCACGAAGCGCGTTCAGCAAACCGTATAAAGGAATAATTGTCCCGACTCCCGACCTGCGCTTCCTGGCTCCCGGGCTAGTTTACGGCTGTACCCTTATGGACAATAAAGGGTACGATGTATAGTAAGCTTTATTAATTGGGTAATATAATATAACAGGGGAAATGCATAAGTTATATTGGTCTTTGTGTAAGTTTTCATGGTCGTATGATCGATGGTGTTGTAGGTATATTATTATAAGGGAAATTAAAACATTCATGGTCGTAAAATGTTGCTGTTTAGCAAGTTCTTATTGTTTTTTTTTCTCAGCAGCAGCCCGGAGCCTGGATTTGTGGCCGGTTGATGGCAATGGGCTCGCCCCCTATTAATAATAATAATATTCCACAACTATCACACAACGCCATCTAGTCCCACGCTAAGCAGAGCTTGTGTTATGGGTACTAGACAACTGATAAACATACTTATATACTTCTAAATACATACATATTATAGATAAATTACACCCAGACACAGAACAAATGATCGTGCTCATCACACAAACATTTGTCCTGGGTGGGAATCGAACCCACGACCTCCGGCATAGCAGTCAGGGTCACTAACCACTAGACCATCAGGCCTGTCATGTCATTACATGGGACTTAAACATAACTGGCGAAATGTGGGTATACTATAAGTACAACTCTGCCGTACCCTTCGGTAAATGCAGGCTTGATGTTATGTTATGTTTAAGTTCGCCTGCTCTAAACATATTGGTTATTGGATTTTCTTTAATGAAGTAAAGATAACGAACCTCTTGGTAATGGTAGCCTACTTTCAAACTCGGTTTACAGATAAAGACAAAACCTAATCTTTAATTACCTACCGCTACCGTAATAATCAGCTCAGTACAGTTAAAAACAAACGAAGATAAGGTTATTTAAATCCTACATTAAATTCTAATTTCTCTTTGTATTATATTATCTAACCAAATATTCAAGGGATTGGAACCAAGATCTCGAATATAATGCCTTAGGGCTAAGTAAGCAGTTATTCTAATTTCGAGTAGGTCAGTTACCCAAGACATAACATTTATACTCATACCCACATAAGCGCATTAATTCACGTCTGGGGATTTTAGATACAGTTCTACGACCGCAAATAAACCAACAACGGCCATTTTAATCAAAACTTGCGTCACTTGACAACGTTATAAGACGCAACCCTTCTAATGTATCTGGCCACCTTAGCATAATCAGCCTATTATGTTCCCACTGCTGGGATAAAGGCCTCTTATCAGTGAGAGGGAGTGGGCCGTAATCCACCACGCGGGCCCAGTGCGGGTTCGTGGATGTTACATATCTTCGGATTTCATGACCCTAAGGGCGTTTACACATGGCACCGCAACGGCAGCGTTTTTCGCCGCCGCGGTATCAAGACTTTTGAAAACTCACCGTCGCCGCGGCGGCACCATGTGTGAGGGTTCATACAAATCCAAGAGTGACTAATACAGCGACACCGCGGCGGCGGCGGTGCCGCTGCAGCTACGGCATAATGTGTAAACAGCCTAAGTAGAATGTAGAGGTGTATATTAGGGACACATTTCGCGAAATGTATTAGATGTATGAACTTTAAACGAAGCAAAGGGAGTTTGTAAGTATCGTAGCGGATAGCGTTGTGTACTTTGTGCTTACTCCCATGGGAAGAGGCATAAGTTTATATGTATGTAAATCCATGCACCTAGCTGCTACTGAGTAGGAAATCCCAATAACTCTTTAGACCTTGGGATCTAAGTGAGGATTTAATGTATTGATGATTTTTTAACCTTTTGAACGCCAGAGTATAAACGTATCGCCGTACCCCTGACGCCAGGCCACTTTAACAATCAAAAAATTTCTCGATATTGGTGGTTTATTTATATTAGTTTCATGCAATACAATATAGACGGAAGCTTAAACTTTTAAATTATATAAATAAAAACACACAAAAGTAATGATTAAATTGTTTATTTCATAATATCCGACGTCGACGACAGACGTGTATTTTTTTGTCATATATTTGTGACGTTGGCGTTCAGGGTAAGATTTCGTTTGTCACATATATGTGACAATGGCGTTCAAAAGGTTAACGATTATAATTCTATAAATACATATTCGTGACGGTCGTCAATCATACTTAGATCAACATACAACCTGATACTGAGCTGCAAATTCAAAAAAAACGTAAGAAAATTTGAATTTCGCGGGCTACCATACCAATAAAATAAAAATGCACAATAAAATAAATAAAATTTTTCAATATAATAATGCACTGAGAGTATTTCTGCGGCTGCCGTGGGCGTTGTAGTGCATCAGGGATGTTTGTGGATAATAATATTAATGGTTTTGCCGCCATTATTAGGAATAGATGTGCATCCCTGATGATGCGAGGTCGCGCCAGCACCAACAGTATTCTCAGTGTGTTCGCAGATAATAATAAGTTTTATTGATTTATAAGATCGGTGGGATTGCCCGATGTTGCGGAGGTGGATACAGTTCCACGCTGAATTTTAATTGTACGAGTATATCTGTGTCTGTAACCTTGACTAACCCTATGAACTGAAATAAAAGTTTGATATTCTATTCTAACGCTATCGCTAGTATATCTCCGCAAGTCAAGCTTGCGCCCTCAAGACTAACAAGACGAATAGAGTAAGAGTCAGAAAAGAAAATTTAAACTTTACAACAACACCTTTCAGCGCTCCCTAACGGTCCGTTGCTTCTTCACAAACAACGTTTTACATAGAGTTGCTAACTACATAAAAAATGCAAAAGTCTCTGTGTGTAAAAACAGGTTGTGTTCTTCCATTTTTGTTGAGGACCGTTTACACGTTCTGTTTCGTCATGTCATCTTTGTAGTTTACAATATGTGGATATTTTGGCAGTTGATATTCGTCAGCAAAATAATTAAGTTTTATTAAAATAATATTTTTGTAACTAAAAACATACAAACATTCGAATTGAGAACCTAATCCTTTTTTAGAAGTCGGTTAAAAATAATTTATATTAAATTGTATTTCAGGTTTTCAGTAATGTTACTAAAGTTTGTGTGGATTCGTATAGTTTATTGTTGTCACATTTGTTATTTTAAACTTTTTTTACCGCTATCAGAGTTTCTATAAGATTACTTTTTATTAAATAACTTGCTTTTGCCATCGGGTTCGCCCGCGTGGAGGCCGGAAATTATCCCACGGGAACGCACTACCGGGATAAAAAGTATCCTGTGTGTGTTAATCTAGGTTATAAACTATCCGTGTGCCAAATTTTATCCAAATTCGTTTAGCCGTTTTTGCGTGATTGAGTAATAAACGTGCAAACATACAAACTCTCACATTTATAATATTGTAAGTAGGATTGTAAGTAAACTCACGGCATACTATCTGATTCTTTGTAGACAGACTATAAAGAGTAAGTACCTAACTAATGGCTACGTCTCTCTATACTTTCTAACTTTGAAACAGGACGCAACCGCACAAGTTTTCCTGATTGGGGGAAAGTGCTCTCCGTTTCCGTAGTAACAACCTCAAAGAATTCCTGAGAAATGCTGTACTAAGGGCCTGCTTCTATCATAATAAAAATAAATAATCAGTTTTTTTATCAATCTTTTATGGAGCTATGATGGAAAAGGAACAAATTGTATTCAATTATTTATTGAATCAACTCATCATAGTCCACTGCTGGACATGGGCCTCTTCCAGGCTGCGCCACAACACCTCGTTCTCCGCCTTCCACATCCAATCTGTCCCAGCCACCATTTGTCATTCTAAACAAATACATTTATTCCTCTACATCTCACCTTCTAACTGACGTTCTCGTTTTTCCGCATTCCTCATTCAGATCAAATAAAAAATAAATACTTCGCGTAGTCATGGAACTAGTATGTACTATATAGTACAGCGTAGTTCGTCTACTATGTCCACGTTCTCTAACAATAAGTCTTTGTCAAACACATGAGTAGGTACCGCGGCCTAGCGGTGTATGAACCGAGCTCATTACTCTTGTCTAACTGTGGGATACGAATGGCATTTGAGGTGCTAATTGGAAAATACTACTTACTTTGTTGTGTATTCGATAGGTATCCTCTTCTTTGCTTGATGTCGCAAATAACGTTACACTTGATTGGTCGCATAGAAATCGTGCACAATATACAATGTGGAGACAACAACGCGACACTAAAAATAATGAAATAGGTACTCGTAATACTAGTGCTTTTTAACCCTAATAAATGAATGTTATCATGTGTTTTTCAAAACAAACGAAATAGTAATGATGGGCCGGTTTTGCCGATATACCGATAAAAGTAGTATAAAACTGGAGATAATATTTGATTGAATTTTTGTATGCAGACTTCGTACGTTATTATTAGATATACGAAGTTTAATGTCGTATCGTCATCTCCACATTGTATATTTTCTGCACAAATGTACAACACTTCTTTACTATGTGTGTTAACTTATTGCTTTAAAGCCGAATTAATACCTCTCCTAGGCACACCACATTTACCTAGTGCAGTAATTTGCAGGCGTAATTACGAGCGCGAGAGAGTACTGTATCCAATTAAACAGGCCAAAGTGAGACAGGTTTAAAATTGTTTCTCAAAATATATTTTATACATGAAATGATTCATGCATTTTCTACTCCAAATACTTATTAATACGGACACTTATGGACGTAAGTGGAGATGCGACGAGACGAAATCTTGGTTTCTTGGCGACGTCCCCGCTAGCCTCACCTCGTTCGCTCCGGCAGACACGAGACTCGTTGAGAAATTCATGTGATTAAAAACGGAAATTCTTATAAGATAAATTGCAGTCGTCTTTCGTAAAGGTGAAGAACGTTTTGATGTTTTGCTCTGTAAAGTCAAAACAGGAATGTAATTTTGAATAATATAACTTTAACAACCTGAAAAAAGATGATGTATGATTATTATTGAAATATTTGAAACAACGATGCAAATGAGTATATTATACACTTTAAAATATGATTCGAACAGTTTTCATAGTTGAAATAAATTACTAGGACGTATGTGTTCGCACTTATTTCTCTGCAAGCATAAGATTATTTTAATGACTTAAAACCTACCTAATAATTACCGTCTTCAAACACTCCTGAACCAAAATCTTAAGTATTATCACAGGTATTATTTAAGTAGAAATTTTCGCCGTTGAACTAATTGGTTGCATCGTGACAGGCACATGACGAATGGCATCGAATCGGTAATTACCGTCAATATTGACACGCCACTTACACGGTCCATTAAAATGGTAATAACTTGTTTATGTTTCGTAAAGCTAATGGCTATGAGTTTACATGTCTGGCCAAGGAATTATGGGGTTTACGTAAAGCTTATGGGCACGACGTGTATTGTAATTAAAAGACCCTTCACGGGTGCCGACTGTCGATGTCGCAAATCTGTGTTATTACTAGTCTTGCCGTCTAGAGCTTTGGCTGGATATATTTCCAATTTCTATCAAGGCTAGAGCTATTCTCGTATAGGTCCGTGGTCGTGCCACACATATAAATATGGAACTTATAAGAGACGAAAATAAAGAGCAAAACACTGCAAAATATCACCAACAGCTCCTGTCTGTTATGACTTATGATAATTATATCCACTTAAATTTATAATTTAAATCACCTTCAGCCATACACACAGATATATTTCCAATACTAGAACATCGGGAAGTTATTCCTTCTTTGCCAGTTCGATACGTAATATTGTTATCAAAACTTGAATTTAGGATAAGTTTTGTATCGACTAACTTTGAGGTGAGGGATGATACTCTGAAGTACTCTGAACTTTGACTTTCCGTCTACTTCGTGTCAATTTCTATCGAACACGCTATCTTGTTCACAACTTAAAAAAGGCTATAATTAATAAACAGCGCAGGAAATATGACTTTACTTACTTCTAAGTATACAACGCTTTACTAGTTCGTGATCGAAGCGCAATCGAATGTTTTGAGATTTGCCGAGATTGGAATGGAGAATTGGATTAAATCTAATTCAATCAATATTGTGGAGCCAGAGGAAACTAAATCACTGCCACAGATAGTGTTGGTACCTACACTACTATGATTAATTGTGCGCCACGTCCAGTAACATTGATTGATGAGCGAGTTATGACACTATTCCGCCCCATAATAGTCTAGCTTTGACAGGATCTAAAAGTAGAAAACAATAGTGGTTCACGTAACAGAAAGTCATCGGTCACGGCGTGGATCGTGACCAGGTGTCTCGCTAAAAGCGGTAGCCGCTTTTTAATTGACGGCGAAAGTTTTGAAAGCGGTTCCCATCGTCAGTTGCATAAACTATACCCGTTTTATACGACGCGTCAGTTCGGGAGGACCGCCGCCGCCGAGACATCGTTGACCCCCGCTTTGTTACGTTACTATAACTCAACGCAAAGAATCGTACAATGTTTCCGCTAAGTGATGTAATGTTCCTGGGACCGGACGGATTTACAATTTACTTAACTGTCATAAAATTGCTACAGCTGGTTTCTTTGATGGAGTTTATACTTTAGTCTCCGGCAATAGAGTTAAAATTTCATTGACGGATATAGAGTCTGTTAATATGATATAATTTGCGTGGTCACACGTAACCGGGCGGTATTTTCGCAGCGAGACTAACCATGAAGCGGTGGAATTAGTATCTGTAAAAGCTCGCAGAGGACGTGAGATGAATAAAGTGCGTTTATGGTCCCATCGGTGTAATCAGTCAGCGCTTTATATCTACTCGTAGTATGCCATTAAGAGAGGCACTAATAGGCCGGTTATAGGAAACAGGAGGTGAGATTAAGTAGTTATTTATTTAACTATTATGTCGCTAATTGCCTATTTAAAGTGCTGATGTTAATGTCAGTGAATAGGTTCTGATATTATAATAGATTTCAAAATAATTCATGAACCTTTGGAACCGTTAGGACCCGTGGGAAATATTCAGAGGTTTACTCAGTAAATTCTACCGTATTTTAACTTACGCAAGCATAATTTTATATTGTTACGATTGTTTGCAGAACTAAATTATGTACTTCATACAATTTACCTAAATAAGTACCTATCCATTATTCTCACAAAATATCGGTGTAGAAATAGCAAAGTTATTTATCGGAACATCGTAGTTGGCGATTGTTTTTTGTTTTACCATATATCAGCTAATCTCAGTTTTGATGCACGTCTGTTTTGTAACTGTGAATGCCCTAAAATTATCCTTATTTTACGATGAATAGAGTTGGAATTAAATTGCAGCATCAGGTACAATCGTGGATGGATCAGACCATATTCTGTATAGAATGTACTGTGATGGCATTATGCCTGCTGTGCCAATAAGCGAGACAATCTGATATGACATTTGTGTAGGCTTTGCACAATTGTACGTGTCGCTCTAGACATGGCTATATTTCAGTGTTGCCAGCGTACACTGTGATAGTGTGTTTGGACTTGTTCAAATACTGTTATTGTCATCTGTCTGGCTTGGCAGTTACGTAATCAGTTACGATTTGTAATTTTAGCACTAACATTGTTTTACGGGTTTTAGGTTGCAAATTCACCTGTGATGTGTGATTTTGTTCATTTATATGTTCTAAACTGATTTTACAATACATCTCCTTTATTAGACACGATATAAATATTATGCATAGTAGTATTTGAATAATCAGTAAATTTTATTTTTCGACTCGAACCAAAGACGATATTCGTACCTAATTCTTGTCTCAATTATATTTGGAGAAGATAATTATTCACTTAGAATATAATATAATGTTTGTTCGCGCAGCCCACTGTACGTAAGCCACCCCACTCAAGTTAGCAAATACAATAGCACTGCCTAATTCGGAAGCAAGTCTGTAATAACTAATAACCAAGCTGACCAACATACCTAAGTACCTACATACATAGATACAGTCACCAAAAGAGATAAGTAACCAGGGTCGTTAGATATAATTGAAGTTTAGTAAGAAACCGATGGATGTTTTAGAAATAAATTTATTGATTTGATAAATTAACTGTTTGTTTTCTTACCTAAATTAAATTTTATTTGAAAACATCCATCGGTTTCTTATTAAACTTCAACTATATCCGACGACCTGGTTACTTATATCCTTTGGTGACCGTACGTACCTAATTCAGCAAGCCATTCTGACTTCCCCTGTCGGCTTGGCTGGCTCAGCGGATGGCGCAACTAATCTGTGTATTCCGTTATCTGTCAGAGAGTCCCGTGAGAGAATCGGGTTATTGTGGTATTTGTAGGCAATTGAATAGCCATCTGGTAAATTCTATGTATTGCAGAAGTCTTCATTACAACAGTGACACGTAGGTTTATTCACAAGTGATTTTATGTAACATCCAGTGGGGTCGGACCGTTGTGGGCTATAGACATTTATACACAGTGATTATTGATACGACTTTTTATTTTATGGATAGTGATAACATCTTAGAGGTGCTAAGTAAGAGGTATATTGTGTGCTAAACTTGTCACTCTTAGACCATCTATCACGCCTTTAAAGTAGCAAGTCGACTAACAAGTTACTTACCTTGTATAATAAAACTTTTACGAAATTAGCCGCTCCTGTAATGGGAAACGCCCACACATTTATAATAATATTTTAATTGATGAGTAGTAGGTATATTTATCACTGGTAAATAATTACAGAGCCTCCAGATACAGTTTTATTACAGCTTATAATCACTATATTGCCGAACACTAATTTGCATGTTAAAATTGAAACGAACAAAAAACATGGAGTCGTATGAGTTCTGTGTTTAATTAATTACATTAATAATTAACTTACTATATACATAATGAATTGTTTATATGTGTAATACGGTTATTTGCTTACTTTGCATCCTGAAACGTCATGTAATGTCGGCAAAGCCTTGCTGTTGAACAATTTTGAAGCTTTTTCCACGTGGAAGCAAGAAAACCAATGGTTCGCAATAATTTAATCTTTTATATTCTACTAGCGACCCCGCCCTTGCTTTGCACGATTCTTAAGATTTGATAAAACATTGAGATTTTATTTATTATAAATGTAAAATTAATATTAATAATACACATACATTTTTCTAGAATAAATTCTCTAAATAATGGAGAAAATTGCATAAAAATCTGTTACGTACTTTAGAAAAACAACGCGGTCACACTACCAAACACAAAAATCTAGTTTAATTTACAATAGATATAAGATTTACTTAGATATACATATATTATACAATATATAGATAACGAACCTACTACTTACGCTTTTATACAGGCTTTGTATCATGTAATTAGTAGGTACCTACGCCAGAAACTATTACGTATTCTGAAATAGCGTAGTTTCCTGAAAGCGCGCACCTATCTAGGTAATTACCTGCCAGCAAAATAACACGCCAGCCTGGTTTTATCTGTCAAAGGATTAAAATTTAGACAGGTCGGCGTAATGGCGAGTCGTTGACTCGTATAGCAGGTGGTCAATAATTACTGAGTACGTAATTAGGCTATTGCCAAGCTTTTCCTGACAGGTTACCTACCTACTTTATTTTATTGGAGTGAGTTAACTTTGTTTAAATGTTTCTTTTAGTTTATAGGCAGCTTTTGTCCTATGTCTTTTTTCTTTAAATGTTATGTACACCTATAATTTGTGCATATATTAGCAGTAATACCTTTCCTAAATGTTTTAGTAAACCAATGTTGAATGTATTATGCTGTTAGTGTTCCTTAGTAAATAAATAATTACTTGCAATGGTAAACAAAATACCTACAGTATAATTATACTGTACATATTTTGTATCATTGCAAGTAAGTAATTATAAATTAATAATCTTCAAACTGTCGAAGGCAGTTAATTAGTGCCTTTGAAAGTTTGAAGATTATTAATTTAACTAGCTTCCGGCCGGGACTTCGTCCGCGTGAATATTTTTGTTTTAAGATAAAGTATATCCTATGATACCCGGCGATACTGTGGATTCTCATTAGCGAAAGAATTTTCAGTAATTTCGAAGATTACCCCTTACATACAAACCCGACCTCTTTTTAACCGACGAAAAAACGGAGGATGCGCGCTCCGCACGACCACTTGCAACGATATTAATTTTCTTGTAAATATTGATTATAATAAATTATTGATTACCCACTACCTACATACAAACCCGCACCCTAATTGCGGAACGCCAAATCGTCAAATGATTCTGATCAGTTGGCTTCATTTCTATCACAATTGGCTTCATTTTACGATTTTCGAATTGCGAAACTCTAGTTTCTGCGCAGGGCCTTAACGTTCATAATTGGTTTCATAATAAACTAGAGTTTCGCAATTCGAAAATCGTAAAATGAAGCCAATTGTGATAGAAATGAAGCCAACTGATCAGAATCATTTGACGATTTGGCGTTCCGCAATTAGGCTGCCGACCTCTTTTTAATATTAAGTATCAATAAATATAGCAATTCTTAGCAATTTCTATGATCATATTTTTATAGGTATCTACCTAAATTTTAAACCCAACCAATTATAGTAAGGTAAGTGCGCTTCTTGCCACAACAGACTTTTTTAGACTTGCAACAAAACTGAAGTGAACTCTAGTTTTCATCACCTTTTCTCACAAACTTTTCGCTTCAAAAGCTCGGAACTAAAAACAAGTACGTCACTTGAGGTAATATTAAATAAAAAAGCAGTACACTCGATGTAAACCCTGTTATAATTTGTTAGTATACAAGAGGGTTGATTGAGCCTGTGTATGACGCAATCAATGTCGCTTCAGGGGCGATGAATCGAAACAAATTAACCTCCGCTTGTTGGTGACATTAACTTTAATTTGCACAAAACTCATTTATGGTTTATAGTATTCCTTCTTTATATAATAAAATAAATCGTATTACCACGATCTATCACCTGACCACAAAGGCTTGTAAGAGTCATCTAGTTGAATGATATTCCTCAGTTACTTTATAACTTGGATTATAAAGCAACTGAGGAATTACTACAAGATATTTAACTGTAACACTACATCTAAGTTATGGAAGAGCGGAGTCTCCTAACCTACCATAAGCATTGTTTTCCTAAAACGAGGCTCCAATCACATTTCAATCTACATGAAGCTTTTTGTGAAAATAGATAAATACTAACTCATCCAAAATAGTCCATTCGGCTAATTTCCATGCACATAATAGATCAGGCTTATTTTATTTTATTTTTTTGGTTATGCCCTAACACATTTACTAAATAACTGATTAAGTTTACATATTATGTGGAGGTATTCCTAATGCAAACACCAGTCTCTCACAAACTGTCACGTAGTTATTAAGCTTGTACAAATTAATATGATGCCATTGATTGTGAAGAGAAAATAAATAATTTCAATTGGAATTTATTAGGTACAGTGTCCCTTTGTGGAACATAAAACGGATAACCTGAATTTCTAAGAGACAAGGTAATTGGAATATGATGTCAATCCGCTCCTTTGCCGATATTATGTATTTTGATTGGTTGTTACTTTGTTGGTTTCAATGTTATACAGCTAACGTAAGATCTACTAATTAGAGACTTGAGTTTGAGGCGAAGTTGAACCTTGTTGACTCGTCTTTGTACCTATTTACGTAACTATTTGAACAATTAATAGAATTTGAGAATAGGAACAACCCAATAATAACCAGTGGCCACGCTGCGAGCCAAATTCAACATAGTTAGTTCAAATCTACCCTAAAAGTGTTTACGAAGGTAATCAGGAATGTAATATTTTCATGATTACGTCATTAAATGAGTAAATTCGTATCTCTGAGGCGGACTCAGCCGGCGGCGAGAATTTTAACATAGGTATCATATTCTGTAAAAAGGTATTTAATTATTTAAATGCCAACCTATTGAATGTTAAGTTGTATCTTTTTAAACGAGAGAAAATCTATTTTTTTCAGTAGGTTAAATTAAAATTAATCTCACAAATCATACGCTTGTAAGGACGAAATATTTATTACACAATTGATGAAAGATTATTATCATTGAGTAAACTCGGACTCGTTTCTCATTTTTGATAAGATTCTAATTTTCTCTAATAATAAACACTTTTGAACAACTTAAAAGTAAATCTGATGTTACAAGCAGAGCAACACCATGTCTAAGATGAGCTTACCTCTTAGAAATTTTAATCACGCAATCGTAGAGAAATAATTTTAAACATGTTTTACTACTATTAAAGTAACCGGTTTTGTTAAAATATATACACGCTCCAAACACGAAATTAATGTTGATTACATCCTTAATTAACGAGATTTACATTAATTATATTGAGCCAATATTTAATTAACACATCCTTAGTGCTTAGAGTCGTTTAAAAAGATCATCTCGTTTGTTAAGTAGTTGTAGGCGCAGCCGTGAAACATCCGGCTCAAGTGACCGGGAAAAGAGTTATGTATGTACTTCTCTTTGAAAAGACTAGAGTTTTATTATTTACATCCCACACATAACTGACTTAGCAACGTCTTCGGCGATTTGTTTGAGTACTGTATTAATTACCCGCCCTCGTGGAAATAAGCATGGCCGTTATGTAACGCTAACAGATACACCGAAACCCTTAATTTCATGTAGTTAATTATTAATTCTAGTTACCGCGAGCTTATTACGTCCATAGTTTATCACGAACCACCCGACCTCCCGGCACTCATTGTTCTACCAAATTGTATTACACTAATTTGCGCGCTCCGTGCCTCATTGTAGCTCTCGTGAATTAATTAATGTACGATTTTTGAAGTTTCAATTAAACGTTGTACGGGAAGCATTCGTATAAAATGCATCAACAGTTTTTACGATCGCGCTTTCTGCTTCCGTGACAGCTTTTTGCTTTTCAAGTATGCAATTCCCGTTTTAATGTATTTTAATTGGAGGAAAATATGCCTGAGTCAGGGAAAATGGAAAAGAAAAACGAGTGTGTACTCGTGTCGTGCAAGACGCGGTACTTTGCTGTGCAAGTGTGTCAATGGGGTGCTAGCTGGCTCTGGTTAGCAAACAAGCTTCAAAGGGGAATAAAGTTCTTTGACGATAATTTAATCCTATAGTATCCTCTAGATGTCTAAGATTATAATATCAGAGTTCATTTTAGTAAAGAAATAATATAAGTAGTACTTTTCTCCTAAGAAAATGTTACTTCCCTTATAATGGATATTTATCTAAGAGATTGTATGCCAAGCAACTTCCCAACTGTTGATCAAACCATTTCACACTACGATATTTTCAGTAACTTTTTTCAAGGATATTACGTATCTACCCATTGTACTTTTACATAACATATTCGAAAACATGTATAATTTACGTTGCTCTTTCGAAGGCTTATCAAAGCAAGTTTTAGACAGCGAAAGTAGGCTTAATAGTGATACAAATGAATATTTATACCATGTTGAAATCTCCTTTATTTAATTAAGACTACACGTGTTCCATATTATTTAGCTTCCAAAGTAGTTTGTGCCGAAATTGTAGATACAAAATTGAGTATAGTTGAGGAGCAATCATTCAATTAGTGTTTTGTCCATAAATTAACGAAATACAACTGAGTATGGAGAAATCATAATTACTGTAATTATGATATTTCTCCATACTCAGTTGTATTTCGTTAATTTATGGACAAAACATTAATTGAATGATTGCTCCTCAGTTATTATGAGTCTGCATGTCTACGCATCATCGTCGGCTTTATATGAAATACGTTTTTAATATTTTTATCATAAATATTAATTCAGCACTTCGTTGTATTAATTTTAAACAACTTTAAATTATGTTTAAAACCACGAAATTGCGGTTATTAATTGTTTGATGAAGTATTGACTTGTTGATTGTAAGTAGTCATTTGTGTAAACTGGAGACCAACGAATACCGGGTGCGCCAATACAATGTGGAGACAGCAATACAGCAATAAATGAAAACACTAGCAATACTGCGAGTGTTTAGGAACTATCAAATAAATCCTAAAATCGAAATAAAAAAAAAACTGTATTTTCAAACAAACCAAATAGCTAGTACCTAGTGATGGGCCGAATATGGATTTAGCCGATCAGCCGGATAGCTATAGTGGCTAAAATATTGGATATATTTGATTGAATTTTCGTATACAGACTGGGAACGTCATTAGATAAGTACTTAAATGTAGTATAATTTATTGTCGTACCTATTCTTTGTCGTAGTATCCACCTACCCAAGTAAACTGTTAATTAGAACGGATACTTTCCATGACAGCCGACCGTATATACGAGAAAGGAATTTCCTTTCCGTAATATCGCAAAATAACTTCGTCCCATAAATTATTTAATAAAGTGTGAAAATGTTGCAAGAACAGTAAGATGCTTTGTAGGAAAATGTAAATACTTTTACTAGGTACCTATAAGATTCAGCGGCAGTATTTTAGGTATAATAATTGGTAAAAAGATTTTATAAGATATAAACGAAGCAAGATGAGTGTGTGGAGGGATCGTTTGGCGTTCTGTAGTTTCTTACTCCCATGGGAAGAAAGCGTGAGTTTATGCATGTATGTAAGATTTTATAATAGACTAGCAGCGCCTCGCGGTTTCACCCGCATAAGTGTCGATCCCATGGAAATATCCGGATAAAAAGTATCCTATGTGTTAATCCTGTTTATAAACTATGTGTGCTAAATTTCATCCAAATCCGTTCAGTAGTTTTTCCGTGAAAGAGTAACAAACATCCATCCATCCTCACAAACTTTCGCGTTTATAATATTAGTAGGATAGTAGGACTGGAAGGATTGCTCGACAAGACATTTGGGCGATCCTAGATATTATTTTCATGATACCTAGTTTGATTTTTTATCCAAACTAATTAACTAAGTATGCAGATTCAATACTGTCTCCTTCACTTCCGTATAAATAAGTAGGTATTATGTTTTTAAACAATTTTTTTCCTTCTCCTTCTATTTTACCTGTGCCTCCTTTAGTCTTAATTTTCCAAGATATCAATTTTTTTTTCTTCTTATAAAAAACTTTTCGTTTTTGTTTTGTATACTTAGAGACTACTTTTACCAGCTCAATATTTATTAAAACACTAGCTGCTGCCCGCGACTTCGTCTGCGTGAAATCCTATCTTAACTTCCAAACTAATATTATAAATGCGAAAGTAAGTTTGTTTGTTTGTTTGTAACCTTTTCACGCCTAAACCACTGAACTGATCGTCCTGAAATTTTGCATATACGTTGTGAGGTGTACAGAAACGGACATAGGGTACCTTTCATCCTGAAAAAAAGTGCAGTTCCTGAGGAAAACAACAATACACGTGGCGCCATCTATTATCATAATAACGTTATTGTTGTTTTCCTCGGTAACAGCACTTTTTTTCAGGATGAAAGGTACCCTATGTCCGTTTCTGTACTCCTGATAATGTTAAGCAAATTTTCAGGATGATCGGTTCAGTGGTTTAGGCGTGAAAAGGTAACAAACAAACTTACTTTCGCATTTATAATATTAGTTAGGATTAATATTCCGCGCAGGGAAAATGTGGTAGATGAAACTCGGTTCGGTCAGCTAATTAATGTTATATCGAGAATTAGTAACGCTCAAATTCATTATCGCCAGTACGGATTTCCAATTTGTGATTTAGATTCATTATTCTAACTCCTCTAAATTAATTTATGATGTTTTAATTTTAACTGTGGCTTGGAGTGTGGTTGGGTTTTTGCGAGATATGATTACTCGTACAGGGTGAAATTGAAAACATGCGACAAATCGAAATGGGAGATTGTACTCATCACTATGAACATACTATGGTACCAATGGTATGGTACTGTCCAAACCTATACATTTTAAGTTTACGTAAATATTGGCTTTGAAATAATATTTTCTTTCTTTTGGTTACAGAGACGGGGAGCACGGATAAGAGCAATGGTATGAAGGAACCGGGATCACCTGAGGAACTGGTATGTATTATCTTATTTTAGATACTTTTCACCAAGGGCAAAGAAACTGCCATGTGTTTTACGTATGATCTTGTAGAAGAAAATATGACTGCGCTTTTAACCCGTCCACCATTTATAAATCAGCCACTATAAGATTCCTACTTGTATTGAAGACAATTTTGTATAAATTTAATTCTCATCTAATCTTCTATCTATATAAATAAAACAAAGTCGGGTTAGTTACACCATTTATAACTCAAGAACGGCTGGACCAATTTTTATGATGTTTGATTAGTTGTAGGTATTTGCCCCGAGTAGCAGAATAACTATTAAAACATGGGAACAATTCACGAAAAAAAAATAATAAAGTTAATTAAATTCCTCATACATTTAGGCGATACAAAGCTAGTTGTTAATAAAAGTGCCCTTCCACCTCAAAAGACAATCACACATTTTAGCTTGGAGTATGAATACTAAAAGGTTATTAGCTCTAGGTACAGACGCCAGCACATCAAGCTACTACAATCTGTCAAATTTCTTTAATAGATTTTCAACTTTATCACCACTATTTAAGGATCATGGTTGATTGGGAATTTTTGACAGTTTCGGGTAGCTTGATGTGCTGGCGTCTGTACATAGAGAGAAACAGTATGATCTGATCTGATTGTCGATTGGTCGGATATAGTATCTTGAATTAAAAAACTATATAAAGTTTTGGTGGAACGACTTGCACTTGACCGGTTTTTGTTTTCATAATATACCTAGATTATGACTTCGTCTATGCTTGTGCGTCGACCTCTGATAGTTATATTGTTTGACAATTGTTTCGCTTGTAGTTTATCGTATCGAACCATAATATTACCGTTGCACAGCTTGTCTGTTTAATACACAAAGGTCGCATCATTACATGCGATTGGAATCGGATTGATCTCCGCAAAGATCCAAAGGTATCCGAAATCAGGCGATTTACGCGATTCGTTTGCAGATCTTGTTTGAGGCGGTCCAATCGCCTTGAAGTTTTACCGTTTTACTCCTTTTAGGTACGTTACCCAAGCATTTGATATCGCCGTTTGGCAACGGATATCATTGTAATGTTATATTTTATTGAAGTTACGGTTTATCGGGGTTGTTTGATCATTCTAGCTTTCGTCATCATCTTTGAAGGATATTAACATTATCTGATCAGTAAAGTTCAGTTTATTTATTTCTGTACTAATGAACTTGATCGAAGTTTGGAAGAATTATATTTACTGTGTATTGTGTGATAGAACAACTGTACATTGTCCTTTTGTAGATTTTGTAGAGTGCAACCGATCTAGATACTTTCTACAGAAGAAACTTCTGTAGAAAGTATCTAGATCGGTTATTTAATAACTCAGTTCGGTCGGAAATCATTTCTTAGACTCCGTCGACCTGACGTCGTTAGTAAATAAAACGAGCATGCTAAATTTATGCTTTAGAATGTTATGCTTAATCATTACTATGATTAGAGAAATTATGCTTCAAAAATTATGCGTAAGCTGTTATGCGTTTATAATGTTATGCGAAAATATAATTAGGAGAAACAAAAGTATGCCAAGTTATACTTACAGGTCTTAAAATTTTATGCAAATGGAAAGGGAACCTATAAATATCACCTTCCAAATACAACAGCCCATTTCTCTAATTTATCAGCCATTAGCGACTATCACATGTGCCAATCAAACCGGCGCGTTTCGATTACGATTCGGACGTTAGGGTCGTATTCAACAGATGAC
Source organism: Amphipoea oculea (assembly GCA_945859645.1). Classification (NCBI taxonomy): domain Eukaryota; kingdom Metazoa; phylum Arthropoda; class Insecta; order Lepidoptera; family Noctuidae; genus Amphipoea; species Amphipoea oculea. Next base: position 9,336,654 of record OX243874.1, read on the forward strand.
CTGTCCAACTGTCGATGATCGATTACTCTCCGTCCCTTTGCGATTGTTCGCTTCACATTCACGTTTAATTGCTGGCTAGTGAATGGTCGTGGCTAGGGAGGGTAGTCTTTATGTCACCCTTTAATATTAACATCCAAGCTATGGGACATTCAAATTTATCTACGCATATAATTTTAAAAGTTATTGTAACACTAGCTTTTGCCCCCGACTTAGTCCGCGTGAAATTTCTGTTCCCCCGACCCACCGCATCGCATCGCTTGCTCGCACTATAACTTTCAGACTTTTTTTTGCTTTTGCTCGGCTCCTAAGGGTCCTAGCGTTAAGTAGCATATAGCCTTCCTCAAGAATTAATTTATCAAATGTAAAAATAATTTTTCAAATCCGACTGGCGGTTCCAGAGATTAGCGCGTTCAAACAAACAAACTCTTCAGCTGTATTATTAGTACCTATAGATTTATATTCGGGTATAAAATACTGGGAAGGCTATATAATAATTATCACAGATAAAAGGTACCAAATTGTCATCATCACCGAGCTTAGACAAAGTGGCAATCGCTTTCAAAGCGTTTCGTATTAAAATCTACAACGACTTTGATCATGATTGACATAAGCTTTTCGATAGTTTATGTTAATCCATTTTTGACTTTTCCGTCTGATCATTGATAGAATTTCACTTTGTCAAATCCCCCAGGATTTCGAAATTTTGCCACACTTACACCGAAAAGCAAACAAACCGATAAAGTATCTGTTGTTCAGCATTTATTGTCAATCATTCAAACGATACACGATTACAAAAGCCAAAACGCATGAATTGAAATAAATTCCTAAAAAAATGGGTGTTGGAGTAAAGCCAAGTCGGTTGTGGCGTCGCGACGCGAATATAAATAAACAAGAACGATACGATACTCGTTTGTTATCATGTTAGAAACTGAAAGAAATATACGGTGAAATGGCACTTTGTTGATAACACCTCTTAATTGAAAAGCTGTTCTTTTTCTTGGTTTTCGCTATGCGACCTAATTAACAGGATTTGGAATTGTGGACGAATATAAGGCTTTTCAACATTTTTGAAGTGAAAACTTCTTTAGCGGCGTTGAACACTTTTTGTAATGGGTAAAAAATGTTAAATTCGCGTCAGGGCATCGCGTCAGGACACGTGACCGTCAGGAGAGATTTCCCCCCCCCCCCCTCTCTTTCTACGGCGGCGCCAACCGAAGTGAACCAAGTTTAGTGACACACGACAATGGATGGATGGATGGAGTGGAAGTGGAAGTGGAAGCGGAAGTGGAAGTAGAAGTGGAAGTGGAAGTAGAAGTGGAAGTGGAAGTCGAAGTCGAAGTCGAAGTCGGAGTCGAAGTCAAAGTCGGGGTCGAAGTCGAAGTCAAAGTCAAAGTCGAAGTCGAAGTCGAAGTCAACGTCAGTCAAAGTGGAAGTGGAAGTAGACGTGGACACACTGCTGCGTATTCGTAACATTCGTGTATATAAAGTGTTTAAAATATGGAAATTGAACAAAGTGCATCTATTAATGAAAAAAGGGACGCAGAAATAGTGAAAAAAAATGAATTATATTAATTCAATTAATAATTAATTTATTTCAACGTTAATATTCAAGTTTTCACTTCTGCCGGCACTCCCGGAGTGCAACCCGTCTTTTTTTTTTACAAATATGTACATACATTAGCCCTGTACGCGCACCTTTTACCAGGCGACAATTGTCAACAATATGAGTATCCCGCTTAAGCGTCAAGTGTACACCAAGTGTACACAACTATTGTCACTGTTCTATTGTCATTATCAAAACAATGACTTCACTGCGTCCATTCAACTACTCTGACGCGTGGGATGTTTCGACAGGTAGGCGGGCAAACGTGTGAGAGGTTAAAAAACTACATGAAAATGTAAAATTAATTTTTTGGCACTTTACAAAGCTACTCCACATTTTTCTCGTACTTATCCAATCAAAGTGTAGGTAAGCCAGAACACATTAGGTACTAAAAGACTGTATTACGTCACAACACGCAATCTTGAATACGTACGGGACCCGTGTAATCCGCATCTAAGTCCATTTTAGTTCCGTGCTCACTCTGATTATTGTCAAAGCGGTTGCGATCCGCTTCGTACCGATTCGATGAGATATCCGTAATCTGCTGTCCGTCACTTAGGTACTCTCGGCGCTTGCTCTCTGAAATTCAAAGCTGTTCGGTGGTCAGTAAATCCTTTCGGCGATTATACTTAGGCTGTTACCTTTTTGGCGCAGTCGTGAGGCACATACTATTGTTGTTTGAAACATTATTTTTTATTTTTTTATTAATTTTGTATTTTGTGTTTCACGAACTGTGTCCAAATAAACATTTTTCTTTCTTTCTTTCTGTATGTGCGATAAGTTAAAATACGCACAGTTTTCAGAGCCTTATTAATTTAGGTATGGGCAGTATGTATAGGTATACCTTCGATTATACCTATGTATTTTTTTTTTAAATTTAGGCAGTTTCATTCTTTTAATTAAAAACAAAGGTTTCTGAAATAATGATGATTTTTTTTCTGTTAACCTGTACTGTCCCACTGCTGGGCAAGGGGGGGGGGGATAATGATGATAAATTATAATTAATTCTGTCAATTAGTAAAAAAAACACTTTTACACGTCTAAAAATTATGTTTTTACATTTAAAACTAAAAGAGTTTGGTGATTCCTTACTGATCACTCTGAGAAGAAAGACCGAAACAAACTCAGAGAATATAACATGTTATAATAAACAGGGATACGTACTTTCTTCAATAGTTTTGAAACGTATATGATAAGAGGAGTTATTCTATCTTGGTCGTTCGTCGGTCTGTACTCCGGCAAATCTCAAATATGTTTCCATTTTTGTTCAACTTCGGCGTCCTGAAATATCTATTTTTCCGGGACGTTTGCGATTGGTCATGCATCAAATTCAGTTACCGAGCTATATCTCTGCTTTCTGATATGTTCAAAATATTGAAGTGTGCGAAGAGCAAAACGTTTTGTTTTCGTGATATTACCCTGAGGCCTCTCGTTACTAGGCAACGTTAATTGGTAGGAAAAGAAAGTGATACCGAATCAATAATGTGAAGTTCCCACAAAATAATAAGTAGTTTTGAAAGCATAACAGAGAACGCCATTTCGAATGCGTGAAGTGAGATTAAAATATTGACTAGTATTTCCCTCATAATATTTTTATTTACCAAGTTCTTAGGTAGGTACTAAAGATTTAGGTCAATTACATCCGGTCAACAAGACGATGCATTGAGGTTAACCCGTTTGCGGCGGGGTCCAGCCGTCCGGTCGAGCCGTCCGGCCGACCGGCGACGCCGACGCGGCGACTAGCACAAATAAGACGTAACGGACTGACCGACACTGTTCGCGTCACATGAGACATGCGACGATAACATTTTAACCTCGATTGGATAAAAGAGATTAAAAATTGAAGTAAACATTTGTAAAATGCACATAAAAGGAACAATATTTTCAACATTTTGAATTTGACGTAAGATACTATCAATATGGCCTTCCTCCAGGAAGTGCATGCAAAATGCCGAAAGGGGTTTGAAGGTTTTGGCCCTAAAATCAGCCGCCATTTTGATTTTTTTTTCAGAATTGCGGTGCACAACAAAAGTTATATATTTAGATAGAGGACACTTATACAAACAAAAAATGTTATGTAACATAATATCCTAAAGCGTCAGGTTTCGGAGTTATTCACCGAAATATAAGTCGAAAACAACAAGGATTTTTTTGTCTTTTTTCCCTCCAGGTAAGCATATTGAACTATTGAGGTAATAGAAACGTTATGAAACCTTTATGGAGAAGAAACAAATGAAGAATAGACATTTTTTAAATAAATAATTAAACACGGCAATTTATAGTTCGTTGTTTTAATCCCAGAGACTAATCTGACAAGTGTATCAAACTTCTATACTAAAAAAAAACGAAAACACAAAAGACTTAAATGTCAGATTAGTCTCTGGGATTAAAAAACGAACTATAAATACATACATAATACATAATTAGCCTATAATGTTCCCACTGCTGGGACACAGGCCTCCTCGGTGAGAGGGAGTGGGCCGTAATCCACCATGCGGGCCCAGTGCGGGTTGGCAGATGTCACATGTCTTCGAATTTTTGGTTCTAGGACATGCCGGTTTCCTCACGATGTTTTCCTTCACCGTTTTGAGAGCAGTGGTGATGAAATAATTTACACAAAGTAAAGCGCCTGTCTGGGTTCGAACCTACGACCTACAACTCGTAAGTCGCGGCTGTTACCACTTGGCCACCACTGTTAGCCGTTTTTAATTATTTATTTTAAAAATGTCTATTCTTCATTTGTTTCTTCTCCATAAAGGTTTCATAACGTTTCTATTACCTCAATAGTTCAATATGCTTACCTGGAGGGAAAAAAGACAAAAAAATCCTTGTTGTTTTCGAATTATATTTCGGTGAATAACTTCGAAACCTGACGCTTTAGGATATTATGTTACATTATATTTTTTGTTTGTATAAGCGTCCTCTATCTAAATATATAACTTTTGTTGTGCACCGCGATTCTGAAAAAAAATCAAAATGGCGACCGACCTTAGGGCCACCCTCCATACAAAAATCTTCTAACCCCTTTATAAAAGACTTGAATACCTATTAAAATTTTTGGTTTTTGCAAAAAGCTTAAAAGTTGAATAAAACTTGAAGTAAACTTTTTTTTTCAACTTTTAATCTTTTCTTCGTCTTCTAGAAAATTCAGTTGTTAAGAAAAACATCGTAATCGCATCGTATTGAAACCAGTTTATTATGCAAAAAGGTTATTATGCTAAAAGTTTCAATGACAATCAGATGCGAGCATAACCTGAAGTTACTCCAAACGAATGATATCATTAGCTGTATTCACACTCGTAAGACCGAAAGATTCACGATAACTTAATTTGCAAACATTTCTCGCGAAACACGCAGTAATTATTCGTTCAACAGCTCTCCTAACAGCTCTGATCGACTCCTACGCGGCTCCCGACGTTTGTTCCACAAGTCCATTTAAATACGCCAACATTTGATTGCGTTAACAGGATCGGCGTGTCGTCCAACCGGATTACAGCTTTTACGTGACTTTGACTAGGTTGTGTACACACGCCGGCCCAGGAGGGTTATTATGTAATAGTTGTCACTTGTCAGTAATGCGACCGACTGCGTCGCTGATGAAGATAAGTGGATCAATCAGGTTGATGTATGAAGTGAGCTAATAAGTTTTCTGCTTATCATTTTAATCTGGCGGAAACCTGTTGCGGGATGAGTTAAAAGTCATTAATTTATAGTGTCCGACCGAAGGTGCAATTCTGGCCGAAGCCGAAGCCGAAGCCGATTAATCGGTATTCACCAAAACCTTCGGCCGAAGCCGAAGCCGAAGCCGAAGGTGTCATTGACCTTGAGAAATACGATAGTTACTTTGTAAAATATTTTAAACCAGACAATACTTATGGTTTTTTGGTTCTTAGAGTGCCTCACAATAATGAACGTATCACCACAGGTACTACTCACACTCACAGTAATAAATAAAATAATTTGTAATAACAAATATGAAATATTTAAAAACAAAACATTTATTAGAATTTTAAGACGCGCTCTCAAACTTGTTTTGACTCGTTTAGTTTACTAACTGCGATTCGTTTGGTCCGGTGCGGCGGCGGCGCGGTGAAACACTGCTGCTCTGCACACTCTCCGTCTCGCTCTAGCATCGTTCAGTAAATTTCAAATTTTGACAACTAGCAAACCTTCGGCTTCGGCCAAACCTTCGGCAAATTTTTGGCCGAAGCCGAAGATTTGGCCGAAGGTGCTTTTTTGGCCGAAGGTGGCCGAAGCCGAAGCCGAAGCCGAAGCTTCGGTCGGACACTATTAATTTATAATACACCTTAGTTTGGGCTATTTATTCTGTGGTTTGGAGAAAAAGCTGATTATGGTTAAATTATTTCTCAATAAGAAATTATAAGTATTTCACTTAAGTACTTAAGAATATTTTTAGAACTTAAGTATAGTGTTTTATGAACTTTGACATACAAATTAAGTATGTATTTACTAGTTAATATAATTAATTGTGTTTCTTTTTAACAAATCATTTACATAAATCACATTTCATTTCGTACGCAAATAACATTAGGTACCGAACACAAAATTAGAACGTTTTAATCCACCCGCAAAATAAATAAATAGTATGGTCGCTGTATAACTGGGAAGGAAAGCATGATTAAGAGTGTGTTTACCGTTATCATCATGCAGTTTTTCGGTTATCGTCATTTTATTTTAATGAATATTTTTAAAGGCTAACAGTTACAGTAACTAACAGTTGCAGTTGCACGTTACAGGATGGTTGAAGTTTATCTATGCTATGCTAGTACTGATTGGCGTTCCACTGCCATCGGACCGTGGTCAGACAAGCCGAGGACTCGAAAAATTCCCAGCGTTCCGTTCCCAAACGATGTCAATCCCATTGTGCAATAGGATAGATACCGGCGTACACCTACATAGTTTGGATTAAAATTGTTCAATATACGTACGCGGAGCTGAGAGCACTGATCCGGCTTTCACGATTTTATCTCAGCAAAATATACACCGAAAATATTTTTGTTACTTTTTTGTGCTAAATCGGTCCCGCGATAAACGCTTCAATAAATATGAGTCGTTGATGGACGGACTGTATGGATTATCGTTTCATCCTCAATTTCTAAATGCAAAAGTAGGTACTTGTTGGATCTTTGGAATGTTTTCGATAAATGTGGACATTAGGTTTATCAACTCTAAGTTGGCTTTACCGAGCTGAACGGTGAGATTTTGCTTGGTCGTTGGAATTGATTCTAATCTTAGCTTAAACTTTTGTCTTATTTTACTTTCAATTTAGTATTGTCCGTATACTTACATATAGATTTAATTCAACCAGCTACATTGTTTTTTCACCGCATTCCTTTAAAGAATACAGTTATACATTTTGGGTCACGAATGTGCTTTATGCACAATGTTCAAAAATATCTGGCACAAATTGTACAAAACTCAATCAATCATACCATTCATAAAAGAAAAAAAATTGTCAAAAAATACCATAACATCCGTTAATTGTGACAGCGTAGGTTGGAGCGAGTCATAACGGGCCGAGTGCACCGTTGCCAATCGGTCGCTCCCCGCATGCATATGCAAGTGGCAATTTACGAGCCGTGTCTCGGTGTCCATCAATAAAGAGCTGATATCAACCGCAATCACCCACAATTGCACTTTACTGATACATTCCTTTATTTATGACCGTTCGATTAATCAAGTCAAGATGTGTGATGAACTCGCTCTAATGTAAACTGTTTTTTTGTTGTTCTTGGACAAAGCAAATGACATTGAAGTTGATATTTAAACAATAAACAGCGCTAAGCACTTTAGCAAAGCCATTAAACTATGCGAAGTTATCGCTGTGAATTCTTTCAAATAACACGCCATTAGTTGTGTTTTATTTCACGCAAATCGTTTCTTAAGCAATCCTCGCGCCAAGGTTTCGTTCATGTAACTCCACCTCTTAAATTCCGCAGACATCCACGCATTTCCGTCTAACACTATCCACCCACAAAAATCTTGTTACGAACAAGTTTTTGTTAGTCGACGGCTTCTCTGACTGATGAATGGGACAGCCCATCAATAGCAGATCACTTGGATGCTTCATAAATATGTACACGCCAGTGTGACGTCAGTTTTTATGAGCTCAAAAGGACCCGCTCGCGTTTGATTGATGATGGGGAACCCGGCGAGTGGTTTATTGATTCTCTTGATTTGAGTGTTATGTGTGTTGTTAACAGCGTCATTAGGTGGAACCTCGTTGTGGTCTAAATTAGCAATTGGCTCGTTTTTGTTGTACAAGAGGAAAATAAGTTGGAGATCAAAATAAACCGCGAAAAATAACGTGGCGTGTGAAAGTCGAGAATTTCGTGCAGCATCAGGTTGCGTGTCCAGACGGGACGTTTAAGTATTTGGCAAGCCAACCTAATTTCTTACTGCTACTGTCTGGAAGCTGATGGACGAACATTCAAATTGGGATCCTCGATTAGAAAAAGCACGCGATGTTCGCATTTAGGGCGATTTCTATTTGAATCTTGTTTTAGGCAAAATTGTTAATTATAAAATTACCCCAATTTGGCGATCTTTAATCTCTATTGCTCTAGCTTACAATATTACACTCTGATCTTTCTATTCAGCGTATTAAATACCATAATTGAATTTATTTTACAAAATGGTGGACAGCACGTGTATGTTTTTATAGACAATCAATATGAATAGCAGAATGGCATGTTAATACCTTCACTAAAATATGAGCAATCTACAAACTTGGGTAAATTTGATAATATTGTTCGGCAAGATTTACCTAAATAATTGCTTCTTACACATGTAATGGTTATTATAATGAGAGAAAATGTCTTTAATTGATCCAGATTTTAATCTAGAAAAAAAATGGCGGTAAATTAATCCATAATACAATGACGAAGAATATAACAAATTTTCAAGATTTTGAACAAGTCCTTGCCTTATTTATAACAAGTAGCCACAAAGCCACAAACATTTCACTTAATAAACGAAATTGTTCCTAAATTAACAATATACAAGATTTAATAATCAATCTTGAAACCAATTCAAAATTAATTTGCGTGAACTACGTGGTTTCATCGTCTGTAGTTCGTCATCAGATATTAGCATCGTTGGATAACAAATAATGAGCTCCGTTATTTCAATTAAACTGGAACACACGTACCTATAAAAGCTAGGAATAGTTTGGTCTGGAGTTAATCAAAGACTGGCAAAACGAGCGAGCCGATAAACATTATACCGTAACTACCAATAGAAATACATCACCATTCCGAGCCAATCTGATTTCAATTTTGTAGTACAACAATAAATACTACATGTGATAAATGCAAATGTATCCCATATTTTATTAACGAATGCATAAAGTGCAGCTCTGGATTAAAAGTATCTCTCGACACACTGTTTCAGGCTTTTTGCATAATTGGAAATTAAACTATATGTACTTTTAAACTATTTTTTATGTCTTCTTCACATTGTTTCAATATTACAGCTATAATTAGGTCAGTTTCTGAATCATCTCATAATTCTAACGGTATTGTTTTAATAGATACTTTGTATCCTACTTTTGAAATAGGGACTTCATTAGAGCATATTACTACTCCGTCGCAGGTTCACACTTCCTCTAATTACATATTTGGCTTTTGGCTCGGTATATGAGTTACAAGGTCAGCATTGGGCTCTTAGGGAGAGATTGTTACTGTTTGTTTGATGTATAATATTTTCAGGCTTTAGTAAATTAATTCCGCACTTCCAATTTTCTTTGTAAACTGACAAATGTTACTAAATTACGAGTACTTAACAGCTGTTTAATCCTTTGACCTTTCTTTTAGGTTGGCTAAAAGTTTGTAAACATTGTACAATTTTGTTAGTATTCCAAGCAAAAAAAGCTATTCAGCATTAATGGTACACTTTGCACGTAATACACTACCGTCCAAAAGTTTGGAAGCAGCAAGGTAAAATCAAATAAAACAAAACAAAGTCATTTCAATTTCAATGTATTGTTAAAAAATTAAAATATAAACAAAAACTAATTTAAGCAGAACAAAAATTTTACATACAATATAAAATGAAGTTAAATTTTAGCTTCATCAAAGTGTCCTCCTTTTTCTTTTATTAACGTCTCGCATATTCTGGGCAGTCTATTAATTAATTTCTTAAAATAATCTTCATCTAATTTGTTCCATTCGCTCTCTAATAGCTTCCACAAATGTTCTTAGCTCGTAGGAGAACGATTTTTCACCCTTCTATCGAGTTCATCCCAAACAAGCTCAATGGGAGAAAGATCAGGCGATTGAGATGGCCATTGCATGATGTTTAAGATTTTTTCATCTTTTTTCTTGTTCAAAAAAGTCTGGCACAGTTTCGAAGAATGCTTAGGATCATTATCCTGTTGGAAAATGAATCCAGGACCAATTAGATTTAGTCCACTGGGTACGGCGGAATTTTGGAGAATTTTCAAGTAACCTTCCTTGTTTAATTTTCCGGTTATCCTCACAAGATTTCCGGGTTTATTGTTGCCAAAACACCCCCAAACTATGACATTACCTCCACCATGTTTGATAGTAGGCACAGTACATGCCTCTGAAGCCCTCTCTTCTTTTGACCGGCGTACAAAAACACGTCTATTGGATCCAAAAATCTGAAACTTTGATTCGTCACTCCAAAGGACATTTTCCCATTGCTCTATTGTCCAGTTTTGGTGCGCTTTTGCCCATTCTAGTCTATTTTTCTTATGTCGAATTGTTTAGTTTTGGTTTTTTAGCTGCAACACATCCCCTTAGTCCCGCAGACAATAAACGTCTTTTAACAGTTGTTTTTGAAACGGGTGTTTCTCGCGTTTCATTCAGAGCTGCGGTGATTTGTGGTGCAGTTAAGCGTCGATTCCGTTTAGAGAGAATCCTGATGAAGTTGTTTTCTTGCTTTGTTGTGGATTTGGGCCTACCAGATCTCTTTCTATCTTCATTTTTCCCAGTTTCTTGTTTTCTAACAACGGTGTAGTGGACACCTTTACGAGAGATTCCGAGCCTTTCTGCGATTTGACGTTCACTGTATCCTTCCTCACGTAGAGTACAAATAGCGCTTCTCTGTTCGAGCGTGATTTGCTTGCGTTTTGCCATTTTCAGAAGAAAAGATAAGGTCAAAGGAGTCGTTCGAGAGTTTCGAATACGGACAATGTTAATATCACAACCTTCACGTGCCAATGCTCCAGTTGGACTAAACAGGGTCTTAAAAAGTTAAAACCACCAAATATTATCAATAAAACCACACCATTGCACACAATAAAGTACCCGACGGATTAAGTCATAAAACACGTGTTTCGCCAAAATTAAGGAGTTAGCTAAAACTTCATGAATGTGGAATAACAATCCCTTTATTTTTGTATAAACAATCGTAAAAGCTTGTAAAACGTTAGTTTATTGCTAATTATTGCCGCCTATAGTCGGTATTCACTTGTTTTGTTTGAAGACAGGTGTGCTTCCAAACTTTTGGACGGTAGTGTATATCATGTAAATCCGCTATAAGCTTATTTATATATCTCCGCAACATGTGTGCGAGCTCGCCGCAGCCGGGATTTCGTTAGCGTTGTCACCACAAACATTTGAACAGGCGAGGCGGAGGGGAAACAAAAATCCCTCCCTTTGAGATAATTGTGACGAAAGAAACAATTACCTGCGAAATAGCGTCATTGGCCTACTTAGAGTCGGACTTTTGTCCTAGATTCAATCCTAAGATTGAACGAGACTGTGATTAGGTTTCCGTGTTCAGATAGTTTTCAGTCGAAGCCCAAACCCCAAGAGGATTGTTGTGCTAGAGTGCTGCGAGTACTGTGACTTCGAATATACGCTCTGGGAGCCAGGACCACTCCCGCCACATCTCCAGGGATTACTAGTGTAATAGCATAAACATGAACCTACGGCACGACGCGGGACGGTCGAACAGACTATTCAGATCAAGGTTCATTACCCACTTTGTAAGCCTCTTCGCGAGTATGAAATTTCAATAATGGAGGGCCCATTATCATTTATTTTGTGAACCATTTTATTTTATGCTAATGAATGCTACGGTAGTGAATAATTTTATCTGTTAGCGGATAATGCTTTGGACATATTGGGGGATTTGGCCTGTCATGAAGATAAATTGATTAGTATTATATTGGTAACCTCATTAGCCAAGGTCAAAACGAATGAACGTCATCGGCGCTATGGTTTTGGACTGAAATGAAAAAGAAAGTGTTATTGATACTACAATTTATGAATGTAGAAGCAAAAACGATTAGCCAAAGTGGAAATTGAAAGATCAAAGTGTACATTGTGAGCTATGCTATCATTTCGTTTTGCCGATCAAAAACCCTGTCGGTGATGTAGACGTGTAATATTTTAGAAGCAAGAGCTACTGAATGTTTCATATCGGGTACTCGAAGTTTTCGCGAGAGATATCCACAATGTTTTCGTTCGGTGCAAATGTGGTCCTGGCACGGGATCAAGACGACGGACGACGCAAGGTCGCGGTTACTAGCGAATAAAATAAAATTCACGATCAGTCTACATCATACTGCGGTTTAATAAACAAAAACAATGTCGATGTCCAAGGTTGTCTGCTCGTTTTATGGGGACGGAAAAGTCAGGAAGATCATTTGAAGGTCTTGTTTGGAAGATCTGTAACGGATTCTGCATTATGCAGAATAACAACATATAATGTCAGTTTTCAGATAATTTGGAAAATTATGTCTATGAAAAAGGTGAATCACTAATCGGTCTTAAATAGCGTTCCAAATATTGTGCAAATAAAGCCAACGCACTCAGACCTGGCACAGACATTAACCAGGGATTAGTTTCTTTTACTTTTCTTTTCAGATAGAGATAATCTTCTCAGACCACCAAAAGAGAAAAACATTTTTTTTATCGAATAGTCTATAAGTTTATTGCTTCGTAATAAGTAACTAACTATATACACTAGATACTAAAATAAATGACTAACTAACTTACAATACAAATACATAAAAATAAAAAACAAAGGACAGTCGTATATATCGCTTTGTGTTATACAAAGCTGATAACGTAAAAGATTGTCTTTTATAATACACATGTGAATGCAATAAAGATTTGAACTGAACTGAAGATTGATGTCGCGTAACACACCTAAGTAGTGTAGCAATGGCTTTCATTTTGCCACTTCAATAGCATTCATTGCGTTATTTACGTTGTTGAGCAAGCAAATTTTTTGAACATGTGAAGCAATGTATTAGCAATATCCTTCAAACTCATTCAGGTTGTGATTTCACTAAGCATTGCCATACAACGTGCTGCTAGTCTCTTGGGTAGGTACATTACCAGTCGACAGCGATGCGGATGAATTTTTCGACCCTATATTTTAGTTTGAATATAGTTTTAGTTAAGTTAGGTTTTAATTTTCTTATTTTTCTTAATTAAGGATATACTTATGTATTATTCAAACGCTAATTTTTAACACATTATTTTGTGTTCCAATATCGTTATGGTTGTGTTAAGGTGTGGAGTTTAATATCTATGAATTTAAATACAGTTGTGGAATAATGTGTTGCTTGAAATTATGCTCGTGTAATTTGTCGCTCTAGTTGCTGCCTAATAGGTGTTCTTGCTCTCTGCTTATGTCCTTACTGTTTGGACGAAACATTTCATCGCTTTCACCATCGTCTTCATCATCATCATCCTGGGTTATTGCCCTTATCCCATGTTACTTGGGGTCGCTAAATGTTCCCCTATCAATCGTCAGACAATTATTCTCTATCGTTTTGTTGCATAAAAATTGTAGATAAAAAAATAAAACTCAACTCAATCAAATCAACTTGAATTGAAAAAAAAAAAAAACTAAAACCAATCTATTTGCTCTTTGATTCTAGGTAATGACAGGCATTGTGACGTTGACTAGTCTAATATCGTCAGAATTTACAATAAGCGCCAAGAAAAATTGTTTTATTAATCTTCAGGCGCAAAAACTGGGATCAGTGAGTCATCGCGGATGTCACCGGGAGAAAACGGGAAAATACGCAATGTTATTAAACCCACTTCATTTCAAAATTAGAACGTTCAGTCTCGATTCATCCCGCGCGGCGCGTGCGCCGACTCGCGGTCCGTTGACGTTTGAATCGGAAACTATCATTCAAGAAATAAATATTATCGTTAGAACATATTTGAAACGAACGTGACAAGTTCATCCGTAGATCAAAATCATGTAAACTTAATATTTTATGGAATTTATAATAATTAGTGCGACAAAAATTATATTTTCGTGAAATTTGGCAGGAGTGGTTTCCTTCAAAATTGTGTTTGACAACTGTTAACAAAGCGTTGATTTGTATGTGTATCAATCTGCAATTTGATAAAAAAAATCCTTTCGCTTTTATAAACTATCACTTTCCTCGTATATTTTTTAAGTTTTTTTTTTCTTCTAAACACTGTTCTCTTGAGAACCTTTATTGTGAAAAGGGATTCTCCCTAGAGGAAACCAAAAAGGATTAACTTACTCCAAAAACTTTTAAAGCTTTTATGAGTTAGGATCACAATAAACATATTTTAACAGTCAAGGGAATCGATTATCCTTCTTTCAGGAAAAGTTTATCAGTTGTTTTTGGTTACTTTGCCAGTCGTTTTGATTAAGAAAGAAATAAATCGTCAATATTCAATCTTGCTTTTTAAACTTTTGTTTGTCACCTAAAATGTTACAAATTGTTTGTTAATACTAAGCCTTTATTCCATTTTACAATTGAAACGAACAGAATAAAAGCTAATTATTCACTATTGAAATTAAACCATTGATCACACAAATAATAATTAATAATCATTAACTAAACGTTGTTTTGTTTGCCAATAACAATGATTCGAGCTTGTTGTCAGCCCAACGTTACATTGGCAGTATTTACTAAATAACATCTCTAGCACACAATTGGATATTGTCATTAGTTATTGTAATCACTTTGTGGTCTATTATATATGCTAATGTTTTGAAAATCTGCTCATTGTGAACTTTGGCAGGCTGTAGCCGTATGTGGAGGTATGGAATAGGTACCTAATGCTTTATATACACCATTCATATGTATGAATTTAAACTTGGCAAAATATTAGTCTTAAAAGCTTTACGTACTTACCTACGTACCAGTCGTATTGTTGTTTTGAGCTTTATTTCTGCCACTCAGCCTCAGCCCATTTACACGACTCAAGTTTCTTGCCTGTGGCGTACAATAAAATTGAAGCAACATATGACTTGCATCGTCTAAACACAGTGCTTAGACGATTTAGCTTTTATTTTTCCTTCAAGTTACGGTATATACCATAGGTAATTAAATCGAACCGTGTGAATTAGGTTTAATAGTGCAGTTATGAACCTATTTCCATGTTTAAGTCAATGCTTTTCCTAAGTTTTGGAATACCACTTCGTTTTACGCAATTAGCATTCAGTCTGAAGCATATATCGTGCACCTACCTACAATCTACATAGCTAAAATAACATATAAGATTAATTAACAATGAAAGAATAATTTAACCTAAATTAAAATACAGTAACAGTAAAGCAGGATACAACATTTATAAATCAAACAAATTACTTTTAATAAATGAATATTTATTAGAACTACTACTCAATGTCTGAATTAAATTGAGTTTAGTACATAAATAAGACGTTCTACATGATTTATTTATCTAATCTTTTGGATCGCCGTTTTATACGTATTTAGATCTTAAAGCCAAAGGAGTTAAGGCAATTAATGTATCACCAAGATGTTTTCGAAATTAAAATGGATACTTGTGAGAAGATATAATTTCAAAGTCACTGATCGATGTTGTTATTAAGTCTAAAGAAGGTAGATTTTTTAAGAAACCCGAAAACTATTTGATTACTTGTTACTTGCCTAAATAGAACAACTGAAAAATAAAATAAAAACCCTTCGTTTGGCAATAGGTGGCGCTGTACTCTAGAACGTTTGATGTACCGAAGCAACGGTCGCATCGAGCGCCAAGCATTCTCCGAGCGCTGCACTGACAGACATTCTATTAAATAGTTCCAGCGAACAGACTATAAGCGATGATATCCCTCTTTTAGTGCATGTAGTGGCTTCTAAATAGATGGTCGGGAGCGATGACACCGTGCCGAGAGTACCGACCATAGTTTTGTTGCATGACATTTACGTTTTTGGTTTTGCCGTCTGGACTGCGTCTGATTTATTTCAGACGTCTTCATAAATGGCAACGGGTACAAATTCGTTCGTGGTTTACACGAGTTAGTTTGAAAATTAACTTCGAACATTTTCGTGGATTAATCTTATAAACACAACTATTCGTGTTGGTTATAATTCACGTTTTTACTGCATAAAAGTCGTAAGAAAAGACTTCACATTAGCGTAAACAACACTGTTTCCAAAATAAACGAAATAATGTTAACGGCAGGGTTAAATTAAATATAAAGTACATATTTCCATAAGGCTGAACATTACTTATGTGAGATGAGAGGTAGAAACACGCGCGAGCGTACCTCGGTGACCCTTATCACCTACCTTTCACCACCTGTGGACAGCCCCGCTACAATTTGATACCCGTTTTTTAAATGTCTAAACATTTTGTGCTCTCTGCGTATTCTAAAAAAAAGCAATAAGCAACGAACAAATATGTGTTTTGCACCTGACACACGTGGGCAAAATGCGCCCTTAAAAAGTTTAACGTTATTTTTCGAACATACTGAATTTTTAATTTTCCTCGCTTGTGTTATAAAAATGTTTACATTGCTTTATTTGTACGACTGCGGAGCTTCCAAAAATAACTTCTTTGCCTAGCGCCACAAGGCTCATTTTTCACGACCGTCACGTGCATGCGTGCAGCGGTCAGATGATTGCAGATTGAAATCAGATACCTAATACGCCCACTCGTCGACAGACGCAATTCATTATTCTACTTTTACTGTCGCTCTGAAAGTTAAACATACATATTTATGCCCCTTGAATAATAAACAAAGTTATTCAATCAGTGCAAACATAACTCTGTGAACAATGGAGTGCGGTCGTCTTAACAACGGGTTGAGGTGGAGTGCATACTCTTCCGCGTCTTCAGACACGAACGTGCCGGCCGTAGCGATCGAAGACTTGTGCGCAGACGATCAGTGCCCGGGCGCCGACAATTATCTGATAACTTTCCCGGAAGAGGATAGCGAGCCGGAATCAGCTCACGACATCAAAAAGCGGATTTCCGAAGATATAGACGTCTTAAACGAAGCTTCTAAACTTCTTAATCGTTGTTACGAAAACCCTCTTTTCATCCCAGCCAGCGAAGTTTTAAAAGACGAGATAAGTGACGATCGGGACAGTGAGGAACTAATGAAGAGTGAGGCAAAAAAGTTTGAGGATTATAAGTTTTGTGAGGCAGTTAACGACTTCGATATCGAATTGGAAGCGGGGGAGGCGGTGCCGATAGTATACCTGTCGACGACGCGGGCTGCGCGCCTTCAGAGGGCACTGCGACTCGGCGGGTTCAAAAAGGTGAGCCTTTCTTTATTAATATCGCCACTGTTCTTTATGAAAACATTTTTCCACGTTTTTATCTCATTGTGCCAGACTTTATTGGAGTCAAAGTTTGCGACAGCTAATTAACATTTCATTTTCTCCTTTCTCGCTCGTTGTGATGTGTGTTCAATGAGATATTTTTTTGCCTGTTTCGACGGGATGAAATTGAAATATCACAAAAATAACGTTGCAGCAGCACGTGAAAAGTATTCAGTTAGTGCTACATTGTGTGTAGGTACGTAATCCGGTGTGTTGTCCTCGTGTAGCTTGTTAATTACTATTGTTAATATTTCATGTATGTAGGTTAGAGTAGTTAGTGCGGATGGATGGTATACTTTGATGCTCTGTTCGATTATATTTACATAATATACTCGCAGCTCTATTAGCGAGCTCATTGGTACAACAAGAAAGAGGAAGAATATGTTCGCAATTTGCTTATACTTACGAACTTTCATTTCCTTGGCATTTGCCTTAGTAACTGCTCTCTCCTTGGATGCTTCATGTTCTCATATGGTAAAGTTCGCCTATTTAATGTTACATATTATTGAGATAGTTCAGTGACGTGGAGTACTGTATGTAGTATGTAGTTGGAAGCGTGTTTCCTAGGTCAGTGTGCTCGGCAATAGCTCACTGCAGCGTTGATATTTGCTTTCCTACACTTCTCTTGAACGTCTCTTTAATTAAAAAGCAGCCTTATAAATAAAACAAAGATAAATTGCTGCTAGTTCAATTTCCTTTAAGGTGAGTGCTTCCTTATGAAGTCAACGTTTTCTTGGAAATTACACGGAAGTTTACACGGAAGTTTACAGTTATTTTCTAAAAATATAACCTGCTTGGTTGAATAATAGTCATTGTAAAAATTATACTTTAATTAACATGTTTTTCATGACTACAGAATACAAAAATCGGCCAAGTGCGAGTCGGACTCGTAATACCGTACAATAGTACGGTGGTACGGAACCCTTCGTGTGCGCGTTAACACTTCATACAAGTAACAGCAAAAATCACGTTTGTTGTATGGGAGCCCCGCTTAAATATTTATTTTATTCTGTTTTTAGTATTTGTTATCATAGCGGCAACAGAAATACATCATCTGTGAAAATTTCAACTGTCTGACTATCACGGTTCATGAGATACAGCCTGGTGACAGATAGACAGACACAGAGACATTGGAGTCTTAGTAATAGGGTCCCGTTTTTAACCTTTGGGTACGGAACCCTAAAAATTAATCTTATTAATTGCTTCCACAAAACTCCAAATATTTTCAGAATATACAAAAACCTTTTCTATTTCCCTTATGTTTATATTCAGCCAGTTTTCCGGGTTCTATTTTTCCACTGAAAAAACAATTTTAGAATGAATTTAAAATTCGAATTTCATATTGGGCAAATAAAACTCGGTGGCAAGTCGCGCGCGAACACTCGACGCGGACGCACGCCACGATTCACGGTATGCTGTACGATTTTAATTAGTACTGTCAGAATTTCTGCACCATACCTACGTATTATTCGTTTAATTTTGTCTCGTGCCTTTCATTCCGTGAGGGATAAGCATATAATGTAGATTTTGTAAGAAGGAGTTGATAAAATAAACTGTTCCTAAAAACATTACCGAAACAGAAAACAGAGTGGTCCGAATAGCTGATCGAACGTAAGACTATTGAAAAAGTTTCCTATATAGCCATAAGTGAAAAAAACCCACACTCATTTATACGAATCACAAGAAAACGAGAACAATGTAGACGAGATTGGATCGAAGTCAAATAAGCCTTTTATAGTATCAACCCGAGTCTTTAACATTCATTCGGCCCGTCAGTAACGCCACTCGGGCTGCTCGATTCTATCCAATATCAAGCGTTCAGTTCCTTAAATCCCAGTAAGCCTGTTTTAAAAGAAAGATGGAATAAAAACGTGGACGGGATGGGAAGGAGTTGCGTAGCTAAGTAGCCGGTAAGAACTAAAACGAGAACGACTGGATATGTCTTGTCTGGCGCTAATAAATCGCAATCATTTTATCGGACGGGAACATAAATTGTTTGTTAGTTCTTAGATCTGTGTTTTTGTTGCCCTTGTTTGGACTCGATTGGAGCTTTTAATTACTTTCGTTGAGCTCTCATTACGCAATGGAGAAATTGCAAAGATAGGCAATAGATATGGTAGTTAAAATTTATCTTTACATTGATTGCAATCCTATATGCTGCTTTCTAAATTGCAGTAGTAGTGATTCTAGTCATGTGACTAGAATTCCTACTTATTATTAAATTAATCAGGAATTAAATAAAAAGCGCATCAATTAAAAGTTAACAAAATCACATTCGCTCTGAAGTCTAACTTTATAAATGCAGCTCACTTAAGCAAAGCGTTCTTCACCGTAATAGCTATACATTTGAACTTGCCTCATTATATGAATGGTCCGTTTACCGCCTTCAGAAAATTATAAATCATTTGCTAAAGATTTTAATTAATTCAGACGAGGCTTCAGGACCGAGACTCGTTATGAAGGTTGAATTAATTTTCCAAACTATCGACGATGAATTACACGAGCATGAAACTTAATTCCTGACAAATTGTTTCGAAACAATTGTAATTTGGGACTACAAACATAAGTTGCTGAAGGCAGAAAGTATTTGAAACAGAAATGAGATTAGACCTCTGTCGCGAGGTCTTGAGTCCATTTGTGTTCGAAGTATCATTGATGAGGTATCCGTAGATACGAGAGGTGCTTGAGCTCGAGTGGCATACGAAAAAGAAAAGAGGCAAGATTTCTGATGCCTTAAAGCTTCGCCTCTGATGCACGAGGCTCAAATCCGGGCAAATACTAATATGATTTTTTTAATTCATATGTACCTACTTTCTCAGTTAAGTACCTAAGCAAATAATAACTAATGCCTAATTAATTAATAAAACAATACAATTAAATCCTAACTTAACTAAAACTATACACAAACTAAAATATAGCGTCGGAATTCATCCGCATCGCTGTCGACTGATAATGTACTCAAGAGACTGGCGGCATTACCACGTTGTATGGCAATGCTTAGCCTATGGCCAAGGTAAAATTCAGCCCTTGGGTCACGGCAAGTGTCATCCAGCCGTTTCAAATTATCTATACTTATAATAAATCTGTAGCAGTGAAAATTCTGTACATCGAAAATATCAAAAAAATAAATGGTAGGGGGTGTTACTAGACCGACACCGAACCCAAAAATGTGATTAAAAAAATTTTTGTCTGTCTGTCTGTTTGTTCAGGCATCACGCAAAAACTACCGGTTCGATTACGATGAAACTTGGTATAATTATTCTTTAATATCCTGGGCACCACACTGAGTACTTTTTATCCCGGAAAAGAATATACAATAAAAAACAAACTTAATTTTGCGGTTCGATCCCTAGAACCAATTACTGAACCAACCGTAAATAATAAGTTTGTCGTAGGTTACGTGGAGGGTGTGTTCTTTGTGAAGAGTAGGTATCCACTAAGAAAGTGTTTTTCGAAATTCCAACCCTAAGAGGGTGAATGGAGGGAGGGTGAAATTTCACGCGGACGAAGTCACGGGCAGAAGCTAGTTAATAATAAATTAATAATTATTATTTTAATACACTTGTAACAAACCGTATTATTCCTTATCTAATTAAATGCATTGTATTTTTCTTTCTCAGTTTATCTTGAATATTACTGACATCGGTGAATGAAAAACGACTTTATATAGGTAATTATGTCCAGGTTTTTCTATATTAAATATAGAAAAACCTGGACATAATTACCATATAAATTTTATATTAAATAAGTGCAGTGGGACACTAATAGGCTGATATTATCAATATGCCTTTGCATTGCTGTATCTTTATGAGGTGCTATGCTATTCTATAAATTAAATAGGCCAGGGGAATTAAATAAAGGGTTCTATTGAGAAAAAACTTTTGTGAAATAGGAATCAGAACAGCAGACTTTCTTTGTACCGTAAAAAATAATACCTAATTGGCTAACTGTAAGTTGGAGGGCTTAGTAGGCGTTTCGGACGCTGAGTTTCGTCCGATCCGGTCGAAACAGGAATTTCATTATTATTAATATTTTTGAGTGGTGTTTCGTACGAGTCCTTTTTTAGAGGCAAAGTAACATCAGAAACCTTATTAAATAATACGTATTTTACTTTGTGGCCGTGGAAACCAAAATCATTTATTCTTGATTATGAAATTGCTGCAATTCAAGCTATTGCTATTACTAGTTATTGTTATTGTTTTTCCTGAAGTAGGTACCTGTTAGTGGTTGTTACTTCCATTTTTCAAGATGCTTGTGGCGAAAAGTCGATGAGTTATGTATAAAAACATTCAAGCTTACTCAAAAGTATATAAAACAATGTGTAGCTTTATCCCACTTACCTCGAGAAGTTTTTGATGATGCTTGCTTGTACGTAATGTCGACGTGCCCTAATGATGGTAATGTGACGATATTCAACGATTATTTTATAAATACGTGGCTTGTAGAAACATAATTTTTTTGCAATAGATGGTCTTTTTATAATCAACAGAATCGAACCACAAACATTGTTGAATCTTGGCATGGAATTGTCAATAAAAACCGCGGAATGTGGAACAATTTTTAACTTTATTACAAGAAGAAGCTAATTATTTTGAAATCTTAACTATGCAGGTGCAAAGAAAGGGAGAGCATTATCATAGATATAAAAAAAAAAAACTCGTGTAACAATTGAAATTGATGGCCACATTTATTTCAAATTTTGTGTTGAACTTTTAGTATTTTAAATGATCTTTTTCTCGAAGAACTAATTTTCAGATCATAGAAAAACACACGAGTCTTAAAGATTTCTACTTAATAGTAGGTAATAGGTATAATTATGATTGTTTTTTTTTATGAAAATAGTTGATTATTGTTTTGATCGTATTGAACAGACTTATTGTTTTAAATATTTCAGGTATGTGATTGTTAATAGACAATTGATATACAAGACTGATTATTGTAATTTACAATTAATATACTTGTTTCAGTTAATATATAAGACTGATTATTGTTGTTAACATTTATAATTCTTATTGTATGCTTTTTAATTGATATACATAAGACTGATTATTGTTGATTGTTGTAAGTAATTGTATATTAAACTTTATCTTCTTCCAATAATTCCCTGACTTTTACTTAAATAATATAACCCTACCTAAGGTTTTTCATTCTGACTGTACAAAATTTGCTTAAAAAAAGTATAGTCCAAAACACCACTTAAAAATGTTAATAATAATGAAATTCCTGTTTCGACCGGATCGGACGAAACTTAGCGGCCGAAACGCCCACTAAGCCAGTTGGAGTTTGTTGTTGTTCTTGAATTTATGATATTAATAGGTACGATATTACAAAAACCCTTTGAGGGATATACGAGTACACAAACAGTTATGCAAAATTAGGTAGATACCTAATTGAATATAGTTTTTTTTCATTGGAGAATGAAGCTGTAGATTTATGAGTCACATTAATTGGATGGTAGAATGGGTACCTCAGATAGAGAGAGCTAGCGGCAGAGCTTAAGAGGGAAATGCCACGGAAGCCAGCGAAATTCAATTCACAAAATATAATCCGCGACCGCCACAACTCAACAAGTATTTGTATTTACAGAATAATAATAATTTAAACAATTAATATAACCCTCTAAGTTCACATAATCATATTGATTGATATTTCATGGAAATAGCCAACCTGACACTGACATGTGCAAAAAAACATAATAAAATTTGAATTTTGCAGGCTACCCTGGCGCTTCCCCCTTAACTACGGCTGATTAGTTATCAGACTTTCAGTTCATGATAACTAGTACCTATCATTATCTTTCGAAGGATGCTGATGTCCTAAGAATTCCGTGTAAAGGAGGGTCATAGGTACACCCAAGACACAACAGCGACAGTCCTCATAGCAACGAGCCCCTCAAGTTATTCGTTTAACAATGTTACCAACATTTTTAAACGAATTTCAAAGGCATCACAACTCGTTTGGTGGTACGAAAGCCGCACTGCAGTTAATCCCCATTCATATTACCTGAGCCGCACCTTTCAGACTTTAATATGGCGTCTGTGGATGTCGGCGGATGTTTTGATTAAACGAATATAAGATGCTTTGCAAGCGTAATGCATACTTTGAATCTTGAACCAAGCTTCATAAATCTTGCATCTTTATATCCTAAAACGTGCCCATGTTATAGAAGCTTATGCTTTTGGTGTGAACTGAGGTTTTCATTTGAAAGATGAATGAATGATTTTAATGAATTAATATAATACATCACCATTTTAAAGTTTGTTATGGTTTGTTCAAAACCTGCCAGTAGTATAATATTTATTTATTTATTTTATTTACACACAGTCGGAATAACTCATTAAAATACATAGGGTTATTACATAATTATAATTTGAGTACTGTTGTTCTGAATTTATTGGATCATCAAGTTTAAGATTTAATTACTTGTTTGCGTTCATTATATTTACAACCGGTTTAGAAACCGGTGGATGTTCTCGAATAAAATTTGATTTTACTAATAGAAAATAAACAGTTCATTTATCAAATTAAATTTCACATCGGTTTCTTACTAAACTTCAACTATATCCGACGATCCTGCATGCAAACTTATCTCTTTTTTTGACTGTACTTAGTATAAATATATAAGACGGCCCCATTAGCCGTAGAACCGATTACCGTTGGAGTAGACGTCCTTGAGTGGAGACCGCGAATCAGCAAACGTAATGTAGGACGCCCTCAGGCTGGGAGCGGTGAATGCTGTTGCGAATCCCGCACCCCCGGCCATAGGTAGAGGTGGAACACCGCGGTGGTTTTAGCCGGTAAGAGTCCGGCATGCCCCTCTGTCACTCCCACGATAGAGGAAGTCCATGAGGATTTCCACCGCGAGAAAAAAAAGAAAAAGGCTAGGTGCAGCAATGATCTTCGTAGGGTGGCAGGTAACAGCTGGATGAGAGTTGCAGAGAATGGAGCTGAATGGCGTGCAATTGGAGAGGCTTATGTCCAACAGTGGACTGCTGTAGGCTGATGATGAATGTAGTAGACTTTCGTCAAGTAAATATTCCATTATTATATTTTCCGATTGTTCTACTATAGGTATATATTCAATGTCAATAACCGCTTTGGTATCACTTTGAGGGCCAACAATATTATCAACTATTCTTGAAGGCATCAAAGGAAAACAGTCGATGTCTACGTCAGTCCGAGCAGGAAGTTCGTATTTTATCATGGACCAGTGATAGAACTGTCAAAATAACGAAACGTTGTTCTAAACGGTTTTTGGGGCACGAACAAAATGTGACGATTTTTTTCTTTTTCTTGTCAATCTGGCACTAAAAATAAAGTGTGGTTTGTATAAAGGCTCCTGCAGACAGGCGCGACGAAACTCTACTAGAAAATTTCATGAAAATTGTTCTACCAGAAACGCGTCGCACCGTCGTCGCACCGTCGCGCGTCGTGTCGCTACCGTCTGTGGGAGCCTTAAGTGGGAGTCGAGTCTAAAAGTCATCTTGGAAATATTGTGATGGCCATAGCTTTTAGCAAACTAGTGTCTGTCTAGCTAGCATTCGTGTACCTAAACGTGGCTTTAGTGATTAATATTGGAAGGCCAGACTATTGCTAGCAGAAACTTCCTACAACTAGGTAAATAATAAATGAGTCGCCAAATGTTCGAAAATTGCATCAGCAGTACTTGAGCATCATGAAGATTTTTCACAAATGAATCAACCTACGCTCAAAAAGCACGTGCTTTATGTACCTATTTAATTTATGTGAATCTTACTTTACCCGACTATGGAAAATACCTTTCGTTCAAAACATTAATATTCATAATATCAAGATAAATATTATCAAATTTGAAATTTTGATATGTATATTGTTTTGTAATAATTTGTAATTTGGTGTCAATTTTTATATAGCTTTTTCTGAAATAAATAATTTATTAATTAGGTTGTTTTTGTCGTTTCTTATTGTTACTATTGAGTGGCCTTTTAAGTGCCTATATGAGATAAATGCTTTGACTTTGACTCTGATCGTGTTATTGGCTCTAATATGGCTTGCCTCGTAACGAAAAACCAGCGTGAACAAAATTAATAAAATAATACCTTAATTTGTTCTATGAAAGCAGTTCGCAGTTAGGTATAATTTATAAGACAGCATGATTTATGTGCGGTATTTTTTGCTTATAATTTTCGCTTCTTGCTCATAGTTTTTCTGTTGACCTTAATTTGGTTTAGCGTGACGACCTCCATCCACGAATAATATTGTTATTTAAGACTTTTATTCTCATTCTGTACATAAAGAATTTCATCGGAATAAAGAAACAGAAAAAACCTGGATAAGGTTTTCCTTGTTTCGTAAATATAACATCACGTTTGTATTCTCCAAAAGGAAGGGCTGAAGTGTATACCTTTTAGTACACCCACATTTCGCCAGTTATGTTTAAGTCTCATGTAATAAGGGGCGTGCCTATTGTCATCAACCGGGTACAAATTCAGACTCCGGGCTGCTACTTGGATATTCCAGATGGAAAAACCCAATAACACTAAGCCTTACCTGGGTATCGAACCCTGGACCTTATTCTTACCAGTAGCATTTGCGACGATTAAGCCACGAGGCGCCTTGTTTCATTTTCCCAGAAAAAGATTTGACTTTTTCTGGGATTTGCCTAGAGATTTTTCAAAATAAACATTTGCAGTAACTACTGAATAGCGGTCAATAAACCCATCCAGTTTAAAGGTAAGCCGGCTGTCTATGTCAGTCAGGCCAAAGATGTACCTACTTCATACATTTTTGTCTACTGGCAGACGGTTGGCTCAGTTCCACACGGGAAGTGTCGTCGCATTCCGGAGCAAGTCACGCGAATACCGAGTTGCTTGGCTTTTTGTATCACCCACGAATAATGGGAATACATGTGGTTTTTTGAAGGCCATCGTCGTTGGTTAATTAACCGGTCAAGCCCCGCGCGTTACAGATTGGTGACGAAACAATAGAAAATCAATTGTGTCTCATTAGCGGAGCTTGGCAGATTAATTGAATATAGTTTTAAAGCCATCTAAGAGTGATATGACACACTGAAAGACGGTTTTATACGATTTTGTCTAAAAGCTTGTTTTGTTTGATTGCCACTCCATCGAACATTGCATAAGGTTAAAACTCTGTCTGCTAAACATTTAGAAGTAGCAAGCAAGCACCTTAATCTTACAATTTAAATGTTTCCAAAATACCCAACCCCCAGACAGATCTCACCTCCACCTCAGAAATTTGATTTACCAGCACTCGTGTAATTTTCAAAGTTCGCCCCGGCGCCCCTATACCTAACAATATACGGCGCATTCGATCTCGGGCAATTTCCCCGACGCCTCCATCGATGTGGTTCGAGACATTACGACACCTATCGCCCCTACCGGCAGAAAACGGAATTCAGTTAGCGTTTCCTTCTCAAACACTTTAATTTAAACTTACAAGTAGGGGTTTACTTGTGTAAGCCTCTTTCTAAGCGCGTAACAGCGTTTGTAAATTGATAGATTTCGCTGAATTATGATGGAAATTAATGTGTGAATTTGGTATGAGGTATTGGAGTATGTTAATTCTTGTTTTAATTCGTAGATGATTCTTGTATGCGATTGATTTGACTGTCATGAAAAGAATTTTTGCTAGCTAATTTTAGTATGTTTCAAATATGTATGTGTGTGTAGGTACTTTTAACTTACATTGACATAATTTCAAACACAATTAAATCTGTAACGAGGACCGCCTTGAAAGGATATTACTGCTACACTCGTTAACAAAGTCAAAGCATAATATTAAAATATAGTTTCAAGCGAAATGCATAATAGCTATTGCTAAGAGTGAATTGGCCACACAATAGTTCACCGCAGCCTCATTGCTCCTCACGATTTTCCGTTCACTCATTCAGTCAACACCACAGCTGTTGTCTATTCGCACTTTGTACAACATTATGACGTCATCCCCTTGTATAAAGTGTTTCAATCGGTTTGTAGTGCGTCAATTTGTACTAGAAAATTGCTACGCTTCGACAAACTCGAGGTTTGTACTTGTTGCAGTTTTCAAAAGAATGTGTTGAAAGTTTTTGGTACAGAAAATAGAAACTGCAATTTTATTTTGACTGTACTTGTATAAAAGGTTTTTATTTGAGAGTATTACACAGCACTACGTTTAATTGCTTTATTTTAAAACATTTTTCGACGAGAATATCAAAACACTGTCAATACTTCGACGTTTATTTATAGAGAATCATTTTTTTTACATTAATAATTCACCTCTGCCAATATTGTATAGCCAACACCATAAATAACTCGAAAACTTATCGAATAGTTAGAAGAAATAACAATGGAATGATTTATCGTGCCTATCCACTTTAACCATCAGTATAAAACAGCATATGAAGTAGATACGTTACATGAATATATCGTTTCGTAATATGACAAGTATCACGTAAGGAACCTTTGGCTAAAAAAACTGTATGATAAGGATAAAGAATTTACAACATAATGAGCCTAAATATTTAACTTTTATACTAATGTACTGAAACGAAAATACTTCGGCGCCAGAGCGCCAAACTTTATATAATAAGTAAAGTATTTTAATCTGCGCCGCGCAAGCCAAAGTTACTATTTACATAAAAGTGATATTTCGCCTTCAATTTATTCGTCGCGACGTTTAATTAGTAAGCGTTAAAAAGGGAAGTTTGTTGTTTGATTATTTACATTTTATCATCTAAGAGAGACAAGATAATCAGACGAGTTCAGGCAAGAGATGAAATAGCTACGTGAAACAAAATGTCTTGTTAGGAAGAGCCGATTTGTAAGCAAATCTCATTATTATACAATTCTGAAGATTTCGTCTAATTAGATAGACGTCAGAAGAAAATGAATGCAGACTCTCAGAATAATAAATATTCTTACGGCGGACCTCAGCTGATCTGTTTTATAGTAAACTAAAAGAGAAAATATAACTGTTTTTAATCAAGCAAGCTTTTTGCCCTCAAGTAATACCCTCATTGGTATGCAGAACTATAGGTAAGAGAAGTATAATGAAAATTAAATACACGTTTGGCGGAAAGACTATAGAATAATCACACTGAAAGTCAAAAAGCCTAAAGAAGAAAAATAAAACGCTCTCTAAATTGCAGCCGTCGCTGAACTGGAGCTAATATTTCTTTCATATAACACAGCAAAAAACAAATTTCAGAAAAAAGGTTACTAGAGAGCAAGATGAACAGACAGGCATTTTATTTTCAATTTGATGCTGTCTGTCTAGGCACAAAACGTAACTAACAATTTGCATGTATACAATGCAGCATTTTTGTCATAACAACACGCCACTCGGGGACAAAAGGGGCGCCCTCGTGGACCAGCGTCTAATTGGACTGCACATGGAGGTGTGTGCACGTGTTGTTGCTTGTCTTTGTGTACACCAGGGTTACGGAAGTGTAAATTAATATTGTTCTGCGAGTGTGACCTGGGGTGTCAATGGACTTTGTATCCGTTGAACGTACTGTAGAGTGTAGGTAAAGACCATGTACAAACAATCAAGCATTCGGTCAGCGATTTGCCGCACTACGGACACAATTCTGACATTTGGACTAACAGAAGGTAGAATAGATATTAGAAAAGGGAGTACCTGGAACACTCATCCGAAATACCGTGTCTAATACTTTCAAAATGATTTTTATAAGATATAAGACTGCCTCTATTCACAACTATATGCTAAGTTTTTTTAGAAATCTAAAATTAAACTTCCTAACTTACGCAGTTCCTTGTTTAATTTGAGCTTTGAGAAAGTAATAATAATGCGTAACTAACGATAACTTATAGACCCACTAGCTGCGCCCCGCGGTTTCACCCGCGTAAGTTTCGATCCCGTGGGAATATCGGGATAAAAACTATCCTATGTCCTTTCTCAAGTTCCAAACTATGTCTGTACCAAATTTCACACAAATCGGTTCAGTAGTTTAGGCGTGAAGAAAAGACAGACAGACAGACAGAGTTACTTTCGCATTTATAATATTAGTTTGGACAACAGAAGTCTGTGACTCATTCCTCGTGTCTTCTAAAACACGCATGGGAACATAACAACCTGAATACTTTAGGTCTACCTCATTCTTAAAATTATACATCCTCATTTTCTCTTCCTATTATGAAACTAGACCTAAATATTAGACATTTGCCTACAGCCCGATATTCCTATAAATTTCATTGATCATGACGAAATGTTATATATTTTTGAGTATGAATATGGATGGATTATATAAGAAAAGAGAGGGGCTACGTAAAATGTATGGATAGTATGAAACGAACGATCATAATGGCTAGGAAGGATAAGAACACTAAAACGACAGCTGATGGAGATGTATCCATAGAAGGAAAGTAATTGATAAAACCTTTTTTTCCCATCATTGGTCTTGAGGAAAGTCGTGAGAATGAATATGCATGGAAATAAGAAAGGAGGCAATCAAAGAATGGATGGATGGAGTGTGAAAAATGATCTGGCTAAAAAGCAAATGAACAATGACGGCTGTCAAAAATGTACCTTTAAATGAAAATGAAGTATTTGCAAATGATATATGATCCCTTATTTATGATATAAATAAGGGTAGGATGATGGAATTTGCGAGGCCCTATTTCCCTATAGGTTATCTTTATAATGACATGACAGAAATGTATCTATGCCAGAGATTAATGATAGGAACATACTCATTATAATTCCGGATATTGCTAAGGTGTTCGCGGGGTATCGGTGCCGGAAATCAGCGGGTTTCTATGGGCATGACATGTTGCTTAGATTTGGCCTCAATCGTTCAAATGCCTTTGAAAGGCTTATTTAAATGGAGCGCTCACTTTTGTGGTGGTGATGCAAAAGCATGGTCTATAAAGCTTCTTATCTGAGAGTTTTTGGAGTCATTCATCATCAAAATCCTTTCTTCCTTAGACATCCACTGCTGGATGTAGGTTTTCCCAAGCATCACCACATCGACCAGTCTTGTGGAGTCATTATTTAACAGCAATATCTGATCTACCTTTTTAAAGCTTTTTTATTACATATATGCATAAAATCACGTATTTTTTCAATGAGGTTACACAGAAACGCCACCTGCTACGATTTTTAAATACTCATTTTGTTTCGTTTACGTTCATACATCATATACGCACGCCGCACGTAGTTTTTTTTATTCCACTGTAATAAACTTAAAAATACCATACTATACTTATTAAAATAACAGACGTATTTCATTATTATATTATTTCTTGGAGTTCTTTGAAAACTCACTTTAACAAGCGTCCTCTAATTACTCGTTAAAACAATGAAATCATGATGTTTATACTTCGTACGTAAAATAAAATTTTTACTCTATGAAATTTAATTGGCAACAGATGTCCTTTCCATATTTTTGGCCAAAAGCTTTGTTTATATTCACTGTTGGCAATACTCCCGTTATTATTCACAAAGTGATATTATTGAGACTAGCTACCATTTCATGAGCACCTTTTTCAGTAAAATTGAGTTTATTTTTCATTCACCCGGACTGTGGATTCTGCGAATTTCGTATTAATTTTGTTGCTGGCAGAATTTCAAACGATAGTATTGGCAAAATGTCTGTTATTGAAGTTTTATTTAATCTTTGTTGATATTGGCGAGATGGCTGGAATAATGAGTCGGTAATGAGAATTTATTATACCTACCTATTTATTAGACTTATAAACCCTCTAATTGTTGAGGCGTATTTTTTTTTTCTTCTTGTCATTTTGCATCTGAAATTTCTCAATAGCAGTCGGGAGTCTGAATTTGAGCCGGGTTGATGGCAATAGGCTCGCCAGTCGCCACCATATTAATAACTGGCGAAATGTTGGTGTACTATAGATACACCTCTGCTTAATCCTTCTTTGATACACGGCGTGATGTTATATTATGTTATTTTTCTCCTATATTTTTGATACTAGATAATATATATTTGGAATCGAGATCAAAATGGCACACTGCAATGTTACTATAGTATACAATACCTAACCGTCATTCCAAATGTCAATATTGTAGCTACAACTAGGTAATATGTTTATCCGCCCGATTCGTGGTAGGCTTGTAGCGGATATCCATATCCGGGTAGATATGATTCGAGAGCGACGATCATCTATTATTGAGTGACATGAAGTGCGTACGTGGAGTCCACAGCCAAGTACAGAAATAACTCCGTATTAAATTAGAACGTGGTATATTTACCTGAGTTTTGGTCTTTAGGAGCGTAGATATTTTGTCTAAATAAGAAATGATAAGTTATTCAGTCCTACGTACATAATAATATATGTAATGTAAGTCAGGTGAATATTCCTCGTTCTTACGAAGGGTGAATATTAAAAAAAAAATGTCAAAGTCAAATACTGTTTGTCTGGCTGTAACTGGCAGACTAAATTAAATCTCACCATAGAAATAACAAAAAATATAGCTTTTTTGCATATTCTTCTTCTTAGCGCGTCGATGGGTCCGTGGCTTACGCCCCCAGTGGTCGAGGCACCTGTGGCCGACGCCCCCGATTCGATTAATTTAATATCTTTATTTTTTGTGCTTTTCCACTTAGTACAGTAAATGAGAAAAGTGTTTCATCATAATAAAGAAGTATTTTGCCTTGCTAAACGAAAGCTATCTATCAAATAGCAGAGAGAATAGATCGCCACTTGACCCTACACACCTTTTTCTCCATTAAAAGCATATTTATTATGTACAAACATCCAAAAAATCAAAAATAAGTACTTCATATAAAATGTTAGTGAATGTTGTTAATAAACATTTATAATAAATTAGGTACCATTATGGAAATTTTATCTTTCAACTTCAACCAACTCGTCAACTAACTGAGCCAAACCAATTATTGGTAACAATAAAAAGTCCGTCTTTTTGTTCACAAAATTGAAAACAATAAGGAAGTATGAATAAATATTATATCTATCTCTTTCATACCAGAGTCAAGTTATTGAATATTGCAATATGCAACAGATAAGAAAGTTTAGTGTGTCATCTCACAATGACGAGCGAAGGTCCTTCCCAAGGGCTCGTGCGAAATAATTACAATATAGTTAAAAATAGAATTGGTGAAAAAAATGTTGTGCCTGACAGTACATTTGATCAAAAATTGCTTTAAATTAAATTAATCGAATCGGGGGCGTCGGCCACAGGTGCCTCGACCACTGGGGGCGTAAGCCACGGACCCGCGTCGATGCCTCGATGGCAAAAATAATACAAAAAGTTTTTTGTGTGGTCAAAACATATTTTGCATATTCTAACTATTTACACTAGGTACTAAATTAAATGACTAACTACCTATACAAATAGTTTCAAAAACAGAAGGACACATAGGCGTCTAAATACTCGTCCGCATCGCTGTCATCCGGAAACGTACGCAGAAGACTGGTAGCATTGCCACGTTGAATGGCAATGCTAATTCTTTGGCTAAAGACCAACCCAGCCCTCTGGCCACGTAAAGTGTCGACGAGTCGGCGAGAAATTTCCTTAAAAAGGAGACGCGCACTCGGGTATGACCCGAGCGTTTCGACCCCAAACGTCTCAAAACTCTGGTTACTCATAGGGTTACAGTATCTGCGGCGCTTGAGGGTCTCAGCAGCCGCAGCCTTGATAAAAATTATCCAATGAAACAGTTACCTACTTTACAAAGATCTATCTTAACAAACATCATAACGACCGGCTTTCGTGCTGAAGTTCTGTCTTTCAACATAGCGATATGTTTGAGATCACTTTTTGAAAGTTGCTATATATCTCAGTAGTGGCTGTCGTGGCCGTTCTTATCGAACGGAATAGTTCTGGTATCTATTGAAAACTTAGTTTTGTTGGTGAGATAAAGTAAGTCAGCTGACAAGGAATGTAGATAGTAGCAAGGAAAGATCTCTCTATAAGGCAAGATTAAAGTTTAATTAATTGTGATGGCTTTTTGAAAAAACAAAAAAATCTTACTTAATTTTTTTTGCAATATCTGCCATCAGCGCGATATGAAGAATATCGATCACCTCTTACAATTCATCAAGTTAGTATTCAAATCACAAATCTTGAACTTAAAATATACTGCTGAACATCAATAATTTATTACGAGGTGAAAATTCGAGGTGAATATCTAAAGTTCTAAACCTAAACTTGTTTAGAAGTTTCAGTAAATTGACAGATCTCTTTCTTCCTTGTTTTTAATAAAAAAAATTATCATATTGGGATCTAGAATAGAATAGATTAGAACACTCTCTCTCTCTCTATCAATTTATTTAAGTAATGATTAGCGACTGTTTATCTAACCACACATTTTTGACGTTTAAACGTCTCTTAACTTTAAGCCACGTGTATAAATAAAGAGGATTATTTTTAATTCAGTACCAGAATAGACGTCAATAATATATTATACTCAGTATATTCTTCCTATGCTCACATACCTATGTCTTCTTTCTGCGTTAATCTCAATGTTAATCCACTTTCGTTCGAGGCTCCCTAAACACCATCCATCAATGACAGTGGAAAAAATTAGCGCCCTTATAAAAGGACGACGCTTGCTTTATACTGAGAATGTAATATCGTCGGAAATATTCCGATGTTTTGGTGAAAATTCCCCAAATTTGCTTTCTGATATTCATCTTGGGTAAAATTGAGGCAAGCGATAAGAACATCTAAGGTTTGAAATATGAGAAGTCCCCTAGGACAGGGTATTATTAAGTATTATTGAAATAGAATATTTCTAAGTTTTGTTTAGGTCTGACATCGGTCAAGAAAAACATCTTGAGGAAACCTGGACTTATAGTTAATATAAGTCTGAAATCGTCAACCCGTATTGAGAAAGCTGATCAATGCCCGTGCCTTCTATGTATGAGAAGAAGCCTTCGATCTGCAGTGGGACAATAAGGTTCAATCTCCACTGAAAGAGCAGCGGCCGGCAGCAGCCATTCTCTATAGTCGCCGCGAGGCTGCACGAGCGTTCTAGCGACTAGTCAAAAGAAGGAATCACTTGCTCTTACGGCCGCTGCACGCCGCTCCTCTTTCAGTGGGGATTGACCCTAATAGGCTGGTATTATTATAACTTATTAAGTCTATTATAGGAGCGAATGATTTCCAATAAGGAAGTCATGTTTATGTCTTCCCGGATTTACGCTCTTACTAGATACGGTTACTTAATCTAAGAGGAAAATATAAACAACACGGAAGATGACAGTAATTGATTAAAACACTGCAATAATAATCAACATACTTAAATTACCACGGAAACGACAAAGGAAACACAAATGGTGTTACTTAAGCAATAATATCTTGTTTAAAATGTAAGCGAACATAATATTTCCAAAGTACTCGGTAAAGAAAACATTATAATTCAGGGACAGTCAACATAATATTTTCACCTCCCAGAATTAAAAAATATTACGTTGTTTCATAAAATATCACAAAGCATAAATACTTTTTTGTCGGTATTATAATTTTATTATACCCATAATCTTTGGCGTCCGCTTTCCTGGGGTATGAGGATGAAGTTAATTCTTATTTCCAACTGGATATAAGTCCTAATTCAGCGGAAATCCCAAATGATATGGCCGAATTTCCATTAGGAGCGAAATGAGGTACCTACGCCAAAGGTAATGACGTTGAAATTAAATAGCACAGTTACAAAATCTTCCAGAAAACGTAGTTTCACGCTTTTTGTAAGAAAACCTAAAAGTATCTGCAATAAACTTCGATCAAAGCGTATAAAAAACCACCTGTGACTATTTATTAGGCGCGGATGTGCGACAATTTTAGAATTCTCCTCAAGATTGCCTAGATAACATGTTTTCCTAGTACCAAGATTCGAATCGAACAAAATTGGCAGAGCGATACATGCAAAATACGTTCTCAGCCTAAATCCTCGGTTTTCTATCATCATCATCATCATTTCAGCCGAAAGACGTCCACTTCTGGACATAGGCCTCCCCCAAGCACCTCCACTTTGACCGGTTTTGTGCTTCTCGCAAGGTTTTCTATCAAGGGTATTCTATTGGCAGGCCTATGTATTCCTCTGCTTCCCAATTTACT
Source organism: Amphipoea oculea (assembly GCA_945859645.1). Taxonomy (NCBI): domain Eukaryota; kingdom Metazoa; phylum Arthropoda; class Insecta; order Lepidoptera; family Noctuidae; genus Amphipoea; species Amphipoea oculea. Next base: position 9,371,867 of record OX243874.1, read on the forward strand.
GTTCTATTTGTCACTCAATACTTGCAACGAGGACGGCGACTCATCCCCTGGGTGCGGCGAGCTTTCAACCATGAAACAAGTTACCTACGACCAACGAGAGATTTTTCATACCATCCGTCATTTGCTAGGAAAATTTACTGGATGTCGCTCCAAAAAGAAACTTTGCTTAATTTAATTTATATGAAAAATGCTCCAATTTTGACCAACGAAACACTAATGACAAGACACTTCTTAATACATTGTAAATATTAAGATTCTGATGAAGAAGTTTTACTACTACTTGGCTTGGTACTTAAGTATTTAGAGCGTGAAATTAAAAATAAATAAAGTAGGTAAGTGAATTTTTGCAAAATCGTAAATACAATCTTTTGTTAAAATTAATGTGACTTTCTAAATAAAGCTTAAGCTGCAATGTAATATTCAGTTAAAAAGTAATCGTAAATACAATCTTTTGTTAAAATTAATGTGACTTTCTAAATAAAGCTTAAGCTGCAATGTAATATTCAGTTAAAAAGTAATTCATTATGTCGTGTTTAAAACTAATTAGTGTTAATTTCTTCATTTTAAGTAAATGTTGCTACATAGTAGCACTTTCTACTGCAAAAACGGTGGCACGAAAAAACGTTGAAAAGAAAGTTATAAAATGTAAATGTAGATTAAAATAAATAACCTACTTACATGGTTGATATAGTAACTGAAACTCGACCTGAGAATGGATATTTATGTGCTCGTAGAGAAACAATACCAATACCTACTAGAATTTGATTATAATTCTGCGAGATCACAGCATTAATCCTAGTAGATAACAGTTAACACCTAGACTCTAGATACACCACTGCTGACAGCTACCAACAAAGAGAATAATACATCAACAGTGATCAATCACTTCATTATTTGTAATCACAGAGAACACTCTCTCCCTCTTTACTCTCATAAGTTTTCCTTTTTTCAGAGTAACGCGTGAAACAATTAAGTATCCACTAATGGCTAACAACATCAATCTAATCTCTCCCCGTTTTCTTTCCCCCCAATTATCTTTTTTCTTTTGACGTCACACCCAACGAACCGCGGCCGAGAACAAACTAATTAATTTTTACTCATTTACAAGTCGTTTACTTTTAGTGTTCTTTGAATGGCATTGAGAAATTATGCGGCCATTTTTCTCGCTTGTACAAGATAATTGTGATCCGTGATAATTGTTCTAATTTGTTCTTTTTTTGTTGCAGGTATGTTGTTGAAGGTGTAATGATTGGCCTTTAATATGCAATAATAGGAGTAATAAAATCATCAGAGTGACAAGGACAGGTAATTAGCATTTAAGAGGATAATTTATTACTTACGTTTTGTTCAACTTTTGTTCTGTAATGGACCAACCATTACAATCACATGCAACGCTCTCTTAAGCCTGTACGTACAGTACTATTCTGGTACTTTAAGTTTGCCTAAGTCGTATCAATTAGTATGTTTAATTATTGTTTTCCTTTAAAACAAAGTTCATTTGCTAACGTCAACTTAGGAGCCAGAATATCTGAGAACTCCATTAGGGCACAAAGCAACGAGTCTCGGATGCAAAATGGAACCACTTGACCAAGTTTCCTATTCCAACTTGCTAAGTTACAACGATCTATGTGAATTAGAATGGGTCATAGTGATGGGTATTATCGTCGGTTAATCTTTAGGGTGTACCTGAAGTCATCAAAAAGGGGTCGTCGACCCTTCAGGTCCCTTCATGCAAAACGTAGATGAGTGAACGTTTAGTTAATTAGGTTTAAGTTTGGCCGTGCCTTGCGAGAGGTAATGGTCGGAGTCGGTTTGCTAGTTCAGTCAAGTTTGTGTGTGACAGTCATACAAGTTTGACGTGGAGTGGAATACAGTTTCAGAGTTTGAATATACTGGTATTAGCTGAAATGGAATTGTATTCATTATGTTCGAGTTACGAAGTAGTTAGTTCCCTATATTCGTGGGTGGTATATTTATTCTTCGAATATATGTATAATGCAAATTTCTTGTCTGTGGCATACAATAAAAATGAAGAAAAAATTACTTCGTCTAAACACTTTTATTGTTGTTTCAAGTTATGGGATGCCATAGGCAATTAAATTGCACCATGTAATTCAGGCTTTATAAGAATGTAATGCTGGCACATTAACTTCTCGATGTGCAAACTTTTTTTAACATAATTTGTCTGTATTCTTACACTATCATAATATTTTTACGCCCGTTGCAATAATAACTTAAGCATCTTATCCACTGTCTAATTTGGTAGATCATAAACTCCTAATTGTCTCAACAACATGTACATAAACTCACATCTGCGTTATATCGTATAGTATTATTAAGCTTTTAGTGTGCCAGATAAACTTAAATGCGCTAATTAAAGTAACTAATGTATTAAATGAGCCGTCGCCATCTTGAATGCACGGTGACTGACTTTTAATTGTAATAAAGCGCGCTTCTCGCGCCCCGGCGAAGTTTCACGAGAGACGTTTAAACTCATACATCTTACTTCATACATATTGAGACAACTCGATTAGGTATTAAACTGGGAAGTTATAGTGTCACGACGGAACTGAAGTTACTCTGCAAGCCTTAGTTTGAGGACTGTTTAAAGTTCAGCTTTGAAAGTTCTTATTACAATCCGTCTCATATCCATTTAGCCTTTAATTTCTTTAATTTCCCACTGCTGAGCAAAGGACTTCCTACTCTCTTTCCATCCCTCTATGTTTAGAGCTGATCTTTATTAAAGGATGAGACGGAGATGGCGGGATAAGCTGGTCAGCTCATCCCGCCATCTCCGTCTCATCCATTATGGTGAAACATTATTTCGAACAAAATTTAAACTATGTCCAGCAATAATGTACGTAAGGCTCGGAAAGTTATTTAAATTCTTATTAACTTTGGGTCGTCATAGACGTCATAGACACGGCGCGCTAGATAAGCGCGCCGTGTCGTGGATGTGACACCGACATTGTACCAAAAATTTCATTCCACGTATGACCGCTCCGGAATCCCGCGCCCCAAAGCGTTGAACAGAACATTTTCCTAGTGAAAATTCAATGCAAAACGGACCTAATTAATACAGACATTTTCATATTTTTCCCTGAACCAACTTTGACGATTGAGTTACGGCTCGCGATTGTTATTTTCAGGTCGTTTGTTCGTGAAGAGTGCATGTTTTCCAAGTTTTATTGTAAGTAGGTCACTATTACCATATTATTTTGCGTGTTCAACTGGTAATGAAAGAGAAAATATGTGTGTAAAGCAGCTTTTAAGCTCGCGGATTCCAAGAATCGCAGTTGGAAATAAGTTTAAAAAGAACTTTACTGCCGTTACTACCTCTACTGCGTCATTTTAAATTCAAATGTGAAACTCCGTAAAGCTACTAATTAAAAGAATTTTCTTTTGTGTAAAACTTTTCCAGTGTTTTTAAAATCCAGATGGCGTTGAAGTCATTCGCCGGCCACGTAGACGCGGCCTCTGTCACAATAGAACCTCTAAACACCGGGACCGCTATCCCTCACTTATGTTAATCTATTCCCGCACAGATATATTTAATCCTTTACAGAGTGTCGCTGTACCAGGGATTACTCGGGATTTTGTTAATTTCGTCGTTCATTACGCTACTAAGATACACGTAAGTGCGTCGTGTAAAGCTTTGATAGGAGTTTAATTCGCGCTATGTTTACAATACATACCTACAATATTTAGGTATAGGGGATGACGTCACTACAGCGCTTATATTTACAAGCGGTCGGATAGAGGCAGCGCTGATGGATTGTTATAGGTAGGTATTATTCGGGTTTCATTTCACTAATGTAAAATTTGGAAGTGTTTGCTTATCAATCACGCCAAAACGCTGATTTACAATTCTTACAAGTCGTATCGTAGTCATTAATCGTGTCTCGAAATTTTTTACGCACGTGTAAAACTCAAAATAGGTTTATTTAGAAGACTAAATTCTTACAGAAATATTAGGTTTCCTAGAGAATTATAATAAGTATTAGGAAGTAATTGGAGTATCTCTGTAGATACTTTTCCTCGTGCGTGATATTCAATATTGTTGATATGTTTAAAGCAAAATTGTTCTTGGAACTGCCATCATGTTTATTACTATTGTTATGTTACCAATTCCCATTTATATTTTCCCAGACACGGAAAGCATTTTACAGAAATAAATTGAAAATGTTTTATATAGATCATGCAATGAAAATAAAAAAGTTCAACAGCTCGGCGAGAACGATCAATCAATCATAGAGAGCTATTCATAAAATTTATCTTTTTTTAATAAAAAAAAAATAAATAAAAATACCCCTCGCCATAAATAAAACGCTCAACGTTTTATTTATGGCGAGGGGTATTTTCGGTTCCTTTAACAACCACACTCATTAGAGGACATAATAGATTAAACTATGGAAGTGCCAGTCTGCTTGTGTCTGAATGAGTTTCTAAGCTTTACTGTAGAAAATTGCAGTTAGAAATTATAGTTAGATTGGACAAAGGACTTAATAAAAACTTCGAATAGCAGGCCAGTACTAGAAATCGTAGAGACGATTGCAATAGCCCTCCCCCCCCCCCCGCGCTATGGGACGTATACATGGCTAGCGAAATGTGGTAGTATTTTTAGGTACCTACATCTCTGCTAGGTGCCAGGTGTTATGTTACGTTATGGCTGCCAAACGTTTTCTGTAATTTTTGAAAGAAGACAATTATTTTTTAGTTTTCTGAAAACTGCATGCACACAAATCAACGTATATTTACAATCAATATAAAGTCTTATGTTTCAAATTAATATTATTTCAAGTGTCAACTTTATTTTAATGGGAATTAAGTTGATTTCAGAGTGACTTGAAAAAGTTATAAAAATGTTTGAAGTTGTAACGTCAAATGAACTTTATTGTGCAGAATTTAAAGTTATTTTTCCATAAACTCATATTTGTTTACATTTTTGGCAAATAAATCGCGAATGCAGATTAGTAAGCCTAGTTTGGGTTCAAAATCGATACCTATGGCCTCAGGATGCTATCTTTTCTAAAGCATCAAGGAGATGTTGATGCAGGTTTTAATGTTTACATCCACCTCAACTTAAAGAAGGATAAACCGACGGTCAACAAACCGTTTAGACACTTTTCAATATCAAAACCCACCATCCTTTATCACCCTTTCCATATTTTCGTAAACGATACCAACAAAAGTTTCTAAAGGCAGTGAACGTTCGATCACGCCAACCGTCATCTATCTAAACGAGATGTGATGTGATTGTAGTCAAACACACGCCATCAATCGAGCTCACACTCCCGCGGCGGTTCGATGTGGCGTGTAAATCACGCAGATTACCTCGCACAATATCATGGAGGAACTGTAGAGGAAACAAGTATATTTGTTGGAAGGTGTGCTGACAACTGAATGTGACTCTGTTGATAAAATTGTGTTGTTACCGCTTGGGTTGATTTTCACTTCTTTGAGAGGTAACGTGAGTGTTATCAGTTTGAATGTCTTCCTGTAGAGGTAAGATTTCGTAATCGTATGATTAAGAACGGTGAAGGAAAACATCGTGAGGAAACCGGCATGTCCTAGAACCAAAAATTCGAAGACATGTGACATCTACCAACCCGCACTGGGCCAGCGTGGTAGATTACGGCCCGCTCCCTCTCACAGAGAGGAGGCCTGTGTCCCAGCAGTGGGAACATTATAGGCTGATTATGTATGTATGTATGTATATGATTAAGAAAGTCATGCTTGAAATTATAGACGACAGAACAATAAGGCGTTTTGTACACGCCATGGTTCCTTTACAGTGTGGCGTATAAACCGCGCCGTAGAAAAAACGTGTCCGTCAACAAGCTTCCATACCTACATCACTGACGACCATAGACTACACTATTTTAAATGCTGACGACCGTGCCTAAACACGGCGAATAAACCGTAGTTTTTCGCGGCCAGAAAAAGTGTCCAAAGGGCCTAATTGATTTTCTGAATATTTTTCTACGTACTTACTCTACTAGGTACCTAAGCTGTGTACACAATATGTGTTACTCGTTTGTGAATAGCTTATCCGTTGCTTTCAAAGTTCGTGCTGCTTGCGACGTCACTTGTACTTGCTCTAGAATACATTGAACGTTGTTGACCTTTATTTTGATCCTACTTCATTCATAACATATCAAATATCTTTGGATTGCCGTTTATGCCTTAGGGAAGCGGCCAAGGAATCGGCCAAGGAATACTAATGTCTCTTGTGTCTTGTGTATTTCCGGAGCTTGGAGTTAAATTTTTAGGGATCTAGTTACGACTTCACTTTAGGTATAAAGTGGTTGTATATGTAAAATCAGCCAATAATGTTCCCATTGCTGTGACTTTAGTAATGGGGCCCGGGCTGATGCCAGTCGGGGTGCGGCGAATGTACAAGTATCTTCCTGGCGCCGACTGATGGTCCTGGAAGGAACAGTGTGGTTTTAGTCGGTAGGAGTCTGATATAACTCTCCGTTCTTCCCAGACAGGGTATCCATAAGGAATTCTCTTCGAAAAAAAGGCCCCCATATCAAACAGAGAAGTGGTCTGTGTACCAATGGAAACATTCTAACTTGATTGCGTACATACTACAACTTCGGCAGTAATAGAACATGGGCTAGTGGACAGTAGTAGAGGTCTAGGTATTCAAGTGTTAATGTCATGGCTTACTATGTAAATACAATTGCTACAATTCGATTTACATTGAGTCACAAGCATCCACTAAGTGACCGACATACCATTATTATTTACTTTTCGAGCTACAAAACGTGTCATGATAGACGTACCTATAAGATAGCGACTCTGGAACTAAATGTGTATTATATATAAACATTCTAACATTGTTTTGGATAAATGGCTGCATGCATAATCAGCCTATAATGATCCCACTGCTGGGACACAGGCATCCTTTAGAAAGAAAGAAGAAAATACGTTTATTTGCGGTGAAAATGACGCAAAAAAGAACATAAACACAAAAAATAAAATAAAAAGGTAGGGGAAACATGCGTCACATCCACGCAAAACGGCTATCGCTCAGCATTATGCTGCGACCCTATGCAAGACAGAGCCCTAGCGCTAATTTTCAGCGATAGCCGAAACAGCGGTCTTTCTTCGAGAGGGAGTGTGCTATAATCTACCGCGTGGGCCCAGTGCGGGTTGGTAGATGTCACATGTCTTCAAAATGTTGGTTCTATAATATTCCGGTTTCCTTTTGATGTTTTCCTTCACAGTTTTGAGAGCAACGGTGATGAAATTATTTACACAAAGTACAGGTACTATTTGGAACCGAGTTGCCAACTGCAACTGCCGACAGCACGTGCAGCGGCTGGTAACCACGGCTAAGGTAACGGCTGTTAACCTTAGCCGATTGCATGCAGTCGCTGGACGTGTTGTCGGCAGTTGGAGTTGGCAGCTCGGTTCTAAATAGTACCTTTAAGCACCATCTTTTTTTTTTCGAACCCACGACCTATATCTCGTAAGTCAAGGCCGTGACCTCTTGACCACCACTGCTCCTGGCTGCGTAATAGGTAAATAATATTATTTCTATAAAAGTTTCTTGGATTTTAAGGACACAGAAGCTAGGACTAATATAGGTTTTGCTAGATTTTCTTGTTACTTAGTGCCAATTTCACCAATGAAACTGTACGCGTTTAGCACATATAAATCGCGTTCATGAGCTGTCAGTGTCATCATTGTTGTGGAATATTGACACTGACAGCTCTTGAACGCAGTTTATGTTGAAGTCCACCGTTATCTGAAATTGAAAACATGCGACAAATCGAAATGGGAGATTTTACTCATCATTATGAACAAGTTTTACTATAGGACCAAACCTGAAATCGCGAAAAAAAAATCAGCTGTTCCCTACATTTTGACGAGGTATGCGAACATAAATGTAGGAAACAGCAGTTTTTTTTTTTCGCGATTTCGGATTTGGTCCCATAGTAAAAGTTGTTCATAATGATGAGTACAATCTTCAAGTTTACAATTTCAACCTGTATAGTTGATCTCATAATTACTTTGTCACTTTCAACTACAACTCCCATTAAACTGAAACGTATCTAAGGTTGCAACTATCTAACCGCCACATAGACAAATATACCTTTTGGTTTTATGACGTATAAGTGACATTACACCTTAGGGTAACAAAGCAATAACGAGTTCGACTAGATTTTTTCAATACCCGTGTAAATGGCCTGTTTACAAACTGTATCCTAGTATTTTGAACAATGTGCTAAGGAAAAGTTATTGTTTGAGTTTTGACTGCATACGAAATGTGTGCAGTGTGGTTTTAATATATTATGACTGCCAGGTCAAATATTGTTTTAGTAGCAGCGTCAAGGCAAACCCGTGAACTGTTAGTGTAAAGGGGATGTAAAGATAATTGAAGCCACTCTTTGTATAGTATGTGTGTTAGTTTACTCATCTGCATCTGCCTAGCCTTTTCACAACTATGTTGAGTTCGGCTTCCAGTCTAACCGGATGCAGCTGAATACCAGTATTTTACATGGAGCCCAGCCTTTCTGACCTCTACAACCCAGTTACTGGGTAATACGATACCCCTTGGTAAGACTGGTTGCCAGACTTTCGGGCTTCTGACTACCCGTAACGACTGTCAAAGATCCACGAATGACAGCTGGGACCAACGACTTAACGTGCTTTCCGAGGCACGGAGGGGTCTCAGTATGTAAAGATGGTCACCCATCCACATCGACCTGGCAGCTGTTATTATTTAGCCGGTTTACTATGGTTCTTTATTCTTACCATGAAACATACATGAAAGCTGTATGAAACGTAAGACTCACTTATGTCGTACCTACTGTTGAATCAAACGTACCCATTGAATTGTAGAGAGAAAATCATTAACATATGCATTTTAATTTGTTTCTAATTGCAACACTGCCACATTTAATTTTATGCTTAGCTATGAATGCTCATATTAACCTCGTCACTTAACCTAATTTACTGCAAGCAACTGTACTAAACTAGTTTCCACTAAAATGACAACTGCAATAGCGTCACTTACTGTGTTTCCTCTGGGAATGTTACAGTGAGTCCGATTTCAGACGTCGCTAAATTAGTAGGTCCCAGTGCTGCAGCTTTATGAAACGGACAGTCGGATCCGAAACTATGTTGAATCTATCTGCATTAATGTTTGTAGTGTGTATGTGGAATGTTGACTTAGTTGAATGTTGTATTTGTCTGCATGTTAGTTACTTCATCTTCTAATTGTACGTATTATCACCTACCGTCATTCATGCCTTTATAAATAGCGTGTTAATGGCGACACTCTATAAAAAATGCTGTCTTGTCTTAACAGATTCCATGACTGAACACGGACCTCCAAAATACAGGCTATTACTAGGCCTCGTTTGGGAGTTAGGACCAATTCTTTCTAATACATTCATATTGTAAGATTGTGACTTTGAGTGTCTGTCATATTTTTATTGTATTTCTTCTAGTGACAAATAAACGTTTTCATTTTATTTATTTATTTATTACGATACTTTGGGTAGTGAGAAAGCAACACTTACCTACATACTTTTTGTGTATAAAACGACATAGCACCGGGCGTTCTGTGTGTTCTGCTTACCTCCATGAGCAAATTGGAGAATATGTGATTAGTTTATATGTAAATTAGTTTAAGAAAAGGCGATTGTGATAAAGCCACGTCAGTTTTCAGAAGTTTGGAAAAAAGCATCTTAGTCTTATCTTAATCTTAGCATTTAAACAACTGTAAATGTAATAGAAAGTATTGTAACATAATTAAAGTTAGATTTATAAAAAATAATAAAAACGTTCAAAAACCGTTCATGTCCATTAAAGAACGAAGTTTTTGTTCGGCGATTTCGCTGCTTTTTCCGTGACGTAAAACTTTTCTTCAGTTAAAGTTTTGTTCTAGTATAATTGACTTTTGAAAGCCCGTAGTGTATCCCTGCAGTAGAAAAACGACTGCACACGATGAATTTGAATACCAACAGTTATTCTTAGATCTGAAAGCAAGAAAATCACGAGGTTTCCAAAACGTTACCGACAAAAAGGATCCAATTTCTGAAGTTACCTTGAACATCCGGAAAAAGAAGCCATGTTCATGTTTTTCGCTAAATATAAAATATCTGCTCACATCAAGCCACACCGTACATTTTCCTGCTGTCACTGTCAGTTGCTATAAAGTCCATGTTGCGACGACGCCACCACAAAGAAAATGTCACTTTTTATTCATTTCACCGACGCTTTTTTTCCATTTGACGTAAATAAAAACCTATCAAAGATGTAGGTTAAATATAGGCTACGTGTAAACACACGTTCAATTAGCACTGGCCACATATTTGCGTATTGTGTGTATAAACAGAGGGTAGGCAGGCCAGTTCAGGCCATTCGGTTCCATTACCACCCATCTATGGCGCACCCACTCCCAGGGGGCTGACATCTATAAGTCACCTCATACATATTCGCTGGTTTTAATCATGTTTACGCAAACGTTTGTTCTCATTGTGCATATGGTTTCAAAAGTCCCGTTTCGGTTCATAATAAATGTTTTTATGATATAGTGCCCTTCCATATGAAGAAGAATGAGCTGTTATAAATATTGCTGAAAGTACGAGGAGCCATGATATAAATTTGTTTGGAAAAGCGACATGTTCGCATATTTTGTGAATCCTCGCGTGTGAAGTTTTCTCAGAGTTATTCATATTTATGGCCCGAATTTCGCTTCTTCGCCTTTGATCACACTTACGTTAAGAATGTCATTTTTCAAAGTTAACTCCGAACATCTGTTGATGTGTCTATTATTATTGTGTGATCTAAAAATGAATTGATCGGTGTTTATGACTTATTTTTGATCGGTATATTTATTGAATTTTCCGCGTAACTGTTGACGACGTTCATTGATTCACTTTTAGTAGATTTTAATTTGCCTTTGATGTTTGAACCTTGGGCTTTAATTATTATATTTATACCTCCTGGAAAAGTTATCTAAAACTGTTAAATTAATTTAACCAAAAATAATTTACCCACTTTTCTAAAACGCACACATCTTTTAATTAATTAACAATTTATTGTTGACGTTGATATATGGCCATATACGGCCAGACATCTAGTGCTCTGAGATAAATAGTAAAGGGTGCTCAAGGAGGTCGTTACTCGAGCTATAAAACGTTTTACTGCACGCAGGTAACGCAATAAGTTCAGTGGAATGATACGCTTACAATGATAACCCTGGGATTTAATAACGAAGACATTATGTAGTGTTATGTCGTTGTTGCACCTGGCTGTATTTTGTGATTGATTGATAACTTGATAAACATTTTACTAACTAGTCAAGAACCACGCGTATCTTATGTGTGATACGATACAATAGAAAATCAATTGTGTCTCATTAGCGGCTCTTAAGAGCAGTGGTGGCCAAGCGATAACGGCCGCGACTTACGAGTTGTAGGTCGTATGTTCGAATCCAGACAGGCGCTTTACTTTGTGTAAATTATTTCGTCACCACCGCTTCAAAACGGTGAAGGAGAACATCGTGAGGAAACCGGCATGTCCTAGAACCAAAAATTCGAAGACATGTGACATCTGCCAACCCGCACTGGGCCCGCATGGTGGATTACGACCCACTGAGAGGAGACCTGTGTCCCAGCAGTGGGAACATTATAGGCTGATTATGAGAGGATCGTAGCAGAAAGGGCGGTTCTGGACCATAACGAATGTGGGGTCGGCGCAAGACCAAAACTTTTGGTGCTGCGTCGACCCCACATAATGTGGGATCTTACCCTTGTAAGAGAATGATGAAGATGAGTAAGGGCGATTTCCGTAGTTCAAGTGTTAACCACTGACGAGTGGTTCCGGGACCGTACCCTCAGTAAGAATGTTGATTATAAAACTTCATTTAAAAAATCCACTCTCTCCTATTTACTTCTTGAAATTCAAACCAAAATCCTTATTTACTTACAACTTTAATCCAGTAATTTCTATTGCAAAATCTCCGTTCTTAAAACTAGTCTAGCAAAGAGGACATAAAATGGAAAGTGCTACTTTAAATTCAACGCAGTCAGCATTGTTATGGGCCACTAAATGTAATAACGTGTGTTAGGGAATAAAAATAAACTGAATATGGAGACTGTAACTGTCTTTTACAGTGGTCGATCTAGTGGTCGATCCTGGGTTCGATCCCTAGGTAGGGAAAAGAGAAATGGGTTTTTCCTTTGGAAAATTTTCAGTAGCAGTTCAGAGTCTTGATTAGTACCCGATTAATACCGATATGCTCATCCCCTTTTTAGGGTCTCGTACCCTAACAGTGCTAACGGAACCCTATTACTAAGCTCCCGCTATCCGTACGTCCGTCTGTCTGCCAGCGGTATGTATCTCATGAACCGTAATAGGTAAACAGTTGTATGTATTTCTGTTGCCGTTATAACAACAAATAATAAAAATATAAAGTTAATAAAAATTAAAGGGAGTCTACAGGATACAAAAAACGATATTTTTTTTTCAACACGTTCGTCTGCGTCCGACTCGCATTTGGCCGGTTTTTATAGGACTTCGGTATACATAACAAGAGAAATGCTTTTGCGCATCAATGCACCACTGGTTACCCCTTCGGAATACAAGCGTCACGTTATCTTATTGTATGTAAAAATGGGTATCAATATCAACAAATAGAAGAAAAACGAAATATGGAGAAAGTTTACAGGAAATGATAGAGGGTCCGGTTCAAAGGCTCTTTTGATAGGGAATCTCTTTGACAAGTGTTTGAACTTGCTTTTCCTATTGAATTTTTTTATAGTACTCGTATCTTGTGCTGCTAAGGAATTGTTATCTGTTTGCAATAACAAAATAGCCGTTTCTGGTGTTTTTTTTGTAACTGAAGTTGTCTTTGTATTTTTACAAATAACTGAACTCAAGCGATACTGGTATTCGATTTTGTATTTAACATATTATATTTTTTTATAACTTTCGATAGCCTCGTTTCTTTATAATTGAATAATAATTTATAGCTTTTTAAAACAGGTTGCTGAAAAATAAAGTACAAGTTTACAATTTTACAGTGTTTTCAGAACATGGCCTTCTACATAAGTTTAATCAGCCTATAATGTTACCACTGCTGGGACACAAGCCTCTTCTCGGTGAGAGGGAGTAGGCCGTAATCTACCAACAGGCCCAGTGCGGGTTGGTAGATGTCACATGTCTTCGAATTTTTGGTTCTAGGACATCCACAAGTACACAAACGATGATAGAATGCTGTTATTGAAAACGGACTCGGAGCCGAGGCCGTTGCCATGACAACCACTTCTAATGATTCTGAAGACGTCGCTCCGGAGATGAGAACAGAAGGTTTCTTCACAATTTTGAAAGTAGTGGTGATGAAATAATTTACACAAAGTAAAACGCCAGTCGCGGCCAGCACCACTGGGCCACCACTGCTCTATGGTCTTCAAAGCTAAGCTAGTTATAAAAGTATTAGATAAGTAATAAAGACTTAGCCAAGGCGATGAGGATAGTTTCTGCCCCGGGGACACACAAGCTATTACCACACCGTGCACACGATGACTAATAAATGCGCGCTTCTTAATTAACTCATAATACTTAGTTAAGGCGGATGCAGTAAGATAGCCTGCGAAATTCAAATTTTCTTAAGTTTTAGTATTATGAGCTTTATGAGTTAAGGTTTATTGATTACAGGAATTAAATTACGTCCAAAAACAAAGGTGTTTGATAGGAATATAAATACGTTCATTCACTATCTTATTCACGAAATTGCGTGATATAAATAGATTCTTTATAAATTACCGTGACAAAAATCGCAGGTCAAAGTTTTCTGTATTTTAATTTAAAAATCTTTTCAATGTTTTTTTTTAACAGCGTAGTAAGATTTTTTATTTGTCCTTATTTCTGCAAACTATTATATATTATATGTAACTAAGTATATACACTAGATACTAAAATAAATTACTAACTATACAAATAAAAAAAAAATTGTATGAAGCTTACGAGTTTACTTAACTATTTTACCGGGACCATTTCCGATCTAAAGCTTATCAACAAAAACCTATTATCAGATTCATTAGCGTACAACCAACCTGCGAATAGGCCTAACTTCACGACCCTTCCATTACACCAATGGAGCTAACTTACCCCAATTTCTATTATACTAAAAACGTACTAAAACTTTATACTGTATACCCGAAAAAAAAAAACAATAGCTGCCTTATCAACCGATGGTAAAGTCTTGTTCTCGTTTCTTTGAGAGGATTTACTTGAAGCCCTGAGCCGAGATGCGTGCGAGTTTGTTTTCCAAATAATATATCACACTTAGCTAAGATTACTTTAAGCTCCGTATAAGAAGATATATTGAAGGCTTAATACAAGAGTTCAGGGTTATTTATTCTTTATTGGAGCATGTGCAAAAAGATTACGGGGTATCAATGTTTTACTTTGGGTAATTAGGATTTTCAGGGTCGTAGCATTTTCATATACAATGTTTAGCAAGTTATACGTGTATTTTTTTTTTGTTGTTGAGGTAAATTCTCGTCTATTTTCCTGAAAACGATGAATAAATTTTTAAGAAAAAAACATTATAATCCTCGTAAAAAATGCTTAACCACTCGAAGTAACAAAAAAAGAAATATTTCATAGCCAGTAAGGCTTTTATCACACGCGAAAAAAGCGTTGACATCCGGTATACAGTATTGTATAAGCACCTAACCCTACAATGGAAATGGGACAAAATACATCGATATAGCCCCTCAGATGAGAGCTTACTCCCATCAGGAAATGGTCATGCGACATCCTTTGAGGTCGCGAGTACATTGCCTTCGTCGTATTTCGCGTAAAAGGGAGCTCGTCTGAGCCTGCCTTATTCATATATGTAAATGTAGCTTCGCCCTAATGTTGTGTCTTCGCAATCACGAATAGTGTGCTATTTTATACAGTTTCATACAAATATTTAGGGATCGGAATATTTTGAGAGCTCTGTCGGGGAAACTCGTTCAATCCATGTTGATCTGCAAATAAAAGGGTATCTGCAAAAGTTAAATTAAAAATTTAAAAAACCCCCGACTCAAACAAAAACCTCTAAAAAGTAAAATAATAATATATATTAGCCCTTTAAGTTTAATATAAGTTGCACGAAATATTTTGATCCAAGCGTCCTCATGTCGGGGGACGGCTAATGAAAATTGGAAGTTAACAGCAGTTATGTTTCTACAATAGCTACATTCATTATTGCTGGGTTTAAGCCTCATCTGTTTGGCGTTTTCATTAGCCGTCCCCCGACATGAGGACGCTTGGATCAAAATATTTCGTGCAACTTATATTAAACTTAAAGGGCTAATATATATTATTATTTTACTTTTTAGAGGTTTTTGTTTGAGTCGGGGGTTTTTTAAATTTTTAATTTAACTTTTATTTCTTGCTTTTTAAACTTTATAATATTATATTACTAGTAAACATACTATACGATCCACACGTGATTAGCCGAAATCTGCGCAGCTGTACGTATTTTTTTACCACAGTGAAGCGAAGCTAGTTAGGTACTCGTGGTCGTTGGCGTTCATTCCATACTAACGTATTCCTCTGTGAATTCGCCATTTCTGGTGGCGGCCATCTTAGATTTGAAATTTGTAATAGTGTATAGTATTCTACTAGTCAAGCCCTTTCATTTGATACCCATATTGAAGGAATTGTGAAAAAAAAAATATAATTCGCCATTTTGTGGTGGCGGCCATCTTGGTTTTGAAATGTATCATAGTGTTTGGTATTCTACTTGTCAAGCCCTTTCATTTGATACGCATATTGAGGGAGTTGTGAAAAAATATGTAATCCGCCATTTTGTGGCGGCGGCCATCTTGGACCGATTTTCTTCAAACATAGCTAAGAACACTCGCGACTAATTCACCTTTCAAACAAAAAAAACAAAATCAAAATCGGTTCATCCGTTCGAGAGCTACGATGTAACAGACAGACACACACACACACACACACACAGACACGTCAAACTTATAACACCCCGTCGTTTTTGCGTCGGGGGTTAATAAAGACGTGAACGTAAAATTTGATGTCATTTAAAGTCGTCTTGGAATCGCCGAGGAGAACATTTGTTTTTTTTTATTGAACTCGATGGCTCATGTATAAAATGAAGACAATCATTAACTTCGAATCGTTACCTTCGAACAATGATTTGAATTTGTAATCGTACAAAAAAATGGTTGCTTATATTTTATTACGCCTCTAAACCCACGTGTTTTCGTTGCCATAATCGTTCGCCCCAATGTAAATAGATATGTTCATTAGCGATTACATCGTTGAAATACGTAAACACTCATTTGATGGCGGCTCCAGTTACATACTCGTAGTACGGTAATGCTCATAGCCTTCATCACTAATTCAAACAGTTTGCTCTTAGATCGCGTTGCATCTAATCAGTATCGTGCGCACAATTACATATTTCTGTTTGCATTTCAGATCTTTCATTAGTTCCAAAACGTTATCTACTTTACTGTAATTTGGTGGATGGCTTTATAGGAAACTGAATTCAATATGTAGCTCACTATTTGATATTGCCTTGATCCTTTCTTTAATGTATATTGGCATGGCAACCCATCAACGCGTAGTAATCACCACGCTACACAACGCACACAGCCGATTTTGCCGACCGTCCTCCTGACAATGAGTAAAGATGACGCATAAAATTAAGGAAGAAGTGGTGTATTTTCTTCTCTTTAATTTAGGAAATATTCGTAGAAATGCTTAAGCATTACATTTCGTGTAAACAGTCTATAATTACTTGCATATGTGTGTATTTTAATGTGTTTCTTGTTGCCAACATGAAACACGGGAGGTGCTTCGATAACAACCAAAATGGCGTTCTAATGACATTTTAATAGTGGTTCAGGAAGCACTAATACCGTGGATAAACACCAGTTCGATACCCGTCCGGACAAACTACGGATTTATTCCATTATGTCCACAAAACCGTACATTTATGCACATTAATGATTCACTCGTTCGGAATAAACGGGCGGCCGGTTCGGACACAGCGTTTATTCCAAGGGTGAAATAAAAGAGATTTAAATGACGGACGCGTATTCATAAAAGATAGTATTAAATAAATATCTGGAACATCCGACAGGAGTTTTGTTAGGGCCGGAATGTTTTATTATCTCTCACTTTAAGCTCATAAAGCATACCGGAGTCAGAATAGCGACATTAAATTAACCGCAGCCGTCAGTTCGTGCGAACCGGACCGAGTATAATCCCACGAGACAGCACGTTTAATCTAAAATTTATTTATCAGCACCATGTTTAGACTTGCTTTGTTTTTATTCTATGTACATAGGATATTGAATCAAACATTTTTAATGAAGCTAGGGGATGAACCTACAGAAGTTGTGAGGAAACACAAAATGCGTAGGTAATTGCGTTAAAACGCTGGCAGCCGTTGTTACAGTCCTGATGTTGTATACAGTTTTGTTTCAATTGGAAAGTTCAATAAACAACTTATAGGTAAGGGATTCGATAAACAGAGACTATCAAATTCATCGCTGCTTTCGTATATATTAGGAGGAAGCAGCCCTATCGAGCACTTTCGTTTATTTTGATTGTATTACGCTGTTATTTCGGTCTATTTCCAGATTTTGCTGGCGTATTTATTTACTATTGTTGTTCCTGAAAATCTATGATTCAATTTACGTCTCTCATGTATTTATGTAGTTCTTGGAAGGCGATATCAACTGATGAACTTAATGAGACAGAAGCTTTACCTGAAAAACATTTTTACTGTACAGTTATGGTCATAATTTAAAAAAAAACCGGCCCACTGCGAGTCGGACTCGCACGCGATAGGTTCCGTACCACAAGATAAAAAACGCCGAAAAAAACACTTTTCTTGTGCGACCCCTTTAATTTTTAACGTTATTTTATTTTTATTATGAGTTGTTATAGCGGCAATAGAAATACACACCCTTGTGACTATTTTAACCGTTTGGGTACAGAACCCTAAAAATTAATTATCGTAATACAACATCTAGCTTTGTATGCTTACATATAAAAAAAACAATATATATTACATATAATTACACGTGCTTATGCCGTTTAAAGATCCTCTTTGAGCCACAAAATAAATGGTTGTATTGTATATAAACAAAACAGTCTGAACTGAATGGCCCGTCGGCTAAGCGAGCCTTTCAAAGAAGAAACGAGGAAGTATAAATTAGGAGAGGGCGTGAAATTCCCCGCTTTGCTGTCAATCCATACAAAGGCATGTATGACGGAATTAAAATTCCACACAAATGGGCATTTAAACAGGCATGGTGGTTGAGGTCGTTCTATATGTAAGTATATGTGTGTTTCGCGTGTATCTTTCGTGTTCTTTGTAAGGGGTTGTGAGTTTAGGGGTAACGATATAAATTAAAGTCTTAGGGTAGATTAGAGTTGTTTACGTGCAGGAAAGGAAGAAGTCTTTAGGTTGAAATCTAAGCAATCAATTATGATGACTCTTGTTGTTCAACTGCATCAGATGCTTGTGTAGACATATTTTAAATTAAGCTGTATGTAGCTTTGTTCATCGGGCGCATATCGTCCTCTTGCGACGACAGTGTGACATCTCAAAAACCGTAATTTTACAGAAAACGACTTTTGAACTTTAAAATGAGCATAACTCTTAAATTGTTGTCAAGGTAGCTTTATTATGTATGAGGTGATTAGAGTATAATTAATACTGAAATGAAATATACGAAGAAAAAACACAATTATCAGTAAAACAGTATAATTCGAGATGTCAGACTGTCGTCGCAAGTGGACGATATGCGACCGATGTTATCTTATAAGTGCACCTGTATAAACCTATAAAATAGGTATTCTCCCTTGAAATATTTAAGAACATCTAGAATTTCCTACAACTGTCGGCAACACTTTCGGGTAAGCGATTTACGGTCAGAATCCTTTTAAACCGGAGTGCACGTTATCGAGTCCTTTTAGTGGCTTCAAAGATGTCTGCTTGCCATAAAACGTGCTGATAAGGGATGCATGTCAAGGACCATAGCATTTCTTCACATTCCTGAGATGTTTTCGACTGAAGTACAGTTATGCATTACCTGTTCTTATCAGAAGACTTTTAAAAGAAGATTTTTTATGTGACTGTACAATCTTTTTAGAAGAGTGTGTAGGAGGAATTCTCTTTCGTAATATGTGTTACGGTAATTTGAGCTTTAAGCTTTAGAAGACAAAGTTAAATTGAACGATTTAGTTACTAAAACTTTATTACACCTTCAACCAAATTACGAAGTAATTTTACTTGACTTAATAATTTGTGAGATAAGAAGTTACCTACTATGTAATTTTACCTAATATTTAGGCACGCTTTTTGCTTCTAAGAAAATCTCATTTTAGTTATTAGCAGAGTATCAAAATAGAATAATTCCGTTTCCTACAAAAACTAGTCACGTAGTTTTCGCATAGGGATACTGCGCCATAAATTATTACAAAGCTCTATGGGGACAATCCTCTCGTGAGACTGCATCATCTGTCAAATAACTCAGTTTGATCGACGTGGATCTGATAACTTACAATCTATCCATACAGATACAGATTCCATGTTACATACATAAAATCACACCTTCTACCTATGGGGGTAGGCAAAATATAAGTAGGTGTGCGCTAAAGAGAACATTTTGTATGAAATTCTTGCATTCGGGTTTCTGAATCTGAATTCCGAATCAGGAAACCGGACGTTTGCGGCCGGCCTAAGGTCATTGATAGGAATCAGGATCAGGAGGGTTCCACAATATTTAATTAAAAAATCCACCAAGTATTATTTGTTAAAATTCGTGTCCCAAAAAACACAATTTTTGCTCTGTGCAAAAGGTAAAACAATACACAATCTGTGAATTTGTCAACTGGAGCCAAATTGACATCACAATAGAACGCTCTGGAACGCTGGGTGAATAGTTGAATACTCAAAAACATTTTTTGCACAAATCTCAGCTTATTATCTTTTTAAAGCAAAAAATGGGCAAAGGAAACACTTGTGGGTCATTGGAGGCGGGGCCAA
Organism: Amphipoea oculea; assembly: GCA_945859645.1. Taxonomy (NCBI): domain Eukaryota; kingdom Metazoa; phylum Arthropoda; class Insecta; order Lepidoptera; family Noctuidae; genus Amphipoea; species Amphipoea oculea. The sequence goes on from OX243874.1 coordinate 9,391,917, forward strand.
ACTAATGTGGGCCTGATGTGTGAGTCATTGCCACCTAAAAAAAAGTTTCTACGTGGCTGTAAACGTAATTATTAAGAAGATTGATGGTAGACGCGAAACTAATTTGTAGATCGATTTACAAACATTGGTTAGATGGAACCTACCTATTTAAAATGAATGCGAATAGTGTTATGAGTGTATCAGCGGGGTAATTGCGTAAAAATGACTTCCATATTGACAGTTCAACAACATTCATTGCGTTATTTACGTTGTTGAGCAGACAAATTTTTCGAACATATGAAGCAATGAATCCTTGAAAATGATTCAGATTGTTATTAAAAGTGTGTTATGTAAAAATTATGGTGGTGGTAATGATGGTTTTTAGAGTCAAACTTAATGAGGCATTTGCAAGTTGATCCCCGAAAAGAATACAAAAAATGCGATGCGGGAAGTCAATGCCTTCGCGCATTATCTCCTCGGGGGTCAGAATACATAACTTTTATATGATTACTATGGCATTCATGGAATTTTATTGCATCTTTCTCACTTTTTTCTTATTGTTCCCATATCACCGAATATTTCCATTTTTATTGGATTTTAAAAGGCCAATTTGTAACCAATTCCAAAGGTTCACTTCACCTTTAATTCTATTAGTATTTATTGTTATATCTAAAAAGCACTTTAAAATCTTTAAAACCGAAAATGTATGAGAAAATGTAGGAACTGCGGGTAACATTTATATTTGAATTTCATTTTATAGATAAAACTTTTTTCACTATTTCGTTTGCATAATATTGTCATAGTCTAATGTTATTATTATGGAGTTGGCCGTAATTTCATACAGAATTTGTAATGTAATACACATAAACTAGGCATTATTTTAAATGTTTTAACCTTGTGTGACTTGAATATCAGACCTGCGCGACTTTGAAACACAACCAATTTAGTACGAGTAACTTCGTTATTAATCTACTCAACAAATCATCACCATCATTTCAGATAGTCGAAAGCAATGAAAATACATTACATTAAACGTCTATTGTCCTAATAGCCTAAATCCCTAACCAAAACCTAAGCTACCTTAACTTAACCCATGTCAGCTGACCAGCATTACCCACCGGTTACTCTTATCTATACCTATCCGTTATCAATTACGGGACACAGCAGAGTAAAGGTCGCTTCGTAAAGGCTCCCGCGGACAGGCGGGATGCGACTAAGGTGGAACAGTTACCGTAAAGTTTTCGTAAAAATTATTCTTATACCAGAAAAATTGTTCAAGCCCAGTGGAAACGGCCGGACTGAGAGCAGTGGTGGCCCATTGGAAACGGTCGTGATATACGAGTTTGTAGGTCATGGAATCCAGACAGGGGCTTTACTTTGTTTAAATTATTTTATCCTCTCAAAACGGTTAAGAAAAACATCGTGAGGAAACCGGCATGTCCTAGAACCAAAAATTCGAAGACATGTGACATCTACCAACCCGCACTGGGCTCGCGTGGTATATTACGGCCTATCGCCTCTCACAGAGAGGAGGCCTGTGTCCCAGCATTGGGAACATTATAGGCTGATTATGTTCTACTAGATTCGCGTCGGCGCGCGGCGTCGCGCTGTCGAGTCGCCCCTTCTGCGGGAGCCTTAAAGGTCCGCTTCGTAAATCGTCCTACGTAAATCGCGTGTGATATCCCCATGTTTGCAGGTCATTAGAGGACAGGCTGATCTTTACATTTTCACGACGTTGCCTCCAAAGCCCCTTTTGACACCGAAGAATTATCCCTAACGTGTAAACATGTTCCGTCAACATTGCATGACATGTGTTATGTTTATGTAGATCTTGTAAGGACGTTGGATTTGAGTGTGTTTAGTGTTGATCTTATGATTTCTTTTGATGACGATGATTTTAATTTTATTGACAGTATCAGTCAAGTGTGAATTAAGTAGATTATAAATTTAGGCAGCTAGGTATACATACAGCATGTATTAAAAAGGTGTGGTTCAAACCATCAAACTGAACAATTTTCTCCATTGTAATCGCGAAAAAATAATCAGCCGTCCCTTTCATTAGGGTCGAGTAGGTATTGAAGTTTTGTATGGAACAGCTAAGACATTGATGGTCCACACCCTTTAAAATGACCACGCCTCTCTGATATATGCTGAATCCTAAGTAATATTATAAATGCGAAAGTATGTTTGGTCTTTTGTTTATTTGTTACGCTTTCACGCTAAAATGGCTGAACGGATTTGGATGAAATTCGACAGATAGATAGCCTGAAACCTGGAGAAGGACATAGGCTACTTTTCATCCTGGATCGCAGACGGAGTCACGAGTAACAGCTAGTATACTATATTTTTCCAAGTTTTGGCTAGAATGAAAGCTGCTTTGGCCCTACTATCACAAGCATAAAGTCTGAAAATAAATGATGGAGTTACTACCACTTCATTACTTGCTTTTGTATTGCCATATATTGCTTATGTAAATCAAATGGCCGGTAGTTTAGTATAACATTATGGAAGTAACTGAGTTCAATAGTAAACTATTGTCTAACATTTAACCCGTAGAGTTAAACTATTATAATATTTACAAGGTTGAAGCAGCAGTTAACAGAAGGTATAGGTTTGTATGGGGATGTCAATTAAATCCGGTTATTCAAGGACGAGAATGCTCGTCATGTTATTGGCAAATTGGAAATGACAGAGGCATTGGCAATTTGGAAATGGCATTAGCATAGTCGGTATCATGAGCGCTTAGCTTTCCGGGTTCTATCGTAAGGACTTGGAAAATGTTCATAACCTAAAGTTTGTTTTTGCACTTTTTTGCAAGTTTTAAGTATTACGTACAGTGTGATTGTCTGAAAAAGTTGTGACACCCGAAACTATATAGGTAGGTAAAGTTCATAATTATTTAATTGTTAGCAGTAATATGTTAGCCTAGAAAATCTTATTTGGAATCAAATGAAAATCCAAGAAGCACATACGTCTATGTCCGTTCGGTAGTCCGTTTCGTTAAAGCTACTTTATTTAAAAGAGTTTAATTTAGGAAGTCTTTTATTAGTAAAAAAAAGTTATTTTTATGGTCATATGGCTTTATTAATTAAATCATAATCTCCAGTTTCATTTACGTGTTTAAAGAGAAATATTGATGAGTCCTATTCATGTCCTTTTATTCACTTTTGCTATCTCACTGGAAGTTAATCAGTGCTGTATTCAGAATAAATGTAGCGGTTTCGCCTGTATTTTTTTTTCCTACGCTACTGAAAATGAGAAAATATGCAGTATGTGGAGCCCTGACAGCCAGAAGACGTCGCAGTACTCACAGTAGACCCCGTTGAACATGGCGGGATGAGCTGGAGAAAACAAACGATTAGTGGTCCACATTAGCCATGGATCGAAAAAGCCGGAAGGAGAGACCTTTCCCCAGCAGTGGGATGATGCAGGCTAACAGTAACTGAAAATGAGAACTGCTACTACTACTGCGAATTATAACAGCATTTCAACTTATTCTTAACTGAGCAGCACAAATCACAAAGCCAGAATTCACTTAAACACAAGACAGTTTCTATACATCAGCTGTCTCTGACGTCACCGCCACAAACTATCGCAGGCAATCCCAGGCTTGAATCCAGCACTAGGTATATAATATACGGCGAATTACTGCAGCCCACATTCTTGGCGACATGCCACGTGGTAGACGCTGTGACATGAATACCATACTTGTGACAAGCTTCTGAACTATGAGGCAATTATAAATTCCATTTCATAGGTAACTTTTGCCCTGTTTGATGTGCACTTGTTTGGTTTCACTTTGACTTGATTTTCAATTGAATGTTTCTCTGAATTTCAAGTCAGGCAACTGAAGGAACACAGATGGGCTTTAGTCAGTAAAAGTCTGACACGCCCTCTCGCTCCGCCCAGAGCGGGGGAAGTTATTTGATAATTTCCCACCCAAAAAAAAAGACTCATGTCAGAAAACTTATAAAAGTGCTTTCAAGTTAGTCTTAAGAAATGTTTACTTGGTCAATCCAAATCAGGAATTGGAAATCAGAATCAGAGCGATTTTTTTTTGGATTTTTGGATTGCTGGGCTGCTATGCTGCGTCCTGACTTTTAAGAAAAATATCCTAAAGAAGTTGTTTTGCTGAATATGACTTATTTGAATATAAATTATCATGCAAATCCTGATAGTCTTTTTGGTAATCCGAATAGTTTATCAGCAACACAGTCACAATATTATGTCAAAATTATTGGAAAGTTTCTAAAACATTGCCTGCTACCGCAACGTTCCCTAATTAGAAGTAAACCAGCAGAAATGTTTTAATAGCTGTCTCTGTCTCTCAAACTAATCCTATAACCTTTTAACTAACATTTTCATGCCAGACAATCGCATTCAACAGTTCCACTAAATTGGGATCCCGCTGCACCGGTTAAGTGCTTTGTTTTATCTCGAAACAAATCTCTTGTCAGAATTAATTACGTTAAATCGCTCAATCCTAAGAGAGAATTTAAAAAAATCATCTTTGAACTTAATAGAAAACACGTTTTGCGTTTTTGTTAATCCGAATAAAAAACGATTTCTGTGTTCCAAAGTTTTGGTCTAAGTTAATTCCATTTCAATATTTTTTAGGTTAACTACTTGATTTCGCTCAATTTTTATTCTGCTCTGCGGAGTTCCACCACATTGCATATTTACGAGGGCAAGCTTGACTTATTCATATGATATCAAAATAATTTAAATGATAACAGTAAAATGAATCCCGTAAGGCAGTGTTGATGTAATCCACTCACGCGATCTGTCACATAAATATGCCGCGGGAAGGTCGCAAATTTACGACAGGTGCAAATAAAGACATGCCACAAATACCTCAATGAATAAAGGCCTGCTTCTTTTTGGCCGGCGCGGGTGCGTCTTAGAAAGGCCGCCGACCAACTTCATAATAACATATTTTATACATCGATAAAGCCCTTATCTGGGAGCGCCCTTTTCTCAATAGCACATTCTCGACCGTATGAAAGATACAAAGTCTAAAGTTATTTTAGTAACTTTAGACCTTCTATTTGGGATAATACGGTTGTTATTCCGCTGTCCCTTTGTGGCCGAGGTATCTGATTTACGGCCAGGTGTGGGCTCTCGTCGCTCGCCACTCTTCCATTCAGAGCTTGCACAAAGTGGGACACCTCTAGATTGGCGGTCTCCGATGAATTCGCTCCATTTCAACGTCCACTCACAGATTCGTAATTCTTTTTGCGGACGACGGTCAGGCGTACTGACACGCTGTAATTCAATTTCAGGCTTTTATCTTCTGATTACAGTTTCAATCACTCGAGAAATTAAAAAAAACCGAGTGTGCTTATGACCACACGACTGAAGTGAAACTTCAAACGTATTTGGCTATGAGAGGAAGAGAGAAAGAAAATGTGCGCGCGCACTGCTTTCTCTTGCTTATATCCCCACTCAACTCCCGTTCGCCTCGCCCGTAGCCCTTAGACATGGGTCGTACTTGCAAAATCGAGTACCAGGGCTTCCAAGTACGTCCACCTTAAGAAACCAGGGCCTAAAACCAGGGCTCGAGATACTTTCAAGTATTTTCTATCTGCATCGAAAACTGATCCATAACTTCATACAAATAAGAAGTACAATCGCGTAATCAAACAAAAGCCCTGTTGGAAGTAAAAAGTACTTGCATAGGAAATTGATCCGTGAATTCCTATACATAAGGAGCACAATCGCGTTTACAAATAAATACTTTTACAAACCATTAAAGTAAAAATACTTGCATACGAAATTGTTCCGTAGACTCTTACCACACCTCGGATACTCCATACAACGCTCGCAAAATAATTACCTATTACTACTACATAAACAAATGACGTTTGTATACGTGCAAATGTGTGCGTGAAATCTAGTAGCGTAAAAAAAAATGGCGCGGAAAGCAATTTGTGTCGGGGAACCGAACGACGTCGGCGGCGGCGGCGCTGCCCGAACGACCAAGTAGTTCAATTGTTTATTTATATAGACGGGTTCGTAATGAAATAAAAACACTAAAATAGTTTAGTTTAAATGACTTATCTGTAAATAATGGGTTATTAAATCGCATGTTATTAAAAATGCGAAATCATACAAACAGTTATATGTAAATACGAATTCGGAAAAGCATCACAATATCCAACCATCGTGATTAAAACTCAAATAAAACTTTTAAATCGCATAATTGTGTGTCAGCAATACAGCGCTGCGGTTCGCGAGCGCCCTTGCTAAAGAGTCGGCGACGAATACCTCGAAGTGCGGGGTGAGGTGCGGTATCTGATATGAGGGCGAGGAAGGGAGTGTCCTTTCTGTACGTAGTACTATTAAGTATTCTGTGCTCTTACTGATAAGGAGTATGATCGCATTTGCGAAAACAAACGCGGTTGTTGAACTATTTGAGTACCTACGTACTCGAGCGTCGAGGCACGACGGAGCGAGATACTTTCAAGTATTTTCTATCTGCATAGAAAACTGATCCATAACTTCATACAGATAAGAAATACAATCGCGTATTCAAAAGCCCCGTTGGAAGTAAAACTACTTGCATAGGAAATTGATCAATGACTTCGAATAAATAAGGAGCAAAATCGCGTTTACAAATAAATACTTGCAAACCATTAAAGTAAAAAAAAACTTTTTAAGAAAAAAAAAATCGACTTCCAAAAAAAAACTTTACAAAGTGAAAAATAACTTTAATTTCGGAAGTCGGTGTCTTTGGATCTTTATTTTAGTTTTTTGCCACCGACTTCCGAAATTAAAGATATTTTTCACTTTGTAGTGTTTTTTTGAAAGTCGGTTTTTTTTTTTTTAAAAAAGTTTTTATTTCACGCTTTTTAGTGGGTCTGCTTATAATTTATCTAAGTTACAATAGCCTAGTGATCATCGCCTTTTACAAACAAAATATTGCTTTTCCCGATACAGGGAAGTTAATTGTTGAGGAGTTCTCCAGATCCACCATCAGCTCCGTATCACCATTCACATTGTGACGAGCATAAATTGCTTAGCAACCATATTAAAGTAATCGAATCGCAACCCGTGAAATACTTAGATATTATTGAGTAGTTCCGGTGGCCATCTGTGGTCTTCATCATCAGTTCCACATCACCAAATAGTGCTTTCCGAGAGCAAATGCACGAGTTACTATAAAAAATACCCAAATCGCTATAGGTGTGCCTATAATATTTGAAGAGTTCCTTCGATTTCTCCAGGATCCCATCATCAAATCCTGCCCTGATGTTTTTAGACTAGATGCTGATAATCCTGGCTGCAGCATCAGGCCAGACTTGTCAACATTGCATTGAACTTAAAATTTAGTCCTGTTTAAAATGAGCCCAAACACGACTACGGTGCTGTAATTTCAAGGTTGGTACTTTTTCTAATGCTCCTGGCTTCAGCATCAGGTCTTTATGTACTTCGGTGTTCCTCATTAACAGTACGTTTATCCACACATCGAGCCCTTTTCAATGAGCCTTAACACGATATATCTGCTGTTAGTTGTCGAGGAGTTAGGTACTCTGCAGACTATCCTGACTGCAGCATCAGGTCATGACTTGATGATCATGAGACCAAATGTGGCAAATGCCCTATCAAACATCAAAACAATTGACTAAAACAGTCCTTGCCTGTTCGAGTAACTTCTTACTGTTAAGGAGTTGTAACTTCCATCATCAGCCCAGCTACCTGAGATGGTGACAACCATACGCAAATACACAAGATACTTCGTAAAATATGCGAAAAACAATAAGTGAGCCTATACAATTTAAAGGTTGCCCTCGATTACTCTAAGATCCCATCATCAGATCCTAACTTGGTGAAAGTGGGACCACCTCAAAACTATCTACTTTGGAACAAAAAAAGAATTTTGAAAATCCGTCGACAATTGGCGGAGTATTCGATGAACAAACATACAAAAAAAAAAAAAAACGAGTGTGCTTATGACCACACGACTGAAGTGAAACTTCAAACGTATTTGGCTATGAGAGGAAGAGAGAAAGAAAATGTGCGCGCACTGATTTCTCTTGCTTATATCCCCCACTCAACTCCCGTTCGCCTCGCCCGTAGCCCGTAGACATGGGTCGTACTTGAAAAATCGAGTACCAGGGCTTCCAAGTACGTCCACCTTAAGAAACCAGGGCCTAAAACCAGGGCTCGAGATACTTTCAAGTATTTTCTATCTGCATCGAAAATTGATCCATAACTAAGCACTACAAACAAGTAAACATACCGTAACGCTACTAAACATACTACAAATAAGAAGTACAATCGCGTAATCAAACAAAAGCCCTGTTGGAAGTAAAAAGTACTTGCATAGGAAATTGACCCGTGAATTCCTATAAATAAGGAGCACAATCGCGTTTACAAATAAATACGTTTACAAACCATTAAAGTAAAAATACTTGCATACAAAATTGTTCCGTAGACTCTTACGGAGTAAACACGAAAATAGTTTAGTTTAAATGACTTATCTGTAAATAATCGGTTATTAAATCGCATGTTATTAAAAATGCGAAATCTTACAAACAGTTTATGTAAATAAGAATTCGGAAAAGCATCACAATATCCAACCATCGTGATTAAAACTCAAATAAAACTTTTAAATCGCATACATATTATAGTGTACTCTGTGATCGCATAATTGTGTGCGGAGCAAGATACTTTCAAGTATTTTCTATCTGCATAGAAAATTGATCCATAACTTCATACAGATAAGAAGTACAATCGCGTATTCAAAAGCCCCGTTGGAAGTAAAACTACTTGCATAGGAAATTGATCAACGACTTCCTATAAATAAGGAGCAAAATCGCGTTTACAAATAAATACTTGCAAACCATTAAAGTAAAAAATACTTGCATACGAAATTGTTCCGTAGACTCTTACTGATAAGGAGCATGATCGCATTTGCGAAAACTAACGCGGTTGAGTACCTACGTATTTGAGCGAGTAGCCGTATAAGGTACTTTATAGTCTTGCAAGTATTTTGAGTCGGTACCTGGTGTGCGTACTTGGAAGCAAAAACCTGGTCGAGTAAATACGTACCTTCCCTACTCTCCCGATCACACTTTTCGTAACGCTTACGTCACGCGTTCGCCAGCTTACTCTCCAAGTCAAGTGTGCGTAAAGAAGTTTCACGTAAATAATTTTGACACAACAAAAATCGAATTTGTCAAGGTACTTATTTGCCCTAACCCCGTGTATTGTTTTTTAGAGCCGCAGGCGCGGACGGGGCGGCCTTGGCGTGATTTTTAAGGAATTTTTCACTTCTTGTATGGAAAATATGAAAAATGATTACCTACATGTTGAGTTTTAAGAGTTAATGGGTTTTATAAAGGGGGTCGAAATTTTCATTATTTTTGCGATAGGACGCACCATTTTCGAGTTATAAGCAAAAGAAAAAAAAACTTCATACGTATTTGGCTATGAGAGGAAGAGAGAAAGAAAACGTGCGCGCGCACTGCTTTGTCTTGCTTATATCCCCCACTCAACTGCCGTTCACCTCGCCCGATCACACTTTTCGTAACGCGTTCGCCAGTTTACTCCCCAAGTCAAGCGCGCGTAAAGAAGTTTCCCTTTAAAAACACTTGCATACGAAATTGTTCCGTAGACTCTTACTGATAAGGAGCATGATCGCATTTGCTAAAACTAACGCGGTTGAGTACCTACGTATTTGAGCGAGTAGCCGTATAAGATACTTAATAGTCTTGCAAGTATTTTGAGTCGGTACCTGGTGTGCGTACTTGGAAGCAAATACCTGGTGTAAAAACCCGGTCGCATAAATATGCGACCGGGACCGGGTTTTTACACCAGGTATTTCCAGCTATTTTTTACGTACCTTCCCTACTCGCCCGATCACACGTTTTCGTAACGCATTCGCCAGTTTACTCCCCAAGTCAAGCGCGCCTAAAGAAGTTTCACTTCAAAAAAACATACAAACAGCCGAACATAGTACCTCCTCCTTTTTGTGAAGTCGGTAAAAAATACTTGCATACGAAATTGTTCCAAAAGGAGCATGATCGCATTTGCGAAAACTGACGCGGTTGAGTACCTACGTATTTGAGCGAGTAGCCGTATAAGACACTTAATAGTCTTGCAAGTATTTTGAGTCGGTACCCGGTGTGCGTACTTGGAAGCAAACACCTGGTGTAAAAACCCGGTCGCATATTTATGCGACCGGGACCGGGTTTTTACACCAGGTATTTCCAGCTATTTTTTACGTACCTTCCCTACTCGCGATCACACGTTTTCGTAACGCATTCGCCAGTTTACTCCCCAAGTCAAGCGCGCCTAAAGAAGTTTCACTTCAAAAAAAAACATACAAACAGCCGAACATAGTACCTCCTCCTTTTTGTGAAGTCGGTAAAAAATACTTGCATACGAAATTGTTCCAAAAGGAGCATGATCGCATTTGCGAAAACTGACGCGGTTGAGTACCTACGTATTTGAGCGAGTAGCCGTATAAGATACTTAATAGTCTTGCAAGTATTTTGAGTCGGTACCCGGTGTGCCGTGTGCGTACTTGGAAGCAAATACCTGGTGTAAAAACCCGGTCGCATATTTATGCGACCGGGACCGGGTTTTTACACCAGGTATTTCCAGCTATTTTTTACGTACCTTTCCTACTCGCGATCACACGTTTTCGTAACGCATTCGCCAGTTTACTCCCCAAGTCAAGCGCGCCTAAAGAAGTTTCACTTCAAAAACATACAAACAGCCGAACTTAGTACCTCCTCCTTTTTGTGAAGTCGGTAAAAAATACTTGCATACGAAATTGTTCCAAAAGGAGCATGATCGCATTTGCGAAAACTAACGCGGTTGAGTACCTACGTATTTGAGCGAGTAGCCGTATAAGATACTTAATAGTCTTGCAAGTATTTTGAGTCGGTACCCGGTGTGCGTACTTGGAAGCAAATACCTGGTGTAAAAACCCGGTCGCATATTTATTCGACCGGGACCGGGTTTTTACACCAGGTATTTCCAGCTATTTTTTACGTACCTTCCCTACTCGCGATCACACGTTTTCGTAACGCATTCGCCAGTTTACTCCCCAAGTCAAGCGCGCCTAAAGAAGTTTCACTTCAAAAAGAAATTGAATACTTTTCATTATGTACACCAAAATTATAAATCATATAATCATTTTCATTATTTTATTTATTGGTTCTTTCTGTCTGTTTTGGTTAGTCAATGGTAGCTTGGTGTCATAACACCCGATAATGCTTTGACCGAACCTGCGTTTGCGTAAAAATGACAAACAAATTCCAACAACTCCTCGACGGCCCGTATTATTCAAACAGATATCAAAAACTTCCTTTCGTTTCTCCTATCGCCGATTCAGCGTCATATGAATTCAGTATTCAGCGCGAAGTTGAGCGAACGCCTACAGCAGTCGAACGAACACCGGAGAATTTTATTGGAAATCGACGCTCATCGAAAATGCACTTTAAAAGGTAATTTAAAAAAACTTTTTTACAAAAAAAACAACCGACTTCAAAAAAAAAAAACACTACAAAGTGAAAAATAACTTTAATTTCGAAAGTCGGTGTCGTTGGTTCCGCATTTTCGTTTTTTGACACCGACTTCCGAAATTAAAGTTATTTTTCACTTTGTAGTGTTTTTTTTTTTTGAAGTCGGTTGTTTTTTTTGTAAAAAAGTTTTTATTTTTCACTTTTTAGTTGTACCTACCCCACACCAATTCAATTAACACTAGTGCATTGAAGAATTGAAGACACGACTAGAAGAATCATCAAAATTCCCATAGAAATGCCGGAGATGCAGTACATTTATGCATATAACTTCGTACATAAGAATAATTACCTAATGTATTATATACTAAAACCTTCCTGAAAGTATGTAGATCACACTAATGAAAGAATTATCAAAATCGGTTCAGGAGTTTTTGAGATAATCGCGGACATACAAACATACATACATACATACATACATACATACATACATACATACATACGGGTCGAATACAGAACCTCCTTTTTTAAAGTCGGTTAAAAATAGTTTTATTCCTTAAAAATAGTTAATGCATTCAATGAAAAAACCTTTTAGTGAAACAAATGTATGACGACTATTTTTATTTTAAACCGAAGCGATACACGGGTTCGTATACCAAAGTTCTTCACCGCTAAAGTAAATATTTGATTCGAAATATTGGACACTGGGTCTCTATTCTCGACCGAACTTTCAGCTGCAACAACCACAACTTTCAATGCATACATGAACTAAGTAACAACATGTTGTTCACAGTCCGCTCAGTTATGATGAACAACATTTAATTATCTCGGTGCTCCCACTTCGAAATGTTAAGAACACGGAAGATAATTATTACGGGGGTGGTAGATAAATGAATTCCAACAAGTGCTACAGAACAATACAGGTAGCGCATTCCGGCTCGCGGCCTCGTTTACAGCCGTACATAAACAAAGGCCCAAATCTAAGGCAAAAATAATTATGGAACGTGCAACACTTTTTACATTCTTTGCTGGGTTTTTGTTTTTTTATGTGTGCATTTTTTGGAATGAGGTGTTGGGGAAGAGGGATGGGGGGTGCACACTAGCTTTCATTCTGTCGTCGTCCTCCGGCGTCCGTCTGCGTCAGTTCAGTAGCTTCGAGCCCTTGGTAAGGGGTGGTCGTGCGCTCTCCCGCGATGCCGCAATACGGCCTCTTCCGATACACCCGTGTATTTTAGTGAAGTTTTATTTTCAAAGACATTTTATGTTATTTGGATTATGCGTGCGTTCACAATTGGCTGGAAACCTTGATGATTGTTTTCGAAGAGGCTCCTTTGACCTCGATTTCCTTATTAATTTCGCTTTGTAGAAGTTATTTATTGATAACAGATTTTTGTTTCATAAATCTTTTTAATATAATTTTGTGAGGATTTTCTGGGCGGAAAGTATTTAATTTCGTCGATGTTTACGTTGTAAATAAAATTAGTTCATAGTATAATGTAAATAGCTGAAATTTGTAAGTATACTGTGTAACTTAAGTTGTGTTTAGGTTATGTTTTGCGGGTACCTGTGTTTTTTACACAATAAGGGTCGGCTCAGTTAGAACTGTTTTTATTTCGGTTTGAACTCTTGAGTTCAAGTTTCTGTGATGTTGCGGCAGGTCAATGAGAGTATTCATCTTGTTGCCATATGTTACTACTTGAAAGCATAGATTCAAGTAGTAGAGTACAGTTTTTAAAGCAATAGACGTCAATTAAATCCAAGATCTTTGGTGACCATAAAGTATATGGACACATTATTACCTACATATCCTAATGGATCAATACACAAAATAGTATTGCTATTGTAACACGAATGCAACTTTGAACGAACTTTGTATCTTCAAAATATTACGGAAAATGTTCAATATGTTCATACCTAATATACTCGTATTATAGCTTACAAACTGACTTCCTTATTTCTTCATACTTTAAATTCAATCTTTTTCATGCGTACTTTAGACTTCCAGCTGAATGTTTACGGGTTTATTTATAGCCTACGTCATATCGTCGCTCGCATGACTAAAAGTCCTATCTCATTTTTTAGTTGATTTGAGTTAGGACAACTACATTGTTCTAATCGTGATTCTTTACATTTTCAAGCCTTTCAAAATGGTTAATTTTGAGATCCAAATAACATAGAGATACGACGGCTAGTCAAAAATGTAAAGAATCACGAAGAGAAAAATGTAGTTGTCCTAATTCAAATCCGCTAAAAAACTAGAAAAATGAGATAACATTTTTAGTGTGCTTTTAGTCATGCGAGCGACGATATTCCCACGATCTGAAACGGGTTAGGCCAACTTGAAGCAAGTAATATGTTCAGAATGTATGCTTAAGTGAGTAACTAACACATTACACTTGATATTTTTATATTGCTAACCGCAACTTAACGTTTGTGGTTAGCATGAGGATTTCAGATCACGTTCCAAAGAGGTTTCTTACTCGAGGTCAGTAGAGTAGAAACTATTGTTATATTTGCTAAGTAAATATATTTGCTAAGTAAAAATATTTGCTAAGTTTTTGAGGAGTTCTAACTTTATAGTGGAATAGTTCCACAGTTCTTTGATGAAGAGTTTTAGGGCACTTTAGGTATCATATTATAATAGTCCCTTTGAGAACCTAAACGTCACCTTACACCATTTATACTTTTGACCTGATACTCGAACTCTTGGATACAGACAGAGTGTCTTTTGGTGTCAGATCATAGACCAGAAGCAACCTTCATGACTTTTTATTATGTTCCATTAAATCATAAATGCGAAAGTGTGTCTGTCTGTTGTGTTCACGCTTAAACCGCTGAACCGATTTAGATGAAATTTGGCATAGAGATAGTTCGAGTCCCGGGAAAGGACATAAGATAGTTTTTATCCCGATATTCCCAAGGGGTCGACACTTATGCGGGGGTTAAAATGCGGAGCGCTGCTAGTGAATTATATTCCGACATCGCTACATTATAACATCACGTCGGTAATCCCCAAAGGATTAGGCAGAGTTGTACCTATAGTACACCCACATTTCGCCAGTTTTGTTTAAAACTCCCAATAGACATCAACCGGGCACAAACCCAGACTCGGAAAACTACCGAGAAATTCCTGATGTAAAAACTCAATACCTCTTTTCTCGATCTGGCAATCAATTAACTACCTATTCATAATGACTAATTACAATTGAAAGTACCTACTTGTCCAACTTTGTAACGACAAACGCGGTACGATAATTTACAGCGTGAAATGTATACTTGGACGAATTGCGTGGGAGCATAAACAGCTGGTGCCCAATCTGTCCGTCTAATTCAATTTAAGATCACCAAAAAACGTTGTCCTGTTTGGAAAAGAGAAATATTATGCCTTACTGAATAAATGTATCCTTAAATTTCTTAAGTAGGTATTTTTTTATGACGTAGACAAATACAGAAGCAGTTATTTTCATAAGGGAATATTACCAAACTATCATTTATGATACAGGAAGATTTTTTTTACCATCCAATATTTTACAGGGTGTTCTACACATGAATATGAACAACTTTCACTATGGGACCAACTCTGAAATCACGAAAAAAAAACCGACACGCACTTAACCGTTTTTTTTATAACCGGCGCGCGGCGGAACATTTCTTCTTCTAGAGTCATGTGCGAAATTCATAGTTTCAATTTGCGTGTCGGTGTCCCTGCCACCCTGTATTTGTATGAATTCACATCGCCACCATTTTGAGTCTATTCCGAATGAACACCGACCCTTTTTTATAAATAGATTTTCTATTTTTGTAACACACTTTTTCATGACCTCTCCCAAGGGCTACTGCTCAGGTTTTCCAATTATGAATTGTAAATTCGTTTAGCTAAATGCAACATATTTGGCCTGTAACTTTGTATAATATACTTATTTACATCAATCAACCCTGTCGATCTTGCAGAAAAATATTTTTTCCTTAGTAACATTGGCCCACTACGAATTTCTCATGAAAGTACCTATTGTACAAAAGCTGCGGTTGACCATCTTTAGGCGATTTTCGTTTGCATGTCCGTTCTACTGAGTGAGAAGTGATCCCGCCCTTTCTGTTAAAGTTGACCAATAACAGTTCATTGCTCAGCAGAAATGAAAAAAAGATGACCATTTGTCTACAAACAAAAAGATTTTACTACTTACACGTGTTGTAGAATAAACAGTAGGTAGTGAAAGTGACGAAATAGGCGTAAGCCTACTTAGCAGAAGCACAAATAATTCTCTTGAATTTAACAATATCTATCAATCTAAAATTAAATTTATCTTACTATAGTTTTTAGTATTAAAAAGCTATAGTAAGATAAACTTAATTTTATGATGAAAAATATTTTTTGTATTTCTATACAATACACCAATATTAGGCAAACGCGTAACATCGTAGACCTCATCGACACTTTCCATCAGGTGCGATTGTAGTCAAGCGTTAGCCGAAAAATGACATTCATCCCATTTAATTCTATCAATTTAGTTATTTAGTAAGAAAACCTAAATTAGGACAGGATAGTAATATAAAAATATCTCGTCTAACGTTCGAGTTCGAATCCCGTGAAATAATCAAGGGTTCAAAGAATGGCGGTAAGTCCCCTCTTTGAGGCGTGGCTGGAAAGACCTCACGGCGTCCTTACCTTCCGCATGACACCGGTCCTCACCGGACATGGCGCGTTCGGGAGGTTTCTGTTCCGGATTCAAGCGGAAGTAACGCCCGGGTGCCGCCACTGTGCGGAGCGCCCGGAGGACACGGAGGAGCACATGGTTGAGGTGTGCCCTGCTTGGAGGGAGCATCGCCGTGCCCTCGTGGGGGCGATCGGCGGCGAAGACCTCTCGCGGCGGGCCTTGGTTCAGGCCATGGTCCGGAGCGAGGAGGAGTGGCAGGCGGTCGCCGACTTCTGCGAGGCAGTAATGCTCGCAAAGGAGGAGGCCGACCGCATCAGGCAAAGGCGCTCTCGCCGCCGCCGCCGGGATTCCGATCCCGATTTCCGGCCACCGTAGGCGCGGGCTCGTGGACAGTGAGCAATGGGTGGCTCGCTGTCCGGTCGTCCGGTACTTTACCGGACCGAGCTCAAGTCGTCGACGGCGCGCACTGTTTCCGCGCGCCTTAAGGAGTTGTCAGCAACAGAAGCGGCCCAAACGGGTCGAAGCCTACTGGGGCCAGGGTAATCCGAAAGGGAGCTCGAGCCCCGGTATGAAGGCTAGGAGGAACGGGGTGGGTTGTTTAGTCAGTAAGAGTCTGACACTATCTCCTGCTCCGCCCAAGAGCGGGGGTTGTCATTAGATGATTTTTCCCACCATAAAAAAAGGGTTCAATGAATCTTTCTCTAAAACTAAAAAAAAACCTTGCCTAATTGAAACTAAGATAGTTAAGAGATTTTTTCTACCTATAGCTACAACATCTGGCCAATTTTGAAAGAAAACAAAGTGCGCACTTTATGAAGTTTTTATGTTTCGTTCCCAACTGACACCGTTATGATAACAAAGGTTTCAATTACAAACTACAATGTGATCCGCCTTCGACTTATTATGTTGTGTTCAGTATTTTAGCCGAGTTAGAACTGAACCCGATATAAACTAATAAATCTGTGATAATTATATACAAGTCAAACATTTTGGCGGCTTGTTCTTTTAAACTAATTATACTACTCCTACTTTTAAATTAATTATACTACTCCGTTCCACAACTGACAAATTTCTGTTTTGGCTCATACTAATGACTTACTTTCTCACTCAAAATAAAAAAAGACCTTGTTTGCGTAAGACTCACAAGTTGCAACTGAAGTAAAAAAATTATGAAAACAACTGACTTAACCTCGCAAGTCATAAAATTGGGTATACAAAAGGTGGCCACTTAGTAAAAAATGGACCTTTCTCTGTCATTGGTCAAATAGAAAAGGGGCGGATCGCCCTGTGGTCATCTCATGCAAGCAAAAATTTTTCTTAAATGGTCAACCGTAGCTTTTGCTGATAGTAAGTGCTTGTACAAACACAAAATCTCACATGCACAAACAATCAAACCAGGAACAAATGTCTGTAGGCCAGACAAACAATTACTCAGTTCGAAGTTGACCACTGTGCCAACCGTAGTGCCGTCAAACCTCTAATCCACCTTTGGATAAATAAAATGAGTCCTAGGTCATTTCGAAAATACGCTTTCGCGTCAAATATCACTGCTTTCTAAAACGGGGAAGAGATTTTGGAAGACCTTGTTCAGATAGGGGGTTTCCCGACTGATAACCTCGAGATATTTGGATCACTAAATTCCATTCGACAAATAACTAAACCAGCCACCTACGAATCAATTACTGACCATATCCGTACATGTACTTGTGTTTAGCAAATAAATGTGTTCATTCAATGTATTGTGTGCCTTTGTCTTGAATAAATTCGCGTGAGTAATAAGTTCTCGGGGCGTCTGCTGTACGTCCAGTATACCAGAAATAAAACGCCTCATCTGACGATGCATCAACCCTAAAGTGTTTACTATACATAACCTAGAAAACATAAGACGATCTATCATTGGTCCTTTACCTGTCTTCCGTGCCCCTATTGGCTAAGAAACAGTTCCGAAAACTCTTCAAAACAGAACTGAAACTTTTATACTAGGGTTGTCGACTTTGGTGGAGCTGTCGCGAGTTTTGTAAGGGGTGTTCACGGGTTATTGGGGTGACGACACCTTACCCATGGGAGTCGGGTCAAGGCACCTGTTACGACCACTGCGTTTCTATTCAATATTTATGACGCGGTTTGTGGGTATTTATTTGAGGGGTCAGTTTTCTTTGTGTGTATTTCTTTTCAAGTAAATGTAGCAGTGATTTCTATGGGAAACACCGAAAGTGATGTTAAGTAAATTAATATGCTATAACCTATGGTAATAGCAAAAACTTTTGTCAACTTCCTTTACATCATTCTGAACTGCTTTATACATAAATTCAAAACGACTCAAGCTCACTTTACAGAGGAAAACGTCTATAAAACTCATTAAACTCAGTAGCCTTAATAACAACACATAAACTATTAAATTTATATAACTTAATACGTCTAAACCGCCCGAAACCATAACTGGAACTACTATAATCCCTTAATATTCCATCTGATAAATATTCCATGTTAAACTTAATTAGCAAACACAGTTTATTAATGTCCCACCGTATCTAAGGCCTTGTGATTGCAATTTATTACTTCTATCATACCTCGACTAGTTTCTAGTTACTAGTTCAAGTTAACTGTACCTAAGTCCTAAGCTATGGATTACTTGTTTACAAGCAACTTGTGATCAGCATTGATTGCATAACTGTGTTGTATGAGATTCAGAATTAATTACTTGTAGCAATTAGGGACAGTCAACCTGTGTTTAATTGCTTAGTGTTCTTGTTAGGTTAGTGTGAGGACAATTGGTGTGTTGTGTCAGCAATGGTATGGGACAGTCATGGAGTGTCTACACTGCATGTGTCTATTTCGTATTCCCCCAAGTCTACAATTAGAGCCACAGTACTACGTCATCATTTATTGGTCCACATTCAAGCTTAAGGAAGTCTAGCTTAGTTACTTGAAGTAGAACTATGTAGAATATTATCGGGACAAAGGAAAGAAAATTCCATGCAGTTTGTCACACGAACATCATCGCTACGAATCTCGTAGCACGCGAATATTCATAACCAATTTTGTGTTCTTTTTTTATTTTATAATAGCTCTCATATTTGCCTTGTAAATAACTTTTGTTAGTCGCCTTTCGTTCATCCTCTCAGCATGATAAAACTATCGGAACATACTCTTTAGAGTTTTTGTCAGTAGTGACAAAAATTCTAAAAAAAAAAACAAAAGATGTAGATCTTCTTTTAAACCGCAACGTTGCCTTATCATTATAACATCATTCCTCGATGTTAAGTCTTTTGACCAGTCCTTTTGAGGACTTACTGTTAAAAAATGTAAGTGCCTCGTATCTTAAAGTAATTAGATATGCTTTACTGAAGCTACCGTGGTACAAAACGCCACCTTTTGAGCACAGGGAAGTTTACATTATTATTGGGATCTTCCTTAAGAGGACTTATTGTCAAAAAATTAGAGTGCCTTAAAAGTATCATAAAGTGATTAGTTCGGCTTTGCTGAAATCTATGGTTGTTAATAAAAAGTCCCGTTTTGAGCACAGGATTCAGTCAAACGTTTACATTATTATTGGAATTAACGTACGAGTTTTAACATTTCACCTCACAGTTCTTCCACAATCAACACCGTTAGCGTTAGAACAAATAAACGAGTAGGTTGTTTTCATAAAGGATTTGTGTGTACATCTACAAACATCATTCCTAGATTTAACGTGCGTACTTATTTATTTAGGGTACTGTTTGTTGGATGAAATGTGTCGCCCTTGACCTGGCTTTCAATGCTAGGAAAATTTCGATTGATTTGTCAGTTTATTGAATTGATATAAGTCAATAAAGAAGTGTTTTTAGACATAGTTATTGGAGGCTTGAGTTTTAATTTATGTTTTGATAGTTACTTCGCGTAATGAACTCAATATTGCGAAGATTTTTTTAGGCTCGCCCCCTATTATATGGGACTTAAACATAACTGGCGAAATGTGGGTGTAGGTACTGTAGTGGGGGTCGTAGCAATGGATGTGCTGACGACATATAACTAAAAGGCGTTAAGCTTTGTAAAGCATTTATTGTTAAAGAGAAGCTTATCGTACAGTCAGCATCAAAAGTCGATTAACACTATCATTTTTACATGTTATTAAATTGACAACAACTTTTTTCAATAAACTGATTTTTAGCTTTTCACATAATAGACAAGAGTATATACTCTAACAAAATTTCTTCTGCTGCAATTTTGAACAAATATTTTGCTCAATAACTAAGATTCAAAAAACTGAAGTGTTCATCAACTTTTGATGCTGACCGTACAACACTGCTTCTAAAATAAGAAAAAACACTAACAGAATATTTGACACACGCTTGAACGTTCGAATGGAACATGCCTTCACATATAACCAGCCTGTCCTGCAAAGAGGTGTGGCTTTACAGCCAGGCTCGCCTTACAGCCAGTCTCCACCGTACACCTCTGCTTAATCCTTCGGGATTATATGCGTGATGGTATGTTACGTTATTTTTTTACGTAATTATACTATTTTGTGGTTGATTACACATTTATTTACCAAAGCTTGCATTCATTTACCAAGTAACAGATTACCAATACAGTTTTTCAAGATACATCCTTTCTGGATACTTGTTATGGAAGGTAAAATAAATAAAGAGACTTAAAAACACGAGCTACCTTTCATAAAAAGTGACCAATAAAAATCTTTTATAACAATATGAAAGCGTTTCATAAGAGGGAATAATATTCAAATTAACTATTTGCATCGGGACAGCTCTATATTTCAATGAAAACGGTATAAAATAAAACGGTCGAGTTGATTTTATGCGCTATATTGAATCGGTGGAACATTTCAGTGTTGAACATTCATATGGCAAATAGGTTTGCAATGCTAGTAATATGGCCCAAACAAAGTTTATATGCGTTTGCTGACTTTGCAAAGGCTTTTCCACAGAGGACAGCGCTTGCATTTGAAAACGATTTTACATTGTGAACTCTATTCTTTTTTGTTTGGCAAAAATATTGTAGAGGTAGCCCGGTTATTTAGTTTTTTTAATAAATACGAAATCATATTCCGCTATTGCTTATTATTTTTTCATTGAAATTGCTAACACATTTTCAACTAACATATTTTCGTAGACTTCTTTGAATTCGACTCACGTGTAGCCTAGAAGCCTAGTGTATATAACAATAAGTTACGTAAAAGTAGCTATGTATACAATACACGTACCTATTTATATGTAACACAACAAAACCTACACAAGTTCGATCGACTATAAACGTGTTACCGTATATACACGTATGTACATTGTGAAGACTATTGTATGCGTTCTCCTCTGTGTCACCTTCATGTTCATATGGCTTGCTTATCAAAATATTGAAAATCGATACCTACCTACCTTGGAGGCTTCAATAACCTGAAGTGTAACATAAAAATACGCGACACGGAGATTCTTACGCGTTTCCTAGCGTAGCTTTAAACAGGACTGGGTAGGTACAGTCAGCATCAAAAGTCGATTAACACTATCATTTTTACATGTTATTAAATTGACAACAACTTTTTTCAATAAACTGATTTTTAGCTTTTCACATAATAGACAAGAGTATATATTCTAAAAAAAAATCTTCTGTTGCAATTTTGAACAAATATTTTGCTCAATAACTAAGATATAAAAAACTGAAGTGTTAGTCATCTTTTGATGCTGACCGTACTAGGATACTATCATTTTGAAGAGATGGTTTAAACTCGCACGTTTTCAAAATAGGAGCAGTGATGGCCCAGTGGTAACGGCTGCGACTTATGGTTGTAGGTTCGAAGCCAGACAGGCGCTTTACTTTGTGTAAACTACTTAATCACCACTGCTCTAAAAATGGTAAAGAAAACATCGTTACTTCCACTCACAGAGTAGAGGCCCGTATCCCAGCAGTGGGGACATTATAGTCTGATTATGCTTATGCTTTTCAAAATAGTCGTTATATCAAAATGACATAGATATAGTTTCTATTTCACCTAAACATAATGTTCCATACTTACATTTCAAATACCTACACGCGGCATAAAGTAATTAATACTTGAGTGCGAACTAAGTAGGTACATAGAACGTGTCTGTACTATTCAAACTTAGCTTTCAAAGCCTTAATTTTGACACAGACAATAAAATTTATAAAGCTACCGTCAAAATAATTTCCTTCAGTGAATAATTACTACTTAATGACCTATTATTGTAATTTAATTAAGTAAAATAATTATAATTTCTCTAATTTTGACGGCTGAATAGAGTCCAATGTTACTTAAATGGTGTTTCTGGGCAACTAACAAAGCTATAATACCGTTCAAGTATTTATTAAAAGCAAAACGAGCGTGAAGGTCTTAACGTTTTAATTACAGGACATAAAAGTTAATGTCCACTATTGAAGATGGGCCCTCTCGACTTAACGAACGGTTGTTGGAGGGTATTTCTATACTACTGCCTTTCATTTTAATGTTAATTATTTTATTTATTATTGAATAGACTAATGTTTGATCACTGTCTCACAATGGCACACACGTGACTAGAAATTAAATTTTCATTAATTTCTCGAAGTCTCCCAGATTATGGGTAAATATTATCACGATTCTAGAAATTTACAACAAAATTCAATATTTTTATGGGCTGCAAGAAACAAGAAAATTTTGAATTATTACGCAATACTTCTTTATATACTTTACTTTGATATCTCCAAGTTCATTGTCAGTTCAAGAACGAAGATATTATTATACAAAATAATGGTCGAAGGCATCCCGTTGCCCGCAGGCTACAATAACTTATTTTACATCAGTTAAATACTCGGCTTTGATAAGGACCTATACAAATAATGTTATTCTGTCGTCCAGGATTCAATTATTAATTTGCTTTTCAAGTTTTCAACTCATTACAAGGCTGTACAGGTTTATCTGGGCCGTATTGACTTCCATTTAAAAATAGACGTAGTCATTTTTGAACAAAAGTTGGCTTCTAAAATAGAGTGGGTCGTTTTACTCGGTAAACTGATAGTTTCAATCGGTATAAATTCATTTTTATTTTTGTTGTCTGTTCATTGTTTAGATAGGTTTATAAAGCTAATGGAAAATGAAATACAATACCAAAAAATTATATATATAAAATTGAACAACTTTCAAGGAAACTGATGGACGTAATGAAAAGGTTTGATTTTTTTGTTATAAGTACCGTATATACTTTCATATGCATTTAGTAAAAAGCTGTTACTTTTGCATTACAAACAGACACTTTAAATTTTATTTATTTGTGTACATGTTCCTAAGTAAACAGAAAAGAAGAAAACAGGACAATACATTTCCTCGGTTACAATCTTTCATAAAAGTTTCTCAATAGAATTAACCACAACGTAGGCTTAATGACTTTAGTTTTAGTTTGTTGAGACCTAAGATCAATAAAATTTTATTGGGTCGCATAAGGTTCGCGTGACAGTCCTAAGCGTACCACAGGGGAGAAAGGACTTATATGTTTGAGTAGTTTAGGGGTATGTAATAAATGTTGTCTGTGGAGCCCTCCGGTCGGCACTATTTCGACGAATAATTGACGTATAGAGAATAAATGGAAGAAAAACAAACATTGGTTTCCATTTTGTTTGCTTAGCTACGAGCAAAGTTAAAGTAATAATAACAGATGAACCTATTTGTTTTCGCAATAAATTTTATCGGCTTGATACCTATTCTAATTTATACTGGACTCTAGTCCAGTATCAAAATATACAGCAAAAAAAAATGTATTTTACGTCATTTCCAACAAATTTGCGTTACCGCAAAAACTAATATTGTCTTTGTGATTTATAGGGACCCACATAATGTGTCATCCCTTTTTTCTGAAACCACTTTGTAATACCGACAAACTGTATCCTACTAAGAATTATATTTTGTGCGAAATAGCCAGTTAATTGTGACATAAACTCGTCATTACCTATAGATTATAGTATAAGAGCTTTTACTCAGTTTAATATGTCAAGCTCCCCTAATGAGATACAATTGTTTTTCTATTGTTCCGTCGCCAATGGGCGACGCGCGCCGCTTGACCGGTTAAAACGACGATCTTATTTTGACGATGCGCGACGTCTAGGCTGAAATATGTTTAAAAGAGTAATCTTTACTCAAAGTTTATACTCGTTTATATTTCAGCGTAAATGTTGAGAGTGGCTTGAAGTTAGAATATTAAATAAGAAATTTTCTCATCCTATTTTCAGGCTGGTTTCGTACAGGATAGGTAAAGCATTTTAAGCTTGAGCTTGCTTAATTTTCCTCCCAACAATTGTTAAAACAAACCATTTATCAAAGTTAAATATTATATAAATGCTAATGAAAGATTGCATTCAAATCTAAAATTATTTTATAATTTGAATTTGAATGAAATGTTTGTTGAATGAAAATACTGATTATTAAAAAAAAAACTGAATTTCAATGTCGAATGAACACCACAACAATGTCACCTGCAGTGTCGATATTATTTCAACGTGTAAAAATCAACTTGGTAATATCACGTGTTTATTTTAAACACGATGAAATAATATTTAAAACTCCATCATTATTTACGGTAGAGGCTAAAATTGGTTAATTAATTAACGTGATAACTGGACAGTTTATGGACGTACGCTCGATATTAACGCGTCGTCCGATAGTGATTGCGAGATTTGGTCAGCCTGGGACGGATATACGGTGCTGCCACCACAGAGTAACTACATAGCTATGTAAAATGTTTACCTACTGCAATGTTATCATGTTACCGACTGATTTCGTGGGGATTTCTGATATTGTAGCAAGCATTACATAATTACATTTAAGTGCGTTTGTTTTATTAATTTCTGCTACATGCCAGTACATGCATAAATCAAACTGAAGTGGATCTTTCTATAAGAGTAACTAAAATAAGATTTGCTTGTAGGCTACGTCCTGTCTCATTCGATTTCTCAGTGCGAATGATTGTAAACAAACATGCTGAATATGTGTTTGTTCTTGCCACGTCTTTTTCCTGTTTTATGCAACCTCATCCCTACAAATTCTAATCCACAAAATAAACTCCACGATATTGTCCAAAAGGAAATTGATAGAGATGGATCTTTATCCAATATTTCAGTAAACATCTCCAGTATGGTTACCACAATTGATTTACCCTGGAAAGTATCCGTCAGTTTACTAAACATCAAGTTAGCATTATTCCTTCCTGCTGACATTTGCGATGTTTTCCGTATAGATGACATCGTAGATGGGGACTGCCTCCTTTTACGTCCTATATGTGACGTGGCCCCGTAGGGAAACATAAAACCCATCCATTGGATTTACATAAAAGGTTTAATGAATTTGCTACAAGCTCATATTTGCGGTGACATGTAGGTGCATTTTGATTAATTTCTTTCGAAAGGTTGTTTACAGACAAGATAATCAATACCAAGTTTCGTAACACTGCTTTTTTATCTAATTTGCATAGCGATGCAGTAACTACCTTATGTAAGTCGTTCTTCATAATGAAGCATAGAAATGCTCTCGCCTGTTTTCTTTCTGGTTGATGACCATAAGGCAATGATTTATTTACAGAATAATAAATATTAACTACTTGTATGTCCCTATGTTTTCCTTTTTGATGATACATTATTTTTATAAGCACTAGAATCCTCAAAAAATGCCGATTTAAACCACTGTCAACAGTGGCCTAGTGTACTGAAAAAAGAAAAAAAAGACGGGTTGCACTCCGGGAGTGCTGGCAGAAGTGAAAACTTGAATATTAACGTTGAAATAAATCAATTATTAATTTAAAAAGCTAACAATCTTAAAATAATAATATGTACAAGTATATAAAAAGGGAAAACCACCACCAACACCACCACCAGCACCACCACCACCACCACCACCATCACCACCACCACCACCATCACCACCTACACCACCACCACCACCACCAGCACCACCACCACCACCACCACCACCAGCAGCAGCAGCACCACCACCACAACCACCACCATCACCATCACCACCACCACCAGCACCACCACCACCACCATCACCATCACCATCCCCATCCCCATACCCATCACCATCCCCATCCACATCACCATCACCATCCATCCATTATCGTGTCTCACTTGGTTCACTTCGGTTGGCGCCGCCGTAGAAAGCGAGGGGGGGGGGGGGGGAAATCTCTCCTGACGGTCACGTGTCCTGACGCGATGCCCTGACGCGAGTTTCACATTTTTTACCCATTACAAAAAGTGTGCAACGCCGCTAAAGAAGTTTTCACTTCAAAAAAACATAAGGACACAGTATATATCCTTCTTATTCAGTTTATGAAATATATTTTAAATTGGTCCAATATTGGAGGAGGAAATAGGCGAGAGCCAAACCTCGAATTATGACTTTTTACTTAGGCTTTTTCAAGTCTCTCCGACCGCATTTCCTCTTAATTTGCTAACAAGTTGAACGTATGGAAACAAAGCAAATTGAGTAGGTATGTAAGCACGTGACTTTCTGTAGTTTTTGCCTACCTCTAAGGAAAGAAGGCGTGATTTTATATATGTGTAAGTACCTTTTTCGGGACATAGCTTTCCATATCTACCTCATCTCTACAAAAAATCACCATAGATGATAGGAAGAGAAAATTCAAATCTTTAAGGTCAATAAAGGTCATTTTCATCACAATAAAATTAACGCTGCATAGTTAACCGATAATCAAGAAACTCGTTTCTTTTTTAATAGGTACTTCTCTGCTAACTGTTTGGAGGCTTATAAGCCCGATATAATTAGCAATAAATGTGTTAACAAAATCGATTGTATTTAATGTTCTAATGTAGTTCTCTTGATGGATCATTACGCGTAAGACCCATAAACTTGGATTAATTGCGCCTTTTGATGACCCATAGTAGTTTCCGTGTGGTCGTAGAAAATCGTCGATTACAGTTAGGTTTGTCCTAAATTCTATGTTTCTCACATTCTGTGAAAATACAGTTTATTTAGCTATGTACCTGTACAAGTTTAAATCGAACACAAAAGGTGTTTCAATTAAAAATGTATTACCTTGAATGCTGCGAACTACTTCTACCTAAATATGATTTCCAAGGTTAGGTTAGGTCATTTAACTTTTCTCATTAGTGTAAATTTTTAATAGTTTTATAATTGACTTATTAATTTTCGTACTTGTGGGAAATGTCCCTGGATATACAAGTGGCAAAGACATCTACGCGCAAACTGTAAACATGGAGCCAGCATATAAAATATGATTGACGTGTAAAAGTGTTTGTACAAACCTACTTACAGAAAATAAATCATTTATAGCACATGATTCTAGACCTATAGCGTGAAAATTTTTCGTCGCTTATCTAAAAAACAGCTGCTTAAAAGAAAAGTGCGATACTTTCGCGGTCAAAATATATGGAAAAGCTTTTTTTTTTTAAATAACCGCAGACGACTTTCAACTCAGGGGAATTCAGAATCATGTACTGAATCCATTGTAACAGCGGGGCAATTGCGTAACACAACAATCGGAATTGGTTTCATTTTGACAGTTCAACAACATTCATTGCAATATTTACGTGTTGAGCAAACAAATTTTTCAAACTTATGAAGCAATGGATTAGCAATTGGCTTCAAAATGATTTAGATTCCGATAGATACTGTGTTACGCAATTAGGGTGCATGTTGCGAGTTGATGTCCCTGTATTATGATTTAGGTAGTTTAGTGTATGTCATGACAAACGTGAAGTGAATGTAATTACCTGACCCTTATGGGATAAGTCTGGCCTTGCGAGCTAAATCATTGATAACATAGATCTACTTATGCAATAACACATTCCTCTATTCATGTTCGATTTCAAGTAGGTACCTATCATAAGATGAAACGTCTTATACCACTTCTCAAAGCCTCCTATACAGATCCTTCTCCTTCTAATAGCCCTTCAACTCCTTTTCACCCGTCTTTGAGGCAAGATAATAAATCTTCGGAATAAAGGAAGGCACGGAACAAAAATGCGTCATGTAAACACCCAAACACTTCGGGGGTCCCGTAAGCCAAGTAAAAGGGGGTATTAACTTAATGATCCAGCTACATCCAACAGGTAGAGTGATCTCCGCAAGCCACAGGCCAAATGTTTGGGGACGTTCTTTTACAATGTCCTAGAATCAGTATTATATGTTTAGAATGTGTGGAAGTAGCTTCAACATATTACATCCTACGTTGAAACACCGACGGACAACAGACAAATGTGTTGTGGGATGGAACAGTATTTTCAGTTGGATTGGATTGCGTCTTCCGTGGATTTGTTTTGACGAAATAAAACTATTACAATTATTGTATGTGCGTGGCTTTATCATGCATCAAAAATGTAAATCTAAATAGAAAATATCACTAAAACCTGCAAATTAAGCACGCGAATAACGTAAGCCGCTATAAGCACTCCCAAAAGTAGCAGATGTCGCGTAAACTTACTATATCCACATTAAAACTTCGCTACAACGATTTTGCGATCGCATTTCGATTACGTCTTGCGACTTTAAAGTTGCAAATATGCGGGGTGCCTGTTTTTTAGGTCAGGATCAGAGCATGCCATTGTCATCCGTTGATCGCGCCAGTGGATAAAAGTCGTATGTTATAGAGCTATATCTACGTACATTTGTACGATCGCTCAGATGAATGAATGCCCTTAGTCTCTTAGAAGTCGTAAACGGAGGGTGGAGTACAAACATTTGCTCTCCTTTGGTAAAGTGATTTATTCTGAATGGCAAAAAGCGTATTGTTAAGCTTCGTGTTTCATTCATGCATTGCAGATTTACATTTTGGAGTCTGTTTGCGTATGAGCATCATGTCGTAAAGTCGTAACTTTGTAAGAAAATGTACACATTTTCATAAAGTTCTGTGACGCTTGGCTTAACGCCTTCAAGTCTAGCTAGAAAGTTACTTTGTAAAGCTAAAAGAAAGTTGAAAAGGCTTTATAAATTACATATCAAATTAGTCTTCACTCTGGTGAAAGGTTCTTAGTTTAACATCAAAGCTTATTCGGTCGGTTGTAACTATCTGGCTTAGTTTATTAAATATTCCATATAAATTGTACTAGGATTACGTATAAGTTTCGAGAAAAAAAAATGTAGCCTAAATTGTTGTGTAAACGAACTTGACAAGTAGATAATTTGAGGGAATCGATGAGTAATGGCCGTTCTTCCTCGAAGGTGACAAATGAAAGATACTGACAGCGCCATTTTATCAGTAGGTATCGATGTCTCATCAGCGGCAGAAAGAGACGTGCCCGTGAGAGCCACGGGAGGCTCTATAAAAGTTAGCATCATCGGCAAAGGTCAGGGTTGAACGTATTTCTTACAATTTCTTGTTTTGAAATTAATGCTGGCTTCTGCAGTTCATTCTTGTTTTTGGGGCTTCCTAGCCTTCGCTGTGAAGTTTTATTCTTGGGTGCGCACAATTTTACGACAAGATTAAATTCACAAGAGATAATGTGAAGAATTTTTGTTCGATAATTTTTGATCCGTTCTGAAGCTCTGTAAACCAAGCTTTAATCTGTGTTTTCCGGATAAAATCAACACCCATCATCCCGTCTTTATAAACGCACTATACAATTCGTATCATATCTTTGAAACTTCAATTGGGAAACTGTTTCAACTAATTTTAGAATTTTGCAAAGTTAAATACTGGCATGATATAATTTCGCTGCAACCTTTAAGTCTTCATGAGCGCCAATGGAGCGGAACATTGAAGTAAAGCTCGCTGAGCTAATTCCTTCTAAAGATGATATGAGTTGAAACTTCCACTAAGAAATACATTACATTGTTGCCTTACTGCGAGTTTATGTTGTCTTAGTAATTTGGTTTTAATATGGACTTGCTTAAGACTCAATTGTTAAACCAGTATTTGTATAGCACTAAATTTTGGTGTATTTACCTATGAGAAACAACCACTTTTTACATAAGGAAGACTTCGTAAAACAAAAATTCAGTGCAAAGATTTATGTTGAATGGCTTAATTGGAAACAAAAGAAAAACAAAAAGTCGTAAATCTAAGTATCCCGGATGTCAGAACAAACAATGGATACCCTAAGTTCCGCATTTTCAGCTGGGCAATCTCCTGTAGATAATCTTTATAAAATAAATCACGCTCCTTTGGACAATTTAGATTCAGGGTAATTAATATTCCATAATGAATCAAAGGAGCCTTCGTAGGCTTCTGTTTTGTGCATTATATAATAGCTAATGTTTCGGCACGAGTAAATCCTGTATGTAGCAAAAATTCAATTTAGAATTAAGGGAAATTACCTTTAACGGATATCTTCCATCTGAATTGTTCTCTCAACTCAATTAGAGGTTTGAGCCGAAATTGATTTACGGCTGTTTAAAACTAAGCTCGTTTTCTATTAGATTATTTGGGTTTAATAGTCGTTAGATTATCCATTGCCCCGCCCGCACACTATGCAAAGCGAATTATTTATTGAGCCTATTAGAGAGACGTGGAGTTATCAATAGGTGTGTGTGCCATGGAATTGTTTAACGACTGTAAAGGATACGTAATTTATTATGTCTGAGAATTATTGGCAATTGAAGGGAGTGGTTTCATACCACACAATTGTTCAGAATTGAGAATTATTTTATTTCTCTTCATCTCGTATTTGATATCAACCGATCTGGAATTGGAACGTGGTCGCTCACAATGGGCCTTATTAGAAGGCTGAAAGTCACTCAAAGGGCAATGGAGTGGGCTATGCTTGGAGTTTCCCTGCGGGATCGAATCAGAAATGATGAGATCCGCAGGAGAACCAAGGTAACCGACATAGCCCGAAGAATTGCCACACTTAAGTGGCAGTGGGCAGGGCACATTGCTCGCAGAACAGATGGCCGATGGGGCCGAAAGGTTCTGGAGTGGCGACCGCGTACCGGAAGGCATAGCGTTGGAAGGCCTCCCACAGGGTGGACCGACGACCTTGTGAAGGCCGCAGGAACTCGTTGGATGCGAGAAGCACAAAACCGGTCGAAGTGGAGGTGCTTGGGGGTGGCCTATGTCCAGCAGTGGACGTCTTTCGGCTAAAATGATGATGATGATGATGATCTGGAATTTAATCTAACCTCGCAATGTGCCACCACTGAGCAGTAGGTCCCTATAGACTCTCTCTACCATTCTTTAGAGGTTTTTGTGCACGCTTTTACAACACAAGTTTTATTTACATACTTCTTGGGGGGTAATTGCGTAATACACTATCAGTAATGGGTGTCATTTTGACAGTTCAACAACATTCATTGCGTCACTTAAGTTGTTGAGCAGACACTTTTCTGGAACATATGAAGCAATGGATTAGCAATATCCTTCAAAATTATTCATGTTGACATTGATAGTGTGTTACGCAATAAAGGTGCTGAAAAAAAAACTTAATGTCACATTGCCTTTAGAACTTTGAAAGATAAAGTTACTTAAAGTTTTTTAACGCAGTACAAGTTTATTTTTTTATGAAGACGACAGTTTATATGTTACTTTAAGGATTCAGATTAAATAGTGTTTTTATAAAAAATGCTAATGTACAATATAATTGTATACTTAATACATTTTTGTTCTGTTTTGTTTCGAAAGTATATTACTGCTTCGAAAGTAATATATACCCGATTACGTAACCTAATTTCAATCACAATCTAAATCATTTTGAAGGATACTGTGCGAATCCATTGCTTCATATATGTCCGAAAAAATAATCTGTTCGACAATGTAAATGACGCAATGAATGTTGTTGAACTGTCAAAATGAAAGCCATTGGTACTGATAGTGTTTTACGCAATTACCCCGCTCTGGTTGTATTATGAAAACAGCCTTGGCCACTGCTAGGCACTCTTCAATCTAGAAAAATATTAGCAGTATTTATCTGGCATAGAACACGGAAAATAAAACTATCATAACAATGAATAAAATACAGTTTGGTTTATCACATATAACTCAGTTAACAGATTGCCATAAGTAGGTAATAAACCAATTACTAAGATGAGTGGGAACCTTGAAGAAGATTCATCTCATTACCGTGGAAGTGGCTGGTGGGATTAGAGTTTAATAATAAATTGCTATTGTTTCATATGAGGAGGGCACAATGAGGTTTCATTACGTGGTTATATTAATATGGGGTGGCTGAGATGACTATGTAAACTTGCCTTGAAGGGTTGTTAGTGCAGTGTGGAAGCGGGGTTCCTAAGAAAATAAGTGGATTAAAAAGCTATTAGTTTTTACTTACTGTGGCTTTTGTAAAAAAAGCCGGCTAAGTCCGAGTCGGACTCAAACACGAAGGGTTCCGTACCATAAGGCAAAAAATGCCGAAAAAAAAACATGTTCTTTATATGGAGACTCCGTTTCATTTTTAACATTTTTTTATAGCTGAAATAGAAATACACTCTCAGTAAAAAATCCAACTGTCTACCTATTATGGTTCATGAGACACAGCCCGCTGACAGGTGGACGGACGGACGGATAGCGGAGGCTTAGTAATAGGGTTCCGTTGGCACCCTTTGGCTACGGAACCCTAACTCGTAGGTATTTTAAATTAGTTTAAATTGATATACACACAACACCCGTCTGGTCGGAGGATCCTCCCTTTTCTATAGAGTATGAGTGAACTTTACACCCTGTTTCTCATACCTCTATACCGGTGTAGCTGGTTGTGGTTGCGTTCAAGTTTAATTATTACATAACAACAACAACCGAAAGCTATTACGGAAGTTACTTACTGATGTCGAGTGTAATTTGTAAGTGCTACATAATAATTTTAATTAGTAACAGTGTCATCAAAACATGGCCAAGGTCCTCTGTTATTAATTCACGGAACCCACAGAATGGCATCCTGACAGGAACTCAATGAAAATTCAACCCCGTAGGAAACCAAACTTGTCGAAATGCTCTGGTGGCGCCAACTAAACTTATTCACTTGAAAACTTTTTCAATCTGATTAATTTATGAAATATTCCAATTACACGGCCTCATTCTCCGAAACGGTGTGATAAAAATTTCAACTTGTTGAGAAAACATTGTTTTAAGCCCAGAAGAGACATTATTTATGGAACTCAATTTTGGCTCGAGGATTTACGAGACTTTATTACTAGTTTGCACGTTGTACTTTATGTAATGCATATATTATAATACCAATAATAAAACTAAAGGGCTTGTTTGTTTGAACGCACTAATCTCTGGAGCTACCAGTCGGATTTGAAAAAATATTTTTGCATTTGATAGCCCAGAGGAAGGCTATATGCTATAACAATACGCTAGGACCCTTAGGAGCCGAACAAAAAAAAAAAAAAAAGACGGGTTGCACTCCGGGAGTGCCGGCAGAAGTGAAAACTTGAATATTAACGTTGAAATAAATCAGTTATTAATTGAATTAATATAACTAAGTTTTTTTTCACTATTTCTGCGTCACTTTTTTCATTAATCGATGCACTTTGTTCAATTTCCATTTTTTGAAACACTTTATAAACACGAATTTTACGAATACACAGCAGTGTGGCTACTACACAGACGGTCGAGCCATCAGCTGTCCATCCACGTCCGCGTCCGCGTCCGCGTCCACCATCACCATCACATCACATCACATCACCATCGCCATTACCATCACCATCGCATCACCATCACCATCGCCATCACTATCACCATCGCCATCACCATCCATCCATCCATTATCGTGTCTCACTTGGTTCACTTCGGTTGGCGCCGCCGTAGAAAGAGATGGGGGGGGGGAATCTCTCCTGACGGTCACGTGTCCTGACGCGATGCCCTGACGCGAGTTTAACATTTTTTACCCATTACAAAAAGTGTTCAACGCCGCTAAAGAAGTTTTCACTTAAAAAAAAACGCGAAAATAAATAAGTAAAAGCCGGCGATGCAATGCGACGTCGTGGGAACAAGTGATTTCACGCGGACGAAGTCACGGGCAGAAGCTAGTTTTTTGTTTAAAAAAATAACAAAATTAATTTAAGCTAGCATAACAAAGATTGCTTTTTGTCTCTAGAGTCTTACGACTGGGCTGAAACATCGTCTCTTCCAAGTGATACTGAGAAGTTCCCATTAATAATGCCTCGCAGGGTAAGGAAAATTAATAAGTTAAACGTCCCTCCATAAAGGCAGATTCACATTCGGGCGACTACTCAATGCGGGCGTGATAATTAAATCTCACTCTAATTGAGCAGGGATCGATGGCTGTACCCATCTATCATGAACATACTTCAGTGTCATCTGCACGTGAGTCCCCTTCCTGATACCCTGGTTACACCTACCGAGTAGAGCGGCGAGAGAGTAATATGTCACTCGGCCGAGAGAGTGTTAAGGCCAAGTGAGTGTTTACACGTATTTTTGAGCACACGGCGAAACAGTCAATTCAGTTTAAACCCGGCACCGAATGACGAGTGGTCGCCGGGTACACGTCGAGTGCGTGTTCAGATCCACCGTGTGAGCGAGTGACACAGTGCGGGGAAGCGGATAGGTGATTACTCGGCCTAGTAAGTAGAACGGAGTCCGAGTGACTCTCTCGGCCTGTTGCTCGGCCGAGCATTCGGCAAAGTGTTTACATGTACCGAGCGCTCGGCCGAGGGCAGTCTCTTGCCACTTTACTGGGCAGGTGTAATCAGGGTATTATAAATAAAAGACAGTGTGAAGTTATTACCAAAACTTGATGCACATTAGTCGATTAGCACAAATTTAAAATGAAAAAATGTGCCAATTGCCTAATACATATTTCTGGAGTTGACGACTCGCCCACAAATAAATTAACTTATAGCGAGTCATCTATAGAAAAAATTACATTATTTAAAAGTGACGATTCACCCGTTTCGGGCAAGTGAATCGTGCGAATCGACTAATAAGCCTTTATCATTGAAAAATGAAGTGGGCTCTTCAGTAAATTATTAGTAGCGTTAATACGATGTCATCGTCTCTAATGAATTGTAAAACTGTCCTATCTTTAGTACTATTTTGGCCCGTTATAAGTACGTTCTTAATTAAACCTTATTGGGTATTTGATAGAATTACAAGATTCTGCTTAATTAGAATCTTATCTTACGCAAATTAAGTGTAATGAAGATTATAAACAATTTAAATAATGTGATAAAAGAATCGTGACTCGTTTCTCAAAGACTTGGTGAACGCAAACTTTCGCGTTTGAACTAATAAAGTAGCTAAGTAGGTGTGGTATTGAATAGATGAATACCGTCTTGTCGCACCTCATAATAAAATACGTCATAATTATAAGTGAATTATTTTTCAAGAAAATGAGTAAGCATAACTCATTCCTACCGCACTTCTCTAGTCTATATGTACGCAATTATTATAAAATTAAAATTACGGCGCCTCTAAAGCGCTCTGCAAATTGTTTGTTTTTCAAGCAAAAAGATGAAAATTTGACTTTCACGAAACAACGTTTATAAAAGGATACGAATTTAAAATTTCTGCGTGAAAAACTGTTACATTTTTTCGTGCAATAACTTTCAAGCGTTGCGCCGACTTTCAGGCGTTGCGCCGACGAGCAACTTCTTTGTGATTGATGTCACAGTATGAAAACGGTTCTGCAAAGTTACAAGCAATTTCACTAACCATTGTGTGAGGAATTCTTCTTAATTTTCCGCTAGAGCGTCGGGTTGAATAATAACGCTCTTTTAATGGGCTTTTCCTGGTCCTTTATTTCGAGAGAGGAGTGTTTCTGTGAGTGAATCAATGAGATTTTCGCGAATGGACTTTTAAATGGAACTTTCAACGTTTAAGCGCATTAGTATTCCAAACATGAATGAATTGTGAGAAACTAATGAGATTTATTTAAAAGCTATGTCTTGTTGCCATAGTAACATGTCTCTCCCAAACACAAAGTAGTTAATTTCGTATTTCTAAACCTGTAACTTGTCTAGCTGCGAGCTAGTTGACGCTGTATGAAGGTGATAGGGGAGATAGGAAGCTATGGGTGGAGGCGGGAGAGTCGGTTCACTTTGGCTTCCGAGCCTACTTCCGATGTGGCAGTGTCGTGTGCCCTAAATGTGCACACTTACTCTCGGCAATATCTAACGTCACTGAGTTTGGGCAAGGTGAACAACTCTTTGTACTTTGTACAGTCAGTTGGAAGTGTGTTTTGCTTTTCTATACTAATATTATAAAGAGGTAAAATTTGTAAGTTTGTAAGTTTGTATGTAATGGGTAATCTCTGGAACTCATAATCCAATTCTAAAAATTTTTTAACTGGCAGAAAGCTACATTATTCCTGAGTGCTATAGGCTATAAATTGTTTCTATAGCATGTATATTAACCGAGCTATCACAACTTTTGTCTAGCAAGTCGGAAAAAAATACCACATAAAACAGAATTATTTGCGTGCGCTGCCTAAACAGTTGCTTAAAATTAAAAACAATGTTTGGCTACCTGGTTCGTCTTCATTATTTCTACAAAAAAGTCCGCGATACCATATCTCTATCTTTTATATTTTATCTTTTATACTTCTTTTATTGCATTAAAAAAATTTTTTTTCGGTATACTTACGTTTGGTTGATTATTTGAGCAACAAAATATTAATTCTTATGACAATAAATTATTTCAGTATCACAAGAACATCATACAGATAAGATTTGCCGTTTACAGTATATCAATTGGTCATACAGTTTCGGAGATAATATAAAATTACTAAAACGCAAAATGCCCCTAGCATAACTTTCATTGTGCAGACGTTTTACCTATTTGCCCATAGATGGCGTTCTGCAATTACGTCATTTTTCTGAATCGCGGTGTTAAGACTTTCCGTAGATTGATGACCCTCTCGAATTTTTATGCCCACGTTAGTTGGATTGGAGTTCCATACGAACGATTCGATTATGAGCACGGAGATTATGAGGTATCTATTAGACTATTAGATACCTCATATTCGAAAATATCGTAATTTCGTTGTACGTTTGTTTTCATTGTTTTGTATGTTCGTAGTTTCGTACTTCGTTCTATCGTAATAATCGATACGAGTTAAAGTTATTCGATATTACCGATTACGATTGTTTTGTTTTGTAAAGGCGGACGGTGTTCGAGTCGCTCTCCCTTTGTTCGTAATTGTTTTCAAGTCTGTGCGTAGTTTGTCGAGAGCATGCCTAAAAGGAAATCTCAACTGTCCCGGCAGACATCACAGACAGAGCCGCTCGAGTACGCCGTACGGAAGAATCTGCCCCTGAAAATGAAAATGAGCAGCGCCTCTCGAGAAATATAGAAAATATTTCGCAAGCACGGGCTAGAGAATCTAGCTCCGAGCGCTCACAGGGCCTCGCTAGCCAAAATGTGAGGACGTCGCGGGCCCGTGCTCGAGAATCTAGCGCTGAACGTGCGCAGCGTCTATCTGAGTTAAGGCAGCATGTCTCTGAGAAAAGGGATAGGGAGACTAGCGCTGAGCGCTCGCAGCGGCTCGCTAGGCAAAATGCCATAACATCACAGGCCCGCGCTCGAGAATCCAGCGATGAACGTGCACAGCGTCTATCTGTTTTAAGGCAGCATGTCTCTGAAACAAGGGATAGGGAGACTAGCGCTGAGCGCTCGCTGCGGCTCGCTAGGCAAAATGCCATAACATCACAGGCCCGCGCTCGAGAATCCAGCGATGAACGTGCACAGCGTCTATCTGTTTTAAGGCAGCATGTCTCTGAAACAAGGGATAGGGAGACTAGCGCTGAGCGCTCGCAGCGGCTCGCTAGGCAAAATGCCATAACATCGCAGGCCCGCGCTCGAGAATCCAGCGATGAACGTGCACAGCGTCTATCTGTTTTAAGGCAGCATTTCTCTGAAACAAGGGATAGGGAGACTAGCGCTGAGCGCTCGCAGCGGCTCGCTAGGCAAAATGCCATAACATCGCAGGCCCGCGCTCGAGAATCCAGCGATGAACGTGCACAGCGTCTATCTGAGTTTCCAATAAAAACATCATTTGCCCTGACTATTAACAAGTCCCAGTGATAAACATTCTCTTTGGTTGGCTACGAAAAGAATGTTTTTCCCATGGGCAATTATATGTTGGTCTATCAAGAGTGGGATCATCCGAAAAGCAGATTATTCTGTTACCGGAAAATAAAACAACCTCAAACATTGTATATAGAGAAGCTTTAAATTAAATAGATACCTAACTTAAATAAATAAAATAAGTAAAAGGCGACCAAGGGTTAAGTTACCTTGAGCAGAAAAGAGAACTTAGGTAATCTTTGAAGTTACTGATCTGATTCCAAACAATATTTTACTAATAAAATTAAATACAGTAATATCAATCGAGTGTTATCCTATGTTAAAACAAGAAATTTTCCGCGGACGAAGTCGCGGGCAGAAGCTAGTAAAATATATTTTCGGAGTATAAACATCTTTAAGCGCGTTGAGCAATTTTTTGTGGAGAAAATCTTATGGTTCGCGTCACCGACAGTATTTCTGTATGACGTGTTGCGCTTGGTCAGAAGTGAAAGTGAATATTTATATAGTTTTAAGTTTTCACTTTA
This sequence comes from Amphipoea oculea, assembly GCA_945859645.1. NCBI lineage: Eukaryota > Metazoa > Arthropoda > Insecta > Lepidoptera > Noctuidae > Amphipoea > Amphipoea oculea. Next base: position 9,430,487 of record OX243874.1, read on the forward strand.
AAAAAAACAGGCAGTCATGTGGACTGCCGGCAGGCAGTCCACATGACTGCCTGTTTTTTTTTTTTAATTTACGGTCGACTACTAAATAATATGTTGATTTATTATTCGTCTATCTACATCATAAAAATCTTTTGTGGCATTTAGGCGACATGTGTCACCAACGAATAAGCTAAAACTCTCATTTTATAATTAACTTTTTGCTAGGATGAAATTTTAATCTCGAAATTAACATGAAATAATGAGTTGGTGCTTCGTCAATTAAACACAAAATCTACGCGGAAACTGTCTACTAAAAGTTTTGCTCATGCTTGCTAGGTATAATTATATTTTAAGCATACGCGTTTATGAAGTTCATTTAAACTCACTTTGAGAGTCCTTGCAGCATACGTTATCACATTGTATCACGTATACCTTGAAAGTATAAATCAAATGTAATAATTTTAATTAAAATATGTCCTCTTGTATCTTATTTGTAACGTTTTGAATCCGTTGACGACGTGCATTCAATATTTATTTACATTGAAATGCTGTACAAAATTAAAACGGCTCTGAAATGTTCCGACGTGTTTCCCTCTGCAATATGAATGCCTTATAACGATTTTCAGCAACTTGAAATTAAATTTCTCAACATTGTGGAACCTGAAATTACATTTCTTGGTGACGTATACGGGCCTGCATTTTATACGTTTTAATTTTCATTGTCAACAATGATTATTATTCCGTTCGCTAAAATATAGGTTCCTCTTTGTCAGAAGTTAATTGAATGAATCTACTTCAATAAATAATACAGGAATTACATTTTGCAAATATTGTGACCTTATGGTGGAGTACACTAAAGTAAATTAATCATAAACAATAATCCGTTCTTGTCCGTCATCGGATCTCGTCCATACAGTCCATATTCAAAGAGCCATTTCATATAGGTAAAAAAAAACAATGCCTTGACCATAGTTTATCTTGCGAATTCAACCTAGATCAAATGAGAAAAAAAACCCTGAAAATACCTACATAGCTGACGATCTTCGTAGACTCAATATTAAGCATTCCGTCCACTACACCTGACCATACCTAGATATTTCGGCGAGGACTGAATTCCCTACGTGCAAATTTTGCATAGCTCCATCCGACGTCACTATATATACGTATAACGTCACTCGAGCTTGACTAGAAAAGTTTTTCTATTTATAAGGTAGAGTTTAATGGTGAAAGGACGGTGTAATGCGCTTAGACCCATTTAATACTTAGCTTGAAGAGCACACGAGGAGAGTAAAAAGTTTCATGTGCTTTTAACTTGGGAAGCGGACACACCGAAGTATTTTTGTTTCAACTCTCTAGAAAACACCTATTTAATTTATAATGTACATTGTACGCACGGTACTTAATGGAATGTTCATATTTGATGTCGACTTTAACATTTACTTCGAAATATAACAATATATATTTAATGATATTGTAATAGGTTTTCTGAAAAAATATGGAATTTCGTTACAATTCCATTTATTTTATACGCAAAGTTTATTTGGGTCGTAATAATGTATTCTCCATTTTTGAATAAAAAGATTTTATGCTGAAACACGCCAGTTTGTACCTTGGAAACTTATTTTCGGTTAGTTAAATATACCTAACGAAATAAAGTCGTTATGGGATTGACAACGTAAAGTATTGCCTACAAATTGTTTCATTTTGTATCGAACCTATTCGCTGTGTTCATTTTCATTCTTCCGTGACGATATATCATGAGTACGTGTTCATCATCGCATAGGAATCGTTCCTAATGTAAATGATTGAGGGGAACCGGTCCAATTGTTGTTTTTTACGGGTATTCAAAGTCTGAACATTGGACCAAAGCAAACGCTTGGCTTTCAAGTGATTCACTTTTATTACTCTTACCTGATTGATTATTCATATAATTATGCAAGTGGGGAGGGCTTTGGTGGACGCTTTTAGATATGAATGCTTTTAGGAAGGGCAGCCATATTACCGTTTGAAATTTATGATAAAGGGCGATGGGTTTCACTGAAATAATATTCAACAATGTTTTTCAGAATTTGTTAAAGTTGCAAAGAGGGCAACCTCGGCAAGAAAATATTGTATCAGAACCGCAACAGATCTATACCACGATAAATACAAACCTCTGTGAGACAGTGTGACATGCTCGAGCAGAAAATCCGATAACGTCAACTTTTCACTCGTGCCGTAAGTACGTATACGAGTGTACGCGGAATAAAGCAGTAACTGGCTTTTGAACTTTTTCCTCCCCAGAGAAAGGATTCGGGGACAAAATGTTTGCGGTTCACTTTTGGCTTATTTTGTACAGTAAACTCTATAAATGACTCTGAATATTTTTAGACGCAAATACTTTTTCTGTGGGATTTGACGGTTTAAAAGCTGCGATGCAAATGTTGTTTCCCGCACTATCTAGATTATTCCAAATTGTTCTGTACACAATGTGTTCGTTATCTAAATTCGTATGTTTTGTATAGAAATGAGGAAGTTAGCTTTAAATAAAGACACATTGAGCATTCAAATGATGGTGATGATTACGCTATTCAGTTAGAAATAACATGTCTCCGCGGCAGGCGGGAAGTTTAATGTACGCGTCATACGCGTGTGATGCTATATGAGATAATATGTTACATTCGTGTGCAGGTACTTACGTAAACACCTCACGTATGCTGTCGCATTTAGCCGTGTCTACCTGCGGTGCAGTTTGTCTTCATAACCGAGTTCAATCTTTGATTTGTCTTCTTTTAAATCTTGCTTGATTTGTTTCATTGTTTTGTTAATCAAAAAGGTTTCCAGCCATACTTCACGCCTACACTCAAATATCTTTAGTTAGTTACGTGTCGTTACAACATAATAATACACCAAATATGTGAGTGATAATAGTGATAAGTAAATTAAATGAATATTGAAAATGTTAGCTTGTGTGTGTCAACCAACGGAGACGGCGCTATTATTTAAAGGAGGACCACCAGTTGCTATGGGGCCTCTTGGTACACACAAAATACGTCATAACCCTGTTGATGCCATGAAAGCCATGAAACTGATACCTGCAACAGTTCGACGCTCCAGCGAAGACGCAAAAGACAGTTCTCCGTCACACAATTCATCGCCAACCCTCATCAACTCAAGCGGAAACTTACTGAATTTAAGAAAAATAGAACGAAAAGCTAAATCAACGAAAATCCTAGTTAACCCTGTCTGTTCCGACAGCATCGGCACAAGCGATGATAGCAATCGATCCAAAAACGTCACCGCCAAGTGGAATGGAAAGAAAAAACGTCTCAAGTTGGAAAGCGCCGCGAAGAACCACAAGAAAGACGAACGCAAACGTGATAAAAATGATCCAATTAGTAGAAACGATGGTAAAGAAGATAAGAAATCGATATCTTGTTTCAAAATAAAAAGTTCCGAAGATAAATCACGTTCAGTCGAAGACCGAAAATCTGGGAAAGAAAACTGTACAAATGAAAATTCGAGTAACCTGATGAGCGCCGAGAAACCCGATATAATTAACCATTCCAGGAACAGTAGCAGAGAAATTTTAGTAGACGAAGGAACAATGACCGACGAGACGATGTTAAAAAATGACCAAATGGAGACGGGAAAGACTGATACTACTATAGCAGTTAAGGAAATGAAGGTAAGCAAGTAGTGAGACTTCGAAGAGCTTGATTTTATTTATTTATTTAAACTTTTGGCATACAAAAATGGTACAAAGGCGGACTTAATACCTTAAGGTGCCACTATTCGATATTTTTTCCATACAAATTTCGGGAGAGTATTACTCCACTGTTTGACATTATACATCCAAAGTTAAACATTGTATCGTTTTGTCTAATTATTAATTGTGTCTGTACGGAAGCAGAATTGTAAAATAACAAGCCATTAAAAAGTTATGAGCCAACAAAGATTCGTTTTTCTTGCTATTTTTAACGTAACTTTGGGTGTTAATAAGTAATAAAAGAACTGAAAAATATTAAAAATTAAATCCGTACCGACAAAGCTCAGTTATCGAAGAGTTCAAAAAACTTTATTTGTGATTGATTTATGTAGTGGATTTTTCATAGAACTCGATTTTCCAAAGCACTTTTCAAATATTTTTATGCGCCTATCAGTTGGGAACGGTGTTTCTGTGCGTGAGAACTAGATGTTGTGCGTGTAGATTAGCGTCTAACTGCTCATCACTGATACTAGCTCCGTCAGACACGAAGCCAAGTTAGACAGCGTGATTTTGGCCATGACCACCAGTGAGTTCGAGCTCGCGTTTAGTTTACTCTTAAGCATTCTCTATCAGTCAACCAAGGGTGGTTAAGAGATTAGATAGCAGGTGCTTTGGTTGAGAGAAATAGTGATTTAAAAAAGTATAAATAAAAAAGAGAAACAAATACATAAATAGTTTATAAAATTATTAAACCACTAGGTATACAACAAAAAAAAAAACTATATTTAAAGGAAAGTGGCGGAAACAATAATTAAATTGCCTTCCCAGAGCTTCAAAAGCACACTAGTACAACTTGAAACACAATCATTCAGTGCTGTATATTGAATTGGGTTCATTATCAGCATTTCGGTCGTCTCGGCGCGGCGTGTGGATCAATCTGTATGCTAATGGCGAGCTGGAACATTCTCGGATTGCACTCATCGCTTCTCCCTTTCATTACCATTCCTCTCAATGGACTAGTAATAATATTCATTATCAAAACCATGTCATGTAGCATTTGAGTGCATTGTTTGGATTTGAGTTCTACCATTATTTATTTTAGTACCTACGTTGTGTCTCATTAATCGCTTCAAATAGAATACTTTCACAACGTAAGTGTTATTAAATTCAACGTTAGTATCAACACCTCTACTTCAAATAGGTTAATTAGCAATATGGCCGGTCATGAATACAGTCAGCACAAATTAATACTTAATTAATTGAAGTGCTCGACAAAACTGTGTATCTCGCTGCGTTATTGGAATTATTAGCTGTGTGATTGTCCCTGCCCATCTGTGTTTAATATCCGGTGCCCAAAGCCCGGAAAATTTCATTGTGGCTTCGCTAAAACCTCATTGGGAATCGATTCTGTGTCGATTGCGTACCGAAAAAGGGTCTTTGGCCGTATTTGATGCTTCATTGATATTCTGGCTCGTGCCCGGAATGATTTTAATATTGACATTTGCATAAATATTAATATTAGACGCTTTAGATGTGATGAGGCTGATTTTGTTTTTGTTTTCAGCACGTTTGGCAAACGCTTTAACTGAATCAATTTTGTTTTTTTTTTTATTCTATTTATGACTGGTGAAAATATTAACGAAACAAATGAGGGTATTCTTTAACTTTTATCACCACCTTTTAAATTAGATAAGCACCTTTCTATGTTTAGCAGTCTTCTTATGGGTTTATTTATAAACGTTCTTTAACGTTTAAACGTCTTTTAGCTTTAAAAGCAACGTTTATAAATAAAGGGACAGTGTTGAAAGCCATTGTATCCAAGTTGCATCTTTTATCGGACAGTATTGGAGCAACAGATGTTCCAGTCATTACAAATGTTCCGCTAGGAGCTCGATTTATGGAAGCCTCGGAAATGATAAAGCCTCTTGTGTGTATCCGACTGTGGCGGCAGAGCCAACAAAACACTGGCACTTAGCGCTGGAGCACTATTACACTATACCTATCCAGTTGCATAATATATATATATATATATATATATTTGTGTTCGGCACTGTTGTGAATATATGTATATTTCAAACCGAGTAAATAATTTTGGATTCAAATTCAGTGCAGCAACAATGTTTAAATGAGGTTTGTTAACTTACCTAATGTATGGCACTTAATGTATGTTCTGTCATTGATTATTCTAATTTTGGTGACTATCTACCTATTATTCGCTTTGATATGCAAACTACAAGAGTAAATTAGTGGGATTTCATACAATATTTATGTACTTAAAAAAAAACGACGATGGAGATCTTATTGCATGCAAATCTTTACGCTTCAGCATTTTTTAATACATCTATAACCATATCTAGATTCTTAAACTTGAAAAATAAATTAAATGTTTCCTTTTATTTGTTTCAGGTAAGAGTTTAAATAATGGCGCCCAGGTGTACGCGCCCTGTAAAAGGTATTTAATTAAGGAACATCCACTTCTCACCTTACTTAGGAACACGTAGACTAGTTCTTATTATATTTTGGATATTTTATTATAACTGTGTGTATTGGGTGGGTATGCGCGTGTGTTCTGTTTCAAAAAGATTTTTTATGTAGTCGTTTATGCGTTGATCGACACGGAAAAAGTAAAGAAATAAAAATGATATCGGCACAATTTCGGTACCTAAACAACTTATTGTTCTCATCTCCCTAAAATAATTATAAACAATCTTCTTCGGGGTAACAAACTACGCAAATTGAAATTACAAAAAAAAGTAATGTTGGAGTTATCAGGCAAGTAAAGTTTTTGGGGTTAATTATTTTAGCACAAAAGCTGAATTTAGTTGGAGTCGTTTGACGAATAAACGTTGCAAAAATTCCCCGCGTTCCCACGTAGGTGGGATAATGAAGTTAGCGTGCGGCGAGTTTCATAAACTTAGTTTTCACCGTAAAATGGCCACTATGACTGTTTACACCTCTTTGTTGTGGGCTGTGGCACAATTGTTTCGCTACATTTATAACTCAAATGACTATTACACCTAGTTTGTTAATCTTTCTCATTGTTTGATTTGTATCTAACTTGCTTTTGTACTGAGTAATTAAAAGCCGAGGACCGAGTGCCGAGGAACTTTGAAGATAGCTATATCAAGTAGACTGAGAAAGGCTAAGTTGATTAATGGAATTAGTAAGAAACCGGAAATGTTTTCAAATTCAACTGTTCGTTGAAACCCTCGGGCCGTGGGGTCGAGTGCTAAGACATCTCGAAACGGCTGGTTGACACTTCCCGTGACCCAAGGGCTGGCTTTTACCTTGGCCAGAGGCTTAGCATTATGCCATAGGTACAACATGGTAATGCCGCCAGTCTCTTGGATACATACAGTCGACAGCTATGCGGATTAATTTTTCGACGCTATATTTTATATTGTGACTAGTTTTAGTTAAGTTAGGAGATAATTTTGTTATTTTTATTAATAAATTAGGTATTTGTTGTTATTTACGTAAGGAAGTTTCACTAAATATCATAAGATTTTTCCCGTACTCAGTTACGTTTAAATTAAATTTAGACGGTGTTGCAATCCATCACTTCTCAAAAACTTGCCACTTTTAAACGGAATAATGTTTTTGCACACTCGCGAGACTGCGTTAGGAAGTCGCATTTACTCCAAAGCTATAAAGAGCCAAACAGTACAAATTATGAACGCAGCCAAAGTAGGTTTTACATTATCCATGCTTATTCATTGTTTACGTTGAACTTCAAATATTTTATGTTACGTTAACAACGCTTGACGGAAGTTCTATAGAAATAGGGCGACATTGAGAACCTGTTTCAATGAGGTACGTCAGAACTGTAAGGAGTACCCATTCTTTTTCGTATAAGTGTATCTACCTACGTGTTATTTTTTATATATAACACGGGGAACAGGGCGCCTTTTTACGGAAAGCGCGCTGTCACTTTGTTCTTCTTTTAAATGTGAAAAGAAAACAGGCCGTGATGAGCGGGAGTGTTGTTCAGGTTGTTTGTGGGTCGTGGCCTTGTCTATTTACAGTTGGTCAAAGGTTGGCGCAGTGTGGACTTTTAGACGCGAAATGAAAGGTTTATGACTAAGACGGATGCTCCATTGAGACTTGGTTTGAGTTCTCGCTGGTCTAAGTGCTTTCTTTCTTTGATACATTTGGGACGGCTTTTAAAAACCGAAGCATATATTTGTACGTACTGACAAAAATATTATGTTTCGGTTTCAATGGGTTATTTATTTTTCCTCATTCTGTAATTAATGAGCAGTGGTGGCCCAGTGGTAACGGCCCCGACTTACGAGAGTCGAACCCAGGCAGGAGCTTTACTTTGTCTAAATAATTTCATCATCACTGCTCTCAAAACGGTGAAGGTTATACGTCGTGAGGAAACCAAAAATATCGAAGACATGTGACATCTACCAACCCACACTGGGCCCGCGTGTTCGTGGTAGATTACAGTCCTTTGCCCCAGCAGTGGGAACATAATAGGCTGATTATGCAGCAAATAATGAAACAAAACAAAAATAGGTACTTTTCCTTTACTGAAATGTAAGTAAAGGAAAAGTACCTATTTTTGTTTTGTTTCATTAATTGCTGCTTTTCGAAAAAATAATACGTACCACGTTTAAAGGAATTGAAATCAAAAACATCACTCAATTAGACATCAAGTTCCCCCACTGTTATTAAGAAACCTGGAAAATGAACCCTTTTCCTTTGAAAATTTTGTTTTTCAATTAAAACTTTCTATTTGTTTGGCAAATGAAGTTTATTTTTTTGCTTCCGAAGTTTATGCATTTCTTTCGAAAGTTGAGTAACCAGTGAGGCGGCCATTTCATAACAGACCTTTTTAATATCAAGTAAAATTTTAATGTAAATGTCTGGTCTGTCTGTCCGGTTTCTTGAAAATCTTAAATTATCCTTACAAAAATTATGATTATATAATTTATAAAATATTATGTTAAGTTGACTAACAATGACGGAAAGGATAGGATAGACAGGAAACGCCGACCTCATCTAGCTTAAAAAAATATGATTGACGTGTAAAAGTGTTTGTACCTACAAGCATACTTACAGAAAATAAATAATTTATCATTTTATCATTTATAGTTTAGGACTATTTCTGGACAGTGGAGGAGCAATAAAATGACCCACCTGAATATCACTTGATGGAATTTTAGTGACTGTATCAGTAGCTCCAAATACTTACGTACAAGTTCCAATGTCTTTTCAGGCTGACTTGACATCAAAATACACCACGTATTAATCACAAATCCAAAATTTTAATCTCTCCGTCTTACTAATCGACATTCCAATGAACGTAGGTAATACCTACAACTGCCCGCCTTCTGTTAAATTTCCTTAAGAACAAACTTAAACAAAGCAGAAAATTGTATGGCTTATAAATATTGGTTCTAACTTCTGGTAAACGGCTAAGTGTAGATTATACAACCCTCTTCTCTATTAGGTACAATTAACAGCTCAAAGTTGTGTTTGGGATGGAAACAAAAATGGGTTATCAGGTTATCCGACTGATCGTAGACTAAATCAAAATACCATTCATATAAAATAGTTATAATAGTCAAAACAAACAACAACTAATTTAAAATAAATATTTCATCCACAAGAAGTTAGTAGGAACTGTCTGCAATTCATTAAATTTATCATCTTAGCCGTTGGAACGAAAAAGTTAATCAGCAAACATTATTAGATAGTGCATCGCCGCTTTGGTTCGTTCAGCTTACTGAGATGAAGTTTACTCGGCCACTCTCTGAACTACGTTGTTAGTTAAACACAAATTCGTTTGCCAGTAATCCACTAAAATATCATTTTGTACTTTCAGTGAATATAGCTAGGTCTTTACTTGGCTGAAAATATATGATTGAATTCTTTAGTAGAGATCCTAATTAGGTTTATATAAAAATTAATGCGTAGGCGTAGTGCGTAGGTAAATGATTTTGGCTCGAAGTGTAACAAAATGAATCAGGAAAATGAAAAGAATTATTTGTAAACTTCATACCGATATCATTTATTTTATTAGCTTTGGTCTTACTGTACAGCTTAATTTTGCCACTTAAACTTAGTTAAGTATGTCATATAACCACTGATTAAGTTAAAATGGGCTTTCTAATAAGTAATAATCGTTTCTAGAATGTTAATGGCAGCTTACATGTAGCAATCATGTCAGGACAGCCGCCTAGATAACACAGTGCTGATAGCGAGTGCCTGACTACCAGTATCTATCAAGTCCAGCATCACGACTTAACGAGTTACGGATAGGGCAGACATGAAACCATTTACATAATAATCTGCGTAAACAGATACCTTATATACGACTAGATTCTTATTACTTGAGTCTCGATTGACGCCCACGGAAAGAGATAGCATCGGTTCTATCCGAGAAGCACACGCAAAAAAGGAAATTAGGTTTGCAAGCGAATGTGACAATTCATGTTTCTTTCCGTGTAGGCGGATTTCCTTTAACGCGTATCTATTTATCCCAAACATGTTTATTAAGATTTTGTAAAGGAAATACTTCTATATCCGTGGGTTTTCCGATAAATTACCAATTAGGCTCTCTCCATCCAAAAGACCCTGACCCCTGTTTGTTTCGCCATTTCTTCTCGGGTTAGGGGGCAACTGGCCTAGGGGTAGTCGGATAGGAAATGTCAACTTCATCAAGCTTATTTTTTATTGATTTAATATGACGTGTAAAAGTTCGATATCCTATTTACAGAAAAAACAATTGAATTACATTTCACCCATTGGTGACGTAAAACGCGACGCAAAGGGTACAATTTATCTAGAAACGTGTTACTTTAATTTTCCACTGTGGCGCGGCCAGGAAGTATCACACACTGTTGCCAAGGCGTGTACATAAAACTAAAGGAAAGCAGCTTAGTAGCTTGGCACCACAGCCTACTATTAGTGTAATTACGAATTAAATTTTCTCCACTCACCCAAGATCAACCTCAAACTCTTAATCCCCATTGACATCCAAGTTTATTCCGTAAACCGGTGCAAAGACGAAAACAAATCCGACCCGAAACATAATCACTATTTACGCTTATGTAGATAAGTGTTTATCTCTTGCTATAAAGACTAAAGGCGTATTCTGTACCGCTATTCTGAGGGTGTAGCATTAACAGGCTCGCCCAGTCTACTTACTTATTCACGGCATTAGGGTTGCAGATAGACAGCACAATGTTACCGAAAACGATTGTCCGAAGTCCGATTCTTCCACACGTGAACCACAGCCTAAACAAACTTGACGTGAATGTTAATAGGAGAATTCTAAATTGAAACTCGAGGTGTGCATGTTGCCTTAGATGGGTTCGTATGTAGTTTTATTCACATATTTTCTTGTTAGGTTAAGGGAGTATATTTGCTTCGAAGCGATATTGCGGTGCATTAAGGAAGGAAGCGCGCTGCAAAGTTTACTCTAGCACATTAATCTAATTCCCGCGACTTGTATGCTCTATTCCACAATAGCGTGTAAAACCGTTTATAATGGATAAAATATTGGTAGTATATCGTTCCATTATATAATGTAGAAATTTTACAAGGGGTGATACAATGGGCGGTCTAATCGATAAAAGTGAGCTTTTAAAGACAACATTCGGATAGTTTAAGGTAGAAGAAGAAACAATACTGTAGGTAATCTGAGGTGTACCATTTACTTTACATTACATTTTATTTAGCTAAAATATATGTTTTACAACCATAAATATCTTTTGTCAAAACTTTCACTCTTATACATGATAAAACAATTTTCGCAATACGCAAACCCAAAAGTGTCAAAATCCACACGAAGCTTTCACCCTATGTTATAATATTAAAGGCACACAAAATAATCAGCCGTCAAGATATACAAATAATTATAAGGATTAACATGCACGGCTCGTTGGTATAATAATAAGGAGACGCCTCGCCCTTGCCGCCGTCCCTTGCAAATAGGATTACGTGATGCGAGAATTCGTATTATTCATTTCGTCACTCTGTGGAATGGGTTGGGAGTGGTCATGAAGATTTATTGTTATAGGCTATGATAATTTTCTTACTCATAGAATTTATTCGGAATTATTTGTTTGGTTTGCTGAAGAAATATGGTGGCCGAAAAGGGGAAATTTATTAATCCATAAAATGCGAGCTTTCCGTGGGACAGATATATTTTCTTTGTGACATCATGTTAAATATTTGCTCTTAATAAACCTTATTCCTCTTTATACAAATTGTTTAGAGCTTCTGGCTTGCGATCTCTTCCATTGGAAACCAATATAAACACCTAAGAAACCAGTGCTGATGGGTTCTGGGAACTTGAACTAATATCGTACTAAGATAGACCACAGGTCAGTCACGAAGCTACTGTTTTTATAACTGAAAAGAAAGATACTGATTCCGTTGGTAACATTTATTTTCTTTTAACCTCTAGAAAAGTGGATTGATTGTAGGTTAAGTATGTTAAAAATCAAATGATAATATGTATTTTTTTTATTTTGCAAATTAAACAGCATTATCTGCATAAAAGGAGACTTCGAATACAAAGTAACTATTTGCTGATTTGTGACAATAAACAATTTTTTTGTTTATACTTGCATATCTTATAAATTTACATATATGCACGGTTCCAATTTATGTCGCTAACCAAAGAGAAGGAACGTCTATTTCACATGAGAATCTCAGAATATCGGTCGGCTGCGTTTAACCAAACAGACTGCCATATTCCTCGGAATAGTCAAATTGTGGTCAACCTATTCAATGTGTGCTTCGAAGGGATTACGCCCAAACTAACAGACGGTCGGTGGATTAGTTCCCCAGGACTGATGGGTAGACCGAAATACGGGTAATTCCGAATACGACCTTTATCGGAATATAGACTGTTGTAGCACTATTATCGACATTATCGAATATCTTTGCGTGACTATCCTCATTATATTTTCCTTCGTTGCGTTTGAACCTTGTAATAATGTAAGTAATTAATGGAAATTTCATAAATGCTGGACGAATTAATACTATTTCTGTTTGACAGGGCGTTTAGAATGGATTATGACGCCATTACAAATTATACCTTTGCCTATATCTACATTAACAAAACCTCACGCCTGTATTCCTCTAGGTGTATCTATGGTAGGTACCTACATTTGTTTTTTTTTGTACCTACCTATTAGAACTTATTAAAGTAGGTACTAAAGCTTAGTTCACATAGCAAAAGCACAAAGCACTATATGTGGATGATCGTATTATTATTGAGCAGTCCAGCATTGTTATTCTCTCATTGTAAAGCTGCAATTGAAAACAGCGCTTTAATCGCTTGCGATCTGAACTTAGCCTTAAGAGTGCTACTGCGTTGTAGTTCAATAATGTTCTTGTTTCCACAAAGCCCGTTTAATCTACGAACCACGAGAAGCTCGTTGACTAGCAGCTGGTAGCCAGTTGTATATCAAAAACTAAGTTCTGTCTTGTTTTCCTAGGAAGAGCTCGCTGTTTCAGATAATTCCATTGAATTGCAATCGCCGAAGTTTTAGACTGAAGTTTAGGGACCATAAATAAACTTGTATAGGAAACTGGATTAGTATTTCCTTGAACTATGGATAACTTTGGGAAGTATGGACTGCAGTGGGATAATGCTGTTAAGACTTGATGAATCGGTTGGATTAAGTTAACCGCAGTTAAGCAAACAGTAAGTCCCGGTAAACACAGGTTTTCCATACAATGGCCGTTACAGCTGATTACGATTAGTTTTTTCTAAAGTGAAATAATATTTTTGGTACAAAACTTATTCATCTAAACTAATAGGTTAAAGAGAAAAGATTTGAGTTTTTGTATGTTTTTGTGTTTGTATGTTACGCTTTCACGCTAAAATGGCTGAACGGTTTTAGATGAAATTTGACACATGGGTAAACCATGTCTTGGGTTTTGACTTATTCGGGTGAAACCGCGGGGCGCAGCTAGTACACGATAAAGCATTATTTTTTCATGAAATATGTAGGATATTGATAATAAAACTTCGTACTTAATCCAGTAAGGGTTGAAGATGATGTATCGGCCACATCATACATATTGTAAGTTATTTCGGTATGATTTTGTGGGATGTACTTAGTGACCTCGAAGTTAATCATTTATCACTTGGCCACCACGCGGCTTGTCGGAAATAGTTACATACATAATGTTCTACTAAGGAAATTGCTTTGTATTTTCATTCATAATATATTGATAATGGATTGATTTTTTTATTGTATGAATTAAATGTCGCATCGATTAGAACCAAGATCGTATTTCTGATAGAAATATAGATAAAGACGTAAAGGATCAGACAGGCACGACGTGTCAGTGCGACGTGATTCTGATAGGACGATTTCCATAAAGTTTTTATAAAATTGTTCTACTAGAGTAGTACCTACTAAAGTAGGGCTGTCGCGTCGCTACTCTACTCGCTACTTTAGTTAAATCAATTCACTAGGTCATCAAAGGAGATAAAGTCCTTACAAGTAATTAATTATTTGGAACTGCACTCAATACTGTGCTGAGACCATCAGCGAACATTTTGACCCCATACCATTTCGTAGAAATATAAAAATCTTATCTAAATTCTCGATAAATTACAGTTAAAGCAAAACTTTTGTGTAAAGTGTAAAACGTCATGTCAGTACCTAGAGCTGTCACTTTAACAATGACTAACGACTCGCCGCGACAGCATTCACGAGATGTCCCTTCACGTAGGTATCTGAAAGTAGAAGAAAAGATATGATTCAACATGGCTGTCCAAAAAACCGCTACGACAAAATGATACACCGCTGGGGTGCCAGCTGTTTTAGAACCCAATGGTTTGGCACGCGACGATGGTAAGAGACCAGACGGGATGACCATAATGCCTTGGAAGGTAGGTTGGCCTTTGGTGTGGGATGCAACGTGTGTCGACACCCTTGCGCCATCCCATCTTACAAGCACGGTAAGCTGTGCTGGGGCGGCTGCTGCAGGTGCGGAAAACCTCAAACGGCGCAAATACTCCAATCTCTTTGGAACTTACATATTTGAGCCGTTTGGGGTTGAAACACATGGGGCCCGAGTGCCCACTTAGTATTCCAAGACATCGCCAAGCGGTTGGTCGACTCATCACGTGACCAGAGGGCTGGCCTATTTTTTGGCCAAAGAATCAGCATTGCCATACAACGTGGCAATGCTGCTAGCCTTTTGGGCACGTTTCCCGTTGACAGTGATGCGGACGAATTTTTTGATGCCCTTTGATTATTTTCCTTCCCTTTTTATATACTTGTACAAATGTACATATTATTATTTTATGATTGTTAGTTTTTTAAATTATGTAAATATACAAAGAAAAAATCAAAGACATCTTTTCATTCTTTATAATTCATGGACCCCGAAGTAGAATGGTGTTTTATTATCAATAACCAACTTTTGAGTTTCAGGTCAAAATAAACGGTATTTATCTTCATAATCAGCCTATAATGTTCCCACTGGTGGGACACAGGCCTCGACTCGGTGAGAGGGACTGGGCCGTGAACCGCACCACGCGGGCCCAGTGCGGGTTGATAGATGTCATATGCCTTCGAATTTTTGTAAAGTAGTAGTAAAGCTGCTGCTAGCTGCTGTAGTAAGCTGGATTCGAAACTACGGCCTACAACTCATAAGTTGCGGCCGATACCACTGGGCCACCACTGCTCTCATTATGTAAACCTAGGTGAACCATGGGTCCGGACCCCACTCACAATTCCAATTGCCGTTCATTTCGACAATTCAACAATATTCATTGCGTTATTTACGATGTCGAGCACACGAATTTTTTAAACATAAGAAGCAATAGATTATGAGTTTCCTTCATAATATTCGAAAGTCGGTAACGCACTTGGTTTGCTGGTATCTTTGAAGTTTTCATAGCGCGGAGTTCTGTCTCTTTAGCGTTTACCTTCTTTTCAAAGGAACAGTTACTACTAAGCAAAACCACCTCGTTACACAGGGCCGTCAATAATTAACCAAACATACCCAAGACACACGCATTTAAGTAACAATTCCACTAAAAGCCACCCTTTCGTACAAAAGCGTATCTTCAAAATGTTCCGCACAAGATTAGTAGATAAGTACGTACACATATGTATGACTTCCTTGCCTTATTTTTCAGTCTTTCAGTCTTTACAGCTTTGCCTACCGCAAATTACAAAGCGGTGCTTGAACTGGCGGTATAAGTCCTGAGATTGTTATGTGCAGTTCCGTGCTACGTCAGGTGGCTAATCCAATGCTGAGGGGGAAAAGTAGTTTAGTAAGCTTGGTACTTATGGTTGAGGAAGGTTGTAGTTTTTTAGACCTATATGCAGTGTGCTGCTAACAACTTGTTCTCGGACTGTTTTCTTTTTATGGTCATACGTATGACATGTGCTGTCTTTGAAATTATATGTTTAGGTATCTAATTGATACACTACGATCATTTGGCGTGTTATAGCCATATTATACAACTATCAAATAATGACAAATTTTATAATTGTTTTGAATATGCGAACTGTTTATTTTATTTTATTGTGTTTGGGTGGCGTACAGATACCTACCAAATATAATTTAATTTTAATTTACTTTTCACTTCAAGACACAAACATCAGCGTAACCCATCAATACAAAAGTAATAGTGAGCTAATTCACGACAAGCCATTTTACAAGCCTCCCCAGATAACAGTTGGTAAACAGTGAATTTTCCTGTTTTTATGTAACTGTGCATGCATTACCTACCCTCTGAATTTCAGTACGTTCATATTCATCAGCCTTCCTACTACCCTCCGTTATGTTCGTTTTGGAATAGTTAGTTCGAGCTAACTGGGAAACCATTGAAATTTTAATCAAACCCCCGCTTTTACGAGTATGTGTTAGGTTTACTTTAGTGTTACCAGCGCTCATTATACTTATCAATTTTTATTTCAAACGTAATGACAGGAGCCCTATAATATGAGTACAGAATAATCACTTCATGTTACTTCATAATTACACGGTGTAAAATTGTATGACAGTGCTACCGAAAGGGACGGGTCTTATATAAGAGAGCAGGACAGCATACTAATGTCCTATAACATAGATAAACACTTCATTGCCTTTTAACGGTCTGCTTTTTAGATCGGTAGCTACTCGCTCGTTTTATCGGGAAGTAAATGCTTTCCACTTATGGGTCCGTGCTGGGATTGCTTGGGCATGACAAATTAGGCATACGAAGCTCAGTACTTTGCTTTATAGGCAACTAGCTGCGCCCCGCGGTTTCACCCGCGTAACTTTCGATCCCGTGGGAATATCGGGATAAAAACTATCCTATGTCCTTTCCCGGGACTCAAACTATCTCTATACCAAATTTCATCGAAATCGGTTCAGTAGTTTAGGCGTGAAGAAAAGACAGACAGACAGACAGAGTTACTTTCGCATTTATAATATTAGTTTGGATGGAAATCGGAAAACTCCTAGAGTTTCTAACCGTTAAATCTACTTAAAAGGTAATTTTCATTGTTAACTTAGTCGTTATTTAATCCTAATTAAGAATACACAAGAAAAGTTCAATAATCCTCTTCGAAGTAAATAAATAATTTACATAATATGGCAAATGTACAGTCACTATTTAAAATGGAATCTAGCACATATTTGCGAAATCGTAAATACAAGTCGGCAGCCGAAATCAATATGAGGGATCAACCGTTTCTGAGAACTGTCTCGTATAATTTTATTGGCTCACTTGGCAATGTACGAAAGGCAATATTTGATAATTACCTACTCAAAGGTAACTGAAATTTTTGGAGCGTGTGAGATTTATAATTTAATCATTCGTACCCGTATGAAAATCAAGAAATCAATAATTGATTTGAAAACGTGTGAGAGAGTAAATGTGCAGATAAATCAAGATTTAAGAATTTCAGAAGATGTCTATAACTTTTAAATGGTCTTGAATCGGAATCCAATAGGTACTCAGAACAATGACGACACCAAAATGTTGGCCAGTAGGTACAGTAAGATGGCTTCAAAACTGCATACCTAAAAACTTTTTCTATTACTCATGTTTTAGGCCTTTAAAGTTTAAACCTCACATGGAATTGCATGGTGGCTCGATTTAAGAGTCCGGGAGTATATTTTATCTAAAACATTCCTAAACAATGTTAACGAATCTATTTCTTGACTGCAGCATTAATTAAATTAAAACCACAAACATTCTTCAAAGTATATTTTTGGTTCAAATCTGATAGTGTCGCGACAAAAGTTTTGGGATTCTTGTTAATCCAAACCATTATTTACAAGTCAATAAATTACTCTACTAAATTATTCTCCATCCAATATTAATCTTTCCACAGTAATTAATAGCCTCTGTAAATATAAATTCAACCAATGTCATGTAACCAAAAACGAATGGAAGCTTCCGAAGATTAGGTAATACTAACGAGAAACAGAATACAATTTTGTTCTGCGCTCATAATAATTGAAGGAAAACTGTGGCCATTTTGTAAAAACTTTCGGATTTCATTTCGTTTTGATTCGTTTATTCCCGAACAACAAACTCAGTTACTTCCTATGTATTTGTTGACATTTATGACGTAGGCAATTATGTTTAATCCGAAACAATTTTTCTTTTGTTGTCGTAAGTTGTTGATGCTCATCAAGCAGCAACTTTTTTTCGGTTGAGTAACTTCCGTATTTTTCGGTCATAATCATGGAAGCAATTTTTAACAGCGTGATTATAGATGATTGAGCAATTATTGCCCTCGCTTTTGTGTGATTTTCTTTTCATAACCTGCGTCTATAGGCTGTTGAAGTTGAGTGAAGAACACTTGATAAGCTGTTTAAATATTCGTAGTGATAATCCTGTGTACAATCAATCAGTCTATGGCTCTATTTTATTTGCCTCGATATTGGTGCATTCGACGCTCAGATCATTGGCTCCGATATTAACTTTCCCGAGGCGCCGTTCAAAAGCAGTTTATACAGCTTAGTCATGCTAAACGCTAACTCCAAGAATATCCTATTTCGGCAAAAGTTTCTGTTGTTGTACGCTTGGAAGTTGAGAGTTTTCCAAATTCCGGACTCGTGAATACAGGCGCCGTCTTCACTTCAGTTCGTTCCCAAGGGATAGTACGTGACTTTGTCGACCAGTTAGCGTACTATAGATTTCGTTTATTTAAGCCCTTAAGAAAAGTATTAACTTTGTTATCAAAATTAGGTTGAAAGTAGTATCTTAAAAATATACTACTTTCGGAATCATACCTTTACGAGTAATAATATCTTTGTTATCTTCTTGAAAATATCTTGATTTAGCAGTGTCACTAGCTTACATAAGTACGTATTCCTTTGCGTGTTGGTCGCTTAAAGCGATTTACTACAACTTATAAAACAAATAGTAACTATACGAGTAGCCAATCGCCACATTTTATATCGAAGCAAATAACCGTCCATTAAACAGCGGATACAAACTTATCGAGTTGTTTCAAGTGGAATGATTTGCTAACTAGAACCCTGCGTTTATTTATTATTTGCGCACAAACACACCATGTGGGTTCCGTTCAACAGTCGATAAATTTTATCTGTAGCACCTTAGATAGGCAGAGTAGGTATAGCATAGTCACTTAGTTCATGTTTCTATGAAATATTGAACCAAAAATATCTGTATGATTTGCCTTGTTGCTTTGAAAAATCACCTGCAACCACCTGGTTTAGCTAGGTAAACCTTAATAATAATTGAATGAATATGAGTTGCGTGAAAAAATTCAACCATTTTTCTGAAATTCACTAAATTTGAGTAAAATGGTTGAATATTTTCACACAGCTCATTTCAATTTCATGGCTGAGGTGGTTAGAGCAATCCATCAAAATACCTTATATTTTGTCGAAAACGAAACAAGGGTCGACGAAAATATCATAAAATATTCATATCTACTTTCACTGTTTGAATATTAGGACTTTCTTTTAATATTATGTACATTACGGCTAAATAATAACAGCCGCACAGATCGATCGATCAGGTTAAGCTACGCTTGCCGCGGTTGGTCTGTGGATGGGTGACCATCTTTACATACCGTAACCCCTCTGTGCCTCGGAAAATACGTTAAGCCGTTGGTCCCGACTGTCATTCGTGGATCTTTGACAGTCGTTGTGGGTAGTCAGAAGCCCGAAAGTCTGACAACCAGTCATACTAAGGGGTATCGTATTACCAAGTAACTGGGATGTGGTGGTCAAATAGGCAGTAGCTCCATGTAAAATACTGGTATTCAGCTGCATCCGGTTAGACTGGAAGCCGACCCCAACATAGTTGGGAAAAGGCTAGGCAGATGATGACTTTACCAAAGATTGTTCCTACACTATTTGCGCTGTAGCATGGTGCGGGTGACAGTTTCAGTAACATTTCGTTTCACTCTTGAAAGTTGCCGCGATTTACAATTTATGACTTAGTATTTCAGTTGTACCACATTCGTAATATATTAAATAATTAATAACTGTAGTAAATTAAATTAAACCCAACCAGAATGTTCTAATCAAGAAATAAAATCAAATTGAATGAAAAATTAAGCAAAGTGTTATGCGTATAACGTAACGCCATAGACGTATTTAGTGATGGGATGTACTGCTACGATGGATAGTCGATATTTTTTATAATAAAAAACGTATATTGTGCGTAGGTCAATTTTTATTTTTAAAAGGTTTAATTATACAACAGAACATTTATAGGGTAAGGTTGCTTAAAAGGTTGCTAAAAAAAAATACATGTTATTCGTCTAAACCCATATCAGAGTCAGGAACATCTGAATTGTCACTCAATTCATCATCTGAATCTGTGACGGATATTATTAACGATGACTCAATTATGTTGTCAATATGTATGTTTTTGGCCTTCCTTAAAAATCTACATCTTGCTAGGGCAATGTCAGTCCTCTCCATAATAATCTTTCTTTTGTTAACTTTTTTGTAAACAAAGCCAATATCTTTTATAACTTGCCGTAGCGAAGTAATACCTCCTTTGAACAAGTCAGTTTCTTTTAATGATTTTAGAAGCTTGAGCAATGTGGGTAGCTCCATTCTTCTATAATAATCATAAATATGATTTCTAATAGCAACCTTAGCAAAATCATCCAAATCTGTGATTGGCTTCACCTTGGTCCGCTTTTTGTTGGGTGTCGATAATTTATTTTCAAACATCCCATCTTGGCCAATTTTCTCACGTGTTATACGCGAAACAGTATTGCGGCCAATATCAAGAGCTTCGGCTACTCGTTCTACAATATGATTCAATGGTAACAACGGTCCATTATTTTGTTGTTCTCTTTCAAAGTAGTCTCGGAGGCGAACAACAAGCTCCCTGGCCTGACTACCCAAAACAGTTTTTTTTGTATGCTTAGGCATGGTAATAACAACAAACTCAACAAACTTATAACAAATAACAATTTAACAAAAATGAAAACAAACAATGAAATCGTAATACGTGTCACATTAAGTCACAATATAACGCGCTTGCACTCGTACTCGCACTCACAGCATCGCACGGGTAAACAACATTGCCGCCGCGCCGATGCACCATAGAGCAAAAATGTTGTCACGAAAAAAAAAACATAAACCCGATTTTGATTATTTTATATAAGTACAAAGATAATTATGTAGCCATAAAACATTTATATTGACAAGTTTATACACGTAGCACACACGTAGTTACACTGCACAACTGAATAATACACTAATTTTCATAACAATATTAAAGAGAACTAGATTCACGCTGCGAGTATCGTTAGCGATAAAAATGAATTGCATAACCTCACATCCCTAGTCATGTGGTACTGACAAATGTCAACGTCATACGGGCAACTGTCACCCGCACCATGCTACAGCGCAAATAGTGTAAATACTTATTTAGGAACCTGCGTACTCCATTTTATGTAAGTACCTACTTAGGTACTTACATAAAATTCAGTACACAGGTACCTACTCAAGTTTAAATTTAAACATCTCCAGACTTTAGAAAATTTCTAGCTGAGCCTTAATAAGTTGAGTAAAATAATGTCTCAGGAGGAGCAATTACTTACTGAAAAGATAGTAGATCTTAAGCCATGGCGAAGATAACGCAAAGGTAGAAGAAGTTTCAAACTTGCATCACTCCGACAACTTAATTTATTAAAACCACCGCCAGAGCTCGGCGGCTGAGATAACCGAGTTACATAACCTTGTTTAGTCTCGGAAAAACTAGTGTAGCATTCGTTTATGTTCAGAAATATTTATTGCATCGTTAGCCCATAGAATCGTCGTCCCATTACTGCGGGAAATCTTATTCTAAACGAGAAGAACGCTAATGAATTGCGAAAAAACCAGGCGCCCATAAATTCGTGGGCCGTCGTGCGCGTATTAAGGTTTCCGTAATTGTAACCGACGAGGGCTTCGCAGGCTTTGTTTCGTCTACCGCAAACTGCTAGACGCGAGACGCGCTTTTATCGCAATTTATTTTCTTGACAATAAAAGCGTTCTCATTTTTCCAGCAACGAATTGCGGTCACATAGTGGTCCGCCATACTGAGACGTATGTATCCGAGGCTAAGTGCAGAAAAGTGTCGGGATGCCTCGGCGAGTCGGCGAGTCAGCGCTCGCGGCCAAAGAATGTCCGCATTAGGGCTTTTAGATGTCGCTTTTTATTGAACGCTACTTGGCTTTCGCGATGGACCTTGTAAACTTTAGTAGTCTTAATCTATACACTTAAGACGACGACGTTAGATTGTAAAGAAAATTACATTTACTCTTTTCGGAGTTTAATGAAAAAGGCGGACGTTTTACGGGTAGGCTCTTACGCGGGGCTCGCGAAACATTCTTGAGGCATAAAATGCTTTATTTTTCACATGTAGCAAAGGCCGTGGAAGACAATAGAGCAAGTAATAACGTCAACCAGAAGAATGAGAGTGGAACAAAACAGGCTGAAGTGGCGAGCCAGGGTCGGGCTATTGTTACCCGAGATATTGCAGCGTGAGCCCCACACGTGCTATGTATGGTGAAGAATACGCCAGTAATTACTGAAGCTGCAGGCTTACATTTTCCTTTCATCGCTATAGCTATAGCGTGATTGGACACGCGTTAAACAACAAAAAAATATTGCAGAGATATTGCAGAGATAGAAAATGAAATTGAGGTGTACCTAATGCTTTCACTGGAAACACAGCGTTCTTCAGAAATTATTTTTCCTACAAAAATTCTTATATAGCGTAGATCAGTTGAGATATAAAATTCATTTTTTGATACTTTTAAAAAGTAGAAAATTTATTTCAATACTAAGTAGCTTGTGTGTATGGTACAAAATAAGAATTTTCACAATGTTAACTTTATTAGCACTCTTACGACTTTCACAGGCACATAAGAGAAACATAAATCCCGATTTCCATCCTGAGCGTTTTACCAAAAGACATTACATAAGTTCATTCACCTTAGAATATATTTCTTGAAGCAGTAAGTTCGGGGGCAGTGGTGCGAGCAAAGTTATGGGCCCAGCAAATGGCGCGGGACATCCTCGGGGGGACTACAGATGTGCTATTGGCACTCGCATTGATATTTTTATCTCGTTCTTCCATTGTTAATGATGAGTTTTCCTTCTCGATATTGAATGAAACCGTCTGTGTCTATGAATGAAGTGGCTTAGTTTTCTTTCAGTTCGATCTATTATTCGATAATAGGGGTGCGCTTATTCGAGTAGTTTTGAATTTTCCTTTCAGAAAATTTCTCTTACTTCTCGGTATCAATTTACTGTCTATTCAGTTCAAATTGTTCAGATGAACCGGCATACCAACTAACAATAGGATTAAAGGAATGCTTTTCTTTGTAACATTATCCCTTGAAACACGAAGTATTTCTGGCCACGTACACAAACGGGTCATGTCAACCATTTATTTCAAGTACTAACTGCATACCATTTATGTGTCATCACATTCCTGCGTTTACGAGCAGCAGTGCTTCAAATGGATTGGTAAACAACAAAACAAAAGAATAGCGAATTATTTTTCGGTAGCTAATATTCTGATACTGTCAGGCTACTTCCCTGGGGTGTCGTAATAGTCTACTGAAGGATTATTACCCTGAGGATGGTCAGCGTCCTGCGAACATACGGACTATCATTAATCCGGTTGGAAGGATGATTATGGCAATATCCCCCGGGGACATTTGTGTAGGTAGTGCAGTGCAGGCTTAAGGGAAGCGCCAGGGTAGCCCGCGAAATACAAATTTTCTTACGTTTCTTTGAATGATACTGTTGAACGACTATTTCATGTAATTTCAATCAATAGGGTTATACGAACTTAGAGGGTTGTATTGATGATTTTAATGATTATAATTCTGTTAATACACAAATCATATTTTGTTCAATATACAACCTGACACTATCCTGCAAATTGCACAAAAAAACGTAAAAAAAAATGTATTGCGCGGGCTACTTTGGCGCTTGGTCAGTATTGGACGATTTCCTTCTGACACGGATTTTCGATTCTCTCGGGGTTACTTGACATGAGTTGGTCAGCGTTATGTTGAACATTTTGCATGATGTAGGTACAGATTTATATGTCAAATTAATTTAATATAATTTGCGTTCACAACTAACCCCTATTTTCTAAACGTCACTTCAAGTTAAGTACTGATTAGCGACTATTTAACCATGATTTTTTGACGCTTAAACACACACACTACACTACACTATACTACGCTTACACTAGTTATAAGATATATTACTAACAAAATGGACTATATTGTTGTCCGAAGTAAATGAATAAAATAAAATTAATTAAACGTCTCTTAACTTTAAGCGTTTATGAATAATCCCCTAAAGATGTTTATCATCATAATAATGACCTAAATTGTTAAATTATTTTAACCAGAAGTAGGAGTAGGGTCCAAATAATCGGTTTATGGTCTGCCAAAAAGATACTATGCACCGTTAAAACACCATGACACCTTACACAATTGTTCAAAACGTGATCAAAGGCAAGCACCCCTGTAAAAATGACGCATGGCTATGAGCATTTGTGTGTTCTATCCAATATTGCCCCAGCATCTTCGTTCATAACCCAAAAAACATCAAGCATAAATGTAAACATTGCCATATTGATTTTTTTAGAAATAAAACAAGTTTATTATGCACGACAGGGATACAGGTGCGGTCGCCACAGTAAATCAATGTCGGCTCCATTTAACCGGTCTAAAACAATACCAATTCAATTACAACTTGTGTTTTATGTTTCAGTGTACAAACAAAATGAATGCGAACAAGAAAATGATAGACTTTATCATTTTACTGGAAGTGTAATTTGCAGGAAATGAGTTCTAAATTAGATTTTTTCCAAACTGGCAACTAGCAAAGGCGTAGTAGCTTCACAATTGAAAAAAAAAGAAACCATTACCTCTGAAAAAATATAACGATCCGTTTTTGGGCAATCCGGTAAAAATACACAACATGTTATCACTGTCTGGATTCTACGTTCGAATGTTTTTACTGATTTCTCTGTTGTTATAATTAGTTGGTCTACCTACATCTATTAGTTGTATTACTAACGATACTAGGTTCAATCATTTATCTCGTTAAGCTATGGATTATAATTTTTAGAATAGGCAGCGGAGTCCTCCTGTGCTTTTATTAACAATGTATCTGCAGACTGGTCTTTTTTTAGCAGTTTACAGGCATAGTTCACAGTAATTGGCAATCCACGTACATCAGTCGATAAAAATAAATTGGCACTGGTTTGGTTCTTAATTACAAATAATTCGAATTCACTCATTATTAAATTAAACAGGGCTGTTTGTTTATAATAATTAAACTGAATGGGCTTTCAATTTAATTATTCCAATGTTTGTCTTACTTTATTAGTTCACTAATTACTTCGTATAACTTTGAGTGGCCATAAATTATATAAGTAGGTAGGTATTTAGTTAATCCCAGTTTCAAACCGTATGAAAACCTAGCAGAGATTAACTTTTTTCATATGGAAATAGTAGACCGTAGCCAGAGGCCCGGGCCACAAATGTCCGTATAAAATTCTCATATTATTACTGTGGCACAAAAAATGGAAAGTAATAATGTAAGCTAGTTTACCGCACGCTACGTCGACCTTTCATGTTATAACTTTATAAGTTATAACCCCTATAAATGTCACCTTGACCGACTTTTGAAGCATGGTATACTTGTGTACCTGTTTAATTTAAACGCCAATATTGAACGTCGTCTGACTGTTTAATCGATATTGTCACTACCATTTCCATTTTAATGCGTTGTTCTTTTGTTTTTAGATTCAAATACCTACTACTTGTTTCTGTGTTCAAAATAATAAAGATTCGAATTTGGAATTTACTCCCGCTTGAATAGTTTGCTTTTTTTTTTAATTAAAGGCTGTTTAATTAATCTTTCGTACTAGCTGACCCGACAGACGTTGTCCTGTCAAAATTCCAATCATTCATACGAGATTCCCTTACAAGACGCACTTACAGTTTTCTAGAATTTTCATATTTTCCCGCATATTTTTCTTTCCGTGAGAAACTGATTCAGACTATTACGAACGTTTCAAGACAAACATTAGCCAAATTGGTCCAGCCGTTCTGGAGTGATGCGCTTACCAACAAACACAATTTTATTTTTATTATACTGATTTAGAAAAAGTCCTGACTCCTTAATTCCGTTTCTCTTGAAAATAATGTGTTTACCTTCATCGAATGACTTGCTCTATTTTAGCAGTGTATTAATTATTTATTACATTATATACCTACGTGAATACTGAATAGTTTCTGTACAATATTGTGAGCTCTGTTTATCACGTAAATCAAGTTAGCTCAATGTCAGGTGGCGTATGATTAATGACGCTCATGATAATGCTATAGTTGCTCTGTCGATCACACCCTGTATGTATAGGTCACTATAAACAGATAGGACAACCCCTAATTTGGATTAATATTCTATGAGTAAATGTTGAATTTTGTTATTCATTAGCGAGGTTTCGCACCAAAATGTTGGACCAAAGATAAATTCGGGAGTGTTTTTCGTATTACCTTTCAAAGGAGTTCTAAATTATATTTTGAGGTTGTATTAAAATATTTAATATTAATTTGCGAAAGAGCGAAGTTTCAATGTAATTTATTGTTTGTGTATTTGTTGTGTGTTTTTGTTGCTTTTTTCAGAGATACAAGTACGTAAGTAATAATTCTAGTTGAGTAGCTCTGAACTTTTAATTAACACAGCAAGTTAAAAGTACATTTTTATGGAGTTTCCAGCACAGACATGACGAAGTTACCTACAAAATATGTGCACAAAGAAAATTGCATCCCTTCGTTTCATAATAATGTGCCTAGTAGCACTTTGTGTTTGAAAAACTAATTATTTAATTAGTTGTTCTTAAAAATTGAAATATGTTAATTACTGAGTGCCAGAACTTTATTAATTTAGCTTAAACTGGAAAGTAAGTAACAGAGACGGAACGTTTGGACAAGAAATCTCGAAGAACTATGCAGAATGAATTTTTGTTCAAACCAGTGTGTGTACATTATGAACATTTATTAGGTCCTAGAGGATTCCCCTGAAATCAACCATAGGCTAAATTAAAAAAAAAACGTTAATTTAAATTAATATTTTAGATAGGAGTTAGGAGTGGATCGGTGCTAGAAGTTAGGCCTAATGAGTGTGACATGATTTAGTTTCTAATGTGATGTGGGGATAAAATATTTTTGAAAATACACTTCATTTTCATTTAAATTGACGCTCGTGGTCCTTTTCTATGATCTGTAGCATACAGCTCACAGAGAAAAATACTGGATTGAAGAACTTAGCAAAAAAGGCTAGAAAAAAAAATCACCCTTTAAAAGAAAACTCGAAGGCAGAACTATCTCCTTATTAAAGTCGCTTGAAAATTATGGGTATGTCTAGTATAAATCACTCAAGCTCAGCAACTTACTAATTGCTTTGATATCATATCTAAATACGTCTAAAGTGAATGTATTTCTTGTTGATTTGTATATTGACTTGTTGATAAGTCAGCAAGTCTATTGGCACTGCAAACATTTTGTAGGCTTATGTCCCTCCGTTTAAATTGTCGATTAATGACGCATATGAGGGGCTTGTGGCTAAGTAATAACAGCTACACGAGTCGATCGATCAGGTTAAGCTACGCTTGACGCGGTTGGTCCGTGTATGGGTGACCATCTTTACATACCAACCAAGACCCCTCCGTGCCTCGGAAAGCACGTTAATCAGTTGGTCCCAGCTGTCATTCTTGGATCTTTGACAGTCGTTACGGGTTGTCAGAAGCCCAAAAGTCTGACAACTAGTCTTACCAAGAGGTCTCGTGTTACCCAGTAACTAGATTGTGGAGGTTAGATAGGCAGTCGGTCCATGTAAAATACTGGTATTCAGCGGCATCGGAATAGGCTGGAAGCCGACCCTAACACAGTTGGGAAAGGCTAGGTAGATGAGTTGTATTACAGTTTTATGCGGAGCTTTTGTAGGTACAATGTACACAGGAGCATGATACAAGTGTGGAGGCAGCTAAGTACAATAACTTTTTAATTCACTTGTGTAGACTGCTAGCCTAAGTGTGGCTTATGTTCAAAAAGTAATTACGTACTTTTTCATGCACGCATACCAATCTCTTTTGTCAACTATACACCTAAAAGCTTTTACGGCACTTTTCACGTTGTGATTTTAAACTGAAGTGTCCTAAGTGTTACTTAAACTTAAGCAACTTAACTCCAACTAGGTACATACGTGTAGTTCCCATGTCACTACTTCCGTATAGCACAGACGCACGACGTCTGACGTCCTTGTTCGAATCGATTTTTCCGGAACTAGAGTACCTACGAGTACCTATTTTCTTCGAAGGTTTTATAGTACATAGTTATGATCCGTTGTTTTACATATTTTATAAGTCTGGTAACACGAACATCACGCTTTGTTTCCCAGAAGGGTTAGGCAGAGATGTGCCTATAATACACCCATATTTTGGAAAATCCAGACTCCGGGCTGCTACTGAAAAATTCCAGATGGTAAAACCCAATAGCCTGACCTGGGAATCAAACCCAGGAATTATAAATGCTCAGCGCTTGCGACCAGTAGACAAACGAAGCAGTCCACAATTAACTAGTTACTATAAAGTTTATAGGCACTACTCGGGTATGTACTAATTTATGAATCTTCTATCCACGCACAAGCTGTTTGCTTCTGTCTGACAAAACCCCTCGCTATGGCTAAATTATTGTCTAGACTACAAAGTTTATTTTGAGGTGGACTGCCTTGTTAAGTTCACCTAAAGCACTACAACATACTGTACAGAGCAACTGCACAAACTCGTGAAAGCCCTGTCACACGCAACTACCAAAGTGTGTAATTAAAACACACAAGAGTTTTTGCATATTTGTAAGGGGTGGTGAGAGAATTAATTGACAAAGTTCCCGTCCACACGTAGAGCCGCGCCATAAATATTAATCAGAATTTAATGTACCTACGCACCTACTGAAACATAAAGCCATTTTGTGCCGCGTAAGTTTCTGAATGGTTTAATTCCGCAAGCTGCTTTACCCGCGTAATTATTTTATATATGACGTTGTTTCTTTTGATTGAATTACAAAGTTAAAAGTCTAGTCGCAGTCTCATCTCGGCGACAAACAAATGTCAAAAACTTGTCAAAATGTAGGGAAATTAGAAATATTTTTGGACAGATTGAGACTGAGATCAGATTGTGAATGTTCTTAAAATTATGAGAATTGCCCCTCTGTTAGCTTTTGTAGAGAATAGTGGTGGCCCAGTGGTAATGGGCGCGATTTACGAATTGTACCTTGTAAGTTCGAACCCAAGCAGGCACTTTACTTTGTGTTATAAATTATTTCATCACCACTGCTCTCATAACGGTGAAGGAAAACATCGTCAGGAAAGCGACATGTCTTAGAACGAAACATTTCGGAGACATGTGACATCAACCAACCCGCACTGGGCCCACGTGGTGGATTATGGCCCACTCCCTCTCACAGAGAGAAGGCCTGTGTCCCAGCAGTGGGAACATTGTAGGTTGATTTTGTTGTTTGTTAGTTAGCTTTTTTCTTTAATTAAGAAAGAAAGAAATCAATACTAATATAATAAAGGTGATTTTGTTTTACTGAATGTCAATTACACAGTCTTGTGTAAAAATAAATCTGAAGAGTTCGTTTGTTTTTTTTTTTTTGTTTGAACGCGCTGATCTCTGGAACTGCCAGAGGGATTTGTTAAAAAAAATCGTTTTGTATTTGATAGCCCAGTTCTTGAAAAAGTTTACAGGCTATTTTACATCACGCTATAATCCTTAGGAGCAGAGCAACAAGCAAAAACAGACAGAAATAACGTAAAGCGAAAATGAAGTAATTCCACCCGTCTTGACCCACCCCCGGGCCTAGCGCCAGCGCTCACGCTCACTCAACCAGCAGTTCACAGGACTGAACGCGAAAGTGGGGGCTTACGATTTTTATACGTAAGCTGGTGCGATTTTTGGCACGCGAAGTATTTGCTCTTGCGTTATCTAGGTGTATCTATATCTGTGGGTGGGACCCATAGTCAGTCTATATTCATCGCTCAATTCAAAATTCACATAATAACATCACAAAACAACCTATATTCTACACACGTTACGTTATTAAACCACATAAATGAAATTTTCACATGAATGCTCACGTAAAGCGGAAAAAATGCGAACGTCATTCACGGAAAATCTTTATCACGCTCGAGTTGCCTACGTGGTTGTCATGGAGATCGATAATAAGTTTTTACTTCGTTTTACCACTTTTAGAGTTCCGGACAAAAGGGTGCCCATGGAACCCTATTACTAGGTTCCGCTGTCCGTCCGTCCGTGAACCGTAGTAGGTAGACTATTGAAATTTTGAGTGTGTAATACTATGGCCGCTAAAAGAATAAATAATGTTAAATAAATTTAAAAATTAAAATGATTATTACTAAAGTATTAAATAATAATTATTATAATATTAAACTTTGCTACGGGACCCTTCGTGTGCGACTCCGACTCGCACTTAGCCGCTTTTCACCTACGTATGATTTCAGAGTGGGAACTCGGGTTTTTTCATCGTAAAAAAGTGTTATAGTTGAATGTTTGTGCATTTTTTCACGCTAAGGGTCGAACAAATAAATTCATGAAGCCAATGATCCTTGCCGAGTGACCGAGTCCATATTGTGATTCATTCGTTGTAAGGTGGTCCAAGTTTTGAGCTAAAGCGGGTTGAAAGAATAAAATGAAGCTCACAGCTGAGGCAACAATAAGTGTTCTAAAGTTAAATCTTTAAATCTTTTTATTACTATACAGCGGCAGACACACAGACGCGCGATTTATTCCCGTCTGATCCCCTGAGCCCCCCTCCTCGATCCCCTGCTAGTTCGTCTTCTGTTTTAAACTTTGTCTTATCCACTATAAGCTAGGTTACTCTTTTTGACAGTTAAGTACAGTCAAGAGAAAATAAACGTTTCATGTTTTACTATATTAAATAAATCTTTTTTTTATGTTCTTGTTCCATGATGGATTCATTTCATGATTTTGAACCCCACAGGGTTGAACCGCGTCGATTAGTAAAAAAAAATTTGCTTTTCCATACATTTTGACCGCGTAGGTATTGCACTTTTCTATAAGACAGTAGATTTTTTTTTTTGATAACCGTAAAATAATTTCTAGGGTCTAGAATCATGTGTTAAATTGATGGTTTTAGTTTGCGCGTCAATGTCCTGCCACCCTGTATTTTATCAGTTTTATAGAAGAAGAATGACTAAAAATTAATAAGTTATTTATAAATAAGTATAAAGTTTAATCTTGTCCCAGGTGTTTCATAAAATTTTATTATGATCGACAACAGCCCATTAAGTTACAAAATAGCTCCCTAAAATAAACACAGTTATAAATTCCTTAGCACATTTCAAGAAAGATGTCTCTAATAATTCATATTAATGATCGTGTTTTTGTTGAAGACTATCTATATATTTTATGCGACATTACATCGCCGTATAATAACACTTCTCGCTAATATTTATTAGATCAATTAAAGTTTATGGATTGCGCCATACTTTTTCCCGTCTTAGGCGGGCTCTACACCTTTATAGAGCCACGAATTTGAGATAAATTCCAAGTTATGGAACAACAAACTGAAAGTCATACTTATCAAAGTTCAAATTCCATTGTAATCAAACACTTATTAGGACCTTTTTGTTACAAATGGTCACTCAAAAATCAACTTAGAATACATTTCACTAAAGTAGATAAGTAACTGATTATGTGGCGATGAAATGTAAATTATCTGAGATTATGAACACTTTATATTGTGCAAATCATAAGTTTTTCGAACGTCAAAATTACATAAGACAGTCACCCAAAACGCCCACTCTTCACCATTTCCTAGGGTTTTAGCTGGGGAGAAGTGGCGCAAAAACTTAAACAGCACACAGCTGTCTATTCAGTTAGAAGAACTTGATAATTGCAGCCCTTGCATTTAAACGATCCATTATTTTCACGCAATATCATTGACAGCCCATAAGCTTCAATGCTTTCGCGTGAGCAAGTTCTGCGCAGTACTTATCCTAGACGGCGGTTTTTAACTAAAATATGGTGTAATTATAATTAAACTCGCTAAAACTTTTGTAAAACAATTGTGCAATTTTTAATATTAACCCCAAACTGTCGAAAATATGCAATTCGTGATATTGTGCAATATAATTGATCGTTTAGGGCCCGCCTAAGGGCGTCCTCACCTCACAAGGTTCTATGTTTTATTCATCGGCTAATAGGAGGTTCTCTACCTCCTCACTTACACCTCCACTCCATAGGTTTAATTACCTTCTGAACAGAGGTTTTTGTTCGTTGATTTTAACTTTATTAAACCCTGCTTTAATTAGTCAACAGGAATATGTTTAACATAAATTATGTAAGTACTGTCAGTGGGTGTGATGGGCCATTTTACATTTTCAGTTTTTGTATAGTTATCTTTGAGAAACGAGTAGGGACGTGTATGGACCTACTTATAAGATTACGGAGTCATGTGAAAAAAAGTGTGCGGTCAGCGGACTCCCGTCAGGAAGAAAGTGCCTTACGTGATACTGGCACGCACACACGCACTCGTATGTAATAGAAAGAGACGGAAAGAGAGTAAGAAATTCGCATGGAGGGGACTTGTTCCTTCCGTGACGATTTCAGTAAGCAGTCGTACCAAAAACATTGAAAATTTCCACTTCGGTATATTCACGCATCGGAAATTACTTTTGTAAGTATGGCATTTTTGTTTGTCTTGTATCAAAAAAGCGCCTTCAGTAAACGAAATATTATGTATATTGTAGAGACGGAAGTGTCAGAACAGTGGATTTTCTTTAATTTAATTACATTTTAGTCATTAAAGTATCAAGTAATTAAAATAAACATGAAAACCTAACTTTATGATTATCCGGAATCGATTCCATTTAATTAAAATAATTTGATATAAACAGGAAACCGTTTTCATTAGGTAGTTTTATGTTTAGTCATTAAATAAAGATTTAGGGCTTTATAAACCCGCCTTTATTACTCATTACAATCTTTAATTCTATCTGTAGGCTACGCAACCTGCGATTTCATCTTAGGGATATAATATAAAGATGAAACAATATCTGCACATCGTAACATATCCGATAAGAAAGTGCAAAGAGGTTAATATTATCATATCCATCTGATTGAACCTTTTTATATCTTCCTCTAATATGAGTATATCTACACCGAAATCCGTTGCGGAAATAATGCGAACGGCCCACTTCCGCATGAAAAAACTTCACGATCTGTTAAAGTAGGCATATTAACGTGGTTAAGTTTACTTACGTATTTTCTGTTACTCTTAGCCTGCATCATCCCACTGCTGGGCAAAGGCCTCTCCCATGACTTCCAGTTCTATCTTTTCAGCTCTAAGATAGTTGTTTTAAGAAATATTTTTACTAACATATTTGAGTCCATTGTTACTTGTTAATTTAATATAAATACATAAATATTATATAAAGATGAAACAATATCTGAAATTGTCATATATCCGATAGAAAAGTGCAAAGAGGTTAATATTATGATATCCATCGGCTTGAACCTTTTTATGCTTTCCTCTAATATATCTTCACCAAAATCCGTTGCGGACATAATCCGAACGGGACACTTCCGCATGAAAAACCTCTCAATCTGTTAGAGTTTACGTCAAAACACAGTAAAAAAATCCGTACCGTATTAAAAGGAAAATTTGGAAAGCACTAGGGAAAAATGTTGACATTAATCCAGGATAATGTCAA
The DNA here is from genome assembly GCA_945859645.1 of Amphipoea oculea. NCBI lineage: Eukaryota > Metazoa > Arthropoda > Insecta > Lepidoptera > Noctuidae > Amphipoea > Amphipoea oculea. The sequence goes on from OX243874.1 coordinate 9,464,415, forward strand.
ATAAACATTCCTTTTCATTTTTAATTACGTTCCGGAATTAAAACACGTGCAAATCATCAACTGAGTTATGGTCTAGCGCAACTGAAAATCACCCAAAAGGGCCATTCCCAACTGAATTAGACTGTTTGAAGCAGTAGTTTTGCTCTAAGCGAGTAATTAATTTGTGAGACTAGCCCTGCCTTTGAAACGACTCTCGTGACGCTAGGAAAGCTGTTAACCAGCGCTGAACTATAACGCGAAACACATTTAGAATGCTCTCAGAATTATTATTATTATAACCCTTGTTCTATCTGCTGTTAGAACTAGGAACTTTGTAACCGTTCTATGTTTTATCACCATCATTAGCTTTGACGTTAGTTTTCGCAACAGCTGCATTCGCCAGTTTCCCTGTTAACATGTTGAATGTTCATGCAATAATTTAATGGCTAGAGAAATAACAGAGGTGTATTGAGTGACGTATTTGCACGTAAATTGTTACTTGGTAATAGCTTTTACATAACTTATACACAAGTCAAGTTAGAGAAATGTGCCGTAGAATACCTAATAATGGCAATTTATTTACCCCGACCCGGGAACATACGACGTAGAGTTACTGAGAAACACGAAATAGACTGTGACATTGCACTTTTTACGGGAAAGTTGATCTTATATTTAACATTGCTTTCTCTCAATATGATCTAAGTAAAATAAACCTTAACAGAACAAACCCTCTTCAAAATCTTGGTATTTACACTTTAAATATTTACAAACAAGGATTTCGGAGTACTGCTTTCAAAATACAGTTCATTTAAGTTCATGTAATAAGTCAGCTTGTTTACATACACTGCCACTCAGTGTCCCACGCGACGCTGGATTATCTCTCGCAGTCCGAAGTCGGATTATGTCTGTGACTTTATGCTTATTCCCATGTTTAATTTCAACTTAAAAGCCAGAAGCTCAGAATTAACAGGCAAAGTTTAACAAATTAAGTTTCAGTGTCTTTGAATCGCTAATGAAGTCGTAGTCGTAAAGAAAACGTACTGAATAAACGATGTCTCTTTGGAATTTGAGCTTTATATATCTACGCGTGTGCGTGTGTGTGTGTGTGTAAAAGTTATAAAATAACACCCAGAAAACCCACAATGTTTTGACCCTATTTCTAAGTTAAAATAGTTGCCAGTTTCATCTCACAAAAACATTATTATGTACGATATTTTGTCTGAAAATAAAAAGGGCTTTCATTCTGACACAACATAAAATCAGCGCTGTCAAATCATATTAACAGCGGAACTTTTATCTCGCAAAGATAAAAACGCTCCGTGCCTTGATAAAAATGGAATTCAGATTGTTTGAAGTTGATCGTTATTTTCATTCACGTGAACATATTAATATGGTACAGTGCGTACGTTCCGATTCAAAGGCATACCTCGTGACTTTTCACTCGATTCATTCCGACCCACAGAAAGAATCGATTTACAGTAACTGGTATAACTGACCATTTGAGAAATCTGTACCGATTGTAACACTGCGCAAAGTGAAAAGTTTCTACGAAAGATTGCACTTACTTGTATTTTATGGAAGGATTTATTTCATCTTAATCCGTGTCCAAGATAATTCTGTCGTCGAGAAAGATGGTGCGGATTTGAGAGAGCTTTATATCGTCTAGTATACCTACGCTTGCATACCAGATCTTATGAAGCTGAGAACATCTTCGATATATTCACTTTCTTTAAAATAAATATGTATAATAGAAAAGTTGGTTATGTTAAATATTCTAGATAGATTTTTTACTAAGGAATATTTAATACTAGCTGCACCCCGCGGTTTCACCCGCATAAGTTTCGATTCCGTGGAAATATCGGGGTCCAAAGTACTTTATGTGTTAATCCTGGTTATAAACTATCAGTGTGCCAAATTTCATTGAAATCCGTTTTGTAGTTTTTGCGTGAAACAGTGACAAACATCCATCCATCCATCCTCACAAACTTTCGCGTTATTAGTAGGATTAGCTTAGCATTTATTCACCCACGTTATTTGCTGAAAATGTAGGTAAAAAAAAGACCTTGTCGTTTTTTATTTTGTTGGATGTAAAAAAAGCAGAAGGAAATCCGCAAGCCAAGCGTGTTGATTATAGCGTGATCCCCTAAGGATTGTTCGTTATGACAGACGAGTGAAGTATAACCTGGGAAGAGGAAGACGGGGATTTAAAAGTAGACATTTATGGGGTCACGATTTGTAGAAGGGTTCTATGTTCTATGATATGGGATTGGTTTCCGCACTTAGTCCTTCAAGTGGATCATGGCGGCTGTCAGTGGTTATTCCAACCAGCCCACCAGAAGTTAATCAGGTATCCTGGCCTATTGAGAACATATTATGTGTAAGATCTGGGCCCCCTAGAAGCAGGGTTGGGCAGAGGTGTATTTCTAGTACACCCACATTTCGCCAGTTATCTATAGTACATATAACAACGAAGTCACAACTGAACATTTTTTTTAAAGTAATTACTACAAGGTACATGCGAATGAGTCTGATGCCAAACAAAATAGTTTTTAGAATTTTCGTACGTTTGTTTGTTTTGATGCATTTTATCGGATTGGCACAAAAACGGCTGAATAGATTTCGACGAGGCACACAGATAGGTTATAACCTGGACTAACACATTAGGGCACTTTTCATCTCGTTAGTACGTTCCCGTGGGATATTTTTCGACATCCACGGGGCCAAACCGTTGGCAAAAGCTAGTGTTTAATTTAGGCGTGATGTTGTTATGTGATGTGTGTTAGTGTATATGTATGTTTGAAGTTACCAAATGATTCAATTCAAATGTAGTAAGTTATGATAAAAGTATAGGTAAGTGTGCATACACACGAGCGACACGCGTCAACGACAGTGGCAACTGCAACCGTCCGCGTCGACGAGTGTCGCTCATAATATGCACACTAAGGACGGTTTCGCACTACATCCGTTCCGAATTCGAGAAATGCCGGCCCGAAGTGACCATTGTCCTATTTGTATGAGAGGTTGCGCACTAGATCCGAACAAATAGGACGATGGACTATATCGGATTCGGATCGGACGTAGTGCGTAACCGCCCTAAGTTGAACCTTCTTCGAAGAATTCTTTACAAAAATGAAGTTCCAATCCGTCATTCAAATATACAAGTATCGGGCTGTAAAACACAAACCGATTGGTGGCAACCATTAGAGTTCCCGTCAGTTAATACATTATTCATGGGTTATTGGGTCTGGGCTTGCCATCCACATTTTTACAATGGACCGACACAGAAATTCACTTACGTTATATGCTACTAAACTATTCACACGTTATTATACGCGGAGTTCTCTATGTTATGAGACCTAATATTTGTGTAACCTCCATACCGTAACGAGAGGACAATGGGAAATAAAATATACTTTGGAGTAAAAGAGCCGTTTTTGGGAGTCTGTAAAACATCAGATGTTTTTTCTCTCGGTTTAAATGTATGAGAGCTGTTTTTTTTTTTTAACTTTTATATTTTATTATTTTCCATTGTTTTTTTTTTTTGAACTATTATAATTATTGGAAACTCTCAGCACAGTGATCAACGTCCGATTTTCATTAAGCTTTGGTTTTCTAAAACAGCGTTGAACGGACACACAGTAGCAGCTGTCCAAATACAGAGCGCTTTTGAAAGCGAGAGAATCGCGGTGATATCGTCGTGCCACGTATTTCTATACACTCTCTTAGAATGTGTCTACACATGGCAATATCATCGCGGCGAAAATTTGATAGCATGGCGAGACTCGTCGCGATTCTCTCGCTCGTGGAGACGGCCCCTTACTGTCAAATACTGGTAAAAATGACAGATGTTCATGACGGCCGGTATAATATAACGGAACCGCTTTCGTAGATTGATAGATTAAAATGATACGTCTGCAAGAGACAGAATTTCATTTAAAAGCTCTCTCTTAATTTTCCTTTTAAAATAACGCAACACGCGCATTTTTACAATTGTGGCTTCTTGTGTAGACTAATACGAGAGAGAAAAATACTGTCGCGCAGTGCAATTAAATTAAAAGGCAGAGACTGTGTTTTTATTACATCGGCTTATATTTACGACTGTTTGCGCTGTTCTGATGAGCGTTCCATTATGCAGTGCGATTAATTAAAAATAGCAAACTTTGTTGTAATGACTGTAAAAATATAATTTGCCGACGTAATGACTGTCGTTCCCAGGAATTTAGAAGTTATCTCCTTTTATGTTAAAAACGTTGAATCATCATCTGCCTAACCTTTTCCCAACTATGTTGGGGTCGGCTTCCAGTCTAACCGGATGCAGCTGAATCGTCATCTGCCTAGGCTTTCCCTATGTTGGGGTCGGCTTCCTGTCTAACCGGATGCAGCTGAATACCAGTGTTTTTCATGGAGCGACTGCCTATCTGACCGCCACAACCCAGTTACTGGGTAATACGATACCCCTTGGTAAGACTGCTTGTCAGACTGTTGGGCTTCTGACTACCCGTAACAACTGTCAAAGATCCACGAATGACAGCCGGCACCAACCGCTTAACGTGCTTTCCAAGGCACGGGTCTCGGTATGTAAAGATGGTCATCTATCCACAGACCAACCGCGGCAAGCGTAGCTTAACCTGATCGATCGATCTGTGCGGCTGTTATTATTTAGCCACGGGCCCTTCTGAAAAATATCCAAGAATAACAGCCGGGACCAACGGTTTAATGTGCTTTCCGAGGCACATGTTAAAAACGTTGAAAATGGAAACGTAAATATTTCAAATCAATATTGTCACGTCAACCTTTTCACTCATTCACATCTGAAAATGAATGAATGATAAATACGTGTGGCTTTATGGTTCATTTTTTATCGCGCTATCCTTCGCCATTCATTCCGAATTTGAATACAAGCGGAGGTCAGCGTCATTATACGCTTTCATGGTCGACAGTAATACAATTTATCTTCCTGCCAGTACTCCAGACCCCAAACAGGGCCGGCTATCAACAAGTGTCAAGATATATATAAATCGAGCCCACAGACGCCCTTAATTCCGACGATACGCCGAAAGGGACCAAATCGAAGAATTTCGTTTGACCGCAAGATACGAGTATGAAAACTCACAATAGGATTTTGTTGTGTTATCTTCCGACGGTTGCTTGATAGTTTATTGCAAGCTGCTCCAGAGGGAAAATAGTTTGACCCACTGATACGGTATTTTTCCGTCCTAAATAACGTAGTATCTGTTTGATAAATGACAGTTAGTAACGAACATGCTGTGTAGACAATGCGAGTTAATAATATATACAGGGTGGCAGGGACATCGACGCTCAACCGGTTACCATGGATTCAGTACATGATAACCCCCTGCGTAGAAATTCGTGTGTAGGTAATTTAAAAAAATTGATGTTCGATACATTTTGACCTCGTACTTTTCTATGAAATAGCAAATTTCTTTCGCGTTTTTTTTTATTTCACTTGGGAGTCTAGAATCTTGTGCTGAATTCGACTTCATCGGTTGAATATCTGATAGAGCAACGAGTCTTTTAGGAACCGAGAAATCACGTAGGACCAAAATATTGATCCTTTTGGCTTTTAGGCTTTTACTCAGACATCGCCGAGCGAAAGCGAGCTAGTAGGAATCTCTGACTTGATCAGATTTTTTTTTGATAACTGATGAAACGTTTCTACTCTAGGGGGTGTAGAACCATGTGCTGATGAATTCAGCACAGTTTTGGTTACAGTTTGGGCACTGGTTATCCTGTATAGTACCTACTTTTGTTATGGTTCCATTTACCTAGGTAAAGTTTAATTTGTATTTGTTATACAAATTAAAATGTACAAATTAGTTAGTAGTGGGTAGGACAATACTAGGTAGGTATACAATCAACTTGTAATCTAGAGTAATTATTAAAACTGGATTGTTTAGAAATGCGACTAATAAATTTATAGTATGCGAGAGTTTCAATAATCACTAATATTGTCAAAGTAATCTAATTGAGATTAGGTCTACTATTCATCAAATTATTACCATCCTATCTACCTTATTATAAACATAATGATTTAATTAATTCCTCTTTGATCTTTTGCGGAGTGGTCATTAGATGCTTTATAATTTTATAATAATCACATACAACTCATGTTTTAAATTAATATTATTTCAAGTTAAACGAATATGAACTTTATTTTAATTAACATTAAGTTGATTTCAGAGTGACTAGCACTATTGATAAAGTTATAAAAATGTTTGAAGTTGTAGCGTAAACTGAACTTTATTTTGTTGGATTTAAAGATATTTTTCAATAAACTCATATTTGTTTACATTTTTGGCCAATAAATCGCGAATGCACATTACATGCAAACATAAACTTACGCCTTCTTCTCATGGGGGTAGACAGAAACTACAGAACTCCACCTGATACGATCCTTACATACATACTCTTTCATAATATTGCACATATACACACAGATATAGTGACGTAAACAACAAAGCTATTTACCAAATAGAACAGTTATTATAACTTTAACTGCCGTAACAGCCCATGATAAAAATAATAAATGCCAGATATCCGAGGCGCGGCCGCCAACGCGATACGTTACTCCTGAGTTATGGAAAAGGGCGACCCAACTGAATTATGAAGACAATTCTTAACAATCATGGACCTCTAATGTGGTATTAAAAGCCCACTGGGCCGACCTCTTCGTCGGCTGACCTACAGTTATCTCTGAGAGACACTCATATTTGAGCACTCTCACTCTCACAATCCTGGGCGGGCTGTGGGTCGGTCGGCGTTCCTGGTGTATACAAAAATGCAATTACTGGACGCGACTGAAGTATTTTGAGTTGTGAACTATGTTCTGTTTAATGCCTGTTGTATATTTATTTGAAGTTGGTAGTTTAGACAACAGTATAAATGAAGTTTAATCAAACTAAACCCCTACTACGACAAAAATGACAACTAAGAAGGTTACGACATCGATTTAGATTTTTTTAGGTTTTCGTATAGTCGAAGTCGCACTTCATTACTAAGTCATGTAATTAAAGCCTTCGGCTATATGAAAACCTTAAAATATCGACATCGATGTCTTACAAAAAATCCAACTGTATTGAACCTACTAAGTATTTGTATTGTAAACTGAACCATATTTAATTTTATAAAAACTAAATAAGTTGGTTACCTCCCATGGCTGAACTAAATCCTTTTTAAGATACACTGTAAAATAACAGTTAAGGCGATGCATAAAAGCACTATGGTTTAAAGTTAATAAAATTGCACTATGCAATATAAAGCAAATGTAATGTTATCACCTATTTCTCCGTCTTAGTGCAATAAGTAAGTTTTAGTACCTAACCTAAGCTTCTTGTTACATTTTACGTTGTATAATCCCATCTGTAATACTTGAAAATAACTGTAGATAAGAAAGTTAGTGATATTGCGATATATCAAAAGCGTATGAAAGAGAGCTCCGGTCGAATTCAAAATTAATCAGACAAACCTGAAATATACACAGTAACATTGCTTGTAGGTGTCTATGTTCGTATAGCTATATATACAGATGAGTAACACTGCATGTAGGTTTGTATGTTCGTATAGCCACTCTCCTTATTGCGTCACGTACGTTTTATTTGAGTTTCTCGCAACATGTAAGCCCCGTAAGTGCATTATTTTCCGTCTCGTGAGCGAGCAGCTAGTGTATATCTAATGCCACTTCCCTTCGTTCCTGCACCTGCACCAATCTTCCTGCGTAGCTCGGGAGCTTTTCTCTTACAAGCTGTTTTAACATTTCATACGTGTTTCCATTTGTAGTTGTAATGCTCAAATTAAATAGAGTTTGCAAGGATTTCAGTCATTTTCATTTGCAATGGTAAAATAAATAAATTAGTAGCTTCTAAGAGATGTCCTCAAAGAGATATGCTGCCGTAAGTTGTACATATAATCCTATCTTCTGATTTATAAGCCCGTAGAACAAAATATGGGCGTCATCCTTTACGTTTCATTCATACTAATAAAAAAGCTAAAGAATTTATTTGTTTGTTTTTTTTTTGAACGCTCTAATCTCATCTAAAAAAAAAACTTTTTGCAATTCATAGCGTAATTCTTAAGAAAAGCTAGACCCTTAGGCCGAGCAAAAAGAAAAAAAGTCAGAAAGAACGCTTTAGCGAAAACAAAGTAAAAGCGCAGACACGCGATGCGATGCGACGGGGTGGGTCGGGGGAACATGAAATTTTACGTGGACGAAGTCGCAGGCGAAGCTAGTCAATAATATATGAAAACAACGGTATTCGACATGTCACGTCTTACTTCAATGTATTCACGCGAACTCTGTGGGGTTTCGTAGAAACTACTGAACATTCGTTACAATTACAATCCTTCCCTCTCTTTTGTTTCTTCCGCATTCATATGTTTCATGTAATGTTTTTCAATATCTAAAACTTAACTGGAAATATTGTTATCTTTCCCTAAGGGTTTGTACGCACATGTTGGGGTCGGCCTGATTCGGCACAGGCTAAAATCGATTGTCCATTTTGCCGCCCGGCTGTGCCAAACCATGCCGATCCGAAGAACATTTAGGACGCCTAACAGACAAGAAGACCTGTTTGGCTACAATACTCGTTTCAATGTGTTTTAGAAGGATATTTTTTATTATATTCTTCGGTACTTACGTGTTCTAAACTTAGCGTAAGTTTAGCCTTGAACTCTTTTTAAAGTTCTTCTTTCATTTTTTAGTAATGCGTTGCTTAGTAACTACTTGCAACCGGTGCTGCGGCGTGCGTGTATGACCAGTTGTATGTAAGAATCGTGGCAAGTACCGTTCTGAAGTTTCTCCCTATCTCATGGCAAAAAGGTGTAAGATTAGATATGTATGTATCTATGTAATAATGCGTTGTTCAGTTCTGCCAATAACCCGCAGGAACAAAGCATAAATCAAAGCATCCACACTACATAAACCCACCTATTGACAGCCAGGAAAATACTAAAGGAAGCCCGTATGCTAATAACTCAGAGTTAATGTGTGTGATGGCGTTAGCTGGGGTCGTATGTCAGTGAACATTTACTATCACTGCGACGCAGTGAGCAGCGAGCCTTAGCCACGATGGACGTCGGGATAAAGTGTGGTTGATTAACCTGTTATAACCACACTGCGGTGGACGGTAGCTTGATAGGTTTTGTGTGTAGATAGATAGATTAAACATTAATTGGGAGCAACTAAACAGGGAACAATGAAAACTATAGCTCACTGATAAGATGAGGTATGTAGTATATTATGCTGTGTCATCTAGTTTGTTCTGCATATGGTACTACTTAATTTAATGTATTTTATGAGCTCTTAAATGTCATGATAATCCTATGTCAACTACGTTTCACCAGCAAGATATTGCTGTGACGCATTGACTATATTTTATCATATCAGCAGAATATCAACCACCTTCATCAACTGTTGGAGTGCTCGCATCTAATGGCAACCAAGGAACTTCACCAGGTTGTCCGCTGCATCTGATTAATAACATACTCTAAGTCACAGCAATATCTTGCTGGTGAAATGTAGTTCAATGATCACTAAGTCAACAATTATAACACCCATACCCCGTCAACCGGAACCCGTGGTCGCACCGACGGAGGGCGCCTTCCGGTTTTCCGGACAAAAAGTGACTTATGAGGCAATCGCGTATTCACGCGGACGATCATTTTGGTTAGGATGCGGCCATAAGAGGAAAACGTGCCAACAAACGGCTTGGCAGTTTGGCAGAGGTCATACATTTTGTTAAAACGATATTTCTGTGAATAAACACTTTTTCGTCCCGTTTTTTTTCATTCGAATTTAATGCAAGATACATATTCTTCTAATAGAGTACATAATTAATTTGTTAATAATATCCGCTCCATATTTCGGCCAAAAGCGTCGACGCGACGACGAAGGTTATTTCAGTTTGAATATCTCCTCTCCTAAAATGGAACCTTCAATTACTACGAGTAGAAATAACAATGCCTGAATATAAACAGAGCTTGTAATAGAAAAAGAATAAAGTAATCTTAGTTATTCCAAAATAAACTTCACACGAAAAATAGCTACGCTAAGGGTAAATTCGACTAACTTTTGGAACGAAGTTCTATTGCGGTAGGAATTGACTGGTAAAAATCGGCTCGTAACGTAATCCAAGGACCGCACACGTTTCTATTATAAGTCTTATCCTGCGAATAAAATTGAATGTTTGACAGTTTTTTCGATACAAAAACTGACAAACGTCAATTTTTTTCCATGGATAACAGAAGAGCAATTCTCAGTCTCTCATTCTCATTCTCAGTTCACAGTCTGATCTAAGTCTCAATCTGTCAAAAATACCTTCCCTAAATTTTTAACAAGTTTTTGAAATTGATTGTCGCTGAGATGAGATTGCGACCATAGGTATTTCGAACGTTTTTAAATACGGGAATTTATCTTCAGATATCCGCACAGGTCGATCTATCAGGTTAAGCTACGCTTGCCGTGGTTGGTCTGTGGATAGGTGACCATCTTTACATACCGAGACCCCTCCGTACCTCGGAAAGCACGTTAAGCCGTTGGTCCCGGCTGTCATTCGTGGATCTTTGACAGTCATTACGGGTAGTCAGTAGCCCGAAAGTCTGACAACCAGTCTTACCAAGGGGTATCGTATTACCCAGTAACTGGGTTGCGGAGGTCAGATATTCAGTCGCTCCATGTAAAATACTGGTATTCAGCTGCATCCGGTTAGACTGGAAGCCGGCCTCAACATAGTTAGGAAATGGCTAGGCAGATGATGGTCTTCAGATATAATAAAGATTTGACTTTGTAAAATCACTCCGGGAATAATACTTACCTATTCTCATGACAATTCTTCTTACTTACAATAAGAGGTCTTCCTAACTTATACAAGCCAAGAAAAACTTCTAATTGTACACGTTCTAAAGAAAAATTGTTAAAGTTTCTCTTTTAACAATATCGAGGTGAACTCACAATGTCTCTTTCATAATAATAAAGTACGAATGAACTTTCGCGAGAGATTTTTCTCTTATAATCCTCTGTCATTAAATTGGTATTATGAAGATCAGCTTTTTATAATGTTCTTGGTAGGTAACTACGGCTTCTTGGGTCTTTGTAGAGACTTTTTAATATACTGAGCGAATTATATGTACCTAAATGTAAAAAAAATATCCATCGTTGTTGAATACTAGTAAAATCACATAAGTTTCTATACAAATAAATAATATTTAAGAGTCTGTTTGTAATTCTAAATAACAGTTTTTTCCTAAATGCATATGAAAGTATATACGGTACTTATAACAATTTTTTAAATGTTTTCCTGTCTGTTTGTTCCGGCTAATCTCCAAAACGGCTGGACGGATTTTGACAGGACTTTCACTGGCAGACAGCTGATGTTATAAGGAGTAACTTAAGCTACTTGTATTTTAGAAAACGAACGAATTAGAGTAATGCGCAAAAAAATGAAAACCGATGAAATCCAATTTATTTTCCGACATACACGCGAACAAAGTCGCGGGCACTGCTAATCCTCAATAATTCATACAACGTATCAAATTATTCGTGAGCTCTAAACCCAGGTTACCCAGGGTCACACTTATCACGAAAATCATGAATATTAAACATTACAATCTAACGACAAGTTCCTTGTGCTTAGCGATTATAATACATAAAATAGTTCAAACACAACCGTGATAGGTCACGTCAGGTGCGTAGTACTCGCAACCGACGTGCGCTTATGGCCAAATATATGAACGTAAACAAAACGAAAGGAGTTTGCAAGGATCGTAGGGGGTGGCGTTTCTGCCAACCCCTATGGGAAGAAGGCGTGTGTTTATGTAATCTACATTCGCGATTTATTTGCCAAAAATGTAAACAAATATGAGTTTATGGAAAAATATCTATAAATCCTACACAGTAAAGCTCAGTTTATGCATTTTTTTAATTTTTCAATGGTCCTAATCACTCTGAAATCTACATAATTACCATTATAAAAAAAAATGATATTTGTTTAACTAGAAATAATATTAATTTTAAACATACGTTTGAATAGACTATGTGTAAAACCGTGATAGATCGTTTGGAAAAATGTAAATTCCGAGCGAGGTCTGTATCACACACTCAGGCAAGAAAGCACTAAATCGGCACACCTCAAGCCGAGCTGAACAATAAGTGTTGAAGTCGTTCAAACCTGTACAGCTAAAACCAATAAGCCCCACTACCCTACCCCAACTACATCGTAAAAAAACTACTTCAAATAAAATCCCTTGTAACGAAACTCCATGAGTCCACACATTTGACCCCGATGAGATCCACTATCTAAAAGCTGCTAAAAGCCACGAAATGCAATCCGTCGCAACCACAAGACACAGAAGAGATTTTTTTTTTGGTCCTGGCAATGTCGCACTGCCATCCGAGTTGCTATAATTAAGATCTCTTTTGAAAAGTGATCGGGAGTTTTTCATTTCGGTTTCCGCTAGTGCAAATAGTACAAAGAACTGGCGGAAGCTACGTAGACAGGATGTGAGGTATTGTCTTCTATCTTCAGCTTCACTAGACTGGGATGTTATTTTAACTGGTACAACATCGCGACATCACATTGCTGACATCGCGAGACGTAGCCTAGATTACGATGATGAATCTTTTAAAATTATTTTTCGTTTGCACTCAACTCTTCAGTTTATTTTCGAGAAATTTTCGGCAACGTCTTGTCTTTTTTTAAATTTTGATACTTTGCCGTTTGAACGAGTCTAGCAAAATTGTTTTCTTTCCGTAATCGATAGCGCCATTGTGCTTGGGGTGGACTATGTCCAACAGCGGACGTTTTTCTGCTGAATAGTGATGATGACGATATTAATAGTATATTTCTATGTTGTCCTCAGTTGGGGGAAGGGGTGGAGCTGACTTTGGGCGAACTGCGCGCGATGGCGCTGCGCCAACAGCAGCAGATCGACACGCAGCATCAGCTGCTCTGTGCGAAGGAGCAGCGACTGCGGTACCTCAAGCAGCAGGAGGCTAGGCAACATCAGGTTAGTACAAAAAAAAGAAAATGTCCACCTATTAGTGTCCTACTGCAGGGTAAAGGCCTCTTCTCATACACGGAAGGCACGAGCAATGATCACCACGCTTGTTCAAGACGTTTTGGCGATTTGACTTTTTATATTAACTATATCTAAGTCCAGGGTTCTGAGGGGCCCGTGATTAAATAATAACAGCCGCATATGTCGATCGATCAGGTTAAGCTACGCTTGCCACGGTTGGTCTGTGGATGGGTGACCGTCTTTACATATCGATACCCCTCCATGACTTGGAAAACACGTTAAACTGTTTGTCCTGGCTGTCATTCGTAGATCTTTGACAGTCGTTACGGGTAGTCAGAAGCCCGAAAGTCTGACAATCAGTCTTACCAAAGGGGATCGTATTACCCAGTAACTGGGTTGTGTGTCAGACTATTCAAATCTTTGATACTACTGTCGGTTTCTAGTCGGGGATTCTCAATTTGGTGATGTCTCAACCAGATAAAAAGACTCTTTGGGAGTACAAAATCCACCAAACGTATTTCTCCTTTGCACCATATAAAAGACATTAAAGTTTATCATGGCTACGTGACCAACAATATTAAATAATACTTAAGGAACTTTACAGACAAAGTCATTTAGAATTAGTCCCGAAGTCACAATGTATGCTTTTCTTCTTCAATAAAGTCTCTGAGTTCAGTAATACATCTAAAACATAAGGCGGAGCAGTAACTAAGTTGACCTCCCACGGGACATGTGTACTTAGTAGGTACTTACTAGCAAGCCTTTTACGACACGATTCCCTGTAGCAATGATGTCGTTACGGGCATATACATAAACCTACGATAACACATGTATACAGAAGTATATGCATAAGTACAGCCAACAAACGTGATATAAATACAGGTAAAACATAGACAAGACATCATTGCACTAATCCTATCCAAGTTGTAATTTCGTCCATAAAAACTTAAGTCATACTGAAAAGAGGAATACCAAAGACTTGAGTAGCATAATCAGCCTGTAATATTCTCACTTCTGGGACACAGGCCTCCTCTCGGTGAGAGGGAGTAGGCCGTAATCCACCACGCGGGCCTAGTGCGGGTTGGTAGATAGATGTGATATGTCTTCGAATTTTTGGTTCTACGACATGCTGGTTTCCTAACGATGTTTTCCTTCACCGTTGCGAGAGCAGTGGTGATAAAATAATTGACACAAAAAAAGCTCTTGTCTGGGTTCGAACCTAAGACCTACAACTCGTAAGTCCACGACCGTTACCACTAGATCACCACTGGTCAGACTTGAGTACTCAGCACAAACAAAACGTGGGTAAAAAGCAGTCACCCGCCTACCACTACATACTTATCTATTTGTTTGTCTGTACCTATGACCGTTAAAATTATGGTGCACCTTGCAAATACACGCTAATGAAATTTCCACTGAAACTGCTGTTAATTCTGAACCAGTACGTAGTCGTAAATATCACGGTGCTTAGATTAATGACGATGGTAGAAGTAGTAATGCGAGAGGATTTGAATAAGCTATGCAAGGTCATATTAGTAGGTAAGTACGTACTTTTATTAAATTATGTTAGAAGGTTGTACAACATGCCCAAGAAGGGCTTCCCGTCAATATATTACCGACTGAGATTTTCATTATTACATTATTGTACCGATATGTGAGCGGGGAGGAGCAGTGGTGGCCCAGTGGTAACGGCCGCCGCGACTTACGAGGTTTTATGTCACAGATTCGAACCCAGACAGGTGCTATACTTTGTGTAACAAATTATTTCATCACCACTGATCTCAAAACGGTGAAGGAAAACATCGTGAGGAAACCGGCATGTCCTGGAAGTAGCCAAAAAATTCGAAGACATGTGACATCTACCAACCCGTGGATTACGGCCCACTACTCTTACAGAGAGGAGGCCTGTGTCCCAGTAGTGGGAACATTATAGGCTGATTGATTATACTATGTAATCAAATGTTACGTCAATTTGATCATTAATAGGTTTATAGAAGTGGATAAAAGTCAATTCCAGAAAAGGAAAGGCATAGGTAATAATTTTGTCTCTCTCGAAAAAAACTATTATTTACTAGTTCCCGAATGAAAAGTTTACCACTTTATTTGAAAACAGAACTTTTACGTATATTTCTGGCAACCAACTTACCTTTCTTCTAAAAAGAATATCTATTTCTTTTGGGATATAGTGACAGATTCAATTTGTAAGTAAGACTCGGTTCTAGAGAAACTTAATAGTCTGCAGTCTCAACGGGAATCGTTAGGTACTAGGTCGCCGAGATGACATCGAGGTCGGTAGTTTATTGAATAAATTACGAAAATTTGGCACTAGAATACGTTTTGGTACTTTTTGTCTATTGCTTTAGTTAGTAGTATGTACAAAAAGTAATCCGCATATATATATATATAAAAAAAAAAACAAAATAAATTCGAATGAGTCTCGCAGTTTGGGGGTCATGAATGAAAATCGTCTAATACTTGATTCTAAATATCAGTATTGGATTTTTAAAAGCCGAAAACCAATCCCTTCAAAAAAAAAAATTTTTGTGACATAAATGAATGAATTGCACCGATCCCAGCGTGGTTAAAAACCAGACTCGATTAATCGAATGAACCCCAAGATTCGCACTAGCTCCTGTAGCCTCATGTTCATGGTGCTACAGCGACCATTGCATATCAAGGAATGCCATAGGCATTTTCTGCCAGTCAACCTTTGGGTGATGCAGAGACAAACAGTGGTAGGTGCAATCATAAACATTGGGGAATAAATAGTTTAAATATAAAGATACGCATAAACATATTAAAACTATGAATATAATATATACCTAATTACATATACGATTACGATTACGGGCCCTTTTTCATAAAACTACAAATTGAAAAAAAAAACCAACGGAATATTCTACACATTTCATGGAGCAAGCGGGAAGAAGGCCTGCATAATTTGCAGTGCGTAGAACAAGTCTGCCAGTGATGACGATGATGACATAAACGGAGCGACTGAAATCAGACCATTACCGTTCTTTAAACGCAACTGATATACCGTTCCATTCCTCGTTTGATACCTTATTCCTTAAAGAAGGCACCTTACTCTCCGAACAACGCAATAAACTCCTTATTGTTTCACCAATAGCTCTCCAAACATTCATTCAATTAGGTTTCTTTTTTTCGCTCCGCTTTCCAGATTTTCTGAAGCCCAAAAAGTATCAAAAGTATTTTAGAATGTACGTAAAAGACGAATGAATACTCGGTGTGATTAATCAACCCCGGAGGATCGAAAGATTTTTTCTCTTCTTTGTGAAGTCCCAGAGATGTATCTAGTTTACTCTATCTTTCATACTTTCATTTTCTTTTTGGTGTTATTCAGTCAAACGCTGACTTTGGAAATAATAAATCGCTTATTGTCTTTCTATTTTGCTTTTTGTTTCGTTCGCGACATGACATCGGGAATTCATGTTTCTTCTGGAACATTATTAAACATGTGCGTATGATTTATTTTGCTGTTATGTGTTTTTTTCGGTTTTTATTGTCAAACTAGCTGACCCGGCGAACTTAATACTGAATCAAAAAAGCCGTTCCATACAAAATGTATGAGAAACTGAAATATCTTTATTATTATTTTTTTCGCGAATTTTCCCCACGTTTTAATAGTTATTCTACTATTCGGGGCGGAGACAAATCCAACAAAATATAGATCATAAAAATGGGTCCTGCCGTTCTTGAGTTATAAATGGTATAACTAACCCGTATTTGTTTTATTTATATGTAGCGGTATCTACAACGCCACATGCGAACAACGCGTCATACTGACGTCACGCAAATCCTGCATCGCGCAAGCAGAGTTTACCATGCAACTAGCATATATACAACAGCCCGACATGACTCGTTGGGCAGTTGCCCGCCAGACACAACACCCGTCTGGTCGGAGGATCCTCCCTTTTCTATGGAGGTTGAGTGAACTTTACACCCTGTTCCTCATACCTCTATACTGGTGACCCCGAACATGAACGTCAGCGCAGCCTTCGTGCACCTACTTCAGCGTGACGTCATCATCATCACTCCCGCAAGCTTTAGCGGCGAGTCACCCAGCCAGCCAGCATTCACGGCTTCAACGGGTATCCTGACCACTAGTATGCAGCGACCGCGCATACCTGGTCATCACCCTCAGCCTCATCAGCAACCTCGGCACAGCACACTGCACTTTCGGCCAGTCAACAAGCAGAGCCCTTCTCTCCTGGTCGACACCAGCAGTCAGCCACAACCCGGCGCTGTACCACATGCGACGCACTGGAGCATAATGCAGCGCCACCCCGACTCACTGGGGACATCTTCGCAGACAGTTCCGACTCACCGTGAACTATGCGGCAACCGGTTCCGACTCACTGGAACCTCAGCTGGCCTGGCAAGCATCGCAAGATACAAGGCTCAGCCCACTATCGACCTCCGGTCTCCGGGGGGGAGTGATGTAGCGGTATCTACAACGCCACATGCGAACAACGCGTCATACTGACGTCACGCAAATCCTGCATCGCGCAAGCAGAGTTTACCACTCAACTAGTTGCCCGCCAGACACAACACCCGTCTGGTCGGAGGATCCTCCCTTTTCTATGGAGGTTGAGTGAACTTTACACCCTGTTCCTCATACCTCTATTAATTAATTTTATTGGAAGATTTACGCGTTTAACTTGCTATCAAAATAGTCGCCGACATTATTTTGTGGCAGCTTACTTTTTATTTAATGTCTCAAAAAGTCTAATAATTCCTAAGATTTTGTAACTTAAGAGCTGGGCAACCTAAAATCTCTGCTGTATGTAAATTTTTCATTATTCACCACATTTTGTAGTCTGTCATCGAGAGTAAAAATGTTCGCGAAAAAAAAAGTATCTCTACCTTATTTATAATTCCGTTAAAAATAGACTGTTATTTCGCGACTTTACGTTATTTGTTATGCTTAACAACCAATCATGATTCGTAGATATCTACGCCAGATATAGGATACTTGGTTCAGTCAACAAGGCACAGCTGCGTATCGACAGGGTTTGCAAATAATCCACTCAGTGCAGGGTCCTCGACCCACTAGCGATCTCCGCGGGGCATTTGATAAGTTCATCTATTATTTGCTTCAGAAATATATGCCTTAAATACCCAGTAAAACCAAATGTTTTGGCTAAACGCTTTTGTAATTTCGGAAAAATTCGAAGAGAATTAAGCTTTACACACTTTATGTGGTATCTTACGCAAAGTTTCGTTGGATCTTATGTTTTATTTAAAGCTTAAAACTTGACTTGTAAACGCCTTCAGAAATGTTTGCCATGTAATAGCATATGGCTAGCTACTTTTATAGGGATACTTAAGTATTTTAGGAGCTCATAAGTAGGTTGAATTCGCTAAAAGCGAATACACCACATTCTAGGCGTAATCCTAATGCAGTAATAAAAATTCCAGGGTCGTTGGAAAATTCCTTACAAAATTCTTTGAAGTTTTATTCCCCTGCTCCTATTATATTTTTAATTACGCCAATAGGTATGTACTGCATTTATATGTTAATGGTTCTCATTGTTATTCTTTATGAATAACAATAAAATGGGCTCAGAATTTATTTATAATTGGACTCGACAAAGGTTGACACGTATGAAAAGGGAAGGTGTGAATTTTTAAAAAGGGTTTCAGAATACCGTGATATAAAACAAAGGTTTTTTAATGAAGTAAGAGAAACACGAAAAGTATATGGAACGAAAATTCTTTGTTCTCAGTTACGAGTTTGTACGTCAAATTTTTTAGATTGCTTTTGTATAATCATAATTGTGTTGTATAATTCAAGTCCGTCTTGTTTTCGTTACGTAATTGACTCTGACAGTTTAACATTGAAGATGTTACAATTGAATATCACTAAGTTCAAGGTACTATTGTTTATTTGAATGCGAAGATTAACAATCTTGTCGAATCATTTAAGTGAATTCCCACGATAAAGTGGGGTGATTTGCTGAGCATCGTGGGAAAATCTATTACAAGAAATACTTGTATCGTATCTATTTGTAATAAACCTACAATTGTAGGAGTAAACTGATATTCTGTCAGTTTTAGGGACCAATAGAGTATTTTATTGATGAAGTGTCATATTGATAAAATGAAAGAAAGCTTTCATTACAAATGAAAAACGATTCAAATTGATAGATAATAAATAACTAAATAAGGACGTTAACTTGGAAGTATTTTATCGGCAAAATAAAATGAAAGGTACTCTGTCTTTGGAGCACGTTAGGTAGGTAACTGCCTACCTTTGGTAAGCAGATGAAGGCCTACTTTTTGAAGACAGTAATTTTCAATTAAAAAATAAATATTTTATTCAGTATTAAAATGGGTAAAATATTAACATAAAGTCATAGAAATAATTTACAAAGATATTATAATGTTAGATGCATGTACTAGAATAAACCTGTATCCTGTTTTTTACATTTCTATGCCTGTATCACAGGCGGCATGATCTCATAGTTTATGGTAATTGTAGGACAATAAACTTCTTAACAATATTTAACATTAGAAGTCTTAAAAAAAATTATTTTATGGAACACACGGAATAAATAAGTATATAAAATATAAAATTGGATGCCTTATCGCAACCACACCACCCGTCTGCCTTCAAACCAAGAGTGAACAGGCATCTTCTGGGCACGCCCGTTCCATCATAGACCTCATCTATCGCTTTCCATCAGGCTTGATCGGGGTCAAGAGCGCGCCCATTAAGCAATAACAATTTAAAAAAAAACCGTTATCCATTCTGCTTAGCCATTAGCTTCAGTTAAAATTTTGGCAAATAATCCTCTCTCTTTAGCATATTGACTGTGACATCAAAAAAGACTATCTGAGTTATCACGGATAAAGACGTCCCGGAATATTTTGGAGAAATTGTGAGCGGATAAGAGAGAAAAAATTAAATTTTCCCCGTTCTTAATAAATCTCTCCGGGGCGGGCCGGACGCGCGTTAGCCTAATGCGATATTTATCGCCGCCTTAAAAATAAACTCTTCTCACGCAATAAGCACGCCTATAAAATAAACAAAATTGCTCGACGTCGAGCCTTTATACGGATCTAATTTTATATTCATTATCTCCCTTTGAATTTAATAAGCCCTCGTCTTCATCGACTTACTTTACAGATTTTTTTAAGCTTAATATTATTATTATAGCTTAATTAATGGAACATTATTTTGAATAGGGAACCAACTGGCTATTAATAATATAAATCAACTGCGATATTTAAATAAATTTCAGAACTTTTCCACACGCTCTCAACAGCCCTCGTTTCGAACAATGAGCTAAACTAAGTTATTATAAAGTCGGAAAAAAAGCGTAAATAAAAACCAGCGAATGTCGGAACCGCACTTCATAAATGTGTTTTTATTCAAAAGCGTAGTTGGAATAACTTTTTCAAAGTTGTAATTTCATGCATTTGTTGATAGGTGGCGGTCGAAGGCGAGCGGCTACGGCGGCTACGAGAGCGCGTAGAGGCGCAAGAGTTGAAGCTACGCAGGCTACGAGCGCTACGGGGGCAGCTCGACAGAAACAAGCAAGCGAATATTGCACTTAGTAAGTACTATTATAATCCATTTTGCCTTACACTTTTCTTCAGTTATTTTGAGTCGATGTTTCTGTTGATTCTTACGTAGAAGTAACTTTACCTACAGTCGTATATATGCTACAAATGGTCTTAACAGCTGTTATTATGTACAGATTTCCTTCACAAATAATTCTTATGCTATATTATTGGTCGCAGAAAACTGTTCTGATTTTTCTCATACTTAAGTCCCTTTTTCTACGAATTGCGGCTCACAATCCTTACAAATGAGGCATACACGAAATAGGGTTGCCTTTTGCGAAGGCAACATTTGTTGTGCTTAAATCAGTACCTAATATTCTGTACCATATTTTACGGTATTAAAATATACCGCGAATAGTATTGTTTTACCCTGATGCCCTAAATATATGCGAATATATCTCATTGAGGATTAATACGAGGAGATAGTGTCAACAACCGCGCGATACTCCACTTATCAGCCATTTGAACGAAGCCATTGAATTATATTGATGTGCTAACGGGTCTTTAAACCCAATTAATGGTTACACCCGTACTTAATTTTGATTTGAGTTATAAGGTTGATTATTAATTAACTGTTTTACTTCCAAAGCAATCACTGGTACATCTTCGTCATCATCGTTTTATCTTCCAGTAACATAGAACAAGGCAAATAAAAGTTTGACATAGGATTAGATAGGAAGTATTCATCTAAGTACCTACTAGTAAAAATTACGGGTGTAAAAAGACACCAAGAGTCACTTGTAAGCCAAGAGTCACTTGTACTCCCCGTCATTGTAATCACTGTACTGTGTGTACTGGACCATAACTGGGAACCTTCTGGTTGCGGAGATATTGAAGGTCAAAATTCCAACATTTAGTGAGGTTTTGTTACGAAAACAATCAGTTTTTAATATTATAACACAACTTTAAATACCCTGTACCGTTGCATGCACTCATAAGCACAATGTTTTGTGCACTAGGTACAACAAACAGCAAATTATAGGCCCAAAAATAAAAGTCGTTTCCCAGCAATTATTTTTGTGCAATGTTACTTAGTTTGATGTCCAGAAAGCGTAGTTGGTGTCTATGTGATGGGTTTTTTACACCCCGTATACTAGAATCAGCAGATAATATGCCGAATGCTGTGTTCAACAATTATACAAACATACATACATACATACTCTCGAAAAACATAACCCTCCTTCTGGCGCAAAAACTGGGTAAAACTAAAAACGTCAATATTGTTAAAAATATTTAGACCGATTTATTTAACTGCTGTCTAGCCTAGACATAGTACGTATTTTTATTTCAAGGTTGGGCAGTAGTGAGTATCCTGTCGACAAATATCGATTACTGTCGGTTAGAAATGAGGCCGCTTAGTGGTAAATTGGCAATATGCTCGCTCATTATTACATGGGGCTTAAAAAATCATTGACGTAATTTGGGGCAGAATAGACCATTTACCTCTTTGTGTGATTCAGGCAACAATAGTAACTCTGTTGAAAATAATATACAACGTCCCGCTACAATGACGACATAAATGTAACACATGGGAAGGGCTAGTGTGGGCTAGTGGCTAGTAATCATCAAAATAATTCGTAATTTGAAAACTACCGCCTGCGCGGCTGGCCGACATAGGGCTGTCTCTCATTCCTTAAAAACACCTACTCTTTGCACGTTATTCGTTTTAAGTTCATTGATGCGTCATGCGATGTTATGATACGTGACCCCGGCAAATGACCCCTTTTTTATGGATGGGAAATCATCAAATGACCAAATGGCAAATGACCCCTGCGCTACAGTATTCTTTAAGAGCGTTTACGACGTACGGCATTTCATACAAACTTTCAAGCACTTGTTTTTCGAAATGAATGAACCATAGATATGGAGTGAACCGATTTTAACGAAACTTCGTACACATAAACGGGATACAAAGATCTAAAAAGTTAGTTAAGAAAAAGTTAGTGTTACAGCCAAATTAGACTGATTTTAAATTTTCCATAGAAACAGAGATTTCCAGTTATCTTTTTATAAATAAGACATTTCGAAAATGTTCTTTACTAATTTTTAGACCTTTGTATCCTGCTTATGCGTATGATATGAAGTTTCATTAAAATCGGTTCATTCATTTCGAAAAACAAGGGCTTGAAGTTGAAAGTTTGTATGAAATGCCGTACGTCGTAAACGCTCTTAAGTGTAGTTTGCTCCAAGATGCTTATTTAGAAGGTTGCGAAAAAACAAAATGTTTAAATTAAAATATGTTCATGAAAGGAAAACGCTTAAATCAATGTCGCTATCAAAGCGTCACGCTCTATAAAAGCCAACCATCAACACGAAAAAAATATTTTTAAATTGCTTTTTCTATTTGAATGTTACACATTTCTATTTGCAGTTCCCAGAGCGGTTTCAATAACCTAAAACGTTTTTTATGTTCCGCAAAACGTATGGACAATTCCCGTGGCATTTTGTTTTACGGGCACAATAGCTTTTCATCGAAAAAAGTTATAAACCCTTTGTTTATGTTGTTTCAAACACTTCAATTTTGTGGTGTGGAAGAAGTGATGGTGACACTGACAACTGACATTGTTTATATAGGTATGCAGCTCAGTTTAATTAATAATACCAGTCTGCGAGTCCCACTGCAAGGCAAAGGCAACTTATCATGAGGCATGAGCATTGATCACTACGCTTGCTCAAGGCGGGTTATATTAATTATTAAGTCCAGTTTTCCTCACGATGTATCCTTTAACGATGTCAGTGATGTCCAAGATACACTAAGGAAGTACATTATTACCTATGAATTGGAAAGTTTAATGAAGATTTTGTGGTTTGCAAAGCTCCTTTGCAAAGATGAACATGATTTTTTTGGTTGGGTTTAGTTAAAAGCTATTAAACAAACAAACGTGGGACACCCACAACTAAATGGACGGACGACCTAAAGAAGGTGGCTGGGGCGGACTGGATGCGTAAAGCGGAGAACAGGGTGTTGTGGAGCAGACTGGGAGAGGCGTATGTCCAGCAGTGGACTGCATTGGGATGTGTTGATTGAATGATTGAAACAAACAAAACAACAAATTAAAATGGTTAAACACTCAGTTCGGAACCTCCCACATTGAGTGTAATGTAATGTGTTATTTATTCAAACATTCTGACATTTTCAATTATATAAATTCCATTGAAAACTTAACCCCCCAACTGCGGCGAGGTCGAAAGTACCGATGCACCACATGACTACAAAGTACAAACAACGTCCGTGGAACATAATCAATAACCGTTCATTCATTATGAGACGGACTACGATCGATGTTCAGCCAAAGACTTGTTTGTTAGGGTTAAATAGAAAACTTCCATACAAACTGTTCAACAATGTTCAATTACAGGGTAGACTGTTGCTTGATGAAATAAGAAAGGAATTAAAAGCAACGTGATTTACGAAAGAGTCCGTAGACCGAGTTTAAATGAGGAGAGAAGTGAATTTGGATTAGTTGAATAACTTTTTTTAGGGGTTTCCCTTTCGAGAGGTTTTGAATTCTTCTGTTTTTTTGTAGGTCGAACGTTGAGGGGAGTTTTGGCTTTGTCTTTTTTACCATTCAGATTAATTAAAACTAAACATTTTGTGTATTAATTAATTATGTAGGTATTTACAGAATAAACTCAATTTTAAGATGCAGCTCCGTAGCCGACTGCAGACAATACTAATGTGGGGCAATTGCGTAACACATTATCAATCGGAATCGGTTTCATTTTGACAATTCAACAACATTCATTGCGTTATTTGCGTGTTGAGCAGACAATTTTTTTGAGCTTATAAAGCAATGTATTAGCAATTTGCTTCTAAATGATTCAGATTCCGATTGATAGTGTGTTACGCAATTAGGGTGCAGGTTTCTATGTATTTCTATGAAATACCTTCCGTAGCTAGCGACATGTCGTCTGCTGCTGCTGGCTGCAGTCGACTACGGACTTGTAAAGCATAATCAGCCTATAAAATTCCCACAGCTGGGACATAGGCCTTCTCTCTTCGAGAGGGAGTGGGCAGTAATCTACCACGCGGGCCCAGTGTGGGTTGGTAGATGTCACATGTTTTCGAATTTTTTATTCTAGGACATGCTGGTTTCTTCACGATGTTTTCTTTCACACTTTTGAGAGCAGTGGTGATGAAATAATTTACGCAAAGTAAATCTAAACACTTGCCTAGCTGGGTTCGAACCCACTACCTACAAACTCGTAAGTCTGGGCCGTTGCCACTGGGCCACCACTGCTCTCTCGGACTTATACCTTTAAACAAAATTGAATTGTTTTCATCGTTGTTTTCTACAATTTCATTGAACATCGGAATGAGTTTCATGCAGCTCTTGAAACAGAAAGAAGTTAAATGAACCATGTTCCGATTCACATTAAACATGCATGTCTGCATTGCAATTTACATTGTAATTCGCTTGCCAGTTGCTGCGAATAGATTGACTTTTCCAGTTTTACTTACCTACCTATCCACCTAGATATTTTCATTTCTCTTCAGTGATATTTTTTCGTCGTCGAAGTCGTTTCCTACTGTAGCTTAGCCACAGTTTTGTATGTCATTATTTTGCAGGTACCGACCGACTGACATGTTCCATATTCCAATAATATGTTAGCTAAGATAGAATAAAATACTCTTTATTATGTACACCATAAAAAATTACAGATATTTATGATATTATGTGATATGTATAAGGCAAAGGCAGGCTAGGCTAGGCTTTAGTGTAAAGCTTAATATTGTAAATAATATGCATTATGTAATTAAATAAATAAATGTAAATGTGTGTATGTATGTGTGTAGATACGCGTAGCTTACCAATGAATAGTCCAGCTATCAGTTTTCAGACTTCGAGTTTTTTACTCTGATGATAGGTATTCGGACTTCGGAGGGTATTCGAACGTAAATCCTATAGGCTTGACCTCCTCCTCCCCCTGAGGTGTAAAGTATTAATGTATAAAGAACATCTTCAAAAGCATTCTCTATGGTCTGCAAAAAAAGAAAGATCGTAAGTAAAACATTGCCATACCAAAAATAGAAGTATATTTGAGTAATTACAAATTCACGTCAGCAGACTGGTGTAAATGGGTCACATTATTGGATCAAGAGCAGTCTATTTGGAGTGCAGACGGGCACTCTGACATTGGACTTGTAGCATTGAATGGAATGATACGATGCGCTATTTCAAACGATGCAGAATATTATTTATGGCAATCCGTAAATATAGACTAGTGTTCATCGTTAAATCGAAAAGGCTGATTAAAAAAATGTGGATCACGTTCCTTCTTCATGATATTTAAAACTAAAAGAAATGAAATTGGTGAGGTAGGTAAAAATCCAGCTAATGGCAGGCATGGCATTTTGACACAAATGGCATGAACGAAATTCTATTAAAAACACATTTTTAAAATAAAGGAAAAGCCAAACGGTACCGAAAAAAGCACGCAAAAAAATAATAATATTGGTTGATGTCAAATGTATACAGGGTGACTGGAAATTAGTGGCGGAGCCGTTAAGGGGAGGTAGTCTAGGGTTATTCCGACAGATATCACTATGAGACCTACCGTCCTTACTTAACCCTTTCCAAGATATTCCTACTTTTTGTTTAGCAGTTTTTGCATAAAATAATGACAGTAGCGGAAATTTTACAATTAATATTACTTATTTAGAATATCTTTGTTGCAAAACAAAAAAAAGTAGGCCAAAATCACTTTTTTTTAGGATTTATTACTATCTCTTTAAGTAGGAATATCTTGGAAAGGGTTAAGTAAGGACGGTAGGTCTCATAGTGATATCTGTCGGAAAAACCCTAGACTACCTCCCCTTAACGGCTCCGCCACTAATTTCCAGTCACCCTGTATTTGGAAAAATCGGATTCACGAATATTGCATTAATAATCTCGTCATGCGATGAGGAAGTCGAATAATTTAATGTTCGGAATCCTTTAATGCCCGCTACAAAGAGGATCATCGAATGAATGGTATATTTTATTGATCATTTTCCGTTTAACACAACTGGTTGTATTTCATTCATGAATGGTTTCACGGATTTCAATACAGTTCTCAATTTTCCGTATTTCTTTCTGTAACTTTAAAAATAATACCTACCATCACATATTGTTTTAAAAGGCCACTGTTTTATCGTAAAAAAAAAACTAGCCAAATCTCATTCCCTAACATTGAATAAAGCGAGAAAACAAATGTTCGTTGAAAAACAAAGCTGAACAAATGAAAACCACGCCTAGAATTAGTAAAAGTATCCGTTACTAGGTGCGGCCTAATTGTCAACACGCGGTTCATTGGGAGTCTAATGAGAAAACAGTAATTTGTTTGTTTAGCTTCATGGAAACACATGGAACGATCGAATTTGTACAGAAAGCAGTTATTAAAGTACTCGTACGTGTTTTAGTAGTAATAGTAAACTATAGATAGTTTACTTTACTATAGATAGTCTAGCACAAATGATTACGTGTAGTAAAAATAATCCCGAAAAAAAAAACTGATAAATAGGTAATTCTAACTCGACTTTAATCTGAAAATATATAAAACAAACAAAAACGTATTAAATTACGCGTCACTAACAATTATATAATATTCTCCACTGATAGAACAACTGAATATTGTGTTAACGGTAGTAAACAAAAAACAATTAAATCCAGCTATAATAAACAAAATACTGTAATAACATTACAAAAACTCAATTTATTACAAACTCAATGTATTACAAACATAAACACAGACCCAATTAACCAAAACAATATGGCGTCACAGCACAATATTCCCTTTTCAAAAATCATAAACGTTAATAGAAATGTCAATCCGTTCGTATCGCGGCTTCACAGTCGAAATGGGACTAGTCGTATCGCTTAGTGACCATACGACGATGGGCCGATTGTCCCGTCTGAATCAACAGGGTTAACTCAGCAGCTTTGTATTACGTAATGCGATCTTTGAACGCTTATCTGTTGGGAGTTGGGAGTTCGAAGTAAAGATGAATGTATTCAACCCTTTAAGTTCTGGGTTCAGTTGAAATGTTTGTGGTGTTTTACTCGTAGTTTCGGAAATTTTATTTAATGGGAGGGATAGATCGTTGTGGGTGGGTATTTACTGGTTTCCTAGAAGAATGGTGACCGCCACATAGCGTTGGTGAATAACGTCACTGAAAAGTTATATTTATGAAAGTAAGTTGGTATTATGATTTCCTACCGAGCGTTTTTCGACATCGTCAAGTCAAACCCCCCTGCCATTATTTTCATGACAGCCGTCCCTGCAGCCGTCATATGGCGGCCACCGCTCTTCTAGGAGACCCTAGCTTTCAGGACTTTAAAACAGTGTCTTCAAATAATTCACAGCAACAAAGAATGCTCGAATCTGGTTCCTAGGCTCATAAACTTAGATATTATCTAAGGGCATTTCATAAGCGCGGCACTCCAGTAAATGCCACGACCCGATAAATATCAATACACATGTAGGTACTTATTGGGTCGCCGTTTATAAGGTCTAAATGGATTTCCTTTGCCTCCCTAATACTATTTGTTAGGGGAAGTACATTTGTAATTCCAGTCGAACGACCCTATGTAAAGATGTTCGAATAAAAATGTCGAACAACGAATATAAAACGTTTTGTGGTGTACAGTCACGAGCATAAATACATTACATTTACGAAAGATTCTAATGCGATTTTCTCCTAAAGTCATCATCATCTGCCTAGCATTTTCCCAAAAATGTTGGGGTCGGCTTCCAGTCTTACTGGATGCAGCTGAATACCAGTATTTTACATGGAGCGACTGCCTATCTGATCTCCACAACCCAGTTACTGGGTAATACGATACCCTTTGGTTGTCACTTTTTCGGATTTCTAACTGCCCGATATGACTGTCCAAGATTTACGAATGACAGCAGATGGTCACCCATCCATGGACCAACCGCGGCAAGCGTAGCTTAACCTGATCAGTCGACCCGTGCGGCTGGTATGACTTAGCCATAAGCCCCTTGATTTTCTCCCAAAGTATTGGCAGAAATTATATGGTGTTACGAAATGGTGTTAATTATTATTATGAAATAGGATTTTCTGAAAGGTGCATTTTTTATTTCACGAGAGAAACGGTTTTGTATGCTATCATAGAAATAATAAAAATGAGTTTTATTTACTTAACATTTCCAGTATTTTGAACAGCTCTTTGCAAAAATGTTCAACAATATTTTAGTTTTAATTATAAAGTCAAATACAACTACATACGACTGATTATTCGTTACAAACGATAAGATTTTTAAACCTATAGCTACAAAAAAAATATTAAACTAATGCTTGGAATTAAAAACGAATAGAATACTAAAGTAAAGTAGACCAAAACTCGGTACCTACCTACAATATCACCAAAAGGAAACATTTCACTCTAGCAGTCTAACATGAGTCTAACAAACCTCGAACGCGTTGTAGCTCCATGCTTACCAACACAAACTATTCGTCCTATCTTCCGAAATATGCCGAGTGCTCCCGAATCATCCCCCAAGACATAACTCGGATAATCCAGATACTTGGTACTCGAGTGACGTTTGCCAATCGTAGAATGTTCTAGAAGCATCCTAGATTCGAATTTCGATCGTCGTTAATTAAAAGCATTCCAGTTAAATCCAGTTTGGTTCGCTAAGTAGCCATAACCGCACTGCAATGCGGCTTGCATTTGTATGCCAATTAATGTTTCAATAATTGGGATCAAATGTTTGGCTTAAGCTTTTTTTTTAATTTCCATGTTTTGGAATTTTTGATGACGTCTGTTTCTTGTTTCAAGTATTTTTCATATCACCGTCTTTATGACTTTATTTTTGATGGAAAATGGTGATCTTGCTCTACTTTCTTTTATAATAAACTACGTCGTAAGCAGAAAATAGATTTTATGTCTTCCTGATTTCGCGTTTATTATTTAAGCAAGATTGTGTAAGTGGCCTATAAACGAGCCCGTCCCTTTAGTAGTTTTGTAGATCGTTATAGCACTAAAACTGTATATTCTCATTCTTTCTCTGAAATAAAAAAGGCCAAACATTTCGTTTTTCTTTTGTTTTATAATCTGAGCTCAAACAATATGAGCTCAAATAATATGAGCTCCTTGATAAATTTCAATTTACATTTCCTAATTGTTAAGAATATCCTCATAAAATTGGTTTTCTGTCAAAAGTACCTATTTTATCACGACGAAGTTCAATTAAGTTTCTTGTTTTATTCGTACGGTTCAGTCAGCCGCCCATTGCGTAAATAAGACGGCTTAATGTTCATCCTGATTTGTCAGGGCCAGGGCACACTACAGCGGCGCAGGTGTGTTTTATACCCGCCCGGGTCTAAATCACCCTTTGAATTTTTAAACCTATTCACCCAATTTCGGTATTATGAAATTTGCAAATTTTGTGAATAATTTAAGGTCGCATTCAGCCTCAAAATATATCAATAATGGCAACATATATAATAAAAAAGTTCATTCCGATTTTTTATTGGTCATAAATCTTTTATTACTGTCAAATTCGGGAACCTTTCGCGACGTTGTAAAGTTTTATGTTTTATTGCTTAATTAAAAATCTGATATTAATATCTTGTAGGACAGTAATTTTTGGAATAGTAAAATAAGTAGAGACTCGAGCCGAAAATGGAGTTGAAATTAAACAACTCGTTTGTCGGGGGAATTTATCGTGACGTTTTTATTTCATCGTCTCTTCGTTTATCAATGTGTCCCACTCTTAAACGTTTAACGACTATATTATGAAAGTAGTAAAATCCAGATGATTTATATTAGATTCCAAGAAAACCGAATCTAAGATGGAAATATAATTACTTTGTTGCCGTATCTATTCAATATGTACAACAAAAAAATAACAACATTTTGATTAAAAATACTTCAAATTCTATTCAATCATTAAAAATGCCTAAAAGAAAAACAGAACCGGCTTTTTAAAGAAAATTTCTTCCTTTGTAGCACAAGGTCTTATTTCGAGACGTATGGCTTACTCTTAAATTAATTTGTTAAATCAATTTCATCAGCCTTTTAAGGCAAACAAGTTCCCTCCCAGTCTAGAGCTATAAAATAAAACAGGATTGAAACTGCGAGCTCCTAAATAAATAACGTCAACATTTTATGGGCCATTGATTCGCCGATGGAGCGTAAAATTTGTGTTGTAACCACAATTTGTGTTGTCCTCAAAATAGATAAAGTTCATATTAAGATTACTTGCGAGGATAAAATGGGTAGCGTCTGAATTTTGCCGGGTTATAAATGTCCGTTGAGGCAATTTTCTTCACTCCTGCGTACCTTTACCGACGTGATAGAGATAGATTGTGTTTTACGAACGAAACTCAAGTGATTGAGTGCGCGGTTTTCTTTAGTGTTAGTTTGGTTTATTTTATTTATGGTTATAGTAACCATATGTCTTGTGAACTCTGAACTCTTGGTGGGGAAAACGGACAAAAGCTTCGAGGTGAGATAGTATTGGCACTGTAATGCAAACATACTCTTACTGCACATAACTCGCACAAGTTACGAAGGCTGCGTTTCTACCAGAGATGAGCGAGGGTGCTTACAGAGAGATGTGTGAAAAACTAACCAATAACAACGCTAACTTAATTCAAGCTATAAAAATGAAGCGATGTTATTGGTTGGTTTTGTTTTACACACATCCCTCGCTACGCATCCTCGCTCATCTCTGGTGGAAACGCAGCCAGGAAAATAGGTTAGCACTATGCCAGAGACAATAAACTACCAATAAATTTAGGTACCTAACACGTATCGCACGTACACACGCCGTACACCTAGCTGCTATAACAGTCTTTAAACTTAGAATGTTGTTGTACCAAATATAGATTGACTTCATAAACAGAACTTTGGTGAATAGCGTTCGAGAACTCATTTCGAATTCAAAACCAACTAACGTATTGACGCAATCGCGGTAAAATATTATGATCGACGCCTACCGATTAGGTAATCCATCCAAACTGATGAAGGAGAAGATACATACGAACAATGAACACAATAATTATCGATAAAAACGAAACTGTATCGAGTATTGGGCTATTAACTCACGATTGCTAGGTTACGTTGCTATTCGCACAGATTGTTCGATTTAGACGGTCTATTCAATTTTATCTCACATTCAAGCAAATATCCAATTACTTAGAGGCAAGCTTTTTCTAAGAAGATGAATGTCGTTAGGATGATAATAAAATGCTATACGTCGGTGAATACTATTAGGAAAGTGTTGATTTTCCGTAAAGCGAAGTTTTTTATCCAAAGAGAATGATTCGTTCTTAGTCTGTGGTGTTAAATTAATAGATCCATCAGTACAATTTTCTTAAGTTCAATGTACTAAATAGTAGATTTAATAAAATAATGTCTAGGTTGAAACAAATTCTAATCAAATCGCTTTTTGTGTTATGATCTAATTTATGTTCAAATCAGATAAGAATATTTTTAAGATTCTTTTTTCCTGTTGCCAGAATGAATTCTTTATAGAAACGGTTTTTACATTATTTCCGAATAAAAAAAGATATTTCGCATACAAAATTAGAGTAGGTAAGAGAAGTTCTTAACACAAAAGGTTCGTAATCAAAAACACACTTGACAACCTTACCTAATATCCGCAATTATCACAAAGGTAGTCTAGCAACGGGTTCAAAGTAACCAGAGACTGTTAAACTAACAAGGTAGGCTAAACCAAAATATAATTAAACATAGGTACCGCCGCCAGTAGACTTTTTTTTTTTTATGGATGGGAAATCATCAAATGACCCCTCCCGCTCTGGGTGGAGCGAAGGGAGTGTCAGACTCTTACTGACTAAAACCCATCCGTGTTCCTTCCTTAGCCCTTTATGTTCCGGTGTAGCGGTAACCCTTTCGGACAATCCCGCACCCCGGCAGGGCCGCCAGTAGACTGGGTACGTGTTTTGATTAGTCTGTTTTAGTTTTGAGACGGATAGGTACTTTGATTTGAGATGGATATTTTGATTTGATTAAGAACTTCTGACGATGTGATAACGTTTGCAGGGCCAACATGGCCTGAGATCACACATTAAAGGGAAGTTTGGAAGGAAAAGGGGAGGCCTTTTCCCAGCAGTGGGATACAATAAAGGCTACATAAAAAAGAGCTTTCTATTTGGTCGTGTTGCTCCAATCGTTATTTTTTTACATTTATTTGTGGTAAGTATTCTGTTCTTTATACATTGCCTAGAATTTTCATCGAACAAAATAGGTATTTGGAAAATTTCCTCATTATTCTCCTGCCCTTATCCTAACTTATTTAGCGTCTGCACAAAATGTCTTTTTCTTCCATACATCTCTATTAGTCGTCATCTCGATAATCACCTCCTTTCTAGCCACATCATCTTCACACAGTCCATCCATCATTTCATTGGTCTTCCCCTACTTATTTGGGAGAAATTTATTTATTTATTTGGGACAAACAAACAGTAACACATTATATCTACGCAAATAATATAAACAAAGATATTACATAAATGTGAAACTCACACCGTTATCCACAGCATATAACGATGATATTATATAAATATGAACGAAACTGATGAATGTGTTACTTTCCCAACTCTATTTGATAATAATTCTTGCGTATTAAAATATTTGTGCCTATAATTGACATGCGATGTATACTTTCGATGTGACACAAAATTAAGTTAGAAATAAACCTACGAATCCTGCGATAAGAAAGGAATGTTAAATAAATTAATCTCATTCTCAATCTAGTGTTAAAGTTAAACTTTACGGTATTAATCAAATATTGTAATCAACCAAGCAGAAGATCTAGGAAAACAAACTAAGAAAACTCTTAAAAGTTTCCTGAAACTTGCACAGCGATAACAATTTTTTGCTTCCATTTCTCGATTGTTACAGAAATTCTCCGATAACACCACAAACGAAAACTTTCAGGTACACATTAAAAATTCATAAAGCGATGTTCAAGAAAAACCGTTTTTACGGTTTTTATTTATTGACAATCATTTTTCATGTTATCGGTCTTACGATGTCTATAAAAATGAAATATCGTTTGGTTACGTAACTATGCCTTTGATGTTATAATATGGCGTATAGTACCAGTCTTCAACAGTCGATGACGCATCAACTGAACTTAGGAAAATCAATACTAAGCATGGTACCTACGGTGGAAAGCAGGATATTTATTTATTTATAACCAACTTATATTAATAGTTTATACACCACACATAAAAGTTATTAGTCAATACCTATTAGTAATATTACACATGTCATAAAATCATAAACGCTGTCTACATCTCTCTATTCATTGTCCTATCGCAGATGAAATAAGCATCACCTTTGTACCTATTTTTCTGTTCTGTTTTTTTTTCTTGTCTGTTTATATAGGTAATATGTGTGTACATAAATGGTAAAATAAATAAATAATAAAACTGAACCAAATTTAATAGTTTTGTTGTAGTTGACATGTCACAGAATTTTTAACTGGCCAAAAGTCTGGGTACATAATTAGCCTTTAATGTTCCCACTGCTGGGACACAGGCCTCCTCTCTTCGAGAGGGAGTGGTCTGTAATCCACCATGCGGGCCCAGTGCGGGTTGGTTTGGTAGATCTTCGAGTTTTTGGTTCTAGAACATGTCGGTTTTCTCACGATGTTTTCCTTCACCGTTTTGAGAGTTGGTGATGAAATAGTTTACACAAAGTAAAGCGCCTACCTGGGTTCGAACCCACGACAATCAATCGTTGGAAAAACACATAAGTGATAATTCATTTAGTAATTTTTAATGACGTGTTTTCTGACACCAAACAAATCTTTTGTTCATTTCGCTGACTGAGTAGTAGCACTAAAACGCTATGCAATTACCAATGTTTAATAAACGCACATACTTTTTTTTATCCCATTCCAAACGTAAGAACTCGGACGTCGAATAAATGCCAGCAAAAACCTACCCCATATTTACATGTTGCTATTTTTCATCCAACCTAATCGTTGTTAAAGTTGAAAGTTCCATTTGTTCTCGTCCGTAGACATCAGTCTGCGTCAGCAAGGAGGTTTTTGTGGTCACACCTACATTAGCTCTCTGCCTACAAATGTGGGTTTTAGTGGAGCGGTTCAACACTCTGTTGCGGCTAATCACTTTACAAGTTTCGCCTCATTAAGCTGATTGTGACCCGCTCTAGTTCATAGTTTTGTATGTAGGCAATAGAGTTCGACCTACTCGAATACGACCTTTGCGGAATCGATTTTAAATCACAGTCGATCGGAAAATTTTCTTTCTAGCCCTGAACAAAACTACTGAAACTTTTCTTTCATAATGGCTTTTAAAAGTTTCTTTATACCATAAAACTTTTCCTAAGAACAAGATAACATCTTTAGTGTTGAGTAGGTAAACTAGCGTGCACACGCATAAAAGGAGTTCTAGCAAAATCTATAAAAGCTATACGGGAAAAGTCTTAGCAATAAAATAAATGAAAAAATAGTGAATAGGTAGGTAATTCTTTTTCCATAAACTTATGCGGAGGTCCTTCACTCACGAATAGCGAATCAACTGTTTCGAAAAGCTGAGCACATTATATCTATTTGATGCGAGATAAAGAGTGAAACAACCCTTTGCGCGTAAATTGTTACTCAAGAAAAAAAGGGGAAAAAAGGTTCTTTCCTACATTAGATACTAAAAGCAGAATACGTTCTTAGAGGGGCGTAGTTAAATCAATTTGGGCGGGTCGCGATACATTCGCTCCGGACAAATATTCGTTTATTCGACGCCTGACCTTCGGAGCTTTTGTTTTCGACCGGTTTCCTTCCAGGGATGTGGGATTTTGGGTGGCTTCTTAGATCGTGTTACGTGATTTTTAATTAATTTGTGGATACCAGCTTATGTATGAATTCTAAGTATCTTCGAGTTTGTAAACATCTAAGGTATAATTTGTGGAAAATGTAGCGGGTTTGTTGGGTTAAATGTTAAGCTATTTCCTTTTATTTTTAATATATTTGTTTCTTTTCCCTTATGAAATAAAATAAATTAAACGTCCTTCTCCGATTTTACGTATTCATTTCATGAACCCACACAATGTCATTATTTAAAAAAAATAGATGAATGAACTCTTTTCAGAAGCTGTTACTGTAACTTAAATGAACCATGTCAATATATAATAATAATAATAAAGATTTATTGTTCAACTAGGACTAGGTTACATGGCAAAGTAATCTATATAATATAAAATTCAAAGTCCTGACTGACTGATATATCAACGCACAGCCTAAACCGCTGGTCCTAGAGACATGAAATTTGGAGGGTGTGTTCTTTGTGAAGAGTAGGTATCCATCAAAAAAGGGTTTTTCGAAATTCCACCCCTAAGAGGGTAAATGGGGGGAGGGTAAAATTTCACGCGGACGAAGTCACGGGCAGAAGATAGTATAATAATCGGTCACACTAATATTATACAGGCGAAAGTTTGTGAGTGCGTGTGTGAGTGTATTTATATGTTTGTTACTTCTTCACGCTCAAACGGCTGGACCAATTTTGATAAAATTTTGTATGGAGTAGCTGACACCCTGGATTAACATATAGGCTACTTTTTATCCCGATATTCCCACAGGATCGACATTTACGCGGGTGAAACCGCGGGGCGCAGCTAGTAATATATAAAGCACAAACATAAACTTTCTTAATCTAGTTAGTAGGCGTCGTACTGCTCTCCTAGGATAGGTTACAAAATAACCTGTGTTTAGGAGAATCTATTTATGATAAATTTTCTATTTCCACCTAGAAAACAACGAGTCGCCTAGCTCAAGAAGACTAGAACAATATTTTGAACACAAAAATCAATTTCCTCGGAGCTTCATGAAAATCCAGGAACGTCCTATTGTATTCCGAAAAGCTTGAGTATGGGCACTGATAATATTATTTGCACTTTTTATTTCACGGTTTGATACGGCCCTTTGACGGGACAAATCAACCATTGATGTGTAGTGACGTGGTAAGCAAATCAGTCATACCGACTGACCATTGTGAGATCCCATTTTGCTCCCAGTTGGGTTGTAAAGGGAATGAATCGGGGTTAAAAACGTTTTGAAAAAGAACGGTTGGATATTGAAATGTTTTCTAAACAGTTGGGTAATGAGATGGAAAACTTTTTTTGATGAAAGTGAAATCGATTTAGCTATTTACAATGGTTGAACAGTTACCTAATACATAAACTCATGCCTTCTTTCAAACAGAGGTTAGGCAGAAACTACAGAATGCCACCTGCGAGGTTCCTTATTTACTACTTAAGAGGAAATGCGGTCGGAGAGACTTTTGAAAAAGCCTAAGTAAAAATTCATAATTAGAGGTTTGGCTCTCGCCTATTACCTCCTCCAATATTAGACCAATTTAAAAGATATTTGATAAAATGAATAAGAAGGATATAATAATGTGCCCATATGATTTTGTTTTTTCATTAATAGTTGTCAAATTTTTACACTAGACCTCTGTTGACAGCGGATATATCGGCATTTTTTGAGGGTTCTATAAAAATAATGTATCATCAAAAACATAACCCTCCTTCTGGCGCAGTCGGGTAAAAAGGAAAACATAGGGACATACAAGTAGTTAATATTTATTATTCTGTAAAATAATAATTGCTCTATGGTCATTACCCAGAAATAAAACAGGCGAGAGCGTTTTTATGGAGAAAAGACCACCCGCATTTCCTCTTAAGCTTCTTTAATCAATGTTAAGCTACCTTCTTCTGAGTTTAAAATAAATGGAATACCTATGACTGCCTTGTTGGCCGTAACAGCGCTACTGCTGAGCATTATGTCCGGGGTTTGATTCCCAGGCCGGGCAAAGTGTTTTTAGGTTCTTCCATCTGGAATTTCTAAGTAGCCGGAGTCCCGGAGTCTGAATTTGTGTCCAGCTGATGGCAATAAGGTCGTTCCCTATTACATGGGACTTGAACATAACTGGCGAAATGTGGGTGCACTATAGGTAGGTACACCTCTGCCTAGCCTTTAGTGGGTAAAGGTGTGATGTTATTTTATAAAATGGTACTAATCAACTTATCATGTTAGAGCAAGTGTCCTCAGATATTGTAATCTACAGGGTTATTTGAAAAACACCAACAACCTCTTAAGAGGTCATTGTACTCATCATTATGAACAACTTTTACTATGGGACCAAACCTGAAATCGCGAAAAAAAAATCAGCTGTTCCATACATTTTGACGAGTTCTACGAACATAAATGTAGGGAACAGCTGATTTTTTTTTCGCGATTTCAGGTTTGGTCCCATAGTAAAAGTTGTTTATAATGATGAGTACAATGACCTCTTAAGATGTTGTTGGTGTTTTTCAAATAACCCTGTATAATCATTGTAGAGATTAGATTGTAATCATGTTCAAACGATTCAAGATAGATTGAAAACCGACCCCAACTTTCTTGGACTGAACTGGTATAATGATAATGATCTTAATTACGTTTCTCGTTAAATCTTGGCTTACTAATATAAGCTATATCATCTTATCTAATCTATGTAAGCAAGCTATAAACTAGTGAGCTAGGTTTAGTCTTAATATGGTAACTCAAAGCTAGACCTTTGAATGCCTTACTTGGCTTCCATTCAGTGTGAAATTAATTAGCGTATATTCAGCTGCAGGGTTTAATTTGCTTTTCTAACATGCAATGTAATATGTTATATTGCCATTTATTGAGTAGATTAAGAGGACTACATGACCTAAAGCGCGGTATTTGTCGGACTGCATAGAAAAGAATAAGAAGCGCGATGACACAACGCTGGTAATTTATTGCAAAATATGAAGCAATTATCTATTTACAAAAAATCTATTGTTTGGACGAAAAAATTAAAACACTAGAATTTTGCTTGTAGAATAATCTGACAAAGAATCATAATGATTGTATTATTAGTATGGTTTTTATTGTAAAAAGAAAGTTTTTAGAGGTATCTTCATGATTTTTTTCTATCGTACTAAATAAGTTGTATTATGTTTTCAACACACTATTTACCTAGCATATATCACGAAGAATATCACATATTTTTTTTTTATTACTGTAGTCGATCATATGATCGACTACAGATGATCGACTAGTAAAAAACGCAAGTTTTAGAAACAATAAAAGTATACAGGGTGAAATTGAACACATGCGACAAATTGAAATGGGAGATTGTACTCATAATTATGAACAACTTTTACTATGGGACCGAACCTGAAATCGCGAAAAAAAAATCAGCTGTTCCCTACATTTATGTTCGCATAATTCGTCAAAATGTAGGGAGCAGCTGATTTTTTTTTCGCGATTTCAGGTTTGGTTCCATAGTAAAAGTTGTTCATAATGATGAGTACAATCTCCCATTTCGATTTGTCGCATGTGTTCAATTTCATCCTGTATACTTTTATTGTTTCTAAAACTTGCGTTTTTTGCGTTTAGGTCCTGTAAGCCCCTTAATATCTTCTACTGCAATCGTCTAAAGCAAGGGTCAATGGGAAAATGGTCACATTGGTTAAAACCATTAAATCAAAATATTGTAGGTACCTACCTACTACATGGACACTTATGAAACGTCTGAAGCTAGGTGGATAGTTCTAATTGGTCACTTCCTATGGAAAGAGCCGGCAAGAAACTCCACGGTTACTCTTTTAAAAATAATTGGCTGTATTGTAAAAGCCAATTATTTTTAAAAGGTTTTCAGAGGACAGTGTAGGCCTGTCAACAAGTACCAGGTACTTCATAAAATAGAAATAGACATACTAGTCATATTTATGTGTAGGTTGTCGGAGAAAACTGCTACAATTTTTTTCCCTTATTCGGTTTGTACGACACCCATAGGAAAGGAAAGATCACCTGTTCTTTACCAAAAACTACACAGCCAAAGCAAAGGTCCAATCGTGTCCCCGAAAGCATAATTTTCAACTAAATACCTACACCTAAAGATATTTTTAGCATTTAAAGTGTAGGTATACCTACCAAAAAATTATGTTGCTCCATCTTGTCGTGTACCAACGGAGGGACTCTTCATACAGATAAAGCCCTCTTTATTGTCTTCTGTAATTGAAAGGTCGGAGGTATTTCCCTCTCGGAGCTCTTAAATGTGTCTCAGCTGGGTCCGCGCTGCGTAAAATAGCATTTTTGCCCCTCAATACGTTAGAATTTCGCAATTGTTAACTTTATTCCGTTTATTTCGGTCCAAATTAGTTTTATTGTTCTTCTAATGGCAACTATTAAGCGAAATCAATGTTTATTTGCCTATAAATTGAAGTGAACAATTCGTAAAGTTGAGCACTAAAATCGAGAGTTAAGGCTCCAGTATTAGTTGGTTCGTTTCTTTTAGTTTGTTGTGAAAAGTTTCTGGATTGTTGCCAAGTAGGTACTTACACTGTACTTGAAAGAGAGTTGTTATTGTTCTCATCAGCGGGTTGGCTTTTAATTTCTTCTTCCTGTATACTTGTAACAGCTGCTTTCCTTAACATAAAATTTATTTAAACATTGTTACTATTATTACCTTAAGATTAGTCTAACATAATAATTATATCTGTGCCTGTATCTTGGGGACCTGAGTTGTGATACATAATTCTGTTTTACTGGTGTTGTTATGGGAATGCCAGATCTTCTTCAAATTATGCTTCTAAAATATATTCGGAACATAAATCTTCGTGAGCACCGTTTGACTCCCACGCATAGGTATGTACTAAACGTCAAACCATTATCAAAGGATTTTTCATAACGTTCATTCTGAATTCTTCGCAGTCTCGCCGTCTCATATTCCGGACAATATTTCAAAACATTTTTCACAAAGTAGACTTAGCTACCTGTAAATGTCAACAGTGGGTTACGTTAAACGTTTTAACATCCGTACCCACGTTAAAGCATTTTTTTATTGTTTTAACGTGACAGGTGATAACCAAATTTTCGGCCTTCGGCCGTTTTTATTCATGCCTCAAATGCCTCAAAATTTTCTCTTATTCGAGCATATTTTTTATAGATGGTAAAATACTTTTTCTTGGTCTGAAAGGGCACTTGTAGACAGATTCAGTTGTTCATCAAATGATGCTAATCTTCACTTCGTTTACTTGACAACTTGAAATAAATTCCAACCTTTGGGTTTTCCAAGTCACTTCTTTTGAAAGGTAACTGATATTTTCTTGGTAGGTATCGCTTTTCTGAATTTCTGAAGAATGAAAATCAAACAATAGTATCATCATTTCGTGTCATAATGTCAATAGTTGTTAATTTTCCTACAATTTACAACGCTATGACATGTAATGGATACGGTAAAAAAGAATATCCGCCAGGAAGTGTTACATCAAGCAAAACTTGAAAACAGGAATGATTATAACTAACAACGGGAGTAACATATAATTCGTAAACAGCTGTTAGGGTTGTTAGTGATAATAACAATAATATTGTTATCTCATCATCTGCCTAGCCTTTTCCCAACTATGTTGGGGTCGGCTTCCAGTCTAACCGGATGCAGCTGAATACCAGTGTTTTACATGGAGCGACTGCCTATCTGACCTCCACAACCCAGTTACTGGGTAATACGATATCCATTGGTAAGACTGGTTGCCAGACTTTCGGGCTTCTGACTACCCGTAACGACTGTCAAAGATCCACGAATGACAGCTGGAACCAACGGCTTAACGTGCTTTCCGAGGCACGGAGCAGTCTTAGTATGTAAAGATGGTCACCCCATCCACAGACAACCGCGGCAAGCGCAGCTTAACCTGATCGATCGGCCTGCGCAGCTGTTATTATTTAGCCGGTTTACTACAGGGTGAAATTGAACACATGCGACAAATCGAAATGGGAGATTATACTCATCATTATGAACAACTTTTACTATGGGACCAAACCTGAAATCGCGAAAAAAAAATCAGCTGTTCCCTACATTTTGGCGAGTTATGCGAACATAAATGTAGGGAACAGCTGATTTTTTTTTCGCGATTTCAGGTTTGGTCCCATAGTAAAAGTTGTTCATAATGACGAGTACAATCTCTCATTTCGATTTGTCGCATGTGTTCAATTTCACCCTGTATAGTCGTTTATTCTTATCATTAAGCTTTTAATGGAAGCCAATAAATGGATCTTTTCAATATCAATAACTATATTGTTTTATCTCTTTAACCTTAGATACCTAATCATTTTTTCTCTTGTCCGCAGCGAGCGACCTAGAGTCAATACGAGCGCTCTTCAATGAAAAGGAGAAGGAGTTGTCAGTGGCGGTGGCCAAAGTGGAGGAGCTGACGAGGCAGCTTGAGGAGTTGAGAAGAGGCAGAGTCCAGCCCGCGCCCCCATCTGCGCACGAGCTGGACAAGCTGCGCCGGGAGTTAATGGTGAGTTCTGAAGTAAGCTGGACACTATTATTTTATTATTTGCGTTTTTTGTTAAACCGCTTTTCTGTTTGAGGTGAAGGCTAATAAAACGTTCAAAATCTGGTATCAATCTCATGAGCGTCAAAAACTTGATAAAAATGTAAGTAGATTAGAGGTCGCGGGCTTGCGGACGGCGAGCAATGGGCAGCTCGCCCTCCGGTAACGACCAGGCCCGGGTTGACGGCGCGTTGTGTTCCACGCGCGCTTCAAGATGTCAGCACTAACTGACGGGGTCCGCTAGGGTCGATGCCTGCCTAGGTCGCGGGTTGTTCGAAAGAGATACCGCCCCTGGCACCGGCTACTGAAGGAACACACGGATGGGTTTTAGTCAGTAAAAGTATGACACGCCCTCCCGTTCCGGCCAGAGCGGGAGAAGTTATTTGATCATTTCCAGCCCAAAAAAAAAAAAATAAGGAGATTAGAGGTAGAATGCGGACGTTCATAAAAATACGGGACAATCGTCGCTCTTATTGTCATTTATCCAGGGATTAATGACAATCGTCGCTCTTATTGTCATTAATCCAGGGATTAATTAATGTGATATTTGCCTACTACTAAAATGATAAACGTGTGAATACCGTGGTAGTGAACCTATTATTTTTCATTAGTATTTGATTAATTGTTTTTATCAACTAGGCAATTTTAATAAGGCTTCGTGAACATACATTTACAAACTTCAGATTTCTAGGCGCGGCATCGAGCAAAAAATATTCCAGACACAGTC
Source organism: Amphipoea oculea (assembly GCA_945859645.1). NCBI lineage: Eukaryota > Metazoa > Arthropoda > Insecta > Lepidoptera > Noctuidae > Amphipoea > Amphipoea oculea. The sequence goes on from OX243874.1 coordinate 9,507,096, forward strand.
CCTGATACCTAATAATAATGTCATAACAAGATGGCTGCTACGGTTGACAGGCAAATAGGGATCATCACGACTATCTTTACATTTGTATTGGGTTATTATTATTATCCAGACAGCTTTTACGACATCCGTGAGAAGGGTTGATGTGATATTCTCGTATGTAGCCGAAAACACGGTAACACGGTTGTTGAGGGGCCTTAGCCCACCTACCTATACTTTCTTAGTAGGTATCTAGAAAGTTTCTTACATTAAGGGGTTGTGCTAACCCGTGAAATTCAAATTTTCTTACGTTTTTTGCAATTTGCAGATCAGTCTCTGGTTGTAAGTTAAAGAAAATATGATTCGCGCAAAATAGTTCATACAATCGTATTGATTGATATTTCATTCAATAGGAATATGAACTTGAGAGTTGTATTAATAAGTTTAATGATTATAATTATGTAAAGTCATATTTGTTACGCTCGCGAATCATATTTTAATGAACATTCAACATTGAAGAACGTACAACAGAGAATTGTGCGGGCTACCCTGCCGCTTCCTTCTTAAAACAATGTTTTTCTTACACTAGTATTTCTCTTGTATCGTCCACGTGTGATTTTTGTCTGTAAACGCACCTATGGATAATGCAAATATTTTATTCCATACGGGAATCGGACTTGCAAGCCGTAGTAACGCAGATGCAAATTACGTAGCAAAATCAATCAAAATCACTTGATTTTCATTTATTCAAATTAGGCTGAGAATCAGCACTTTTAGAACGTCAAAATTACAAAAGACTGTCCCCCAAAACGCCCGCCCTTTAACACTTCCTAGCGCTTTCGCTGGGAAGAAGAAGTGGTGCAACAAAGTTTCCAGCAGCACAGCTGTCTTAGAAAACACTTGATTGTATACAATACTAGCTATGCAAAATTATTGACATTACAAGACACAGAACATTAAATTAAATTATTTGCCATTATGTCAGCTAGCCACGCCAATATACCAACACCTACTGCATCAATCGACCCGTCCATCTACTTAAATGTTAATACTTAATATTCTCAAATAACACGCTTTCAGAACAAGATTTTAACTAGCAGGGCGACTCTTTCGTGATCCTTGATAATATTAAATTAGCTACCTCCCTTTATTTTCCAGAAATATAATATTAAATAGGTGTAAGGTGAAGGTGCACGTCTGCTAAACTTTACCAGTTCAGTAAACTTAGTAACAACTTCCAAACAATTTTAGTCTTTAAATTATTGAGTACATTGATCTATTTAAAAGCTCTTTATAAACTTGACTTATGCTTCCTTTTCTTTGAAGGGGAAGGGCGCTGACTTCCGACAGCGGGTTATTTTATCATAATTAATAAATGAAGACAATAACCGCATGCCTGAGTTCTGGATAACACGCCCTTGGGAAGAAAATAAGAAGAGACTCTCAAAATGTTCCCTTGGTTGTCTTGAAGTAAATTCAATAAAATACCCGCGAATAAACAATTTGTGTTTGTTTAGAAAATGGATGAACGTCGCTGCATAAAGCTCACCATTAAAATTAAAAATATCAATGTCTTTATTGAAAGTCTTTCCGTGGTAGATGTAAAGATAAGTACAGAATGTTCCTTACATTTTTGAAATCGTTAATTAAAATCTAGGCTGAAATTTGATGTGTATGCATAACATGGCCTGTATCCATGAGAGCGTTTAGAATAGGTGGCTAGAAAGAAAAGTCCTCCTTTTACATTGTAATTTGTTCAGCCATAATATCCCTGTTTAGGTAAAATACCATCCTGACTGAAGCAGCTAGTTGAAAATAAACTTTCAGGAGGTCCCTCGTCACTTTTCCGGCCCTTTTCAGTCAGTGTACCTGATAGCCGATAATTGTAATAAGGCCTGTCAAAATCAATGAGGCCACCGTTTTTCGTGGCCCACCTGTCGATATCTGGTTTCGAACATTTTGCTTTTAAAGATGGACGATTTGAAATCATTGTGGCCTTCAGTAGATCCAATATGAAATCGTGATTTTTTATGAGTAATGTAACTTTTATTGCGTCCCGAGTGTATGTGAATATGCTTTTTTCGCGACTTCGTTCGCGTGGATGTCGGAAAACAAATTGGATTTCATGGGTATATTTTTTTGCGCGAAACCCTAATTCTTATTCAAAAAAAAAGTAGCCGACGTTACTCCTTATAACACCAGCTATCCGCTAGTTAAACTCCCGTCCAAATTGGTCCAGCCATTTCGGAGATTAGCCGGAACAAACAGACAGACAAATTTATTAAAAATTGTGTTTTTTTGTTAAAAATACTGTATATTGGTACTTTTACTTTCTCATGCATTTGGTAAAAAGCTGTTATTTTGACTTTACAAACAGACACTTCAATATTATTTAATTGCATAGACAAGGAAGACTTAAGCTAAACGTTTAAGTTTTAGGGTTATATTTAAGAAGACTAAACCCATTACCTACACTCAAACTACTTTTAAGAGATGCCTCTAATTATCTTGCCTTATTAAGGGCCGTTGTATACAATGGCAAGTGATAAAGCATTTTCGTCTTACATTGATAGATTGCTATCTTGGTGGACGTTAGAATACGAATCAATCAATCGAGCACGAGAATAGAATAGAGGCCGACTTTTTCAAAAAGGTTATGGTGATTGATTTATTGTTCCTTTATTGAGTGATCTTATAACCCGAATTCGATAACGCGCCCTATTTGTTACCTTCTAGATGTATTCCAGACATTGCTTGTAAACGACTTTTCATATCACCCGCGACCGGTGTATTCTGTAAAATATCACCGTGAAAACTTAGTTGAAGCGAGGGATTGACTCTATTGACAAGTCACTTCACCTAAGTTTTCACGGTGAAATCAGTCGTGCATTGTTTACGCCATAAATATAAATACCTAATCAAAAAACAAAAGAAGGAAGGGAGGCTTCAGCCTACGGTGGGACACGACAGGCTCATAATAATAAAAATATGCAAAAAAACGTTTCGGAATTCTGAGCAATTTTTTTTTTCAACCCACTTCTAAAGCTTCAATGTCCAAAACTATTTCAAACCTAGACAGTAGTTTTATGCAAATAAACGATTTTGATTTGATTTTTATTTTGACATCATTACTTTATTATTTCGAAGTCACTTTACCCTACCTATTTTTATTTTCACATTTACGTGTCAAACAACAAACGCTTTGATGGTCAATAGCGCCATATTGGCTGTCCTAACAATATAATAAAGGCGATGATCCCATTCACCTGGGAGATGCCTCGGATAGCTAACGAGACCGCTAACACGCGGGTGACGGGACACACTGTAATATTTGTAGAGAGAGTGACCAGCCAACTAGGTTGCGGGCATTCGGCCGCTTGAACCCGCATCTTGGACTTGATAGTTGGGGGGCTATTCTAATCGTCATTTGTTTATAAGTATTCTTTTTTGGTAATGGCCAGTGCTTGTCCCTACAATACAATACTTATAGGCGATGGATAGCTAACGAGACGGCTAACACGCGGTTGACGGGACACAGTACCCAATATTTGTAGAGCGAGTGACCAGCCAACTAGCAACCATAGGTTGCGAGCATTCGGCCGCTTGAACCCGCATCTTGGACTTGATAGTTGGGGGACTATTCTGATCGTCTTTTCTTTTTTTTAATGTGTTTATGTCGCTGATAAAGATGACAATGCTTTAGAGAAACTTTCCTTTGCAACACATCTTAAAATATACCTATATAATATTTTAAAAGAATAGTGGATAGTAGTAGGAAAATACCTACGGTCATGCCAGCGTCACGAAGAAGAAGAAGAAGAAAAATTAAAATAATTTTTCTACGGAAAAATCAGCAACTTGATCGGTGATCAGCAGGTTTCCTGTTAATTTACAAATCTTTTACAGAAATGTTAAAATTCGAAATTGTTTCTCTGAGAATCAAACTGAAAAGTATTATTTTAGACTCTTTTCCTGTTATATGAACAGTCATACTTCTCGAAACTGAGACTTATCCAACGCAAACAAATTTCTCTAGAAATTGATATTCTACGAAGGAACACGTAACCATAATGTATTGTTTTGAACCAATAAAACAATTAGAACTCTAATACAGCTATTTAAATGACACCGAGATTCGAGAATAGTCCCTATAAACGAGACGACATAAAACTCGCGCGACTGGCTCGGATGTATTGCCAAAGAAACAATATTGAACTCGTCGAACTGGAATAATGAGACACGCGTCTAACAAGACTCTTGGTCTCCGTATATTTTCTGAAGATGACGATGTATAAAAACATCCGACGCTTACTATATTATTGAGAGCAATAATAAAGTATTTTCTGTCAGTATAACAGGAAAATTGAAAGGTAATATTGGTGAAAATATCTCCCTGTCCCGCTTGTTAATCTCGTAAACGGGTTGAATTGACAGCCGGTACGCCGCCGTGACAGCTGTATAGATAGGGTAAACAAACCAAGAGGTAGAAAACAAAAGGATTTCATTGAACGTGACACTGCATACACGACACGGCGTTCAGTCAATCAACACAAGCTTGATAATTTATGGATTAGATATAGTAGGTTAAACTAAGCAATAACTTATAATAATAGAAACGACAATTATTTCAAATTATTGCGTGTTAGAGAAACATGCAACTATAAATTTTATGCTGAGCGAACTTATTGAGCTATAGCTGCAATAACAGATGCATAGCATACGCAGTCTATCAACACATAGACGATAAATTACTTATAAATTAATTTAGTGGACATCTAAATAATGAGCGATAATATTTTGACCGTGATGCTAATCTATGATAGGGATAGAGTGTGAACGTTTATACAACACGTAATTAGGTAGGCGATATGTACGTGTTGGACTCAGGGTTGCATTAGTTAACGATGTTAGGAAGGATAAAAGGGGTTCGAGAAATTCGCGCAGAATTAAAAACAAGGCGAGTTTCCCTTTTACCAAAAGCCCCGGAATTCGGAGTAGTCGGACAAGTAAACTGGACAACCCATTTCAGATGAAGGTAGGTAGTGTCAAGCAAGAAGTTCACATCCCCACCGAGAATTTAAATCTGGACATTTAGTTCCGAATTGAATTTCCCATTTTGATAATTTCTAAATTAAAATGAGTTGCTCCTAATTTCTCACCGTAATTAGTACATTCTTCAAGAAACGTTTAAACATATTCCACGCAGCATAATCTGTAGTGCTAGCACACCCCGGACACTCCATACAACGCTCGCAAAATAATTACCTACTACTACTACATCAAAAAATGACGTTTGTATACGTATGAATGTGTGCGTGAGGTACTTGTGTTTGCGAGCGCTCTTGTTAAAGAACTGCGACGATTACGCCGAAGTGCGGGGTGAGGTGCGGTGACTGATGTTAGTGCGGGGAAGGGAGTGTCCTTTCTGTACGTAGTACTTTAAGTATTATGTGGTGCTAGTTAATTATGATGATAATATTGTCCCCGTGGGCTGCACGTAACTGCAAGGTGATCCGACAAGAGACATGGCCAGACCAACGTGTCTCGTGTCGGATCAAGCGACTGGAAGTTTTTCAATTACTGAACTTTGTAATATGGTTCCAGCATTATCCAAGAGTAGTCTATTTTAAACTTAAATATTGCAGCGGCATAAAAAGATTCGACTAGAAAATGTTTGCGTAAAAATAACTGAACAGCTTATTTTTTTTGTTTTTTTGGAGAGATGCTCCTTTGTGAGTGCTTCTTACCTTTAGTATAGTCAATAAAGGAGTTGTAGAGTGCGTGAGCAGGCCAGCAGGGACCTAAACGATTCCTTCGGAAGCTTGTTTTGGGTGCTGAGGAAGTGAACATACAAAAACTCCTGACGTCTAGGCGGTGAGCCAGAGTGGGGGGACACAAAGTTCCCACTTTTAGGTGTTTCGCATATATTTCAAAAACGGTGCGTCGTAGAAACAAAATGTCTAATGGGAATGTTCACTCCCTAAGTACCCTGAATAAGTTTCTGAAGGAATCGCTAAGGTCCCTGCTCACGCGCTCTACACCCCCTTTTGGACCATTCGTTGACTGGACTATTATGGTGTTTAACTGTTAATATTATCGACTGGAAACCGACGAAAAGGCTAGGCAGATGATGATGACGATAGTGATGAACTGTTAACATTATCGTTAATTCTAGCAATGTTATTGTAATTTGTGATTAAAGGATCACGTGACTAGCTACTCGCAGAATTAGACACCTACCCTATAAAAGAAGTTTCCACAACTCTTTTCGGGAACATTTTTATTACATAACTCCGTTAGATAAAGTCACCAACCCTACAGGTAACTACGAGTACAACTATTCCCACGTCACCGGACTAATTTTGCTAGTGAGTCTAATGCCAACATTTTGATTCAGTCCAATTTGACAATTTAGTTACCGACGCGGCATTCAACCGGCCCAGTGTTCATCCGTTGACCTTAGAGAAAAAACTTGTCTACAGTGTAGTGAAATTAATGGACCAGTGGACTTTAAATTAAGTGTTGTGAAGTGACTGAAATACCTTTAATACAACAAGTGGGTCGAGGGCGAAAGGTCGGCATTAGAGTAGATCAAGTTAGTCTGCTAGTACCCGTTTCAATTTGTGTCGTATTTCGTAAACTGGACCCTTTTCTGTCCGTTTTCGAGTTCTATGTTATTTATGCAAGGTGGATCGGATTTCAATGAGACGTTTGTTGTGATAAATACGTAATCTTTGACTTGCTTAAACGATTTATAGGTAAGATTCAAGTCGGTACCTATTTAGATATTTTCTACTTGTGTCTTAAACCACCAATAAAACTGTTCAGTGTTATTTACAAGAATGTGTTTGAGTAGAATTTTATTGTGTAGTTTCGACATTATTACTGAGACTAAACATTAGAAATAAACATAGGTAATTATTGTAATGATTAATTTCACTTGCTTTACAAAGCTTTACGATACCTAGTTTATGGTCAATAAAACTAAGAAATAATAATTCAAACACTCATAAAACTAAATTATATTTAGAAACGTACAATTCCCAATATCCCTTTACAGTAAGTAATTACAGCGGACTCCCTCTTGGCGATGACCCTACGTCGGATATTCGGATTAATAGGTACCTATCCGCACTTAGGAATTTACGTTATCAATCTACAGAATACCTGGCTAATGAGACTAGTAGCATTAACAGGTACCCTAACTGAATTATTTATTTATTGAATTAGGATCTCTAACAAAATATGTACAGTCAACAAAAGAGATAAGTACCTATGCAGGATCGTCGGATATAGTTGAAGTTTAGTAAGAAACCGATGGATGTGGTCGACTGAAATTTAATTTGATAAATGAGCTGTTTGTTATTAATAAAATTAAATTTTATTCGAGAACATCCATCGATTTCTTAATAAACTTCAACTATATCCGACGATCGTGCATACTTATCTCTTTGGTTGACTGTACACGATGCTTGTCACGTAAATAAAGGGCAACATCAGGTATTAATTCCTTCACTTATAGGAGACCACAGTACTACAGTACCTCTACACATACCTATATACCTACCTATAGGTAAGTTTTAAATTAAATGAATAGCTAAGGAAGGAATTTAACTTGCTTACTGAAAAAAGTGGAATTGAAAAGGAAAATCGAGTCCACATTTTCTTCGTTGAGTCAATAGAGCTTGCGACGTGAATCGTAAAAGATTGTCATTTAATTCTGATTCTGTTAGTATATAACTACGGTTTTTTTCTAATACGTGTAGGTTTTAGTTTAATGATCTGCAATTGTTCAAAATACGTTCTACGTTCTAAATTTTATTTTATAAACATTAAAATGCCTATACTAATAATAAAGCCGAAGAGATTCTTTGAAAGCACTTATCTCTAGAATTACCAGTCGGATTTGAAATTCTTGATCTTAAAATCACGCTGGGATCCTAAGGAGCCGAGGAAAACCCAAAAGAAAGTCAGAAAGAACGCAGAGCAAAAACAAAGTAATAGTGCGGGCAGACGATGCGATTTTAAGGGGTGGGTCAGGGCAACAAAAAAAAACTACGCGGACAGAAGCTAGTACAATATACAGGGTCCCATTAAAATACATGGACAAATAACACAGTACTCAGTACGTCTAAACAAATATATCCAAGCAAAACACTAATATTAGTGATTTTATTTTGACCTAAAATAATAAATTGCCGACACATTAGGCGTATTTTCCATAGAAATGTAAAAAAATATCTATGGTATTTTCCTTAGCTGATTATTTTTCTTGTAAGTATCTAATGCGTTTTTCTTATTACATTTTTATACCATCGTCCATAATTTGGAGCTCTGAATGATTTCTAAAAGTTTGTCCGACCTATTTTAATGGGACCTTATATAACACAACTAACTATTTACTTGGTACCTACGAAATTAAATGACTAACGAACTAACTGTACAAAGAAATACAAAAATAAAAGGACGTCGTTTAAATTAAACAGGAAATTCAAATTGCATTAACTATTGAATAATTGAAATCTATTAAAATCACGAAAGTTCTTTCTAGTTCTTATGACTTTAAACTAGATATTTTAAAGTGTTTATAAATAGAATATTTTAGTTCGAATAAAAATACTTAAATTACGTGAATTTACAAAACTTATATAGCTTGAACTAAAATGTAAAAAGTTTTAATGAAGGTTCTTACTTACACACAGTGGTTTTACGCTAACGTAAAAATTTATTACCTACTGACTTTAAATTGTTCAGAATTACAGTCAGTCTCGTCTAAGTATGTCTCCAAGGCAATATAGGATCCCCAGATGTACCTATTATTAAGTCCCCAAGGAGTCCCAACTGAGACCCTGTGACCTTAATTTTCATAGGTCATTCTATTTTTGGAACTGGAAAGCTCTTTCGTAATTATAGTGACAGATTTTTACTTGCATTTAGTATTGAAATGTAAAGCAAATGCTTTAGATATTCAATGAAAAATTATTTAGGTAGTCGACTGAGATCAGTCGAATGGGTACATACCTACCTTAATAATTTGTCAAGGCCATAGATATCCGTGGTCAAGGCTTACGAAATGTAGGTTTTCAAAAGAAATATCTTTAAATCAGCTTTGATACACACCATCAAACTCATTTCAACATACATACATAAAACACCTGCTTAAAAAAAACTGCACCTTCGCTTTTGGGTGGCGTCTTTTCATTATGCAGGTATTGTACCTACCACCTACATTTCATGGTACAAAAAACTACCCATAATCCTAACAAAGGGTAGGGTAAGGCGAACTAATAAAAAGTAAAGCATTGTGAATCAGCTGTTTATTTTCCCACGCGGCTTTAATAATTGTTGATCGATATCGTTCAATTATTTACTTTGCATGTATGGATGACCTAGCGACCAGACTTGGAAAATACACACACCTAACAAAAGATATCATGGCTTAGGTCCCCTATGCACTAATTGCTCTCCAATATTTTTGGTGACAGTGTTTCCTAGGTGTCTGGTGACCTCTGAATTTGACTCGATGTACAAGCCATCAACTCAAAATGGTTAAATACCTTGACATAAGAAACAGAAAATAAAACAATAGTGTTATTTTGAGAATGGCTACCTGCTAAATAGTACCTAGATAAAATATTTGAAACATACCTAATCGTAACTTTGCGAATTCAAACCACAAGTTCGATGTCTGCTCATGTGCACAAACGCTAAAGCCCAGAATAACTGAGCGAATCAGTGATTTGGTGCTTACCCAACCGCATAACTCAAAACGCAATGGGTAAAGATATAACAAATGGAAAATAATAAACTGCGATAGTGTTTACTCTTCCAAGTAGTTTACTTTTTAGGGTTTCGTACCCAACCAAATGGTGCCAACGGGACCGTATTATCTACTAAGGCTCCGCTGTACGTCTGTCACAAAGCTGTACCTATCTTTTGCACGGTAATAGGTAGACACTTGAAATTTTCACCGAGTGTGTACTATGTACTACGGCCGCTATAAAAACAACTAATAAAAATAAAATATTGTTAAAAAGTACAGGGAATACAAGAAAAGTGTTTTTACTAAAAAGATATTTAGTGTTAATTATTGTATGGTAGTACGAAACCCTTCGTGTGCGAGTCCGTCTCGCACTTGGCCGCTTTTTTCTCTTCGTTTAACTCTATATGAAACGAAAAATACAAATTGCTCTTAATGTTGACCAGAAAATCCGTTGACACGGAAAAAGTCATTCAAATGGAACTGATTTAGCTCAAGAATGGATTCGTGGTTAGATAAATCAGGGGTATACCTAATGATTTGTAATCAGCGTAAAAAAGATTAGAGTGGCTATTGAAGGATTTTTTGTTACACTGGTTTTTTTATCAGGTCAAGTAAAATATCGTGTAGTAGTTCTATTTGAACAATGCTTATCGTAATCATTATCTGCTTAGCTTTTCTTAGCTATAATCGGTTCCAATTCCAAATAGATGTCATTTTAAGAATACTCCCTGCACCCTAATTGCATCTATCCCATAGATTTATAATAACGTCATCTATCCATTACAATCTTAATCATTTTGAAGGATATTGCTACCTAATCCATTGCTTCATAACAGCAGACAAATTTTTCGAACATTATCATAATGTTCAACGTAACAACAACGTAAATAACGCAATGAATGTTGTTGAACTGTCAAAATGAAAACCATTCCTACTGTGTGTTACGGATCTTCATAATTTAAGTAGGTTCCTAGAGGTAATTAAGGTATCTTTACCTTAACATGTTACTTACCTTACCTACATTTAAGGAGAAAATACATTACATAAATCTTTGCTACATATCCGGCACTGGCCTTTAATTGAGTGAGTCGTAAAATGTCGCACGTTATTTTATAATTATCGGAAACAGCATCGGGATTTAGGTCGCCATGCCCATTGCAGTCCGAAGTAAGTAGTTTATACCATAGATTTAGTATAGACTACTAGCGTGTTTATACCATAAACAAGGGTAATCAATGAAGTAGAATCTGCTTTCTATATTCTATTTGTGGTTAGGTATATCACGCCTTATGCCAGTTTTCCCTAGAGACTGTCGACTGCAGTGCAATTTACCCGCATTAAAAATGAGCCAGCGTAGATTTCTTTGAAATAAAGCTTATGCATAGGTACCTAGTACGTTTTTATATAGGTAATTAATTTTCTTTAGGAATGATTTAACCACCATTCGTGATGTTACTAGAATCTCAATGGATGTGGGTGAAAAATAAGTTTATGGCACAACTTTACCTACTTACGGATACTAGCTACGAGTATATCTTTCTGACTGACCAATGCCTGTAATTGTTTTATTTAAAAGAAATGCTTTGAGTTTGAGTTTACAACGAACTTTTCAGGAGCTTTATAATAGGAATGTCTCCAAAATTTTTAGGACATAGGACCTACTTCAGTTTATTTTTTTTATACTTAAATAAAAAGCAGAAGGATAAATAATAAATAAATGTTTATTTGTACACAAAAACCAAACAATGTAGTGACAGGATTTAGTTGTACAGCAGACACAATTTATGAATGAACGTTTGACTTCTAAACTAGGCAAGAAGCCTGTGTCTTAGATAGAACAAAATGTGTGGCTATCTACACGTACCTACACATAATTTATTTTTAATGTCAATGCCACTGCTAAACGATACACCACATGACTTTCATGTTCTACGGAAAACAAAAGAATATTGTTAATAAGGCCGTGACAAAGCAAACTATAATGATAGGTTTTTCCACTATCATCAAAGATCGTCACAGTAATTTGCGCAAGCAGTAAAAGTCTTATGTGGGAAATATTCGTCTTAGCTGCGTGCACTATTACTTAGCTATTTACAGCTATTTGATGGAAGCTTTACCTATATTCTTCTTTTATTATACCGATATTAAAACGTACAGCTTGGCGCCCTTTGATCATAATTATTTGACTGTAAGGTCAAACCGCCGCCGTTCAACTGCCGTTTTGAATTTGCCGCTTTTATCGTATTTTGGCGCCATAACTGAAGGTTAGGGTTGCCAGCTTGGCAGCTCCGCAACTTCGTAATATTTTATTTACCTATTACCTATCATTCATAATGGGTTTGATCGACTCTCGAGTCTTGTTGGTGAGTCGTATTTTTTTAATGCGTCCTCAACATTGTATTATCCATAAAAATGTAACTTCTTTCATATATCTATGGTATTATCTTTTGTGCTTGCATAAGTTGAAACTAGAACGGTATGTGGCCAAAATCGGAACTAACACCGCCATGTTGATTTTTCAATACAATATCTGTGACGATTTCATAAAATAATGCTTACCAACAACGCCTCCTGTCACTGTAATTCAGGTTCAAGTTAGCAATATAAATCATACACTTTATTACCAACTTCTTCTTATATTCCAGTACCGCAACAAGCTGAACGAGCAACAGAACGGCAGGCTGTCGGCGCAGCGGGCAGCGCTCGGGGCGCGGCAGGAGGAGATGCGTAGCATTGACCGGCGCGTCTCCGAATTGCAGGCGCGACTTCTCAGGAAGAGGGCCTTAAACAGGCAGCTGGCGGCCGCGCATCGACAGCCGCAGCAGCAGAGGTTTGTACAAGTACATCATGTCATTTAAAAATCTAACAATTTATCTTGACATTAAAAATTAAAATAATTAAACCTATAATTTGGTTCTGCCAGCGAGATACCTACCACGTATTTCAATAACGTCACAAGTTTATAAAACCGTCGGTCCTCGGTGAATGTGGTCCCGTCACCGCGTCGCTATCGGTGCGGATTTGCAGAACAATAGAGTCTGGAAGCACAATAGACCGTAGGAACAGTTGAATTTTCACAAATTATGAAAGTTGCCTTTCATTGCGTTAGTCAGGAGTTCAGGCAAGTGACTAAATGAAAAAATATAAATATTACATTTTATGATTTTTATTTTTCAGAACGACGAATCCCACGCCCTTGCAACAGTTGCCCAGCTATTCTGCTGGTAACACTGGGGTAAACAGTCAACCAAAGAACCAACAAGCTCGAGGAAATGTTGCTGCTGTCGAACCTTATAATCATGTACCCCATGCTCAGAGCGTTAGCCATAATGCCAATTTCCAGGTAATTTTATCACTTTCTATACAAATATCTCATAAATCAAATATCATAAAAACAGTTTCAGTTTTTTACAGTTGTTAACATTTTTTTATTTTGACTCTGTTTATTAGGACCTTGCCAATGACAGAAAGAGTACAAAACATTCACTGACATACGTCAGTGAAAAAATAATGTCAAAATGTCAAAACTAAACCAAAATGTCTCAAAAATAACCCGCGGGAAAAAAGTTTATTCAATTTCATTGTTCAGTCTTAGGTAATGTTTTGGTGTACTTATAATGTAAATTTGAATAATAACTTTCAGGCGACGAAGCAGAATGTAATACAAAACAACGTGCCATTAAAACAACATACACAAAGCGACAACATTCAAAGTCATATAGCGCAGGAAGCGCATTATTTGCAACAGAAACAAATGATCAATCCCTTATTCAACGGCTACACTCATTCGCAGGGGCAACAAGAGAATCAATATCCTGGGCAATACCCAAACAAACATGAGAACTTTAGTCACGTCCAGCAAGGCATTGGGAACGCGTACGATCAGAAGTCAATGCTTGATCAGAACAAATATATGGACTACCTAAAACAACCGCAATACAGTCCAAACAGCACGAGCAGTTCTAACAGCAATCAAACAAACAAAGATCTGAAAATAAACGAACAAGAATTCCTCCCAGAATTTGCTGCTAGCAAGTCAGATCCTAAGTATCAAACGTTGCCTTACAACACTAAGTTCCCTCAGAGTATGAACGGGAAATTAAAACCTGAAGTCAATGGTAAGAATATCGAAAGCCAAGACGCAAAGAATGGAATCAACGTAAATCACATGACTGTACATTCTACACCACTATCGGTTGTGAATAAAAGTCTAGCGACACCTCTAAGTCAAACGGAAACTACATATCAGCAAGAAAATACATATCAGTTGCAAAAATCCGACTCTTCAAGTAGATGTAATCAAGAAGGGAAGGAGAACCACGCATATCCACAGAATAGGCTAAGTCAGAGTAATAGTCAGAGCAATGAAGCTTCGAAAGGCAGCGGAAAAGGCCAGCAGGTGTTAAAAGGCAGCTCACCAAGTTTGGGTTCCGGTACAACATCTGCTAGCAGCTCTATTGGATTTGGGGTGAGTTTCCATTACATACAATAACAACTTTTTCATCTAATTTTAAAAACTACTAACAAAGGAGGGAATTTCTTTAATATAAGTACACTCTGCGGGTGCAGGCAGAGTATTAAAATAAAAACACAATGTGATATTGTTGAACTTTGTGTTTATTATCACACTAGCTGCGCCCCACGGTTTCACCTGCATAAGCCTATCCATGGGAATATCGGGATCAAAAGTAGCCTATGTGTTAATACAGGGTGTCAGCTACCTCCACACCATAAACAAATTTAATCAGAAACTCCAGCCGTTTGTGTGTGAAGAAGTAACAAACATACAAACACACAAACTTTCGCCTTTATAATATTAGTGATGACAAGAATACATTAAATCACATAAATCATTTTAACCGATCCATGGCCAATGACGCTCCAGGCGCGTCATAAGAAAATATCACGGGAGGCCCATGATGCACCTGGTGCGTCACATCCAACGTCATTGTCCAATGATTGGGGCCTGGCTAAAGTATGCATGAAAATGATGGTGGCAATGAATCGGTTAAAAAATATTATAAATCGCTTGGGTTGCAAAAACTACACAATATGGATAAAACTCCAATTTTTTTTTAAACTGATTTTATATGTAGTTTATAGTTTGTGTAACTATTATAGTTTGCCAATAAGTGGCCAACAATGTTTTTTAATGTTCAAGCATATTTTACACCTTCACACACACCTGGTTTTATTATCACCAACTACCAATTATGTTATCATACAAAGCTTATATCAGTTGCTGCACACTATCCACACATCACCTGTAAATATCATCATCATTCATTCATTCCAGAAGCCTGTATCGAGTGTAGCACCCACATCAGTTCAGGTCTCGAGTGGGAAACCGTCACCCATATACCAGACATCCTCCACAAAGATCCAACCGGTCCAGCCACAGACCGTTCAGACCCAAAGCATCACTGTTTCATCATCAAATCATGTAGCTAGTAATGTGGTGACCTCCCAACCCCAGATCGTTAGGAACACGGCATCAGGACTGTCAAGTACGGGCGGTTCGTTCGCCGGGCAGAATGCGTCGTCACAGAGTATCCTGTTGTCACCGCCACAGAGTGCCAGCACGCCGCTCTCGACGCCCGATGTTAGCGGTACAGACAAATCTCCCAAACCGGCCCTACCTCCAAAGCCAACTATCAAGGTATGTAGTCACTGCACTCATTCCTAATACAACTGGTCATTTGCATTAGATTCATAGTCATTTCCAAAGTTGTTAATTCTGTTCATTTGTAACTTACTTATGTGTTCAGTTCTCTCAACCTTTATGTCCACAATATAATTTAAATAAATACCCACATTTTAACACTATAATTTCTAATTTTAGACACCACCGAGACAGTCAGTGAACACCGATGTTGGCTACAATCCGTCTGCTGACATCACCCCTATGCCCACCATACCCTTGCCTACAGACCTGTCAAACGACAGTGATCAAAACCAGAAAGAGTCAGTTAGCAGTACCAGTAGCAACGAAATGATTATCAAAGCACGCCCACTTACTATAAGAAAACCACCGATGAGCGAACAGCCCAAACTTAGAAATGTTAGTAATGCAAAGAACGGAATAAGTGTCAGTATAAACAGGCGTATTGAAATGCCACCAGCTTTCTTATTCCCCGAAATGGATCATTTAGTCGATTCCATGCCTAATGAGAATGGCCTAAAGGAAAAGAAGCAGAAGGATGAAGTTGATAGAGCGTTGAATAATAATAACATATCAATAGGACAAGAAGATAGTAAGGATATTGTAGTGTCAGATATAACGGAGCAGATCAGCTCGGTAGACTTGAACGGTCAGGATTCTCAGGGCCCTGAGAATGTTCTGAGGCGAAAGAAGGGCAACTTGAAACAGGGCGGCAAGGCTCCGCTGGCCAGGCGGGTGAGCTTCGATCCCCTCGCGCTGCTGTTGGATGCTAGTTTAGAAGGCGAGTTGGAACTTGTTAAGAAAACGGCAACACAGGTATGTTTTATTTATTGATTTATTGACCATTTATGTACACAAATAATAGTTAAGTACAAAGGAATGTTTATTTTTAAATGAATCTTTTCCAGCATACTTTTATACCTTCCCTTTTACGTAAATTCTTGTAAGTTTCAAAATGCTGCAAATTCACTTGTCCCATTAACCCATTGAATGTCGTAATTACAGACACAATTAAAAAGCCATTGTGTCTCGCGTAGATCTACGTTCCGACAGACGAGAGGTTAATAAGCATACCTATGTACATTATAAATAATAGGATTATGTTTACTTAGAGCAGTGGTGGCCCAGTGGTATCGGCCGCGACTTACGAGTTGTAGGTCGTAGGTTCGAACCCAGACAGGCGCTTTACTTTGTGTAAAATTATTTCATCACCACTGCTCTCACAACGGTGAAGGAAAACATCGTGAGGAAACTGGCATGTCCTAGAACCAAAAATTCAAAGACATGCGACATCTACCAACCCGCACTGGGCCCGCGTGGTGGATTACGGCCCACTCACTCTCATAGAGAGGAGGCCTGTGTCCCAGCAGTGGGAACATTATAGGCTGATGATGATGATGATGATGATGTTTACTTGAGTTAATTCCTATAAATTCGTTTTTTAGGTGCAGAATGCAAGCGCTGCAAATGACGAAGGGATCACTGCTCTACACAACGCGATTTGCGCAGGGCACTTCGAAATCGTCAAGTAAGTTTGAATACTCAGTAATTTAACATAAGTACCTTAAAAACTTCGAGAAATTGCCTAAGTATTTATTATTTTTAGGCAACAACTGCCTGCTTAGTAAAATAATTCGAGGTCTAAAATTCAGATTGAAAAATTCTACAAAGACCTAGAGGGGCTTGTGGCTAAGTAATAACAGCCGCACGGGTCGATCGATCAGGTTAAGCTACGCTTGCCGCGGTTGGTCCGTGGATGGGTGACCATCTTTACATGCCAAGACCCCTTCGTGCCTCGGAAAGCGCCGTCGGTTCCGGCTATCATTCGTGGGTCTTTGACAGTCGTTACGGGTCGTCGGAAGCCCGAAAGTCTGACAACCAGTCTTACCAAGGGGTATCGTATTACCTAGTAACTGGGTTGTGGAGGTCAGATAGGCAGTCGCTCTATGTAAAATACTGGTATTCTGCTGCATCCGGCTAGACTGTAAGCCGACCCCAACATAGTTGGGTAAAGGCTAGGCAGATGATGATTAATTTCTAGACCAAATAATATGAGCTCTGAGGGCTGAAACAAAATACGTGACCCGAAAAGTAAATGAGTACAAATCAATTTACAGAACAAAACAATAACGTACCTGTTTTCCCCGAAGGGTAGAGGTGTATCTATACTAAACCCACATTTCGCCAGTTGAATTGAGATCTTCAATGAATCTTATATGGATCCGCATAGAAAATAAAATAATAAGATTTATAATTTGGATGAAAGAGTATACTAAAAGGATCATCATTGTATGTTCCCAGATTCCTAGTGGAGCTAGGTTGCGACGTGAACGCGCAGGACTCTGACGGGTGGACGCCATTGCACTGCGCTGCCTCGTGCAACAACCTAGCTATGGTGCGCTTCCTCGTCGATAACGGTACGTGTACTGTTATTATTTTTTCACCACCATCATCATCAACCCTTACTATAAATGGACTTAGGTGACTGGTCAGATTGTTAACATTCCTGAGCTGAGCATCTATTCACAACCACTCGATACGCTTTGGTACCCTATCGAACATCAATCAATGTTATCGTAGGAGTCCTCCAAACGCTGTTCACAAGTCCAAACCCCGAAAATATTGTCAGTTTAAATCAAATAGACGACCGCTATTCTTCCGATAGCTGTTTGCTGTCGGAGACAAGGCAAATCAGGTTATCGAAATGTGTAATTTTCGATTCGATAGCCTGTCGAATAGTTGTGAATAGCTATGCGGAACAAGAAACCGTTCCGTGACGGAATACTGGGCTGACAAAATATGAGTGCTTTTAAGTGCCATCGAAACGATATGGATAAGATTTTGCCGTTATTACCATGTGAGCCCAACCAAAGCAAGCTGTTTTTGATAATTTAGTCTTTTGTCGTCTTTTTTATGGCCTAGAGAAAGCCTTAGGCTCCATCGAGCATCTAACACCTGGGTTTGTTAGTCAAATAGGTTTAGGGCATTTTTTCAAATCCTAAAAACTTTTAGTTATTGCTCCTTATGTAATTGCATTGCTCTTTACATGTATAGACGAAAATCAGCGCTGTTCTTTATCACAATCTACTCTGCATATTTCACTCCGCCTAACGCCATCTAACTTTTTATTCGTGAACTGTTTCAGGCGCGTGTATATTCGCAACCACGCTGTCTGACCATGAGACGGCGGCCGAGAAGTGCGAAGAAGACGAGGAGGGTTTCGACGGATGCTCCGAATATCTTTACAGTGAGTACCTTACCTAACCATGTAATAAACAGTTTTGTCTGTCCGTCGGTAGATGGCGCTTGTTTTTTTATAATAACATAGACATGGAAATAATATTTTTAGCTAATTAAATTGCCCGTATAATCAAATCACAAGTGTAATTTGTTTTGCTTGTGTAGTACAAACAATTTTTCTTTCTTTCTTCATTCTTTGACAGTTGTATGAAATGGCTATAACACGGCAAATTGACGTAGTGTGTCATTTAGATGAACAATTAATTTCCCTGG
Source organism: Amphipoea oculea (assembly GCA_945859645.1). Taxonomy (NCBI): domain Eukaryota; kingdom Metazoa; phylum Arthropoda; class Insecta; order Lepidoptera; family Noctuidae; genus Amphipoea; species Amphipoea oculea. Next base: position 9,526,010 of record OX243874.1, read on the forward strand.
TTGTACATTACCAAGCGATAAATAAAGAGAGATTAATGATGGATATTATTATATTATTATTATTGGATGGGTATTATCGTGCTAAACACGATAATACCCATCCCCATCACGTCTGCGATGTTTCGCTAGCTAATTTATTTTGACCTTGTATTCGTATCAAGTCTTATTTTATATTTCAACAGGTTTGAAAACTCGTATTCTAGTACTTAATAAAAAAACCGAGTGTGCTTATGACCATACGACTGAAGTGAAACTTCAAACGTATTTGGCTATGAGAGGAAGAGAGAAAGAAAATGTGCGAGCGCACTGCTTTCTCTTGCTTATATCCCCCACTCAACTCCCGTTCGCCTCGCCCGATCACACTTTTCGTAACGCTTACGTCACGCGTTCGCCAGCTTACTTCCAAAGTCAAGCGTGCGTATAGAAGTTTCACTTCAATAAATAATTATCACATTTTATCAAATTTCCAGGTGTACAAGAGAAACTCGGCATCATGAACAACGGTCTAGTCTATTCCGTGTTCTCATACAACGCGGCACGTAACGACGAGCTGTCGTTCGATACGGGCGCGCGGCTGCAAGTGTTGAGGAAGGGCGACGACAACGAGAGGGAGTGGTGGTGGTGCCGCGACGACCAGGGCAACGAGGGCTATGTGCCTAGGAACTTGCTTGGGGTGAGTTGAAACACTAGCTACGTTAAACTTGAGCGTTGAATGCTTATGCGAATCCCGCACCCCCGGCCATAGGTAGAGGTGGAACACCGCGGTGGTTTTAGCCGGTAACAGTCCGGCATGCCCCTCTGTCACCCCCACGATAGAGGAAGTCCATGAGGAATTCCACCGGAAAAAAAAAGCTACGTTAAACTTATTCTTTACTTCAACTTATCTTCGAGTATCCACTCCAAAAGTATCTAGTGAACATGTAAAAAAACCCTATGCCGGTTACATTCTCACGAGTGATTCGTCAACTGGGACGACTTGAAGATTCACTCATTCTTACGCAATCACTCACAGTATTTAGGAGATTTCAACTTTGTCTCACAACTTTTTCCTGGATAAATTATTGTTTGAATAACATTAGATATTAAATTGTAATTGAAAAATCATCGACAAAAATGTAGGAATTAACCTCAATCGTCAAATGAAAAACATCTGTAAGGATATTTAAAATCTAAGCACTCAATTTGTAATTGGCGCTACAAATTGGTATCAACAAGGTCGTTTCCTGATCCAATTGTGTACATTTTCATCAGATACTTTTGAAACAGACCATAAATTCAGACTCCGGGTTGCTGTTGAGGAATTCTTAATGAAAAATAAATAATACATATAATAGTTATTGTCTAATAATAGCGAAAAATAATCAGCTGCCCCGTACATTTGTGACGACGACGTATTGAAGTTTTTATGGGACATCTGATTATTCTTTCGTGATGACGATGTTGGTGCCATGGAGAAAGTTGTCCGTTTTGATGTTCTGTACCACATCTCCAAATAAAACTACACATTTTTAATACACGCTTAAGGCCAATTAAATAGATGCAGAGCATAAACTTACAATCTTTGTACAGCCCGATTCAGGCTTTATGGCGGCTCTGAAGTGCGTTACTCGCTGCGCAGTACCTCACCCCTCACCCCCGTCGACACGTGAATTTGTTCCTGCGCAGCGACTCACTTCATGTTCCGAGCCGTCATAAAGTTTTAATCTGGCTGTAGTAACAACCTTGTTTTAGCGATTTAGTTAATTGTTAATTTGTTTGTTTCAGTTATATCCACGAGTAACCACACAGCAAGATTAAAGTCTTGAATAATGACCTGATTAATTTGTAAATATCTATTAGTTACTTTTATTTTTTATGTATTTATATCACTGTAATCTAAAAGTAACGACGCTGTATACAATTTTATCAAATCTAATATTTTGTAAATATTTAACTGTGTAAGTCAAATGAATGAGATTATATTGTACATTTTATAAATATTTTGAGTCATCACTGATATTATTGGTCATAAAATTTGTATATCTTAGTTCTGCAAATGTTGTGAACTATTACACATAAACTGACAATACAAATAATTATGAAGAATTAAGGCTGAAGTTTTATTTACCTTGTTATTATATATGTAGTTAGGCATAAATGGGGCTTCTCACCACCTAAAATAACAGTACTTATAAATCTTTACAATCTTACATCAGTGTGAGAGAGAGACAATGTATAACTTCATATCTTTCCCACACTAGTCGACTGAGGGTGGCGTTCGGTTTTCCACGAAAGAGTATAGAAGTCATAAGTACAATCAACAGAAAAAGTAGATGATGAATATCAGAAAGGGGTTTGAAGGTTTTGGCCCTAAAATCAGCCGCCATTTTAATTTTTTTTCAGAATCGCGGTGCACAACAAACGTTATATATTTAGATAGAGGGCACTTATACAAACAAAAAATGTAATTAACATAATATCCTAAAGCGTCAGGTTTCGGAGTTATTCACTGAAATATAAGTCGAAAACTACTAAGATTTTTTTGTTTTTTTTTCCTTCCAGGTAAGCATATTGAACTATTGAGGTAATAGAAATGTTATGAAACCTTTATGGAGAAGAAACAAATGAAGAATAGACATTTTTTAAATAAATAATTAAACACGGCAATTTATAGTTCGTTTTTTTAATCCCAGAGACTAATCTGACAAGTGTAATGTCAAACTTCTATACTAAAACAAACGAAAACACAAAAGACTTAAATGTCGGATTAGTCTCTGGGATTAAAAAAAGGATCAATAAATTGCCGTGTTTAATTATTTAAAAAAAAAATATCTATTCTTCATTTGTTTCTTCTCCATAAAGGTTTTATAACGTTTCTATTACCTCAATAGTTCAATATGGTTACCTGTAGGGGAAAAAAACAAAAAAATCCTTGTTGTTTTCGACTTATATTTCGGTGAATAACTCCGAAACCTGACACTTTAGGATATTATGTTACATAACATTTTTTGTTTGTATAAGTGTACTCTATCTAAATATATAACTTTTGTTGTGCACCGCGATTCTGAAAAAAAATCAAAATGGCGGCCGACCTTAGGGCCACCCTCCATACAAAAATCTTCAAACCCCTTTAATACTAATTAACGGAGTTCGTGTCAGAACTGTGTGGCGTCGAAGTGATTCAAAAGTATGATTGTAAAATATACCAAACATTGACTTCTAGTACAGCTGCCATATATTCGTGATCAGTTTTGACTCCAAAAGTTATAAACTCAATCATCATCTACTTTTGCTGTTGACTGTACACCTAATATTTAGCCAACATTTTTTTCCAGGCTCCTAACCCTAAGGCCGCTTCACACTATGCCAGCGGCACTGACACCAGACGCGCCGCTGGCACATGACTCGTGCGCCGCGGAGCATCATTATTTCCACAACCGGAACAGAACTAAATTAATATTTATCTTCTGTCCTTTTCTTAATGAAATGGAAAGAAAAAGAAGCACTGAACTTTAGTTTAGTTTGTGAACAAGGGAATCGGCGCCATCCCGGGGATCGTACCCCGGGACCCCATGCTCAAGTCGCGCTTACCAGCCGACCTTAGGGCGATAGTAACAATGACACTGACCTTGAGCTGGCATAGCGTAGTAAGGAGTTCCAATAGAATAAGCAGCTTATACAGTCTTGTGGACGGACAGTCGTGCGGCCTGCTGTACGATACGTAGTAGAAAATAATACTTAGGTACTTCTATGAACGATACTTAGTTTATAAACTTCGTGCCATGAGTCTGCCCTAAAGAGAAAGGGCAGGCTGTCATCTGCGAAAGTTATAATTTTAACCCTGGGGATCGGAAGTATACCCAGCTCCCCTGAATATGAGTGTTGGACCGAGTACGCCACCTTGTGGCACACCATAGGTGACGGCGCGCTCTTCCCTCTTTTTTTTGTGTGACGCCTCCCGCTCTGGGTGGAGCAGAAGGGAGTGTCAGATTCTTACTGACTAAGATCCATCCGTGTTCCTTCCTTAGCCCTTTGTGTTCCGGGGTAGCGGTAACCGTTTCGGACAATCCCGCTACCCCGCCAGACTTCGGCACTAACAGGCCCCTTCCTTTATGCTGACATCTCATTGAGGCGCGCGTGGAACCAGACGCGCCGTCCGGCACGGGCCTGGTCCTGATCGGACGGTGAGCTACCCATTCTCTCCGTCCGCAGGCCCGCACCTACGGTGGCCGGGAGTGAGGCTCTCTCCCTCAGCCATTCTGCCACCTCCTTTGCTAGCATGACTGCTTCACAGAAGGAGGTGACTGCCTCGCACTCCCTCTCGCTCCGAGCCATGGCTTGTCCCAGGGCCGCCGAGAGGTCGCCGCCGCTGCCGATCGCCTCTACGAGGACACAGCGGTGCTCCGCCCAAGCGCGGCAGACCTCCACCGTATGCTCCACCTTGTCCTCTGGGCGATCCTCGCAATGGTGACACCCGGGCGTCTCCTCCCGCCTGATGATTTGCAGGAACCTCCCGAAACATCCGTGTCCGGTGAGGACCTGCGTCAGGCGGTAGGTGAGAACGCCGTGGCGCCTCTCTAGCCACTCCTCAAAGAGGGGTCTTATCGCCACTATCGTGGCGTGCCCTGCGCTGGGTTGCGAAAGTCGCTCTTTTCATTCCACCATGAGATCGCGCCGGAGGTCCGTCCGCTCCGCCGCGATTTGCCGCGGAAGCGGAGTTTCCCCCCGGCGTAGTGTCTCCGCGCGCCACTCATACAGGCGCGTGAGGACTATCGCCTCCAGATCCCATGGCGGCAGTCCAGCAAGGAGGCTTGCCGCCTCGCCCGAGATCGTGCGGTACCCCCGGATCATCCTTACGGCTACCACCTTTTGGGGCGCGTTCAGATAGTGGGCGGCTCGCCGCCGCAGTGAACGCGTCCACACCGGGGCCCCATGTAGGGCCATGGACCGCACGACCCCCGCGTAAGGGTGCGTTTCCACTGAAGCGGAGCTGGGCGGGCGGAGCGGAGACGTGCAGGAATCGACCAATCACAATGGTTGAAATCCTCATCGCGACACTCGTCTCGTTTGTGATTGGAAGATTCCTGCACGTCTCCGCTCCGCTCCGCCCAGCTCCGCTTCAGTGGGAACGCACCCTAAAGCCTCCGGCAGGAGACGTTTGGCCCCCTCAGCTTCGGCAAGAGCCGCTTGAAGGCGACCCCGGTCCGTTCCAGTTTGGGGGCCAAACGTCGGAAATGTTCGACGAAGTTCCACCCGACCCAGGTATTTTATCGTTGCCTCGACGCCGATGTGAACCCCTCCTACCGTTAGTTGGGATCCCGATAGTGGCCCGTTCCGGGGCCCATGGAAAGACATGGCCTCGGACTTGTCCAATGCCACCTCGAGACCCCCTCTTCCCTGACGATATAATCGATCTTAACGAACTGGGTACGCTCACTCAGGTAAGAATGGGTACAGAAACAGTGTCAAAAGCCTATTGCCCCCCCATGTAATTTGAGACAACATAGATCATCAACGAAATCGGACATTGATTTGCCAGCCCGAAAACAATATTGTGAGGGTGACAATATGTTAAAACTTTTCTAAGTAGTCAACGAGCCTGTTGTCCATGATCTTCTCTAGTACTTTGGATAGGGCAGCAAGCACAGCAATAGGTCTGTAGTTGTTGACACTGTTTCTGTCTTCACTCTTAAAGATAGGATGTATAATCAGCAGCAGTAATAGCACGTAGCACTTGCACGCAGTAGTGTGCAGCAATTTCGTCGCCAGCGCACCCGTCATTTGCTGAGCTTGCAGAGAGCGCCCCGCCCGCGTGCTCCGCAGCCCCGCGGCCGTCATCGCGACTAAACTTTCGGTGTTGAGACCAGCATTGAGAATACAACAGAGCGCATCTCTACGCGTCTATCAAACACACTGTTGGATTTTCAACTCTCGGCGCTAAGCTGTGCGTTAAAAATCCAATAGCGAAAAAAAATCCCCGCGGGAATAACGCGCCCGTGCTATCTGGGCTTATTGTCTGCTTTGTTAATTTCTTTTTTCTCTTGTTGAGGACCCAATGAATTTTTTGACTTTAATTTTATTATGTTTACCTACGAAGAATGAAACAAGCAAAAAGTATTAATATAAAATTTATTAGCTAGAAATACATTCACATGTCTCCCTCATCAGAGTCCTCAATATCAACCAGGGCCTGTTTGGCCATGTTCTCAGCTTCGCTGGCAAGTTCCTTGGGTACCAGCTGGTGACGTCCTTTCGTGTCCTTGGAAACCCATGAGAGTTCTAACTCGAACTGCTTGTCCTTTAGCTCATCGTGCACAAGGTAGATACTGAAATGTGATAGGAGAACCATAAATTATGGTGATCATTATTTGATCAAAAAAAACTTAAAATATATCCATCTAGAATATGTCTGACCAATCTATACTAGGGCTTTCAATACTGGTATTAGCCAATACGGGGATACCGGTATTGGGCTTTCAATACCGGTATTAGCCAATACGGGGATACCGGTATTGGAAGCCCTAATCTATACTTGAGAATGGCTGGACCAATTTGGCTATTTGTTTTAAAATGTTTGTAATAGTCTGAATTAGGTTTATGGAAAAAAAATATTGAAAAGTTAGGTCGTTTGAGAATTACGGTTTGGCCGGTTTCCAAAAAACAGGGTAGAAAGTCTACTCTGTTTTTGTGGGAACTAGTCTTTGCATTAGCATTGTACTAATTTATGGAAAATTAAATGATGAGTGATGAATTAAAGTATTTACTCACATCCTGGCAGCCTCCTTGATAAGTTCCTTGACAGTGAGGTCAGCCAGCTTAAGTTTTTCAATTTCAGTCTTGGCAGCCTGTTTTGCTTTGCCAACTGCACATCCAAAGTATGACTGAAATATAATTGATTTACAGAATTAGCTCACTTGCATAGCAACATAATCATGGAACTGCTTGGGGAAGGGGGAGTGCTAAGTCCTGCAATCTTTTGTTTGAGAGAATGATTACAATACAATTTACTGGTCCACAAAAGACCAAAATTGAGCCTAGCTGGACCAATAAAAATAAAATGGCAGCTGAACAATTTATAATTATGACATATTGTAGAGTCAGACCGAAAACGTTTTTTTTTTGTTTGTACTTACATGTGTAGATTTTTGTTTCGTAAAAAGTTTATTGACAGTAAAAGAAATACAGTGTTTCATTCTATTGACCTTCAAGAACCGTTTAAACTTAAAATACACGAACTATCCGCGCTCAATTTGCGTAATATTCATTTTCCCCTGAAAAACATTATTTTGTTGATGGCCGAGAAATAAAAATTCCCGCTTTCTTTATTTGGAGAAACATGATTAAAAGATTGATACTGTATTTCTGTGACTTTTATTACACTTTTACTAAAAAAAATACCTAAGGTCCGGCCTCCCTAAATTTGCCAAAGATGTAAACAACAATTGAATAAAATTGATATACAAGAACATTTATTTTAAGTAATGTTAGTTTTCATCTAAATCTCCAAGCTAACTAGACGAAAACAAACATTAATTAAAATAAATGTGTGACAGTAGAATTATTCAAACAAATACATACAAAGGTCACTCCGCTGGGATCAAGCATGTACATCTGAGGGCCTTCATAGTCATTCCACGTTCCCATGACAACAGAACACCCGTAGGGACGGACAGCGCTGTACAGTGTATATGCATGCATGTACATTGAAACACGCTCATTTAAGTACTTCAGTGGTACTTGGGCACCATACTGAGATCTGTAGTTTGATGCTTCGGAGCGAGCTGTTTCTACAATCTGTCTTGCATCAGAGATGAGACCTGCTACTGCCTGAAATTGAGAAGTGTATTCATGTAAGTATTACTGTTAAAAACTTGGTTGTGTATTGAGGACCTTAATAATGTGTGGAAGACAGTAATATAATAAAAGATTAGGAAGAAACACAAATTAGTTCATCAGAAACCAATCAACATGATTCTAAACAAACCTTTACAGTTTGTAATAGAATGTTGAAGCATAAAATACATATTTCCGAATCTGGGCTCCTAGTCCTTTAGATGGCCTACAAGTCAATTTTAAATGGAATGAGGCACCCACCAGCGATTATCCCTGTTTGCACTTTACAAATGCATCCAAGGAGAACCCCCAGTTATTCCAACACTATTGCTGAACATGGAAGCAAAGAAGATTATTATTCCTAAGAAAAACCATATCCTTGCATCTTGTGTTAGCTGTAATAAAGATAAGGTAGTCAAAAGATGTTGGTATCAGGGTTGATTGCCAAAGGTGTGCCGTACATACATAAGTAATGTAACTTGAAGTTCAGTCACAAGCATGACGAAATAATCCACAAAATGTTGAACAACCAAACTAGAAATAGTTATCCGTTAAAATAATTACCATGCCAACATGCTCATCAACATGGAATATCCTCTTGTTTGCGCCAGGTTCATACAGCTTCGATGTCACCAGTTTCTCTACAGCGAACACCACTCCGTCCTTCCCTCGGAGGCCGATCACTGTTCCGGAGTTCTCCACGGCCTTCGCAGCATACTCCACTTGGAATACCCTGCCATCGGGCGAGAATTGTGAAGCAGAAAGATCATACTGTAATTACATGCAAAATAAGATAATTAGTATGCTAATTAGTAGGTTTGCCATATATAACAGTCTGATACCATGTCTAAGAATACAAATACTCATTTAACCATAACATCGCAGTGAAATAAATGGGTAAAGTAAAACACAAAAGTTCGAAAGTTTAACAAAAATGGATTATAACCTAAACATTAAATTGCAATTCTAAGATAAATACTTACACCCGTTCCAATAGAACTCATGTTTGTGATAGTTTATAAAATGAAATGCTTGATAAAACTTGGATTTAGCACTTTTACATCTAATTTCTAGCAATATTTTTAGTTTGCGGCGGCGATGACAAGCAAATCAGTCGGTTTACTTTGTCATTGATATGTTTTCTATTACACACTTTACACAGCAGACCAAAATGCAGAAGGTACGTTCCGACTTTTATCATTGCTAATAAAGAAACAAGTCCGTTCAATTAAATATTGCCTATCAAGTTCATAAAATTATAACTAATTAATAATTTGATGAACATACCGTAAAAAGTGTTATTTATTTATTTAAAATTTTACAAAATGTCAATAATTGTTTTCAAATGGCTTTAAAACCCTTTTTGTTTTATGAAACACGTTACGTTCATAGGAACGTTTCGTTATACTTAAAAATATTTGACCAATCAAAACACTTTATATTTCGCAAAAAGAACGAACTTATCAATTTTTGACAAATCATTATCAGGTCTTTAAGGTGCGTTCAAAAATCAAGTAATATTGATTACTTGATTTTTGTACGCATCATAATTTTATGCGGGTATTTGAAAAGATGTAGGTATTCTAAAATATAAATGAGAAGGTCGCAGAATTTTTTCTACATTGCATTATCAGCAGCTTCTATGTCAAATATATTAAAAAAGCAAAACTTGTGAAAATCATCATTGAGAAAAGCGATCATTGTTTTAGAAACCCATAGGCAAAAAAAAAAATACAAAAACTGAAATTATTATATTTTCAAAATAATTGACATTCAACGATTTCACGAGATCCACGAATTCCACGATAATGTTCCATGTGAGTTGTGCAGTGAGTGAACTGTTCGACGAAAAAGTTTCGCTACGTACGTATAGATGGCGCTATTTTGAAATACATAAGTAGGTAGTGAGAAAACTAAAAGGTAATTTCCTACACAAAATTTCGATACCTACTCTACCCTAATGTATGGGCTGATTATTTTTTTGCGATTATGATGAATGGAGAAGATATATTATTATCTATCTGATGATATTAGGTAGGTATCTACCTACCAAAGTTCATGATTTTGAATTACGGCGGCGCCTTGAGCTTGATGCCAAGCGTCTGAAACTGAAAGCCCGACCACCTACGGCAATTAACTATATATAATTACATAGATGGTGTGCTCACGTGCCCGCAATGGGCGAGGATTTTCTCGAAAAAGATTGGCTACATAAGCCACATGCGAGCTCACGAACGACAGCTACTGTGGAGTTGAAGCAATCGCACTGGCCGAAATCATCTATCTGATATGTACCTACATGCTACATGTAGAAGGTAGGTAGGTTTTATAACTGGGTACATTGGTAGCTACTACGTGGGTAACTGTAGGTACCATTATTATAAAACTCAAATAATTTAACATAAAACCATGCCTGTATTCTCAAAAGGGTTAAGCAGAGGTGTACCTATAGTAAGAATTAACTACATGGTACACCCACATTTCACTAAGTAGTTATGTTTAAGTACTACATGGACTCTAGCACTCTGATGTCACACCCATATACGTGCCAGTACTGCCAGTACAAATATCGCCCATATATGACAAAACACTGCCGTTTCCGAAGCAAGTAACAAAATTACCATGTCAAAAGAATTTACGAGCGTAGCCCTGTTTACACGTTTTTGCCTGTCGCGTCATATCGCCAAAAATCTACGAGAACTTTATTATACTGGAATCCTTCGACGCTCAAGTGTGGAAAGTCTCCCGGCCCAACATGGGAATTTCCGAAGTGAATAGTTCGAAACTTAGTTCTTTCGAACAACTGGCTGGCTGTGATATTGGTTTTATTGGTATGTGGAGTGCCACATGGTAGAAGAAGATAGAATGTTTTTGATGCGAAAGAAAATGGGTCGCTATTTAGACACTGTTCCTCATTATCATTAGGAAGTGCCCCTCAGTCATGCATACAGGGTGGCAGGGACATCCACGCTTTACCTGTTACCGTGGATTCAATACATGAATCTGAATTTGTTGGTCGTAGGTTATTAAAAAGAATGCTGTTCCATAAATGTTGACCGCGTAGGTATTGCACTGTTCTATGGAACAGCTGATTTTTCGTGGAATACCTACTTACAGACCCATTGTTATGTTATGTTATGATATGTTAATAGGTACTTATAAAAAAAAATGATAGTTTTTGTCTTTCTTAATTTTAATTGTCTCAAGTTCTCTTGTGAAGAAAAAAAATCATAATCACACTAATATTAGGTATAAAGGCTAAAGTTTGTGAGCAGGTATGTGTGTGCGTGTATGTTTATATAAACAAAAAACAAAAACAAAACAACAAACAAACAAAACATAACACAAAACATATGTTTGTTACTTTTTCACACTCAAAAGGCCGGACCAATTTTGATAAAATTTTGTATGGAGGTAGCTGACACCCTAGATTAACATATAAATTAGTAACATATAGAAACAAATACTTTTCTATTATTATTCACCGTAATTTTCAATGTTTTTCCTATTAATAAAAAATTGGAACACTGAGTCTTTGTTATTACAGGCTTGCACAAAAGGGACAGGTATTGACCGCACAATCGCTTTGTCTCTTTCTAGAGAGTGTTCACTTTTGTGAGGCTGACGCTCAGTCCATTCTCTATGATGTCTATCGCCTATATGACACCGATTCTACCACTGGTTCGCCACCCACAACTACAGATGATAAGGTTCCCAATGACAGTTAGATACAAAGAAGAGATCGAAAGGGTTGTTGACCGTCATGATCAAGGAGAGGGATACCTTAGGATGCTGATAACACCTCCTGATATAATACACCAGTCGTCTTTTACGACTCCCTCAGGCAAAGAGGGTTCATTTCTTTACCTACCATAGCAACCCTGTTTATTAAAGCTTTGTCTACATTGTATTCCTCTGATATTACAAATCCTATCTTTTGTGTTATTTATAGACCCATTAAAAAGTAACACCTACGTATCAGTTCAACACAAAGGGCAAAGGGATGTTTAAATAGTCGCCACCCTCGTATTAAGTGTGAATCTTTGGATCTTTAAACACCAAATAGATACTCTGCCAAAATCCATTCTTCACCAACCACTCGAATTGTTTGTTTCAACCACGATAATTGCCTACGTTCCCGCATCTTCACTCCCACTATCTGCCACTGTGGTTTTCAAACTTTCATACGCAGTGGCAATGCTCCTAAAACTTTCATGAAATTCGCTGAAAGTCTAAGAAAAACTTTTGGAGATGGTAGGAATTAAATTATTGTGGAAGCTAAAAGTGTTGAAACTCACTTTCTTACTTAGAAAGTAAAAATGTTTATAAATAAGTTCTCCAGCCATTAAGAAAAACAAAAGTTTCAGCTTTCAGAAAGTTAAAAAAACAATTTGGAGGTTGGAAAAACAGTTGCAGAAAGAGTAGTTAAAGTCAGAAGTTTGAGAACAGCTGTTCTATAGCGAAATGTAAGTAAACACAGCACCCTTGAAAGGGTTCGGGCGTTCCCTTAGAGTGGTGGAATAAAACAAAATGAGCTTTTCTATTGATCCACAAGGAGCGTGCAGTTTATGTTCAGTGAACTTGCGAATATGAATGAGCTACCAAGTAGGTGATACAAAAATAGAATGTCTATTCTGTTACTACATTATTTTGTTTACGTCCAATGCATAGGAAAGCGAAGAAAACGCGCCCAATATTTTACATTTTCATATTGGCTTTTCGCAAAATCGGGTTGGACATATAATCCATTTTATACGAATTTTATGTAAGGGTAATTTCAGGGCCCAAGGATTACGTTACCTATTCAAATTCAACGAACCTTTTAATCGTCGACTATCTTTTGTCATTTGGGTAAATATTTAAGTACAAACAGAGCGAGTATTTACAACGACAGAAATTATGCGGAGTAAATGACCTGCCGGTACGCGGGTACGGGGTACTTAAATAATACCGTACATAATCGGCGCCGACATTTTTATGAATTTTATGAAGTCATTGCTTGCACCAAAGCCTGCTCGACAATGTAAAGGCACCCATATAAACCATGCAGGGCAGAAAACCTCCACATATCGTTGTAGACGATATATTTATCGCTTTAATAATGTCGGCCTGGGCATGACCACGCCAAATTAAAAATCCTGTCGTACATGTTTTCTGTCGGGCTGAGGGCCCACATTAAGTAAATATTCCTGTAATTGCGTTGTCTAAAAAATGCGAAGATAAATTTTTTGGCCGCGAGCCGCGGCTGCATACGAAATGAGCCACACTGGGATTATTATTTGCGTAGCTGACATCCTAATTAACGTGACTTTTTTTTCTTTGTCCGCCTAGCGGGATTCTCCTCGTTCGGATAATGGACTAACAGAGGTAGGTATGACGTAGGTAGCGAATAAATAACAAAAGAGGTCCTGTGGTAGCGTGAGCAAAAAATGTAATAAAAAAAAATATTGTCTTATTTAAAAGTTAATTGCTCTTTTAGTACTTTTAGTCCAGAGTTCGAATTTCAAAGAGGTAGAAGTGATAATTCTGAAACAAATTCAGAGCTCGTGGAACAATTAAACCGCTTGAATGTCAAATGGAAAAGCTGGACAAAGTTTGAGAACAAAAGTCTTAGAATTTAAAGACAGACTTTCACTGGCTTCATTTACGTAGAACGGTGTAGCACGTTGAACTTCGAAGGTAGGATTATGAACACTAAGTAATATTATTATAGCTCTAGAGGCCTGTATTTACGTAAGACTTATCAAGCTTTGCAATAAACGGAAGTGTGTGAACAAAGGCAGCTTTGTTTAGAAAATTGCTTTTACCTTTATTAGTCAGTAATAAGGCGTATGATCTACTTATACAATCTTATCTAAACGGGCATGGGCATTTATTGTTTGAAAAGGTATAATAATTATGAACGTGGCACACTATTTCCATAGACTTTCTTTGACTTATAACTTTTAGCCCATATGTATTTTTACTTGCCACAACCCTTGTTTTTCTCGTTCCATTTTAAATCATAGATATTTTTCTGACAATTTATTCTTACCCGCATCTGACATTACATACCCACCAAGATATCTTCGTTAGGACTCCATTGACTTTCCATCACCAAGCTCGAACTAGATGACTGTGCTTATTCATCACGATTATTTCCTACTTGTTTCAACATCAAAAACATATTCAGCAACCGACTTTACAGGGAGATTTTCAGCAGTCCATCAAAAAGGTGGGTCGTTAAGTTACATTTTATTTTATAGGTACACAGAGCTCTTCATCAAGTTAGCTTCTAGTTAATCAAGTCGAAGCACTAAAAACTTCTTGCCAAAAGTATCGGTCGTCCAATTTGTGGCACCCCGTCAACACGGATTGTCGTAAAAGGAGCTAGGCAAACGGAGAAGCAACTATCGCCTTTATTATATTTCTGTGGCAATATTTTGTCGGCATCTCGACGTATATTAACGAGTTCGTGTAACGCCCCGCCGAGTAAACAGATTGCTAATATATCTGCGGACAATCCACCGATGTATTGTCGGCGCGGGAGGGTTTTGAACGGAGTTAGAGGTCCCTAAGGATAGTAAGGTCTCTATTAGGGTCTGATTAAATTTCTAATGTTTTCAATTTAGCTTATGTAACTTATACCTTGCCATAAATCGTGTCTGTCTATAATAGAAATGTGGAATGATGAATTCTACATTTTGTGTTGTAGACAAATTGTAAATGGAGTCTGATTAGGTCGTTGTGGGAACTAAGTCAAAGTCAACTCATGAAAACAGACGTTTCAAATTGTTCCTGTCCCACAAACATCATGCCAAAATATTTGTCACCAATATCCGAAGATACCGTATCCACTCTGTATAGATAACTGGGTAAAATATATTACTGTATCCCCAAAGGGGAAGTGCGGCAATAAATTACCAATCAGGTGGTGTTACAATGGCGTGCACTCGCAGTCAGCCTAAACTTGGTTGAGTTTGAGCCAAGTTGTACTAGCTATGAAATATTCTGTTGGTTCCATTTATCCGCTCTTATGTAAAGTGCACTTACTTGCACAAATTTGAACCAGGGAGACCATTACAGAGACGCGCGGACGATTTCGTCCCGTTCAGCTGGAAAAGTGCTATGGAATCGTAATGGTGTTGCGAATAATGGCATTTGAATTTTGCTTGAGTAAACATGAAGTGGAGGAGATTTAATTTTATTTGAACGGTTTAGCTGGCAAATGCGATGACAATGAGAAGGATTGTGGATTAACGCTCATTGTGATGTAGATTTTTGAACACGTGAACTGTGTGGAAGAAAATGGGGAACGCTATTGGATTTTGTGAGGTCTTTGGGTTCAGAAAGATAAGGCTGTGTATCAGTGATAAGAAATAAATCATGTGAAGCGTTAAATGTAATTAATCATTCCTTGTTAAAATAGTTGCAGAATTTAAGAAACATTATAAGAACAAAAATAAAGTTAGACAAATAAAGACAGATTCTTCTGAGCAAATTCACAGACCATATTCTTAAAGCATTGAATTGGGCTTCACGAAGGTACCAGTGTACTAAAAAGAAAGCCTCAGCGATTATTTTTACACGAATTTCCATAAAAATCAGTCGTTATGTGGAACATCAAATTGAATTCGGACCTCACTTGAAACCTACTTTCATAAAATTTTATATGAAAACTTCACATACATTGTGGACAAAAGAGAGCATTAAGGATAATCTATGTGTCGTGAAATCCCAACTTTTCTTTTCATTACCTCTTTATACTGAAGCGAAATGCTGGCGAAATGAGGCCATTTTAGTTCTAACCGTTTTAAGTTTTATTTCAGCAATAAAAATATTTAATGTGATATTGAATATGATAGGTGCCATTACTGGCCATTTTTAAGTATCATTAACACTTAGAAATGTTGTTTAGTACAACGAAACTCGTTACTAAATGAATTTTACGTGGAAAAGTCATTTTTTCATAGGGTGTTATCATTATTTTCAATATGGAAAACTCCAGATATAAAATTGCATTTACGTACAAAAGCAAACTGAATAACGTCAATATATTTGATTTGACTGTTATTGCCAAAGAAAGGTACGAAGACTTAAAAAGCATTTCAATTGTATCTGTAAAACACAACGTCAGAATCAATTTCGCTCTTGAAAAATACGCTGGAAAAATCCTTTAGCAAATGCTTTAGCTTATTGAATCCATAAGATGGGATCGCTCCACCTATTATTTAGCTTACGTTGCCAAATGGACACATCGATATAAAAGGTTTTCCGAATATATTTGAGGGATTTTACGCATTCACGCATAATTTAACTTGTAACGCAATAAAATATCCATTAATTTTGAAGATGGCCATTTTCCGGTGGGCTGAGCACAAGACGTTAGATTCCGAGGGCAACTTTTCACTTGGAAAGGTAAATTTCGCGTCTTCATCTTACTTTCGTTTAAGTTATTTTACCTTGAGAAAAATTGGGTAGAAGTCAACTTTTGGGGAAAGTCGTTTTATTATTGTTGCGTCAATGTCTGAAATAAGGCAGAAAAGTTGTGTTAGTGTTGTATTTTAGTCACAGCTTACTTGAGCTTACATCAGTGAAACTGAAACATTTTGAAAATGTAAGTTGTTATGTAAACAAACAATAAAACCTTTTTCCTTAATCAAAAGGGGTGTCAAGATAAAAGAATTCACACTCAATTCTAAGATACAATTTTTATTCCACATACATTATGGGCGAAATAACGAGCAGAATGTAAATAAAGCGGTATAAGTTATTACAATGTTATGTTCTAAATGATATATAGAAGGAAACACTTAAGAAGAGTACTTTTGCAGAAAACTAATATCAGTGTTTGCCAAGCAGTTCGCATTTGGAGAATTGGGGTGACAGCATAGACAATTTAACTAATAGAGCAGACAGAATATAATAATGGGAATAGGGTTAGCTTATATCCAAATATTGCTGAGTAGTAATAAAAAAGAACGATGAAAGAGTTGAAAGAAAATAAGGATAATAAAATGTCTAACCACTAGACTGAAAAGGACATGACATGACTAGACATAGCTATGTCTGCAGTTATTACTGCAACTGTAAATACTATGTTGGAAGGAATAGGTACTATTTTCACCTGAGGTAGCACTAAAAATAACTTTCCGTCTTATTACAAAACGAGTTCTAACTTTAGACCTAGCCTAAACCTCCGAGCCAGGTACTGTATTTTGAACTTTATTCCGAAAAATGTAAAGACTCAGACTCGGGTTTAACTTCAGGTTTTGTAATAAGAACTTTGTCGGCTTATAGTTCTAAATATAAAAATGTCTCGATGGTTTAAGCCTGGGTCTAAAGATAAACCTTGTTTTTTAATGAGGCCGAGTCACAGAATAACTAATAGGCCGAGTGTGTTTTGTTCAAGTTCTAGTTTCAAACCAGTGCTGATTAAGTAGATTCAACAGGTAACAAGTATACCAGTAACGAGACTAAAAGCCGAATCGAAAGCACACATTCCTAATCTTACAACACAAATTCAAATTATAAGGCACATTACAAATAGCAGACATAGTAAATATCTAAGAAGATTGAAGTCAATCCATTCTACCACCCAATCGAATCCTACTAAGACGTTACAAAATCGAAATTCTACCGCCAGTGAGTCCTACCAGGTTCAGACAATACCCGCTTATCGGGACGTCGCAACGTTATTAAATAAACAGGCAACTCGTATGACGCAGTATCACTATCTGCGGACGAAGCAGTAGGAGCGTCGAGTGTCGGTAAATTATTGAAATCCAAATTTGTCGATCGCTCCTGCAGATGTTGCAAGGATTTTGGCGCTTTGTCGTCGAGTAATATAATTATTGGAGATGTTGATATTATATTTTGGAGTGATTGTATTGATTGGTAATTATTCAAGGGTAATATGACAGTTGGTGTTGTTACAGCTGTCAGTATTATTCGCAATTGAGGGTTTCATTTCTCGGTGCCTTTGACTGGTCTTGCACCTTGCGTTTTTAGCAGTTGTGCAGTTTGGTGTTAGAGCGATTCAACTAATTTGATTTCGATGATAAAACTTAATTCGTGTAATATTGACGTAATGTCACGTTTCAAAATTCTTTAACCTGGATTTCGTGAATAAAAGTATTAATGAGCTGTCCCAGTTCTTACATCAGATAATTCGTCTGACACAGCCAGATTGAGGATTCTCAAGTTATGTGAAATGCACAGTCGACGAGGATGAAACCGGGTTTTTCAAAGAGACGAATCCGGAACGATTCAATCTTTAGCTTCATTTAAACGGAAGGCAGAGCATTGAACTATGAGGAAACGCCTCAATAGTGGCAAATGAGGCACGCTCACCGCTTGCAGTTTTAAGAAAATTTCTTTAAAGAAGCTTTAATTCAACGTCTTTAGAAAATGCACCCGGATTTACTTTTAATGAGTTTCGAGAGTGCAACTTGGGGTTTACTTTCCGAATGAATAGCGGATCTAGCCTGTTGGAAATGTATTGCAAATCTTTATTTATTAATTTTATCTTATGTATTACCTAAGGGAATTTCTGTGCTGTTGCATAACTCCGAAGATTCTTGTAAGTATATACAATCTGTTTTTGAATCTACAGCTTGCTACTCATATGCTACACTTGTGACTGATACAAAAAAAATGCAATGCGAATGCATTTCGGCCAGCACTAATTGCGTAACACGATTTGAAGGATATTGCCAATCCATTGTTTCGTATGTTCGAAAAATTTGTCGGCCCAACAACGTAAATAACGCAATGAAAGTTGTTGAACTGTCAAAATGAAAGTCATTGCTACTGATAGTGTGTTACGCAATTACCCCGCTGGATCACAAGCACCATAGGATGCTGTTGTGCACGACAATTTCAAGATTGATTGACAGGAGTCATCACGCTTGACGTACGAATACGTAGTAGCAAGAATGCTCTCATAAATCTTACTATAGCCTCGGCTTACATGGCGCCGTATGTAGAAAGAGTTTCATTATAACTTGCGTTGCTTTTATGACTTTAAATGTTGGAAAATAAGCTACGTTATTTATGATCGCATTAAAATTAAATCTTTATGTATCCAACTGTTTGTCCGTAACCGTCTTATTTTTTAAGTAGGTATTTGTTGAAGCTTTGTGTGGCGTATAGTAAATCATATTTAAAGCATTAGATGGAATGAGGTCTTGGACATAACAATAGACACAACTATATGTCATAGTTTTATTTAAATTATAGTGCTATATAAATTTATAGTAAGTCTCTTTATTTTATTCCTAACTCGTATAAATTTTTCACCCGATTTACGAAAAAAAGCTTCTGCTGTTCAGTATCCGAGTAATGTTATTCTACTTTAACATTTTTGCTCGAAAAGAACATCTTCCCATGTATTTCTTGGAAGAAACTTATCTCAAAATCGGTCCAGTCAGTCATATTAGCCTATAAATGTCTTGAACTGAACATGAGCCGCCCACAAAGCGGCTATATCCGATACGATCGGACGGCAAAACGGATCATACGGGAAATATCACGTGGCAGCACTTGTAAATGTGGCGTAAATCTTACAATATCGATACTTTGTGCCGATAACAAAACATCGTCTATTTTCTCCGAAGTAATAGGCAAAGGTGTAGGTATAAGCCCTCATTACGCCAAATATGTTTGAGTCTCATATAAGGGCTAGACTATTACCATAACCCAGGAAGAAATTCAGACATTACAAAGTAATTCCTAATGAAAAAATGACACAGTCCAAACTGGAGACTAAATCCAGGACCTCGAATTCAGCAGTAGCCCTTACGACTATTAGATCAAACGAGGCGGTCTATGCCCCGATGACAGAGCCTCCACAGGCTTACGGCTGAGCTACGCACATACTTATCTTCGTTTTGCATGAAAGTGAACGCGAGGTCGTCTACTGCGACCCGTGACCACGCTACGCACTTGCTGGTAAACCAATGAACCGCGCAGCTAACGTGGAAAGCCTCTCCGTGCACATCCTATGTAGCAGTGAACTTTTTCCTTCTTCGTAGTGGTAAAGATTCCATCCAATCTGCCTAGCCTTTTTCCAACTAAGTTGGGGTCAGCTTCTAGTCTAATCAGATGCAGCTGAATATCAGGATTTCACATGGAGCGACTGCCTATCTGACCTTCACAACACAGTTACTGGGTAACACGGTACTCCTTGGTAAGATTTTTGGGCTTCTGACTACATGTAACGACTGTCAAAGGTCAATGACAACCGGGACTAACGGCCGAAGCACGGATAATAATATCGATTGATATTTATTTATCACATGGAAAACCAACAGCTTTACATAAATACTATAAAAACACTGGAATAAGAAACATGAAGCCAATTATAGGTTTTCACGGTTAGCTATACAATAATACAGTAAGAGATCTTATACACGAGAAATTATCAATAACATAAGCGCACCAATCATCAAAACGGTATCACCAAACATGAGGGATAAACTACAATATAATTAAATAAAATAAGTACCAGAACTAAATTAACACTAATAATTAATTTTAAAGAAATCAATCAATCAATATTATAATAATATTGGCGAATTCTATTTGTTATTGTCCCGATAATACATCAATATAAGAAACAAACTTCTAAAGGCATGTGAGACAAGTTCAAGCATCCAGAGGTTAAGCGTTGACGTCAATGTCAATTGAGCACCACCGGTGATGGATGAAACTCTTAGGGGTTGAGTTCAACCCTTCGAATTACTTAATACCCTCCAGAACGCACGCGGTTTTATTTTTTTCTTGAAAGCTATTAAGGTTAGGTGGAGTTTTTAAAGTTGCAATTCATTGAATGTGTTGTAAGTATGTTATTTTTCAAGATTCACTTATACTTATATAATTATTAATGTACAGTCAACAAAAGAGATAAGTATGCAGGATCGTCAGATATAGTTGAAGTTTAGCAAGAAACCTATGGATGTTCTCGAATGAAATTTTATTTTATTAATAGAAAACAAACAGCTCATTTATCAAGTTAAATTTCAGTCGACAACATTCATCGGTTTCTTACTAAACTTCAACTATATCCGACGATCCTGCATACTTATCTCTTTTGCTGACTGTACAGGAGTGGATTCATCTAATTTTAACATTTATTAAAAAAAGTTAAGAGACGTTTAAACGTCAAAAAAATTAAGGCTAAGCAGCCGCTAATAATCATTACACAACTTTAAGCATCGCTTGTAAATAACCCCTAATCAAAGTTTTATTACTTACTCTTTGCTTTTATTTTGCTATGTCATCTTGTTATGAATAGAATAGAATAGAATATATTTATTTGCTTTAAAACATGGTACATTAAGGTCTTATAAATAAAGTGATGATCTTACATATTTCGCCATGGACTGGCATACAAATATTTAAACATGTTAAATGTAACTTTAACGTATTAATTTGTTAAAATTAAAACATTTTTAATAACATTTGTCATTAGGGTTTCGTATCTATTTGAACATATAAGAATGATAAAGTATATGAAGTAATATAATTAAATCTCAGCATCATATCATATATTTATCAGCTACTTTTTAATCAAAAAATTCTTTCACACTATAAAAACAATTACCAATAAGCCATTTTTGTAGTTTTGATTTAAAGCGTTTTAGAGGGAGTTCCCTTATTTCTTTTCGAATATTATTGAAAATTTTAATTGCTGTGATAAAGCTATTCTTATGACATAATGTACTTTGATGTGAAGGAATTCTTAGCCGTGTTGCTAAACAATAAATCTTAGCACCAATCTATACTTTTTATTGTTATTGTAAAGACTATATTTGTTAGCAAGGTTTTTCTTCCCAATAATGTAATCTTAGTGTTTCTAATCAGGTCGCGAGTGAACCCGTGACTCTATTATCTATTATTGTTATCTCGTTACCTGTCACAACTCAATCTTCGTGTGTACACAATGCGATAATTGAGTTAGCGGAATTAACCCTACGCGGCTGCAAGGTGACTTGTAGGAACCGCCGTAATGCGTCGTACGAGGGTTGTATCTGTCTTAGCTTCATTTGTCATCTGGCTTTTCATCTGGTACATTTTCTTAATGATCACTTTGAAATGTTACAGAGGAGGCTCACATGTCTTTCCTATTAAAACTCAGATGGAAGACTGAATAGGTATAGTCAACATTAAAATAACAATCTCACATTCCTGAAATAAAAAACAAGAATAATTTTACGCGTCATGTCACTGATTTTTACGCGAGAAAAATCCAACGTAAAAATAAGAAAAATTCTGCCAAAAAAGCAAAATGGTACAGACAACAAAACTGTACAAATATAAAAAAAAACAATAAGCACACGACAAGCATATAAATACATTGTGTTAACTAACAGCTTGTTGGTATTTCAGACGATGTTCGTAACGTGCCATCTGATCCCCAGTCTGTGCGTCTTACGACCTTGTAGGAGCAGCCTTTAGTGTTGCTAGTGCTACAATCTTTTATAGTGTATCATTGTGTCTGCTTTTATTTTCTGACGTTTTAGCTTTGGGGAAATCTGATGTTACATTTTCATTTTTCTTTCGAGAAGGGTTTGTATCTTCATGCTTTGGAGTAGATTCTGCCCGCGACTTCGTCTGCGTGAAATTTCAACCCCCCGACTCATCCTCTTAGGAGCGGAATTTCGAAAAACCCTTTCTTTGTGGACTACTCTGCACAAAGAACACGCCCTCCCATGCCTCTGACACCAGTGGTTTAGGCTGTGCGTTGATATATCAGTCAGTCAGGACTTTGCATTTTATACACATATAATAGGTTGGGGAAAAGGTTTCTTCGCATTTTTTAATAAAATTCAAAACATTTTTTAATATAGTTTATTTACATTTAACTAAAGTATGTAGGTACCATTTTATTCGATAACTTTTTGCCATCTTGTAGGTAGGGACATGATCCCATTGCTATAGAAATTTTGGGACTTCTGATCAAAATACCTCGACAAGTGGTTTTGGCAGTCCTCTCGTGATGTTAACCTGACACTGCCTAAAGAATTCTGAAGAGACCGAAACAGGTGGAAATCTGAAGGTGCAAGGTCAGGACTATACGGCGGATGCATTAACACCTCCCAGCCAAACTCTCTTAATTTTTACTGAGTGGCTAAAGATGTGTGAGGTCTAGCGTTATCATGATGAAAAACCACACCCCTTCTGTTGATTAATTCCGGGCGCTTTCTCTCAACTTCTTGCTTTAATCTCATCAGTTGTTCGCAGTAGAGTTCAGAATCGATGGTCCTGCCTGGTGGTAACAGCTCATAATGAATAATGCCCTTCCAATCCCACCACACACACAGCATCACCTTGTTGCGAGTTAACCCGGGTTTCGCCACAGTCTGTGAAGCCTGACCGGCCTTTGACCACGACTTTTTTCGCACGTTCTTGTCGTACGTGATCCACTTTTCATCACCAGTTATCAGCTTCTTCAAAAATGGTTCGGTTTCATTACGTTGTAATAAAGAATCACAAATGAGTACACGTTTCATTAGGTTTCTTTCCGTGAGCTCGTGAGGTACCCAAATATCGAGCTTTTTTGTGTACCCAGTTTTTTTCAAATGCGCCAAAACTGTTTTGTGGTCAATTCCCAGTTCTTCAGCTACGTTGTAACTACTGATATGCCGATCTTGCTCCACTTTTTCAAAAATGGCATCCATTTTATCCGTAATAGGGCGACCAGAGCGACGTGCATATTTGACATCAAAATTTCCGGATTGAAAACGCTTAAACCAAATTTGTGCTACTCTCACAGACACTGCACTAGGTCCATAAACATCGCAAATTTTTTTCGCGGCTTGCTTTGCTGTTTTACCTTTTTTGTAGTAAAATTTTAAAATGTATCGAATTTCTTCATTAGATTCACTCATCTTGACAGTACGAAAAACATGAAAATCACACATTTTCCCAATTTGAATTTGAAGTAATGTTCTTTAAAATTTAAACTTTCAATGATACCAAAACCAGCCAGATACAAATAGTATAGCCAAAGAGATTTTATTACAAGTTCATACATACTATAATGCGAAAAGACTTTTTCCCCAACCATCATCATCTACAGTCTTTTCTTCCCCAGTATGTATGTTAGGGTCAGTTTCCCGAAGAATGTCCGTATTTCAATCAAATGCCATGGCTAATTATTAGTAATGGTGATTAGTTTAATATTGACACAAATACATTTACGGTTCGCGTGATGCAACAGCAATATTACTAATTATATCTACACCAAATATTTGCTTATTTGCATAGCAAGGTCGATAATTATGTTGATTACAAATCAAGGAAGCTTCATGAAAAGAATATCTTCATTTGTTATTGATACAAACGATGTATATATAATGAACCAGTAACAGAAAGTACCTTTACGGAAGTAGCACTTTCGTGAAAACAAACGTTAAGCTGAACAACGTTACCCCAAGTTCCAAAATTAATGCACTCCACCACACACAGTCGCTGAATTGTAAGTCAGAGAAAGCCAACACTATGCCATTCTTATTCCACCATCGTCCTCAAACTAGCGTCGGCAAGTTAATATTGGCTGAACCTTGTCTCGTTTCTCCCCTGCGCCGCCCCTGACTCGGCATGTGAGGATACGAACGAACGTTTGTTGTATCTTACAAACGGCAGCTGAATGGTTAAAATCAATGGGGATTGGGTAGGCACAATTTATGCTGTTGTTCACTAGAGGCAATGTGGTCTGTGGGAATATCCTGTTTTGTATGAATAATCTATGAATGTCCCATGACATTCATGGATTCAGATGACTACGGAGTCATCTGGTACTTAAAATGTATCTGAAAATAAGAAAATTATCATCAATTTCGTAATACTCGTAAGTACAGAAAATGACGCCAGTTTATATTGTTGAAGTAAGTTTCGTATCTGCATGTTCAGATCTTATTTTTCCTTGCCAAAAATACTTCAGAGCAAGGATGAGACCGGTCTTTAGCAATTTTCAGTCAAAGAAAACTTTTTCTACCATCGTCTCGGCTAAAAGTTCGTAAGACCGTTCGCCATTAGAGACTATCCAACCATGTGCGTTAGGAAAAACTTGCTCGCTAATGCCTAAGTTTCTGAAAAGCTTCAAATACAATTTCGGGTCGCTCTTTAATGCTCGTTTAGTATGGCATTATCTTTACAATTTTAGTTCTCCGGCAGGCGAAAGTAAAATCCCCTTTATGTCTGACTTGTTCCGAGAGACTCGTTAAAAATTTAGAGAGGATTCTCATTTGACAAATGTTGTCATAAAAAGTTTACTAGTCTAGACTTTATTACTTGTTACTGAACTGGCGGAATGATACCCCTTTTACTTAAGGCTTTCGTACCTACCATCTAATTACAAATTGCAGACTTTATGCTATTGGAAGAGGAAAAACAGTTCATTTAACACAAAAGTTATGCAGAAATAATGAAGTGAATGCTATGTTAGCGAATATTATGTTTCACAACGAGAAAGTGGGAGTTCTCGGAGAAAGCCAAACCCAACTATCTTAATTGTCTTAATACCGCTGCACTCTCATGTGTTAAAATCAGGAAACTACAATCTAAAGAGGTAAAACTGTAAACTTTGATGATGAAACCAAGCAAGTAGTAGCCAAACTGTATATTATGAATGAAACGTTGGTCTTTTTGACGATGGGAATTTTGGAGAATTGTAATAATAAATTTGCTAGTGTCGGTTGTATTCAGTTCAAAAGTGTGTACTTCAATACATATCAAGAACAGTACCCTAATTGCATAACACCCTATTAATCACAATCTGAATAATTTTGAAGGATATTGCAGCTAATCCATTGCTTCAAATGTTCAAAAAATTTGTCTGGTCAGCAATTTACATAATGACAATAAATTGTTGTTGAACTGTCAAAATGAAATCTATTCCTACTAATAGTGAGCTACGTATTTACCCCGCAGGCATTAAGAAGATTGGTATCGCAATCTTTAAACACGATAAGAAGTTTCTGAAGAGTGCGTCTCCACTCAAAGCTATCAGTCATCATGTAACTAAACTTAGCACGAAGAGTATTTCAAGTAACTTGTCTTTGATTTCGTTGTCTATGCCCCAGGGCTTGATTGGAATTGAGGGTAACTTTATCTGACAATATTTGAAAGATAAATATTTACGAAAAATTACAATTGATTCTGACAGTATCTTATTATTGGAATTGAAAAAGGTTAAAAGTGATTTAAGGTCTGGTGA
This sequence comes from Amphipoea oculea, assembly GCA_945859645.1. NCBI lineage: Eukaryota > Metazoa > Arthropoda > Insecta > Lepidoptera > Noctuidae > Amphipoea > Amphipoea oculea. The sequence goes on from OX243874.1 coordinate 9,552,024, forward strand.
AGGTTACGGAATTTTGTGATTGTTTTTCAGGGAAAAACAGATAGGAGAATAACACGAAAAATAGGTACTAGATATGCATAATCAGCCTAATAACGTTCCCGCTGCTAGGACACAGGCCTCCTCTCTTCAATAGGGAGTGGGCTGTAATCTACCACGCTTACACAGTGCAGGTTGTTAGATGTCACATGTCTTCGAATTTTTAGTTCTAGGACATGCCGGCGACTTGCGAGTTGTATTCATAAGTTTTGGTTCCTACTTGGTTTCCACTTGATCACCGCCGCTCTCTAGTTTCTGCAGTATATAATGGCAAACGCAAACAAACGTTATTTATAAACCTTTAAAAATGTACCTTTCTTTGTCATTTTAGTGTCAATTACATTCCGGTTTCCTTACGATGTTTTCCTTCACCATTTTGAGAATAGTGGTGATGAAATACAAACACACAAAGACACCCAAAGTAAATCGCCTGGCTGGGTTCTGAACCACGACCTGCTCACATATATAGGTAAATATAATAAAGTAATTTGTAATTCAACAGGTAATCTGAACGAATAGAACATTTGGGCAATGATACCTATTTCAAGTCACCTGTATTCAAGTACCCATTTAAAACGGTCTTTATTTCAACCTGTGGTAAAGGACCCATTCCTATCTCATTTAAATAAGTATAGGGAAAATCGTAATCGAACCCTTAAACGGGATTTATGATGCAAATATATAAAATGGGGTAGCACAATTTAATACGGGAAGTTTACCTAAATCGTCGTTGTTGAGTAAATCGAAATTGCTTCTCTTGCCGACTGTAATTGCTTTCCTTCAATGTAGCAATCCAATTATTTTTCTAAACCCTGAAAAGATTTACCCGAGTAATATCGACCAAAGTTTCCCTTCTTATCGGAAAACGATATTGGATATATGTAGCTTGGCCGACCATGGCTCCAGAGCAGTAGGTAGGGGTTTAACAACTGCTGTACAATACTGAGAAATTATTGTTGCTTGTTAAATGGGCACATAAAACCCTTTCGTTGAGGAACGAATGAACACTCCTGAAAATATAGGCTTTTGTCACGTGAGACGTCCTTGCTAACAGTTTGGTTGCAGCTGTGAACAACGGAAATGTTGGCGTGAAAATATTTTCCGCAGTCGCTATAAAATATCATAGCCGTCCCCAGTACTGGGAGTTATAATTACATTTTTACGGTCCAACTCTTTGCATTGTGAGCGATATGATCGTTAGAAATGTCGCCGGCAAAAGCTTGACCTACTTGTGGCTTGTTAACACTTCCAGGTAAATTTAAAAACTTATTGGTTTTCATTGCCGGAATAAAGTTTTCGGAATGTGATCAGTATTCTAGGCGGACACGAGTAGTAACTTTGACCACAAACTTCAGTAGAATCGGAACGTTTGTTTCCCCAATTCGGTGTGGCTAATTTGAATAGGACCCGTGGGTTGCGTCAAAGTTTAATCTTCCTCCTAATATTGATCCAGAAGGAGTGAAGTTTTTACATTTCTAACGAACCATGGAAGCGTTTGGGGAGCAATGAATCAGCCCCCCTCTAAGCGATGACTAGTTGCTGAACAATGATAAAGCAATTCGGCTTGAAACTAATCAAAGTCGAATGTAATAAATGTACGATTGGCTAACGCAATAACGCCTTCGTATAATTAACAAGTAAAAGTTGTTTCGAGTTGTAACAGTCATAGTTTATTTTCCAGAGCTGTGTAAACTATTTATTTTTTGCTGTTTGATAACAAATAATTAGTAGGTACGTTTTAAGTTTCGAAATAAAAACAAAAAACAGTGCTACTCCGGGAGTGCGCCAGAAGTGAAAAAAAAACAAAACACAAACAGAATACCTTGCCATAACTCACTGACATCGAATATACATTAAAACCGAGTATATCCCGAGGACAGCCGAACAAATCCGAAGCGGTGTCGGTTACGGTAATAGTGGCGCGAATTCAAAGGTTAATTCCCATCTCAAAAATGCCCAAAGTGCCTAAAGACGTTTTCACTTCTATAAAACCAGCCTAATATTGTTGTCCCACTGCAGGGCAAAGGCCTCTTCTCATATACAGGGTGAAATTGAACACATGCGACAAATCGAAATGGGAGATTGTACTCATCATTATGAACATACTATGGGACCAAACCTGAAATCGCGAAAAAAAAAATCAGCTGTTCCCTACATTTATGTTCGCATAACTCATCAAAATGTAGGGAACAACTGATTTTTTTTCGCGATTTCAGGTTTGGTCCCATAGTAAAAGGAGACTGTTAAAAAGTGGTCTATGAACCAATAGCGATACTGTTACGATATTTCTGTGGGGATACCTCAACTATACCCTTGTGCAAAGTGGCATCAAAATCTGACCCGGCAGTTTTGAGAAATATAATACTTTAGAATACATAATTTTATGATAACATTAAAAAGTAGTCTATGAACCAATAGCGATACTGTTACGATATTTCTGTGGGGATACCTCAACTATACCCTTGTGCAAAGTGGCATCAAAATCTGACCCGGCAGTTTTGAGAAATATAATACTTTAGAATACATAATTTTATGATAACATTAAAAAGTAGTCTATGAACCAATAGCGATACTGTTACGATATTTCTGTGGGGATACCTCAACTATACCCTTGTGCAAAGTGGCATCAAAATCTGACCCGGCAGTTTTGAGAAATATAATACTTTAGAATACATAATTTTATGATAACATTAAAAAGTAGTCTATGAACCAATAGCGATACTGTTACGATATTTCTGTGGGGATACCTCAACTATACCCTTGTGCAAAGTGGCATCAAAATCTGACCCGGCAGTTTTGAGAAATATAATATTTTAGAATAAATAATTTCATGATAACATTTTTATTTTCAAAACCTTTTAAAGGGTATTTCTGACTTTATAATACTTAATTAATGTTTTTCTTTCCTGGATTTTAGTATTTGTTTCGATTTTAACCGACTTCAAAAAGGAGGAGGTTCTCAGTTCGTAGGAATTACATTTTTAAAATATTTTTTGTTCACCGATTACACGAAGACGGCCAAACCGATTTAAAAAACTATTTTTTTGGTTGAAAGGGTATACTTCCCAAATGTTCCCATTGTCACCAGGTCAGGATCTGTTGATTGGATCCTGGAGAAATCTAGGGAATCTTCAAACATTATAGGCACAGCTATAACAATTTGGGTATTCTTTAAAGTAACTCGTGCATTTGCTCTCGGAAAGCACCATTTGGTGAAGTGGTACTAATGATGAAGACCTCAGATGACCACCGGAACCACTCACTAATAAGTATTTCACGGGTTGCGATTCGATATGGTTGCTAAGCAATTTATGCTATAAATAAATCGTCAAAATAAAATGAAAAAATATTGAATGATTAAATCACGTTTCGACCCAGCGGTGATGTGATTAGTTTGATCTGCAACCATACTGTGCTATTTTTTCGAAAAAAAAAAACCTGAAATTCAGCAATGGTAAGTGGTAAGTCTTTGTTTAGCAGAAAACCACATTAATTAAGTAGTATAAAGTCAGAAATACCCGTTAAAACGTTTTTAAAATATAAAAATGTAGCAAATAAAGTGAATTTTAAAGTATTATTTTTCTCAAAATTGCCGGGTTAGATTTTCATGCCCCTTTGCACAAGGGCATAGTTGAGGTATTCCCACAGAAATATCTCTACAGTATCGCTATTGGATCATAGACCACTTCCCATACCAATTTTAACAGTCTCCTTTGTTCATAATGATGAGTACAATCTCCCATTTCTATTTGTCGCATGTGTTCAATTTCACCCTGTAGAGAAGGCGCTAACATTGATCAGCACGCTTGCATAAGACGGGTTGAAATGGTAAATAATACATTTCATTATTTCAATGAGAATTCAAAATTTTATTTTAACCTATTTCGTGTTGGCTGCTGATGAACTATTAACAATAAATCGTGCAGGTACATAAAATAGCTAAAAGTATATTTACGAAGTTCAGTATGTCGGTTTTATCGCTAGGTATCTAGAACTTTTGGCGACAAAACGAGAAAATGTCACGACTAGAAGAAAAATGTGTTTGAACAATTCGGTGTTGCTACACTATGTACATAGTGGATGAAATTCACGGAACTTGGGAAATAAAGGGGCTGCTTGCGAGACAAAGGTGGAGCTTATTGCAAATTCCTACGCTCACCTTGCGTTGCTATTAAACCTCCTTTGCGATACTACAATATAATGTTTGTGAATCTCTTCAGTACAGACACGTTAGGGCATGTTCGTTTTGTCTAATCAATCTCCTTTGTCGTGTTCAGTCGTTGCCTTGTTTATGTTATTATTTCATGAAAGTGGCCAGAGGCAAGAAAATAATGCTATTAAAATCATCTTATTTTTCGTACTTTCGTTTGCCATGTTATTCTGTAAAATAATATGATAAAATTTCTACAACACCATGCAAAAATAAATCGTTATAATTACCTTCGTAAAATGATGTTGTGATCTATAGGTAAATTAATGAAGACATCATGTTGATGCTCGCAACAACATCGAACATACCTAATTAGAGCAATCAGTAATAAGGCAGGTATGTGCTCAAATATCTCGCGTGCTTAATTATTATATCAATTAAGCCTTAATTAATATCAGCGCATAATTCAAAATACTGAAACAATACGGCTCGAATACGTACATATTGGTTCTACAGGTAATACGTCAGCCAGTAATATTCCTGAAAAGCCTTTCATGTGCGCTTTAAATGAAAAATAAACTGCCTCTAAACCTTTCATCATGGGCCAGTCAAAGTCAACGTCACTGGGCCCGCACGAAGCGCCGCGCCGTTTCATGCTATAAAAATATTCATACGAAGTATGGAAAAATTCCTACAATCAGTGAAAGCGGCCCCCTGAGGCATATTGTGGTACAGAGTTTTCATTAAACACAGAGCTCGGTTTTTGTCCAAAAAAATGCCTACACAGCCCGAGGCGCCTCCCTCGCATATAAGGAATGTTGTCTCTGGGAAATTAGTTCATAAAATTTCGCCCAACTCACAAAATGTAAGAAAGTAAGCTACTCTTTTCTACAATCTATGATTATGTATTCTTTTGTTTTGTTTATCTTGACGTAAAAAATAAATTAGAAAATATTCTGGCACTGTAAGATTTTCGCCCTTTTTGTGTTGAAGATGAAGAATTTTATTTAAGTAGCCGACCGTTGGTGTTACACGCACTTTTATTTTATATTTCCCGCGGGAAACTTAAATTTTTTATAACGTTTTCATTTATTTACATTTTCTATTCATTGTGGACAGCCTTTCGGAGAATTGTCTGTAGGTTAAAATGTAAGAAATTTTTATTTTCTTTTTTAGAACAAAGGTCCTTGGTAATCTAGACTTTTCCATTATTTCCACAAAGACCAGACCATAGAAGCTCAGAAATAACAATAACATTATTAACAACGCTCCGTCGCCTTTCTATTACATTTCAATAACTGTGTAACACGTTATTTGAACAGGGGCAACTATGGGGCGGTATTACGTACAAATAACAGGGGACACTTACGAAAATTGCTTATACAGAAAACTAATATCAGTGTTTGCCAGCCGTTCGTATGTTATGATGTAAGTTAAAAGTAAATGGGGGAATTGGACCCACACTGATTCTGTTACAGTATTTCGGAACGTTACGTACGAGTTTCGTGCCAATTTTGGGTTAGTCCAATATTGGTACAAAGTTTCTAAACCGTATTTGAATTTCGATTTTGGAGTTAACTAAAAATATTGGTGTTAGGTGGTGTTTGTTCTAAGTATTTGTTTAAACCTTTATAGTAGGCTATCAGGTACCTACACTTTGTGATCACGCAATGTTGATAAAATTAAATTGCTGTTTTAATATTAATTAACGTTAAATAAAGAAATAAAAAAACCAACAAACCTTTTTTAACAGAGTACTACAAAATCACTTTTAAACCATAAGTACCACAGAGCCATCTAACCATTGAGTTTATATATCAATGCATCAAACCAAAAAAAAAGAATAATTGAACACAAAACTTTTCGTTTTACCAGAATTTAAATATAAAAATACTATGTAGCTACGAGGCTTTTAGTTTTAAAACACGTGTTCGTAAATCCGATACACGTGTGTATCTCAAACAACCAGAGCCTGTAGGAGTTGCTAGATCGAATCGCCTTAATCGTTTTATGGAAAGCCTTTCACAATTTTTCGATCACTAGAAAACAAAAAAAAAGTAGAATCAGTCTATCAAATAAAATATTTAGATTTCATGGGTGTTTTATTATTGCGGTTTTTCAGAACCTAAATTAGATTTTTTTTTGTATACAGCGTTTATCAGAAATGTGTAGTCATAATTATTTAAGTGTACAGACCATCAAACTGACCAACTTACACCATGGGACAAACGTAATCGCGAAAAAATTATCAGCAGACCCATACAAAACTTCAATAGCTACTCGATCCAAGTGTGTGGTACAGCCGATTATTTTTTCGTGATTATGATGTTAGTCCCGCGGAGAAAGTTGTTCAGTTCGATGGTCTGTACCAAATCCTTAATATGAACACACATTTCTGATACACACTGTACAAAGCAATTTTTTTTGCAATATTGGGAAAGCGTTGAAAAATTTAGCAACCCTAAGTCGATTCTTTTGTTTTTTCTAACCATAACGTGTAGGTACAGCTTTTTTTAATTTCAACCATAAATACAAAGGATCCCGCTTCAAAAGGAATTATGGAAGAAGTTTGTTACTTAAAGTTCATCAGTTTGTTGCTAAACTTGCTCAGATACTGTGTGTCCGCTGTTCGCTTACCTACGGCATTATGGAACATTTACATGAGGAGGGTTTCTCGCCTATTAAGAGGCGAGAATGTCCATGCGAGCTTTTAGTCTTTCCATGCGAATCTTGTTGGCGAGAATTGCCTGGCGATTACCGCGCACATTTCTTTACGCATTAAGCGAGAAATTAAAACTCGCTCTATGATTGTGTCATTACGCGGCACGTTAGGCGATTTTCTCAAGCTGTCATTTGAAACCCGAAAATAATTAGGTACCGACCTATTTGTTTACACAGACACTTCCAATTCCAAAAGCCAGGCGATTCTCGGTGTGGGCGCGTTCTCTGCGGCGGCGAGCCGCCCACTATCTGAACGCGCCCCAAAAGGTGGTAGCCGTAAGGCTGATCCGGGGGTACCGCACGATCTCGGGCGAGGCGGCAAGCCTCCTTGCCGGACTGCCGCCATGGGATCTGGAGGCCTCTAAGAGATGTCAGCATAAAGGAAGGGGCCTGCCAGGGCCGAAGCCTGCCGGGGGTGCGGGATTGTCCGAAAGGGTTACCGCTACCCCGGAACATAAAGGGCTAAGGAAGGAACACGGATGGGTTTTAGTCAGTAAGAGTCTGACACTCCCTTCGCTCCACCCAGAGCGGGAGGGGTCATTTGATGATATCCCATCCATAAAAAAAAAAAAAAGGCGATTCTCGGTTTCAAGTTGCGAGTATTGTATGGCTGTTTACACGAGTCAGTATTTTATCTCCTTCCGATAGGTAAGCATAATCAGCCTATAATGTTCCCACTGCTGGGACACAGGCCTCCTCTCTTCGAGAGGGAGTGGAAGTAGGCATCGACCACGCGGGCCCAGTGCGAGTTTGTAAGTTTGTCATGTTTTCGAATTTTTTGGTTCTAGGACATGCCGATTTCCTCACGATGTTTTCCGTCACTGTTTTGAGAGCAGTGGTGATGAAACTATTTACACACAGTAAAGCGCCTGTCTGGGTTCGAAGTCACATCCTTACCACTGGGTCACCACTGCTTTCTGATAGGTTAAAGGGTAATAATACCTACTTACCTACTCTTTACACGAGTCAACTTTTAATCTGCTTTCACTAATCGCCTATTGGAGGCGAGAATCTCTCCTAGTGTAAATGAGCCTTTACGAGGATATTAATTTAGTTCGCTTTAATTACTCAGCTCTTTGTCTACGTGTAAACATTTACATGTCAAACGTCCACTTGTGAACATCGGCTTCTGGAATAGATGCCTTCGGTGGTAACTTAATTACGTCACAGGTAATTAACGTGTTTGGTAGCCGAATTTGTAATGAATATGTTAAAATAAGTAGTTATTATAGATACGTAGTGTAAGTGAAATATTTAACTGGTCCTCTAAAAACTTATTTTATTTATTGATTTAATCGTTTGATCCCTGCTATTAAGACACAATTGATTTTCTATTGTAATGGGCCGCTAGAGGCCCGCGCCGGGACGGAGCGATTAAAGGTGGACACTTTTTAAACAATTGAGCCTCTTTTTAACTTTCTGGCCTTTTGTCACCCCGACCAAATGGGTTAGGTTAGAACTGCGACCAACCTACATCCAAGTTGGTCGCAGTTACTTGTCTATTTAGTATTAAGTAGGACCTCATCATAGGGAATTAATTGAGGTTCACAAAATGATTCGTAATCAATATACAAATATCGGTTAGTTATAGGAACCAATTACTGTAAAATTACATGGGACATACACATAACTAGCATTTGGCGAAATGTGGGTACACTATAGGTACCTACACCTCTGTCTAACCCTTTTTGAAATTCAGGCGTAATTATATTAGTAAGAGTGTTCAATAATATTTTTAGGATAGCAAAATGGCAATTATTTGAGGTTCAATTAAATACATACAGTAATTAATATTGCTGATTTTTTGCTTTTTTTACGTTTACCCCTACTTACAATGCTAACGAAAGCAGTTGTCCCGATTGAAAAAAGTAACTACAAAAGCTACATTATTTTTAAACGAATTGTTTACTGAGTATTTGGAGTATGAGGGGTCTTAAAGAACATCCATCAAAAATATACCTACAAGAACATTACTTTTGAGGATCAAAGTCCCGAATACAAGAAACCGAATACCTATTTTTGTTGCCGAAGTATAAAAATATCAAGCGTTAAATATGTATTCAATGTGAAAAAAACGAACTGAAATAATGATATGTCGTGTAATAATAAGGAACGTACAAAAATAATCTCGAATAAGGCTCAGTGTCTTTAATATTTTCCATCACAATGTTGGATTTTCGGCAATATCAAATTCTAATATCAAGCTGCTTGCCACATGTCGACATGGCATCAATAAAATCCATTCCAATAAAGTTTCTTTTGTGTCCGTGTTAAGCCTCGTCCATATTGGAGCACAAATTGCGATTCGTGTCCCAAAACTCGTAACTGCCTTTTCTGTACAATAAACGCACACTGTCGAACGCTAGTCCTAATATAAAAAGCTGAAACATGTGGCCAGTATTTTTTTATAAATTATTACTTTACATGAAAACATCTCGTGTTGGCAAAAACAAAAGAAGGACATTCACGATTGACGTAAAACCATAATAAATCCTTGCAATGTAACTCTTGTCTCATTGTAATCCATACTAATATTATAAATTCGAAAGTAAATCTGTTTGTCTGTCTGTCTGTATGTTACCTTTTCACGCCTAAACCGCTGAACCGATTTAGATGAAATTTGGTACAGAGATAGTTTGAGTCCCATGAAAGGACATAGGATACTTTTTATCCCGATGTTCCCGCGGGATCGAGATTTATGCGGGTGAAAGCGGTTTCACCCGCATAAGTCTCGATCGATAGTAAACTATAAATTAAAATGATTGCCTTGAGTGTGATAAAACTTTCGATAAACGTAGATAATAATTACGTTGCAATGACTTGCCAATTACATTAGGTCATTAAAACTTATAATGCGTTACTAATGGGGTAGGTCATTTAAAGAGCTACTTAAAGGATATTCTCATATTGATCCTGATTTAGAAAAGCCAGTAAGCTCTACTATGCGGGTAGCGGGGATGTAGTCAGTATTATCACTCTTTTATACAATAATAAATGTGCCCCAATGTGAGCTATACTTTACAATCATTTATTCATCGCAGACATTGTTCGCAAAAGCAGTTAAAAACTTGAAAGTAATTCGCTTTCCCATAACAGCGGAAGATTACATAAAAAATTAAAGACAACATCGCCAGGCTTGCTATCCCCCTCACTAAAATTAAAAATTTACAAGACAAATAGTGATGCCCTTAGTTCTTAGAAACGCTTCAATTTATCGAGAGCGCGTATTTTTTCCCTTTCAAAATTGTGTAGTTAGGTATGTAACAAAGAAATAATATTTAATATCATAACAAGGATTGTTTTGCTTACCGATCCCGGGCAGAACGTAATTGGTTGAAGTTCTTTCGGGATAAAATCGAAATGTTATTTCAGAAAATGATCCCAGATTCGTACTTTAGTAATAATGGAAGTCGATACCGCGTGATGTATAGAAATAGATGTGATTTTCCTTTAATTTATTGAGCTTTGTCTCCAAAATAATGATGTTGTAATTCAACATTTCGGTAAACACCGGTTCGGTTTCGGTTTTGATACCTTAAATTGGGCCTGTTGCTAAGTAAGAACAGCCGCACGGATCGATCGATTAGGTTAAGCTACACTTGCCGCGGTTAGTTCGTGGATTGGTGACCGTCTTTACATACCAAGACTCCTCCATGTCTTGTGAAGCACGTTAAGACGTTGGTCCCGGTTGTCATTCGTGGATCTTTGACAGTCGTTACGGGTCGTCAGAAGCCAGAAATTCTGACAACCAGTCATACCAAGGGGTATTGCATTATCTAGTAACTGGGTTCTGGAGGTCAGATAGGCAGTCGCTCCATGTAAAATACTTATATTCAGCTGCATCCGGTTAGACTGGAAGCCAACCCCAACATAGTTGGAAAAAGGCTAGACAGATGTTGATGTTGGTTTTGATACCGTTGATTTCTTACATACATAAACTCACGCCGTTTTCCCATAAAGGGTAGTGCAGAAATTACAGAACATAGAACGCCACCTGCTACGGTCCTTACATACCGATGCCGCGTTGATGTTAAAAACGATCTCGAGTCCCAACCCTAAAATGCAAATGAGGGAGGATACAATACAAACGGAACGTATCACTAATTTCATTCCCCAACTCCGTATAAATATGTATGAACAAACAAGTAATGTAATTTCAAAGATTCTGTAAGCCAGTATTTACGTACTTAAACTGAATTAACGTACACATTGTGGAACTGTGTAGAAGTCAACACGTAGCAAACAAATGTTCCAAAGTTGTACCTCCTTGTTGCACCCGTCAGCATTGCTTTTGCCAGAAAAGGATGGGTAATAACAATCTTAAACTTGGAAGTTGACTATAGTTAAATATTCAGAGTGCTTCACACTACATTTTATTATTATAAAACAGAGAGGCGCTTTAATCCGGCAAAATGGAGATTTGTTACCCACGGCACTCCTAAGTTACTTTTTCTTTATTTTAGTTACCTCTGCAAAAATTCTGTTCCCTTACATAATAAGACCAAACGTTCTCTTAAAAAAACGTAGGTACCTTCAGTTGTTTCCTTCATGTACCCGTATCTTCTTGGAAAAACTAGTCGGATTTGAAAAATTATTTTTGCATTTGATAGCCTAATTCTTGATGAAGGCTTCACGTTATTTAACATCACGCTATGACCCTTAGGAGCCGAGCAGAAAGGGAAAAAAGTCGGAAAACGAAATAATAGCCCGGGCGGGCGATAGCATGCGATGCGGTGGGTCGGGGCCCGAAACATGCGGACGAAGTCGCGGGCAGAAGCTAGTAGGTATACTAATAATAAAGCTGAAGAATCTCTAGAACTACCCGTCGGATTTGAAAAAAACCGAGTGTGCTTATGACCACACGACTGAAGTGAAACTTCAATCGTATTTGGCTATGAGAGGAAGAGAGAAAGAAAATGTGCGCACGCACTGCTTTCTCTTGCTTATATCCCCCACTCAACTCCCGTTCGCCTCGCCCGATCACACTTTTCGTAACGCTTACGTCACGCGTTTGCCAGCTTACTCCCCAAGTCAAGCGTGCGTAAAGAAGTTTCACTTCAAAAATATTTTTGCATTTGATAGCCTAATTTTTGATGAAGGCTTTACGCTATTTAACATCACGCTAGGGCCCTTAAGAGCCGAGCAAAACGGAAAAGTAGAAAGAACGCTAAGCGAAAATGAAGTAATGGTGCAGGCAGGCGATGCGATGCGACGGGGTGGGTCGGGGGAACAAGAAAAATCACGCGGACGAAGTTACGGGCAGAAGCTAGTCTTTAATATTCATTCTGATTCCTTTGTAAATTTTAGGCTAATGGAATATTAATCTCCAAGACTTTTTGAATCAAATAAGTTTATGAATATTGTCTTAAATTAGTCGACTCTTGCCGAAATCTGTCTTCTCTAATGAACTTGGCAGAATTTAATTAAGTTACTTTCATTTCACAAACAGTGACATCCCTGTTATAAGGAGAGAATTAATAAAGAGAAATATTGTTTTGTTACGGTAAAAGAGAATTGATTGACTTTTCTTATTATTTATTTATTTATTTATTAAAACTTTATGCACAAGTAAAAAAAAAAATACTGTACAAAGGCGGACTTAATGCCTGAGGCATTTTCTACCAGTCAACCTTAGGGTGATGCAGAGACAAAACTACTACTACTATTACTAGGTATCTACAAATATTGTAAATGTTCTAAAATCAGTGATAATTCCGGACCACTTGTTTCAAATATTAACCAACCCGACTAACGTGAAGCTTAATAAAGATCATTTATTTAACCACTAGCAGCGCCACGCGGTTTCACCCGCACAAGTTTCGCTTATGTGAGAATGTCGGGATAAAAAGCATCTTATGTGTTAATCCTGGTTATAAACTGTCTATCTGCCAAATTTTATCAAAATTGGTCCAGCCGTTTGTGCGTGAAGAAGTAACAAACATACAAACACACGAACTTTCGCCTTTATAATATTAAGTGTGATGATGTGAAGTGTGATTTATGTACACACATTTATAAACAGACGAGAAGAAAGGAAAATAAAAATGCGTACAAAGGTGATGTTTATTTCTAAAGAAATCTCTTCCAGCAAACCTGCGATAAGAGAGTATATGTATAAAAAGAGATTTAGACAACATAAGAATAAAAGGAAAAATATACTTACATAAAATCATAACAATGCTCTAAAATTATTCCAATTATTCCTTTATTTATTATCTGGCGTTGGAAAAATCAGCCCTTAGTGATATTAATCTGTCAAACTCCGCTAATGAGACACAATTGATTTTCTATTGTTTCGTCACCGATCGATAACGCGCGGGGCTTGACCGGTTTAGATGTAGTAAGTATATTCATATATCGTATGTTTATTTAAATAATAACATACGCATTTTTCCAATGCCAGATAATTTTATCCGAGGAACGATTTTGAATTTTTGACAGTTCTTCTATACAAAATCTGACAGACGTCAATTTTATTCCACGAATAAAAATTATCTGTCGATAGAAAAATCATTCTTAAAATAAATATACTTAATTTAAATAATAAATACACATGCAATTATGACTAAGTAGAAAGATAGTGTTGGTTTGATTTATTTGATAAAAAAACGATGAAATGATATTTTGTTGTTACGGGGCACTTTTGCCGACGACACAATATTCTATACAGGGTGAAATTGAACACATGCGACAAATCGAAATGGGAGATTATACTCATCATTATGAACAACTTTTACTATGGGACCAAACCTGAAATCGCAAAAAAAAAAAATCAGCTGTTCCCTACATTTTGGCGAGTTATGCGAACATAAATGTAGGGAACAGCAGATTTTTTTTTCGCGATTACAGGTTTGGTGCCATAGTAAAAGTTGTTCATAATGACGAGTACAATCTCCCATTTCGATTTGTCGCATGTGTTCAATTTCACCCTGTATAAATCATATATTTATTTGTTGTTACCACCGATAATAACAACATACTAGGGAGTATGTTGTTATTATCGTTCTATTCATCATAAGAAATTCCATCGGTAATTAATAATAATAGAAATACTGTCAAAACTTCAAAGTTAACTATCAAAGCTCTCACGGTGAAGGAAAAAATCGCGCGTGAGGAAACCAGCATGTCCTTGAAACCAAATATCCGAACCAAATATTCGAACAATAAGTCGAACACCCAATTATTCGACAGCTAAATTCCAAATTTAACGTTTGGTATCTCGATGATGGAACCTTGGGAGGCGATGCAGAAACTGTACTACACGACCTTCAATTTCTAAAAAATGAACTTCATTCCATTGGCCTTGATCTCAATCTTTCGAAATGTGAACTATACCTAGCGGACAGTACTGACAGACACCTGACACTTCCCAAATTTAACGCAATAGCTCCAGAAATCAAAATTATTGAAAAAAGCTCTCTTCGTCTTCTTGGGTCTCCAATCTTTGACAATTCCTTTCCCATTTTTATTCAGGAAAAAATTCAAAATTTCAATGACGTTTCGGAAAGATTGTTCCAAATTAATATGCATTCGGCCATAACTTTAATCCGCTACTGCTGTTTCGGCCCTAAATTAACATTTTCTTCGCGATTCACATTTATGGAAGCACACTCACCTTTTAGACCAAATGGACCAAATTATCAGGCATACATTAACATCTATTTTAAATGTGGCCATGGACGACCGAGCTTGGGCACAAGCTACTCTTCCCATTCGTATGGGGGGCCTCGGCGTCCGCAAAATTTCTAGTATTAGTTTACCGGCTTTCATATCCTCGGTCCACGGCACTGATAAATTAATCAGGAAAATCTTAGCCTCCACACTGATTAATTCTGATGTGCCGTGTTTCACCGAGGTTATGGATGCCTGGAGACTCGCTTGCCCGAATACAGATCCACCCGACAATCCATCTTCCCAGAGACGGTGGGATGAGCCGCTCTGCAGAGTAGTACAGAACAATTTACTTGACTCGTCTGCTACTTCTGCGGAACGTGCGCGCCTGCTGGCTGTGGGTAGATGGGAGTCGGGACTTTGGCTTCATGCACTACCTTCGTCGAACATAGGCACTTTGTTCGACGACACTACTTTTCGCCTCGCTACTTCCCTGCGACTAGGCACTCCTTGCTGTTCCCCTCATCGCTGTCACTGTGGCGAAGATGTCAACAGCCTCGGACACCACGGCCTGTCTTGCAGCCGAAGTGCGGGTCGCTTAGCGCGCCACGCGAACATTAATGACTTCATCCGACGAGCTCTTGTTACCGTCGGCGTTCCTGCTGTATTAGAACCCAATGGCTTGGTACGCGACGATGGCAAGAGACCGGACGGTATGTCTCTATTTCCTTGGAAGGTGGGTAGGCCTTTAGTGTGGGACGCAACTTGTGTCGATACTCTTGCGCGTTGCGCCATCCCACCTTCCTGGATCGGCATGCTGTGCTGGCGCTGCTGCTGCGGCTGCGGAAAACCTCAAGCGGCGAAAATATAATAACCTTATCGGAAATTATATTTTCGAGCCGTTTGGGGTTGAAACCCTCGGGCCATGGGGTCCGAGTGCTCCTGGTCTTTTTAAAGAAATTTCAAAACGGCTGGTTGACACTTCCCGTGACCCAAGGGCTGGCTTTTACCTTGGCCAAAGGCTAAGCATTGCCATACAACGTGGCAATGCCGCCAGTCTCTTGGGTAAATTACCAGTCGACAGCGATGCGGATGAATTTTTCGACGCTATATTTTAGTTTTTGTATAATTTTAGTTAAGTTAGGCTTTAATTTTGTTAATTTTAATGAAATAAAAATTCATTAATATTCGAAGATATGTGACATCTACCAACGCGCTCTGGGCCCGCGTGTTTTTGTGATTACAGCCCACTCCCTATCACCGAGAGGAGTTCCAGCAGTGGGAACTTTATTAGGCTGATTCTGCTATCAAAACTACTTTTATTTTTCCTCTAAGGGTAGGGTGCAAACTAGTGCAACATGCAATGTAATTAGTGACGTAATGTAACAGCATTCACTGATTTGCTCAGTTATCCGATCGGGTACTATGTCGTTCGACCAATGGAATGCAATAGTAATTGAACTGTCACTCCAATTTATGTTCACTCAACGAAGTTGCGTTACACCATTAGTTACGTCGCATGCTGCAAACGTCTATTCGCACGATAAAGTATCTTGTCGAACCCACAAATACAATAATTCTTGTATGCATCAGTCTCCTATGAACGGTAATTTTATTTTATTTCCACGTATTCTATTTTTATTTGCTCGTTTTGAACCAAGTTTTATTACGGAGTGTATTTGAGTGAATGGATTGTTAAAAAACGGTGGAGGAAAGTTTAATCTTGGACAGAAGGCAATAAAATAAGGGCGGAAATTTTGTGAGAAGTCGGCGCCAAGCCTGCCAGTTGCAGACAGCTATCGATAGGGTTCCGAATGTAATGGCACCTTCATGGAGTGGAAAATACCTGCCCATAGATACTGTTACGAGCTTGGGGTTCGTGACAATAAAAACTGCCGATTTAAAAACCAAAAATAGACACTTTAATTAAAAACAGCAATTACAACTTTAACACACTAACAATAAAACACAATCGCACTACAAGATCACTTGAAAGTCGCACTTGAAGATCGCTTCGATGTTTTCGCTTGTATCGCTTATCCAAGACTGAATCCGGGACGCGGCGACACCGGTCTTATATAGACCTCGGATAGTTCCAGAACCTTCTATCGTAGAAACATCTAGAATGTTCGAGTACATATCGGTCCCGGCCGACCAGACATCGATAGTTCTGGAAAGTTCTATCATCGAAGTTTCTAGAACGGTCGCGACTATTAGTTCTGCTACTCGATACTAGATGGCGCTAGTGGTAGCTAATATCACCATCAATTATGGCGCGCAACACTGCCCCCTCCTAAAACATGCTCGTCCCGAGCATCATTGGCCCCATGATAACGCGCCAGTCGATCCACATGGACGATCTTAGGAGTACCTCTCGCACCTTTCTGTATCCGGTAGGTTACGTCATTGATCTTTGTCACAATCCGGTACGGTCCGTCCCATTTAGCTTGAAGCTTAGGAGATTTCCCTTTGCTGCGGACTGGATTGTGCAACCACACTAGTGAACCTTGGTCGAACCCTTTATTGTTCATTTTGCGGTCATAACGGGTTTTCATCTTCTCAGACATTTGCTGGCCCGATTGTCTGACGCGCTCATAGATGTCATTCATTTTGTTCCGCAAGTCATTCGCATAATCGGTTATACTGCGTGGGGCATCAGGTGGTATTCCAGTGATCAGGTCTGCAGGCAACCGTAATTCTCTTCCAAAGTTTGCGAAAGCTGGTGTCACTGATGTACTTTCGTGAACAGCACTTCGATATGACAACAAAAACGGTTGTATGTGCTTGTCCCAATCTCGTTGCCGATTTTCCACAACTTTTGCCAGGTATCTCTCCAATGTCTGATTAAATCGTTCCACCATTCCATCCGATTGTGGGTGGTAAGAAGTTGTTCTCGTTTTATGAGTACCCATAACTCGACAAGTTTCCTGGAATATTTGGGACTCAAAATTCCTTCCTTGATCACTGTGAATCTCTAAAGGTACTCCAAAACGACAGAAGACTTCATGGACTAATTTATCTGCGACTGTTGAAGCTTCTTGATTTGGAATGGCGAAGACTTCCGGCCACTTAGTGAAGTAATCCATTACAACCATGAAATACTTGTTACCACTTTCACTTTCCGGAAACGGTCCCGCAACATCTAGGGCTATCCTCTCCCATGGTGCACCAACATTGTACAATTTCAATGCACCTCTACTACGAGTCTGAGGTCCCTTTACCGCTGCACAACTCGTACATTTGCGGCACCAGTCCTCGACATCGTCCCGACAGTGGACCCAGTAAAACCGTTCTCGTATCTTCAGTAGAGTCCGTTTTACTCCCAGGTGACCTCCTGAACAACCATTATGGTAAAGCTGTAGAACATCCGGTACTTGAGCTTTAGGGACAACAATTTGCAAATGACAGCTGTCCCCCCGAGCATTTTCCCATTTACGGCACAGGACTCCATCCTGAATCATCAAGCTGTCCCATTGGGCCCAATAGCTTTTTGTGATCGAACTCATCGCTGAGACGTCGCTCCACCTGGGCTTAGGAGCTCTGGCCTTCATCCACTCCAGAATCGGCTTGATGTCCGAATCTTCCTGCTGTGCACGTTGTAAGCTTTCCTTCCACTCGTTGCTGAGGTCTGTCCTGAGCATCCTCACAGGTACCACTTCCTTACCCTCTTGTCTAGTACCAAACTTGCAGTCTTCAGGACAAGGTCTTCTAGACGATGCATCTGCGTTGCCATGAGATTTCCCGTCATAGGTTTGTGTGATCGAAATCCTCGGGGCTCTTTGAACATCAGCCAGCACCCGCCCCGCAGTCCTGGCTATTACTCGTTTTCCCTGCTGCTGCTGGGCAGTGCTGTGAGCCGCACTACCCTCTCGAGACCAGCCAACTTGCCTTTCTGCAGTTCGCTTCGGGCAACTGGATCGAAGGTGGCCCCTTTCCCCACAGCCGTAGCACCTAGGGCTGTATCTTCTATTGCGGTCGCGAACTGTAGCCGCTGCAACCTCCCTGACGCGATGGGAACGATGATCCTGCCGCACAGCTTCCACCTCCAGTGCATGGGCCAAGGCGTCTTTAAGCGTCCCGTGGTGACCGAGCCTCACAGCAGCTCTAACTTCAAGGTCGCGGATGCCGTCGATAAATACCTGCACCAGGTTCCCATCAATAAGCGCAGGCAAGGACTGGTAAGCTTTACGAACCAGCTTCTCCACTTCAAGGGCCCACTGCTGCAGGGTTTCGTTACTGCGTTGCACACGATCCTTGAGCTGCGCACGATACACGTGTTCCAGGTGAGCGTCACCATACCGAGCCTCCAATGCCTCAAGGAGCTGCTCGTAAGTCACTTCTTTGCTGAGAGCTTCCAGCACAGTTAAGGCCTGATCGCGCAGGCCTAGGGTGAGGGCAGTCATGGCCTGACTCTTATTCCACCCGTTCGCCTTCATGACAGCCTCAAACTGAATCTTGTAGGCCGACCAGGAAGAAGTTCCGTCGAACGGTGGCACTTTGAATCCCCGTAGCGAAGGTGTTGTAGCTACGACGGGGGCTGCGATTCCATCCTCAAGTTTGAGGTAATCCAGCGTTTTCTTCACGTCAGCCATTACGGTTTTCTTCACGTCAGCCATCACGTTGTCAACCCGATTATTCACTTGGTCGATTCGGGTTTCAGCTTCCAACAGGCGGTTGTCGTGTTGAGCAACCTTATCCTTCACCTCCTTTATGTCTTTCCCGAAGGTAGCGTGAAGTTCCTTCAGAAGGAGCATCTGCTCTTCCTGTCGGCGGGACTGCTCCTGCTGACGGCGGGCCTGTTCCTCCTTATCTTGCTGGAGCTGTTCTTCCAGCCGACGAGCCTGTTCCTCCTGTCGGCGGGCCTGTTCCTCCTTGTCCCGCTGGAGCTGTTCTTCCAACCGACGAGCCTGTTCCTCCTGTCGGCGGGCCTGTTCCTCCTTGTCCCGCTGGAGCTGTTCTTCCAACCGACGAGCCTGTTCCTCCTGTCGGCGGGCCTGTTCCTCCTGACGGCGAGACTGCTCCTGCAGCATCATCATCAGAGCAGCAAAATCTGGTGCTGATGATGCTGGAGCAGCTGTGGACGGGCCGGCCTCCGTGATTGGTAGTTGTCCCTCCGACGTCTGTGGCGTTGCTCCACCGAATCGCCTCTGATCCGTCTCTTGCTGGCGTTGACTCCGGGTACGGATACCCTCCGTGTCGTCCTTCGGTAGAATCGGCATGATTTTAATCCTTGCTTCTGACACCAATTGTTACGAGCTTGGGGTTCGTGACAATAAAAACTGCCGATTTAAAAACCAAAAATAGACACTTTAATTAAAAACAGCAATTACAACTTTAACACACTAACAATAAAACACAATCGCACTACAAGATCACTTGAAAGTCGCACTTGAAGATCGCTTCGATGTTTTCGCTTGTATCGCTTATCCAAGACTGAATCCGGGACGCGGCGACACCGGTCTTATATAGACCTCGGATAGTTCCAGAACCTTCTATCGTAGAAACATCTAGAATGTTCGAGTACATATCGGTCCCGGCCGACCAGACATCGATAGTTCTGGAAAGTTCTATCATCGAAGTTTCTAGAACGGTCGCGACTATTAGTTCTGCTACTCGATACTAGATGGCGCTAGTGGTAGCTAATATCACCATCAATTATGGCGCGCAACAATACGTACCGGTAGACATTTTTTGATAATTTTAAAGTTCGTGAAGATTTTTACTTTCAAAGAATAATGAAAAAAAAAACATCTATCATCGATAAACAATCGTAACAGATCAGTATGATTGTGAGGTTAAATAAAAATTAAAAACATTTTTAAGGATTTGCACTTTTCTTTGTTTCACTGCTGCAGAACGAAGCCAATTGAAAATATTTTAGAAACTTGACCTTGGACCTTGGTAACGATGGCAGAATTTATTTCCAAGTAAGCAAACCTTCCACATTCGGATCTTCTACATGAAAATCCACAAAAATATATTTAAAAAAAATATCGCTGGTATTATCAGCTCTAGATTAATTTAACACAAACCGTTTCTCTCTGTCATAAATTTGAATAGAATCGATTGGTGTCTGCGCCTCCGGGAAAGTTAGATTTCCCTCAGGACTCCCACGACACCTGACCGAACGTAAAATATATTCTCGATTTTTTTCCCACTCCCGAAATGATGGATTAGGACTATATGCGCGATGCTTCATGCTTCAGAAGGCAGTTTTACGTTGAAGTATGATGATATTGTTGAGTTTCGAGAACGATTAATTTGCGTAGACTTCTGTTGGTATGACATGATATAGAATCTTCTATATTTTTATTTGATATGTCAGTACCTTGTAGATATGAAAAGTTTACTTTTTTTTTTTGTCAGCCTATATTGTGTCCCACTGCTGGGCAAAGGCCTCCCCTTTTTTCTTCCAAACCTCCCTGTCTTGTGCGATCTCTGGCCATGTTGGCCCTGCGAATGATATTAGATCGTCACGCCACCTTCTTCTTGGTCTACCTCGACGGCGATGTCCTGCCTCAGGCGTCCAGTGAGTGACGATCTTTGCCCATCTCTCCGGGTGCATTCGTGAGACGTGTCCGGCCCATTCCCACTTCAGCCTGGCTGTTTTTTCTCCAACATCCGCTACTTGAGTTATGGAGCGCAGCGTGGTGGTTTTACTTAGGGCTGATTTTTCAATCGACAGATAATTTTTATTCGTGGAATAAAATTGACGTCTGACCGTTTTTATATGGAAGAATTGTCAAAAAATCAAAATTATTCCTCCGATAAAATTTCCTGGCGTTGGAAAAATCAGCCCTACCAAGAATAAACGTAACTACGGTCTGGCCGTCGAGAGAATACGTTCATGAAACCAGTCAGTGGACTTACCAGCATGCCGGAGTAGAGTATGCCGAAATTGACTCATGTCGGACTACCATAGTTGTCGAAGTAGCACGTCGTCGAAGTCGCATCGTTTCCTAGTTAAGTCATGTCGAAGAAACGCTTTATCGGAGTACAGTAGTGTCGGACTTAAGGCATTTCGAACTAAAGTATTGTCGAAATGAAGACGTGTCGGAGTTCCGTAGTGTCGAATTAAAATCTTGTCGTAGTAAAGTTTGTTGAAGTTCAGTTGGTAAGTCCAGTCAGTGTGACAATTCTAGTAGCTAATAAAGATCAAGTTCGCTAACACTTATTTGTTTGTATGAAACTGACAGGTGTCAAGAACGCAGTCTCGCTTCGGTCGCACTGTATGTAGGTACCGTCACGGAAATTAGTTGTTAAGCAAATTGACACCCTACGTCAATTTACCGTGTTATAGCCAATTCATACTACGTCCGCATTCAAATCACACCTGTCAATGAATGACTGAATGATTTGAATATGCGGACAATTTAACTTTTCTTGACTAAACATACCAACGTATTTTATCGTTTACGATTTCAGTCCTCAGACAGCAGATGTATTTATTGGAATGAGAGTTTTTTTAGATGTAACACATTTATCAACACCACAAATAATATAATACACCATGACTTATAACTCCTTGGAGGAACAGAGGGGCAATCCTTGTAATTTTGAGAACGTTTACAGTTTGAGGCAATTCCCGTACTCTTAAGAACGTTCACAGTCTGATCACAGTCTCAATCCGTCAAAAATACGTCTAATTTCCCTACATTTTTGACAAGTTTTTGACAATAGCTTGTCGCCGCGATGAGACTGCGACTAGATTTTGAACGTTTTAAATTACGAGAATTCGCCGTTAGATTGTAACTAGTGACAGATTCTAACAGTTTTACTCGAATCTTAAAACACTGTCATCTAGGTATACAACCTCCATCAGTATAATGTTTTAGGCCCGCCGCTGATTGCAATTTTTTGTCGACATGACTTTTTGTCACTTAGTCAAGTGCAATGAAAACTATATTGAGTGCGCTCATTATGGTGACGTGATAATACGGTGACAAATAGTTGCAGCGGCAGGCAACACCGGAGTGACGTGACTGTCACTCGCCCTGTACATTACAATGGGAGTCCGCTCACTGGTGACTTTTTGTCACTCGGCCGGCGCCGCGCGTTCGGAGTAGACATATGCTAAAAATGCGCGTAGATGCATGATTTCCTCGTTGAAATTGAATACTATTCTTCGGTTGGTATAAATAGCAATTAATTGGTGAAGATAGTTCGTTTTCTCTTCTACAATAATAATAAAGCGATTTTTTAATTATTTGTCTATTTATTTAGCAATAATCGTTCTCCTGATGCATGTTTAGGCAAAAACTCATGGAGAGCTGATTTAAGAGCTCTAATTTGCAGATTCTGATGAATATGATCCATCAAAATAATTTTTTTCTTATCACAAATATCATATACTGTGATAATAATAGAATACATTTTTGTTACATGCCTTGATCCATTAAAAAAAAAACAAATATTGATACATTGATTTCAAGAGCACAATTCACGGCAACCTCGTTGAAGTCCGTTACAAAAATGAACGCGATTTGTTACCCAAGAACAGATTCAGTGAGCGCACCGTGGGTGATGGCAGGTGACAGTAATAATAAATCACGGTGACAAAAAATTGCAATCAGCGGCGGGCCTTAGAATCAATAATTCATGCATTCTAAAGAATCTAAAAACAAGCAAGACGCTTAAAAACAACTTTGTAGAATAATGTTTAAGTATTAGTTTTTGAAAGATTTTTAAATAAGTGGAAAGTAACCATAAAAGCCACTGAAAAAAAAAAAACAAAGCTACAACAATAGCAGATTTTCTTGGAAAACTTAAAAAAAAACCACGCCCAAGGTATTACAAATGTCTAAAAATAACCTTTTTATAAAGCTAGCAACAAGAAGGTAAAGCGGAACTCTTTTTTTCGTATTTTTATACATAAACTTACTGCCTTCAAGCTAAGATCTTTGTTCAACCCTACTATGATGGGGAGGAATTCCTAAAGAAGTCGTTTCTTATGAAATGTAATGTTTCTTGTAGCCAAGTTTTACGGGAGGAAAAAATTGTTTGAAGTTTATAAAAAATCATGTTGTTCTTTTTAAAAGTTAACCTGAATATTTTGTTTTAAATATACAATTTTTTTGAAGTGGGACTCTGTACTTGTTTAAATTAATTAATATTTTAAAATTCGCCAAAGGAGATTGGGCGAATCTGCCCTGAACCCGAATAGCTTTAAGATATATGCCAATGGAAGGATCTTTCTCTTCAAGAAGAATATTTCTTACTATGACGGCTTCTCTTGATTGTTTCCTTACGTACTGGAAACATATAGCTCTAAATGTAAGTAATTAAGTATTTTTGAAATACTGGCATTTCTTCAATTAATTAATCTGTCAAAAATACCTCCCCACATTTTGACAAGTTTTTTACATTTGTTTGTCGCTGAGATGAGACTGCAACTAGATTTTGAACGTTTTAAATTACGAGAATTGGCCTTCTGCTATTGGTCCTTTAGGTTATGTAAATCCTACAAAACGATCAACCACTATTTCTTGTTACACAATAGCTAGCAATAACGCCTAGGCAGACTAAAGTGCTCAATGTATTCCCTCACAAATGATTACGAATAGCTAACACAACCTCTGTACGCCCCCGACCAAAGTTACTTCTGTTTACCTAATTTTCTTTGCGTTACCCAAACATGGACCTTTCTTTTGGTTCCTCCGCATTTTTATAAGAAGAAAATATTAATAATGTCGCCAAAATAAAAATACATAGTTCAGCTTGTTCCTACAGCTGAACATACGGAATCCCTAATAAGGGAGGATTATGGCGAATAACATCTGGGTCCCGAGGACGGCAAACACTTGGCAGTAAACACGAGGTTACAGTAAGAAAAATGCTTTTGTTTTCCAAGGTTTTTTTCATGTATTGACATACCTTTGTAACGACGTCGTATGACTCATACATAGACGGCAGTGTTTTGTTTCGCGATACTACTTTTTACTTTTATAAAAGAGTGAACTTTTCCTTCGCCGGCCGTATCTTGGAGCCCACTTTTGTCAAAGCGAGCTTTTAAAATTTCCGCGCATAAAATAAGAAAAATATGCCTCTCAGATTTTTCTGTCAGTCTCAAGTTATGTAAGCTAACAAAGTTCTGGTTATATGTAGGCTTATCTAAGTTGAATTTTCTTGGCAGTGTGACGATATTCGGTGTGACTTGGATGCTTGTAAGATAAGCATTTGTAAAATGAAATTAGGTACGTAGGTCCCTGGGGAGATTTGGTTACCAGGATTCCTTTCAAGTTTCGCAGTAGTAAAGTCTTGGACTTATGTGTTAGGCTTAATCTAAATCTTAGTTAAAATAGAGCTTCGTACTTCCAAGTTCTCAAGAACAAGTATTTAAGTAGGCATTATAATGTAGCCAGTAGTTCGCCGTGTTTTGTCCGCATACAGCTTGCCTAATCACAGTAGCCGACGTTGCGAAAACCTCATATTAAACTTTACAACAACTGCATAGAGTTTTAATACACGCAAGAAGAAAAGTAAATATAGTTTAAGTTTAATTTACGACCTTTATAAGACTGCCTTTGTATAAAATTGGTTCCCTTTTAAAGAATAACTAAAAGTATATAAGGACTCATACTTACTACTTCAAGTATACGCAATTTTCCTTTTCCTTCCTCGGATCCCTCGATAACATAGAAAAAGCGGCCATAAATACCATCCAATATAGGTTCCCGCCTCCTTCAAATAGTCCATTGTGCGTACAAAAGTAATTCAATACATTGTTATTCCTTTTACGTACCCGCAAAACTCTATAAAGTTTCATAATGGTACCTCTGTCACCTATATTAATGGTGCCTACAGCGTTTATCTACAGAACTGAATTAAGAAATACCTTTCGTCACATAAATCAATAGACGTGTGATATATTGTTATCGTGGAAGGGGTGGCTGGTGGCTCCCTGGTATTTTATCCTCTCTTGTTCTGCAGCCGCTGCATCACCATTCGCGGCACGCGCCACATCGGGGGAGCCTAATTCTTCTCCTAATTTCGCACCTTATTGTTGGCGGGTGGTAAGAAAATGGGTATTTTTGGTATAAATTCAACACCACGCTTACAGGTCTATGAACTTTTATTACCTTTATATTTTGCTCGTAATATTATTACGTTGTAATAGACTATAACTACTTGGGTAAGTTTTGTGTTGGCGTACGTTCAATAAGAAGAAATTGGATTCTAAAAATAAGTTGTTTGGTAAATTCTTGACACAGGCTCCTTTTTACAGACTAATTCTACTTGTTAAGGACTTGGAGCATAACAGTTAAATTGATAATAATAGCACGTTTATTCATAAACGAATGTTCTAAAACAAATTATATATGGAAGTTGGTTGAAGTTGGCCGAAACATTCCAGCGCTGATTTGCTGGATTCATTTTCTCCTCTACCGATCATTATTTCTCCTGACAGTTAATTTTGTTTATATGTATCTATGTATTAGTATTTATTATTGTATTTTATAGTAATATCCCAACAATTTATCCTGTTTGTTGCTCCTGCGTTGTTTTGTCTCTGCATCACACTAAGGTTGACTGATAGAAAATGCCTCAGGCATTAAGTCCGCCTTTGTACAGTGTTTTTTTATCCGTCAAAGTCCAAGAAACAACCTGTTTGTAACACCTGACAGACAAGCAACATTCTTAAAAGTTTATCCAGACCAGTATCAATTTTACGAAAAAAATGAAGCGCTTTTTTCAATTTTAATTAAAGGGGGAAAGTGTAGAATGGTTCTTATAGGCCACCCATCACAATTCGGGGCATCCACGACATGAAGTTGGTAAAATATCTTAGACATTTGTCAGACTATTACCTGAGGGGTGAGGGCGAGTGCCCCCTTGATAATATTCACAATTTCGAACCCCTGAAACATCTTACTTTGGTTATGAATATAAACTTTGTTATCTCTCTTGCACGTTTTATTTATTTTCGGGAGATAAATGTTAGGTAAATGTAGGTATACGAATGTATTTTTTTTCAAATTCTTGTCGCGTGATATTGATGTTAAAAAATAAATTTAGAAATATTTTCTGTTGGGTAATTGCGTAACACACTATCAGTAGCAATGGCTTGCATTTTGACAGTTCAACAACATTCATTGCGTTATTTACGTTGTTGAGCAGACAATTTTTTTGAACAGCAATGGATTAGCAATATCCTTCAAAATGATTCAGATTGTGATTGTTAATATGTTACGCAATTAGGGTGCTGGAATATTGTGCCCCGATAGTAACATTAATATCTGAATAAAATATAGAAATAAGAGCACGAATTATTTAAGCTTCAAGTTTTTCTCTTTGTTACCACAGAAATGTTTTAAAAAACTGAACACGAGTTCCCAAATTGCTATCACTGACTTTCAGTCGCTCGTTCCCAACTACTGGAAGTCCAAAGTATCCTCGAAAAATCTAACAAATTCCCTTTTCCTCTCACAAAAAATGAAGTTCACACACCGAAAATGTTCAGAACTCGTTTTAATTATAAGCAGCGGCGTACTTTCCCGTTATTTCGTATTTAGATGGGCCCGTTATATTTGAGATAAAGTTTTCCCGAGTTGGGGAAAGAATTTTAATAGGAAAGGAATTGTTAAGAGGCCGGTGGTGGGTCAAAGCGTTCCAGACGGGGTACGCTAACAATACTCGTTATAGTGTAAGCTTGTCTTTAAGTTTCTCCATCGAATACCCCGAGGATTTCATGTTCGAGTGGTTCCCTTTGCTATTTAAATAACGCTGATATTTTCTTTAGAGCTTCGGTGCACCTGAACGGAGCGCGGCAGTTCTAGTATAAAATTCAATGTTTTAAATTCAAAAGGTTGTTCGTTCAATGTTTGTTTAACTAACCTTACGTCTGTCTGTGTATTTATGAAATGGATTTTTAGACTGGATTCAATATCAGGAGTATGTTTGATTTTCCTTGTAGAAATTACAATTTTCCAATGTTTGCATTACAATATTTATAGAGGTAGAATTCTGAGGAGCAATTCTCGTTTATTTTAAGAACGTTCACAGTCTGATCTCAGTCACAATCTGTCAAAAATACCTCTTATTTCGCTACATATTTGACATTGATTGTCACTGAGATGAGATTGCAACTAGTTTATGAACGTTTTTAATTACGGGAATTGGCCTTCTAATATTCTGGAATCAAGAAACTGCAGATTTTCTTTAGCATGTCTAAAATGAGTTCTTGAAGAGTTATCGTGTAGCTGCATATTTCTTTATGATGCTAACTTTCCTTCTTCTAATAAACTTTTTGTTATTCTATAGCTTGAACTTACCTCGCCAATTAAAAACTTACTATATACCGAGCTCTTTGGAAATATTCCTCTATTATCACAATCTCTATGGATTAACACTTCGGCGCCATAATAGTTACCTACTGGTGGCGGCATCCGGCCAGCGACACCGCTTTGAGGGTGAACATCCAAAATTTCGAACTCGCAAAGGATGTGGCAAGCCCGAACGGAAGACAAGTGCCGTTGAGAGTATCAGGAGAGGATGGAAACTGAAATTTTCATAAATACGTAAAATTGTGGTGAAGTTTGCTGAGAGGGTTTAATGATCTGAATCTATAGGGTAGAACAGTTTAAACTTCTGTATAGGTACATACTTAAAAGGTAGCATAATATTAAAAAAAAATATGGTTTTAAAAAAACGTAACATATTATGTCACCAGTAACAGACCAGCAACCAACGAGCTCCCTAATTGCGTAACACACATAAAATCGCAATTGATAGCAATGTCTTTCATTTTGTCACTTCAGTCACGTCCATTGCGTTATTTACGTTATTGAGCAGACGATTTTTTCAACCATATGAAGCAATGGATTAGGAATTTCCTTCATAATCCATAGGATTGTGATTGATAGTGTTACGCAATTAGGGTGCTGGTCACACTGGAATTTGACGCTAACTTGGTTGGGAAAAATCGTAAAACAATAAATGATGAAAAAAATACGCAACTCGCATGCCGCAAAGATCAACTAACTACAACAGTTTAAGCAATAATTAATTAGGTAGGATATGACGTTATACGGACGCTATTGACTCCCCCGTTGGTCTCGAAGTCGCAAGCGCGACTGCTGAGCGTGGGGTCCTTGGTTCTATTCCCGGGTCGGGCAAAGTGTTATTGGGTTTTTCCATTGGCAATGTCTTGGTAACAATCCGGAGTTTTGAAGATGGCGGTGCGATACCCCGGTGGCTCGGAAAGCATATTAAGCCGTTGGCCCTGCGCCTGATCTTTCTCCAGTCATGTCGGAGTTCCGTCCCGTCTAACAATGAGAGTGAGGGAAGAGAGAGTGCACCTGTGTCTGCGCGCACACTTGTGCACTATAATCACTAGTGATCGGAATAGACTGAGTATATTTACCAAAAGTTTAAAGAACAGAGACGGAAATCGGAGACTTCCTTATGCCAAATTTTTTTTTTACCGGTTTTACCGGAACTTTAATTATGTAACTTTAAATATCTTATTTTATCATTAACATTATAAATGCTGTAATAAATCGTAATCAATGTTTTGATAAATAAAATAACCAATATTAAAAATATATAATAAAATAAATATTAAAAAAAATTAGTCATAAGGAAGTCTCCGATTTCCGTCTCTGTTCTTTAAACTTTAGGTAAATATACTCAGCCTATTCCGATCACTGATAATCACAGAATACTTAAAGTAGTACGTACAGAAAGGCCACTCCCTTCCCCGCACTAACATCAGTTACCGCACCTCACCCCGCACTTCGGCGTATTCATCGCAGTTCTTTAACAAGAGCGCTCGCAAACACAAGTACCTCACGCACACATTCATACGTATACAAACTTCATTTTTTAATGTAGTAGTAGGTAATTATTTTGCGAGCGTTGTATGGAGTGTCCGGGGTGTGCTTTAATATCTCCCGCGCCGAAGGCTGGTCTCCGCTTTTCCGGTGAGATTGGCCGCCATGCCCGAAATTCGTTCTGGAGGACTTTATTTATACGAAAGTTTTGCAAGGCATATTTCAAACCTCTGAAAACATAATCTTCCTGGAACCACTACACATAGAAGCAATGTTGATAATACTTTTGCCTATTCTATTGTTGGCTGAGAAAAAATCTGATCGGGGTAACATCTTGGTAAAAATAGATGAAGGTACAAAAGATGGAAGGATTTATCGTGCGACTACCTACGAAAGGGATTTATCGTGCGTATGTGAATGGCTGAGTGGAAATACCGGAACCTACTGACAAATTTCGTCCTTGAAAAATATATTATTATTCTTGAAACACAACTTTCGTAAGTACCTACCTATTTGTGATAAGAGGGGGGCAGATAAACAAAGTGCAATAAAACACGAAGTGACACATACATTTTTAACCGACTTCAAAAAAGGAGGTTCTGTATTCGACCCGTATATATGTATGTCCGCGATTTTCTCAAAAACTAACGAACCAATTTCGATAATTCTTTCACTAATGTGATCTACATACTTTCAGGAAGGTTGTAGTATATAATACATTGATTATTCTTGTTTACGAAGTTGTATACATAAATGTACTGCATCTCCGGCATTTTTATGCGAATTTTGATGATTCTTCTAGTCGTTGTCTTCAATTCTTCAATGCACTAGTGTTAAGTAATTGAATTTGTGCGGGGTAGGTACAACTAAAAAGTGAAAAATAAAAACTTTTTTACAACCTACTTCAAAAACAAACACTACAAAGTGATTAATAAATAACTTTAATTTCGGAAGTCGGTGTCAAATAACGAAATTGCGGAACCAACGGCACCGACTTCCACACAGTAAAATGTATTTCATTAAGCTCACATTCTTAGTTTCCGAGACTTTCAGGTATCTTTATGTGACCCTAATAAACCCTCGAGTGTTGCTCATTCCAAAGCGTAGTAGGTACCTATGGAGAAGAATGGGCAAGAAACTCCACGGACCCTCCTTTTTAATTCATAAAATTGTTACAAAATATTAGTTATGTCATTCATGTTGAAATTATACATGTGAGAACGGTGTAGAAAGACGTGCACGTTAATAGATAGCGTCCATAATAAAAAAAAGATTAAAAAAAAGACGGGTTGCACTCCGGGAGTGCCGGCAAAAGTGAAAACTTGAATATTAACGTTGAAATAAATCAATTATTAATTGAATTAATATAACTAAGTTTTTTTCACTATTTCTGCGTCACTTTTTTCATTAATCGATGCACTTTGTTCAATTTCCATTTTTTGAAACACTTTATATACACGAATTTTACGAATACACAGCAGTGTGGCTACTACACAGACGGTCGAGCCATCAGCTGTCCATCCACGTCCGCGTCCGCGTCCGCGTCCACCATCACCATCACATCATATCACACCACATCACCATCACCATCGCCATCGCCATCGCCATTATCATCGCCATCACCATCGCTATCGCCATCACCATCGCCATCACCATCACCATCCATCCATCCATCCATTATCGTGTCTCACTTGGTTCACTTCGGTTGGCGCCGCCGCCGTAGAAAGAGATGGGGGGGGGAATCTCTCCTGACGGTCACGTGTCCTGACGCGATGCCCTGACGCGAGTTTAACATTTTTTACCCATTACAAAAAGTGTTCAGCGCCGCTAAAGAAGTTTTCACTTCAAAAAACAATTCAGAAATTAAAAT
The DNA here is from genome assembly GCA_945859645.1 of Amphipoea oculea. Classification (NCBI taxonomy): domain Eukaryota; kingdom Metazoa; phylum Arthropoda; class Insecta; order Lepidoptera; family Noctuidae; genus Amphipoea; species Amphipoea oculea. The sequence goes on from OX243874.1 coordinate 9,583,183, forward strand.
AAGCCGTCGCATCTAAAAATGACCAGTCCCTATTGACGGCGCCCGTTCGCGAACATGACGAGATATCTGCTTAAGGCGGTACCCCGACCAAAAAACCTTGAGCATTGCGACAGAGACAGAGATCACTCTCTGTCTCTGTCGCAATGCTCAAGGTTTCACGACTTCCTCGTACGAAAGGGATGCAGCGCACCCTGCGCACGCCCCTTTATTATAGATACCGCAAAATTTTTGGAATTGACAACATTTCAAACCTGACACGACCTTAAAACAAAAATACTATTTCTTTATTTTCGTATCCTGAGTTCAAATATATTTTTATTTTATTTTTTTATTTCTAAATTTCTGAAAAAAAAAAAAAAAAATCAAAAAACATGTGATGACGTCACATAAACGGCGGGATGAGGTAGTTACCTTTGCGCATTCCAATGTCTTTGATTGAAAACATTACATCAAACAAGACATGTCAATGTCACCTAAGAAGTGTAACTAGAAAACAACTAAAAAACTGAATTGAATTCAACAATATTTTTTCTGTTAATATTATCAATTTTTGATTGATATTTCGCCAATAAAATGGATCCCAATGAAAAATATACGCCAATGAAGGAACCAAAACAACGACTGAGACAAGTGACGTCTAACAGTTTTTTTGACGGGTCACAATAAAGCAAAGGTAATATCGCCATTCTACCGTCATCTGGCACTTACGTCTTTTTAGAATACACCGAATTTCAAAGTTAAAATTATGAATGAAAAGTACATAATTTCGAAAAACGAAAAAATATGGGTGCCCTAGATTTGAATTTACTTTTATATAACGTAATAATACATGCAGGTTAAAAATATGAAATGTTGTCAATTATTTTAATAAAAAAAAAGAATAGCGATCTTTTTAAATTAATTAAAACATGGATTATTTAGATTTTCAAATGATCTATCCATTGGTGAAATCCTCAAATTAATAGAACGTCAAATTTAGCAAAAGATGCATGCAATTAATAATTTTAGTCACTTTTTTAAAAGGAGATTTTAAATGTATCAGTAACATGTAAAAACAAATAATACCGTGCAATGTGATGATAGGATATCAAACATTAATAATGTGCTTTCAGATGTAGTTTATTTCTCATATTTATTGAGTTAATAGCCTCTGAATAACGAAGAAAAACGCGGTTTTGGTCGGGGTACCACCTTAATAAAAGCAAAACAAGACTATCTTCTCTTTCTCACGAATAAAAAGGTGTTTAAAATTCGTTCCTACATCTCTCAATCATTGGCAGTTGCTCCTTGGAAGTCGTATCTTTCAATTGGGTTTTACAACTCACGTGTAAAGACAAACAGCTAATATATGCAAGCAATTTGCGTTAAGTGCTTCGAATCCTGGAATCAATTTCTTGTTAAATAAAACTGCAGTAAACCATCTAGGTGTTGTATTTTGAAGTGAATAGCTCTAAGGTGTATGGAAAAATAGGTCACCTTACCTAGAGGGAGTCGTTCAAACGAACTGCAGAATTGTATCGGTTGGATGTGCAACAGCCTGTAGTTGCTTTTCAGGTCTTATACATTTATTCGAGTACCGAGTAAGATAAAATTTACATAGTACATAAGCTAAGAGTCTTAAAGAAAATCATACTATGTACAGTCAACAGCAAAAGTAGGTGATGAAAATCAGAAATTCAATACTAATGAACGGAGTTCGCGTCATATATGGCAGCTGTACTAGTAGTAAATGTTTGGTATAAGTTACAATCACATACTTTTGAATCACTTCGACGCCACACAGTTCTGACGCCAACTCCGTTCATTAGTATTGAATTTCTAATTTTCATCATCTACTTTTTCTGTTGACAGTACGTGTATTTGTAAAGATTGACCTATTTTTTGGCCAAAGAATCAGCATTGGCACAGAACGTGGCCACAGTGCCAGCATTTTGGGCACTTTTCCTATTGACAGCAATGCTGACGATTATTATAAATATTCATACTATACGAGTATACTATATTAATAGAAAGTAACTCTGTCTGTCTGCATGTTACCTTTTCACGCCTAAAACACTGAACCGATTTAGATGAAACTTGGTATAGAGATAGTTTGAGTCCCGGGTAAGGACATAAGATAGTTTTTATCCCCATAGTCCCACGGGATCCAAACTTATGCGGGTGAAACCGCGGGGCGCAGCTAGTATGTATATAAAAAGGAATGAAAAGAATCATAAGGCATCAAAATAATCGTCAGCATCGCTGTCAATAGGAAAAGTGCTCAAAATGCTGGCACTGTTGCCACGTTCTGTGCCAATGCTGATTCTTTGGCAAAAAAATTGGACAATCTTTACAAATTGTATATTTTTATTCAAGACACCATTTTGTTTTGTGGACTTAAATTGTACTGATGTACAGACGCCAGCTGCACATCAAGCTACCCGAAACTGTCAAATTTTCTCAATCTACTTTGAACCTTATATTTTATCAATAAAGTTGAAAATCTATTAAAGAAATTTGACAGATTGTAGTAGCTTGATGTGCTGGCGTCTGTACTGTTAATCAATATTAAGTTGTTTTATTTTTTATATTATTTTCACTTTTTTATTTCGTTATTTGTATTTTGTTTTACGAACTGTGTCCAAAAAAACATTATTCTTTCTTTTTTACAAATAAACACAACAATTTATTTTTAAATGCAACAATACAACCGCCTTAAAATAATTTGACTGACAAAATACCCATAAATTGTAAGTTCTGCAACATTTATTTTTACAGCCAAACAAATTGAGTTACAGTTCAGACAATATAATATAGTAAGAAATCAAGTACAATTACAAGTTGACACTAATGACTAATTTGGGATGATCTATGGCGTCTTTGAAGTAAAAACAAGTTTTGTATTATGAATTTATGATTCTGTGACGCTATAAATAATTTCTAAATAAAAAGTTCAACTATCATGAAAAAAAGCAGCCAAGTGCGAGTCGAACTCGCATACGAATTGTTCTGCACCATCGTACAATATTTAACACTACATGTTTTTTTTAGATCGAGCAAAAAAGTCGAAAAAAACACATTTGTTGTATTGTAAATAATAGTATTATTTATTTTTATTATTTGTTGCTACAGCGGCCATAGTAATATACTCGTACCTACACTCTGTGAAAATTTCTCTACGGTTAAAAAGATACAGCCCTGTGATAGACGGACGGACAGCTGAGTCTTAGTAGGGTCCCGTTGGCACCCGTTGGAACCCTAATTAATAGACATTATAGTGGAACGATTGAGCTAGATAGAAATGAGACTGAGCAAATAGTACTTACAAGATATTTTGGTATACTAATGTACTGACAGCAAAAGAGGGGATAATGTATGTAGAATGGGAGGGGCAATCATTATTTAGTACGAGTAAATAGAATAGAATAGATTTATTTTTCTTACCACAAATTATAGCTTAAAGTTAAAATAGTTTACAGATACAATTTTGTACTTAATTTGTGGAAGACTGGTGCCTAAAGTAAGTTTTTTACAAAATCCATATTAGAATTTCATAGATTTACGTCTTCTTCATCTTATATGCATGAAAGCAACGCATTTATATCTATAAATATTATAAATTGAAGTCCCTTGTGTATATCTGTTTTGATGCGGTTTTGACCATAATTTAGAGAATTTATTCTGGAAAAGTTTATGAGTGTGTGTATTAAAAATTACGAAATAGGATATTGCGTTTGGTACAAAAAGCAGCCAAGCTCAAATGAGACTGGGCCGGACACGTATGCCGCATGTCGGATGCATTGTGGGCTAAGACCACTACAGCATGAGTTCCTGAAATCGTCCACCGGCATCGCGGATGATCCAGGCGCAGATGGTGTGGACGACTTGACGCCTATATTGGCATTGTTCCATATTGGCTCAGATTTGAGTTGATTGGAAAAAAGGAGAGGGAGGCATTTGCCCTGCAGTGTGACAATACAGGCTGAAGGAAATCTCGATATTTAATCAAGTTGTAAAAACCGTGCGAAGCAGGAGCGGGTAGTTGGTTATTAATATTTGGGAATGTACAGACGCCAGCACATCAAGCTACTACAATCTGTCATTAATAGATTTTCAACTTTATCGCTAAAGTATAAGGTTCAAAGTTGATTGAGAAAATTTGACAGTTTCGGGTAGCTTGATGTGCTGGCGTCTGTACGTTATAGATTTTCAACTTTATCGCTAGAGCATAAGGTTCAAAGTTGATTGGGAAAAGTTGACAGTTTCGGGTAGCTTGATGTACTGGCGTCTGTACGTTATAGATTTTCAACTTTATCGCTAAAACATAAGGTTTAAAGTTGATTGGGAAAATTTGACAGTTTCGGGTAGCTTGATGTGCTGGCGTCTGTACGTTATAGATAAAGACTGAGATGAGTCAGAAAGACCAGGATTTCCAGAGACGTTTCCTACTTAGTATGCTGAAACTGGCGTATTTACGTAATTCGTTTATGCTTGTTTAGATAAAAGTTGCCTATTTTCGTCTTGGTTAATCATCCGATCCATTTCAGGCAATCTGTCTTCTTCAGACGGCTGGATGTAAGTAAGCCCAATGAGGATTTTAGGCGCCAGCTCGCGTTTTATTTCTATTACGACGATATTGGGGTTAAAATATTTTCAACATTATATAATTCCAATGTATTACACAACAATATTCTTAGCTGTGAGTTAAGAAAATGTATAATTGAATGCTGGCGACATAAAGTACATTAAGCAGCAGAAATAACCCTTCGTTTGATAGACAATAAACGTCAAGTCGATACACATCGAGTAGACGAATAGTCTATTGTTTGAAAAACCCGTAAAAGGAAGGAAAGCGCTAGCACCAAAGTTTAACGATGTCATCGAACACCGCACACAAACTTTGCGAAAGGAAACTTTGGCACGTGACACGTAAGTTAAAGGAGAATAAAAGATGTGCGTAACGAAATTACATAGAGAGCCGTAATATTCCTAAGAATTTCAAGAACGCAATATAACTGCTCACGGCTCACGACTTTTGAGCTGAATGTTTTACCAAATTGACGTTCGACATGAGATCATGCATTCTTTTGATATGGTAATCCGTCCCGATCACAGATATATATATCCCTAGATAACGCAAGAACAACTACTTCGCGTGCCCAGCTTACGTACAAAAATCGTAAGCTCCACTTTCACGCTCAGTCCTGTAGTACTGCTGGCTGGATGAGCGTGAGCGCTGGCGCTAGGCCCCAAGGGTGGGGCGAGACCGGTGCCGATGCCGCATGCGGCGGTGTCTTTGAATCGATTTGATCTTCCCATCACTAAAGGTGCTTGTGACATCATAGTAGGTTGTCAAAAAATGGCACGCTTGGATTCATACAGATCGTGATACTTGCGTTATCTAGGTCTATCTTTATCTGTGGTCCCTATCCTCGGGTAATAATCGATTATTAAATAGGTAGAAATCGGCAGATCAGGATTCCTTATCCACTGTAAGAGTCCTAAGAGGATTTCTTTATGACATGAAAGGTCGACTGGTCGTTGTGGAACAAGGAATAATTTTTTGCCAAATTTATTGTTCCCCTTTGAGCACCACGGTATTTGATTGGTGCTCAAATGGGAATACCTTTGGTGCTCTAAAAATAGGTGCTCAAACGGGAATATTTCAATTACTTTTGTGATTGCCTCGTTGGTCTAGTGGTCGCAAGCCCTACTACTGAGCATGAGGTCTTTGGTTCATTTCCCAAGTTGGGCAAAGTATCTGTTATTGGGTTTTTCCATCAGGAATTTCTCAGTACTTCTTAAATCCTTCCCTATCCTAAGGGCACGTCTTCCCTACCATTACCGCGCCTCCCGGTCTATTCCTTGATATGCAGTGGTCGCTGTAGCACCATGAACATGAAAAATGCGAATCTTGGGGTTCATTCGATTAATCGAGTCTGGTTTAACCATGCTGGTATCGGTGCAATTCATTCATTCATTTTCCATCAGGAATTTCTGAATCGAAGTCCGAAGTCTGGAATTGTGCCCGGTTGATGGCAATAGTCTCGCCCTCATTGTGACTTAGTCATAACTGGCGAAATGTGGGTGTTCTATAGGTACATCTCTGCCTAACCTTTCGGAAAATAAAGGCATGATGTTATGTTACTTTTGCGACTGTCTGAAATGTCAGCAACCAATCTGTGTGTGCTATCTTGGGCCACGTTCTTACTTACAAGAGAATGGATTTACCGATTTGGTATAGTGATTAAATTAAATTGTTATAAATAAGGTTGTAAATGTGAAGCAGTGCAGTGGTGGCCCAGTGGTCACGGCCACGACTTACGAGTTCTAGGTCGCAGGTTCGAACCCATTCAGGCGCTTTACTTTGTGTAATTTATATCATCACCACTGCACTCAAAACGGTGAAGGAAAACATCGTGAGGAAACCGGCATGTCCTAGGACTAAATATTCGAAGACACGTGACATCTACCAACCCGCACTGGGCCCGTATGGTAGATTACGGCCCACCCCCTCTCACAGAGAGGAGGCCTGTGTCCCAGCAGTGGGAACATTATAGGCTGAGTATGTAAGGTTGTGAATGTTCCATACAGCGGGGGCGTAAGCGGTTACTGGTATGGAAATGTTGCCGTGACATGTCGATTAGGTAAAGCCAAAGAAGGAAGAAATGTGAATTGCTATATGAATGGCCAAAGTGGTGTAATTGGCAAGAACGAGTAATGTAACAATAGGCGGTTAGTCACTTAATGTTTCATTTCGTGGAATAAACAGTAATAATGAATAATTATTAGAAGCTTTACGACTGCTCTTATTTTCCTAAGTTTAGAATCAGTGGTGTGTTCTGTTATTTAGTTATGGTAAGTCGAGGCAATTTACCATTCCTAACACACAGGCACTTTAAATTATAATCTGCCAATGAGTACCTACTTTATTGTAGTTTATGCGGTCTACCCAAATGTCCTTTCTTTGATAGCGTTCGTCGAGTCGTTGAGCTCCTTAAGTTCTGAGTTGAGCTACACGACTACATACAAATGCGTCCACTGGCTCGACAAGTCAACTCAAATCTGTGGTGGTTTTTTCCTGAAAATACCATCTCAGATATTAATCTGTAAAGAAAAATGGAAGCATACTCAGACGTGTTTCGGCTTTTCGGTACCGAATTCGTGTGGTTTTAAAACATAAGTTATATATTATTGACGTGAAAAAGTGTTTTCTTGACTAATTTGTAGAAATAAATATCATTTATCATAAAAACGCCTCAATTTATTTAGGTATTCGTGCTTAAAAATAAGAGGTTTTTCATTACTTCATTTTAATACATAAGTTAAGAAAATACTTAGGTATAAATCTCCCGATGCCTGGTATCATTTAAAATGAGCTCCATTTTTAACGTCTTAAGCAAGATTCTAGTGGAGTTATAAGGCTGGATTTTCTTTAGAATTAATAAACTTTTATTGTTGAAGCCAAGAAAGCTCTCGAGTGTTAGTTGCTAACTACATTTCTAAACTCATAAACAATTCTGGTTTATTATTTTTGTGTAACTCGCGTTCGTTATTCTGTAGACAGCAATGGCGCCATTGGCGACAAACTTTGTGGTATCTTACATAAAAATATGTAATGTAACAAATTCATTAATAAGTGGGTTTCCCGTTTGGAAGCGGCGTCAGTAAATGTTTTGCAATGTACCTCGTTAACGTATACAACTATCCACTGAAATTCACATGAATAATTTTATAACTGAATCATAGTCCTCATCCATCGTTCCCGCGTGATCGAGGTTAAGAGCGGGCCCATTCAGCAATAAATATAAAAAAAAACATTAACATTAAGACATCTAGATTTTATTACCAGAAAATATAAATAAAACAAAATTCAAAAGTCATTGCCTAACAGTCGTTTGCGAAAGCGAGTTCGTCATAAGCATCGTTAGATAAGATAAAGTAAGCTCAATACGGCTTACAACAAATATACTTTAAGTGCAGGCCTGGGAAACAAACAGTCTTTAATTTCCGTTTACAAATTGAAAAAAATAAAGTTAGAACGTCTGTATTGTTTGGAAGATTAATTTTATCTTTTAATCAAAATAAAAGACGAATTTAAAATCTTTTTCGGACTAAACGCTGTCAATAAGATGAGATAAGTCAACAGTTATTTCAAGGATTTTGAAAAATCTTATGTGTATGAGTTATGGATTGACTAGATTAAGTAAGAGAAAGATTAAAACAATAAAGTGGAGCTATCGTTCTAAAGCGTATATTCCAAAGCAGATAATGAACTTCGCGTTCGTCAACATGACAGAATATTGCATCATATACTGTATCATATTCATCAGATTTTTAACTTATCATATTGTGAATATGGAAACGGTTTCTGAGCTCAATTACAAATTCACGGTTGCTTTTTATGCTTAGACAAAGGGAATCCTGGAAAAAGCGAATAAAAACAAAACTGAAAGAGTTGAGGGAAGTGCCACGTCATCTCTTTCCTTCAAAAACGAAAAAAGGAGCGATGAAAGAGATGACGAAAGCATCACACCTCTTTCTTCTTCATCTTTTTTGAATACGAGATTTTGAGCGAGCGTAGGAGCAATACCGAGGTATTATATATACCTACGACACAACAAAAAGGATGTTATCATATAAATATTTAACGCCAACATATTAATACTATTCGCAGTATTAATTTACTGCATTTCCAGTCGGCAACGTTTAATACTTGACTACTCTTAAAATAAAACCTTAAGACGACAGACGATATCCAATACATTTTAAAATTAACTTCATTACCAGTATTTCGATATTCTTTTTAATATCGTATCGTATCGTTAATCGACTTATCGATCAATGTTAATTACTTTTTACAAAGTAACTGATATGTGTGCAGGCGACAGGTCACTGGCCACTTGAGACATGCCGTCAGATCGTATCTGAAGCCTGCGCAAGGAGGATATGACGACTTTACTTTTTGCAGAAAAAAAAAAACTTCGAAAAATGTCTGAAGAGCGAGGCGACGCCGCTACGAGCCGCGGCGAAAAAAATGCATAACGATGCTTTGACACCATCACTTTGATGGTGCGAACCGAAAATAGAAGGTTTTCGCTAGGAATAATTGCTAAAAATTTAATTACGAGTAACTAATGCTGGGAAGCAAGTGAGAAAAATTTACACCAGCAGCCGTGTTGGCGATATTTTTACGGAAAATTAAATAGCACTAAATAGTTTTTTTAAAGTCCGTTAAAATTTTTAAGGGAAAATATGGAAATGCAGGTGATCTGCAGGCATTGACTCATATCTACTTCTGACGCTTTTCATTTATAACGCTAAAATTTTCCAGACAAGAACTGACCCGCGAGTCCTGAACTGATGCAATATTCCTACACTCTATCCATTGACGTAGTTCCACAAAAAAACACGTACTCCACTATGTTCAAACATACTTTTCCAACTACGACTTCAAAATAAATTCGTGCCTTGTGGAATACATAAAAGAAAATAAACAAACAGTGACGAAGCGTCGGAAGAAGCGTCCTGTCTGATCGGAAATTCCGTTATTCGCAGAGGGAATCGACTAGTGGCACATTCGGTCGGTTTGAACTCCAAGAGTTTGCAGTACGAACGCTACCCCATGGCTCAACTGCATGTGATTGGATTCCGAACGTATAAAAGTTAAGGTTTAAAGAGCATAGTTTACATGCTCGGGATAGGTTCGCCATGAGGAACGCGCGTCGTGTTACAAAGTTCTGAAATCTAAATGTCTTTGGGAGTTTCCATGCGCGATGGAAATAGATAACTATTTGTAGTGTTATGGTATAGTGGTAACTGTTTCGACTTGCTGAGTTTTGACGTTGGAAATTGCGCATGTTTAGACAATACCTAATAAAAAATGTGCGGTGCTAGAGAAGCGGCCGCACGTGACGGCTGTTATGGAAATGATGACATCGACAAAGATTTAAATCGTTAGATTCGCCCTATCGCGTCAGAAGACAGTCGCGTTTCTGTTTCGTGTTGACACCTCTGACACATAATGACACAGTGACTTGACTGTCATAGAAACGCTATTTAAAAATGTCTGAGTTCAGTCTTCTTAGTCTGGACACTTTTTCGCGTGACTCAAGTACGGTGAGAAAAAATATTTGGGCAGCAGGGTTAGACTTAATGTCAAATATTGATGTAAATGACAGATTTTCATGATGGGCGTTATAATATGACCTAGTATTCTGTAATATGACGAAAACATTTCTAGGAAACCAAAACTTAAGTAGTTAATATGAAAGCGAAAATTCAATGTTTTAATCTGCGGCGCTATTTCCTTTTACTCGATTAAAATTCCTCTATTAGCCTGCCAACAAACGAACGCTCAACTACTCGACTTCAGGCGTTCCCACCGATTAATTCCCGCAAAAATAATTACAAATAATAACGTCGTGTTATGTAGAGCAACGTGTTAATAATTCTACTATCGTGTGAGTTTGCTGTCGAAGAAAATTGCTCAATCAAAGGCCTGGTCAGGTCAAGCGTGACTTAACACTTTCGCGGACAGTCTCAATTTAAATCGTGTTCTAGAATGACACAACAAATTGCCATACAAATATATTTGACGTATAAATACGTTGTGTTGTATGATATTACATGTTTAAAAGACAATATGACAAAAACGTCTTATCACGTCATCGTTTGAATGTACTTTAGCAGAGGTTTTTGACGATTTCTGGCAGTAACAAATACGAGAACACCAGCAGATGGATACATCTGGTAGAGAAGGAGATATCCTTGAGGGTCAAAATCTTAGTCATGTCCAAAGTAGCCATCACGATTAAAAAAAATCAAAATCATAAGTCATTTATTCAAATTAGGCTGAGAATCAGCACTTTTCGAATGTCAAAATTACATAAGACAGTCCCCCAAAACGCCGCCCTTCACCACTGTCTAGTGAAGAAGAAGTGAAGAAAAAGTGGCGCAACAAACTCCTCAGCAGATCCTGGAATGGGTCCACCTCGGTAGAGTCATCGGAATCCTCAAAAATTCTCATTAGATTTCTCTTGCGCTTATCCATCTAAAACAAACAAAATAACTCATGAAATACAATTTTCTTACAATATAAATATAATTGAAATAGTTTACAACCTAATAATAATAAGATAATAGCATAATCTAATTACTTACGATGTTTATTTGTCTGCAAATATTACGATTCGCCACTCCCGCGCTGACGGAACGCGCGCACCTCGCTACCGTGACACTGCCGCACTGAATGTAGGGAAGCGTGAGGCGCGGGGTACGTATAATCACGTTGTGCGTATGTGTGTAGTGTCGCCGCACATTGTCAACAGTACATTTTTGAAGCGGTTAAAAACAAAGTTCGGGTGACAGTAGAATTTTGAGTTTTTGATATGTTGTGACACAAGGTACAATATAACGAACTTTTGCTTTAAAATTCAACGAACATCAACGTCCTGCCGTAAATAATATTCTGTTTCTGAACGTCATCATACGTTCTGCCGTATCAAAATCTCAAGTGATGACGTACAATTACGTTCTGTCCGCGAAAGTGTTAACTCATAACAATGTAATAACCGGCCAACGAACAGCTTATTGACCTATTAGCTTTTCACTACTTGAATATTTATAGCCACTGATAACAGTTGAAAGTGCTCGCCTGTAATTATACAGGTTGTTAGTTTGACGATATTTTTAGTCGGTTGTTGTACAAAATATTTTACAGAAAGTCTGCAAATATTGTGACCAAGTTTAGCTTTATTTTTGCTGGCAGTTTGAAATTAGTTTTACACAAACTGGATCATGAAACGTGAATTTATTCTGATACCTTGGTTTTACTTAAAAATACTTATATAGCCAAGTGCTAAAATGTACGTACCTAAATGCAATGTTGTTTACTGCTTGAGCTGTCGGCCGATCACCCTAACATGAGCGAAGAGTGATACGCAGGGGTCAAGCCAATAAACTCCTTTGCGATCCCTGTCTAAGGTGCCATCCATAAAAATAATGGTCTATCAAACTCCGTAACTTGTTTGAAAACCACAAACAATCTTGAAGAAACTCCATTGTTCGAAGTCAAACACACATTTGAGAAGGTAGGCATCTACGTGGACTTTAAAGATGATGCTGCAACAAATACTAAATTAATATGTAATACCTACGTAAAGTCAGGAAAATTATTTTTTAGGCAAATTGACTACCAAAATAAATTGTCCGTATAATCAAATCACAACCGCCATTCTGGGACAGTCGCAAAAAATGACTATAACACGGCGAATTGACGTAGTAGGTATGCCAATTTGGTAAACAATGAATTTCCTTGACTGTAAATTCCCAGCAAAAGTCCATAATATTACATAACATCTGAGTATTATTCCAGCTGGTTTCTTCGGAGGCATAATGAATAGAGGAAAGTTTACTTAGTCTCAGTTCCCCACGGCTATGCTGGCGATACAACAATGTTTGTATGAAAGAACACCTGACTACACTGCCGCAGTGGCTACATGCATTATGTGAGGCTGTATTGTTTCATATTTTTAAAGAAAACGGACTATTGTTTGAATCTAGATCTTGAGGGGAATGAAAAATAAGGACCGATTTGTTTCACTATTGAGTAGAACTGGGATACTTTTCTATTGTTACTTACTAGCTACCTAGCTTGAAGCATGTGATCAGCCAGTTTAGCAATTTGCGCAGATGCTTTCATGGTTCGAGTTTGAGATTACTGAAGACACAGTCTAATGAATGAATAAATGAATTGCACCGATCCCAGTGTGGTTAAACCAGACTCGATTAATCGAATGAACCCCAAGATTCGCACTAGCTCCTTTAGCCTTATATTCATGGTGCTACAGCGACCATTGCATATCAAGGAATAGACAGGGGGGCGCGGTAATGGTAAGGAAGACGTGCCCGAAGGATAGGTAAGGATTTAAGAGCCTACCGGATATGCATCCTTTTTTTTTTTTTTTTTTTTTAACGTGGGGAAATGCTCATGCATTCTGCACTACCACGGGGAGATAGTGCAGTTATGTGGGACTCCAACCCACTAAAACTCCACGGTGTCCTCCTCTGCCGCTTACGGCGGGAACACGGGCACGCGTTAGCACTCATCCGTGAACCCGCGCGGCTGTCCGTCACCGGACCCTCCTCTGGGGAGTATTCCCCATCACCGGCGCACCAGAACACATAGCACGCCGTGACCACCCCAGGGACCAAACCAGCACATGGGCGCCAGACGACCCCGTGTCTGAGCACCCTTGTCCCCCTGCGACGGGTCAGGTCATTGGCCCCGCTGCCTGCCAATTTTCGGCCGCAGAGGATAGGGAGAGCGGCAAACGTCATACCAACACTCCTCTTCCTCCGCGGCCCCACCGCGTCCGCCATCAGACGGTAGCGACCCCGTCAAGGCCGCGGAAGGTAGGGAGAGCGGCGCACCGCAATACCGGCACTCCTCTCCCGCCGCGGCCTCCAACCCTCAGCCGCGACGCCTCCGATACGACATCGCGGCTCGTCTCAGCTGCGATGTCGCTTAAGCGGCACCGCAACCTACTCATTGGCCGCTACGTCGTCGGCTTACCGGCAAAAGCCCTGACGAGCGGCCCCTCCTCGGGTTCCTCTTCGCTTCACCGTGGGTGTCCAAGCCACGGCTACTGAGCCCCCCCGCCTCGACAATGCGGGAACCCACCGGGGGGGCGGATATGCATCCTAGAGCAACCAATGGAAAGGTGCAAATTAAGTTTTTTTTTTTCTTGATAGTTGTGTTGAGAAAGAAAATAGTTGGATCTACTTATCGTTGTTAATGTATTAGAAAAAAGTCTAATCTGCTCACAGGTAGAGACACTTCAATGAATACAAAAATCCAAAAAATAATACAAAACATAAATTCAACTTGCTCAATTTATAGAAAGAGATGTACTAAAAATTTTCAGCGAAATTTAAAACCATGAACGGTCAGAAAGTTAAAAGTAAACTTAAATATCAAAGAACTAATTCTACTTCGTAAAGATTTCTTGTTCAACTGGACCAATTGAGGTCAGTCTCTTTTGAAGTCCAGACATAATCTTAGTCAGATCATATGAAGACCATGTAGATTGATGTTTGAAATGGTCTTTTGAGGAAAGAACTACACAGATTGAGTAGACCTGTCTAGTCAGTGCACGCATTTGTCAGTAATCGTGCAGTTCAACTCAAAACTTATGGAGCTCAACAAAAAACGGTGGCAAACCTCGCTTCAGTTGTATAAATGTAAATGAAAGCGATCCTATCAGTGACAAGAATAACATTACTAATGATGCCTCTACTGAGTACCAGATAATGGTCGCAGGAGTAAAACTTAATCGCACATTTATTTGGCTGACACAGCCTAACAAAATAGATTGGGTCGTTGTCTTATCTCCTAATGTTATGAGGACTTAAGACTGTTTGATTAGCTATTCTGTGGTTTTATATCTTGACGTGTGTTTTATTATAGTTGTTGTTATTTTGACCTTTGTTTGAATCTTCTCGTAATATGTTGTTACTGGAATTAGGAAGGCGTTGTTTTTTTTTTTTCGTTATGTTATAATCTTTATTCCCATTAACGCTTAGATATTGGTATCCATAATTGGAACTCTTATTATATAGCATAATTGGCATTTAATGGTCTTTTTTTTGACACTGTCGGCTCATCATTGGTTATATGCAGATCACAGGGATTGAGGAAGGGGTAGATACTTAGAGAATTTATTATTTTTACCATTGCAGATCGGGTTTTAGATTTACCATCGTATTAATTTCGGCAGATCGGTACAAACATTGGCGCAGATTATAATAAAATCGAAACCAAGACCAGAGGAAAAAGAAAAACATTCAACTAGTGTGGTAGTAATGTTACTACATAAAAAAGTTGAGTAATAAGGGATACCAGTTCTCCATAACAATTACGCTACTCGGAAGTAATAAAAGTTCTTTTTTCTGTGTACGTGACGCTGAAATCAACCGACTCTTATGGACGTGTTCGGCATAGCGTACTTACGGTCTCTCCCTTTTATTTTCTTTTGGCTTCCTCCTCTTCTTACCTCTTTGCTCTCTATTAAGGTATGGCTCCATAAAGTTACGATTTGATGATTTTAGTAGCGCTTTTCCTTTCTCTGTCGGGTTTTTATTGACTATTTTATATTTTTTGGCTTGATTGTTGACTGACCCGCTGTGAATTCTACCCGCCTGAAAGTGTTCAGAACCTTTTCCATCTACAGTTCGTTTTTTAATCTGTCAAGCGCCGCTAATGAGACACAATTGATTTTCTATTGTTTCATCGCCGATCGGCGAACCACGACGCTTGACATTTAAGTCTTTTGTGTTTGCGTTTATTTAGTATAGAAGTTTGACATTACACCTGTCAGATTAGTCTCCGAGATTAAAAAAAATGAACTTTAGTTCAGAAGATTAGCCCTGAAAAGGGAGACATACCCCGAGGAAGATATGCCTAAGGCATTAAGTCCGCCTTTGATACATACTTCGTTACTTAATTTTCAAAGCAGCCGATAATTAAGCTGCACCAGGTACAATTTAAATAATGAAGTTAGTTAAATATTTCATAGCGTCATATTATAACGTTCGATAACAATGTCACATAAAAGTTATCATTAAATGTATCGTCTGTCACGTGGGATGTGTTTAATGTCACAGTGTTACTCTATTTTGTTAGGTATGTTTTTCCGTTTTGTATATTGCCACCTTGTTTTTATATACAAGGTGGAGACGAAATTAGGACAGTAAATTAAACGGCTTATTATCTAGTAACGTTCCCAGTCTGCATCCAAATATTCAATCAAATATATCCAACAGTTTAGTCAATAGCTAGTCAAAGATTGGCAAAATCCACGGTCGTCCCATCATTATTATTATTAGGTATTTAATTTGTTAGCAAAAATCACTTTTGTGATTTCGATGTTAGGATTTATTTGATAGTTCCTAAATATTCCTATGCATTATTATTGGCAGTGTTTTTATTTATTGTCGTATTGTCATCTCCACATTGTATATTATTCATGTAATTTGTTGTCATTTAATTGTCGTTTTGTGTATTATGCTAAATGTTTGTGTGCACTGAATATTTTTTTTTATCTATCTGTCAATATTTAACAAGTAGTTTCCACCTCTAATTTGGCAAATAGAGTAACTACTCTAGCATAGTTAGCTATAGCAAATCTGTGAAAGGTAAGTTATCTCACCGCTCAAAATTTAATTTATAACAATAGAAATTCTATTGTGTCTCATTAGCCACAGTTGAGCTACTATGCGCTTGCAACCTCTGAGACTAATTTATCAACGCAACACGTGTCTCCGAGAGCTTTCAGCAATATAGCTACTCTGTTGCATACACTGCAAACATAAAATGTGAATGTGTTTCAAATACATTAGGTTCATGAAAGATAGATTGCACTTACCTACATCGGCTACGTAGAACGACATCGTGGAATGCAGGTAAGTACGTTTGATATAACTATTTTTCTTATTTTTAAGCATAAACAGCCTGTATAATGTTCCAAATTCTGGGACACAGGCCCCCTCTCTACCACGCGGGTTCATTGCGGATTAGTAGATTACACTATGTCTTCGAATTTTGTTGGCAGTTGATTCACACGAAAATACCATATTCAGATATATTTTTTTTTATGATTTTCGTTTCTCACTTTAATTAACTACTGTTATTCCGATGTTTATAACAAACTCTTTCATACCTCAACGAAAATGTTTATGGATAAACAAAATCTTAAACCCCTTCTCATAATTTCTTCATCAACGATTTTGTATCTATTTTCCCCGTCTTTTGTCATCAAATAAACAGTACGATCACCGTCCTTGGTAAACGAGTCTCGTTTCCCTTCGCACGTGAAAATCGGATTTGTTTAATTTACTACTTTGTCTCGAAACAGAGAGATGCTACGGTTACTTAGCTCTCGACACCTCACTGTTATAATAGGATCTCTACGAGGATTTGAACTGAATCCAGTTGGAGGGTGCTCAAATGTATTTAAGTCTTCGTTGCCGAAAATCGTGATGGAGCATTTTGGGGGCATTTTAAGAGCTAACAAGTTGTTTTCGTGGAAAGTGAAACAAGGTGTTGGGGCTTATTGGGAGCTGAAAAGATTAATTAACGATTTATTACTGAAGTTTTTGTTGGGTTTGCTGAATACGAATGTCGGGAAACAGCGAATAAAAAGGCGTAATTTCCAAAAAAGTTTTAAAGGTTAAATAACTAAATAGTGAAGTACATTTATGATGACGGGATCTTGGTGCTTCCGTAAAACCTTTTCCAATTTTAGTATTTTCACTCTTTTAAAAAATAATTACCATGACACGGAAACATGTTTAAGTATATCTTATCTCATTATTATGGAAAAGAGAAGACTTGTATGTATTAAATTATAAGTGTAATCTGAATGAAGAAACGCAAAAAACAAACAAAAAAACTGTTTAGTTATTTAGTACCTTACAAATAGCTATCTTAGATCTAGCATGTTAAACATTTTTATGTATACCTACCTATGTAGGTAGAAGCAAAGGGTTGTCGAATCCTTCTGTTCATCCCCATCTTAGTTCATTCCCCTTTCGTATACAGAAAAGCTACCTCAATAGGTACACCTCCCACTACGTCAGCTGTAGTTTTTAATAAAAAGCAAAAGTAGAATGTATTTCATTTACCCCTCACAATGTATCAAGACAAGACAAGGGTGCAAAAGGGCTGACTCCGGAACGAAAATAAACGTTGAACGATCACTTAGACCCCTCAGTTTGAACTGACGGCCGAAATAAAGGAGCCCGTGTGAGATACCTATATAATTACGTAGAGGGACTAAACATAGGAAATAGCAATTTTCTACGTCCTAGATTTTTAGGCTTGCTGCCAGACTTCATTTTGTGGAGAGGAATTTTAGCTATGTGCCTCGTTAGGGATGTTATCCATCATCAGCTTAGCCTTTTTCGGTTTTTTAGCTTCCAGTCTAAATAGACGGAAAACATGTATTTTTCCGTTGAGTAGGTAACACCTGTCTGAACACCCTAGGTAACAAAACTGCTAAGCTGCAGTTTTTTACTGGCTTCCTAAGAACTGATACCGGTTCTCCAATTGCTTCGGGACTCATGTATCTCTTAGAAGTAACTAGGGTTGGGGCAAACGTATCCTGCGAGTGACAGAGGGGTCTCGATGGGGATGTAAAAGTCACCCATATTATATGTTACCGCGTCAAGCATTGCTTTTCCATGCAGGTCAGTTGAGCCCATAGATATAACATTTCTATGGTTGAGCCCTTCTTTTTTTTCTCTCAGCATAACTATTTGAGAATAGATGGTGATAAAACACTAATATTGCCTTAGGGCTGATTTTTCAGTCAGATAAGTTTTATCTGAGGAATAAATATTGGGGTTTGACAGCTTTTGTACCGAAAATAAATCAAACTGTGATATTTATTCTTCAAGTAAAAGTTACCTGACCATTGAAAAATCAGAAAATGATTACCCTACTATTCAAAAACAATAGCACCATGAACATGAGGCTACAGGAGCTAGTGCGAATCATGGGGTTCATTCGATTAATCGAGTCTGGTTTAACCATGCTGGGATCGGTGCAATTCATTCATTCATTCATCATACAGGGTGACATCCCACATCGACGCACAACCTGTTACAATAGATTCAGTACATGAGTCTGAACCTGCCTTGAAATTTTTTGTCGGTAATTATAAAAAAATTAGATTTGCCATACATTTTGACCGCATAGGTATTGCACTTTTCTATGAAATAGCAGATTTTTTTTTGATAACTGACGAAAGATTTCTACGCTTGGAGTCTAATTATGTGCTGAATTTATGGTTTCAGTTTACGCGTTGATATTCCTGCCACACTGTATTTGTGAACAAAAGCTTTATCTTAACCGGATCGACGACCCGCTCCAAAGGAAATAAAAGTAATTTTGTACAGACGCCAGCACATCAACCTACTACAATCTGTCAAATTTCTTTAGTAGACTTTCTACTTTAATGCTGAAGCATAAGGTCCAAAATTGATTGGAAAGATTGACTGTTTCGAGTAGCTTGATGTGCTGGCGTCTGTACCAAGAAATCAGATTAAATATTCATCATTTAGGTAGATTAAAAAAGATTGAACATTTTTTTGTAATAAAAATGAGAAAGACAGAAGAACAAAGGACGCTAATTACATCTCCAATAATAACACTCATTTAGATAATAATTATGTTCGGGCTAATTAAAATGAAAGGGGATATTAAACGTTATTTTCAATGAAAATATTTTAGATAAATGTTTTTATGAAAATTTCCTCTGAAATTTTCAATTGAAAATGGTATCAAAATGTTTTGTTATAACTGTGTTTTGTGTAACTTTCGTGTTTTTTTAAACATCATGCAGCTACATTAAATGCATGTTCTAAAATTCCGCGAAAATAATACTTACATATTTTAGGTTTTATGTTTTCATAATTTATTTCAAATTAATTTTGTGAATCCATTTATTTAGCCCAGATACGCACGAGCGCGTTATTCCCGCGGCGATTTCTTTTTCGCGCTCTTAATTTTTAATACACTGCTTAGCGCCGACAGTTGAAAATCCAACAGTGTGTTTTTGTTTGTGATGTGCCCTGTTGGATTCTCAATGCTCGGCCCAAAACCGAGAGTTGAAAATCCAGTGCGTGGTAAATTCCCGCCGCGATATTTTTACGTTCGTGCGTAGGTACATGGGTTTACTGTTGCTGATATTCTATTTAATCTAATCTATCACTTAAATTCAAAGAACTGTTTGGCTATTTGATGTGGTATAATTATAACTGTGAATGTCCAAGGCAATTCATTCTGATCTCAGTCTCAATCTGTCAAAAATACCTCTAGTTTCCCTAGTTTTTGACATTTGTTTGTCGCCGAGATGAGACTGCGACTAGATTTTGAAAGTTTTAAATTATGAGAATTGGCCTTGTCTTTGTCACCTGACAAAGACTAATTCTTGGAAATTCCCAGTAAACTTGGACAATAGTAATTAATTATATTGTCCCAATCAGGCTTTTTTTAAACTGGGCTTTTGGCTACACCATAATATTTAGTAAGTTTTGTTAGAGCGCTGTATTCATGAGTTGAATTTGTGTAAAAAATATAATTCTTTCTTTCAGGGCCACTTGTACTACTATTCATTAAAAACGTTTAGCGCTAAACGAATTTAAAACATCGATCTATTCCTGTCAATCGTTTGAAAATATAGAGACAGAATCATCATCTGCCTGCCTTTTCCCAACTATGTTGGCTTTCACTCTAACCGGATGCAGTTGAGTACCTACCAGTATTATACATGGAGCGGCTGCCTTCTGACCTCCACAACTGAGCTACTGGGTAGTACGAAACACCTTGGTAAGACTGGTTGTCCGGATTCTGACTACCCGTAACGTTTGTCAAAGATTTACAAATGACAGCCGGGACCAACGGCTTAACGTGCTTTCTGAGGCAAGAATTGGTCTCACTGACACAATGATGGGGGGAGACCGAATGATTTTTAAATATGTATGTTTCACGTTAAACGTATTTATTAGTTTGTGTTGAAAGTAGAACTTAATCTTTTAAACTAAAAACTCGAGCAATTACATAATTTCACCACTACAGGTACAAAACAATAAAGGGCCGGATCAAACGGCGATCGACAAAATGGAATGCAATATGCATAATATGTCAATGGCGCAATCCGTCATGTGTATGCAAAACGAGCGTTTAGCATATCCACGGACACGTAATTTGTGCATATCAGTGCTGCAAATCTGATGTAATGTCTTACTTTATACGTTGAGAAACAATTTCATTGGTGGAATGGCTGAGTGGTTACGTGTTACGGGTTCAATCCCCAGATGCACCAAATATTTGTATGGCCTTCAGCGTTAAAGGAGAAGATCACGATATATCTTTGCTGGAGCTTATCTTAAAAACAAAAATGGTGAATGGGAAAACTTGGTAAAAAGTATGTTTAGATTTTGTAGTCTGTACAAGTTTCAGTATGTTTAAGGATTGACATTCATTTTCTGAAACACCTTTTAAAACATCCATTTACCACTTTCCAGAGGAGTCAGGGTTTAACACAATAAAACTATACAGCAAAACAGTTACAAAACGTTAACCGTAAATACATTAGAGCTCCATTGTAATAATACTATGTCAAGCTGGGTTCAAAACCATCAAATCCCGCTCATTTCCTACTACATAAAATCGTGTCGCACCACTATAAAATAAACGTTGCATGTTTACAAAGCATAGACCTTAACGCCAGGTGTTCGCGGTTATAATTTTTCCCCTTTCAAACTAACCTACTCTCAAAGTCCGTCAACAAAGACACGGGCCCGTCGAATAGATACCTCGGAATGAACCCTACTCCTGAGTAATTAACTTTTTCGAACGGGCAAAAATTCATCGGGAGTAAGGAACTGTCAAATCCTGTTCTCATATTTTATTCTTAGGTTCTTAGTTTCTTCCCCGAACTAATCTTATTTCCTTAGGTGATACGGGTAGGAAAGGCTCGTAAGTTCGGCGGAATCGACGAATTTCGTGCTTAGAGAGCAGATCCCTCAGACTTGTGACTAAGTAATAAAAGCCACACGGATCGATCGATCAGGTAAAGCTACGCTTGCCGCTGGTTGATCCGTGGATGGGTGACCATCTTCACATACCAAGACCCCTCCGTGCCTCAGAAAGCACGTTAAGCCATTGGGCCCGGCTGTCATTTGTGGATCTTTGACAGTCGTTACGGGTCGTCAGTACCCCGAAAGTCTTAAAACCAGTCTTACCAAGGGGTAAGGGGGGGTATTTACTGGGTAATAACCCAGTAACTGGGATGTGGAGGTCAGATAGCCATATATTCGCTCCATGTAAAATACTGGTTTTCAGCTGCATCCGGTTAGACTGGAAACCGACCCCAACATAGTTGGGAAAAGGCTAGGCAGATGATGAGAGTAGATACCTCAGAGCGTTCTCGCGCTTCCCTGATCTGTCATTCACTCTTACAGTGGGCAATTCCTGTACAAATGCCTCAATTAACACAGAAAATGGTGATAAACCCGACAGGGAATAAATTGGCGACAATTTTGTACCCAACGACAATTCACTGGGTGAGCTGAAATCACGCCATCGAGCCAGACCTTTATTATAACCTATAAGGAAAATAATCGACGCCGAAATACCACAGTTCACCATCTGGCTAATGAAAAAAGTAAATAACGCCCCTAAGTTATGGAATGTAAATTCTGCTGAGTAGTTACGCCCAAAGAATTGTTTACAGTTCTCTTTTCCAAACTTTTTTTTCTTGAATGTTGAGTTTGCTTTGCGTATTTCTTTTGCGTTCTAACAAGATACTTCTTTAAAAAATGTTTGTAGATTGATCTTTAGAAATTCTTGGAATGAAAAGGGAGGAGACGAACTAAAAGGATAATAGGTATATAGCTTACATAGCCTTATTGGTGAAGTTTTTCAGAAAGGTCAGGTGATACTCGCAACCAACGTTGCGACATTTTTTTTTAAGTGTCACAGCCTCATGCTGAGATAGGAGCCTTTTGGCCTCGTATAGGACTTTCTGCTTTTTTTTTGATACTTTCTTTTTATTAAATTTTGTTTTTTATTTATGACTAGCTGAGCCGCGCGGTTTCACCCGCATAAGTCTCGATCCCGTGGGAATATCGGGATAAAAACTATCCTATGTCCTTTCCCGGGACTTAAGCTATCTCTATACCAAATTTCATCGAAATCGGTTCAGCGGTTTAGGCGTGAAAAGGTAACAAACATACAGACAGACAGACAGACAGACAAAGTTACTTTCGAATTTATAATATTAGTATGGATTATGTTTAGTTTGTGATCTTTTTACGAGTCACAATAAATACTTTTTCTTTCTTTCTTTCAACCGCCGCGGCGTGCGTGTATGACCAGATATATGAACGTAAAAGGAGTATGTAAGGATCTTAGCAGGTGGTGTTCTATAGTTGTACACGTTTTTGTCTAAAAATATTTTGTTTTATCCCCTAGTACAAGTTAACACAACTAAAATGTATAACCCGGTCCGACAAAGCAATTATTTTAATTTAAAGCACTTGACGGCAACTTTTGGAGACAATAATGCGCTGGAAATGCGTTTTATGTTCACTGTACCTGTTCGCTTACATCTCAGACCAATGTTTATGGGCGATAAATCTTCAAACAATTGCGACTTAGGCACTTGCGTACTAGCCGTAAATAAAAGGAAATATGATTGTAGACAGGTGTCAAGTATTATCTAGATTATTTTCAGCTCGTTTCATACAAAATGCGAGTGATCTATCTATCTCAACATCTGCCTAGCCTTTTCCCAACTATGTTGGGGTCGGCTTGCAGTCTAACCGGATGCAGCTGAATACCAGAATTTTACATGGAGCGACTGCCTATCTGAACTCCACAACCCAGCTACTGGGTAAACAATACCCCTTGGTAAGACTAGTTGTCTGATTTTCGAACTTCTAACTACCCGTAACGACTGTCAAAGATCCACGAATGACAGCCGGCAGCAACGGCTTAAGGTGAATGTGCAATGGTAGACCGCGAAATTTAAATTTTCTTACATTTTTTGCAATTTGCAGATCAGTGTCAGGTTGTATCTTGGTCCAAATATGATTCGCGACTATAATAGACATGTATTTATAGAATCATAGTCATTAGAATCATTAATATATCTCTTTAAGTTAGATTTCTACCATAAACACTTTTCCATACGAGATTTGTTCTTAACGGTAGAAATCTAACTTAGAAAGATGTATTAATGATTCTAATTATTATAATTCTGTAAATACGTACCGGTTATAGTCGCGAATCATATTTTGATCAAGATACAACCTGACACTGACCTGAAAATTGCAAAAAACGTAAGAAAAATTGAATTTCGGGGGCTACAACTACCCATTCACCTTAACGTGCTTTCCGAGACACGGACATGTGAATAATCTATCTTATACTAATAATAATCATAATATATACTAATAATAATCTTATATACTAAGAGTTTGTTTGTTGGTTTGAACGCGCTTATCTCTGGAACTACCAGTCGGATGTGAAAATATCTGATAGCCCAATTCTTGAGGAAGGCTATAGGCTATTTAACATCATGCTAGGACTCTAAGGAGACGAGCAAAAAGGAAAAAGTAAGAAAGAACGCGAAAACTAAGTAATAGCGCGGGCAAGACTATGACACAGGGTGGGTTGGAGGAACAAGAAATTTTACGAGGCTGTAGTCACGGACAGTAGCTAGTATCATAAGTCAAAGTATCGTTACAAGTAATAAATTGCGCAAAATTTCTGGCTCGTAAGCAAACGATTAATTTTGTCACCGCTTTTGTACAGTCAACAAAAGAGATAAGTATGCAGGATCGTATCGTCGGATATAGTTGAAGTTTAGTAAGAAACCGATGGATGTTCTTGAAAAAAATTTAGTTTTATTAATAGAAAACAAAAAGCTCATTATCAAATTAAATTTCATTCGACAACATCTATCGGTTTCTTACTAAAATTCAACTATATCCGACGATCCTGCATACTTATCTTTTTTGTTGACTACAAATTATTTTGCCCGAAGCTTTGCACTATACCTTTGCGATAGCTTAAATTATTTCGCAGAAAATCAATGTGCTCGAATATCACCAATACGCGTTTATACAAAGAGAATACGCAGTAGTCATTACATCCATATTTAGCTCGAAATTAATTACGTGGTTACGAGCCCAAACACCACTAACACAAGTATGACATCCTTCATTTAGTCGACAGTTCGCTAAATTTTCCGAGTAAAAGCCGTGAAATGTGTGCAATATCTGAAAACAGGAACACTCAAAGCGAAACAGTCGGAAACCTTCTCGAATATGTGTCTAATTACACGCATTTTACGTGTAGCCGTTTGCGCAGTCACAGTAAAACTGTTTGTTTGTTCGCCTCAAATGTATCACGGCTACAACGATTGGGACCGCTAGGAACTGCAGTTTATCCACACAGAACGACGCACACAATCTCAAGTGCCCATTCTATACGTCGTCAAGCCTTAATGGGCAACAACAAATGGTGCTATTTATCGTAAAATCGACACTAAAAACAGACTAACACATCGTTTCGGCAGAACACGTAGTAAATTTTATACCCCTTCTTGAATAGGAGTCGGATGTACGTTTTGTTAGGCATTTTAGGGTTTTTAAAATTGAAAAGTTGACTCCGTGTGCTGCGGGTTGATCGGCAATAAACTAGGCGAAGAGTGGCCCTAGACGTTTATTTTCTCCTTGACTTTTAGATCGTAAAAGTGGAGTCTAATATCTCTGTGGACTTAACAGAAAGTCATATCAATCTAACCTTTACTGGGCGTCGTGAAACATTCATTCTGGGCTAGTAAAATATTTACTGCTAGCGTTGCACCTTGCGATTCAAGTTCATCTGGGAGTGTGTTTGTTAGATATTTTCTTTTTGACTTTCAACATTTTGTTTCTTTAGCTACATCAGGTATCTAGAGACAACTTAATTTTGGCTAAGTACATATACAGGGTCCCATTAAAATAGATGAACAAATTTTAACACAGCGCTCATTACGTCTAACCAAAGATATCCAAGTAAAAAAAAAAACACTGATTAAAATGATTTTATTTTGACCTAAAATAATAAATTGCCGGCACATTAGTGTATTTTCGTTAGCTGATTATTTTTCTTGTACCTAAGTTTCTAATGCGTTTTTCTTATACAGGGTGTTACGGAAAGGGTATAACAATACAAACTATATATAAAAACTTTTTTTTCGCGTCTCTGTGACCGCCGCGAACAGACGTGTGTCCAGGTGTTAATATAATAATTAGCGTTTGTTTATTTGCGAGTCAATACAATTGAATCCTTATTATTGATCTCTAATAATCACAATTACAAAAGCAGTGCAAAATTTAGTTACAACCTACATCAATTGGCATCCTCAACGCAAGTGCGCTTGCGGCGCCCTTCACCCCCGCGAGGAAACGAGAGTGGTGATATTTTTTAACTCGCTCACTCCAAGACTCAGCTACGCGGCGAGCGTCCGTGGGTAGACAAACATGAGTTTAATGCGATCCCCGAACGGTAGCAAGTCCATAAGCGACAGCGGATGTGGATCAGCGCCTGATCTACGTACACTAGAGCAAATTCCGAATATTACCCACAGGAAGAGGAAACAACCCGATAATGACTGTGAGTATACAAACCGTCTAGAAAATTTCCGATTGGAGATAATGTCGTTTTTCAAAGAATTTACAAAAACCCAACAAGAAAACCACTTACAACTACAAAAAGAAATAACAGAAATAAAAGATGAAATCAAAAATACTAAACAAATTTCGGAATCATTAGCTGCGCAACAAAATGATCTTCGACAAGAACTAAAAGATTTAAAGTTAGCCAACAATACATATCAACAAAAAACCACCCAGCTTGAAGCCGATGTTTCTCAACTTAAGTCCGCTAACGCGCCCGCTCTAGACCAAAGCTCGCCAACGCTTCTCGAAGGTACCACACTGGAATTGCAAGATCGTTATCGCCGAGAAAGAAACGTAATTTTTGTTGGTATACCCGAAACGAATAATTCTAACAGAACCGCTAGAATTGAACATGACAAAAACAAGGTCATGCATATCATAAAAACTATTTATCCAGATTCTCCGAGCCCATGCAACTTAATAAGACTTGGCAAGTATATTCCCGGCAAAAACCGATCGCTAAAAGTGTATTTTGAATCGCAGGATACTGCGAAATATATCTTGCGTAACTACAACAAATATGATATAGACCAAGTTCGCGTTTACTCGGACCAAACTCCTCTTCAACAACAATATTTAAAGGAACTACGTTCGGAATTACAACAACGTCAAAAAAATGGTGAAACTGACCTCATTATAAAGTACATGGGAGGTGTTCCTAAAATAATTAATTCAACTTTAAAAAACGACAAAGAACCGAAGCAAACTGTAAAATAATACCATTAGATTATGCAGAAAACATTTCAAATATTACTTATCAGAATACAACTTGCTGCGAAGATATCTGTACGAAAAAAACTTCACTTAAATTTCTCTACACAAATATTAGAAGCCTCGTTAAAAGCAATAAACTAGATGAGCTGCAATGTATGTTAAAATCAATAAGGAGAACCACACATATAATTTTAATCACTGAGACCTGGATTAAATCCGACGCCGAAGCTAACCTACTACAAATCCCAAACTATTCACATGTAATATATACAGGAAGGGGCGCATTGGGGGTGGAGTATCCGCTTATATACATAATAGCATCAAATACGAAATTACAGGACTTTACAGTAAAGGGCAAAACGAATACCTTTGGATATACTTGGAAAAATATGGTATACACGTTGGATTGGTTTATAAGCCGCCTAGCACAAACTTTAACGAATTCATAGAAACATATGGATCACAACTAGACAGAAAACGAAAAGCATTAGTATTTGGTGATTACAACATTAATCTACTAAATGACGACCGACAAGCCAATATCTATACAAGTATGCTTAACGAATCCGGATATCAGATATTAAATAACAGAAATGTCAACTACTGTACTCGTGAAACAAAATCTACGAAAACCATTATTGACCACATTTCAACAAATATTCAAGACGATACCTTTCATATGACTTTACTTGACACTCCATTATCCGATCATAAACAGATATATTTGGAACTGAAAAAACCGAAAGTCACACAAAAGTTAAAACATGAATATTTAGCCACAGATTACACCATGCTATATAAATCAGTTGAAGAAGCCAAATTTATTAATGAAGACAATGATTATCAGAAATTGGAAGCATTTATCACAAATCAAATTAAAATAAACAAAGTAAAAAAAGTTAAAATTCTAAACAAGCCTCGAGAAGATTGGATCAATAAACACGTTATAGAAGCTATAAATAAGCGAAACGAAGCATGGAGTGAACATAAAAAAGACATTAATAGCAATGAAACTGAATTAAATTTTAAACACATAAGAGATGAAGCCTATAAGACAATAAGAAACACAAAAAGGAAGTATTACTTGGACAAGTTTGAAAAGTGTCAGAAGCAGCCAAAAAAAATGTGGGATTTAATTAATACGCTAGCAAATAACAAACACAAAAACAGTTGTGCTCCTTCAAAGTTAAAAACTGAAACTGATGTAATAACAAATGGGCAACAAATCTGCCAACATTTTAATGATTTCTTTTCCACAGTTGGTTCTATCTTAGCCAATAAAATAACACAAACACAAACTAATTTTACATTAAATAGAACACTATCACAAGCACATACGCTGCAAACATTTGAACCAACCACAAAGGAAGAAATTAATACGATAATCGATAGCCTAGATACTAATACAAGTAGTGGAATTGATGGAATTACTGTAAAAGAAATAAAATGCATTAAAAACCTAATATTAGACAACTTAACTGACTGTATAAATAAATGCCTTGAACAAGGGACATTCCCTGAAAGTCTGAAGGTTGCTAAGGTAACTCCAATTTTTAAATCTGGAAGCAAGACTGATCCAGGCAATTATCGTCCGATATCAGTATTACCAGTAATCTCCAAAATTTTTGAAAGAATTATTTACCTTCGTCTTTACACCTACCTAACAGACATAGACTTCTTTTTTGAGCAACAATATGGATTTAGGCCAAAATCCAATACCTTATCAGCAACTATAGATCTTACTACTAAAATAAAAAATGCTATAGACAACAGACAATATGCCCTAGGTATATTTATTGACCTAAAAAAGGCGTTTGACACGATCAGCCATGATTTGCTTCTAATAAAATTAACTGACGTAGGAATATCCGGATCCGCACATAGAATACTTAAGTCATATCTAGAAAATCGGACACAAATAGTGAAAATTGATAATTATGAAAGTTTGCCTTGTAAATTAACCTACGGAATTCCACAAGGATCAATTCTCGGTCCGTTATTATTTTTGATTTACATCAATAGTATCAGCAGTGTTAAAACGTCGGGCAGTATCACACTTTACGCAGATGATACTTGCTTGTTCTACTTTGGTCACAATCTAACTGATATAGTGAAAGAAGCTCAAGATGATTTGCATATACTAAATACATGGTTTCTGTCTAATTTGCTAACTATTAACATAAAGAAAACCTCATACATGATATTTGCTGCAAAAAATAAGAAAATCCCCAATCAAATCCAACTTACAATAAACAACGAAAATATTGCTAAATCAAACAGTGAAAGATATTTGGGTCTCATATTAGATACTAAGTTAACTTGGAAACCCCATATTGACTACATTAAGTCCAAACTATCACCTCTGGTAGGAGCATTGCGTCGAATGTCTGCTTGCATTCCTAAAAAAGCTCGCGCAATGATATATAACTCTCTTGTTAGACCCCACATAGAATATCTTATTGAGATATGGGGAACTGCAGCAAAATCTTTAATCAAGGATATACAAATACTACAAAATAAAGCAATAAAAACACTTTACAACTACAACTACCTTACACCAACCACCAAAATCTATAATGATACCAAAATACTTAAAATAAACCAACTCTACATACTTAAAACATGCATCCTAATACATAAAATCATAACACAAGACACACATTCGCAACTTAACTTTGAAAAGAAAACTTACACATATAACGCAAGACGACGAGACAAAATACAATTAAGAAAACCTAGAACTAACTATGGTAGGAAAAATATACTATATGAGGGAGCAAAACTGTATAATGAGATACCTGATGATGTGTTTAGCAGTGACAGATGTTATACATATAAAAAAGCGCTAGAAGAATACGTTAGGACGAAGTACTAACACCTGAATGTCACCTTTAAAATCTATTAAAATCTTTTAATTATGTTGCTTTGTATAGCATGTGATCACAGAGACTGTATCTACTTTTATTATATATTTTCTTTACATTTCTCAATTTGTAAGTGAACCTTAATGTTCTTTTTTGAGAAATAAATGTCTTTAAACCGAAACGGGTTGAAGAGTGTATCTGGTCTAGAATCTCTATACAAAATTTCAGCTCAAAAGCAGTAACTTTGAAAATGCTTAATATTTTTTTATTTCGATAGTTTATTAGATTGAAATCATAACAAACGTGTCACCGCACTACGAGGGTCATTATCCATTATCCGTAGTGTGTCTGTGCGCCTAGTACACGCACATCACGCCGCCACGCGCCAGTGCAGCGCCGTGATGTCAAAATAAAAAAAATATTAAGCATTTTCAAAGTTAATGCTTTTGAGCTGAAATTTTGTACAGAGATTCTAGACCAGATACACTCTTCAACCCGTTTGTATTGATATACCCTTTCTGTAACACCCTGTATACAAGAAAATATACCCGTTATAAAAATTCGGCACTAACAATCTAATCATACAATTTTCAGTTCTTTCGCTCTAAAATGTTATCCCAATCTCACCAATTGCCGCATTTTACTGCAATTTTCGTGTGTTATAGCTTTTTTACGACAATCTTGAGAGTACGGGGCGTTGTCATTAAACATACGGGTTGATCGCGGAGGAAATTGCTCAACAAAACGCCACAAAAATGGGATAAAAGCCTTAAAATTTATGTTGGGGGCTCATCGTGGCCATTAACACGTAGTAGCGTTGTGCATAAAACATTAAAATGTCGTGACACACCGCCTGCAGTGAAATTTACGTACGTATTAGCAAGTTTCAATTATTTTATCGTAGTTTTAGGGGCGCAGGTGCTCTTTGCTCTGTAAAAATCGAGAGTGGTTATTTTTTTGTTAAAATGGCAATAACCATTATTTTATGTTTCAAAACGTTTTTTCATAAAAGTAAAATGGTCACTTATGAATTTTAATATTGTAGACCATAGGTATTACCTGCTCCACAATTAGTGGAACAAAAATATCTTTTGTTAAAAAAAATAAAGGAAATGAAGAATAAATCAGATATTGTTATAACAATTAAAATTTTATGGTATCGTTAATTATTTGTACTTTTAAAAATTACTGAATTTTGAAAATAAAAATCAAGTAATGTCATAATTTTGAACAATACCCCAAAAACTTCAGTGGCACACGTGCCTCGTAAATAAAATAATAAGGCTTGCCTTAGATTGGCGTCGAGCTTGCGGTGTTCGGGTGGTCCAGCTAAGGCTGCCGACACACTCGCGTTATGCGCGACAGACAAAGCGACACGACTTTGAATAATTAGCTAATAATCTCATTGTTGTCTATTCAAGCGTTCACAACTTTCTTACATAGTCATTATGCGAGTTCGGACCAACGTGAAAGAATCCTTTGTTAACCGATATTAAAAGAAATAATATGAGATTTGTCGACTTGCTGTTAAAGAATACTTATGTTAAGTTTTGTTCTTGCGATTTGTAGAACCGGGTATAAACATTATGTCTAATGAATGCGAAGTGCTTTCCTAACATTTTAGTGTCCAATTTAAATGTTAAATTGGTACTACGAAGTGTAGCGAATAGACTGATGAATTAATGATGAAGCATAAACTCTATCTTGGGTAAAATTCCTGGTTTATTCACTTCCTTAACTAAGTCCTTTTTTTAAACACCAAAGAGTTGGGGTTCCTGGTATTTAGAAAAAAACTTTCATTTTAAAAACTGCAGACGCGGAGTTTGCAAAAAGTCGGGGTTTTCGCTTTGTCTTCGTTATGAAGCAGTCTTTAGTTGCACCTGGCAAGCAGGTCACGACCCGGCCTCGGCCCTCGGGTCTCAAGATCGAGAACAGAGCTAAGATTCATTGATATCGGAATACCGTCCGAACATTCTCTCAGTTTCAAAGGTTTTGCTATAAATTGGAGACGGTATAAATTGGGAAACTATTCCGAAGGTATTAGATCCAGTTGAAGTATGTGTGCTCATTATTTCCAGTGAAGACATTTCCTGGTGGAGGAATTAGTCTAAAGTTCTATTAATGTATAAAGTTTAACTTCTCTCCAAACCTTTTCTTAGATCCTCATTAAATTGTGATTTTTTATTTAAATACAATGAGTGTAGAAAGGATTTGAGTAGCCGAGGATCAAGCTCAGCGTTTGTCCAGCAGTGGACTGGCTGCAGAAAATTATTGTGATACTTATAATGATGATGAGAGAGCAGTGGTGGCCCAGTGATAACGACGGCGACTTACGAGTTGTAGGTCGTAGGTTCGAACCCAGACAGGCGCTTTACTTTGTGTAAACTATTTCATCACCACTG
This sequence comes from Amphipoea oculea, assembly GCA_945859645.1. Taxonomy (NCBI): domain Eukaryota; kingdom Metazoa; phylum Arthropoda; class Insecta; order Lepidoptera; family Noctuidae; genus Amphipoea; species Amphipoea oculea. Next base: position 9,615,440 of record OX243874.1, read on the forward strand.
CTCTCAAAACGGTGAAGGAAAACATCGTGAGGAAACCGGCATGTCCTAGAACCAAAAATTCGAAGACATGTGACATCTACCAATCCGCACTGGGCCCGCGTGGTAGAAGTATCTAGCCAATAATGTTCCCACGCAGGCCCAATGCGGGTTGGTAGATGTTACATGTCTTCGAATTTTTGGTTCTAGGACATGCTGGTTTCCTTACAATGTTTTCCATCACCGTTTTGAGAGCAGTGGTGATGAAATTATTTCTACAAATTAAAGCGTCTGTCTGGCTTCAAACCTACGACCTAACAAGTCGTAAGTTGGGGCCGTTACCACTGGGCCACCACTACTCTCAAACAAGTACCGATCTGTCTGTAATAGGAACTTACCTATTATAGATACCTGTCTGTATAAAGTTTTTTCTTTTTCAGAAAATGTCTAGTTACCTACTCTACATCTTAAACAGCTCCTAAAGACTTCTCTCCGTTAATAACCAAGATCTACAAGTATAATACCCACCAAAACAGGTCTATTGAAATGTCCCGAAGATAGTGAAGTCTTTTATCAATCCGGTCACGCTTCATTCTAATGAAGTGAGGAGTTTGTCACGTAACTCCAGGGGTAGCATTCGGAATCGCGATAAAAGGAAAATTTAATGCCGCCCTAAATACTTGTAAGTATCTATACGTTTTTTTAGGAGCTTAGGAATTAGGTGTTAGTGTGACTCGGTTTGATTTTCCCTGATCTTGATATCATCATCTACCTAGCTTTTTCCAGCTATGTTGGGGTCGGCTTCCAGTCTAACCGGATGCAGCTAGATATTTACATGGAGCGATTGCCGATCTGACCGCCACAGCCCAGTTACTGGGTAGTTAGCTAGTGAAGTACTGTGTTATAATAATGAAAATATGTATGTTTAGGTTGAGGTATTTATGTATGGGCCCGCGTCGCCTGAAAAAAAAAAGAAAAAAAAAAAATACGATACCCCTTGGTAAGTCTGGCCAGATTTTCGGGGTCTATCGACCGGTAACGTCTGTCAAAGATCCACGAATGACAGCCGTGCACGGGGTCTTGGTATGTAAAGATGGTCGCCCATCCTCGGACTAACCGCGGCTAGCGTAGTACCTGATCAATCGACCTGTGAGGCTGTTGCGCTGATCTTGGTATCTACAAAAAAAAAGGTGTCTGGTTAAGAAGAGAAAACTTACGATTGGACCCAAGTATATGCGATTCAGCACCGAGTATGCGTGATTCAGCATCACCGACCGTCTGGAGCCAAATACGAGTATACCTACTTGTTTCAGCGTCACCGACCCGCACCCTAAATTGCGTAACACATATAGAGGTAAGTAAAGAGGTATGAGGAATAGGATGTAAAGTTCACTCATACTCTATAGAAAAGGGAGGATCCTCCGACCAGACGGTTGTTGTGTCTGGCGGGCAACTGCCCGATGATTCATGTCGGGCTGTTGTATCTATGCTAGTTGCGCGGTAAACTCTGCTTGCGCGATGCAGGATTTGCGTGACGTCAGTATGACGCGTTGTAGATACCGCTACACACACTATCAATCACAATCTGAAACATTTTGAAGGATATTGCTAATCCATTGCTTCATATGTTCGAAAAATTTGTCTGCTCAACAACGTAAATAACGCAATGAATGTTGCTGAATTGTCAAAATGAAAGCCATTGCTACTGATAGTTTGTTACGCAATTACCCCGTCGAGCGTGACGGTTCAGTTTCGTTTACTATTGAGAAAAAGCGCAAAGTTCGCCTAAATAAGTTTTCACTTCAAAATTCTACATCCCTATCAGGGAGGTTGGTCATCTTCTAATTTCGTCTCTGAGTGACGAGTACCTACAATGAAATTACGTTTAAAGTGCGTCATAGATGGACAATTGGACATGTTCTACAAAGTGCTGCACTTGTACCAAAGTCAAAGGCAATGTCAGATGATCCACCCATACATTATGATGGTTGGCATACGACGAGATCCTTTTGTATGATTGTAACAACACATTGTGAATACCATTAAAGAAAGCCAATGTATTCAGACATGGTCGTTAATGTTTTAGTAGATACTAGCTGTTACTCTAGCCTCAGTTACTCCTTACAACGTCAGCTATTTGCCAGCAAAAGTCCCATCAGAAGCGGTCCAGTCGTTTCGGAGATTAGCCGGAACAATTCGTCCGCGTGAAGTTTCACTCTCTTAGGGGTGGAATTTCGAAAAACCCTTTCTTAGTGGATACCTACTGTTCACAAAGAACACACCCTCCGAACTTCATGTCTCTAGGACTAGCGGTTTAGGCTGTGCGTTGATATATCAGTCAGTCAGGACTTTGAATTTTGTATACAATAGATGTCTATTTAGTAAAAAGCTGTTATATTGACATTACAAACAGACACTTCAATTTTATGTATTTGTATTAAAGTAAGTATAAATGATAATTATGAAACGAGTAGGTAACTACACAACAGTTTAATACTGCTCTAATTCCTTAGGTATGTTTGTAAGCTTAGGATCATGGATTAGAAAAATCGGGTGAAAAAATTAGGTACCTACGTATACTGGGTGTTTTAAGGCCAGAAGTCTAGAGTATTCGGAAACAAACGTAAAAGTTGTGCGCTTTTAACTTTTATCAAACAAATTGAATACTTCAAAATGTTAGCTGCATTTGCACAACACAAACTGAAACGCACAGGAAAAATGGAAAATCCAACAAAATCTTCTATCGCAAATTGTATTTGATATAACCAAAGCGCGAGATGGGAGCGGCCCGGTCGAATCTAGATAATGCAAATACAGGGCTGCACCGTCCGATGTACAGAACTCTTTTGACCGCGAGCCCCGAATAACATTTCGTTTGGATAGGGTTACCAGGCGGTTTGAATTCTCCCGTTTTTTATATGGGTGTCGGTTAGTTTATTTATTCAGTATTTTTAAGTGATGCTATTTTTTCACGTCTGACTAGAATATTACATTTGTAGGGAGTGCTCATTATTGGAGGTAAGAATGTCTTTAAATCCATCAGTCCCATCTTCGATGCCATCGACTGACGATGATGAGAAACGATATAATGACACTAAAAAAGTAAATAATGATTTTCCAATAAGTAAGTAAGTAGACCGCTCTAAACCAACAAATAAGAAAACCTCCTTAATTATAACCACAACAATTTCTTCAAAATCGACACAGTCTGCATCTACATTCGGCACTATACAGGGTGTTACAGAAAGGGTATATCAATACAAACGGGTTGAAGAGTGTATCTAGTCTAGAATCTCTGTACAAAATTTCAGCTCAAAAGCATAAACTTTGAAAATGCTTAATATTTTTTAATTTCGACATCACGGCGCTGCACTGGCGCGCGGCGGCGTGATGTGCGTGTACTATGCGCACAGACACACTACAGATAATGGATAATGACCCTAGTAGTGCGGTGACACGTTTGTTATGATTTCAATTTAATAAACTATCGAAATAAAAAAATATTAAGCATTTTCAAAGTTACTGCTTTTGATCTGAAATTTTGTATAGAGATTCTAGACCAGATACACTCTTCAACCCGTTTGTATTCATATACCCTTTCCGTAACACCCTGTATAGTATAATCAGCCTCTAATCTGTTTGGCCACAGGCCTCCTCTCTGTGAGAGGGAATGGGCTGGAAGAGGCAGTGCGGGTTGGTGGACAATACATGTCTTCGAATTTTTGGTTCAAGGACATGCCGGTTTCCTCACGATGTTTTGGTGGTGATGAAATTAAATATACAAAGTAAAGTGCCTGTCTGTCGACTCACTCTGACTCACGACCTACAAGTCGTAAGTCTCGGCCGATACCATTGGGCCACTAAACTGTGGGCACTGTGTGATTATCCAAAATGTAATTGTTTGTTTTTACTTTTCAGCGTTTTGTCCGGACTACTAATTCCAATGATGGTGACCGTACTTATATCAAATACCGGGCCAAAAGCGGCGGCCGAGCGGTCACGGTGAATGTTGTTTTAATAAAACGACACTGATTTAATCTTTGCTCACTGGGAAATTAGAATTTTTCAGAAGGTTTTTTTCAGGACCCGTAAAAAATTGTGAGTTACGTCATATCTGCAGTAATAAAAGTATGCTGGATAAAACGTATTTATGTGTATTTTTGTTGATCATACTATACTTATCGACAAACTAGAAAGATATGGAATACGTGGCAAGGGTCTTGATCTTATCACATCATATTTAAGCAACCGGCAACAATACACAGAAATAACAAATATAAATATAAAAACCAAGCGTGAAATCAAATATCGGTCAAAACCTAGAACGGTGAAGTACGGTGTACCTCAGGGGAGCGTGTTGGGTCCCCCACTCTTTCTGGTGTACATAAATGATCTTCCAAAAAGTATTAATCACCCAACAGTATTATTTGCTGATGATTGTACAATAATGATAAAAAAGATGAGTTTTACAATTATGAACAAGAAATCAATGATACGGTAAAGCAAACTATAGATTGGTTACAGTCGAATAATTTAAAAATTAACTTAGAAAAGACGTGTACAATGCATTTTAGTCAGCGACAACGACAACAACTACCGGTTAATATTAATCACAATGGACATCCAGTTACAAAAACAGATACTACAAAGTTTTTAGGGTTGAGGAAATTTGTAAAAAACTTAACAGTTTTGCTTTTGCTCTTCATAAACTGTCCAAATTTGTGAACCGTGACGTCGTGCTTATTGCTTACCATAGCTACGTGGAATCAGTTCTAAGATACGGAGTCGTTTTCTGGGGTAACTCGACAGACAACAATTACGCTTTCATCGCACAAAAAAAATGCGTACGCGCTATATGTAATCTACACTCAAGGGACAGTTGTAGACCATATTTTGAATCCTTGAAGCTTCTAACATTGCCGTCATTATACATCCTTGAGGTGGCAGTGTTTGTTAAGACAAACCCACAGCTTTTTGAAATAAGAGCCCCAGCTGATCCACGGTTAAGGAAAAGGGATTCGAACATTCTTTGTGTAGATCGCAGTAAAACAGCCCTCCTACGTAAAAGTGTTTATCGAATGGCTCCAGTTATTTTCAATAAAATTCCACGACAGATAAAAAATCTTAATAATAATATGTTTAAAAAGAAACTGAAACAATTTTTAATTCATAAATGTTATTACTCCACAACTGAGTTTATGGAGGACACCACTGACATTTAGATTGATATAATATTACATTTAATTTAATGATTTTATTCTCCTTATTGATTTGGACGTTGTTGAAATGGCTGTTACTTTTGTTTTCAATGTAGATTTAAGTATATTCTAAGTTACACTTTCTTATTTTCTTGTTCATATATTTAGATTATTATTATGTTGACAATAAGTAATTATTTCATTTTAAATGTGTGTCTGTGGTTTCGACACCACTAACTTTATTATTATTTGTATACTCTCGAGTAAAATGTAGCGAACTGACCATATTATTATAACATCCTATTGTAATGAAACCTACATTTACGAATAAATATGATTTGATTTGATTTGATTTTTTCATATTCTATTTTCTCTTTATTAAAAACTAGCATGTGCCCGCGACTTCGTCCGCGTGAAATTTCATCCTTCCCCTTAGGGGTGGAATTTCGAAAAACCCTTTCTTAGAGGATACCTCCTCTTCACAAAGAACACACCCTCCAAATTTTATGTATCTAGGAGCAGCGGTTTAGGCTGTGCGTTGTTAGATCAGTCAGTCAGGACTTTGAATTTCAGATAGATATGCAGATGGAGTAAAATGGTACACTATCCGATTATTTTTCTGCTGGTCTGTACCAGCAGAAAAATAATCGCTACTACACGGCTGGTCTGTACCAGCCGTGTAGTAGAGTTCAACAACATCCATTGCGTTATTTACATTGCTGAGCAGACATTTTTTTCGGCCATGTGAAGCAATGTATTAGCAATTTCCTTCAAAATGATTAAAATTTTGATCGAAAGTGTGTTGTTACGCAACTAGGGTGAAGGATAAAATAATATAATATCTGCGCCTGTTATTTAAGCAAGTTTAATTAACTAACTTCTATAGTTTACGACGAAAAAAAAATAATAATAAAAAAAAAAGAATAGAAAAAATAAATAAATAATAGAATTAAATAATTACAAGCTGTAGTCCAACATAAAATCCTACCTGAATCTGTCTCATCTGAAGCAGATCTTCTCCAAACCGATACTGCCAAACTCCAGATATTGGCAAATACCATTCTTCTAAATTCCAAAATAAAAGCATATTCCTTTTGCTATAAAATTCTTCGATTTCAAAAATTATTTCGCAATTTCTGGCACTTTGATATTTTATTCAGGCAGTGAGTAGGTACCTACGTGTTAACGGCTCCGATGAATTTTTGACATACATTCCTCGGCTTAGTTTTAAATAAAATTTTGATATAGACAGCATTGAGGCATCAGCAATTCTGAGTGGTTTCCGAGAATCTGAAAATTTCGAAATGGAATTACGAATATTTTGAAGTGCTAAGTTACTTTTGAAATAAAAAGAGGAATCGTTTTTAGAAAATATTGCAAACGACGCAATAAATGGTTGATATGCAAACACTTTTATGTAGAATGTGAATAAATTGCTACTTAAAGAAAGATTCTATTATAAATAACATTCACAACTCAGGTAGGTACACTTAATTACGCATGTCGACAATACAATTTTCTACATTGAGCGCTATGTACAGACAGCCCACATGTTCAATGGCCCAGAAAGCAGCAATCACATATAAAGCAAGTACGCAGATATTCGCACCACCCAGTCTTACCAAGGGGTATCTGGGTTGTTACCCAGACACCCTTGCAACCTCCTCAACCCTATAAAATACATCCATCCATGTAAAATACTGGTATTCAGCTGCCGCCGACCCCAACATAGTTGGGAAAAGGCTAGGTAGAGTGATGATGGACAATACAAAAATCACACAGAAAAGCGCATCACTTACCTATCAGTATCAAAACAGAAATACAAAATCATTATAAGCAGCCACTTTTAAAATGAATACGATTGCTTTTTATCAGGCATCGTGATGAAGTATCGCCGTATCCCGTTTAATATCAACACAATAAGAGTAATCCATTCATGTCAGTAAACAAAAGCAATATCGCCAATGAAAACTAGTATTCGTTAAGCATCCTTTATCCTTTGTAAAGTATTGAAAATATTCGATAATATTTCATGAATCTCTTTACGCTTGCAAAGTTCGGTGCAACGTAAAATACAATTTTTTTTTTTCAATGAAATTCGATCGGATGGTTTTTTGTTGTGGATTTGCTTTGGTGTAATGGGAGTACGAGTATGTTGGAGTCTGTGATATCTCAGATATTCGTGAGAAGGAATTTAATGAGTGAACATTGCAATTTGTTGCTTTTTTTATGGATGGGAAATCATCAAATGATCCCTCCCGCTCTGGGTGGAGCGGAAGGAAGTGTCAGACTCTTACTGACTAAAACCCATCCGTGTTCCTTCCTTAGCCCTTTATGTTCCGGGGTAGCGGTAACCCTTTCGGACAATCCTGCACCACCGGCAGGCTTCGGCCCTGGCAGGCCCCTTCCTTTCTGCTGACGGGACTATTGGATGAGCTAATTCGGGTAGCTGTTCAGTACAACCCGATTATACTTTCCTTTTAGTTTAGTCGGGGTAACTATCCTAACAATTTGTTGCTGTGAATTAAATCACTGTTATCTACACTTTTCTGAACACAATACCTACAGCTGAAAAGGAGCATTCTGCCTTACAGGCTACAGGGTTGTTAAAGTAACTACAATTTATGGGATACTACCGACCCACCCCTGCTTCGCAAGGGTGCTATCTACTAATGCGATTTCTGGGATTTCTGTATTTTATCTAAGTTAAATATTAATAAACCTTCAGCAATACACTCTCTAAATTATGGTGAAAACTGCATAAAAATCCATTGTGTAGTTTAGAAGAGTTCAGTGGACAACAAGACAGACTACAGTCAGGCGACGTTGTTATAAACTATTATATATAATGGGGTTCGAAGTGCCAAGTGACCTATTAAAATAGCATCTGTATAAAACAAGGGCATCCAAAAGAACTGATGACCCATTAATTAATATTCCACCACCATTAAAGCTATAATATTTTTTGGCCAACATTGGACAATATTATGTCCAAAATCCGCAGACATTGTTCATCATAAAATGCAAATTCGTGTAAGTAGGGTAGGAAAGCTCACGAGTGGCCAATAAATAACAAATCAGTCACAGGCATAATGGGACCATTCCTCAGCGCCAAGAAGTTGAGAGTTGGCTGTAGTTCAACTAAAGTTCTTGGTCCTGCGTTGTTGGGTGCGGTGAGGTAAGTAGCCGTTAGATGGATAGTATTAAGTATTGACGATTTGTAGTGGATTGTTTCTTGAAGAACTAGATTGTTGGTGAAGCTAGATAAAAGCATAGATAATTTCTCAGTACTAATAAAATAAAGTATTTTAAGAACAAAAAATATCGCATTCTTGGACATTATTTAATCGTCAATTTATATCGAAAATGGATAAAAAGACAGTTGCAGCAGCTTCACATGTAGATCTAGCAGTGACGAGTGATACTCTGAAATAGTATGAAAATAAATCAGAACTATGGTAACTAAAAGTCTATTCAATTTATGTTTCAAATAAATGTTATTTCAAGTTAAATAAATATGAACCTTTTTTTAATGCTAATTAAGTTGATTTCAGAGTGACTAGCACTATTGAAAAAGTTAGAAAAATGTTTGAAGTTGTAGCGTAAACTGATCTTTATTGTGTAGGAATTAAAGTTATTTTTTCATAAACTCATATTTTTTTACATTTTTGCAAATAAATCGCGAATGCAGATTACACACATCCATAAACTTACGCCTTCTTCCCATGAGTGTAGGCAGCAATTGCAGAAACCCACTTGCCAACTAATCGCTATCGCCTGGTAACTAATCATATTATTATATTGACAACAAAAAGCAGTCCTTAACTAGTTAGCACTCGATTACACGAATCAAATACCAAGTACAATCTCCCAAACTAAACAGCTTCTATCCGAGTGCCACTTACTTACCACACGGCGTGCTGTACACTCGTATATGAAATATTCAGGCAAATACATTGCGATCGCCGGCCGTCGCCGAATGTTCCACTCGAAACTGGACCACGGCTGAAATTGTTTCAAAGAACGACAAAGCCCAGTAAAAAAGAAACTTGAATAAAAAGCATACGTTTTTTTCGACTATAAAAGCTAAGCTTTTCATAAAATCGAACTTTGACGTTAAATCTCCAAAAAAACGCTTTATAAAATATTGAATTGTGTACGAGACAAAAGAGGATTTATTGGAGACCTTAATTGGAATGACTGTTACCTACTACTGTTACTATTAGCCTGCATCATCCCACTGCTGGGCAAAGGCCTCTCCCCATGACTTCCAGCTCTTTCGATCTGATTTCGAAATTGGAATGACACGTTATTTTTCACGTTAAAAAAAAACTGTTTAACACGATATTTCCGTTATTTAGTCTTTATAAGCTTGTTATAGTAAAAGAGAGCTATTATGATGCAGATTATTTAATATAGATAAAATAAAATTTTATTTGTCATTGCTTCTGTTTTAATTCTTTTTACCTATTGTGGGTACTGTAATTTTATTGTAGGTCCATCGTCTTCACAGATAACTAACTATACAATATAAATTAATGTATACAAAATATTGTAAAATATCTTGATGTTTCTGGCCCATTCTGCTCTATACGAAACTACTTTCTGAAGGGGCGACTAGAATCAATTCTATTTTAAAGTAAATGTTCAAAAGTGCCTTTTATGTGCCTATTTGAAATAAATGCTTTTACTTTCACATTAAGTTGTTGCGCACTAGTTCTATTTCAAAGATAACAATAAAAAACTTTAACTAGAATTAATTCAACATAAAACCCGCTTAATACCATTCAAGAATTAAATTCTAATCCAGACTCACAACTCTAAATTGCCTTCAACGAATCCGCTGTAATGAAATGAAATTTTCTTCATAAGAAGTTAGATGTAAGAATTAGCTGCGGCACACGACCCGGCGTTGCCTGCCTCAGTCTACAAATGCTCGCGTTGATCCTCTGAAATTGAAATTTAAGACCTTATGAAACCTTATCTGGTAAAAGTTTTACCTCGTGTCTAGAACATGTTCGTACGATATGAAGGTATGTTGTGTTGTGGCTAGATTATTTATTATTGGAATATTTATTAGCTGCACACTTTGCAGTAAGTATGCCTCATTATTATGCTTAAAGTCTGTCTGGTTTCATAAAATTGATCCATCAGAGGAAGAAAAAAGAAACATTTTAGGAGAGATTTGGTTTTGTCTTTTTCTTCTTCCCAGCTAAAGCACTAGAAGTGTTGTGAGTGTCTTATGTAATTTTGACTTTAGAAAAGTGCTGATTCTCAGTCTATTTGGAATAAATGAGTTTTGATTTTGATTTTTGAGTTCGTCAGTTTTACTTTTCTTTATCATGACTATGTATTTCTTTGGTTTAGGTCTTGCTATGGCGGCTCTGCTCTCAAAATAAGTCCCTTATAAAAACATGACTTTCATAAGATCCGAGTTTTATACAAGTTAGTTTCTTTGGTTGAAGAACGAGGCTTTTGCCTACTTTGTACCTACAGAATAAACAATTTTTGCTTTCTTAAGGTGAAAGCGTCAGGGTAGTCCGCCAAATTCAAATTTTCTTACGTTTTTTGCAATTTGCAGATCAGTGTTAGGTCCTATGAACAAAATATGATTCTATTTAGAAAAATTGTAAGAAAATTTGAATTTAGCTGGCTACCTTGCGCTTCCCCCTTAACTTGCAACTCTCTGAGATTCAAGAGTTCATAGGAACAACACAAGATAAAACTTTTGACGTTTTTCAAAGGAACAAAAAAGGATCAATCTAAGTTACCTCTAAGTAACATTATTCCTGTCCTTTACAATGGTAATTGGAGACTCCTGAGGTGCCTTAAAGGCCCCATGGTTTGTAGGGCCGCACTTAACAGTGATGTATCGCCGTCATTTCATACGAACACCATAAAATACTTACCCGTTGGCTATTTGTCCTGATTTGCCCAGAGATAAACTGATATGGTGGCTTGCTTTTAGTTTCGACATACCTACCTTTTTCCTACATTTCCTCATTGTCAGGGTAATGTTTTGTGATTTCATGAAAAAAGTGTAGGTACGGTCAGCATCTAAAGTTGATTAACACTTCAGTTTTTTTAATCTTAGTTATTGAGCAAAATATTTGTTCAAAATTGCAGCAGAAGATTTTTTTTTAGAATATATACTCTTGTCTATTATGTGAAAATCTGAACATCAGTTTATTGAAAAAAGTTGTTGTCAATTTAATAACATCGATACCTTTGGGTAGAAAGGTCGTATAAACCAAAACCCGACTTTTCAGGAGAGCAGAAAAACTATTTTTTTTTTACAAAAAAATTCATAACTTTTTTGATTTTGAAGTTATAAAAAAATGATCTATGAGAAAGGTTCTTACAATTTGCAAATGAAAAAAGTTAAATCATCAAAACCTATCTATCTTCTTTAGTTTTAAAGTTAGCTTGGATTTACGCCTAAGAAAAAATCAATTCTTGGTTAATACACCCCATGAAAATGTACTTTAAAAAAACTGTATAAGTCGTATATCCATTTTTGGTAAGCTTATGGTCACATTTACTGTCGTAAAAACCCATATATGTAGTTTTTTTTTGGATTAAAAACCATTTATAATCATAGATCAATTGAATTCTGACTAATAAACAATCCTGTTACCCTAAGAATTAGTAGGAACTCAATTATTATTATTCTAATACCCAATAACGGTCGATTCAAATAAAATAAAACTACCTGAAATACGAAATCAACATTTATTAAGTATTACAATACCTTCTAATCAACATTTACTATTATTTCAATAATGGTACAACATACCTAACAGGTATAACATTTTTAAATTGAAAAAAATATTTATAACTACTTAAACTGAAAAGTGAAATAAAAAAATCTACTTAATCATAAAAAAACAAAAATTATTCTATTAAAAATTAACTTCTTCTAAATTAAAGTAATCAGGCATTTTAGTCATTTATAAAATTATGAGTTGATCGTTTTTTTAATTTTTGTACATATTTAGATGTACTTAATTCAATAAATTATTGAATTAAGCCTTTGTACTAAGGCTTAATTACTAAGTAATTTATTGAATTGCAACTAAATAATAAAAATAAAAAAAAACAATCGAGCACTAAACGTAACTAACTTATGTACTAAAAAGTAACTTATTTATGATATTAATTTGTACCGATTCATAATTAGTTTAAAATTATTTATGAATTGTTACTATAAATTATTTTAATTATTATTATAAATTATTTTACAACGAATGATGAATCGAGAAACACATTTTTAAAAAATAAATTTAGGTGACAAAGAATACAATCATTTAACATAGTCTTGTTTTTTTACTAACCATGGTACCACCATGATTATTTAAACTTACCCCATGGAAATGTGGCTGACTCTCTTACGCTAACCGACGAAGAAGACGAGGAAGAGCTAATTGAATAATACAATTATTATTATAACAGAATAATAATTATTATTATAACAGAATAATAACTTTTCCTATTTACGTAATTTCACATTTCGTTCGTTAGCAAAATATTATTTAGTAAAAAAACAAGACTATGTTAAATGATTGTATTCTTTGTCACCTAAATTTATTTTTTGAAAATGTGTTTCTCAATTCATAATTCGTTTTAAAATAATTTATAATAATAATTAAAATAATTTATAGTAACAATTCATAAATAATTTTAAACTAATTATGAATCGGTACAAATTAATATCATAAATAAGTTACTTTTTAGTACATAAGTTAGTTACGTTTAGTGCTTGATTGTTTTTTTTTTATTTTTATTATTTAGTTGCAATTCAATAAATTACTTAGTAATTAAGCCTTAGTACAAAGGCCTAATTCAATAATTTACTGAATTAAGTACATCTAAATATGTACAAAAATTAAAAAAACGATCAACTCATAATTTTATAAATGACTAAAATGCCTGATTACTTTAATTTAGAAGAAGTTAATTTTTAATAGAATAATTTTTGTTTTTTTTATGATTAAGTAGATTTTTTTATTTCACTTTTCAGTTTAAGTTGTTATAAATATTTTTTTCAATTTAAAAATGTTAAACCTGTTAGGTATGTTGTACCATTATTGAAATAATAGTAAATGTTGATTAGAAGGTATTGTAATACTTAATAAATGTTGATTTCGTATTTCCGGTAGTTTTATTTTATTTGAATCGACTGTTATTGGGTATTAGAATAATAATAATTGAGTTCCTACTAATTCTTAGGGTAACAGGATTGTTTATTAGTCAGAATTCAATTGATCTATGATTATAAATGGTTTTTAATACAAAAAAAAACTACATATATGGGTTTTTACGACAGTAAATGTGACCATAAGCTTACCAAAAATGGATATACGACTTATACAGTTTTTTTAAAGTACATTTTCATGGGGTGTATTAACCAAGAATTGATTTTTTCTTAGGCGTAAATCCAAGCTAACTTTAAAACTAAAGAAGATAGATAGGTTTTGATGATTTAACTTTTTTCATTTGCAAATTGTAAGGACCTTTCTCATAGATCATTTTTTTATAACTTCAAAAACAAAAAAGTTATGAATTTTTATGTAAAAAAAAAAATAGTTTTTCTGCTCTCCTGAAGTCGGGTTTTGGTTTATACGACCTTTCTACCCAAAGGTATCGAAGTAAACAAATGCGCCGGTATCTGTCTATCCCGCTCGCTCTTCTGCTTGTCGCTGCGCGCCAAATGCGAGCCTTGTGTGTCGGTCGTAAAGTGCTTCTTGCAATGAACATGGTTTATACACCAACGTCGCGAACTGCCTTTGGATTTACGACGTCGAATTTAAACTATGTTTAGGTAATGCATTTAACACGTTAGGGCGTATAAACCATTTACAATTAACGACTATTTTTACGCCCTGAGTTAATATAAATTATGGTCATCATAACAAAACTACAAAAAAAAAACATTCGGCTTTTACATTCAAAATTTACCTTTTTTAAGAGGCTATGACCGAAATTTTCTGGGTCGTATTAACCATTTTTGTGCGAATTTCTGCATTTCGTATATACAGATCGATAGAGAAAAAAATTCTGAGAAAAATGGTATATATAACTCAATTTGGCCAAAATGGTTTATACGACCTTTCTACCCAAAGGTATCGACATGTAAAAATGATAGTGTTAATCGACTTTTGATGCTGACTGTACTAGTGGTACCAACTTATGCTTATTGTAAGAAACCGGCCAAGTGCGAGTCGGACTCGCACACGAAGGGTTCAATACCACAGCGCAATATTTAACACTACATATTAAAAAAAAACACGTTTTTAGGTTCTCGATTTCTCCCTCTTTCATTTTTATCTTAATTTTATTATTCGATGTTATAGCGGTCATGTTGAACTAAATGTAGAACGCCACGCCCGCCGCCGGCTATGGGATAAATACACCCAAATAGGCTCGGATGGAACAGTCGATATTAGTGCAGGATATCAACTCAGGGCGGCGGCTGATGAACATCTTGCACGCCAAAGGCGGCGCCCACGGACCCAGTCAGGCGGTCCACTGTACACCCGCCAACTCGCACTAGACAAGCGCGGTGGGTTAATTTGCCTAAACCCCTACACTCTCATGAGAGAGTAGGGAGGCCTTTGCCCTGCAGTGGGATGTCACAGGTTAATAAGATAAGAAGATAGCGGTCATGATAGTACATACTCTGTGAAAATTTGAACTGTCTACCTAATACGGTTCATGAGATAGCCCGCTGATAGTCAGACGGACGAACGAACAGCGGAGGCCTTTCGTATATCTATGGTTGGCACCCTTGGGGACGAAACCCTAAAAAGTAATGTAGATTTTAAAGTAATACCAAAATTTTTTTTTTTTTAAAGAAAAACCTTGTAAACAATGTCATCTGGAATATTACCAATTTATCAAAACTTACGTGTAATGAAAAACACTTCCACAAGAATATTTATTGACTGAAATTTAATTTGATAAAGCAGCTGTTGGTTTTCTAATAATAAAATTAAATTTTATTCGAGAACATCCATCGGTTTCTTACTAAACTTGTGCACTATAATCATCACAACGGTAATATTTTCTCATTGTTTGTCTTATTTCTTTTTAGTAAGTATATTCATGTATTTATGTATATTTATTTGTGTTTATATTTATGTGTAATTAGGTATATATTATATTCATAGTTTTAATAAGTTTATGCGTATCTTTATATTTACATACTTATTTTATTTGGGGAACAAACAGATGCAATAACAAAAAAAAAAAAAATCCTCAATGTTTATTATTGCACCTACCACTGTTTGTCTCTGCATCACCCAAAGGTTGACTGGTAGAAAATGCCTGTGGCATTAAGTCCGCCTCTGTACATTTATGTGCTTGAAGTATTAAATAAAAATAAAATAAATATAATATCTCTTGCGTACTCGGCTAATCTCCGTTGACATCGGCCACCGAGCCGAAATTCGCTAAGGAGTATTTATTTATTTTATTTTTATGTTCACTGCCGACTACAGCAAAACTGCCACTTTTGGACACTCAATATTGCAGGTCACTGCAAATACTGCCACACAATTACCACACTTGGTAGACCGAATGATGATTGCAGTTTTTTATAGCAAGGCGAGGCTACTGACCATCGTTTCGTCTCTTTTCACACAGTGGATAAGAAAGAGTTGGTAAATTTTTTACCCACAAATACATGAAACGATTACCCAGCAACATCCTTCAAACGTATTAGATAATTAAGATGGACGTTCCAATCGAGCACATTCGATTAAGCGAAGTCCTCTTACCCAATACCCCGTACCGAGTGATTAAGAGGTTGTGAGAAATTCTAACCCATTAATCTGCGATTACTGTTGTGTTGTGAGACCGTTCCCAGTAAAACAATTGGCTTGTATGTTAGCTTACTGCTCTCTGGGAACTATAATACTTATGCATAATTTTATCAGCCCATAATGTTCCCACTGCTGGGGACACAGGCCTCCTTTCGGTTAGAGGGAGTGAGCCCAGTGCGGGTTGGTAGATGTCACATGCCTTCCAATTTTTAGTTCTAGGATATACCGGTTTCTTCGTGATGTTATCCTTCAACGTTTCGACAGCAGTGGTGATGAAATTATTTAAGTACGCAAAGTAAAGCACCTGTCTGGGTTCGAACCTACGACCTACTAAGCCGCGGCCGTTATCACTGGGCCACCGCGCTGCTCCTAACTATAATATAATTATGGCGATCACAAATGCTGTAAAAATGTCAATATTTTGTAAACGATTCCCTTCACCTTTTTTCACAACTTTATTAGTATTCTTCGAACCAGCTTCCTGTTTAAAATCTATCACATTTTGCCAAAATAATGAACCGAAATTAATCCAGATTTGTTTTCAACCAGACTTCAAATTTACTCATTGGAACACGTAAAACAGAAACGCCTCCCCCATTTACATAACGCAAACTTTCCCGCGAAAATTAACAATTTAAAAAGCTAAACAACAATCATGTCGTAAACTCAGCGTAAATACTGCCTCAGCGATAAAACAGAAAAGTTATACAGCAGAATTTTAATTACGAACAAGCAAACAACTTGCGAAGGTCACAATAAAACGTAGGTAATGAATTTTCGTTGTCATTAATACACAGTGGCATTTAGTGGCCATTCGTATTCACACTCACGTCTGCCATGTTTGCGAATCGCACGTGTATGTAAAAACAAGGCATGAGGGTGGGAGTGACGTCATTGGTCCAACGCGCACCCCTCCACTTCGTTCGAGTGCAGTATATGAGTAGTGCTAGTGCGCTGACGGTTCAGCGCTTTGTTTCTATGTGCACCGTTTGAATATGTTAGATGAGTATGTACTTAGTGACGTGTTGAGAAGACTTATAAATGCCTTGAGCAGTTTGCAGATACTTGGGTAAATTATAAATGAGTCTAGACTTTAGAATTAAATTGCAGAAGGTTAGTAAATGTTTTATTTGTTGATTATTCGTATCTTAAACGTGGTCTTGACTGATGTTGATAGTACAGCAGTTAAAATTAAAAAAACACCATACTTTCGCGCAACTTTTGTAGAAAGGTAAAGTAACCTATTAGGTATAATGGCTAATGCATTCTATTTAGTTTGTAAAGCATTATATTATGATCATTTTAGAATATTAATATTAGCAAGACAATCATTTCAAACCACACATTAAGACGTCTAGACAGTTCAGAAAATCGCTTAATGTTAAATTATTAACTAACTATCCCACAAGGTGCACCGATGACCTTGTGAAGGCCGCAGGAATCCGCTGGATGCGGGGAGCACTGAACTGGTCGATGTGGAAGTGCTGCGGGGAGGCCTAGGTCCAGCAGAGGTCGTCTTTCGGCTGAAATGATGATGGTAAACTAACTATACAAATAAATACAAAACAAAAGGACACTTTGGCGTCGCGAGTACTCGTCCGCATCCGCAACCGGAAACGTACTCAGAAGACGGGCAGCACCATTCTACGTGGCAATGCTGCCCGTCTTCTGAGTACGTTTCCGGTTGCGGATGCGGACGAGTACTCGCGACGCCAAAGTGTCCTTTTGTTTGTCTTTTGCCACGTAGAATGGCAATGGCAATAATAATTCATTGGCTAAGGAACAACCCAGCCCTCAAAACGGTTACAGTATTTGAGCCGCTTTGGGGTCTCAGCAGATACAGCAGCGGCGCCAGCACAGCCTGCCGTGTTAGGAACATGAGATTGCGCAAGCGCATCGGCACAGGTTGCGTCCCACACCAGAGGCCTACCCACCTTTCAAGGCAGCAACGTCGTACCGTTTGGCCTTTTCCCACCATGCTTTTTATTTAAATTTTTGGCGAATATCTTGTTTGCTACTTTCCAGGTTATGTGTGATATTGTAGAGTTCATAACTGACCAAGTTGAATCGAGGTTCAGTCCGTACTTAACAGTTTAGTTTCTACAGAACTCGGGGACAAGCATGAACAAAATAATAAGATTTGGTTCCCTAATGAACTGGTAGGTATGCCTATCGATACATAATTATGTTTGAAGCCAATTGATTATGTCTACCAAACGCTAACGATAATCACATAGTCACGTACCACGTAACAAGAGAGGATAATAAACAAGAAAACAAAAGAATCAAACACAACGTCTACTGATTTTATCCCTAATAACAAATGAGCGGTAATCAAGTCTGGGGATATTTGTATCTCAAAGAGAAACTGTCAAGCGTGAATCGATCTTAGAGGACAAATCGGAAGCCTGCCTCGTTGGTTTAGTGGTTGCAAGCGTAACTGTTGAGCATGAGGTCCTGGGCTTGGTCCTGGTCTCGATCGTCCCGGGTCGGGAAATATATAATTGGGTTTTTTCATCTGTAATTTCTCAGTAGCAGCCGTTGGTCCTGCGGTTGATGATCACCCCGGTCGTGTCAAATAGCAATCCCATCGGACTATGAGAGTGCACCCGTGTTTGCACACACTTGTGCACTATAATATCTCTTACGTACTTGGCTTATATCTGTTGTGATTGGGCACCACATTGGAGGATTCATTTGTTTTATTTTTACGCCCCCTATTACATGATACTTAAACGTAAGTAGTGAAATGTGGGTGTACTATAGGTGCAGCTCTGCCTCACCCTTTGGGGAACACAAGCGTGGTGTTATATTGTGTAGTTTTTCATGTAGTTGATATTAATATTTTATTTAAAAGATTAATAGTGACTACATAAGCAACAGATAGGTACACATAACAACATACATAAAAAGCAGATAAGCTAACTATTAAATTAGCTTAGTTTAACTTTAGGTCCTAACAAAGTCACTTAAACATAGTTTTTATCATTGATTAATTCCGAAGAAAACATTTTAATAAAATTCTCAAAATCAACAATGATTGGAAATCTGGATGGGGGGGATAACGGTACAATTAAAGTAGGTAGCTAGGTACCCTGCCTATATGGAAAATGCAGTAGAACGGGGTCCTATAAGAGTGCCTGATTTTTTTAATATTACGACAGAACCCTAAAAAACAGCGCAAGAGAATCAGATCCCAGATAGTAAGATCACACCCCGGACACTCCATACAACGCTCGCAAAATAATTACCTACTACCACTACATTGACAAATGACGTTTGTATACGTGTAAATGTGTGCGTGAAATCTAGTAGGGCTGGCTGGCAGCGCCGCGACACTAGGTACTCGCAGAAATCTAATTAATAACATTTCTATCCTACTACTTTTCAAGTCGAAGAACGAATAGAACGTGAAAGAAAGAGACATAACTAAGACAATAAAGAGAGAGAGCAATAATTTAATAGTTGATATGTTAATATTACGGAAGTTTTGATTGTTCTAAAACGAAGAAAACTTGGAAAATAAACGAATAATAGAGAAAATTATGAAAATAAATTATCACAACACTAGCTTAACTTGTTTGTCTGTAATATACTAGCTTTTATTTTTCATGGGTTTAAAGGATATTTGAGTTGCTGTTCCTTACCTTCTTTCATGTTTCGGGAACCGAAAGAAACTCCTGTCTTTATCGTTCCTCGATGATGATAAGCATCCAAATAATGCACAATATCGTGATTAACACAAAATATAAAACTTTAAAAAATAATGTGTTCGTGTCAGCAGTAGGTAGGTACAGCGCTGCGGTTCTTGTGTATGCGAGCGCCATTGTTAAAGAGCAGGCGACGAACACATCGAAGTGCAGGGTGAGGTGCGGTAACTGATGTTAGTGCGGGGAAGGGAGTGGCCATTCTGTACGTAGTACTTTAAGTATTCTGTGGTAAGATCTTATTTATTCATGGCAAACTCGTGGCTTGGCTGTACCATATTGAGTATTATGTAAGTGCCTATACTGACCTAGTGCGCGGGCCTTAAAAAATCTAATATAAGCAATATCGTTTGGAAGTACCCTATATAATAAATCCGGTATATTATTATACATATTGTTGTTTTTATGTAAGTATTCCGGCTACATGTAAAAGGTTGTTCCTCTCACATATTAATGTGAGTTTAATATTGTCGGGTTCAAGGATCATGTTCTGATATAATGTGGCCATATTGTGGTTATTTTTGTAATGAAAATAAATTTTATAATATGTATATCTTTTTTCTTTTATATATATTTTATTGTATTACCCAGTAACTGGGTTGTGGAGGTCAGATAGGCAGTCGCTCCATGTAAAATACTGGTATTCAGCTGCATCAGGTTAGACTGGAAGCCAACTTCAACATAGTTGAGAAAAGGCTAGACAGATGATGATGATCTTTAGACAGGTTATTGAGTAAATATTGCCCAGATATGATTTGTGGAAATTAATTGTTAATGACATTGTTGTTGACAGATAATGGTGTCAGCAGCAAGTATCTATGTTGATGATTATACAGTAGCCAATCACATGTCCACATTTTATTTTAATACTTAGCCTTCACTGTCCCACTGCTGAGCAAACGCCTCCCGAAATCCTTTCAGGCATCCATTTCTGTACACATTTAACCCGTCACATTTACCTATAGCATTTACCACACCCTTTTAACGAACGATCGAATAATTCATTGCCGAAAACAACACTTTCAGAATTTTACTGATCATTTCAGCCAACCCCTATATTTTGAATGCGTGTGTCAATTTATCACAATTCACACAAATATTTGATGCATGAAAATTTAAAATTGGACGCAAGTGACCATAACGAAACCACTGAAGATCTGTGTTTAACAACGGTCGCTTTTCAGCAAGTATATAATATTATGTATCCATGTTAAAGCTAACAGGGGATCCAAAATACCCTGTACTTTGTCAAGAACTAATACCAGTTTAATTTTATGACCAATATTGAAGACCTAAGCAAACACTTCGACCTCAGGTACCCATACAAGTAAATTAGAAGTTAGTACCCGCATAAATGTTTCACAGAACGTTTATGTTTCAGAGTTTCCAATATCACTAAATAACCTAGCATTGCCACTTGAAATTACGGTGTAAGTAATTATTTCCAAACTAAAGACATGGAATAAATGGGTACAGAAGATCGGGTCCAAACAACGGGCGAAAGCGCACACACACATAGAAACGCCTCACGTACAGCGTGTGCAAGCGCACTGCGGACTATTATAGCATTTAGCCGATATAGGTTAAGATTGCCGTGCGTACGCTTATTGCTTCGTTTTGATTATATGTACCTACAGGGGTGTCACATTATACAGTAACAGAGTTTTGAAGATCAGTAATGCAGTCACTCCATCTAAAATACTGGTAATTAGCTTCGTCGGGTAAGACTGAAAGACGGCCCCAACATATTCGGGAACGGCTACACAGATGATGATGTATATAGTAATTTAATTCCAGGTCTTCTCATATAGTAAAATTATATTATTAATATATAAAAAAATATTGTAAAATATATTAACCGAGTAACAATGGAATTCCATAAGAAACTACATTTTGGAAGGGCAGCTAGAATAAGTTCTATTTCCTTGTACATTTTGACGTTTAAAAGTAACTTTGAAATAGATGATTTCACTTTGAATTTAAGCGTCTATGTGTGCGTGCGCCTGTTCTCCCTCGTTGTTTAGACTCGACCTTCTGTACCTTTATATCTTCTGCTGAATGTCCGTTAGTTATCGACAAGTTGAGACTTGATATGCTTATGTATTCCAGTGATACCTACGTACACTTGAGAAGGGATTTGAACAAGTTAGTTACTAGTTGGTGAGAACCCTTTGAAGTAACATAGAAGATAGTTAACATTTGGAAGGAGCCTAAAGTGGCTCACTATAGGAAATTGTGCATTTAGTTTTGATTAAATGGTTCAAAGTAGTTGGTAGTCATAATACGACTATGTGAACGAAGGAATGAGTTAGAGAAATGTTGTGAGAAAGTTTCAATGTCGATAGCTGTGAGAACGGGTAGGGTACGTCTAAAGAAACGATTGATATGTTGCGTTAAAAATTATATGCCCAGAGGTACCTATGACTACTACTGAGACTTGATCTGAAGGCCAATTCCTGTAATTAATTAAAAACGTTCAAAATCTTGTCGTATTCTCATCTCCGCGACAACTAATGTCAAAAACTTGTCAACATTGTAGCGAAATTAGAGGTATTTTTGACAGATAGAGAATGAGATCTGACGTGTGAACGTTCTTAAAATAACGAGAATTGCTCCTTTGATATGTTAGAGAGTTCTGGAAGACGAAAAAAAGCTGCGCTAACCCCAAACAAGTAAATTAAAATTGAAATAGGATTATGATTATGTCGATAATTAAAATATATTTTTATAATATTATGATGTAGGTAACTTATTGGATTGCAAACACAAAAATGTAATCTAAAAAAGGATTTTGGATTCTTATAGACGATAACAGCTTCTGACGAAGAATTTACTTGTTTCCAAATAAAAAGAAACTGCTCTTCAGTTTAATTTTTTCTGTAGACAAATAACGCCATGAAACATTCAACTTCGAAATGTACATATGTCGTTGTTCACAATAAGAGCAAATTACTGTCTATAAGGACGGAAACGCGAAGCAAGGATTTTTCAACTGAGTTGTAGGAAAAACTTGTATACATAAGTATATTGATCCTACTGTTATGTTTTGGTTTCAAGGCAAGCTACTTAATAAGACGTTTTTAGTGAAACAAAATAAGATCGAAGAGTCCTTTTTTGTTTCTTATTTAACCAGCACAACTAATCTTTAATTTCGAATAGGTATAACCGTGTACCAAAAAAGGAATGGTGGTAGTACAACACGGGGTAAGCGCGTTAGAGCTAGTAGGTAGTCTATTCCTTGTGATCCAAAAGAGTTAAACGCTACGTAATTTTATAAAAATAACAAACACTTCTTCCAAGTACGCTCGAACCATAACCATGAATTTTATAAAAAGTAGGTACGACTCTTTGAAAGCAAACGAAACTGTTAGAGCTAACAAAACCTTCCACTCAATTAATACTTATACCGTGATCGCGAATCGCAAATTACAGGCCATGTACGGTAGACGAGACACAAAGAACAAGCGAGAAAAAACAAGTCAACTGAAGCAGGAGACAGTCCTTGAGACTATGAAGCGAACCTAAAAGAGGTTGGAGTAGTTACCAACGGAAATGATGCTTGAGAATTTTTGATGATGCCAATCAAATGTACACTTTAACAGTGAAATTGTATGGTGAACATGATGAAACATACAACTACCAACTGTTATAACAGATCATGAAGCTAAAGCTTATACCACAACTGATGAAGACAGAAGACACAAAAAAAAAACGATTAAAATGAATTCACATGAAGCAAGAGATAGTCTTTCAGATAACAGGGGTAACTAAGAAGAGGTTACTAAAAAAGAGGCAGAAGCCATCGAAATGGTCATGGAGAACTGATGGTTGATTAACATCATAGGTTCCCGATGGCACCAATAAAACTTCTAAACAGACTCAAATATTGTTAACAACCATAAGAAAATGCCATGAAACATACGAATATAGCAACAAAACATGACCATCTCAACAAAAATAAAACAAAAACCAAAATCCTTTACATACCAAAACATGAATCCACGGCGTAAATTACTGCCTATGTAAGGAAGACACGACACAAAGAATAAGTGATAAAAAACAAGTCATTTGATGCACGAGACAGCCCTTCAGACAATGGGGCGCACTTAATGCCCGTATCATGTACAAGCGTGTGATACAGATGTTCCCGTAATTAGCAGACCTGCGATTACTGAGTTAAGACCTAGTTAATGAGCGGACAGTTTGAACAGTTTTATATTTAATTTCAATGTAGCTCGTTAGGCTTTTTAGGGCAGGTCAGTGTGTCTATGAGGCGATGTGAATGAAGGCTTGAATGAGAGCTGAGGTTGACCGCTTTTTTCGATGTTTAGTTGGCTTTTAGAGGTATATTTTGGATGAGGTCAGCTTACAATATGATAGTTTATTATCTTTTAGATTTTTCGTTTGTATAGAAAAACATTGTGAATTAACAAACAGCACAATATTGCTTTAGTGTTGTTATGCAAATTGACAAAGATAAAGAAAACTGTAGACCTGACTTCTTCAAAATTTTCGCCATGATCTTTATAGTAACTGTAGGATGGTTTACTATCCAAAGCAAGAGACTCACTTTAATCTCACTTCACCTAAGTTTTTAGAAAAACTTTTACAAATATATTCTACTCACCTACGGATCCTCGAAGTGATTGGTTTAGGTCAAACAAATAAAGAAGAAAAAGTATAATCTAATCCTTTAATCCTCAAGGAGGCACTAGAAGTGCTCCTCGGTACTTATTTATGAAATAAAATATAGAATTATTTATGTTGGCAACTTTAGCTCACACTTCGCTACAATAGCGTGTTTGTTTATGATTTCCCTTGAGAACCCCTACACCTATTTGTAGAAGCCTTGAAGAGCGATAGAACGTTTTCATTACCCACGTTATAGGTTGTTGTTGAGGAAATTATGTCGCAACATATCAAAGTTTGCGCTAGGAGTATTTCTGTTAGCGCTATTGCTGTAATCTCTAAAGGGAGGCTTGTTACATTTTGTTTATGATAGTACCTGTAAGGTCTTTGAGAAGATGACAATATAATTAACTGAATGCATTGTTACTTTAGTGGCCGTAAGCGATACTGCTGAGATCCTGGGTTCGATCCCGAGTCGGCAAAGTGTAATTGGGTTTTTCATCAGGGATTCAGCCCGGGTTCTAGATTCGTGCCAGTTTGATGGTAATAGGCTCGCCTTTTATTGCATGAGACTTAAACATGACTGGTGAAATGTGTGTGTACTATAGGTACACCTCTGCCTAACACTTTGGCAGCACAACACCAACTAAGCTCCTGAAAATATATTATAAGGCTTTATTTTTATTAGAATCAGTTTTTTGCAAAAGCTGCTTTTGGAAGTTTGCAAGATTTTGGTTAATATTTACACATTGCAACATTTTACTACTGTCATTTTGACCTTTGATCACCTGTCAGTGTTTATGTGGCACTGCCTGTTAGTAGTGCGAATAAAGATGTCTTCGGATTCGTATTCAAGGTAACAAGTGCGTGTTATTTATCGTTCTTCCTATCCCTAATCTCCTGGAAATCAAACCAACCTACACACAACCTATAACAAATAGTAATAGTGCGGGTTTGCTGAATAGTACCACACACCAGCACATAACACCGCCAACATCTCGAACAGACTCAAATTGTGGAACGAATTTGAAGTTACTGTGGCTTAAACTGCCTACATTATACTATTAATAAATGTATAATTAAAACTTTGTAATGTAAAACCTGATTTATTTTTGGTAATTTATTTTAAGATAAAGTAGCTACCTACCGGTAGGTATTGGATGATGCTGGCAAAGGAGCGTGTGGATTTGCACAAGAAAAGAGAGCCTATGCCCAGCAGTGGGTCAAGTCGGGCTGTGGATGATGATGAGGTAGGTACAGACGCCAGCACATCAAGCTACTACAATCTGTCAAATTTCTTTAATAGATTTTCAACTTTATCGCTAAAGCATAAGGTTTAAAGGAGAGATGCCTACTCAGTAAAATAAGTAACTAAGTACTGCAGGAGGTTTAAAAAACAACAATAATAATAATAAAAAAAGTTAAAAATGCAGAAATGTCTTCCTCTTAACAACTCGTTGTTAATTGTAGAAGGTAAGAGCTCTTTTGTAGCTAGCTGATGCCTTCCTTTTTTGTAAGCAAACAAAATAAAATGCTGTAGGCTTCCGCCTCTGATATTCCTGAAAGTTTCATTCTTATGTAATCTCTTGTGGGATGAGTAGCGCTTAAACCACTTTTGAAATATA
Source organism: Amphipoea oculea (assembly GCA_945859645.1). Classification (NCBI taxonomy): domain Eukaryota; kingdom Metazoa; phylum Arthropoda; class Insecta; order Lepidoptera; family Noctuidae; genus Amphipoea; species Amphipoea oculea. The sequence goes on from OX243874.1 coordinate 9,641,398, forward strand.
TTATTTTGTTGTTATTTTTATGAATGTTTACGTTGACTTAAAGTTGTATTTTTTATTCCAAAGTAAGTTTATGTCATTGCAAACGAGAGCACATTTTTTTTAAGTACATCGAAAATTTCGGTACATCGCCAAGCTGTTGGTTGACTCTTCACGTGACTAGAGGGCTGCCCTATTTTTTTTTACCCAACGATCAACGATCAGAACTGCCATCCAACGTGGTAATGCTGCCAGCCTTTTGGGCGCTTATCCCTTTGACAGCGATGCGGACGGATGCCCAACGACCTCCTCCGTTTTTCGTTTATTTTTTATTATTATCCTTATTATAATATATATTTTAGTGTTAGATTGTACATTGTAACTGGCTTTTTGTTAGTAGTGTAGTCATTGTATGTACCTATAAATCGATCAGCTTGTTTTTACTAATAACTTACTATGAGTAAGTCGAGTAATGAGTTAGACGAGATAGAAGTAAACACCATTTTAGGATAAACACAATTCTAAACAATATTATGTTAAAGTGAAGAATTTCTTCAATGTCATCTATCTATACCAATAATAAAGCTGAATAGTTTGTTTGTTTGAACGTACTAATTTCTGGAACTACCAGTCGGATTTAAAAATTTCTTTTGTAGTTGATAGTCCAATGTTTGAGGAAGGCTATAGGCTATTTAACATCACGCTAAGACCCTCAGGAGTCAAGAAAAAAAAAAACAAAGTTAGAAAGAACGCTAAGCAAAAACGAAGTATGAGCGCAGACGGACGATGGGTCGCGATGACGTCGCGGCAGAAGCTAATTCAATTTATAAAAGCACAATTGATCGTTGAATAAAACCCTACAAAGCCAGATTTATTAATTTGCAAACCATCATTTTCATATCACAAGCCACACAACAATGTCAATCTGTCCACCACAATATCTAATCATATTATCGGCAAATTACAATACTAATTAACAGAGGATTATATAATTATAGGTAAATTAGGCTAGGCTACATGCAAGCCACACTTCGAAAACAAACATAATTACCGAAAATGTTATTGTTGTGATCCCAGCATTAATTGAATTTACCCTGAAGTTTATACAGATGAGGTTAGTGAAGGCAATCGCTGGCTCTTTGATTAAACTAAACAATGTTTGTTGCCTTACAATTATTCATGATACGGTCCCTCTGTTTAATTTAGTAGGTACATACTTTAAGTTGGGTCCAATAGTTGTGGCTAGTTTTAACCGTAACTTTGTACGTAATAAAATATGCATAGCCTGAGTACTACCCACAGTATTTTGTAATAAATAGGGCTCATTTTAATTTCAAGTGCGGAGAAACCGAAGAGTTATTACTGGGGCTTGTATCATTTTGCGAAGTCGAGGAGCAAGTAATATTCTTATTAGGGAAGTAGGTATATTTCACCCGGGAATGTTAATGTCGTGAAATATGGGCCTGTATTTACCATTTTCTTAAGGGAAACTGCAAGAGTTGATCTTTGATTATATTTGTATAGGTATTTTCAGTTCAGTTTAAAAGTCAGATGAGACGCACAGGACTCGACGCAGAAAGAATGATTCTTTTAAATCTTGTTGAATACTGAAGCAGTGAAAACATTTGTTAACGAAGCTTTTGTTCTGCAAATCTCAACACTGTACAGTAAGCATTAATAAAATCCAACATGGCAAGCATAGCATAGCTTGCATAGCATAGCATTCATAGCATAGCATGTATAGCATAACTTGCATAGCATAACATACATAGCATAGCATAGCATTCATAGCATAACATGCATAGCATAGCATTCATAGCATAGCATGTAAAGCATAACTTGCATAGCATAGCATACATAGCATAGCATTCATAGCATAACATGTATAGCATAACTTGCATAGCATAGCATACACAGCATAGCATACATAGCAAAGCATGCATAGCATAACATTCATAGCATAGCATGTAAAGCATAACTTACATAGCATAGCATACATAGCATAGCATTCATAGCATAACATGTATAGCATAACTTGCATAGAATAGCATACATAGCATGCATAGCATAGCAAAGCATGCATTGCATAGGAAAGCATGCACAGCATAGCATAGGTATTTACCCAAATTTTATGAGACGCACAAGAAACGAGGTAGAGGGAATGATTACTTTGAATCTTACTGATGTAATAAAAAAATTTGCTAACGAAGCTTATTGTTCTGCAAACCTCACACTGTTCAGTAAGTATGAAAATCCCGAAATAACCTGAATAAGAGAAAGAATTTATACAAAATTCCATTAACATTTCAGACTTTTTAAATTTTGACTTTTGAAATTAAACAAGATGTAGGTAATTAGTATAATTTAATATGAAAACAATGTCGAGTCAAGACAACCTTCAGCGAGATAAAAACAACATATTTGCATATACATGTAGGTACGCGAATCATAAATCATAGTTACTTACTTAACAAATATTAATTTGCAAACATACCATGTAATCTAGCCACGTTGTTAATTTACGAAATAAGGTTAAACGAGAACGTATCTCTCCAAATATTTATACATAATGGAGAAGATGAAACGTGGGCTCATTGCCTTTGTTGAATAATTTATATTTTATTTCTCATACAATCCCGCTCTGACGTCCTTAAATGCGAGTCTATGAGCCCCGGGCAGTATTCATTTTTTAGACATATAAGAGTTTCAAGCGAATAATGAACAAAGAAAAATTGAGCGAAAATGTTATATTCTATGATTAAAAAATATGAAATGTTAAGATGGTAGAAAATTAGACTGGTAGGTGCCTTATTACTACTTACATCGTCTTATTAATATTATTTAACTTTAGCTTTCTTTATTTTTTTGAGAGGCTATTATGTTATTAATTAATGTACTAAGTACTTTTGCTTTTGAAGCTCATTTAGTTGCGTGAAGTTTCTAATAGGTATAGTATTTTTGAAAGCGTAAAAACTTACTGTTAAATATTTAATGGTATTATAATAGCTAAAGAATATTTTTAAATACAAAAATTATGAAATAACAAAATTAAACATATTTTATTGAGCCTGTTTTGCGTATTTTTCAGTGAATAACATAATTGTTAATCATTCGACAGGGAACACCCAAATACTCCGAAATATTTTACTCCGAATTTCGATGTTCCGATTTTCAAAAGTCCGAATTTCATAATACCTAAGAATCATAATGTCTATTATTAAAAATCACGAAATTTATTTTACCGAAAGTCATAAATGCGACTTGTTTGTTTTCCGATTTTCATATATTCGAAGAATCAAATGCTCGATGGGTTCTCGGTCCAAAAAACGACATTCCGATTTTCAATACTCCGAATTATTTCCGTTACCGTTACCGCACCCGAACTCAACGAACGTAATAGACGACGTAGGATGCATGAGCGAGCGAAGGGCACCCCGAGGTTCGGTTTGGTTAGGTTACTTTAAACCCTTTACACAGAAATAGGGGCCCCGCGAAGCGGGGCTCCGTCGACATAGTATGCAAGAACGAGCGAAGGGCACCCCGAGGTTCGGTTTGGTTAGGTTACTTTAAACCCTTTACACAGAAATAGGGGCTCTATTGTTGGTTTTGTGCCATCTATATTCTTACAATTGGAAATATATATGTGTTTATTTGTCTTGCTATTCAGTTTTACAAAGCGTTATTATTTCGGAATTCTAATTAATCGGTATTTTAATAATCGGAATTCGTATTTTTGATGTTTCGAATTATCATTAAGTCGGACTTTTTGTTATTCGATCTATTGAAACTCGGTATTTTGAGAATAGTAATTATAAACGTTAGGGATATTGAAATTTCGGAATTATTAAAATAGGATGAATGATAAATCGGAGTTGTTATAACAGGAATTTTGAACCATTCGGAATTATGAAAATCGGTATTTTGAAATTCGTATTTGTGACTTTCGGAATAAAGTTTTTCGTATTATTGTAGTGTACCCCATTCGACAGGTACAAATTTGAACCCCGTTGTATGTTTTTAAACAGTCAAAATATGACAGTTTAAAAACATTTTATTTTCGTTGGTGTTGGTGTGTAGTTGGTTTTTGGGTGACGTTTCTAAGTTTGGAGTTTGTGACTTAATAACACAGTTGTATTGGGACCCACCTGAAAAATAAATTAAAGTGGTAATATTAACTAAATAAGTAAGAATAAATATATAAAAGATTCTTATCATCTGTGTACACTGATCTAGCAACTTTGAAGATTCCCAAGTCTTTATTTTAGTACTTAAGCCGCGGTGTCATGAAACTCTAATGAGCAACAACAATACCAGGCTCGCAACGAACAAAAGAGCATTTCTTAAATTTTCAATTTGGAGTCTGAACGAGGGTTGGGCATAGCAGACGCTCATAATGCCGCACTCGACACGAGGACTGACCGCGGCTACTTCGACAGCTTCACATTAAAGTGGTTGGTGGAAGTTAGTAACTGATAGTAAAGTGTCTTTGTTTTATAAAATACATGAGCTATCCGCTTCTGCATCGCATGATGCACAACTTGACAAAATATCGAGATTTCACATTTACCGTCTGGAATAAATTCTATAAATATTAGAAGAACAGTGCAGTCACGCAGACGGGTACGAAAATCGATTTAAAATTATAATAATTGTGTATAGATATAGAAGATACAAATTTTGGTTTTTTCCACTAGACGTAATAGATAATTTCTGAAAGAAACAAAAAATCACCTCATTCTTTTCATTTTAAATGAGCTCTTGCTGTTTGGACATTGGCTTCATTGAATTGATACTTTTCACATATTATTTAATTTGAAAAAAAACTGAATATTACTATGTCATTAGGTGCTATTTCTTTTGATCTTTGGTATAACGTGCCCAAAGAAGAAATCTGTCTTTTATAAAATCTCTATGTCTTGTTGGAGCAGTGGTGGCCCAGTGGTACTGGCAGCAGCTTACAAGTTGTAGGTCGTAGGTTCGAACTCCGACAAGCACTTTACTTTGTGTAAATTATTTCATCACCACTGCTCTCAAATCGGTGAAGGAAAACATCGTGAGGAAACCCGCATATCCTAGAAATAAAAAAATCGAAGACATGTGACATCTACCAACCCGACCTGGGCCCGCGTGGTAGATTACGGCCCACTCCCTCTCACAGACAGGAGGCCTGTTTGCCAGCAGTGGGAACATTATAGGCTGATTATGCTTTGTCTTGTGACTTACACCACACACTAGGTTTACTCATTCAACCTCTTACAACTGGCCACTGAATGAAACGTCAATTTTAAGCCTCAAAATAGCCTTTTAAAATGTCTAGTGCGTTCAAAAGTATGTTCATTTCGGTTTAACTAGAATATAACAAGAAAAGTTGCAGTTTTTATTATGATTTGTTCTTTTTTGCATTAAGTTAGCAATTGCATTGTTTCAAATACTTTGTTGAGTTTTAGTTAAATTAAATATAAAAATACTGTTTAGCTTATACGTATAGAAGCTGGGTATAAGTTACAGCTAGTGGTTTTTTGTCGAGTGCACGTTTCACAGACGGGTGGAGTGGACGCGTTTTTTTTACATTCGACTTTTTATGAAAAACTTCAGAAAAGCTTTGTTCAAAGCGATGCTAGGTGGTTTCATATACATTTTAGTTCTACTTTGAGCAACCTTAACTGAGGTTTCCAGTCTTACGAATAATAGAAAATGAAAACGAGTTGGGTACCTATATTACGTATGTATATTCATTTCAGGATGAATTAGTAATAATGTTTCGTTGAAGATTCAATGTTCACTCTTGTGCTAAAATCTATAGCAATTTCAGATTGGTAGGCCATGCGTATTGTATAATAGCAAACACAACGACAATCACCACTTCAAATAATTTTCCATATTAATTTCAAAGTTCAAGATATCTGAAAACAATAGCACCCTGCCTTAAGCAACAGATTGGCCCAAAATTCAAAGCGTCCCACCCTTAGACCCAGGTCTTATTCACTATCTCAATATCCTAGTGTCCAGGGACCTCGTTAAATTGGGAAACCGTACGTTTACCGCCATTGTATCGGGGTAGACGGCATTCTTCACACCCTTGGCTCGTAAAAGGGAATGCCGAGATATAGGCGAGTCTGTGAAGGGTCATCGGCACCCTTATTAGGAACGTCTTTAGTGTCGTATTTCTTAAGGGAAGGTCAGGTTTGGCGAGCAGTATAAATTATTCGGAACGGAGCGGCTGTGGTTTGAGGGCAGAGTTCAGAGCTCAGATAGGTATATGTGTATAGAACATACCTTTGTTAAGTTTTGTTTGCAGAGATTTTAGTGTTTGTGTATTCATTATCTCTGTAGTTCTCTGTTCGTGATGTTGGAATTGGGTAATATTATATGGAACATAATTTTGTTTCTTTATCATGAAATTGTTGCGCGTATTTTAGGTACCTACCTACATAAAATCTTCCCACAAAAATCCATGTTAGAGCCTCAGAGTTAAGAACTGAACTCGAAACTCCTATAGTATGATTCTCGATATGTATGAACCATCTTTTTACACAATATTTATAGGGCAGCGTCAAAACATGATTTCGCCTGACTCATTTATCTGAAACCTTTCAGAATAAGAATAATTTATTTGTATAACATAGGTAATTTCATACAAAGATCTTTAAAATTGTTAATGCGCTAAGTTTTGTCAATATTGACATACTTACAAATGATTAATGTTATTAAAAATAATGAAATGAGTGGGTAGTATTAAATTACAATGATAAATTTATTACATTATAATATTATAAGTATTTCAGTACCTACCCAATTTTATTAACGCATGCATGCAAATTAAAGTTTATTACAGTTCATAGTCAATTTGATTTCATGTCAGAATTTAATGTCACTTCAATAGATTAGTATTAATGTAAAGTACATATTAAAATTTATGTCAGCATTATACATATAATTAAAGAGATTCGTCATTAAAAAATCATCTAGAGTACAATAACACCTTTCAAGCAGCTTCTGTAACGGCATACATTTTATTTCATCGAGTATTTTATTGTATAGGTACTTGTAGAGCAACAGCGAAGAAGCTTTTCTTCATTAGAGAAGTTTTACATTTCACAAGGCATACTTCATTTATGTATTGAGCACTCATCGGTGTTTTCTTTACTTCTTTACTGCACATACTTTTTGTGAACAAATGCGGATTTATTTTTACAAATAATGCAGTTTCCAGGATGTATGGATGGATGTTACACTGGTGGATACCACCTGGCTCTTCGCCGCAAGGTTGCCTGCTTGTCGGTCTTTTACAGATTGTACTTCGGTGAGTGTGCTCAAGAACTCCACGACCTCATCCCACCGGCCCCCTTCTACCTTCGGACATCCAGACGCACTGCAAGTTACCATCCCTGCCTAGTTGCTATTCCACCAATTCGCATTAAGCGTTTTCAAATGTCCTTTATAATGCGCACAGCAAAAGAGTGGACCTCTCTACCTGCGTCTGTGTTTCCGAGCAATACAACCCGAATCTCTTCAAAGATTCGGGTTTTATTGCTCGAGTGAACAGGCTTATTCTGGGTAAGCTCACTTCAACGTCGACGTTGTCTATGTCACCTCTGACCTAGACTAGAGTCAAGAGCAAACCCAATTCAAATAAAAAAAAAATTGCTATTTAGCTGAAAATTCAAAAAATACAAGCGAGTAGTAGTAGCAGCTGAGTACAAGCGCATGTTAACCATAGAATTTCCTCGTCATCTAAAAGTTATGTTTTCATCTTGTATAAACCACAACACCCAATATTCATATCTTCACGCTCCTGCATCGTAAAAATATACGACAATGTTATATGTTAAAAGAATCGTAACTTTGCGGCGTTGATGTTTCAATATTTCTTTCAAAATTTACAAGGTACGCTCTGTGTTTTACGATAAGAAAATATGAAATTATTAATGCTTGTGTGCTTTTATGGCTCGCACATGTTTCATATCAACAATCAGGGTATGGAAGTAAATAAGGAATCAGGCAGAATATAAAGTGTGTTAGTACGAGGGTCATGCTAGTACCTACTCATGAAAATGAAAAACATTTACACTGGAACTAAATATGACATGATGAAAAAAATCTGCTGTCTCCTTACATTTTGTCGAATTCATCATCTGCCTAGCCCTTTCCCAACTGTTGGGTACGGCTTCCAATCTAACTGGATGCAGCTAAATACTTGTATTTTAAATGGAATGGAATGGAAAAATTAAATGGAGCAACTGCTTATTCAGATAAGCAGTTGCTACATTTAATTTTTCCATTAATGCCCAGTAACTGGTTTGTGGAGTTCAGACTCCACAACCCAGTTACTGAGCATTTTGTCGACTTATGCGAACGTAAATGTATGAAACAGCTGAATTGTTTTTCGCGATCGCTTTGTTCGTTCCATCCCACTATCACACTAATATTATAAAGGCGAAAGTTTGTGAGTGTGTGTATGTGTTTGTTTATATGTTTGTTACTTCTCCACGCTCAAACGGCTGGACCAATTTTGATAAAATTTTGCATGGAGGTAGCTGACACCCTGGATTAATATATAGGCTATTTTTATCCCGATATTCCCACGGGATCGACATTTACGCGGGTGAAACCGCGGGGCACAGCTAGTTATTAAAATAAATGATCCTTTTACTGTTATTCATACTTTGTTATTGAGTAAGTAATTTAAAAACCAACCACATGATATTTATTTATTTGAAAGAAAGAAAGAAAGAAAGAAAGAAAAAGTATTTATTGTGACTCGTAAAGGAAGATCACCAACTAAACTAAACACAGTAAAAATAAAAATAAAAACCAAGTTATATAAAAAAAATAAAGTAACAAAAAGAAAAATGAGACAGAAACTCCTATACGAGGCCAAAAGGCTCCTATCTCAGCATGATGCTGCGACATTTAAAAAATAAATGTCGCAGCGCTGGTATTCTGATAGGGCCCGCCGCTGTGATGTCACGGGCAGTTACAGAAATAAATAAATAAATATTAAAATAGATTTAACCTGTAAAATATTAGCAAGTAAAATTTAAATCGCGCCAGACGTAACCTCATTACTTGTCTATGCCTTGAGTGTCACAGGCACTTTGGTGGTCTGTGATTTATAGATTAGACCTATAATAAGATTGTTACTAATCCCACAGCTGGACAAAGGCTTTTCTTATTGAACTTTTCTGAATATCAGTAAAAGATAATTGGATTAGTTTGTTATTCACGTTTATTTTTTAACCGACTTCAAAAAAAGGAGGAGGTTCTCAATTCGTCGGAATCTTTTTTTTTTTTTTTTTTTTATGTATGTTCCCCGATTTCTCGAAGACGCCTGGACCGATTTGGAAAATTTTTCTTTTGTTAGAAAGGGTATACTTCCCAAGTGGTTGCATGATCATCAGGTCAGGATCTGATGATGGGATCCCAGGGAAATCGAGGGCAACCTTCAAATTTTATAGGCACATAGTACCATTTTCATATATTTTCTAAAGCTGTTTAAGTATTTGCATCTGATAATCATCATCTCAGGTGGATGAGCTGATGATGGAAGGTACAACTCCTCAACGGCTTGGAGTTAAAAGAAAATTCTTTCAAAATTATTTATGTAAGTAACACTCGTGCATTTGCTCTCGGAAAGCACCATTTGGTGAAGTGGAACTGATGATGAAGACCACAGATGGCCACCGGAACTACTCAATAATATCTCCGTACTATTTCACGGGTTGCGATTCGATACTTTAACATGGTTGCTAAGCAATTTATGCTCGTCACAATGTGAATAGTGATATGGAGCTGATGGTGGACCAGGAGAACTCTTCAACAATTGACTTCCCTGCATCGGTAAAAGCAATATTTTGTAAAAGGCGATGAGAAAGTTGACGCTAGGCTATTGTAACTGAGATAAATTATAAGCAGACCCACTAAAAAGCGTGAAATAAAAACTTTTTAACAAAAAAAAAAAACCGACTTCCAAAAAAACACTACAAATTGAAAAATAACTTTAATTTCGGAAGTCGGTGGCAAAAAACTAAAATACAGATCCAAAGACACCGACTTCCGAAATTAAAGTTATTTTTCAATTTGTAGTGTTTTTTTGGAAGTCGGTTTTTTTTTTTGTTAAAAAGTTTTTTATAATCAAGATTCCAATCTCGTTTAGAATGCTAATATTACCGTTTCCAATCTAAATGTAATCGAATAGGTAGCTTAAGTAAACATAGTTTGAAAAGGTTCTTAATTTTATAAAACGCTGACATTAATGGAGCAGACGATGTTAATTGAAATGGAAAATGTAATTGTGTGTAGCGAACATTATCTACAGACGTCGTTCAAGGAAAAAGAAGAGTTACTTGTGGAAAATAAAGTAATTCTTTCAGCGTTGAATGTTTCAAGCAATGTTATTAAAATACTGCATTTAATTTAGAAGTAAGTAATCGCAAAAGTATCAATCGTAAGATCTATCAAGCAAAGAAATTCTTTACAATAATTCTAATGTTTTTATTAAACTTATTTCTGGTCCTACTTGATCTAATCACCATCTGCCTAGCCTTTTCCCAACTATTTTGGGGTCAGGTTCCAGTCTAACTGGATACAGTTGAATACCAGTATTTTACTTGGAGCGACTGCCTATCTGACCTCCACTACCCAGTTACCTACTGGGAAATACGATACCCCTTGGTAAGACTGACTGCTTCTCAGACTTTTGGTTTTTTTCAATTAATTTTCTTATTTGATTTGATAATTGTTATTGTTCTGTTATGTTTTCAGATAGTTTAGGGAGAGGGTTAGGTAAATTATTAAGTAACAACCTGAGTCAATCTGCTGTTAATTATTGTATGCCTAGGAAATCCTACAAGGAGATAATGTCATCAGTAAGTTCCACTAAATATAATCCAAATGCCATTATTTCTGTATTTGTAGGTAATAGTGCAAATGTAAAAATAGATGACATCACTGACAGTGTCACTGAAATCTTAAAGATTAATTGTCAGAAAATAATTTTGTGTGCTTTCCCATACTTTGAGCACTTATCAAGTAGGCAAAATCATTACATACATATGTTAAATAACCATATGTATTTATTAGCTAATCACTACAGTGACAAAATTATATTTTTTGACACCAACACTTTTGTTGAGAAGTTAAAATCGACTAGGGATACAGTGTATCTGCCTATTAGTTTTAGACGTCAAATAGCATGGCTATTAGCTTTTATTATTAACTCAGACATAAGTAGTATGTCGAAGTCAGATATAATTAGCACCATAAAAATTAGTAATGATACTAATATGAAGGTGGTTAGCCACAATAATTTAAACTAGTCAGTAAGACAACAGAAGGTACCAATAACAATATTATTAATACCACCTCCAACAAGGTATCTTCTAGCACTCAATTAGTTAATTGTAAAAAAGGGGCTAAGCAGAATTCCTTGAAATTGTTTCATCAAAATATTCAAGGTTTTTCTTCCAAATTATTAGAAATTGAATTGTTTTTAGAAAAAACAATGTTTGATATTATTTGTATTACTGAACACTGGTTGAAAGATTATGAAATGATGATTAATTATGAGAACTATAGTGTAGGCAGTTGCTTTAACCGAAAATCCATGCTGCGTGGTGGTTCATTAATCTTAATTAAAAATTGTGTAAAATATAAGACTCGTAAAGACATAGTGGAACTATCGGTGGAACATAGCATCGAACTGTCCTGTGTTGAGCTGGATAAGCATTTTATAGTGTGCGTTTACAGACCTCCAAACTATCAAAACTATTCTATATTTGAGTCAGTAATGGAAGATGTCTTGGGAAAACTTGCAACTGGTAACAAATCAGTAATTATTTGTGGTGACTTTAATATTAATATTTTAGAAAATAATTCAAATAGCAGTAGATTGTTAAGCCTCTTTAAATCGTTCAATCTGTCAAATGTGTTTTTGGAACCAACGCGAATAACTACGGCTACGGCTACATGCATTGATAATGTCTTTTGTTGCTGCGAATATTTAGATAAAGCCATTGTAAATTATCTTCCTTCTGATCACAGTGGTCAAACTGTTTCTTTTGAGTTCAACACACCGATGCAAAAAGTGCAGATTCAAACTAGACCAATAACATCGGGTAATTTGAATAAGTTTAATGCTACTTTAATTAGCAAGTTGAGTGCTCAGGGCCTATGTGTGACTAATGGTAATATTTTGTATGAAGAATTCTTTTCACTAGTGCAAACAGAGTTCAATAATTCCTTTAAGAAGAAATCAAAAACTATTTGCCCTAAGTTTTTATTCAGTGACTGGGCAACTAAAGGAATCAGGAAAAGTAGGGATAGATTATTTGAACTGTATGGCCTTAAGCCGTATATTAACACGGATACGTTTAATAAGTATGTTACTACATATTCTAAAACTTTTAAAAATGTCTGCAAAGTAGCTAAAGCTTCTTTCATTAGTAACAAGGTTAAATCAGCAGACAATAAAATAAAGACAGTTTGGAAAATTATTAACAATGAAACGAACAGGAACAAAAAACATAATACTGATTACACACTGGACACTTCCCTCGGTCTCATTAGCGATAACATCGATGTCGCTCAGGAATTTGCAACTTTCTTTACCAATATCCCAATTAAAACTACAGAAACTTTAAATTCCTCGCCTGCACTAGCTATTGAATTATTAAGAGCGAATGTCTCAGCCTGTCCTGTGGAATTTAAATTCAAACATATAAACCCTACAGTCATTATAAAGGCATTTAAGCAACTTAAGATCAAAATTACCGAGGATCTGTGGGGCATGTCTACTAAAGTTTGTCAATCCATTATTGAGACAATTGCACCCTATTTAGCTTTAATATTTAATTTGTGTGTAGATCAAGGGGTTTTCCCGGATTTAATGAAGTTCAGTAAAGTTATTCCACTTTTCAAATCTGGGGACAGTAAAGACACTAATAATTATAGACCCGTATCGGTTTTGCCGGTTTTAAGTAAAGTTTTTGAAAAAGTAATGTTAAATCAAATGCTCAATCATTTTAATCGTAATAACATCCTACACGATCAACAGTATGGTTTCACCAAAGGACGTTGTACAACCGACGCCGGTGTCACCTTATTAAAACATATCTTTGACGCATGGGAAGAGGCACAAGATGCAATAGGCATTTTTTGCGACTTATCCAAAGCATTTGATTGCGTGAATTACGATACACTGCTCTTGAAACTTGAGCATTACGGACTCGGTAAACTTGCTCTTAGCTTAATGAAATCATATTTAAATGACAGATTTCAGCAAGTTCAAATTAACGGTGTGAATTCATCGGGTTTGAAAGTCAAAATGGGTGTACCGCAGGGCTCAATATTGGGGCCATTCCTATTTTTAGTATACATAAATGATTTACCTCATTTACTGATAAACCGATCACAAATGGTGTTATTTGCTGATGACACATCTCTGATTTTTAAAGTAAGCAGACGTGCACAGGAGCTTGACGACGTAAATAACGCTATGCTTTTGGTCCATAATTGGTTTACTGTAAATAATTTGGTATTAAATGAAAAAAAAACTAAATGCATTAGATTCACTTTACCAAATGTTAGAAGTAGTAAATGTCACGTTGTATTGAATAAGGAAATACTTGAATTCGTCGAAAATACGGTTTTCCTGGGGATTACGCTTGACTCAAAGCTGCAGTGGGGTCCGCACTTAACATCTCTTGCAGGGCGGCTAAGTTCAGCCGCTTACGCTGTTTGGAAAATCCGCCAATTAACAGACGTGGATACCGCGAGACTGGTCTATTTTAGTTACTTTCATAGCATCATGTCTTACGGTATTTTGTTGTGGGGACGGGCTGCAGATATTGATTCTATCTTCATCCTGCAGAAGAGGGCTGTCAGAGCCATATACAAGCTCAGCAGGCGTGATTCTCTAAGGGAACTGTTTAAAAAAATTAACATCATGACGGTTCCTTGTCAATATATATATGAAAACATTATGTACGTTCGAAAAAATCTACATCTTTTTAGTAAGATAAGTGACAGGCATAATTTTAACACAAGAAATAGGAACAAATTAGATCAACCGCGTTTCAGATTGTCTAAAGTAAAAACTTCTTTTATGGGTTACTGTGTAAAATGTTATAATAAAATACCACTCGATATTCTTCAACTAAATGAGAAGAAATTTAAAACATGCATTAAACGCACACTATGTAGACAAGCATATTATAAGTTGGATGATTATATTGCAGATAAAAATGCTTGGCTAAATGCTGGTCCTGCTCCACAGGCACTTGAGCTTACTAGTTAAAATTTCAATATTTGGAAGAGGTGCTTCCCTTTTTCTTTTTTAGTGTTTCTGACATTACGATCTTAATATTTATTTTTATTTTATTCAATCATGTTTTAATTGCTAATGCTGCAATACTAAACACCTTTTCCTGTTTGGTATTAAAAATTTTATTCATCTCTTAAATAAATTGCAATCTATAGTTTTGTATAATTTAGAAGCATTTTTTCAATTTTGTAAATGTAAGAACCATGGATCCGTTTATTATGATTTTTTGATGTTAAAAAAAAAAAAAAAAAAAAAAAGTTTCTTTATTAACTTCAGTTGTACAAAAACACTCATCTAAACACTATGCAGCGTTACAACAAAGAAAAAGAGTGGTTTCGATGAACTCTGGCACCCAGAGTAAGATTTAACTTGTGTTTAGGGTGCCAGCGCCCTCGCCTATAATTTGCAACATATAAACTGTAGTTGTATGACGAGCACAGTACATTATTATACTATAACTACTTACAAATTTAAATACATAACCGTGGCCTATTTAAGTACCTCTGTATATGTATTAAAAAAGAGATAAATGTGGTGAAAACTTGGGTTCATGTTATCCTGTACAAATATATAACCTACATAGGACCTACGTTCATGACACAAATATGTTATTGTCTGTTTATATATAATTAAAAATAAATTACTTAATTAACTACATTAGGTTAAGCGATTGATACATGTAGCAAATCCTCAGTCTTATCGTAACTCAATGTCAATAGCCACTTTGTTACCTTGGTCTTACATTCATTGAAACACATGGTGACTTGAAAGAGCATGGCAGTTGAGAATGTGTCATGCTCACTTAAATGTCTCACTGATGGTGGCGCGTGTGTTGGATCATTCGGTTCCCTACAAAATGGTTGAGCTGGATGGTGCTGATCCATGCGTCATGTTCGTGAACGGACGCCGTCGGTTGAGACTGGTCATCTCTTAACTGCCAAGGCTTATTTTTAATCTTATTTCTTGTATTGTTTCTTCATTTGTGTTTTTTTACATTGTTCTCACATATAGAAGCAACAAGAATAATGTACCCAGGATTTTGTAATATCTTGATTTAAAAAGAGTGTCCATGGAGTTTCTTGCCCGTTCTTCTCCATAGAGATCTACGCTTTGGAATGGGCACCTAGCTTCAACTTTCTGACCAACTGACCGACTACTTAATTTTGACAATTCAAAAGTGCCTGTAATGGTTTAATTGAAATAAATGCTTTGAGTTTGAGTTTGAGTTTGAGTTTAATTTATTTTTTTATTTTTAATGTAACGACGAAAATTCCTGTTTACTTGAATGCAATAACTCAGTTCGCACTATCTAAGACGAAAATTACACGATTTTTTAAATTTATGTAGCACTAGCTGCGCCCCGCGGTTTCACCCGCATAAGTGTCGATCCCGTGGGAATATCGAGATAAAACTATCCTATGTCCTTTCCCGGGATGCAATCTGTCTCTCTGCCAAATTTTATCGAGATTCGTTCAGTGGTTTAGGCGTGAAAAGATAACATACAAACAGACAGAGATACTTTCGAATTTATAATATTACTAGCTGCGCCCCGCGGTTTTACCCGCATAAGTCTCGATCCCGTGGGAATATCGGGATAAAAAGTACCCTATGTCCTTTCCCGGGACTCAAGCATCTCTATACCAAATTTCATCAAAATTGGTCCAGCCGTTTGAGCGTGAAGAAGTAAGAAACATATAAACACACACACACCCACACAATCACAAACTTTCGCCTTTATAATATTAGTGTGATTAAGTATATTAAATATAAGTATTAAGTATGCAGTATGGATTATGACAATTATGTAACGGTTACTGCACCTCCTATCCCGATTTGGCGAAAGTTTTCTATTTCATCCTGTATTGTAAAAGCTTCACCAACTAAGATAATGGCAGCATCAAAAGCTGTTATTTCCTGCAAGTCTTGTTTTGTATCGGCTGTCACGTCGCCGTCGCTCGAGCGCAACGCCACTGTACGCCACTGTTCGCGATTTCCGCGCGTTCATTACAATGATTGACATTCGATTATGCATTTCTGATTACCCACAGGATATGTGGAAGCGTGATGATACCTCTGTCAATAAAGCAGTGCTTAGATGTGTTAGAATTGTTTTCTGAATACGGAGTAGAAATATTTTCTATATTTTAGAAGCTAGGCAAACAATGCGTTGTAGTCAGCGAAGGAATCGGAAAGATGCGGATATTTAAAATAGGAAAAATTAATTTTGCGGTTTTCTAAACAAAACAGCTCCGTCATGTAAAACAAATGAATGACGTTTAGCGGTTCTTCATAATTGCTGAATTTAACACGCAGAATTGCATTTAAACGTTTTGCGTTTATCAATGCAGCGAGTCAAAAATTGGAGGTTATGTAAAACAACGTGAAATGAAACGTCAGATTATAGATTTTAGTCCTCAATAATGGCGTCCAGAACAGAATTAAATAAAACGAGTAATATGAGTAAAAATTATCTTGTATCAAGTGAAATTAGTGATTTTAGAAACTATAGATATAAATTATTAATTAATTGAAGGTTATCAGAGTTCTATGAAAAACGCTTATTGTGACTGTAGATAAGCCATACTGCATTACGTCTAAACGTCTTCGGTATCAGTTTCGTTAGGCGTCCACGAGCTACTTAGTTGCCCAGCAACTTTTTGTCTCTGTCGCTGTTCTCTCGCCGAGATTTGGACGATGCGCACACGGGAGCGATAGCAACGCTACTTTTTTGTCAAATTTTTGGTTGAGCGGCAACTGGCTAACCGGCAACTTTCTTGTCGCCGTGCGCGCAATTACATTACAACCAATAGACGGGCGACAGTTGCGTTCAAACTCGCGGACAAAAATTTCTCCCACCTGTCGCGTCGCTACCTACGCGCACTTTCATACAAACCCATAGACTTGGCGTGAGAGACAAATTAGTTGCGGAGACAAAAGGTGCTCGTGGGCGGGCCCCTTAAACGTAGCGCTGTTCAGTTGTTTTCCACAACGGAGCTGTTTTGTAAAACAACTAATGTTTTTGCAAAACAGTGGATTCGACAATCCATCTGCGACATATACTGCCTCGATGGTCTAATGGTTGGAGGCGCTACTGCTAAGCATAAAGTTCTGGGTTCGATTCCCAGGGCGGGTGAAGTTTTATCGGCTTTTTCCATCAGGAATTTCTCGGTGGTAGCCCGGAGTCTGAATTTGTGCCCGATTGATGGCTAAAGGCTCGCCCCCCACTACATGGGAATCAAACATAACTGGCGAAATGTGGATGTACTATAGGTACACGTCTGCCTAACTCTTCGCGGATTATAGGCGTGGTGTTATATTCATGATATTCTTATTCTATTGTAGAATTGAAGTAAGTACTAACTACTACGGTGCTTACCTACTTATTTCTCGAGAAATCTTGGAAGTTGTTCAGCTGTGAACAGGTTTTTATCAGCTGTACAAAAATTACTTAGCACTTTCTGGTTTCCGTCACTTTTATGTAGCAGGAACTCGTTGGATGCGAGAAGCACAAAACCGGTCGAAGTGGAGGTGCTTGGGGGAGGCCTATGTCCTACGTGTCTGTGGACGTCTTTCGACTGAAATGATGATGTACGAAAGGGGTAATTCACCTATTTTAAGGAACGTTCGCATTCTAATCTCAATTTGTCAAAAATATCTCTAATTTAACATTGATTGTCGCTGATATGAGAGTGCGACTTGGTTTTAAACGTTTTTACTTTACACAAGCAAACAATTATGTTCAAGCACAGCATCATACTGTGTGGAAGTCACAGCTGCTGTGTTGTCACAGTCATGACGTGCAGCTGTCGACTATTTCGTTTTTTTGCTCCTGGTTATAGATCAGTTTTATTTTGATTTCTCTTTATTATTCGAGTTAATTATCTTTTTGTACGCACGTGTTTCTGGAAAGTCTGAAAGAGGTACCGGTGACTGAAAAGTTGTGTGGAAATCGGTTGTCATGGTATGGGTATGTGATACGGAAGATTGAGGAAAATGTCGTGAGGAGAGTTTTGAGTATGAATGTCGATGAAAGAGAAAGTCCAAAGAAACGATGGGTGGGCTGTATGCATGATGATATCTTTACTTAATATTATAAAGAGGTAAAGTTTGTGAGGTTGTAGGGGGTAATCTTCGGAACTACTGATCCGATTCCGAAAATTTCTTCACCAATGGGAAGCTACAGTATTGCCGAGTGTCATAGGATATATTCCTATTTTTCTTTCGTTCTAATTATAAACGCAGCATTACGGTCTCTTCTTCTTAACGTATCGATAGCAATCTAAATGGACTCGGCCCAGGATTCAGCTACTTGTTTGGCGCCATCACCAGCGTCCATCAGTTCCTGTAAAGGTGCATCCAGACATAGCGAGGCATGCGCCGCAAGTGATTTTTTTGGAAGCCTCAGCTTGAAAAAAAAAATTTTTTAAAAATTGAGGCGCATGCCTCGCTCTGTCTGGATGCACCTTTACGTGCAGCTGACAGGACACGCAGGACAAGATATTAAGAGTCCCGTCGTTTGTGGAACTGCACCACATTTTACACTCCAGAGCGGCGTCTATGAATCTCTCTCAACATTACGGTAATTCTCGGTTTTTTACTACGGGAATTGGCCTCCTGTTAATCATTATATACACCTTTATGACCTGCAACACTATATTTAAACAATTCCCTAGAGCAATTTTCCTTACAATCACATTAGCAACCGTTTTACTTAACCATATGGCTAGAACCTTCAATAAGATTAACCAGACGTGGCCCTAACATAATGAAACTAGTTATTACTAAGGTTCGTTGCCTTTCAGTCTCCACTTTCTTAACTATATTGGAATTCTTTCTCCGTCTTCCATTGGATAAATGACGTGGAATTAAAGTGAATATTCAGTATTCTGGATTTTTAAAAGTGCAATGTTGCGTGACTTTCTCGACAAAAGGCAAGACTGGAGTCGTGTTTTTTAATGTGACTATCTTTTCTTGTTTTATTCAGTTTAAATTCTCTGAAACGTCCTTTAATATGTAGACGGCCGGCGGCATGAATAACTACCAGGGGATCCAGGGTGGGGGGGGGGGGGGTTGGGGGTTCAGGGGATCAGACTGTAATAACTCGATATTTTGGTTGTGTAATGTTATTTCTATCTACAAACTAAAGATGTAGACGAGTTTCTGCCCGCGGCTTAGCCTGGGTGGATGTCGGAAATTATCATCCACGGGATCGTGTACGGGACAAAAAGTACCTATCTACCGTTCTGTTAAAATCGGTCCAGCCGTTTTGGAGATTAAGCGGAACGAATAGACAGACAGACAAACATTTTAAAATTTGTTTTATGTTTTATATGCATTTAGTAAAAAGCTGTTATTTTGACATTACAAACAGACATACATTTTATTTATTGCTACTATAGATGGGTAGATGGTATAGCTAGAAAGGGGGTGACTACCGAGATGACCCCAAATAATTGGGACAAAAGCAGGAGATGATGATGATTTCTATCTTAAAAATTAAAATCACAATAACAAAGGATTTGATTTGGATAAAGAAAAATGGCTTGGAATGGCAGATTAGTCATCCAAATACGCTAATGCCTGTTGCACTCAATTTTCTTAATACTGTAATGAATCACGTTTAGTCGATTATTTACGGCTGTTTAATAACTAGATAGGCATTTAAATTATGCCTGTAGCCCACACCCATTGCTTTGGCGCTATCTCTCGACAAAATTTTAGTACCTATTTAATTTAAATTTAAAACAGCGCCGCATAAGAAGACGCATAATCGCCCTCTATATTATTATTACAGCGCAATACCTTGTGTCAATATTCCATCCATACATCATCATCATCTAGCCCTTTCCCAACTATGTTAGGGTCAGCTTCCAGCCTTACCTGATGCAGCTGAATACCATGGCATGGAGCGACTGCCTATCTGACCTCCACAAACCAGTTACTGGGTATTACAATACCCCTTGGTAAGACTGGTTGTCAGACTTTCGGGCTTTTGACTACCCGTAACGGCTGTCAAAGATCCGCGAATGACAGCCGGGACCAACGGCTTAACGTGCTTCCCGAAGCACGAAGGGGTCTCGGTATGTAAAGATGGTCATCCATCCACAGACCAACCACGGCAAGCGTAGCTTAACCTGATCGATCGACCTGTGCGGCTGTTATTATTTAGCCATGGGTAGCTCTATTCTATCCATACATATCTACTAATAATATAAATGCAAAAGTAACTCTGTCCGTCTGTTACCTTTTCACGGCTTACAGGCTGCACAGATTTCTATGAATTTGGTCACCCTGACACAAAATAGCCTGCGGGGTAACTGCGTCGCACTATCAGTAGTAATGGCTTTAATTTTGACAGTTCAACAACATTCATTACGTTATTTACGTTGTTGAGCAGACGAATTTTTCAAACATATAAGATCTATCTATACAAACACGAAATCTCAAAAAAAAAAATCAGCTAATCCATACATTTTGACGAGTTATGCGAACATAAATGTAGGGAACAGCTGATCTTTTTTTTTTCAGGATTTCAGGTTTGGTCCTATAGTAAAAGTTGTTCGCAATGATGAGTACAATGACCCCTTCAGATGTTTCGTGTATGAATAGATAGACCTTATAATTATAAGGCAATGGATGAGCAATATCCTTCAAAATGATTCTGATTGAGGTAGTGTGTTACGCAATTAGGGTGCCCGGCTTGGCACATAAGATACTTTTTATCACAATAGTATGTTCTCGTGGAATAATTTCTGTCGTCTACGCGGTCGAAGCCGCGGGCTATAGTTAGTCCGTCTATAACACCGACAATAATATCTTAACATCAAATCCGACCATCAAAGCACAATTAGAACGTGCCCGGAGACCGTTTTGTCCCTCAGCTATGACGTCTTGAGTAATATCCATTACGGACACATAAGCTTTAACCCTTCATAAGATATTAACATCTAAGGCATTATTAACACGTAATCCTTCAGAGGAGAGGTGACCCAAGCTTTCATATGTTAATTCTGACCTATTAAAACGCCGCATAATCTTGACTCAGTTGATGTTGTGAATGGATGGGAATGTGCGGCGAAATTGCTTTATGAGTACGTCTCCTGCTATGTAGTTCTATGGGGATTTGACTTGTCAGAGTGGTTTCGGGAATCTATAGTCTTTTTGTGTTGTAGAAGAAAAGGAGAGTTGTAGGCCAGTTGGGGAAGACTGATGTTATTCTTTTCAAAAGCCAGTAATGTTCAATTGAAAAGAAAACGTGATACCTCTCTCTTCTACTAAATTATCTGTAGTAAACATAGGTATAGACGCCAGCACATCAAGCTACCAGAAACTGTAAAATTTTCCCAATCAACTTTGAACCTTATGTTTTAGCGATAAAGTTGAAAATCTATTGAATACATTGGACAGATTGTAGTAGCTTGATGTGCTGGCATCTGTACATGTTAAATATTGCTATCTAATGTTTTTAATACACTATATACTACTGCGTCATTGGGCTATTGGTCGTAAGCGTGTTCGATACCCGAGTCGGGCAAAGTGTTCTTAGGGTTTTCCATTTGGAATTTGTGGACTTAAACATAGCTGGCGAAATGTAGGTGTAATATAGATGCAGCTCTGCCTAACCCATCGGTCCCACCCATCGGTCAATAAAGGCGTAATGTTATGTTATGAAATAGACTCAATAATTTGATAATGCATCCCTCGAGGTATTAACTTAGTAATACCCCAGTATAACTAATAGTACTTCGGGCGCCGGAGGACACGGAACGATCTCCGGCCGCCTTAGGGTGAGGCCTACAGGCAACAGACTTGGGGAGTTTGTTGCCTAAACAGTGAAAGACCGGAGACGGCGGCGCGCCGTGTTTCGCGCGCGCCTTTCTCTAGAGGAATGGTGGCCGTTTGCGGCCGCTGAAGGTGACGGGGTCCGCATGAATTCATGCGGGCCAACACCTGCCGGGGGAGCGTGACGAAATGCGCAAGCACTCCAGCACCCCGGCAAAAGGTAGCAGCAGGACACCGTGTGGTTTTAATCAGTAAGAGTCTGACAGACCCCTCCACCCACCGCAGGGTGGTGGACATCCATGAGGATTTCCACAAGATAAAAATAAAAGGTAATACATCCTAAATACTTACTACTATGGCTGTTGTTAGATAAGTTTCCATTCAAAATGTATGCACGTAGACTAAAGTGTTACTTCGTGCTGTAGTGCTGATTATAGCCCAGCACTTGATACGTTCTAGTTCCTGATTTTTTTTAGGCTAAATTCGCTGTTTAGGATGACGTATAAAGCGAGTATTTGATTCATGAAAATGCATCCTTGTATTCTTCCTACAAGTTGAATAAATTAATTAATAGAAAACTCACCATCTGCCTAGCCTTTTCCCAACATGTTGGGGTCGGCTTCCAGTCTAACCGAATACGAGTATTTTACATGGAGCGACTGCCTATCTGACCTCCACAACCCAGTTACTGTATAATACGATACCCCTTGGTAAGACTGGTTTTCAGACCTCCGGGCTTCTGTCTGACTACCCATAACGACTGTCAAAGATCCACGAATGACAGCCGCAAGGAGTTTTTTCTATTCCATAGAGAGCCGGGACCAACCGCTTAACGTACTTTCCGAGGCACGAAGGGGTCTCGGTATGTAAAGATGGTCACCCATCCACAGACCAACCGCGGCAGGCGTAGCTTATAATTAGTTTAGATGTCTGACGTGGATAGGTAGGATAGGTACCTGGAAAAATACAAGTTTATTTTTAATTATATTAAATAATAAAAACTAATAAATAGTCGCAGATACAGCTTGTTCGTAAATAAAATTCACAGAAAAGGACACAAAGTCGGAAAACAAGGCTGTTACCCCGAACGTGACAAAATGTTGATTATAAGGCGGACCCTAGTTACTAACTAAACTAGTTTGGCTTTCCGAAAATAATATCACAGAAAATCGGGGTTTCTCCGAAATAGGCTGATAGAAAATACATGGATAGGGACATTCCATTAATATTGGGACTTCTATAGTAAGTTTGGGACATGCTATATTGTATTTCTTTGTGAAAGAAAGGTTCACTGACATAAAAACTAGTTCTTTCTCTCTGAATTATTATAAGGCGTAAATCTAAATCCGCTAGATGCGAGAAGCACAGAACCGTACCAATCTTAAGCTGAATAATTTTGAGGATATTGCTAATCCATTGCTTCATATTTTCGAATAATGTGTCTGCTCAATAACATAAATAACGCAATTAATGTTGTTGAACTGTCAAAAGGAAACCTTTTACGCAAATACCCCTTTGGCTGAAGTGGCAGTGCTTGGGACAGCAGTGGACGTCTTTCGGCTGAAATGATGATGATGATAAAGGCGTAAATGTAAGAAACATAAGAAAGACGAATTTTTCAAAAGTTGCAACATTACCTACACGACACGCGATGGTAATTCTAAGATTGATCAATTATGTCATTGGTAAAAAGTTAGGTGTGGCATAAATTATGACCTTATTATTCCTAATTTAGGTATATCATCAGCCATCAGCTGAATAAAAAAAAAATGGTTTTTAAAACTATATTCACAAATATAAAATTACTGTACAAACGCGGACATACTCGTAGGTAATCCCTGAGGAATTTCGTACCAGTCCACTTTATGGTGATGCAGAGACAAAACATAGCAGGTGCAACATACGGGATAGCTCGGGAATGACTATAAAATACAAGAATACATACTAATATATAAATACCATATAAACAAAATGAACTTTTTTAGGAGAAATAACGATTGGTAGAGGAGAAAACGAATCCAAGAAATCAGCGTTATGATGAAATTATCACTTTTAGAGCTTTTCTTTTAATGCATAATTACGTATCTAACAAAATAACAGAGTTTAAACCAAATAAGTTGTTAAACTAATATACATAAAATTAATTCTGAAGTCTCGCAAATTCTTCCCAAACTCAACCACGCAAATAACCATTCAAACATAATTTCGCAAAATACCACCATAAACATAACGGTCCCACATTGCCCATTGCATAGCAGGTGGTATAGCCCTTAGCCAACGAGGGCCATGTTAGCCCACTTCCGTTAATTAATTATATACGACTTTAAGACACTGGTCAGAGTAGTTAGCTTATTGGAGCAATAGTAAGTATCATAAGGTAGGAGCTTCGAACTGCTTCCGTACTCAAGCAAGCAATTACCTATTATTGAATGATTGGCCTTATCTTTCATGTATTTACACTGCCTGATATTGGTCTTCGATCCTTGGAACGTGTAATTTGGGGCAAAAAATTAGCCAACACCTTGCATGTGGAGACTTCGAAAATCTAAAAATAGATTATGCCCAAGAGCCTTTGTAACGTAACCATCATTCTAGGGTAAGAACAATTTATTGCGATCAATCATCATTTATCAAACAATCTACAAAAATTTCACTCTATGGTTTTGTTCTCAGAGGTTCTAATACAGCTGTAGATGTGGTTATGTACGGTCTGACGGTTGTGAAGAATCTATGGGATGTATTTATTTATTAAATCAGTGACGGGTTTTCATTCTTTTATTTATTTATTTCGGGCTATAACTGAATGAGGAACCTCATAGTAGTCAATAGGTCATGCATAAAATGGTGTATAGCATAACCAGCCTATAATGTTTCCACTGCTGGAACATAGGCCTTCTCTCTGTGAAAGGAAGTGAGCTGTACTGTACCACGCGGGCCCAATGCAGGTAGATGTCACATATCTTCGTTTTTTTGTTCTAGGACATGTCGTTTCCTCACGATGTTTTCTTCACCATTTTGAGAGCAGTGGTGATGAAATAATATAAATTGTGTAAGAATGCTTAAAGCAAATTGACAGACACGGCTCTAAAAGATAGATACTTTCCAGAACAACTCAACACTATCTAGGTAAATACTAACCACCATAAAAATTACCCTATTATTTTTACCCGAAACATTGACCGTACATTTAAAGCACAATTTGCGAGCAGTCGCACGCAATTTATAATGCATAATCAAGCTAAAAGCTTGCAGCTGGGTCGACAACAACTGGACATACGTTTACGAAGCTAAGAGCCAGTTGCTTAGCAATTTAGAAGCAGTTTAGGATGTAACGGTGGCTACTTAGTATAGGAACGGTTAATATGATTAGTACGGTCTTGCTGCTTACTTGTTCAACATTCTCTTTGTGAAACTTGTGTGAATAATGTATGCTACTGTCCTTAGTTTAGCAGTTTGAAGTTTAGAGGTGCGAATGGTGGTGTGGAGGTATGACGTCTTGTTAGTTTGAAATGGTGTTGTGTCTTGTACAAAATAATTATCTAGTAAAAAAAAAATAAATATCATAAGTTTTTTAGAGTAGAATCGTCTTCATGAGCAGTGGTGGCCCAGTGGCAACGACCGCGACTTACGAATTGTAGGTTCGAACAAAGACATGCGCTTTACTTTGTGTAAATTATTTCATCAACACTGCTTTCAAAATGGTGAAGAAAATCGTGAGAAAACCGGCATGTCCTAGAACCAAATATTCGAAGACATGTGACATCTACCAACCCGCACTGGGCCCACGCGTGTGGATTACGGCCCACTTCCTCTCATCGAGCGGAGGCCTGTGTCCCAGCAGTGGGAACATTATAGGCTGCATATGCTTATGCAAGACGTCCACGTCCATCTTCTTATCATAAGTTTTTTAAAGTAGCATCAACTTCATCGCGTTATATCGGTTTGATAGCGTATGATTATTATAGTAAAACGTAGTCAACATAGTGTGACATTGTGTTTTACACAAAACGTAGTGTTCATAACATAACATGGTCTTCACCGCGCAACATTATAGTCCTCACAGCGCAATATAGTCTTTATATGTATAGCGTAACAGTCTTCGTAGCGTAATAAAGTCTTCAGTGTGGTGTTGAGAAGCGTATTTCCAATGAAACAACGATTCGTGTTTGGTTAAAAGTGAGTGCAAATAAAACACAACAGCATCAAAATAAGCTTGCCCAACCCAATCACGGCAAACGAGCATAAAGCTATTAAGTAAATGAATATCAATTATCACATTATGTTTTTGGCACACAAACGGCCATAATCTGGCGTATAAAATATTGGCGTTTCGTCAATACGAGAGTAGCCATCGGACATTTTAACCGTATAATCCTGCTTACAAACATCAACTCATTCCCACAAACGCATTGCGGGGCTTACGTTGTACGAAAAGCACATTGGAACGCGTCATCACAATTGATGAAATAGTACACAGAGCTATGAAAACGCAGTTTATAGAGGACGTTTTTCTAGTAATCTTTGGGGATAAAAGATACGATCAAAGTATTTCATCTTGCACCAAATGGTTCACACTTAAGGTACGAATTTGCGTTACGAAATTCATGTCTTAGTCCATGACTATAGGTAAGTACCTATAGCCAAGATTCAGAAAAAAATATAATATGAAGACAGTCCGTTCGCTTAGAATACATGGATTTTTGCGATGCCATTCGTTGTTAGAAAGCAAAAGACGAAATTCCATTCCACGATTGTTTGCTGTTAAATTACCTTTGGACATAATGCTCTGTGGTATGTATGATGCCCACACTGTTCTGACCTAATGACCTATGGATACGCAATCAGAACACACGACACAGTCTTAATCCAGGTGTAGTTTATGTAATTATGCCACCAGATCAAACTATCAAGCCGAGACGATAATCAACAAAGCCTTGTATACATACCTAAGGCTACTATAGGTGTAGACCTAATTACTTGGTGTTTATATGCCTACTTCTGACCATCTCAGAATTGTCTCTAATGAGGTAACCAGCTCTGCAGAAATTCCTCAACAATAAGCACAGTTTATGCTTTTATTCACTGAAATATTCTGCATTGTATATTTAACGAGGTAATTCTACAATTCCTATGAGTAAATTACTTTATGGTTATTAGGGCGATTCTTTATTTCATTCTCGATGATACTATTAATTCTAGATGATGTGTTATAAAAATGGGCATTTTTACTTGAGCTATTAAGTCAGCCCTTCGTAGATCCACGTTTGTGTCCATTATACAAAATGGAAGCGCAGGATTTCAAGTTCATTAGACTTCGCATCTCGTTAGCGTATAGTCGAGTGCTTTTCCAATATTGGTCTTCTGGACAATACGTACGTAAGTTCATGATTTACATTCATGCATTAGCTGTTTATGTTGGCTTTATAACAAGAGTAAATCAACTGGTTGGACGACTAAATAAATGTAGCCAATGGATGTAAGAATGAAGTTTTACATGTTTATTTTGTAGAAGAAAGTTTTGTTCGTTAATAATTTGCGTAGAACTACTGCTCGCTTTAGTTGATTATTATTAAATTACATTGTTAAATACATAATAGGCAGGTACCCGTTAATATTTATTATTTATTAAAACTATAAGCAGAAAGCGATAAGGCCTCCCATTGTGTTTTGTAGTGATATTTTTTGTTATGTATTTTCTGGTGTACAATAAAGTCATCATCAGCCGAAAGACGTCCACTGCTGGACATAGGCCTCCTTCAAGCACCTCCACTTCGACCGGTTTTGTGCTTCTCGCATCCAACGAGTTCACGAAGTAAAAGAAACAAAAAATACAATAAAGTATATATAAATAATTAAATAAGCACAGGTAAAAACCTGTACTAAGGCGGACTTAATGCCTGAGGTATTTTCTACCAGTCAACCTTCGGGTGATGCAAAGATGAAACATGGAATCTACAATGTGAAAATATGGAACGTACGCCTAGAACATTTGCCTAATTGGAACTTAGATTTAAAAAAGAAAACTACAAACACTTTAAAAAAAAAAAAAAACAATATTAGCAAAAAAAGTTCACCTGGTAGGTACAGATTTATTTGCTAACGTAAATTCGGATTTAAAAGAAATTCAGTACCTTTTTTATAATACGTAAATAGGATGCGGATATCATCCGCGAAAGCAACGTAGCTCTGAACATGTCCAATGCTGCAACCGAAGCTAGTTTTGCTTTGGAAAAATAGCAACAGCAAAATGAAAACTCTTTTCAGAATAAAAAGTATCCTGGCTACTTTTTCTGTGTGCTCTTATTATTTAAAAATATACTGCATTCTATGTTTATGGCCTTGATATTACGAACATAGTTCACTTTTTGCAAAACACGTCGTATTCGTTTATATGAAACAGACAGGTGTCAAGAACATATACTCTTGTCGACCGCACTGTAAATGACTATATTACGGCAAATTGACGTCGTGTGGCAATTTGCTTAACAATTAATTTCCCTAACTATACGTTATGGGTAGGTTTAGTCAACAGCAGTTCAAGCAAGCAGAGTTGTGGTCACCACTAGTATGTATACGTAATTAATTCAGTTTCCTAATCACAACATAGTTCACAAACCAATAACTCCGCATCACGTCACGGTCAAATAGTCCTCTTGTAACTTTAAGCGATTTCTGCGGTCAAAGCAATTTGTGTGGACAATGATTTAACAGCAATCGTAATTAGTGTGCCGAGGAATTAATGCAATTATAATGGCACGGCATGGAATTCCGGCCGGCCGTGTTTGTGCTAATGTGTACGTACCGCAGTAACTACATTGTATGTAGGTATATATAGGTATGTGCTGAGACGATTATATTTTGAGGCTGAAATAGAGGAGCTTTGTGGTATTGAGTTGCAGGAATAGCTGGTCGATATCTTACAAAACATAAAACAATAGTCATAATCATTGCTTGAATAACTATAAACATCACTTGGAATATATTTTCAAGAAAAAAAAATATGACCTTTTTTACAGTAGCTTTTAGCTGAAACTCTATTGACCATGTAATGAAATGAAATTGTTTAAAAAAAGAAAAATAATAATATCGATTAATATACAATATAAATAAACCACAATGTGTAAGGTGCTTTGAAATATAGCCAGGCGTTGTACAGGCTTTTAGGCCACCGGTACTTTGTCTGAAATGAAAAGTCGAATTGTTTATAGGATGTCAGAATCAATTTTACGTCATAGTATAGAAAAAAATAAGCTAGATGACGTTTCTTATCTGACTAGTCTGAGAAAAAAGGCCGAAACAAAGGGGAGTCAAAGTCAGGGGAGTACAGGCGCCAGCACATCAAGCTACTACAATACCTATGTCAAATTTCTTTAATAG
The DNA here is from genome assembly GCA_945859645.1 of Amphipoea oculea. Lineage (NCBI taxonomy): Eukaryota > Metazoa > Arthropoda > Insecta > Lepidoptera > Noctuidae > Amphipoea > Amphipoea oculea. Next base: position 9,670,856 of record OX243874.1, read on the forward strand.
ATTTTCAACTTTATTGCTAAACCATAAGTTTCAATGTTGATTGACAAAATTTTACAGTTTCGGGTAGCTTGATGTGCTAGCATCTGTACCTAAAGCCTCAAGATGTATTAAAATACAGTAGGTACAATTGCATTTTTTTTTTCAAAGCTACATAATAATCGTAATTGATTGAGAAGACAAGCACTTTTCCAAACCTGTTTTCCAGAAGAAATCATTTCAACATTACAAATGGAATCCGAAAGAGCCAGCGCTGCCGCAAATAAAAACACTTAAGTAGACACAAAACGTTTTTAATCTGAACCATTTAAATATTCACTTGTTTTTATTACTTTTTAAACAAAACAGTATTCTTTTGCGGACGTCTAATGAGAATGTTGGCGATGTTCACGGGCCAGGGGTCAAAGTGGCCTCAACTTAGAAACTTGAAACAATCTCAGCAACGTTCGTTATCTCGCAAGAAAATTGAACTGGCCAACATTGTCATCGTAATGAAATTCCTCTCGGATAATGCCACATTGCTGCCCTTCGCAGTTTGCATTTTGTTTAGTGGAAAAAATCTAGTTATTTTTGGTATTCTTGAAAATGTTGTTAACATTTTTTCCCAGACAGAAGATGTTAATTTAACGAGATATTCTAACCACGAGCGCTGAAGGTACGGAGCTAGAAACAGGTGCTCTTGAGCTGAATTCCAACCCTTAGCTGTACCTAAAATAAAATACTGAAAAACAGACGAAAATGATACAAGAATCTAATTCGCGGATTAGAGACATATTCCAATTACCCTAAAATTATTGAGCCGTCATAAATCAATTTGACAAAATATAAAGGTGCATTTTCACCCTCAATATTGTGTGCAGTTAATCGCTACCCTCTCTTTGTTGAATGGCTCCCAATAGGAGCAAACTGTGTCAGTACTCCTACACACTACGGCAAGAACTGGCCGGCAATAGTCATTATAAAGGAATTACAGAGGATTACAAATGTGTGAACGCGCAGTGAGTCAAAGGTTTTGTATGGAGAGTTGCTACTCTGTGACTCATTCTTATACAGTTCTCCTCTTAATGTGTACAACATTAGGTAATAGGTTATGATTGATGACCGAACCAACTGCTGAGGGGACGCTAAATTCATTTGCGAATCGATTCGTCATTTATTATTAGTTAGTATTGAAATGTTAATTAAATATGAACAAATGACAATCGGGATTATCATAATTGACGTGTATGGGCGAAGGCCACAGCGTTGAAGCTAATCCGATATCTTTATAGCCGTGTCTGACACTTTATATTCGAAAAATATATATTATTACCATCTTTATATACCTAATAAGAAGCTTATGTCGTAATAGTAATATACGTTATCCGAACTTGTGAATATTAACACCAGTTATTAGGGTTCAAAGCCTCGCGCAAGATGGCGGTAGACGCGGATTAAAATTAAAATAAATTGCTTTACACTTTAATTGTATTTAAGGATAATTTTCCGTGCTCCTGAATTCTAGAGTTGCTAGCTGATGGTATGAAGATGTGGAGACATTGAGTGGTGTGGAGGTGATAAATATTGAATAAATGTATTTTGAACTTAAAACCTAATTCTAATGTCTACCTAATTCCAAAAAATGCAACGTGATGGAAGCAAAACCAAGGCCAGAAAAATAAGCGAAATTGTAAAAAAATAAAGATATAAAAAATACGTAATAAACAATACTTCAAAAAGACATGGACAACAAAACTGCAATCCATTCTAATTATAGACAAATGATTTTTCATACTTAAAGTTAGTTTTTAGAAGCTCCTATATTCGAAAGTTGCACTACGCTTCCTCAATAACAAATGAAGAACCGGTGACAATTTTAAATTCGTTACGGAAAATAAAGGTCTAAAGTCAAACAAAAATCTTTACAACTAAAGTCCGCTCCACGGCGGTCGGTTTCCATTCGGCATACTCTAAATTTCATTAGGCGTTTAAGTTGAGCCACCGCCGTCGTGTAATTGCTCATTTTCCTCGTCATCTCCTGGAAAAAACCTTACAGGCTAATAGTATTTTGGTTTAAAATTGTACTCATAAAATAATACTTGTGATGGCTAAATGTTTTGATACGCCTCTGGTGGCACTCCTTATTTAATTTGAGTTGGTTAAAGAAATGATTAAAATATAACAAGTTTTTTTATAAACGAATATTTAGGTTCTTTAAGATGATTTATTGAATACCCTTTTCTAGGATCTGTAATTATTTTTATATCAAAACGATCTCTATAGAGCTTATAATATCGAAAACTTACCAATAAAAAAATGGGGAGTTTTTAAACTCATATACATGGTGAATTTTTCAAGTGGGCGTAACTATGAGGAATAGCGAAAAGTACTCAAAGGAGTCTTGTGCTCGATCTTGCTGCATCATTGGATTTTTGAAAAATCAATATTTATAGCTCTTGGCTATAAATATTGATTTTTCAAAAATCCAATGATGCATCATTTCAAACACACAAGTGTGTTTTGGCACAAGTAATGTACCTATGAATACTTTAAAATAAGAAGCAGTTTATTAAAATCAAACATTTCCCCTAAGTTTGCCGTTTGTCATTACTTCCCAGAATTTGATCTTTATAGGGACACTATCGAATGGTGTAATAATACAATATGTGTTTTTTTAATCAAAATCTACGAGTTCGATTCTTGATCGAACTCGTAGATCAAATTCTGGGAAGTAATGACAAACGGCAAACTTAGGGGAAATGTTTGATTTTAATAAACTGCTTCTTATTTTAAAGTATTCATAGGTACATTACTTGTGCCAAAACACACTTGTGTGTTTGAAATGATGCTCAATATTTTTAGTAACACACCCACAGCGCAGTCATATTCACACCATTATGTTCTAAATTCAATTGATTTTTGCTTGTACGGAATAAAAATAATATCTATCCAATTCGAAAACGACCGCCGTACCTACTTACAAACTAAGCTTTCGTTAAATGCGTACTAAACCATTATATTCTGTGCCATTATGAAAGTTACGATACGACAAAAAAGGTTTAAATCCTAAGCCGAACACATTTTTATACGATCCCATAAAAATCGGTAATCCGGTCCCGAGTGCCGCGCGCACAAAACGCGAAAAGCGAAAACAATTTGTCCCGGAATAAACAAAAGCGAATGAAATTAAAACAGTAGGCAAATGGCTATTCTCTTATAATTTACAGTACTACATGATTTAAAACATAATTCTTTCTTCCTTTTAAAATTGATAATATAGTTCAAATCCCGTTTTTCACAACGCGAAAATTTAAATCTACTGGTTCAAAAAACTTTTGCAAATTTTAATCCATATTAACCACCATTGTCAAGATTTTCCTGATAAAACAGTAGTTACTTCTATGGAAAAATAAAAAAAAAAACAGTTTCGTCGAACATAAATTCACAGCTAAATACAATTTAATGCGTTCCCATAAAATTCTCTGATCTGGTCCCGCAAAATCGAACGCAAATCGTCCCGAAATCAACAAAAGGGGGACCGAATTATGAAAAAACTCATTACTTTAAAGCGATATCAATGAAGTGCATTCCACCTTTACCGAGGCCGCCAGGAATTGAATTAAAAAAAAAAGTGCACTTGCAATTACGCCATTCAAATGCCCCTCTCGCGTTTCAATCTTTTATAGCAGCCTCTATGAATCCGAATGGAGTGCAATATGAGATGAGAGGGCCAATAATGAAATATAAAAACAGAAATACATAAGCACTCCTTTCCCCGGCTATGGGCCGTCGAGTATTCTCCATTATTCCCATTCAGTAGATTTGCTTTGACGAGTGTCCTTAAGGAGCGTTTAAATTATTTCACTTATTTTTGGTTGAGAAAGGTAACGCTCAGAAACATGAGTGTGGATTCGATCTCGTGCCGTCAACAATTTGCGGAGAAATAAATCATGATGTTTTGGAAACGTCGACTTATAACTTATAAACAAATATATTTTTCGGAATTATCCTAGTTTGGATTCCTGACTCCCACAAGTCCTAGTAATTCTAATTTTTGTGATACCTCTACCTCTATACTGTAAATTGTACTTTGTGGGAGAAAATAAATTATTATTATTATCAATTAAGTTTTAAATATTCCAATTTGTACCCGATTATGTTTCTTGTTGTTGATGACATGCACACTCAGACATATTTGTATGTGGTACAAAAATAGACCAAACAAGTACCGAATCTGTATCAATAATGATGCAGCAATCGAAACCACGAAGTATCTATCAGATTCCCTTCCATAGATACTTCGGGTTTTCGAGCAGCACTTCACCTCAGCGACATTCGTATCGGGAACCAATATTCAGTTGTTTAAAATTACCAGACTATGCTCCGAAAATGCATTGAAAATTACTGTTGTTTTTGACAGACTTGTGTATTTTTTCTCAATGTTTTACGAGTATAATGCAAATTAGTAAGCGAAACTGTGACTATTTGAAGTTTAGAAATCAGGAAGTTAAGTAGGTATATTTTTGTACAAAAAGTACCTACTAAATATGCCAAGCATAAAATTAAAGCATTAGTTGTTATCTTTACGAAATCATGTTTTAGTTTATATAGGAAAGATGACCATTTATTTCTTATCTTAACCCGCGACCCTTCACAAAATAAGATGTCTCCATTCCACTATTATTCAGAAATCACGGCGACCTTTGCAGAATCACCCATCATATATCACTTCAACATCTCTCGTCCATTGTACCTAGATCCAAGATACATTAATCTAAACTGTACCAAAATGAACTAAAAGACGTATTCATTCAATGTCGTCGACGAAACACGCAACGCACGCGAAACGCACAAAATAGAAAAAGAAAAATGTCACCGCATCGCTAGTTGGAGCAAATAAAATTGTTTCCTGTACCCAGGATATCCACAGTGGTGACAAAAGGTGTCCAGACAATGTAATTGTTCATTTTATTTCGGGATTTTTCTGCAAAATGTGTTTCTTACTGCTGAAGTGCTGATGTTGTAGAAAGTTTCAGTATTGTCAGGTTTTACTGTAGACAATCGTTTTACCTGACTTAAAAGCTCGCTGCGTTTTACAAAGACACTTTCTTCTTGGTTTAAAACATTTTAACAGTGTTGAGATGTTTAAAGTATATTTTTATATTTAATTACTAAGTTTTAAAATAGAGTTATCCTTTTTTGTGGGAGCTTAAACCTTATTTTGTGTTTATGGGAACAACATACAAATTCAAGAAACATGACATTTAAAAAAAATCGCTGGAGTATGTTTAGCGTTTTTTTCAAAAGATATAATTTCAGTAATTTCGAAATAAATATCGTACTCAAGTCTTGTTCACGTTATGCAACCATTGAGGATGCAACAAATCACTGAGCGGCCTAGCTGCAAGTGATTGTTAGGCGCACATTAAACGACGCGTGCGAAATAGAACAAAACGCTACGTCTGTAGCCGGCTTGTGCGCGCATTGAGATTCTGGACCTATAGAAAGAGCGCAGACGATCGGCGTTATTAGTCTTCAGAACAATCGGTTTAATAATGATAGGTCGTTTCTTTCTTCTCACAGTAATAATTATAGATTGCATGCAGCAAGGTATAAAACATCTCATAAAAACTATGTACATCAAGTGTATCTTTCCTATATAGCGTGCATACCAACAAACTAAACATCTTTCTTCATAATCAACATCGTAATCAGTTGCGTCGAGTAGGTATTGAAGTTTTGTAAGGGATACCTGCTTATTTCGTCGCGATGACGGTGTTGGTTCCATTGAGAAAGTTATTCAGTTTCATGTTCTGTACCACACCCTTAAATATGACCACACATTTCTGTTACACGCTGTGGTATAATTGTACCAGTTAGCTAGCAAACTTTGGTTAAAAATTCCGTCACAAAAAATCCGTGAAAACCTACCTAACACTAGTCGATTTGAAACTAAAACCGTAAGCGTGAATTGGATAAAAGGATAAAACATACGATTGAACACGCATTAATGCAGGACGAGTGCGATGAGTCGGTAGAAATCGGACTATGTTACCGCCAGGAATCGGCTGTGTCGGACACGAATCGATGACCGATAAATATCGCCCGTCTGTGTTGCGCCTAAAGGAGACAGTTTCCGATTTAGACGACAATTTCTTTTCACTTTAGCATGTAATCTATTCCATGTAGTTCTGCAATGTAAAATGACATTAACGTTTAACGAGACACTGAATGTGGAGAACAAGACATGTAATTGAATAATTGGTTCTCTATTTTGTGTTGGTGTTGAGTGTTAAACTGGGACTATTTTCTGGAATTAATTTAAGATGTGATTTTATTTTTACCTGGAAAATGTCATTAGATTATAGGAGACGTTTATTGTTTCCCGGATCTTCCTTTTTCAGAGCTAATCGTGCTCTTGACTGCTAGGAAGGCATGAACAGCATTTTATGATATAATTAAGGTTGCGAACTGAAGGCCAATTCCCGTAATTAAAAACGTTCAAAATCCAGTCGCAGTCTCATATTAGGGACAATCAATGTCAAAAACTTGTCAAAAATGTAGGGAAATTTGAGTAATTTTTGACAGAATGAGACTGAGATCAGACTGTAAATGTCTTTACGATTACGAGAATTGCTCTTCTGTTACTTTATATTTTCTTTTTTTTTTCAGATTCTTTTTCTAGTAGAGCTGTTCATCAAATCATTATTATGAATCAAGTACCTCAAAATTACTTCATGACTACATCAACGCTAACACAGCTTTGAGTTTGTTAAAATATTCATTCTATTCTAAAAAGTAGTCCAGCCCTAAAGGAACTTGGGTATATAGTTGTGGCTTCACCAAGCCGGGGCTGAATTAATAGTGAAATTAGTCAAGTTACATAATGCCCCGATGATGGGGCTCAAGCGCCTTTACTTAAGGTTTAGTACTTAATAACCTGTTCTTAGCCTGCTGGGATTAAACGTTTCATGTTAACAAATCCTAAATTGATGAATCACAAGGATTTTGGTACAAAGTGCTCTTATATTAAAGTTAATACTTTATACGTCTTACTTTTGGGATATTGGATACTTGAAAAGTTATTTATCGATTGGTTCAGTTGTCAGGAGAGCCGCTATAAAGGGGAAGATTTTCAGGGTTTCCACAAAAGTGGCTAAAAGATTGGATGATTGCCACGGTCAGGGAGCATCCTCCCGTATCTACAAAAACTATTCATGCTGGGGACACAAATCTGGGATCGCAACCATCTAATGTTGTGCTGTAACTTCTGCATATTCATTTGTTTATTACAAAACAGCCCAGCATAGGAGGTTTTCAACATAAATTAATCACAATACGAACAGTTGTTGCCAGCCACAATGTTTAAAAATGCAAATTACACGGAAACATAGACCACAGCATGTTGTGGTATGCACAAAATATCGCAAAGCCAAATACGTGTTGTGGTTCTATTGATAAATCAACCACATCGTGGTCTGCCAATGAACACTGTACCGTTATATTCTCGATCAATCTAGCCTAAGGCAGTAGCCTAGTTAGGTTCCTGGTTACATGCCGTCCAGAAGTGGACACGCTAGTTTGAAGTTCATCAGTGTAGTAGCCAGGATGTTGTTCGTGTGTCTGTCGTGTCTTACCTTTGGGGATTACTTCCGCAAAGCCTTGGTAACAAGATTGTGAATCATTATTGCTATATTGTAATGTGTTTTCAATGGCAGAATAGGGAACCAATCAGTAATTGTTTTAGTTAGGTGAAGGAAGAATTTCGATTGGAAATCTTTTACGTCTAGACTTTTTGAAGTCAAAAGGAGTTGACATTCTGAAAGTAAATAAAATTATCGCTAAATAAACATTCAGAAATAATCATGAATAATTTTACCATGTTATACTATCTGGCAATGGTTATTGCGCTTCAAAGAAGCCCGCTTCGACACCCAAGCACCTGCCAGTCGGAATTAGATTGATGGTGTAATTAATACGTTGTGGCACTTCTCCTTTGACTGAGACCGTTGTGGTCATCCGCATGAAACCACAAAGCTTCGACGCACTTTCCGTTCACTCCCTAGCCTTCCGGCTGTGAGCGACTTTTTGTACAACCAACAAGGTTAAATTAAGTCGAACATTTGACAAAAGAATCTTTGTAATTTCCATTCTGGAACAAGTTTCTTCGAGTCAAAGAAAGGCATTAATTAATCCGAGATATAGATGCTATTCAAATAGCGCTAGATCTTAATATTAAATCAGAATTTCTACGTCCTTTGTCCTCAATCCTCAAAGCGGTTCCTATCGACATACCGATCATTCATCCAGGATATAAATCTTTTGCTAGCGTCTGCCGACAGAAGGTCGATTTGGGATTCCTGTTTTTGCTCAAGGGTCGAGTAAGACGTTACAAAAAATACGTTCTGTCATCAGGACCCCATGAGATGGACAAAATTGCGAAATAGTGGAGCGATTTCGTAACTAATCTTGTTTCGTGTTGGTGTTTTTTCTTTACATTTCCTCTCCATACTAAGCAAAGGATAGGTACCTATTGACAAAGACCAGACAAATTAAACAACTCAGCTACAATTAATCAAAAAGTTGTCTAGAAACATAATATATTAAATTAACGTGTTCGTATAACAATAGCCTTGACATAATGGAAAGGAGTTCCGTGAGAGCAACGAATTTGTAACTCAATCACCTAATTAGAGTTTGTTTGGAACAACTCCAGACTGTAGGCAAGTAATTAATAGGCTTTGTAATCTGTAATGTAATAAGGAGAAAACAACACAAACACTGAACAAAAAATATGACACTGAATGGCTGTAAATTCGAACTTTAAACAACTTTAGGCTTGTTTTTCATTACAATCTGAAAGTCGTGATCTCATTTACGTGCCTTAACTGTCTTAGGGTTCACAATAATAAAACGGTTCTTTTCAATAGGCAAGTCTACCTTTTATATTTTTCTACTAGCCGTGCCCGCGACTTCGTTCGAGTGCAGGTCGGAAAACAAATTACATTTCTTGGGTTTTTTGCGCGAATCCGAACTCTTTTTCTAAAATAAAAGTAGCCTACCTTAGTTACTCCTTATAACATCAGCTCTATGCCAGTGAAGGAAACAAACAGACAGACAAAAATTAAAAAATATTTTTTTGTTATAATTACCGTATATACGTACTTTCATAAAGATTTAGTAAAAAGCTCTTAATTTGACATCACAAACAGACACTTTAATTTGATTTATTTGTACAGATAGAAATGTACAAATGGTTCACTCATAGATCTTAATAGTCGGTCCAGAATCTGTACAAAAACCCAGTAACAAAATTCAAAACCTCTCCTTTAAAATGAAAATATTATTACACTCTGCTCCCAGCCTAATGAAAAACGAACAGCGAGCGGCGGGACCGCACGAAATCAACTTATTATCGCTTATTAGGTTTCCTCGATACATTGCTTTTCTCTGTTGTCTAGTCAATTTATCGTCGGCAAGTTAGTCGAGGGGATGGCGTGGTGGTACGCTCACTCAATTAGTTAATTTTGTTAAATATCCTTGATTGAGCAACGGACGGCAATCAGCCATGCAAATTCTCCCCGTCATTTCCGAGAATGCCGAAATAGGATTTCGCTAAACGCAGTGTATTTAGCTTTGCGTTGTAACAAATTGTCCGTGCAGAACGAACTGTATAATGAATGAGGAGGACAATGTTGTAACATTTGAATAGAGAAGCTTTTCTATGTATTTTATCTACACCCATGCTATAAATCCTCTATAAAAGTTTCTGAAACAGGCTTATTGCCAACATTAAAAAAACCAGTGTCATGGTAACAATAATATCATCCAAACGAGTGTTATTATGTTGTACTAAATTTCATTATACAACTCGTTTTCAAAATGAAGTCGGTTAAAAAGAGCATTGTCATAAACGCGCGTTTCACTACCACAGCGCAGTAATTTCAAAAAAGACTTATAGGTTATTCGAATTCACGTCGTATCCCGCCGGCCGCTATTTTTGTTCCATATTAGTATTGCAAAAAACTATTTCAGAAACTTTTATTGAGGATTCATATCATGGGTGTCGATAAAGTCTTGTATGCAACTGCACATACTCGTAATTAGGAATTAAAACACTCATATGGTACTATTCAATCCACATTCGTGTTTTGTTACCCCTTATTATAAAACAGTTGCATAAATAACTATTTGACAATTGGATAATTTTTTGTCGGGAAGTTTCAGTATAAGTAGGCTTTTTTGTTATTTTTATTCGCAGTGTTAAGTAAATTAGATTGGGCATACCAGAAGTGCCTAGTTTATTTTAAATACTTGTTTTATGTAATCCAACAGGTTGTTTATACCTGATGAAGACGAGCCGCAGAAAGCAGTTGTTCGTTAGGAAAATCCACGGGGACTTGGCTCAACTGTGGACGTTTTATGTCTGATATGCCATGCACTACATTGATCAAGATTCGATCTTACTACAGTAGTTTCTTGGCTCCTAATACAACTGAGTGAAGACAGTTTAGTAACATTTTTAAAAACATTTTTGTAAATATTAACACAAAATCTAATACTTATAAATTTTTCTGTTGGTCTTACTACAATGGTTTTATGGCTACAATTGAGTGAAAACAGTTTAGTAACATTTTTAAAATCATATTAGTAAATATTAACACAAAACTAACTTAATTTTTTCTGTTGGTCTTAATACAATGGTTTCTTGGCTCTTAATTTAAACAGTTTTAAATAAAATACAAAAACTAACAAAATATTTTTCTGTTCAGCTCTCAATGATGTCACAAACCACCGTAAACACTATAAAGTAATTAAATTCTTTTAATTACGTACAAAATACCACTATGCCGTACCACCACACAAACACATGCTTTTACCCACTAATCTCGCGTCACAACAAACGCCATGAGCACCATGACATACCACAGTGTTATCACATCACTGAATTTTAATTCGATGCGTCTGTAAAGGCTGGTTCAGGTATTCTGACTGTAGATGACTTTTAAAGAGGACTAGTTTATAAACACTAAAATATATTTTAGGAGAATTGTATGAAAAGAGAATAAGTATTAGTTTTTTTTAGACAGCGTTCAATAAAAGAATAAAAAAGATACTTAGGTATTAAAAAATTGGCGTTTTTATTTTAGACTAGCTGCGCCCCGCGGTTTCACCCGCATAAGTCTCGATCCCGTGGGAATATCGGGATAAAAAGTATCCTATGTCCTTTCCCGGGACTCCAACTATCACTATACCAAATTTCATCTAAATCGGTTCCGCGGTTTAAGCGTGAAGCAGTAACAAACATATAAACACACACACACACACACTCACAAACTTTCGCCTTTATAATATTAGTGTGATAAGTAAAAACTAAAATCACTTCTTGATGCGATTTAATTTATTTAGATATCTCTGGTTAGACACATTGAGCACTGTCTTATAATTTTAATATACGAGTAAGATCTCATATTTTGCATCTGGCAACTGTGGTGACAATTCCCGGGCGATATTAACAGTCCTTCCAAAATAACCATTGGATAAGGTGCTATGCTGTAGGCTCACGTTTTGTAATAATAACAATATGGATCATAGGAAAGGACGGAAAATATACTTATTTTCAATAGTGAATATTCTAATCTATCTGGGGGCACGGCAGTGCCCCCGCCTAGTCGAGCAAAAAGCGGCACGGCCGTACCATCGTAGTTACCATTCAAGCCATTTTCGACCCCCTATATTTTTTTTTTGCGGCAATGGTGCCGATGCGATGTCGATAATTCTGCTAATGTCAGAAGTGTTATGAAAAATCGTGTACAGTAAAAAAAACAAAAAAAATAAAGACGAATTGTGAATAATAAAATAAATGTGAAACTTGTAGACGAGTATTAAGAAGTAAATGATATTACAGTATTACCATACAATATCTATACATCTATATATTTATATCTTTCACTGATTTTGACAAATTTCACTAGTAAATGTTTTTATAAATGTCAACAATCACCTCTCTTGGCAGACAAATTGGGTGATTGCAATAAGTCATAATTTTATTAGGCAATAGGAGGTCGCTGCCCTCCAGATATTATTATCATCCCTTACTCGCCTTTTACGATACCCGAGGGTAGAGGGTTGCTCCGTGGAGGTACAGAATACCGCTTAGGGAGAAACAAACGTAGTTTTAGCACATAACCTGTAATGGTGTGGTGTTTTAATGACTCGGTGGTGTGTATTAGGGTTAATTTTGTTCAAAATGCACGTTGTTGTGTAGCTGCCGACGTTCTTAGAATCCAGAAGGATTCCAAGCAAACTTAAAACAGCCTTCTGGCTGTGTTGAGTTTTCCTTGGCTACTTTGTAACGATATTCTACGAACAGAATGTTTTAATTGACCTAAATCATAGGTTGATGTCGAAGTTAAAAATGCTTGGAACTGATTTCAGAACCGATTTTAGTATTTAATTTTGACCTTTATAAGCGTTAGGCTTAGAGACTATGTTAACTATGCGTTGATACTGGCTAATACGACCGCGTGTTTGTTTTTATTGGTAAGTAGGTATAGGCACAGAATACTTCATAGTACTACGGTATAGGTACGGCGTAAAATTAAATTGGCTAGTTAAACTCCGCAGGCGCAATGGGTACGCTTTGGGATGTTTAAAACTAAGTATAAAATAAAAAATAAAAAGATTTAATATTTTTTGGGAGGTCAACGACGGCTGTTATTGTTGTTACTTGTATGAGTTCAGAAAAAACTGTTTTCTTAATATGTTTTATCGGGTTTAGATATCAATACCCACGTCTCATCTGTGAAGTTTGCACAAAAATAAACAGAATTTTTTAAATTATATTTCAACTGACTACAATAACTGCGGTCGATGACCCCATAAAAATCATCAAATTAATTTCTATTTTGTTTTATTATGCTTAGATATATGTACATATGTAGATACCCATCGCGTTTGCAGAGTTAAGCTAGCTAATTTAATTTAACCCTGTATAGCAATAGCTCCTGCAGAATAAGGAAGTGGGTTTAGTAAAATTTATAATAATCCTTTAATCGAAACAATGTATCTTCAATACATTTATGTAATTTCCTGCGATGCGTTGATGTTTATTTTACTACATCCCCAAATGTACGTAGCATCAGTGCCAATACCTACAGCTACACATAACCAACATAAAGTGTACTAACGGGTTGCCGTGTTGTGTACGTGGGTGTATGTTTTAATTATAATAATGTTGGTATTTTCAGCATAATGCTTCCGGGTCGCTAGTTTAATTACCTATATAATAACACTATCAATATTTGCAGTTAAATTACATTCATGAACGTCAATTGGTTTTGTGGGTGCAATAATTTGATGATTTTATAAAACTGTTTTGGATTCAGATTGAATTTTCTTGTGCATTTTACATGGATCGTTATTTCCTCATTATCTAGGTCCCTTTTGAGTACAGGGTGGCAAATCTCAAATCGTTTATTGCAATCCATAATGTACAATCACAGGCGGTAAACAAAAATAATAGAAACAATTATGGACCCTGTCGGGCACAGCATTTCTTTTAAAATAAGTAAGAGAGAGGAAGAGCGCTTTATTAATTTTCCTTATTATAAAGTTAGAAATATTTTCTATTCTATTAACTTTGTATTTATATTTCTATTAATTCACTTATTCCATTATTATTTTATATGCAGGTCTATCTATTTATTTATTATTTATTTAATTAAGTATATTTAATATTGCTCATTGCTTTACTCGTTTAAGATTTGTTCATTATTATTAATGTAGTATAATTAGCAGTCAGGTAGTCGGCATTCAGTACAAAATTCTGGACACCCCTTCACTTAAAAGATTAACGCTGGAGTTTCTTGTCCATTCTTCTCCATACGAAACTACCCTTTGGAAGGAATGACTAGAATCAATTATATTCTTTTGTAAATGTTGACGTTCAAAAGTGCCTTTTATTTGAAATAAATTGTTGAATTGGAAAATTTTCATCGATTAAAAAATAATGCAGCTCATATGGAACTGCATTTTTTAGTATTTTGACCATGTACTCGTAGGTGTTGCACTTTTGTAGGAAATAGCAGATTTTTTTTAATAACCAGCGAAATATTTCAATGCATGGGGTTCCAGAATCATGTACTGAATCCACGGTAACAGGTTGCACGTCGATGACACTGCGATGCTGTATAGGCCTAGTATAGTAGACGTCGTTATTGCTTTACCACCCTAAGGTTGAATGTCACTTGCACGTCATAAAGACAAGCTTTGATTTGTCTATTTACAGTTAAATAATATCAACCTGTGTGAAGTGTTCATTTACTGGGAAGTTTTTTCAAAACTTGCCATCAAGAAACGATATGTAATGTTACACTCACTTTTTCTTGTTACCCACAGACAGAACTGTAAGAAAAAGAATATTCGTGAATCTACTACTTACTAGTTTATTTACGAGTACCTACCGTTCTTGATAAGTTCGTGGATCAAGTATTAAGATTAGCTTGTATTTCCCATGATAAGTGAATTGTATTCTTTTTGTGGAATAAATGTCTTAAACCGTAAAAGTGATCAAGTAAATACGAGGTCGACTATACCTATTCTAGTTTTACGGTTGAAGCACTTTGTTCACAACTGTATTTAAATATGTTTTCTGAAAATTCATCGTAAAAAAAAACTGAAGCTTGAAAAGCTATGTAAATAAATGTGCATCGACCACAACCCACTTAATAAAGGTAAGAAGATAATCCAAACAAGAATTTAAAATTACATTAGCTGGGAATCCTTATTAGACCAACAACGTGCTCTTGTTAATGTTGCTGAACAAAACCCTCCCCATATAGAGGGTTGTTTACATGCGGTCGACGATTGCGGCGAGTCGAGTAAGAGAGTCGGCGCTAGTAAATGCATGTACTCGTATGTATTATAATTTAGGAGACAGTGCTGTTTGCCTGGAATTAGCGACCTTGTTTTTGGGAGCCTCATTTAGGTGGTGCTTTTTGGTACGTGTGAAGGCAGCATGTAGTCGTTGTTCCATGGTAGTTTTATAGAGATATCCATACTAATATTATAAATGCGAAAATGTGTCTGTCTGTCTGTTACCTCTTTACGCTTAAACCGCTGAACCGATTTAGATGGGTACAGAGATAGTTTGAGTCCCGAGAAAGGACATAAGATAGTTTTTATCCCGATATTCCCACGGGATCGACACTTATGCGGGTGAAACCGCGTGGCGCTGTTAGTATTAAATAGTTAACCGAAAACATTACATACATGCTTAAACTCACGCTTTCTTCCCATAAGAGTAGGTAGAAACTACAGGAAGCTACCGGCTATGATCACACCTTTTGCTTCGTTTACGTTCATACACAGCATAATCATAATCAGCCAACAACGTCCCCACTGCTTGGACCCATGCCTCCTCTCTGTGAGAGGGAATCATACATCTGGATTGAAAAAACTAATAAAAATAAAATACAGAAAATATACTATTGTTGTGGTTATTGTATTGAGAGGAGGCCTGTGTCCCAGCAGTTGGAACATGATAGTATACTACTGTGGCCTTGCAAATCTTTTTAGATTTTCCATTGTTGAAATCATTTAAAAGATAAGGATATTTTAAGGGAGTCATATTTTTCTAAGAACTCAAAAAAAAACGTTATCAAAACCTATTATAAGCCTATAAAATTTGTTCAAAAATATTATTTAAAGTGACGAAACCAAACATGGGAATTGTCAATGCGTTGTCGACTTTACAGACAAGGGCTTGTGGCTAAATAATTACAGCCGCATGGGTAATAGAAGGTTAAGCTGTGCTTGCCGAGGTCGGTCCGTGGATGGGTGACCATCCATTACATATCGAGACCCCTCCTTGCCTCAGAAACTACGTTTAAACCATTGGTCCCAGCTTTCATTTGTAAAGCTTTGACAGTCGTTACGGGTGATCAGAAGCCTGAAAGTTTGACCACCAGTACGAAGGGTTATGGTATTACGGAGTAACTGGGTTGAGGTCAGGTAGGATAGTGGCTCCAAGTAAAATACTGATACAGCTGTATTCGGTTAGACTGGAAGTCGACCCTAACATAGTTGGGAAAAGGCTAGGCAGATAAAGATGTCGACTTTAGAGCAAAAATTAAAAACTGTTATGCGTATTTTACAGTGATAAATGCTTACATAAAATTAACTAACTACTAATCTATATTATATAAAAGGAGAAACTGTCGCATATATTTTAATATCGGCATACTTTAATGGCATTAGATACGTCAGTAAAATAGATTGACTGTGTTCATTATTCAATATTAAAAGTAGACCGAAATAATTATTTTAATCAAGTAAATTCAAATTGAATTGAGTTGTTTATATCGTAGTTGCTTAATGAAATTATATTAATAGGTATATATTGACTGAACATACGTCTACCCACATACTTTTAAAGAGTTTGTATGAGATTCAATTGAGTACGCCTACGTTAATAAATAAAATAAATGCCTGACTGACTTTAGTTAATTAATGTTTACATTAGATACCTAGTCTACGAGCTATACTACTAATAATACAGCTGAAGAGTTTTTTTTGTTTGAACGCGCTAATCTCTAGAACTACCAGTCAGATTTAAACAAATAGTTTTGAATATGATAGCCCAATTCTTGAGGAAGGCTATATGCTCCTTAACATCACGCTAGGATACTTAGGAGACGAGCAAAAATAAAATAAGGCAGAAAGAACGCTGAGCGAAAACCAAGTATACAAGTTTACGTGCCTACATTTTTGCGAAAATATAGAATTTACTTGTTGTTATTAGTTTGTTTTATGTTAGTACTTATTATATATACTTTGATTTATGTAATTGGTTTCTTAAGCCGTGTAAATCAAATAAATAAATAAAGTATATGTACGTATATCACGGGCTAGCGATGCTATGCGACAGGCTGGGTCGAGGCACAAGAAATTTCACGCGGACGATGTCGCGGGCACGGGGAGAAGCTAGTAATAATAAAATCGTTACTTTATAAAAAGGGCACATATACAGACGCCAGCACATAAATCTACTACAACCTGTCAAATTTCTTTAATAGAATTTCAACTTTATCGCTAGATTATAAGGTTCAAAGTTGATTGGGAAAATTTGACAGTTTCGGGTAGCTTGATGTGCTGCTGTCTGTAAAATAAATACCTAAATAAAATAGAGCAGAGTTACTTGCATGAAATAGGTTGAACCAGAAGGCCAATTCTCGTAATTTAAAACGTTTCTAAATCTAGTCGCAGTCTGATCTCGGCGACAAACAAATTTCAAAAATGTAGATTTGACAGATTGAGACCATTCATAAAATTACGAGAATTACCCCTCTGTGCTTTCAGGTAATAATAACTTGATTCGTAGAAAAAGCCAGTACAAAGTTTTTAATTTTAATTCAAAGCTAAGGATTTTAATGGCCCCGTTTCCCAGAAAGGATGGATAAAGTTGGATAATATAATAATACATTATAAAACTTTTATATTATCATATAGGTTAGTACTCGCAGGGTCAGTTGGTACTTATTACCCTAAAAACCGGCAGATCAGGCGCGTCGCGCCTGTCTGCTGAGCCTTTACGCTACTAACTATATATAATCATTTTAATGTTAATAAAATAAAGCATCTAATAAATTATAATAATAGAATATTATTATAGCGACTTTAATAGCATATAAAAGTTTATAAATTGCAATAGGTATAATCACAATAAATAACTATGTGTTTCATTTCTACACCCACATTGTTTATGAGATAGTATATGTATGCTATGTGATGATGACAGTTTTAGGTCGCGACGTAAAAAAAAAAAGCATCAGTTCATCACCGAACTGATGTTATTTCCAAACTGTTTTTCGATGAACCAAAATTTATGATGAGACTGTTATCAATTCTGTTATCTAAATAAAAAGTGTTTAGTTTTTTCTTGGCACGTGAGGGTGTTGAGCAGTTCACTCAGTAGCACTCAGTTGTATTATTTACTATCTTATGTCCGCAACTTCGCTCGCGTGTTTGTGGGAAATTTTTCCACAAAACCGTACTGCCGGGATATCCTATGTGTTAATCCAGGCTATAAACTTTATGAGTGCCAAATTTCAACCAAATGGAAAAATGGCATAAAGAGATTTTCGTTCAGCCATTTTTGAATGATTAAATAACAAACATTCAAAATTTCACATGTATGATAAACTCAAAAACTCAACTCAAACTCAAAGTATTTATTTCAATTAAACCAATTACAGGCACTTTTGAATTGTCAAGGGGTCGGTCAGTCAGAAAGATGAAGCTAGTTGCCCATTCCAAAGCGTAGGTACCTATGGAGAAGAACGGGCAAGAAACTCCATGGACACTCTTTTAAATCAAAATAATATGGTTACAAAGTCTTGGTTACATCATTCATGTTAAAAATTATACATGTTAGAACGATGCAGAACGTTAAAAGCGTCCATAATGAAAAGATGAGAAAAAACAACAATTCAAATATTAAATTAAAATAAAATAAGCCATGGCAGCAAAGAGATGACCAGTCCCTACTGACGGCGCCCGTTCACGAACATGACGCATCTATTAGCACCATTCAGCTCAACCATTTTGAAGGGAGCTAAATGATCCAACACATGCGCCACCATCAGCGAGGCATATTCGTAGCAAATAGCATTATATAGCCTACTATACGCCAGGAGAGTCAATCTGAATCATTTTGAAGAATGTTGCTATACCATTGCTTCGTATGTTCGAAAAATTTGTCTATTCAACAACGTAGATAACGCAATGAATGTTGTTGAACTGTCAAAATGAAAGCCATTGCTACTAATAGTGTGTTACTCAATTACCCCGCTGATATCTAAAGCAAGTGATTAGTTTATCTGTTGATTTAATAAAACGTTGCACCTTTCATTGCCTAACATTGACACATGGGGGCGCTGAGCAATTCACTCAGTTATATTATTCATTCACTGAGGGAGCCAGTTCTCATTAATTAGAAAGTAGAGTGACTCCGCAGAATTTGTTCATAAAGCAACGTAATACAGTATACCATAAATTCGCTTATCTGCATTTTATCAAAGGCATTTCACTGACAAAGTTTGGTTTTATGTTACAGTTTATTTGCCTTGTTTGAATAAAAAGTTTCGTAATTAAAGCGTCGTTGGCTATTTGTTTATAAACTTATGTTTATTGTTGACTCGGTAATTATGTCATACCTTTACAAATTTTGTTAGTAGTTTAACTAGTGAAATTAAATTATAGGTTGTATTTCGTTGAAATGTTACCGTCAAGTCTAGATATAATTTAAACCTCTTTTACCTACATATAACACAAATATTACAGCATAAAGTTTCTAAACTCTAGATTTACTTAACTGTACACAAATACTCATCATCATTACTCTCCTGACCTCATACAAATTGATTTGAAGTCGGTGCAACGTGTGTTTTTCTTTCATACTTTTCTACTAGGCTCATTTTACACCACCGCGGAACGGAGTGGAATCGAGTTTTCGTAATAGCAAAATGAACTTTATGTCAATTGTCTAACGTACAAACTAGATACGAGCTTGTTACTGCGGGAATTCCCGAGAATGCGCGATAATTCTCCAGGAGATGCGCGATCTGTGCATATGGGTGTATCTTATTTGTGCGTTACAATACTGACATAAAGTTCATAATGCTTTGTATAGAATAAAGTCGCTTCCATTCCGTTCCGCGGCAGTGTAAATTGAGCCTTAGTCATACCAAATTGTAAATAGCTATATTTAAGTTAAACAGCAGAGGAGACAATGACCCTCGGAAGTTGAGTATCTATCAACACTCTATCTGCTGACAGCCAAATTATTTATTCCCATAACGGTGGGATGGATTACAATGCCGTAAAACCGCTCCGAGACAATCGCTTCAACAGCTGAAACCTTCGGACGCTCACAAAGCTCGGCTAGTTATAACTCGCTCGTTATCGTCTCGGTGTTTCCGCAATTAATCCTATCTCGGCGATAAGGCTGTTTCAAGTTAAGGGCCAGTCACTAGGGATCTAAGCAATCTTTACGGGTGACTTGTCAAAGTGAGAAAAGGGTCGGAAGCTCGAGAGACTTTCAACAATGCTTGTTATCTTAGAAGTAAGCCAAGAACGCACCTAATGATACCAATTTTAAAATAAATACAAGGTTCCGGTGATGGTATTCAGCTCTTGGGAAAAGATTTCGTCTTTGTCATGGCAAAAGAACGCTCGGATGGATTTGATAAGGAAGCGAGAACAGAACTCGTATTAAATGCTGAGAACGTTAAGAAAATATTTTTACCGATGTATAATAAAATAAAATACACGCTAAAAGGAAACGAATTCGCAAATAAAACCACGTTTTATAAACTCTGAAAGTGGAAATGAAAATGTTTATTTAACGACATTAAAACTTTCTCATTCCGTTTATACTTAGGTGTGGAACAGAGGAATCGTTTGAGGCAAATAAACACAACGTATCTAAAAGTTAATATGGTCGGTAGTGGAGTTCAATAAAACGATCCGTGTTCGTGACGGATGTCGACAGGGGTTGCGAACATTTGCTTTTATTTCGTCGTGCAACTCGTTTAGCACATGCCGACTGACAATCAATCTCAGTCAATATATGGGACAAAGGATCGTTGTTTCTGTGTTGTCGCGGCCTAATGAAATTTTTCTGGTGCGCTTTTTTGCAACTGAACTCTCTCTCTAAAGCCGAGTGGACATAAAAGCCTGCTTAACACGGGCATTATTGCGAGAATATTTCGTTATTTTGCGAAAAAGGTATTTCAAATATGCGCGTGGTTTTGACAAAAGTTTGTGTCGCAAATATGGCATCGACATTGGAACAAAGAATAAAAATCGTTTGTTTCAACAAAAGATTTTTATTCTGGTATCTACCATACACGTCAAGGCTTACAATTTTCGCCTACAGGTCGAAATTGAAAACATGCGACAAATCGAAATGGGAGATTGTACTCATAATTATGAACAACTTTTACTCTAGGACCAAACCTGAAATCGCTAAAAAATAATCAGCTGTTCCCTACATTTTGACGAGTTATGCGCACATAAATATAGGAACCAACTGTTTTTTTTCACGATTTCAAATATATTAGGCAGCCCTTAACCCTTAGCTTTAGCTCTCTGCACTTCGCTTATAATAACCATAATCGATACTTCGTTTATCTGTGCGACATTGCGTAATCTGCCAGATTTTCCAACTTTCCATAATCCGTTGCCCAAAAACGACAATCAGCGTAACATCTGTTGCTGAGTCACCGGCCACTTTCCAAGTTTTAATATTCACAAATGGGCTATCTTCATTTGTGGCCTACCCTTATCACGAGTGACATAAACCAGCACCCTATTAATTTATGCTCACTGTTAACTAATAAAGAAAAACGAGTGAGCGGGCCCCCTAGGAGCTACATTGAAAATTACCACTGTCTGGCCGACAAATTAAATTTCCTACACATTGATTTTCACCGAGCACAGTAATTACTTAATTTACCGATTAGTTTACAGAGCCGTGAGCGCAGCCAATGGGGGGAAGATTTATGGACTAATTTTATAAGGGAGCTCCTCAGGTATCGAGATATTCAATTACGGAGATTGTGCTGTGAAAAACTCGCTTGTGAGATAATTTGTGGAGGAAAAATGTTCAACGTTGTCGTTATTATGATAAAAGTTCAATTTTTGGGGTTTATGACCCATTCATTGAAGAGGGAGAGCAGTGGTGGCCCAGTGGTTTAGGCCCCGACTTACGAGTTGTAGATCGTGAGTTCGAACCCAGCCAGGCATTTTATTTTGTGTATTTAATTTCATCACCTTTGCTCTCAAAACGGTGAAGGAATACATCGTAGGGAAACCGACATGTCTTACAACCAAAAATTCGAAGACATGTGACATCCACCAACACGCACAGGGCTCGCATGGTGGATTACGGCCCACTTCCTCTCACAGGGGGAGGCTGTGTCCCAGCAGTGGGAATATTATTGCTATGCTTTATGCATTAAATAGGTCTTGGAAACACTTTGCATGCGTAAATTAGTTTACCAAAAATTAACTTATTTCTAAATTACTGCAAAAGGCAAGCACCCACTAAAAACGTTTTTCTTGAGTGCATTAAACTCGCGTTCGGATTTAAAATAAATAAAGGTCATAATTTCCTTAAAACCTTGATAAAAAGCATCAAGTACTTATCCGTTAGGTATTTATGTCACTTAAATACAACTTTATTTTATTGAAAAGGTCCCGCGGCGGTCATCAGAGGTATTAACACGATACTTTGCGTTACAGATCTGTCAAATTGTCATCGAAGAGTTATTAATTGCAGATTATTTTGATCGGATAAAAGTCCTATAATAATACTTTAATACGGGTATTTCGTTTTATGCAATGAGTATATTTATCATTTATTAGGAGCAGTGGTGGCCCAGTGTTAACAGCCACGACATACAAGTTATAGGTCGTAGGTTCGAACGCAGACAGGCGCTTTATTCGTTTATTTTCGTTGGATCCCACTTTTGAATCCCATTTTTTAGGTATTAACGATGGATCCCGTTTACTATTTCCGTTGAATCCCATGTTATAACAACATGTGTACATTTCAGAAGAAAAGTCATTTACCTTTATCAAACACTAGATTAGGTTAATTATTTTATAAAAAAATTTTAGGTTAGGTTAAAACTGCGACCCCTACGCACGAGCCGAGCGAGCGAAGCAAGCGGTGCCGCGGTAGCGGCCGGCGAGTGCAAGAAACGACTAAATTATATAGAAAATGAGTAGTTTGTGAAATAAATCCTATACGAAACGTTGGTTGTAAACTAAAAATTGTCAATGGAGTTTTGGTGAAACATTAGTGAACCCTTAATTTTATTATAAACAATTTTTTTGTTGAAAGTACCCGCATTCAGATTTTTTTAATCATTCGGAATCCAACGGAAATACTTTTCGGGATTCAACGACAATAAAACGTAATTATCTTGCATTTTTTAAATTCGGGATCCAACGGAAATACATTATAATTTGTTTTGCGGGACCCAACGCCAAAAATATTAAACTGGGATTCAAAAACGGGATCCAACGGAAATAAATCGCTTTATTTCGTGTAAATTATTTTAGTCAAAACAATGAAGGAAAACATCGTGAGGAAGTCGGCATGTCCTAGAATCAAAAATTCGAAGACCTCTGACTCAAACTCAAAGCATTAATTTCAATTAAACCATGTACAGGCATTTTTGAATTGTCAAAACTAAATAGTCGGTCAGTTAGTCAGGAAGTTAAAGCTAGTTGCCCATTTCAAAGCGTAAATCTCTTTGGAGAAGAACGGGCAAGAAACTCCATGGACACTCTTTTAAATCAAGAATATTACAAAATCCTGGGCACATTATTCTTGTTGCTTCTATATATGAGAACAATGTAAAAAAAAACACAAATGAAGAAACAATTAAAAAAATAAATAATACGGAATAATCTTATTAATACGTCCACCAATACTGCTGAGCGTGGCCGCCTACTGGCTGTGGCTGAGTGGGAGTCGGGTCTCTGGCTTCAGGCACTACCGTCACCCAACATAGGCACATTGCTGGGTGACACCACCTTCCGGCTCGCTACTTGTTTGCGTCTGGGCGCCCCTTGCGTGGCTCCGCATCGCTGCCAATGCGGTGAAGGTGTCGACTGCCTCGGACACCATGGCTTATCCTGCAGTAAAAGCGCAGGCCGGATAGCACGGCATGCCAGCATCAATGACATCATCCGTCGTGCTCTTGTCACCGCTGGGGTGCCAGCTGTTTTAGAACCCAATGGTTTGGCACGCGACGATGGTAAGAGACCAGACGGGATGACCATAATGCCTTGGAAGGTAGGTAGGCCTTTGGTGTGGGATGCAACGTGTGTCGACACCCTTGCGCCATCCCATCTTCCAAGCACGGTAAGCTGTGCTGGGGCGGCTGCTGCAAGTGCGGAAAACCTCAAACGGCGCAAATACTCTAATCTCTTTGGAACTTACATATTTGAGCCGTTTGGGGTTGAAACACTAGGGCCATGGGGCCCGAGTGCCCACTTAGTATTCCAAGACATCGCCAAGCGGTTGGTCGACTCATCACGTGACCAGAGGGCTGGCCAATTTTTTGGCCAAAGAATCAGCATTGCCATACAACGTGGCAATGCTGCCAGCCTTTTGGGCACGTTTCCCGTTGACAGTGATGCGGACGAATTTTTTGATGCCCTTTGATTATTTTCCCTCCCTTTTTATATACTTGTACATATTATTATTTTAAGATTGTTAGTTTTTTAAATTATGTAAATATATATATAAAATGACCAGTCTCAACCGACGGCACCCGTTCACGAACATGACGCGTGGATCAGCACTATAGATGCTGGCAGGAAAAATTCCGAATCATTCCCGTCGAATACTTCGGAAGTATTCCGAAATATTCCGAAACTTTGGGAATATTTCCCATTGAATTATTCGGGCGAAATATTCGGCGGAAACATTCGATTGCGGGGTACGAATGTTTCTCGCGGGGCGCGGGGGGGGAAAACTTCTCCAGGGAACATCTCCCCTCTTACCGCACCCCGCACCGCCACCGCCTGCACGCACGACTCGTGCAGCCGGGCGCGCGCGGCACGCACGACTCGTGCAGTCGGGCGCGCACAGAGGGACAGCGCGGCGGCGATCGACGATCGATGCAAAATACGATTTTTCAGCAAAAAAAATAAAAATCTTAATTAAATTCATTTTGAATAATTCTGATTTAAAGAAACTTTCCTAGAAGTATTCCGGAATTATTCAGAATTTTTCAGAAGTTTTGCAACTATAATCAGCACCATCCAGCTCAACCATTTTGCAGGGAACTGAATGATCCAACACACGCGTCACCATCAGTGAGTGCCTGACAGCGAGTGAGTGACTGACATCTACCAACCCGCACTGGTGGTGGATTACGACCCACACTCCCTTTCACCGAGAGGAGGCCTGTGTCCCAGCAGTGGAAACATTATAGGCTGATTATGTATCATTTATTAACATTTGACTAAGTTAATTACCAATCACACTACAGGTAAAAATGGTGAAGAATATAGGACTGAAAACGTGATCGATCAATATTCATTTTGTTGTTAATTATTAACAGACTCATTCAGACTTGGTTGGTTTCAAGCGTAAACCTTACCCACTCATGTGGTATAGTACAAAATGTACAGACGACAGCACATCAAGCTACTACAATCTGTCAAACTTTAATAGATTTTCAACTTTATCACTTAAGCATAAGGTACAAGGTTGATTGGGAAAGACATTTTCGAGTAGCTTGATGTGCTGGCGTCTGTACTTAGGGTAGAATCACTGGGTAGCTGAAAAAATAAAACATGCATGTAAGTACAAGTAAGCACACGCGCGGTCACTAGTTTAAGTACTAAGTGCTCCACAAAGAGGGGGTCGGTCGAGGCTTAGTGCCACTTAGTTCTAATTATACATTCATGTAGATCAAAAAGAATGGGTGCTCTCAAAAGCCTGCAAATGGAAGCCGATTTTTTTATGAATTAGTACATTAAAAGGAACCACTAGAGGCTCACAACGGTCAACAGTGCTTTTGATGACCAAATGACCGGCCCTCGGCTTGAGAGCACTCCGAGCGACCCCAGTGATCAATATTACACGTGATTCTACACAGCCATGTACATGAAAGCTAATGCAAACGATTTTTTGCATTTGAATATGGAAATCATTTTTTATTTATATCGGAAATCTTAAATCGTATAAGTGGTTTGAAGCTGACCAATAGGCGTCCTTTATTTGCATGATATATGAGTCATATCAACTTTGTTGAAAGCCAAATGACGGCGTTTGTTTTCGACAGGTCTTCGTGTCGTCACCCAAATATTCTAGGCCAAACTAAAATATAATCGACAAACTCACAAAAAACTAGACCGCACTACGACTGAACTTGGTAGTTCCAATGAAAAGCTTTCAACACTTAGCAACAATATTCTTTAGTGAAAATTTACAGCTTGATGAACTAAGAAATATGGTCCGATCTTCATCTTATACCATGTTAATAATTGTCTCTATATTAAACATAAGCATCGCAATTCTCAATACCTCCAACAATCCAGCTATATCTACTAATAGAGGAGGAAGTTTATCAGTTCTCGGCACGTTTTGCCTGTTACAGGGAACTTCATTAACGCACACTATCCTACCGGGAATTTATGCTTAGCGACATATAATCACGTTAACTAGTGAATTATTACGTGACTGTATTAGAATGTATAACTCTTGCCTGACTGTTTAAGTACTTTGATTGATATTAGAGTTGGTTGGTTGTTTATTAGTTTCTCAATATTTTTTTTGTCATTGATATCTTCTTTTGTAATGCAGACTGTATTGAGAGCATCATAAGCTCGTGCAGTTACGCAGTCGTCGTTGCAGATAGTCAGAAGCTCGAAAGTCTGACAACCAGTCTTACTAAGGGGTATCGTATTACTCAGTCACTTTGTTGTAGAGGTTATAGAAGCAGACGCTCCATGCAAAATACTGGTATTCAGTTGCCGACCCCAACGTAGTTAGGAATAGGCTAGACAGATGATGAGAGAATCACATATGCCTCTGTCAGTGACATCATTTGCTTTGCATTCATTTTCTTGTCCACTGCAGAAGAATTATGTGCCGATCGATCGTTTATAAGAAAAATGACGATCGCAATCATCTACCATGATGAAAGGATCAGTGATGGCAGTATTTCATAGGCGCACAGATTGCTGTAACTCTTCATAGCTATATGTATAATCCCTATGATAACAGTTTTCAAAACCTCCGTCAACTGTTCCAATTTGTAGGCATAATATGGATAATCGTATAAGAAATGTAGGTCTTCGATAACTTATTCTATAAATCAAGCCTAAATCCACAAAATCTAGACTTAAACGAGCACATTGAGAAAACATACGAAGCGTTTTGGAAGCCAAAAAAATTTTAAATTACCGCGTATAATATTTCACGTGACGTGCTTATTATAAGAAACGCGCTAAAATTGTACGGAGAATAGCGTGTTTTAAAGCTAAAATGCAGCCGACCTATATCCAACACAATGGCCTATGTTTTCGGGAACACAATGCGATCCCATCGTTCACTCCCGTTGCAGTTTGTACAGGTGCTCGCGATTTTTGCTCACAACGCTATTTTTGTTTAAAATTCTTGTTTGAAAATAGAGATATAATTTTGCTTTATAGCTTTGAGCGTTTTTAAAGTACACTTCTTAGTTGAAATTTTTAGAAAAATAATGGTAACTCAGTTTGTTTTCCTCCGGTTTTCTATTCTTTTCCTCTTGTTTATTTGAAGAAGACTAGCTGGAGCGTACCTTTTGTCTGTTCTTAAGATTGGGTCCAAAGGCGAAAATAAAAAAAAACCAGACGAAGAAATGATTGAAGCCACTATGTAATTCTAAAGTATTCTAAAGGAATCCTACTTATATAATACCTAAATGTGAAAGTTTGGACGTCTGTTACTCTATCATGGAAAAACGGCTGAACGGATTTGGTAGACCATGACGTGAGATAGGTCATAGAATACTTTTTATCCCGGTAGTTCGTTCCCGTGGGATCATTTCCGACCAACACGCGGAAAGCTAGCTCATTATATTTTTAAAACATAGATACTGCTGACAAGGAAACACAGACATCTCAAAAATGTACATAACTATAAATTATGGATAATAAATCAGCAGATACTACTTAAATAGCTCTTATTACCCGCTTTGGCATGTGCCAATGGACACACAATACACATCGAATGCTTAATTTGTATTCATCCGATTCAAGAACGTCACTTAGATAACATAATTAATAGGATGCTTGCTTTCCTAATTCAAAAACCCTTGGTCTCAGGCAACTCTTCAATTCGTCACAACCCTGTATAGGTTCTGTAGTTATTGAATACAAGACAGTCGTCTAGTGGGGTAATTTAAAGTAAAAGTCTAGGACCGATGCCTTTTTATGTTTCGCAAGCGTTTTTGAAACCCTGCTTTCACATGTTTACACTAAGGCATCGAGTTTACAATACATATAACATAATCAACCTTTACTGTTCCCACTAATGGTACAGAGGCCTCCTTTCTTCAAGAGGGAGTGGGCTGTAATCTACCACGCGGCGCCAGTGCGGGTCGGTAGATGTCACGTGTCTTATATTTTTTGGTTCTAGGACATGCTGGTTTCCTCACGATGTTTTGCTTCATCGTTTTGAGAGCAGTGATGATGAAATTATTTACACAAAGTAAAGTGCCTGCCTGAGTTCGAGCCCACGACCTACGAGTCGTCAGTTGGGGCCGTTGCCACTGGGCCACTAATGCTCAGTTTACAATAGCCGCAAAGAAAATAGAAACCACTACTCTTACTAATTCAGTCAGTGGCTTTAGTTGCAAGCACCAATTATAAAAACTCTCTAAATATTATATTTAACGTTTTTCTTCTCCCCACAACACATTACATACAATCTGTATCGTCGTAAAAGAAAGTACAGTTCGTATCGGAAATTCCCAGTGGGAACTTGAACAATAAGAACATTGCGTCTTGTACAGTCGACCAATCTTAAGTGCATAGCGTCGTCATGTTCTGCATTTAGACGTTCGTATTCAGTCTCCTTGCCATTGTTGAAGCTTTCGATAAGGAATTTAACTGAATTTCGTGAAATAGATTGTTTTACCTATTATTGTTCTGTTTCTGACATGTTTAGTAATGAAGGCAATATATACGTGTATATATAAAATCGTGTTAAACATTAGTAAAATACAACACTAATATTACAATAGGAATAATGCCAGCCTATTAATGTTTGACTAAAGGCCAAGGTAAGGGCCTCATACAGATAAGGCACGAGCATTTATGACCACACTCGTTCAAGACGGGTTGGTGATTTCAGACGTATAATAATAATTCCAGGTTTCCTCACGATGGCGGCGGCGGCGGCGACAGCAGCAGCGGCGGCGACGGTGGGGGTGGCGACGGCGGCGGAGGGCCTGCCTTTTCTCCTGGTCCCGGTGGGTGGAGCGCAGGACTTGCTCCCCGCCCGATGATCGGCCGGCTTGCCAGCAGCCGCACATGCGACGCAGTGCGGCGCGGCGCTGCACGAGCCAGCCGTATGTCCGGGCTGACCGCAGCGGAAGCACAGAGTGCTGCGGTCCTCCGAAGTGCACTGGACGCCAACGTGGTGCCCCACATGGCATCGGAAGCACCTCAGAGGCCTGGGTTCCAGCAGTTTAACCTGCGCTGACACCCAGCCCACCAGGAGTCTTCGGCCCTCGACGATTGTTCTGGCCGCCGTCACGGGGCAGCTTACCGTCACAGTTCGCATGCCCGCGAAACCAGGACGAATGGTGCCCGCCTTCACCTGGTCGGCCAGACACCCGCCCGCCCTGGCGACGGCGGCCACTACCTCTCCCTCAGTTACGGAGTCATCCAGGCCCAGGATACGCATGTCTGCGCACTTGACGGGCCTGGAGACTCGAGCCTCGTCCGCGTTGAGGGACGCCCTTAGCTTCTCAGCCAGGGCGTCAGCGGTCGGGCCACTCGTCGCACCGGGGATCTCCAGCATGCGGGCGCCAGTAGCGGTCACCCTATGCCGAAGGCCCCCGGTGATCCCCAGCTCCTGGAGGTCCACCGTCTCTCGTGCCTTGGTGAGCACGTCGCAGTACGTCATTCCCCTCTTAGCCGCTTCCGGCTGTAGCGTTATAACTACAGCCGCGGTCTTTGGGGAGCGAAGCCTAGCCGCGACGGCTCGTTCCTTGCGACGCCTCCTTTGCGCCTTTTTTCTGGCCGCCTTGGCCGCCTTCTTCTTCTCCCCGACCACCTGCCACTCGGCGTCGGTCGTGGGAGATTTTTGGGGGCGGGGCGTAGGCTCTGGGGCCTTTCCCTCCCGAGTCGTCCTGCCAGTCGGCGCAGGGGTTTTGCCGGCAGGCGCCGGTTTTGCCGGCGCCGGGGTTTTGCCGGCAGGCGCCGGTTTTACCGGCGCCGGGGCTCCGCCAGCGGACGCCGGTTTCGCCGGCGCCGGGGCACCGCGACCCGACGCCGATTTGGCCGGCGCCTGGGCCCGGCCAGACGGCCCGGGTTCAGGGGCGGCAGCTGCCGCAGCGGCCGCGTACGAGGCCGCCTTCGGCCCCGGGGCCGTCCTGCCCGCCAGGGGGGGGCGCAGGACTATACCCTCCAGAGCGGAGAACCGCGCCTGGAAGGTTGCCAGCTCCTGCCGAACCAGGTTCAGGACCTGGTTCTCCACCGGGACGGGCTGGCTTGCCGGTTCTGCCTGCACGCCGCCGGCGACCCTCAGGCCGGCCAGGTCTGCTCGGAGCCTCCCGTTCTCCTCTTGGAGAAGCTCCATGGCGGCCTTCAGGCGGGCGACCTCCGCCCGCAATCCGGCCACTTCGCTGGCTGAAGGACCAGCATAGTTGGCCGCCTCCGCTGCCGCCATGATGGAGGCCTGTGCCGAGAGTATGGCCCTGTTCTTAGAAGCTTGTAGCTTCTTCAGGGACACATCCCGGATCGCGGCCTCCACGACCGCCGCAAACCTGAGCTTGCGGTCAGCATCGGGGCCGCCAGCCTCACTCGCCTCGTCACTTGAGGGCCCCGAAGCGACCGCGCGACCGGTCCCCCCCTCCTTTGCGGGCTCCTCCGCTCGCTCTGCCGCCTCCCGGGCAGTGAGTCCCCTCCCCTTGCCTCGCTCTCTGACTCCTCCCCGCCTACTGGTGGGGATTTTTCTGGCCGAGGCCAGCTCCCCGTCAGTGGACGACCCCTGGCCGTCCTCTGACCTTGGCCGCTTGCTGTGGACCTTCGTCGTCGCAGCGGCCGTCTCCTTGGCACGGCGGCTCTCTGAGCCTCCCGTGCTTGCGTCTCCTGATGCAGCGTCGGACTCCGACCCCGCATCACTCCTCCCCTCTTCTGTTTGCTTCGTTTTACAATTTTCCATATTTGTTCCCACGAGTAATTTTCATGTTTTATTGACTCAAAATAATCGGTTCGCACTAGCGACTAAATCAAGCTACCCACTAGCCAAGCTTGCAACCTCCCTCACGGTGCGCCGCCGCTTGGAGGTTTGGGGAATTTTTTATAGAGGTTAATCTTCCTCGCGGTCCGGGCGGTTAAGCCAAGACCCTCGACCCCCTTCAACAGCCAGAGACATGACCTTACGGGGCGCCGCCCACACGAGCCAGAGCCGAGGCTGCAGCTCGTGCGGGCGACGCCCCTAACTGTCTCCGGGGCTACGAGATTAGCGGTGGCAGGGGGGGGTTACCCCTTCTGCCTGCCCGGCGGCAGGGTAAGTGCACACCGGGCCCGCTCTCACTCCACCACAACTGCCGCTCTGCTACTCAGAGCGACATGTTTGGAGCGATCCTCTTGGCAGAACATTAGCATGCGGACAGCGGCATCCCACTGGGAAATAATCCCAATGGGAAATCGCTGCCCGCACCCCAGGGTGCACCGGCCCGAACACTGGTCTTCCCCCCGGACGTATCCAGAAGGGAACTCCAGTCCCCGGGCAAACGTGGAGGTTTTTTGACCTAACGGTGGGAGGGGTTCACATCGGCGTCGAGGCAACGATGAGATACCTGGGTCTCGTCCTCGACAGCCGGTGGAACTTCGTCGAACACTTCCGACGTTTGGCCCCCAAACTGGAAAGGACCGGGGCCGCCTTCAAGCGGCTCCTGCCCAACCTGGGGGGGCCAAACACCTCCTGCCGGAGGCTTTACGCGGGGGTCGTGCGGTCCATGGCCCTATACGGGGCCCCGGTGTGGGCGCGTTCTCTGCGGCGGCGAGCCGCCCACTATCTGAACGCGCCCCAAAAGGTGGTAGCCGTAAGGCTGATCCGGGGGTACCGCACGATCTCGGGCGAGGCGGCAAGCCTCCCTGCCGGACTGCCGCCATGGGATCTGGAGGCGATAGTCCTCGCGCGCCTGTATGAGTGGCGCGCGGAGGCACTGAGCCGGGGGGAAACTCCGCTTCCGCGGCAAATCGCGGCGGAGCGGACAGACCTCCGGCGCGATCTCATGGTGGCATGGAAGGAGCGACTTTCGCAACCCAGCGCAGGGCACGCCACGATAGTGGCGATAAGACCCCTCTTTGAGGAGTGGCTAGAGAGGCGTCACGGCGTCCTCACCTATCGCCTGACGCAGGTCCTCACCGGACACGGATGTTTTGGGAGGTTCCTGCACATCATCAGGCGGGAGGAGACGCCCGGGTGTCACCACTGCGACGATCGCCCAGAGGACACGGTGGAGGTCTGCCCCGCATGGGCGGAGCACCGCCGTGCCCTCGTAGAGGCGATCGACAGCGGCGGCGACCTCTCGCGTCCGGCCCTGGTTCAAGCCATGGTCCGGGGCGAGAGGGAGTGGGAGGCCGTCACCTCCTTCTGCGAAGCAGTCATGCTAGCGAAGGAGGTGGCGGAACGGCTGAGGGAGAGAGCCTCACACCCCAGCCGCCGCGGTAGACGCTCCGGGCGTCGGGAGCCGCGTGACGACTCCCGGCCACCGTAGGCGCGGGCCTGCGGACGGAGAGTAATGGGTAGCTCACCGTCCGATCAGGACCAGGCCCGTGCCGGACGGCGCGTACGTGTTCCACGCGCGCCTCAAAGAGATGTCAGCATAAAGGAAGGGGCCTGCCAGGGCCGAAGCCTGCCGGGGGTGCAAGATTGTCCGAAAGGGTTACCGCTACCCCGGAACATAAAGGGCTAAGGAAGGAACACGGATGGGTTTTAGTCAGTAAGAGTCTGACACTCCCTTCGCTCCACCCAGAGCGGGAGGGGTCATTTGATGATTTCCCATCCATAAAAAAAAAAAAAAAAAAAAAAGGTTTCCTCACGATGTTTTCCTCCACCGATGTCAGTAATGTCAACACATACAGAACAATATCACAAACAGAACTGAATAGAGAGAAGACCAAGGAAACGATGGATGTATTGTGTATAGAAGATATATATGGCTAAACAGGATACGCATACAGAAATGTTGGCAGCTAGATATGAACCTATAGGAAAAGGAGAAATTGTGTGCTGATCCCTAATTAATTGATATACGAACGGTAGAATGATGACGATTGTAGGTGCGGTAATGATGACATATATATAACGCATCTAGATTAGATTCTAAGCAGAGCTGATTCTGAGAAATTCTGAAGAAAAACTAGTTTCAAACTTTTTGGTTCAATTAATATAATCTAACAGTTTCCACATAGGGGTTTTTCAGAGAGATATTGGGTTGACGTATTTTGTAGAAAATCTGGGAATAGGAGTTCCTGTTATGCGGACTGTACCGGGTGCTTTGATTTTTTCCTAGAATTTACGCTTTGTGAGCCAGGTAGCCACAAATTATTATTGTCCTTATTTTCACGGAAACGTAAAAGTTTTGTAACAATCTGATGTTGTAAGAATCTCGCCACATCTCGACGTTTAGCAAATGATTTGATGATTACTTTATAAAGTAACTACTAGCTTCTAACCACGACTTTTCCGCGACAAACTTCTTCTTCTTGCTTTAACATAAAATATATCCTATGACACTTGGCATTACTGTACCTTCCTATTATTGAAAGCATTTTCGGAATTATATGAGTAGTTTCAAATATTACCCCTACATACAAACTCAAAAAATTTTGTAAGCATATATTGTGAACACATCATGTCTTGTCTTGGTTCGGGCTAGCTCCAGCGGCATCCTGAGGGCATTCGTGTAGAGATTCGATTGCCAGTACATGAACCATTGCTGTATGGTTAAAGAAAGAGAAAGTATTTATTGCGACTCGTATAGGAAGATCACAAACTAAACTAAACACGTTAAAAAAAAAAGTAATAAAAAGAAAAATTAACAGAAAGTCCTATACGAGGCCAAAAGCCACACACACACATCACACACTGGGCAATCGAAGTATGTATTAATATTTAGGGGTTATGTCTTTCTTTTAGTATTGTATGTGCTTTTTTTAATTTTGTAATTTTTTTGTGTCTACTATGATCCTGAGTTGGTCGAAATAAACGATTTATTATTATTAATCAGATCTTTTTGGTATACTCTGCGCCCTTGCTTCATGTGTGACACCATTTGCTGCAGATTAATAATTTTATTCTACACCGAAGTTCACAATCTGAACGTGAATGTCGAGTGTATCAGCTATTCATCATCCCACGCTGTCTGTATGTGAATATTGAAATAGAATCTCAAAGGGCAAAGCTAAAATTGTGCACAATATGGTTAGTTATATATAATTTTTCAAGTTGTTCCGATAAAGGGTTTTGTGTTTGGTTTATGATTTAAATTATAGCAGTATTGTAAATAATTATGTGTATTCTGTGTTACAGCTATACATACATACAGGCGCGGATCCAGGTTTTCGCTCAAGAGGGGGCAAATGTTTCTCTCTGAGGAAGGGGTGTGGCCTCCGGCCCCTATTTCGCAATATGCCCCCTT
Source organism: Amphipoea oculea (assembly GCA_945859645.1). Taxonomy (NCBI): domain Eukaryota; kingdom Metazoa; phylum Arthropoda; class Insecta; order Lepidoptera; family Noctuidae; genus Amphipoea; species Amphipoea oculea. Next base: position 9,705,289 of record OX243874.1, read on the forward strand.
TTTTAGGATAACTACGACGTATATATAATTATAATACATAATTTAGAAGTCATAATTTAGAGTTAGTCTCAATTTGGTCGAAGCCCAGGTGAAGGGCAAATACACCCGGTGCCCCCCCCCCCCCCCTCCCAACTGCCGAAAATATGTCAAAGTCAAAGCATTTATTTCAAATAGGCACAAAAAAGGCACTTTTGAACGTCAAAAATTAGCTTAAAATAGAATTGATTCTAGTCGCCCATTCCAAAAGGTAGTTTTCGTATGGAGAAGAATGGGCAAGAAACTCCACCGTTACTCTTTTAAAATGTTTTAGGTACAATATTTTGCATGGGTACATTAATTATATAATAACATGTGAGGACGATGCACCTAAAATAAAATTACTATACCACAATAGGTAAAAGAATTAAAAACAAAACCATGACATATAAATTAATTATCTGATAGATACATGGTGCTCACATATTTACAAACATGGTACAAGCAAAACGATTTTTATAAAAAAAAAAAAAAATACAAGTAATAAGTCAGGGTGTGAGTAATTAATGTAAAAACTAATAAAAAAAAATTACAATTAAATTAGCAACCAGTTTGATTTTGTCTAGACTCTAGATTGTCCTATGGAGCAGGACCAGCATGTTTCCAAGCGTTCTTATCTTGGATATAATCTTCTAATTTATAGTATGCTTGTTTACAAAGTGTACGTTTAATGTGAGTTTTAAATTTTCTTTCATTTAATTGCAATATATCACAAGGTATTTTATTGTAACATTTGACACAGTACCCCATAAAAGATGTATGTACTTTGGCTAATCTGAAAAATGGTTGATGTATTTTATCTTTATTTCTTGTGTTAAAGTTATGTCTATCACTTATTTTATTAAAAAGATGTAGATTTTTTCTTACATACATAATGTTTTCATAAATGAATTGGCAAGGTACCGTCATAATATTGATCCTTTTAAATAGTTCCCTGAGAGATTCGCGGCGACGTAGATTATAAATGGCTCTGACAGCTCTCTTTTGCAAAATAAAGATGGATTCAATGTCAGCAGCTCGACCCCATAGTAAAATGCCGTACGACATAATGCTGTGAAAGTAACTAAAATAGACTAAACGCGCGGTTTCTACATCTGTTATCTTCCTAACAGCATAAGCGGCCGAGCTAAGCCGCCCCGCAAGAGATGTTATGTGAGGTCCCCATTGTAATTTCTCGTCTAGCGTGATTCCCAGAAAAACCGTTTGATCAACAAATTCTAGTTTTTCTCCATTCAGTATGATGTCACATTCGCTACTTCTCACATTAGGTAATTTAAATCTAATGCATTTGGTTTTCTTTTCATTTAGTACCAAATTATTTACCGTAAACCAGTCTTGGACCTGAAGAATAGAGTTATTCACGTCGTCAAGATTTTGTGCCCGTCTGTCTATCTTAAATATCAATGATGTGTCATCTGCAAATAACACCATCTTCGGTTGATTTTGAAGTAATTGTGGTAAATCATTAATGTAAACTAAAAAGAGGAATGGACCCAATATCGAACCTTGAGGAACGCCCATTGCCATTTCAGACCCCAATGAGTTTACGCCGTTTACTTGAACTTTAAGCTTTCTATCTTTTAGATACGACTTAAGTAAATCAAGAGCTAAATTCCTAATCCCATAGTGCTCAAGTTTCAGCAGAAGTGTCTCATGGTTGACGCAATCGAACGCCTTTGAGAGGTCGCAAAAGATTCCAATGGCATCTTGTGCTTCCTCCCAGGCGTTAAAAATGTTCTTTATTAGGGTGACACCGGCGTCAGTGGTACAACGCCCTTTGGTGAAACCGTACTGTTGTTCATGAAAGATGGAATTTTTATTAAAGTGGCGTAACATTTGATTGAAAGAAAGAAAGAAAGAAAAGAAAAGTATTTTATTTGGGACATACACAGGAAATACTAAAAGTAAAAAAGAAGCATTAACAAACTTACATTACAAACAAAAAAACGGTACAGTGATAATTATCAACATTCGTTTTATTAATTGTTAGTTTTTTTTTAGTATAAGTTTTCTAGTAAATATGAGACAAGATAAATTCAGAATTCCACTGTACCACAGTATCTGCTCGTATCGTAAGTATGTACGAGTATCAATAATAAGAGGCTTCTAACAAATGGCTAGAGTTAAGTGAGCTGTTCCCTGAAACAGAAGGGTTTATGTTAGCCATTCAAGATCAAGTCATTAATACGAAAAATTATAGAAAATACATAATAAAAGATAGTACAGTAAGAAATGATTTATGCAGAAAATGTCACAGCAAACCTGAAACAATACAACATATCACAGGAGCGTGTATCACACTAACCCAAAACGACTATACGCATAGACATAATCAACTTGTTAATATCATACACCAAAAACTCGCAACCAAACTTAAACTCATGCAGGATCTCTACACACCATATTACAAGTACACGCCTAGAGCTGTATTAGAAAACCAATTCTACAAAATATACTATGACCGCACTATAATTACAGACCACACCATATATAACAATAGACCTGATATAACACTTATTGATAAAGTAAACAAACACACATTTATAATAGATGTAGCAGTCCCAAATACCAATAACATTCAAAAAACTATCACAGAAAAAATCAGGAAGTATACAGAATTACAAGAGGAAATTACCAGAGTTTGGAAGATGAATAGAGTCACTATAGTCCCAATAGTAATATCAACAACAGGTGTTATCCCGAAACAAATATTCAATAGTTTTAATGTACTTAATCTGTCTAAATACACATACATAACACTACAAAAAGCTGCCATATTAAACACTTGCCGCATAGTAAGAAAATTTTTACAACTAGACTTGGATAATAATTTCAATGCAGTACAGAGCACTTTACCTTCTGAAAATAATAACTAGAATCTCACCTTGGTTCACACCCGTGAGATTCTAAAAATACCAGGTACTAACCTGAGAAATTTAAATTTAAAAACCATAATAATAATAATAACTAATAACTTGGCAACACTGATACGTCAACAACGTACATTTTGTTTTTCATATTTTATTTTTGTTGTTTTTATCAATTTCCCGTCTTTTATAGTAATAGTTATCAAATAAAACCTTTCGGAATAAAACACAAATTACCTACAGACAATAAACCAAAAATAATATGATAAATATATACAAACATAGAAAAATTAAATATGACGGCTGTCAAATTCAGCCTCCGCCAAAATAAATCTGTGAAGACTATGAAAAACACATAATGTTGACGAGATCAGCAGCTCGCCGTACACGTCTACCACCTCCGGACTCGTCGCTCAGCTCCGCCCCGCTGCCGCCGGAACCCAGCCCCATCGAGAGTGCTGTGACACCGGCCGTGGCAGCTGCGTCGAGCTCGAGCGACGAATATTTTTCCCCGCCGACGTCGCCAACACCTGTACGTCGGCAGGGGAGAGGCCGGCCACCGAAGAGCTTGGGACTTAGGGGCCAACCGGCCCCGAGCCGGGTCCCCGCTACCGGTGGTTGTGTGCAGCGCATGAGATGGACTCTGTCTATGAATGAGAACGTCATGCGCGCATATTACGGGTCTACAGAGGGGGGAACTAACCTCACTGCGTACCGCGATAGGATGCTGACTCTGTTCCAGGAACTGGAACCAACCGTCAACGTCTCGGCCCAACGACTGTCGGATCAGGTGCGGGTCATCCAACGCGATCATAGGTTGGATGATATCGCGCTTGATAGGCTGCGCTCAGAGGTACTGAGCAACCATATCGTCTCGACTCCGACACAAACCGCAGCACAAGCGTCAACTATTGATGCCAGCCCGCCGCAGTTCAATCGTGTTGAAGAAGAGGATGATAGGGTTGACACAGTAAGTAGCCAGTGCAACGATCGACTGAGGAGCGCACTGGAGGATGCGTTTCTCGAGTATAGATTCACTCCGACCGAGCTTAGACCCCGATTACCACGGTTACCCATGCACAAAAAAAATAGGGCGTTGGTGTGTGCCTTGGATTCGCAGCTCAAGAATTTCTTCGAGAGCAGCGAGGATCTCGTTGATACACACTCGATCCTGTATTGTGCGGCTGTGGCGGCATGTCGTTTAGCTAACGTCAAGTTCCCAAGTTGTGACGGAGCTACTCGACCAAAACCAGCCGTACCAGCCTGGCAGCACAGGATCGAGTGTCGTATCGATGAGACCAGGGTACTCATCGGCAAACTATACTGCTTCAGGGAGGGCAATACACGACCACGAGTGATGCGCTTTGTGAGACGAGCATTCACGGGGACTGGAATCAGCCCTCGAGAATACATATCCCGTGTCACAGAGCGCATCGACTTCCTGAAGCAGAAAGTTTGTGCATGGGCGAGCCGAATTCGGCGGTATAAGCGGCGGATTGATCGATACACGCAGAATCGCATGTTCCAGAGCGATGAAAGGTGGGTGTATAGAGCTTGGGAGCGACCTGAACAAAATGTGACAGATGTATGCCGCCCGGATGATGCCGCCACGAGTGCATTTTGGCGCAGCATCTGGTCGGTGCCCGTCTGTCACACTGAAGCTGGCTGGATACGGGATGTCGAGCGAGTGTGTGAGACTGTACCAGAAATGGCAACAGTACTAATTACGCCATTAGACGTTGCCAAAGCCGTCCGTCCGTTACCGAATTGGAAATCGCCGGGACCGGACGGACTGCACAACTTTTGGTTGAAATGGCTAATTAGTTCACACACTTGCCTGGCATCTCAGTTCCAGTCATCTTTAGAGTCTGGGTCGCTACCGCAGTTTCTAACAACAGGCGTTACCCACCTGCTCCATAAATCAGGTAGTCCCGCGGAACCCAAGAATTATAGACCGATCACGTGTTTGTCGACGGTTTATAAACTTCTTACATCCATTTTGAGAGCGAAAATTAATACGCATATTGAGAGTAACTCGATTATGTCTGCCTCTCAAAATGGATGTAGGAATGGGTCCCGCGGTACTAAGGAGCTACTCCTCATAGACATGGCCATTAGCCAACAGGTTCGTCGATCCCGCAAGGATATGTCGACATGTTGGATAGACTATAAGAAGGCCTACGACTCGGTGCCACATACATGGCTCATGAGGGTACTGGAGTTGTACAAGATAGATGCAACTCTACGCACCTTCCTTGAGTCGTGTATGGGGCAATGGAAGACGGTCCTTCGCTATCCAGGATGTCGGCAGATACAGGGGAATGATGAACCTGTATGGATTAAGCGGGGAATATTTCAGGGCGACAGTTTGAGTCCACTTTGGTTCTGCTTAGCCCTGAATCCTCTAAGTACACTACTGGAGGATTCAGGTCTAGGCTATCGGTTGAGGAGAGGTGGTCAGGTCATATCTCACCTCCTCTACATGGACGATTTGAAACTCTTTGCCCCCAACAAATTGCGTCTGATGGAGCTACTGAAGGTAACTGAAACTTTCAGTAGCGCCATCAGGATGGAATTTGGTGTGGACAAATGTGCAGTCATACATGTAAAGCGAGGGGCGATTATGGATTCTGAGGGAATTCAACTCTCGGATTCCATAAACCTTAGATCCCTCTCCTCATCTGAAAGCTATAAGTATTTGGGTATGTCGGAAGCGTTAGGCATCAACGATGCTGACATGAAGCAATCGTTGAAGGAACGCTTCTTTTGTCGCCTGAGGTCGAAGGTATTAATTAGTCTTCTTTCGGGCGGAAATAAGGTGCGAGCCTTCAACGGTTGGGTCATGCCGGTTTTGATGTACTCTTTCGGCATTCTCAAATGGACTCAAACCGAACTCGACGCCCTGGATAGAAGGGTCCGCACACTGCTGACTGCAAATCGGATGCATCACCCACGATCATCGGTGATGAGACTGTATATCCCGCGGAAGTGTGGGGGTCGAGGCTTTTTAAATGCAAAGACCCTCCACAACCGCGAGGTGTGCAGTCTCAGGGAATATTTTTTAAAAGCTGAAGTGGGTATGCACCGTGATGTGGTCGCAGTGGACAAAGGGCTCACCCCGCTGTCCATGGCTAAAGAGAACTGGCGCAAACCTGTAGTACTTACTACCGATGACCGCAAGAAGGTATGGCAAAGCAAGGAGCTTCACGGGCGCTTCTATCGGGCTCTTCATGAGCCCGGTGTAGATTTCTTAGCGTCCGTATCCTGGTTACGTTTTGGTGATCTTTTCGGAGAAACCGAAGGTTTCGTCTGTGCAATTATGGACGAAGTTATCTTGACGAATAACTACCGCAGACATATTATGAAGGACGGGACGGTTGACGTGTGTCGGGCATGCCACCGTCCGGGTGAGTCTATCAGACATATTATCTCTGGTTGTTCTCGTCTGGCTAACGGCGAGTACTTGCACAGGCATAACCAAGTAGCCAGGATTATTCACCAGCAACTTGCTTTGAAATATAAACTTGTGGATTCTGAGGTACCGTATTACAAGTATGTGCCCGACCCAGTTCTTGAAAATGACCATGCCACGCTGTACTGGGATCGGTCTATCATTACTGACAGGACTATTGTTGCCAATAAGCCTGATATAGTGGTGATAGATCGATTAGCGCGCCGCACAATGATTGTCGATGTTACCATTCCACATGACGGGAACCTCGTGAAAGCTGAGAAAGAGAAACAAATTAAATATCTTGACTTAGCACACGAGGTTGTTGACATGTGGAATGTGAGCTCGGCTATCATTGTGCCGATTGTCGTATCGGCCAATGGGCTTATGGCCCAAAGCCTCGATCAACATCTGTCGAGGCTCTCGTTAGGCGGTTGGATCAAGGGCCTGATTCAGAAGGCAGTACTCCTTGATACAGCTCGTATTGTGAGGAGGTTCCTGTCTCTGGAGCCCTAACCACCGGTAGCTTGGACCCTGCTCCCGACACCGGCGGAATACTATTTTTTATATTTTTAAATGTTTTTTATACGTATTTTTTATATTTTAAGAAATATTTAAAAATGTAAATTAATATGTACATAAATACATAAACGAAATAATAATAATAATTTTATTAACACAAAAACCTTAATATACAAAGCTCATACAATACACATAGGAACATTAAACTTTGGGAAACAAAGGTTGCTTAAATAGTGAGAACCCTGCCTCCTAAACTAGGGGGGACCCTGTGACTTAGGAGTCAGTATTCTACTGTAACTTCGTGTACAAAAAATCCTTTATCTATATGTGATAACATTGTGATCCTATAATGAACTACGGCTAATTAATGTGTAGGTATGTGTTAAAGGAGGGAGATGTGGTTGTGTGGTGTGGTGTGGTATGTTATGTTGTGGTGTGTGTGTGTGTGTGTTGTGGTATGTTATGTTGTGGTGTGTGTGTGTGTTGTGGTATAGTGCGTTGTGTTGTGGTGTGATGTGGTGTGGTGTGGTGTATGAAAGGGGTTTGGGGTTATGTTTTGTGGGGGTATGTTCTGATCTTGTGGTGTTGCATGGGTTTCTGTATTCGGCTTTGTAGAATAGTGATTATCATTTCCGTGTTTACTTTATGTTATAAATAAGATCTTCTGTACGAGAATAATCCTGATCATACAGCCAGTTCTGTAGTTTGGTTTTAACTTCGTGCTTGTTTAAATTGCTTATTTGGATATGCTTATTCACCCTTCTGTAAATGAGCGAGCTTATTACATAAAGCTGGCGGCTAGCGAAGGCTGTTCTGTGAGGGACAGATGGACATGTAGATTTGGCTTTACGAGTGGTTGAATCTAACAGAGGAACCTGACTATGCTTTCTGAGGGTGGCATTAAGCACAAAGAGCTGTCGCACAGTAAGTACCCTGCACTCCGCATACAATTCACTGGTGGGAAATCTATACGGCTTGCTGAGCATCACCTTAAGCACAGCCCTCTGGGATCTCTCCAACCCAAGGAGTTTAGTCTTCGCGGTGCCTCCCCAAACCGGAATGCAATAACTGATGACAGACTGGCAAAGTGCAAGATAGACCATTTTTAGTGTTTTGGGGTCAGCACAGTGCCTTAGAGACTTGAAGATATAAATAAGTTTCCTCATCCTTGACGCTAAGCTTTCAACGTGAGAATACCACTTTAGTCCGCCATCAATCACTACACCCAAGTATTTGGTTTGACTGACACGAGATAGTGGCGTACATGAACATGAGGTGGAGCCTAGACAGGAATGAGCAAAAATCTTCAAATCAGATGGGGCTTTGGTCCTGTGACTAATAGAGAAAGGAATGTAGTTGGTTTTTGACAAATTAAGTGATAGAAGGTTATATTGCAGCCACCTCATGACTGTTTGTAGGGATTGTTCTGCATAATATTTCACGTCAGTCCATGTATCTCCGCAAACTACGATCGCAGTATCATCAGCATATGTGAAAATCTTGGTGTTCGGGAGAGTCAATGTGCAAAGGTCATTTATATATATTAGGAAGAGCGTAGGCCCCATCACACTGCCTTGCGGAACTCCGTATGTGATGATTTCTTCATCACTAAAGTATGAATCAATCTTGACACGGAGTTTCCTGTTTTGGAGGTAGCTCTTGAAAAGGTCATGCGCTGTTCCCCGAATGCCTATGGCTTCCAACTTTGACAGAAGAGTAGGAATAGAGACCGTGTCAAAGGCTTTCTGTAGGTCCAAGAATATCGAAAGGCATTTACGATTATCATCTAGATTCTTAGCAACAGTTTCTGATAGGTCGGCAATTGCATCTTCAGTAGAAACACCTTTTTTAAAGCCATATTGATTTCGCGCAATGACATTATGCTTGTATAGAAAGTTGAGTAGACGACCATTTATCAACCTTTCCATAACCTTCGACATTGCTGAAAGAACCGAGATCGGTCTGTAATTATTCACACAGTCCCTACTCCCACTCTTAAATACTGGGTGGACTAAGGCCCTCTTAAAGGGTTCTGGGAATATTCCTTTGGCTATTGATATGTTAATTATATTATTGAGCATCAACTTTTCAAACACCTTACTGAGAACTGGCAGAATTGACACAGGCCTATAATTGTTGGGTTCTTTACTATCACCGGCTTTGAATAAAGGAACCACTTTACTGTGTTTCATGAGATCCGGAAAGACTCCTTGGTCTATACTGATGTTAAATATGAAAGCTAAATAGGGCGCAATCGTTTCAATGATAGATCTACAAACTTTTACAGACATTCCCCAGAGATCTTCTGTTGATTTAATTTTAAGATCTTTAAAAGCTTTTATAACAGCCTGGGGGTTTGTATGTTGAAAACTAAACTCCGAGGGGCATGCCTTAACATTTTTTCTAAGTAAATCTGCAGAACGCGAGGGTGAGGAATTTAAAGCTTCAGTAGTTTTAATGGGAATATTAGCAAAAAAGTTTTCAAATTCCTGAGCAATTTCTACATCTGAGTTTATGGGGCCATGTGCAGTTTCTAAATTAAATTCAGTATTACGCTGTTTTTTCCTACCTGTTTCATTATTTATTATTTGCCAGGTAGTTTTTATTTTATCATCGGCTGATTTTATTTTATTGTTAATATAAAGAGCTTTAGTTGTTTTGCATACACTTTTAAAAGTCTTAGAATATGTTGCAACATACTGATGAAAGCTTGTGTTATTCATATGTTGCTTTAGGCCATAAAGTTCAAAAAGGTTTTCCCTGCTTTTACGAATACCTGGAGTCGCCCAATCACTAAATAAGAACTTTGTGTAAATACTTTTAGTCTTTAGTGGGAAAGTGTCATTAAATTGCGTGTTTAATAGTGAAAAGAACTCGGCGTAGAACTCATTCGGGTCACATAAATTATTAAAACTTTGAACACATAATTTACTTGCCAAAGAATTATTTTATTATGTGGTGTTCTTCTTTCCACTTCAAGCGTTCCACGCGTTGTTTCTTCGTCTCTTGTTTTTCGGCTTGTGCCTCCCTCCATAGTTCATAATAATTATAACACACACACACAATGTCACGCCTGTATTAGGCAGTACCTATACAGGATGAAATTGAACACATGCGACAAACCGAAATGGGAGATTGTACTCATCATTATGAACAACTTTTACTATGGGACCAAACCTGAAATCGCGAAAAAAAAATCAGCTGTTCCCTACATTTATGTTCGCATAACTCATCTAAATGTAGGGAACAACCGATTTTTTTTTCGCGATTTCAGGGATGGTCCCATAGTAAAAGTTGTTCATAATGATGAGTACAATCTCCCATTTCGATTTGTCGCATGTGTTCAATTTCACCCTGTATATATGATGAATATCCACGTTTCGCCAATAATGTTTAAGTCCCATATGACAGGGCGGCCATCATATTTCATAGTAGGTATGTATCGTAAGTTTTAACAGTTCTCATCTATGAACTACTGTTACACCACCAATCATAATTATTTTGAATAAATTAAAGCGTACAGACCAGACTATTTTATTTTCACAAGTTTTGGTTAACCAGATACCTCAACATTTATAATTAAAGAACAAAATTGCTTTGTACGATTGCGTCTATGTATAACTCCAAACATATTATTATTATACAGTAAAATAACAGACAATAGCAATAAAGTTAACTCACTCGAAATAAAATATGAGAAGCTTACGTTAATTTAAGCGGTTTAAACCTTCGGGATTATAAACTAAGAGTTTTGCACCTACACATTCTTGCTACTAAAATACAGACAGTCGTTAGTCGTTTTGTGTGAACAGACTTATCCCGAGGGCAGCCACTATCGTCTAGATCTATGTTTTTAATGTAGTAATTAGCTTCTCGGGACATAAGAGTTATACTACCATGTTGTGTTGGTTTTGCTACTGCTGTGTTGTTCTCAAAGAGAGGGATTACATGTGGCTTTTCAGACTAAACAAAGGGACTGTATTTTGGGCAGCGAACATAATTTGCGGTGCGGCGCACTGGTGACTATGACAGATAAAGTTTTGTATAATGAAATATGAAGAGTCTAATTTTCAACCATTCTTTATTTATGACCGCGGTTTCACCCGCATAAGTGTCGATTCCGTGGGAATATCTGGATAAAAACTATCCTATGTCCTACCCGAGACTCAAACTATCTCTGTACCAAATTTCATCTAAATCGGTTCAGTGGTTTCGGCGTGAAAAGGTAACATACACACAGACAGACAGACAGAGTTACTTTCGAATTTATAATATTATATAGTATGGATTTCTGGTTAAAAAAACAACATAAAAGCTGAAGAACTGGACATTACTGAAAAGAAAAATTGTTTGGAAGATTTGGTTGAATTTGTTTTGACAGCACAATTTTCTTCCATCTATAACTAATAATATTTGAAGCGTAGTATATCATTTTATATACAAAATACGCCATTGTCTATTTAATTTACCAACAAAACAAGGCCAAACATTTAGAAAAATCAGCGTTTATTTCACAATAGGACTAGACTAGTTTTGTAGCTAATAAAGGCAGTGTGTTCTTGTAGTTTTGGTTTCTAATTGGCCGCCTGTTCAGCTTGCTCTCAGATAATTGGATTATCTTGCGAGTGCTTCCGACGCCCGTATCCTCGTTCGGTGGTTAACTGATTGTAAGGCTGGCGCTTGACGCCACCATCTTCGAATTTTGTCACAGATATGTACCTAATTGGGCATGTAATTTGCTTGCTTGGTGGATTTTGATCGCAAATACCTAGTTGTGTTGATGTAATTACTTACCTGTCAAAGAAACCACGTGTGTATTTTGATTAAGTTTGAGAACCGTTTTGGTGTAATTTGTGGTATCGTAAATTAGGGCCGAAGTTTCAATAATAACTTGAGTTACCATTTGTTGTTATTCACCAACATGAAATAAGGATTCAGTTCCTAATCATGATTTATTTCCGTTGGATCCCGCTTTTGAATCCCAGTTTAATATTTTTGGCGTTGGATCCCACAAAACATTAAGTATTATTGTATTTCCGTTGGATCCCGTTCCCGTTTCCGTTTTATTGTCGTTGAAATGACAGCAGTGGTGGCCCAGTGGTAATGACCGCGACTTACGAGTTGTAGGTCGTAGGTTCGAACCCAGACAGGCGCTTTACTTTGTGTAAATTATTTCATCACCACTGCTCTCATAACGGTGAAGGAAAACATCGCGAGGAAACTGGCATGTCCTAGAACCAAAAATTCGAAGACATGTGACATCTACCAACCCGCACTGGGCCCGCGTGGTGGATTACGGCCCATTCCCTCTCACAGAGAGGAGGCCTGTGTCCCAGCAGTGGGAACATTATAGGCTGATTATGTATGTTATGTATGTCGATGAATCCCGAAAAATATTTCCGTTGGATCCCGAATGCTTAAAAAAATCTGAATGCGGGTACTTTCAACAACAAAAACGTTTATAATATAAAATGAGGGGTTCACTAATGTTTCACCAAAACTCCATTGACTAATTTTTAATTTACAACCAACGTTTCGTATACTATTTATTTCACAAACAACTCATTTTCCATATAATCTAGTCGTTTCTGGCACTCGCCACAGTCACAGTCACGGTCACAGTTTTAACCTAACCTAACCAAACAATTTTTGTTTAAATAATTAACCTAATCTAGTTAATCTAGTGTTCGATAAAGGTAAATCACTTTTCTTCTGAAATGTACACATGTTGTTATAACATGGGATTCAACGGAAATAGCAAACGGGATCCATCGTTAATACCTAAAAAATGGGATTCAAAAGTGGGATCCAACGAAAATAAACGCTAATCATTACTAGACATATTATTATATTATTCTCTGGAAAAACATATTATATAACAAAGTTATTCCGCGCAGTGCTCATAGCTCTTTTCTTTCCGCTCACTGCAGACTTGCTTCCAACGAAACAAATCCTAAGAAAAATGTCTTCAAAGGCGTTCCTCACTGCTGACATTCTTTACTTACTCTCTGTAAACTGGAGCACTTACATACTCATAACTTAATGTAGGTACCTATACCAAGTAAACGCCATTTATGCCTAGCAAGATGTTCAAAATCCCACAAAGTTACAGATTGTTTACTTAAGTAAATTGCTTTGTAAAGCTCGGGGCGTTTAAAAAATGTTTCTATATATCTGTCGTGAGAGCTTCAAGCACAATCATCTTACGTCTGCAACGTTATTTATATACGGAACCCTGGTATTAAATGTCAACGGGGAAATTTATTTCCAGATGCCAAAGATTTTTTCCCCGGTGTTGCCTGTTCAAATATTATTTTAACCTTGGTTGGGGAAAGTCACCTTGGAATGGCGGATAGAAAAGTACTCGTAGGTCCTGGTTTTTTATGTAAAGTATTAGATAGGTACCTACATGATGGCGGTTGTACAACAATAGGCCAAATTTAAAGGGGTAAAATCTTCTTAGCGTGTCGATGGCAATCTAAATTGGGGCGGTCCATAATATGGCTACTAGTTTGGCACCTTCAGAGGCGTCCATCAGTTCCTGTAACGTGTAGACAACAGGACACGATATAGGTACCTGCGCGGGAAAGAAGAAACAGTAGAAGTTTTATTTTTATGATGCCTAATAGCCGTATAGTACCCTTGAAAGTGTTAAGAGTGTCAGTCATGATTATTTGTTTTATTTAAAAATTAAATAGTAAAATTGAAAATTATAATAGCGTATTCGGAAATTAATAAACTAATATAATAATGGTAATTTTAATCATAAAGCTATATATATATATATAAATTATCTAGCAGACTTGTTAATCTGCGTTTCAAATGAGGGCAGGTACTCACTATGTAGGTAATAATATTATTAATTTCCTTTGTTGGTCAAATTTTAATTATGGCAACATTACTCGGCAATTACGAACAATAATGTGGGTTACCATTATAATTCGCAAACGATATGGAAATGGACGAGATAAATTATAATAATTTTAATACCATTAACCAATCATATCAATCAAATTATTTTAATTAATTGTCATGTCCGTTTAATGTGATGTTTAATTTAGTAGGTACGAGAATTTCACGTATTGATGACTTTTATTTAAATTAAAATATGAAATCATGATGAAGTAGGAAATTGGCAGGATTTTTGTTATATCGTAATTGTATACAGTAGTAAATAAAAGCACAATACAATGCTTACACCTATTTACTACAATATTTGATTCAGTTCCATAATAATTGATGGACAAATTGAAGCAAAGACGAGGGTAGGAATTTAAAAAAATCTAAGTAAAGCCGATTATAAAAAAAACAAGAAAAAATATCTTCTCAAAACCACCCTTAAGTGAAATCCTTCCTTTGATAAAATACTATTAAAAAAACCTCATGTATCGGTAAAAGCGCTTATTTCGATACCGGCAGCATGATCTAAGTTCGTGATTGTTCTCACAACTTGTTCATTCAGTTTATAATTAAACTTGGGTCAAGTCCTAGTTGACTTCGCTGTAGTTGCCCGGCTCTCGGGAACTTTCTTTGTTTGTTTACAACTACTGCTTTGATTATCCTTTAAGTGCCTCCCAGATTGATAAATATTCAATTAGTAGATAAGATAGCACTGTATTAGCGGTTGACACTCGAAGGCTAAAGCTTTGATTTCCTAAGAAAGCGGTGAACGGTCACACGATAAAGAATGTCCAAATACAGGACGTTTAGTGACACCTTTTTTTGGGGTGGAAGATTATCAAATAACTTCTCCCGCTCTAGGCGGAGCGGGAGGGCGTGTCAGACATTTACTGACTAAAACCCACCCGTGTTCCTTCAGTTGCCTGTGTCATGGGCCACGGTATCTCTTTTGAACTACCCACGACCCTGGCAGGAATCGGCCATAGTGGACCCCGTCAGTTAGTGCTGACATCTCTTTGCGGCGCGCGTGGAACACAACGCACCGTCGAACCGGGCCTGGTACTTACAGGACGGCGAGCTGCCCAATGCTCGTCGTCCGCAAGCCCGCGCGTACGGTGGCCGGGAATCTACTCTCGATTCCCGACGCCCAGGTCGTCTCCTGCGGCGACTATGGGCGTGAGGGTGCAAAGATTGCCTCTCCCTCACGCGTTAATGTGAAATACTGGTGAAAATGACAGATTTTCAGGACGGCCGGTATAATATGACGGAACAGCTTTCCTAGAAACTCAAAGCTTTGAAATGAAATGTTTTAAGTAGATCTTAATAATCTGTTAAGCTCCGCTAATGAGGCAATTGATTTTCTATTGTTTCGTCGCCGATAAGCGACACACGGAGCTTGACCGGTTAAATCACTTTTACACGTCAATATTCTGTTGGTAAATATTTTAAAACTAGATGGCGCGCTTTAGTCTGTTTATGCTCAATCGTGGTAATCTCTACAAATACTGATCCGATTACAAAAAGTCTTCTACTGATAGGAAGCCACACTATTCCCAAATGACTTAGATTAGCAGCGCCCCGCGGTTTTATCCGCATGAAAATTCTCATAGAAACCTTGCATTTTTCTGACATAAAACGTAGCCTTTATGTCTATGTTTATGTTTATTATAAAGATACATTAGATTTTTGTATGTTTGTTTGTTACGCTTTCACGCTAAAACGGCTGAACGGATTTGGATAAAATTTGCAAGAATGGTAGACCATGGCCTGGATACTATACTATATTTTATGTCCTACGGACATAAAATACCTTTATCCCGAGAATATGCGGGTGAAACCGTGGGGCGCAGCTAGCTTTTTTGCGTAGGCTTGGTTTAATTGCTCCCTTTTATACTAAGAGGTAGTAAGACTTTATGATTCGATTGCTTTGTTTTATTACTGAGCCCAAGAGGCTCTTAGAAATATATATTCGGAAGCGTAATCGAGAATGCTAATAAGGTGAGTATAAAACGTCCGTCTTTTGTTTCTGTAAATTAATAAGCAAAAAGCTCAATACATTCAATAATGAGCACTACAGGTTTGAGAATAGAAGTTAAAATGCTTGCTGCTTTATAAAAATAAATACCTATGATTCTACAAATCAGCAGGAGTAATTCACAAAGGAGAGTATTTATTAAAAAAAATATAACTGATCTACAATTCAACATTGCTAGAATATTACCTATACTGTTTCATGTGGAGAATCAAAGCTGCCTCCCTTTTATAAAAAATACAAAGTACTACGAGAATTCTAACATTGGTGAGCGAACCTCGAAAACAGGGTAGTGAGATAGATTTTAATTTTAGATTCAGCTCATATGTCGTATGAAATAGAAATGGCGAAAAAATTAATTCTGTTTTAGACGGTACTCTTTTTAAATTGTTTTAATATATTCTTTTTGTACCTATTGATATTAATAATATTTTACTTTGTATATTTAACTCAATTTCTATGCCGACAAAAATAAAAGCAAAAATATTTTTCAAATTTGAAATCGAATAAGCGGCAATTACATCAAAGACATATTCTACAGGGTGTTACGGAAATGGTATATCAATAAAAACGGGTTGAAGAGTGTATCTGGTCTAGAATCTCTGTACAAAATTTCAGCTCAAAAGCAGTAACTTTGAAAATGCTTAATATTTTTTTTATTTCGATAGTTTATTAAATTGAAATCATAACAAACGTGTCACCGCACTACGAGGGTCATTATCCATTATCTGTAGTGTGTCTGTGCGCCTAGTACACGCACATCACGCCGCCGCGCGCCAGTGCAGCGCCGTGATGTCGAAATAAAAAAATATTAAGCATTTTCAAAGTTAATGCCTTTGAGCTGAAATTTTGTACAGAGATTCTAGACCAGGTACACTCTTCAACCCGTTTGTATTGATATAACCTTTCCGTAACACCCTTATAGTATTCTTACTATGCATGTTGTTGTTGTTTCTATGCATGTTCTAAATACAACAAAAGCAATAAAACGAAGTTATCTGCAAAGCAACACATGGAACAGTTATATTGTGGAGTTAGTAGCATGTCAGACAACAGGCCGATAACCTAGGGAGCCCGTCGAACTATAAAGTGGGCTCGCACTTCCCCCAAGGGGGTATGCCGAACCGTTGGGCATGTACTGCCGGAGCCATCCGGTTTTACGTATTCTTGTTGAGAAACTGCTGAATTAAATATGAGTAGGAGATAGAAAATACAGGTACTTATAATACCTAGATAATATTGTTACTATTTTATGGGATACTAGTTATTATGAATGTGAAAGTTTAGTTGTTTAATAGAGTTTTGGATGTTTGTTATTCAATCACGCAAAAGCGGCTGAACGGATTTGGATTAAATTTGGCACACAGATATTTTATGACCTGGATTAATACATATTTTACATACGATACTTTTTTATCCCGTTAGTATGTTCCCGTGGTATAATTTGCGTCATACACGTGGGCGACGCCGCTTGCAAAAGCTAGTGGTAGAATTAATATGTATCGAGTTTTGGGTGGAATTCGAATGAGTTCAGCAATAGGTCACAACAGTGGTAAGACGTAAGTCTTTACTTTGTTAGGAAATATTGCAGCTGCAACTACTTATATCTTTTGCCTTGATGAACAAACTTATTTAGCAGTATCGCTCATGTTTAAAAAAGTACTGCTCAATGAAACGTGCAAAATCGCAAAACGCTAAACCAAAAAAGCCGCCATGTAAACTACGCACGAATTGAACCCCCTCAGACAGGATGTATTAAAATTTCCACAGTTTAACTTTGGGGTGCGCGAGGCGATGCGTTTTGGTATTCACGTATATATACACCTACCAACTTATACATCCTTACATGGGATTTTCTCTATAGGCCTACCGCTCCTCCAAAATTACACCCTATTTCGACACAGTAAAGTCGAAATTACAACAACGTATTTAGGACTGTTGATCGCCAGGAAATTGTTGAAATATTAATGGGTACGTTATGCTCAATTTCCTGGCTTTCAACGAGTAGCTATCGGTAACTTTGTCCTCTAAAATGTTAATAGGAATACTTGGATGAATTAGTTGATAGATAATTAGCAGTTTAAATAAGGCGAGTCATTGTTCCAGTTTATCGGGAAGGATATTAATTAGTGCTTTATGTGAACATAAAACTGCGTTTTATGAGGCATTGAACGGAAGATTTACTAACGTAATTAAAATTTATATAATTATGACTTATAAAAAAGACTTTGATGTAAAACTGTAAAATATTATGGGAGCTTTGATATTTTTAAACAAAGAGCGATTTATGGGCAATTTAATTGGTACCTTCGTTCTTTTGCTAAACGCAATTGTTTCTTTGTTCGTGGTCGACATAGATATAAAACGCCAGTGTTTTCTAACTCCAGTTTTCATCAATAGAATATTATAAATTATTTCATAACTGGCGTTCAACATCAAACAAAAACTCTGTCGGATTTCAGGCCGTGGTTTCGTTATTTTAAACAGGTTTGTCGGTCAGTAGCGCTGGAGGCTCGAGTGTCCAACATAAGGGCTGTGAGAGATCGACGTTTTTGAAAAATTACATTTATTAAATTTGCAAACGTTGTTCAACACGGCATCCGTTGATTATTCCAATTTTTCGCATCGGCCGTTCTCGTTAATTGTTTTCCCAGTCGATCCAATTCGCTCTTCAGTTAGCTTTACAATTTCAAAGTGTCATTTGATTCGTGATGGATTTCGGAAGTTTTTTGGCAATTTCACGGTTCACGGCTATCCCCGATGGATTCTGTTTTGTTTCAACATACATCTGAATCGACGGATCAACGCCGATAACGTAGTTCCACGCAATTGTCCCAAAAAGTGGGTGTGCGAATGAAACAGGAATTTTTATTTTTTTAGAGGAAAAAAATATTTGAATCTGCTTTTGTGACCGGGTGCTTTAGTTTTGTCGGGTTTCCTTTACAAAATTAATACGATTCCGAATGGTGTAGCCATTAAGTTGGATTGACACCGAAGCCATAAATAAAGCAAGTGAAGTAATAATGTGTGTAACCTAATTAAATTAAATGAAACCCTACAAACTTTATATTGAAGAACTGGATGAACTCCGACTTTGCTTTTCAACATTACAGAACAACCAAAACCGTGATAATAAATTGTTATCACACAAAACAACACCAGCTACTTAATGATAGCAGAAACACCACAAAACAAACATTACATTAAAAACAGTAATGATCGTAAAAGTGTCACAATAAATAATAAAGTTTAATTTAAAATATCGCACATAACGGTGGCGAAATGTCTCAATTTATTTTACGTAAGCGTGACAAAAGCTGTAAATGTGAAATGGTCACTTAAATCACAGCAATTGCCACGCCTATGCTGACCAAAACTGTGTTTTCGTGTAAAATTGCGTTGATGTTAAGTTATTCATTCCACTACACATCCAATTACGATAAGAGTTCGCTGATGACTTATTTTATTTGAGCTTTCTCTTTACAAGAGAAAAACGCTGTAAAGAGATTTAGAATTCAATTTAGTTGGTGACATGCAAAATAAATTTCATTATCTACACAAATTGAGTCTTTTGTAACAGGATAAACGAGCGATTTACGAAACTAAACATCTAGACATAAAATAAAATAGTGGCGAAGTCAAAACCGTATTGAATATTAAAAAAAAAATTGATTGCTTCGAAGTGCGGGAACGAATCTGATGCCGAAAATATGGTTTGTATAATTTTTGTTCTTTTGTCTACTTATTTGTTTTTTTGTCTGGATGCATGTTCCGGATTGACGCAAAAACTACTGAATTGATTCTGTTAAAATTTTGCTCAAATATTCCTTAAGGGAGAGGGGCAATTATCGTAATTTTAATGAGGTTCACAGTCTGATCTCAATTTAAATCTGTCAAAAATATCTCTCGTTTCCCTACATTTTTGACAAGTTTTTGACATTGATTGTCGCTGAAATGACATTGCGACTAGATTTGGAACGTTTTTAGTTACGGGTATTGGATATTATCACGCTATTTGCTATGCAGGATTAGCAATACTGCATCATGCCCGTATTCCTTAACAATTTACAGCAAGATTTAATTAAACGAGAATAAATATCAATAGAATCCACAGTCACGTGAGCGAAGCCGCGGGCACGGCTAGTTATAAATAAATTATCAAAGTACTTTTGAAGTCTAGGCATTCATGAGCACACCACTAGAACTTGGCCCCATTTCTCTAGAGATTCCATAGTAATCGTGTAAGTTGAGAACAATGCCACAGTTTCCTATCGATAACTGCAGTAGTATCGATTCTGCATTCGATGTGCTTGGTATCGATATCACCGCTTCCCTAAATGTCACAGTTTGCATATGAATGAGTTATCAATAAACATAAAATGGAATTTATGGTTTGTCTATGACAACAGATTTTGAAATGGAATAGATTGTTGAAGGAACAATATTTAAGTTTGAAATATAAACAATTATTTTAAGTTTTTTACGTGGCTTGATTGTTTTTTCAGGCGTCCAGCACCAACGCCAGTTGCGAAAACATCAAAGCACCCTAATCATTGCGAGCAAATTTTGGGAACTAAGACTTTGTTTTACGGACAAACACCTTCCAAAGATTAAAGGAAAGGCAGTAGTTCGCTCATAATACCACACATCTTCAAGTGAACCATGACATTAGATTGGCAATCAAGCCTCCATCCTAAAGAGATTACCATATCTAATACGTACGTGCCTTCATCATTTCATTGTGTTTAATTCTACACTAATAAGTTCCGATACTGTAAACCACATCAAAGGTCCGAATTAGCATGAGCGGGCACGTTTGAGGGATAATAAAGCGGTAGTGGTAGTCAGCTAGAGCACCTTAGGGGCTAATTTCGCTTGGCAAGTAATGATTATGAGTCTGGCGTGAGGCCTGCAAAGGACCGCAATATGCAAATGATTTTAGCCTTTAGCGTTCCACTGTCCGACGCTCCTGTAAAATAATTATATTAAAATTAACTTCAAATACTTATGTTCTAAGAATTTTGTCATAGCTACAAAGTACATCAGTCTACTAAAGGTTGGTGACGTAATTAAAGTATAATTACGACGAAAAATAAACATGAGGTAAGTACTTATGTTATAATTAAGCTTATTGCTTAATTATTCAATTAAACGAAATTATCACTTAAAGAAGAAAGAAATAACGAACAGGTTTAATTGTCACTAAACACGTGACAAAAAGATAATTAACTCTAATAATAAAAAATAATAAAAACAAAAAAAGTAGAGCTATTCACGAGCACAGAACAAAGCGACCATAATTTTCGAGGTTTCTACGTGGATTCTAATTTTCATGTAATCCGAATTATATATAACTGGCTGCGCCCTGCGGTTTCACCCGGATAAGTTTCAATCCCCTAGGAATATCGGGATAAAAAGTAGCCTATATGTTAATCACTCGTTAATCATATAAACACACCCCCACACACACACGCACTCACATACTTTCGCCTTTATAATATTAGTGTGATATTTATGAACGCACGTTGATGCCTGCGGCTAAATTAAATTTTATGTTATTTAATAATATTTATTCATATCATTAAATGTTTATGTAGTTGCTTATATTATAAGTACCTACTGTTTGTTTTATTTTATTTTGTTACCTATAATACGAATCATTTGATCTGACTTGGTTTAGGTACGGCGTCCTTTTCTGGTAACCACTGAAAATTAGCGCTGTGCTGTGGATCCCCTAGCACAGCGTCATGCTGAGTGAAAGCCTTCTTGACACAATCATGACGTGCAGCCTTCGACTATTTCTGCTTTGTGCTCGTGATTATAGACATATTCTGTTTTTATTTTTTCATTTATAATGAACTAGCTGCGCCCCGCGGTTTCACCCGCATAATTCTCGATCTCGTGGGAATATCGGGATAAAAAGCACCCTATGTCCTTTCCCAGGACTCAAACTATCTCTATACCACATTTCATCTAAATCGGTTCAGCGGTTTGAGCGTGAAGAAGTAACAAACATATAAACACACACACACACTCACAAACTTTCGCCTTTATAATATTAGTGAGAAGTGAGATAGTGAGATTATCTTTTTTTATAATGAATTATCTTTTTGTATGCACGTTTCTGTGACAAATTTTTCTTTTCTTTCTTTCAAATTTCCCAATTTTCATATAAAAACACAAAGTGTTAAATACATAAATGTCTTTATTAGATCCTAAGGTCTCTCCAGATACTAGAGTCATTAATTATTCCTATTCAATTTAATTACAAAATGAGTTTAACAATATTATTAGTCAATGTTGACTTGACAGCATCTCAAAACTTCAAGTACTTTCATAAATCTTCAATAACTGTTACTAAGAATCACTCTACACAAAAGAATAGATTTATTTTCAACGCTAAAATATTCCTCTTACAAAGATTAACAACAGGGAGAATGCTCCATTTAGACGATTAAGCTTTTGTTAATAAACGCTTCAGAGTAACAACAAAAGGGGTGACAAATAATTCGTTTATTTACCCTCTAAAGATAGGATAATCGTTCAAGACGACGGTAATCGGGCAGCCCTGAAATATTGGACACTTTTGTTGGCTTTAATCACGCGATAAGGTGGAGATATTTACTGACTGTTGTTACGACGACGCGCAAACTGTAGCAATGAGAATTCAGCATATGATTCTAGACCCCCTAGAGGAAACATTTTCGCCGGTTATAAAAAAAAAATCTGCTATTCCGTAGAAAAGTGCAATACCTACGCAGTCAATGTTTATGGCAGCAACAGCAATATTTAAAAAAAACCGACCAATAATTTTAAAATAGGTTCAAAATCATGTACTGGTAGCAGGTTGTGCGTCAACGTACCTGCCTGTACTGTAGATATACCATAAGGACAAGACATATTGGAACTGTTAAGAGGAAATGCGGTCGGAGAGACTTTTGAAAAAGCCTAAGTAAAAAGTCGTAATTCGAGGTCTGGCTCTCGCTCATTGCCGCCTCCAATATTAAACCAATTTAAAAGATATTTCATAAACTGAATAAGAAGGATATATACTGTGTCTCTATGATTTTCTTTTTTCATTAATAGTTGTCAACTTTGTACACTAGGCCTCCGGTTTACATCGGCATTTTTTGAGGTTTCTAGCTTATAAAAATAATGTGTCATCCAAAAAGGAAAACATAGGGACATACAAAAAGTTAATATTTATTATTCTGTAAAAAAATCATTGTTTTATGGTCAATAACCAGAAAAAAACAGGCGAGAGCGTTTCTATGGAGAACCGACTACCCGCATTTTCTCTTAATGCTTACCTACTACAAGCATTTCATATACTTCAAATCGCACGAGAGTGACGATTAAAATCCACTTTTCTTACGTTTCAGCACTAGTTTTACAAAGTTAAAATTGACATACTCGTAAGATTTCTTTAAATCAGCTTGTGGCTTTCTATTTCCCATCTCCATACCCACACTTTTAATGATATTTACCGAAATAAACTTTATTTATAAAACGTTATTCACATACATTATTCCACCTTATGTGACGCGTCGCGCCGTGCAACAAGCAACTAATATATTATAGAAGTTCTCAACTTTAAAATGCACCATTTGCTCGAAGCTCTCGTCGACTTTTTAATCTGTTGATCAAACAGGCGGACGGCCGACGACAAATTTATTCTTGTACACAAAGATCTTAATCGCGATGTTTGCTTTTGAGCTTCAGCTCTTTTTCAACTGAAGATATATTTTGCTAAACTACAAGAAAAATTAAAATACAAAACGTTTGAAGTCGAGCTGTGAAAACTTGGCGGAATATTTTAGTGTTCGTTATGATTTGCTCTGTTGTGAAGGAAAGTTCTTTTTGAGATTAAAATTAGGAATAAATCTGTCGTAAAGATTCCTCTAGCAATACCTACCGTAGATTTTAGGTTGATAGACGAATGTTTGTATGAAAGTTAACGAAGTACCTATACCTACTAATAGTAATAAACGTTGTATAGCGTCTGTATAGTTATACAACGCTTTATCTTCTTCTTTCGAAAGTCAAATTACTGACGGCTGAAAGAGAGAAATCGGTGTGTAACTATTCATCTAATATAATACGTTTATTTGTAAGGGGGTAAAACTATTATGTGAAAAATCATAATAAAAATTCTGGTTTACTTATTCACTATTGTTACCGTTAACATGTTACAGGAAACAAAAACGTGTAATCTAATTCTGTCACTAATCACTCCCCAATATGTTATCGCTGTCAAAAACTGTCAAAATAGAAAAAAAAACTAACAAAAGGTGCCAAATTATGATTTGTTTGAGAATCTTTGTTACACCGTCTGTCAGGTGTATTGTGTATTTTGGCTTTGGCATACGGCCAAGGCATTGTTATTTAAAAATCTTTAAAACCACAACACTTTCCAAAAAATTGCCCGCATGAAATTAAATCGCGTACAAAAGCACATTGTGTAGCAACTGACGCGGTGTTAAACGTACAATTATGTCAGAAAATAATGATGTGACATTTGGTAAAATATTGTCATTCATAAATAAAATATCATCATACATATAACATTTTGTGGCTAAGTAATAACAGCCGCACTAGTCGATCGATCAGGTTAAGCTACGCTTGCCGCGGTCGGTTCGTGGATGGCTGACCATCTTTACATACCAAGACCCTTCCGTGCCCCGGAAAGTATGTTATACCGTTGGTATCGGCTGTCATTCGTAGATCTTTGACAGTCGTTACTGGTCGTTAGAAGTCCGAAAGTTGTACAACCAGTCTTACCAAGGGGTATCGTATTACCCAGTAACTAGGTTATGGAGTTCAGAAAATTCTAGTATTCAGCTGAAAAAGGAGATAGATAGGTACATTTTTTTGATGTAGTAGTAATTTTTTTCTTACACAAGTTTAACCGGTCAAGCGGCGCAGTTCGCCGATCGGCGACGAAACAATAGAAAATCAATTGTGTCTCATTAGCGGAGCTTGACAGATAAATATTTTCAATCAGAAAACTCAGTTTTTCAATAAAAGTCAGTTAAAAACCACCAAAGAAGCTTTTCAATTCCAAGAAAACACATCGTGTCAGTAAATCATTGTAGTGGAAAATCAAAGAATTTGCTAACAATAAAAGTTTCACGGTAACCTAACAATACACTATGTTATTTAGCGCAGACAATATCGATTCTTCCAAAATTAACCCATAGAATCTCAAGCTGCAACTGGTTGCAAAATTATTATAATAAGCGGTGGGTCAGCGTGCAAATTGTGGGGCATTAAGCAAATTCGGTCAAATTAGCGCCGGTACGGCCAATAATAACTGTGGAGCTCCCAGTCCTGCCAACAGTTGCACAACTAAAAACATTATTTACATTATTTTGCATCTTAAACTTGGAATATTTTCTCCAATGTTGTAATCTTCTTTCGCTGATTGGCTGTTGTTGTGGACTTTAAAGGAAACTTATGGTTGGTTGCTGTAATTGCATTTCATAAATTTTATGTTGAGGAACATTTTTGTACAGCGCTTGCAGGAAAATGATTGTGAAATTGTGTTATCGTTAATTTTATATTGTTTGATTTTCAGCGTTTTCTAGTTTAAACTAGCGTAAAGTTTTCCGATTGCGCTCCGGTTTCTATTATTTAATTAACTTTTATATTAATTTAGATAACTTATTGTTTGTTCGTTTATTTAAATAATTACATATTTGATTTTGACAGTAGCGATGACATAAAATATCGCCGCCCTACAACTAAAACCAATTAAATCATAAAAAGTGCAAACGGAGATATCGCGATTACAAAGTTTATGGGGTTGAAAATACCATTTGTAGTACTATATTGTTATTATTACTTCATAGCATCAGTACATTGATAAAATGTTCTATTTAAACATGTCTATTGAGGTTTCAAAAAGATATTGCTTTGTAATGAAATTTTCAATTAATTGTCAAAAGGTCACCCATTTAATTGGTTTTCCCTGAGAACTGATAAATGTCTATATATTTTAAGGTAATAGGAATACAGTAAATCCCAAAAAATTACTTTTTACTTTTAGTTAATTAAGACTAACCATGTTAAAAAAATACCTATACAGCTGTCCCTTGTGAAGTTACAAGTGAAAATGTATCAAGATAATTGGTTTTCCCTGAAGAAAATTTAAGAACATAACAAGTTAAGCAAGTCATTTATTAGAGTTTCAGTACGTTCATTTGTTATCAAATTTATAACTCGAAATAATTAATTAAGTACAAATTAGCTTGATTAGTTCAAATAAAAATAAAAGTGCGCGTCAAATGCCAGTAATAGGTGCCAAAAATATTAGGAAAAACTGACTTATTATTGAGTGACCGACCGACTGACTGTGACATACCAAAGCAAATCCAATATTATTGATCTAGACGTCTAAAATTGAACATAAATGTACCTTTGAGACCTTTGACAATCCTGCTTGAAAAATCAAATAAAAAAATCCCGAAATTCCCACGGGAAAATAATTATTGGGAAAAATTAAAATAATTATGTAAAGTAAGTAAGTATTTAAGTGTATGTGTCTGTATGGTATGGGTTTAATAATTGCCTGAAATAAATTAATGATATTTAATTTAATTTATTTAATTTTAATTTAAAGTCGCAGGCACCTTCAAATTCTAAATAAAACATGTTTATAACTACATTAAGCATTTCATTTTCTAGGTATCGAGAATAGGTAATTGAAATAATAATCATAATCAAATAAGAAAATTAAACAAGGATTTTTTTACTCTTGAAAATCTTAAATTCTAAACAAAATTATCTAATTTGTTTATGACTAAGCATTTTCATCTACTAGTTAGGTTAAACTGAGAATATGTCAATAAAATTCTAATTAAAATTAAATTAAGATAATTAAGACAGTAAAAATAAAATACCTAGGTACTTAAAAAAATAAACTATTTTGAATCGGGTTGTTGTTAGTCATCATCCGAAGATATTGTAGATTCGTCATCAGAGACTGTGCAATCAGGTACCTTTTTTTATTTTTATTTTTTTTAAGGATGGGAAATCATCAAATGACCCCTCCCGCTCTGGGTGGAGCGGAAGTGAGTGTCAGACACTTATTGACTAAAACCCATCCGTGGTCCTTCCTTAGCCCTTTATGTTCCGGGGTAGCGGTAACCCTTTCGGACAATCCCGCACCCCCGGCAGGCTTCGGTCCTGCCAGGCCCCTTCCTTTTTGCTGACATCTCTTTGAGGCGGGCGTGGTACACGTACGCGCCGTCCGGCATGGGCCTGGTCCTGACCGGACGGTGAGCTACCTATTACTCTCCGTCCGCAGGCCCGCGCCTACGGTGGCCGGGAGTCGTGACGCGGCTCCCGACGGCCGGAGCGTCTCCCGCGGCGGCTAGGACGTGAGGCTCTCTCCCTCAGCCGTCCCGCCACCTCCTTCGCTAGCATGACTGCTTCGCAGAAGGAGGTGACCGCCTCCCACTCCCTCTCGCCCCGGACCATGGCTTGAACCAGGGCCGGACGCGAGAGGTCGCTGCCGCTGCCGATCGCCTCTACGAGGGCAAGGCGGTGCTCCGCCCAGGTGGGGCAGACCTCCACCGTATGCTCCACCGTGTCCTCTAGGCGATCCTCGCAGTGGTGACACCCGGGCGCCTCCTCCCGCCTGATGATGTGCAGGAACCTCCCAAAACATCCGTGTCCGGTGAGGACCTGCGTCAGGCGATAGGTGAGGACGCCGTGACGCCTCTCTAGCCACTCCTCAAAGGGGGGTCTTATCGCCACTGTCGTGGCGTGCCCTGCGCTGGGTTGCGAAAGTCGCTCCTTCCATGCCACCATGAGATCGCGCCGGAGGTCCGTCCGCTCCGCCGCGACTTGCCGCGGAAGCGGAGTTTCCCCCCGGCGTAGTGTCTCCGCACACCACTCATACAGGCGCGCGAGGACCATCGCCTCCAGATCCCATGGCGGCAGTCCGGCAAGCAGGATTGCCGCCTCGCCCGAGATCGTGCGGTACCCCCGGATCAGCCTTACGGCTACCACCTTTTGAGGCGCGTGCAGATAGTGAGCTCGCCGCTGTAGAGAACGCCCACACCGGGGCCCCGTATAGAGCCATGGACCGCACTACCCCCGCGTAAAGCCTCCGGCAGGAGGCGTTTGGCCTACGTGTTCCACGTGCGCCTTAAAGAGATGTCAGTAAAAAGGAAGGGGCCTGCCAGGGCCGAAGCCTGCCGGGGTTGCGGGATTGTCCAAAAGATTACCGCTACCGCGGAACATAAAGGGCTAAGGAAGGAACACGGATGGGTTTTAGTCAGTAAGAGTCTGACACTCCCTTCCGCTCCACCTAGAGCGGGAGGGGTCGTTTGATGATTTCCCATCCTTAAAAAAAATAAAAACAAAAAAAAATAAAAAAAAGGTACCTGATTGCACAGTCTCTGATGACGAATCTACAATATCTTCGGATGATGACTAACAACAACCCGATTCAAAATAATTTATTTTTTTAAGTACCTAGGTATTTTATTTTTACTGTCTTAATTATCTTAATTTAATTTTAATTAGAATTTTATTGACATATTCTCATCAAATGACCCCTCATTTGATGATTTCCCACCCATAAAAAAAAAATAGAAGGCGTTTGGCCCCCTCAGGTTGGGCAAGAGCCGCTTAAAGGCGGCCCCGGTCCTTTCCAGTTTGGGGGCCAAACGTCGGAAGTGTTCGACGAAGTTCCACCGGCTGTCGAGGACGAGACCCAGGTATTTCATCGTTGTCTCGACGCCGATGTGAACCCCTCCCACCGTTAGTTGGGATAACGATGGCGGCCCGTTCCGAGGCCCATGGAAAGACATGGCCTCGGACTTGTGCAATGCCACCTCGAGACCCAACCGCCGGATCCTTACTATCGCAACCCCGCGTGTCATTGCGTCGGCCGCCGAAAAACTATTATCTGGATATACAATATTTTCTTAGACGATTAGATTGTATTGTTTAATATGGAATTCGTCAGGCAAAACAAATTAATCTGGCTTAATCGTTTTTCGCTGTAGTGATTAGGTTGCATCTGTGAATGAGTATCGTCAGAGAAAAACAATTATCTGGATGTACAACATTTTCTTAGACGACTAGATTGTATTGTTAAAATGGAATTCGTCAGGTAAAATCAATTAAACTGTTTTAATAGCTTTTATTTGACCATTTCAATCTAGTTTTGAGATTTAAATCTTAGTAAATGGTTGTTACTGAGGGAATAATAGAGTATTTCATGTGCTCTCTCTTAAGAAAAACAAATTTTATCAGATTAACTGTCAATCATTGGAGACAAATATGTCGGCAGTCGAGTTAAATCTGCTTAATGTTTTGTATTTGAAAACAAACCTTGGAAATGCTTGAAATAATTGGTTATCTTATTAGCTATCGGCGAAACTATAAGAGTTAGCGATTAATGGGTTTTCGCAGACGAAAGAACAGAACATTTTAAGTACTTTGGCATTCATAAGTCATTGTCGTCAAAATTTCGATTTAATTGGTTTTCGTTGTAAGGCGGCGATATAATCACGCTGGTTTTCTCCGAAGGGTTAGGCAGAGGTATATGTACAGACGTCAGCACATCAAGCTACCCGAAACTGTCAAATTTTGCCAATCAACTTTGAACCTTACGCTTTAGCGATAAAGTTGAAAATCTATTAAAGAAATTTGACAGATTGTAGTAGCTTGATGTGCTGGCGTCTGTACCTACCTAATAGGTACAGCCACACCACACAGGTACAGGTAGCAATGTATTTTACTTTATAACAGCCGCACAGGTCGATCGATCAGGTTAAGCTACGCTTGCCGCGGTTGGTCTGTGGATGGGTGACCATCTTTACATACCAAGACCCCTCCGTGCCTCGGAAAGCACGTTAAGCCGTTAGTCCCGGCTGTCATTCGTGGATCTTTGACAGTCGTTATGGGTAGTCAGAAGCCCGAAAGTCTGATAGCCAGTCTTACCAAGGGGTATCGTATTACCCAGTAACTGGGTTGTGGAGGTCAGATAGGCAGTCGCTCCATGTAAAATACTGGTATTCAGCTGCATCTGGTTAGACTGGAAGCCGACCCCAACATAGTTGGGAAAAGGCTAGGCAGATGATGATTGTATTAAATGTCATAATAAGCACATAAAGGGTTATTATTTTCATACGAGAAAGTTCCGATCTAAAGGTTTTCCTACTATAGTTAATTTTGAGGAAATCGGAATAAAAACAATTACATACATAGTATTCGATTTAATCATTTTAATTTCAACACATTATTTAAAAGGTGCTATTTATAACAATAAAAGAACAAACGTTGCAACACTTGCATCGTAAATAAAATATGTCAGGCCGCATATAATTTATGCGGTCCACAATTTTGTGGCAAATTCGAAAAGGGGCCGGCGCTAAATGATACGAAACAACTGTTGTTAGTCTCTGGTGCTGCAATGACGTTGGTAATTTTAACTAATGACGTCTGACGTTTGACGTTTGACGCCAGATGCGACGCACCAGTTGGAGGGAAGTATTTATTGATTTTCACGTTAGGACGGACAGGTATCATCTGCTTGTCATTAGTTGTCGTCTTTTGTCAGTAATTCTAAGAATGAGATGGATGCGTTTTTGTGCCGTTGAGTTAGCTAATTGTTTGTTTTTCAGAACGATAAATTATCAGAAGTCATAACATTTGGGAACTGAATGTATTCCTACGGATTTTTGAGTAAAAAATAGTTTGACTTTTGCAACATTTTTTTCTGCTTTGATTTTGCTTATCTATTTACCTACCTTTCAAAAAATAAAGCCAGATTTAGAACTAAAATTTAGATGTTTATTCCTCGAACATCACATTTAACAAATAGATCGAATCTCTGTTATTTTAAAGTCTAGCTCGACTCAATGATATCGTTTCACAAAGAACTATGTTGTGGAATAATTCTGCTACGAAATTCAACTGCGGTAGGTGTAGATAAGACAAGTTCGCTTATCTCGAAAGGGATAAGGAGGTGCTAAACATAGAAACCAGCCAGATGGTTCGATGATATACCTATGTAGTGGGGACCACAGGGCGACATACGATATTATGAGGATACGAAGTTTAGGATTGCAAAAAATACGAAATGAAGAGATGGAAAAGTACCATCCACGTAGTAATTTCGTAACACACAGAGTACTTAGCACTTTCATTTTGACAGTTCAACAACATTCATTGCTTTATTTACGTTTAAGCAATGAATTAGCAATATCCTTCAAAATAATAAATATTGTGACGCAATTAGGGTGCAGTTTTAAAAGGTAAATGCAAATGTAAACTGAACAGAAAACAAATTATACTTACCTGACAGGTGAACTACTTCTCAATACGACAGCAAAACCAATTAGTTTCCAATTAAAATCGAGGACTTATCGGTTTTTCCTTGACGTAATACATAATAATACCGCTTTAATTCCGCCCAAAACTGACGTATTAACGAGAAAATTTAAAATTACGGGTTGACGGCAGACAGCGTTTTATAAAGGGCTTAAATCCCTTAAAATCCTCATGCGGTTGCCAGTAAAGCCTTGTACCTCGCCAGTTTTGTTCGCACAGGCTAACATAATCCCTAGATTACGCGAATTAAAAAAAAATGTAAAAAGGACGTAGATATGTATAATCTTTTATTCGCTTTGTGGACGATTCGTGAGCGTTTTGTGGTGTGTAGTGTTTTTAAATTATTGTTGTGTAGGTATGTTGAAGTTTTAGTTTTTATGCGCTACTAACTAGATTCTATTTATTCACAACATATTTATTTATTTAAAGTGGTTTGAGTTTGTGGTGTAGCTCTGGTACTGCAGGGATTATGATAATCTAGTGAAAACATTTTTAAAACTGAAATATTTACTTTAAATTCTCAATTAACTTGGACTGCGTAGAACTTAGAGTTTGTATTTTATTGGAATAACATTTTTTTTCATCTCTAGTTTAACTACTGAAACTAATATGAAGTTCTTTTCACAAATTTTTTTTTTTGTTCTGTAATTTATTATCTACTTGTGAACCAGAATAAAAATACATAACAAATAAATAACTTCAGTACCTAACCCCCACAGAAACACCTCATACGCGTATAAGTTACCTCGATCCAACATGGCGGCATGATGGTTCCCCTACAGACATGCGGGAAGCATTGTTTAGAGCGTACTTAAAAACTAATCCAGCCTAGTGCTATTAAAACAAAGTACACTCTCGACCGTGACAGCCTCTGATTGGTCGTCCAACGTCCCTTTACAGACATTGCTCATTGTTCTACAAGTCTAGTTCCCCCCACTCTATGTCTGTTTCCCCCTTTATTTTAAAATCTACTCTTGTATTAATAAAACTACGAGCATTTTGTTTGCATTGCTTTGAAAAGGCTCGAAGACAAATGGCTTGTGCTTTAGAAAATATAAATGTTTTTGCTTTTTTTTTTTAATATAAATATTGCATTTATTTTGCAGAGTATCGCCCGCGAGAAAACAATTAATGTTTCAACTTGATTTGTTTTGAAAGAAAAGTAAAGAAAAATTCGGTTTATTGGCATTACAACAAGTAAAAAATACACGTTAAAACTATAAAAACAGAAAACAATGAATATAACGACAAAAGGGCTTCAGAAGATTATTTATTTAACTTTTGTACCTAACTGTGATCCATTTGGACCACTATTGCATTAATTTTATATCTATAATTTATATCATCTCAACAAATAGACGAGCTGTTAAAATGCCGTGAATTTATAACCACTTATAAGCGCCAAGTTCTGATCACAACTAATTGTATCTTATGATTTACATCGGTACTGTAGAGGCCGGCTCTAAAGCGAGGCTGGCTGGAAAGCCACACCTCTACAAGACTGGCTGGTTATATTTTAAAGTATGTTCCATTCGATATTTCAAGCGAGTGTCAAATATTCTTCTAGTGTTTTTATATTTAGTTTAAAATTTGCTATTGTAAGAGGTGGTTCTTATGCAATAAATGCTGTAAAAAGCTTAGAGTGTCTTAATTATTGGTCGTCAGCGCCTCTGCAGCTACGACCCCAGTAGCACGGCTACTATAGATGGTGGAGGCGCCAGTTTCGGACGTTTTTTCTTTGGATGGCGTGTGTAGAGCCGAATAATACTACACAAGTTTTCACGTACCTCAAAATTTGCTGTCTAATAAACTTTATTTTCAGCCCAATACATACGCTCAGGCATTATTAAAAATTGTGTGGTGAGATCGACGCCGGAGTACCTACAGCTATTATAGTACCGACCGTCTATAGGCTAATTCAGTACCATCCTGTTTTAGTACCATCTATTGAACCCGAATATAGGTATAGGTAGGTACTCGTATATTATAGGTAGGTATGTACCAGGTACATTACAAGCAGATGTGTCTATTTACAAAAAGAACAAAGACCAGTACATATTATAGTGTTGAACAAAGTGAAGCGTTCTGATTGGTTAAAAATTCAAGAATAGCGGCATTCAACCCCCTCGCTGCAGTATCAAATTGCGGTTATGGAGCCTGAGTATCAATTAACCAAAATGGCCGCCCAGTATGAACTTAGGGCAAGTAATCAGACAGCCAACAGATGTACTAAAAATAAAATTTTGTTGAAGTTTTCAATCTATATTTTACCAATTTTATGCCAGAGAAGAATATTAAAGTGTCTTAAAATTTATTTTCAGTTAGTAGGTAGGAACTTAGAGAATTTTCAGCGTCACAAAAATGAACGCTAATAAAGAAATTATCTAAGTAAGTAAGTTTTCAATTAACTTTTTAAATTACTTTCACTTTTAAAACTAGAATTTATTTTTCGGGCTGTTAAAAGGATCTTTAGAAGTAAGCAAAAAAGTTAGGTAAGTCTTATTCTCGATTGAAATGACTAAGAAAATAACCTATTTTAGCTATTCAAAGTGTTGATTTATGGAAGACTGTTAACCTTCTCACAAATTCCATACATAACTTAAGTAATTGAGTTTTTTTTACTTTTTGATTTTCAGTAGGTAGATAAATACTAAAATTTATAGATATAATTTATGGAGTCATGAAGTTATAT
Organism: Amphipoea oculea; assembly: GCA_945859645.1. Lineage (NCBI taxonomy): Eukaryota > Metazoa > Arthropoda > Insecta > Lepidoptera > Noctuidae > Amphipoea > Amphipoea oculea. The sequence goes on from OX243874.1 coordinate 9,739,140, forward strand.
CACCGCGACTGCGAATTGAAAAAAAAAAGTCAAAATCATAAGAATACTTGGCTATTACTTATAGGGCTAGTATTTTTTATAACTTTCTTTATAATATGTTTAAAATGTCGTGGGTTATACATTTAATCACTCTGTAGCTCATATTTTATGTAATTTTGTAATGTGTAACCGTTTATTTTCCCAAATAAATAAAATAAAATTATCATCTACCAACCCGCACTGGGCCCGCGTGGTAGATTATAATAATACAGGAAGATTTTTTTATCACCATCCAAATTTTTACAGGGTGTTCTACCCATGAATATGAACAACTTTCACTATGGGACCAACTCTGAAATCACGAAAAAAAGTCAGCTGTTTCATACATTTTGGTCAAGTAGGTATTGAACTATTGTATGAAACAGCTGATTTTTTTTTCGTGATTTCAGAGTTGGTCCCATAGCGAAAGTTGTTCATATCCATGGGTAGAACACCCTGTAAAAATTTGGATGGTGATAAAAAATTCTTCCTGTATATTCTTTAATTCGGACTATCACATACGAGTACACATTGTAATCCATATAATTTTAGCAACAATGACTTGTAAAACTATGTTAGTAATACAACACAATTCAATAAAGACGAGGCGCTACACACAATGGCACGTGCCTCCGTACCCAGTGCCTTACAAAGGGACTGTCCACTTTGTCTAATAATGTTTTTAGGATGCTGTTGGATTATAGTCCACTCCCTCTCGAAGAGAGGAAGCCTGTGTCCCAGAAGTGGGATCGTGATAATGACGACGATGACAACGAACGGCTAGTGATGACAGGTGGAGTAAGACAATGCCCTAGTGGCGGCCAAGGACTAGGAGACGACGTCGGTTGTCCGGCAGCGAGATGGGCGGACAATATAGTTATTTAATCCGAATCTTGATGAGGTTGGCGTAGGAGCGTGGAGATCCCCCCCGGTGGGTTCCCGCATTGTCGAGGCGGGGGGGCTCAGTAGCCGTGGCTTGGACACCCACGGTGAAGCGAAGTGGAACCCGAGGAGGGGCCGCTCGTCAGGGCTTTTGCCGGTAAGCCGACGACGTAGCGGCCAACAAGTAGGTTGCGGTGCCGCTTGAGCGACATCGCAGCTGAGGCGGGCCGCGATGTCGTATCGGAGGCATCGCGGCTGAGGGTTGGAGGCCGCGGTGGGAGAGGAGTGCCGGTATTGCGGTGCGCCGCTCTCCCTACCTTCCGCGGCCTTGACGGGGTCGCCACCGTCCGATGGCGGACGCGGTGGGGCCGCAGAGGAAGAGGAGTGTTGGTATGACGTTGGCCGCTCTCGCTATCCTCTGCGGCCGAAAATTGGCAGGCGGCGGGGCCAATGACCTGACCCGTCGCAGGGGGACCAAGGGTGCCCAGACACGGGGTCGTCTGGCGCCCATGTGCTGGTTTGGTCCCTGGGGTGGTCACGGCGTGCTATGTGTTCTGGTGCGCCGGTGATGGGGAATACTCCCCAGAGGAGGGTCCGGTGACGGACAGCCGCGGCGAGTTCACGGATGAGTGCTAACGCGTGCCCGTGTTCCCGCCGTAAGCGGCAGAGGAGGACACCGTGGAGTTTTAGTGGGTTGGAGTCCCACATAACTGCACTATCTCCCCGTGGTAGTGCAGAATGCATGAGCATTTCTCCACGTAAAAAAAAAAAAAAAAAAAAAAGGAGCGTGGAGATAAGCACTAGAAAAGAAAGACCAAAGAAATGCCCGGCAGTGGGTGAAGTCAGGCTGTACCCTCGACTGTGTTCTTAAACCACCTCTGAAAATGTTCCTACCAAAAGGTATATAGTGAAAAACACCCTTAAGTATTAATCAACATAAATTATTATCAAACTAGCGGCCCCGGGTGCAATTTTTTTATTGAATTTCCGAAATTTCCTTTATACAACCCTAGTCCTGGCAATACCGAACACAACAAAAAAAGAATTATCCAATTTGGTGCAGACGTTCGGAAGTTATGCGCGTACAGACATTTCGGCAACTTTGTTTTATACTATGTAAGGATAACATCAAGTTGTAACTACGTGTGAACCACACATTTGTAATTGTGAACACATAAATCTTCGGCGACAGTATCAGTGTATTGAATATTATAAATATTGATAAACGACAACCGAATGTTGTAAACAATAGGTTTATTGCTTCCCGTTTCAGATCATTTAACTTGCACGTGACTTCGGTAGGGTTGCCAAATGTTTAGTATCTATGTTTTTATTTATTGATTCTGATGATGCACCGATATAAACAGGGGTGGCGAGTGGGAGATTTTTATTGACGATTATAATGTTATTTATGAGTCTAAGTAGGATTCAATAACCGATACTTTTATGGTTAGGGTTTTAAAATATTTCTTATTGGTTCCATTTTGTGGCTGCAGAAAATATATATACCTACACATCTATACTTTAGATAATAAAATAGTAACGAAGTCAAAACTGTAAATTAAATATTTTGGAAAAAAAGTAATTGCTACGGGGTGTGGGAACGAGTCTAATGCCTAATTATACGAGTAATATTTAGAATTTTTGTCCGTTTGTCTGGATATATGTTCCGGATTGGCGCAAAAACGGTTGAACGAATTTGGATGAAATTTGGCGCACAGTTAGTGTATAACCTGAATTAACAAATAGGGTACTTTTAATCTCGGTAGCACGTTCCCGTGGGGTACCTATTTTCCGACGTCCACGCCGGCGAAGCAACGGGCAAAAGATAGTTTTACGGATAAAAGACATTTACCTAAAAATATATATTTACATATACGTGCACAAGTCAAAACACTCGAGGATTAAAGATACTCCTGAAAAAGTTGTATCAATTTCGAAACTTTGTATATGTATATTTTCATTTATTTTTACGCGTAGGTATACGTTTTCAGTGCTAAAACCAAAAGACAAGTCAAAATACACAGTTATTTAACCCATAACCCCATAACTCGAACGATATAGTACCTATATCAAAATCTACCTCGAAATCGTTGGCCAAATCACGCCAAAACGAGATTACGCAACCTATAACTGCTTATAATATCGTAATGTAACTAAAATTATGGCGGCTCATCGAATATTTTGTTTATTTAGTTTATGGTTAGTTCACAACAAGTCTGTTTGCTACCGAGCATTGAATAAATAATTGTTGGCCCCTTATTAAATATTAAAATGGGGCTAGATGTTGTACACGGACGATGTTGTTAGGGTTGATATAGGGGATGTTAATTAGTTGTGTTTTATTGATGTTTAATTCGATGTTAGTTTGGTAGATGACAAGCCACAAAATACACTAAAGGGGGCATAAAATGAATCAAATTATTTTCAGCAAAGTTTATTTAATCTGTCAAGCTCCGCTAATGAGACACAATTGATTTTCAATTGTTTCGTCGCCAATAGGCGACGCGCGCTGCTGGACCGGTTAAATAAATGTAAAATGTGACGTCTTTGAATTCTATAATTACCAAATACTCGTATAAGCTTAAGCCCTCTTAAACATAATATTACTTAAAATAAAGTTAAGTTATGAAAACCTTATGATAGCTTGTTAATTAAATTTAAAAAAAAATATCTTGTCTAATAATAAAATAACGGATTTGCTTTTAAGAAATTTTATTTAATAAAAATCCCAAGAGATGTATAAAAATTTACGTTTACAGTATCTCGTCTGCAATGTTACTGATTGAACTTCTAATAAAGTGGTACATTTGAACTTTGTTATAGATTCCCTAGAGTCTTGAATATTGCAAGACTACGAGGGCTTTGAAACTTCATACATAAATTAGTCTTTTTATTATGAAATTTCCTCTCCTCGGTACATTCTCATGGCCAACTAGACCATACATAGGATGATCTAGTAAATTGTATCCTCCCCCCTTTTTTTTGGATGGGAAATCATCAAATAACTTCTCCCGCTCTGGGCGGAGCGAAACAGCGTGTCAGACTTTTACTGACTAAAACCTTCCCGTGTTCCTTCAGTTGCCTGTGCCAGGGGCCACGGTATCTCTTTCGAACATCCCGCGACCCCGGCAGACATCGGCCCTGCGGACCCCGTCGGTTAGTGCTGACATCTCTTTGAGGCGCGCGTGGATCACAACGCGCCGTCGACCCGGGCCTGGTCCTTACCGGACAGCGAGAAGCCCATGGCTCGCCGTCCGCAAGCCCGCGCCTACGGTGGTGTATCGTCCCCCTTACTTTTCCTCTCTTTCATCCAAAGCTGTAGTCCTACGTAGTTTCAGAGTCAGCTTTTTTGCGGGGCAATTGCGTAACACACTAACAATAGCAATGGCTTTCATTTTGACAGTTCAATAACATTCATTGCGTTATTTACGTTGTTGAGCAGACAAACTTTTGGAACATATAAAGCAATGGATTTGCAATAAATTCCTTCAAAATGATTCAGATTGTAATTGAAGGTGTTATGCAATTACGATGCTCCACTCAACTATTTTAATACTTTGTCTTTGCGGATTTGTATAGGTACTTCCTTGCTTTATAGAATAAACAAAACTTTTATTGTAAAAATTAATGAAATAAGAAATAATATATTACTTCCTTACCCTCTTACTAATAAACGTTGTATAGCGTCTGTATAGTTATACAACGCTTTGTCTTCTTCTTTCGAAAGTCAAATTACTGACGACTGAAAGAGAGAAATCGGTGTGTAAATATTCATCTGATATAATACGTTTATTAGTAAAGGGATAAGAAAATAATTAATTAAGGTATTTGGCCCATTTGTAAGAACCATAATATTGCATGTACCTATAAGCTAGTCAAAGAGGCTTTACAGAGAAAGCCTCTTGCTGTACATTTACTTAATTCGTAAAACATCTCTGCCTATACTTCGTAGGAATTATTAATAAATATTTAATACATTGCTTACAAGTCCCGTTCCTTCTACAACATAGTTCCACGAAATTGAACAGGCTTACCCTGTAACATGTCTGTTATTTTTCCCAAGTCGGTGGTAGGGTGAGCACACCGAATTTCGGCCGTGATCCTCCCCTATTTACATATGCGAATGTGTGCGGTTTTGTTTCTATTTGCGCTAGTAGGGTGTGTACTCGTAATTACGGCACTGGGACAAGTCCCGAGGCGAGGCGGCCGCAGACAAGGATTAAAGTTTTTGGATGCTAGAAGAGGATTTTTTTTTTTATAGAATTTTGTTTATGGTGTTTTAAGTAAGTAGATCAAAATTAAAACTGCTTTATGGCCTTTACCTAATATTATTGTTTTCTGTTCAACTTTTTTCTACTCGTCACATAGAAAAGTGCCAAAGTAGGTAAAAGAGTTCTGGTTGCAGCCTATTGAAAAGTCGTGACATAATCAAAAAAAATGTATAAGATATGTATTATAATAATAAAATATTCTATTCCAGTTATGGTGTTTTAAGTAAGTAGATGAAAATTAAAATTGTTTTATGGCCTTTACCTAATGTAATTGTTTTCTGTTCAACTTTTTTCCTACTCGTCACATAGAAAAGTGCCAAAGTAGGTAAAAGAGTTCTGGTTGCAGCCTATTGAAAAGTCGTGACATAATAAAAAAAAAAAGACGGGTTGCACTCCAGGAGTGCCGGCAGAAGTGAAAACTTGAATATTAACGTTGAAATAAATCAATTATTAATTTAATTAATATTATTCATTTTTTTCAATATTTCTGCGTCACTTTTTTCATTAATAGATGCACTTTGTTCAATTTCCATATTTTAAACACTTTCGGTCTTATTCATAAAAAAAGCCTTTTGAAGGTTTAAACCATTTATTAGTTAAAATGCTCGATAGGCCTTTAAAACATTCGATAAAATTTTGTATTCATAAACGCTTCATAAGCGTTCTATAACTAGAATGTCCTACAACTTCTAAATGTTGCCATTATAATGAAGTCATCCAACAAATTGGCCAACACATTAAATCGGCATACGAGAATATCTGTCTACGAACCGAATATTTGTGTCCATAGACATTATTACGTATGAAAAACGAATTTATTGTCTACAGTTTCAACAGTTTTGACGCGACAACGTCATGGTCGTCATGGAAACAATATGAATATGTCAATTAATGAATTTGGTATTGTATGTGTCAAACTAAAAAACTTTTGAATATTTTTTTGTATTTAAAATAAATGAAATTAAGACCGGAGACTAGTTGCAATAAAGGGCAAAGAATTGAATATTGGTTGGAGGAGGATAAGGTGTGTACCTACTGTTACAGCTAAAATGTGTTCAAAGTAAATTATGTTTTGTAAACATTCTCAATTTCTTATACTTATGCTTGCTTTTGCTTCTAATCCTTAGATTTTGGAAGAATTGGTCAGGGAGAGGTCTCCATAATAGAAATAAAAACACTGACACAAGCACTAACGCTAAACAGGGGCAGCCTGGCATGATTTACGAATTAGGTGCCTATCCAATTTTACGAAGAACTTCGTTTGCCTGTACAAAACTCATTGTAACAAAAAAAAACCCGCCATAAGAATAATAATGACTGTTATTTTGATGCCGCTACTGATTAATTAAATCAGTATAAATAAGATAATGAAGAGAAAGAATTTATAACATCAGTTTTGTATTTCAGGTCAATAGGACTAGTAAGGATGGTGCTTCACTACGAATAGCAGAAAATGAAACGGCCTACAGAAGAGATGGCACAGATGGCAAATGAAAAGCAAACATTTTAAAAATGTTGTTCTGCTTGCACAAGTTTTAGAAGCCAAATTAGAGTTTAGAGTATTGTTCAGCCGTGAACAGGCAAGAGTTACATACGCCAGCGTCAGCATCAAGAGCGACATACATTCGTTCCACATAAATTAGTAATTAGTAAATGGATAAATTAGTCATCAAGCTGGAGTAGAGTTTGATTCATCTTCCATAATTCCTCTCACTATGGCCAAGACACCTGTAGCCATCACCAGTTCTATGAGTCTGTGGGACCGGCAATGACAAAACTATTTCCTGTGTACACATTGCACGACGTACACAAACCCCTATTCCTACCCAAATTCTGTCTGTTCCCGTAGGTCTCCCGTAGGCTTGTATGATAGGTTAGGGTGTTAGGATAACTAGGGTGTTAAGTAGTTGCTGTAGGTTTATAATCAGTAGGGTGAGGTAACCATAGATACCAGGCTCAATTGTTACAAACTTAGCCACACTGTATGCATTTGGAATAACAGCCGTACTAAGCTGTAAGTCCCGGTGCGTACAAGTATTATAAAAATAAACTGATATTTGTATACAAGCTTTTTATTAATGAACTACTCCCTAAATTTCTTCTCTTTTACTTTAGATCTTGTTGGCTCAAAATATTGCCACTTCCACGTTGTCGTCGGTAGCAGCGCAGAGGTCACTTTGACTGCATGTTTTGGGTAGGACAAATAAGGCAGGATAGGAAGTGGAGCATGTTTTGCAACATAGCTTCACAGCCACACCCTACTGGAGCATCTCCCTGCAGGGTGTAAACTTCCGTGGTCGACACGGAAGCATTGTTTTCACACAAAAGCAGCAATGTCCCACAGTATTTCTTGTTGCTATAATGTGCTTCGCAAAGACATTAAAATTTTATATCTTAAATCTCTTTGGTGCTTCGTTATATTTTTCGTCGCTTCTATTTTGTGTTGTAGGTAGGTATATAATAATAAACTAAATTGGTTAAACAGAAGTTCAAAATAAATTAAATACAACTGCGGCTCCTCGAAGTACTATTGTTTACGAAACTGACTTTTCAAACATTTGTTCGTCAAATGTCATTTTCTTCGGCCATTTTTGTCGTGTCTCACTTGGTTCACTTCGATTGGCGCCGCCGCGCCGTAGAAAGAGATGGAGGGGGGGGGAAATCTCTCCTGACGGTCACGTGTCCTGACGCGATGCCCTGACGCGAGTTTAACATTTTTTACCCATTACAAAAAGTGTTCAACGCCGCTAAAGAAGTTTTCACTTCAAAAATTGTATATAAGATATGTATTATAATAATAAAATAGAAAATAATAAAATATTCTATACCAGTTATTTTAGTTTTAACTTTAAAAAAACATGTAGATTACTCATTACTTTGCTCGTTAGCTATCTCATCCAGTAATCCCTACATCGCTGCCCACCCCTGTCTTCTCTAAATGAACTGGGCCCGTGTTCATGGTAATTCCGGGCCTCACCTGAATGTCGATGCGCCACTAAAGGGAATAAAAGATATAAATATTGTATCCGAAGCCCGACAATCCGGACCTGTGGCTTGTTGCTCTATTTCAAAGGAAGATAGTGTTTGAATTTAATTTTTCGTTCAAACAGACTAATGAAGTGAACGTTGGTTGAATTTTGGTGAGCACGTGCAAAGCTTAGTGATAATGAAAAAGTTTTCTGGAATTAATTTCAATGTATCAAATTGTTACTGGTTACAGTGAAATAAATTCCAGCAAGCGTTTTTATTAGGCATATATCTATCTACTCTACCCATCACGGCATTATCGGGCCAATACCTGATTAATTAGGGGCAGTTGTGGCCCAGTGGTAACGGCTCCGACTGACGAGTCAGGTCGTGGAGTCGACCCCAAGCAGGCGCTTAAACTTTGTGTAAATGATTTAATCACCGCTACTCTCTAAACGGTGAAAGAAAACATCGAGAGGAAACCGGCATGTCCTAGAATGAAAAATTCGAAGATATGTGTCATCTACCAACCCACAATGGGCCCGCGTGGTAGATTACTGCCCACTTCCTCTTGAAGAGAAGAGACCTGTGTCCCAGTAGTGGAAACATTATAGGCTGATTATGATTATAATGAATACTTACCTAATTATGTTGTTACTAAAAATAATATGTAATGTATGAAGTTTTCTAATTATGTTGTTACAAAAAATAAAATGTAATTTACGATGTTTAGCAATAAAAATATTTAGCTTTTTATAACAATTTTATAATTACATAAAGTAAAATATTAATAAAAAACTTGACGTGAATTGACTAATTTCACGGTAACTTCCGACAGTGGCCAGAAAAGTCACTCTGTTATTTTTTTTTTAAGCTACTTGTACATTCAGCATCAAAGGTCGATTAACACTATCATTTTTACATGTTATTAAATTGACAACAACTTTTTTCAATAAACTGGTTTTTAGCTTTTAACATAGGTAATAGACAAGAGTATATATTCTAAAAAAAAATCTTCTGCTGCAATTTTGAACAAATATTTTGTTCAATAACTAAGATTAAAAAAACTGAAGTGTTAATCAACTTGATGCTGACCGTACCTAGTAGTTTCAGCGTAATGCAGAATATTAGAAAATAAAAATGTGCGAGAAATATAACACGAAGAGGCAGACCACGTAATATTTGTTTAAGCCTCAGTTCATTAAGACATGAAATTCTAATTTCAACAGAGTGTTCATTAAAAATACATTGAGCAAAGTAAATAAACACAAAGTCGAAAATGTTATGATGATTATATTAAGTAAACCGAAGATGTTTTATAAAATTAATCCGAAATAAAAATACGTAAGCAAAGAAAATCCCGTAATCGTATTTCTGTCAAATCCTTGTAAATAGAATTTCATCCCCTTGTGTCTTTGTATCGAATATTGAACGATTTAATAAAGCTTTTTCTTACTTAAGTCTACTTAAAAGTCAATTCGGTCCCACAGTAGTCGTTTCAATCAATCAAAGTACGATTGAAAATTCGATCGCAATAAGAGATGACGAGGGAAGGATTACGTGACTACATTACAGGATATCGCTGAAATATTTTCAGGACTTTTCCTTTTGAGACTCAGCTTTTCGCAAAACTGTCAATTTTTTATTTAAATTATTTCGAATTTTGTATCCGTTGCTTTACTGCAGGTACATAAATTATACGCTAATGCATAGACAATCTTTCTCGTTGTGATTAACTAGAGAAGCATAATTTGCTAGGCTGGACTCAAACATTAATAACGGTTTGGCGGGGGGGGATGGGGAATGGTCAGTCTTCTGCCATTCCCTACTGAATCGCAAGCGTAAAATAATGCTGCCGCAGCCAGACGCGACGCGACTAGTAGAACAAATTCTATAAAAAAAACCGAGTGTGCTTATGACCACACGACTGAAGTGAAACTTCAAACGTATTTGGCTATGAGAGGAAGAGAGAAAGAAAATGTGTTTTCTCTTGCTTATATCCCCCACTCAACTCCCGTTCGCCTCGCCCGATCACACCTTTCGTAACGCTTACGTCACGCGTTAGCCAGCTTACTCCCCAAGTCAAGCGTTCGTAAAGAAGTTTCAATTCAAAAATCATTAAACTGTTCTAACAGAATCACTTTGCGCCTGTCTACCTCTAGGTAAAGGCCCTTAACTTTAAAGGTGAGCCATTTCACACAGTTGTGGAAACATAAATCTGTAAAACATAAATATCGCTGAAAGGATCTAATAAAAGTTTTGTACGTATTAAAATAATGGAAAAGATGAAATCAATATTTTTAAGTGTAATTGCTAAGACAAAAGAATTATGTGCGCGCACATTTCAAAACACGTGTGTTTCCATTACCCTGTTATTGACGTCTTGTTTATAAAACGGTTCTTCGAATATTTTGCTTATATCGTGAAAATATTGATACGGACATGACAATACCATACCTGTAACAATATTGAGTTTGTGGCTTTTCGGACAGGCTTTCATTTATTGTCGTTGATTGAAACATTATTTTGTTATAAGTAATGACAACCAGTCTTACCAGGGAGTATTACCCAAATATGGGCTGTGGATAGATGTCAGATAGGCAGTCGCTCCATGTAAAGTACTGGTATTCAGCTTCATCCGGTTAGACAGGAAGCCGACCCCAACATAATGACTGTAATTGTGTCAATAAATTGCTGTTTCATACGTTTATCTTTTTAATTTGATAAATGAGGTGTGTTGGGCTAATCAGGCATCAAATCTTGTGCTTATGTTAAAAATTAAAAATCATGTTCCTTACCTCTATCATATATTTTTCTAGTGTCAGTTGTCAAATAAGGCACTATATTAAAGTTAGATTCACCTGGAACAGCTTTTTCGTCGAGCTGTAAATTAATCTAAGTAATCCTTTGAGCACAGAGCACGGACACGTCTCAGCGGCTGCTGCAAGAGACGGAATTGTCAACACTTTCCATAAAAACCAAGCGTAATGAAGCGTGTTACCGTTTACTTACCGTTTGCACTATGATACAAATGATGAATAGAAATTGAAAGCTTTGAATAGCGGTCCGTGGCAGAAGTTGTGCGCTCAACGCCGTTTCGGCGCTACGTATTTTATGTATTAGTACTGCCGTCCCTAGACGCTGCCGGCGTAGTAATTTTGTGCTCTGTGCCTTTGACTAAAAAGCTTTTTTAAAAAATAATGCAACTACAATTATTCTTCTTCTTAGCGTGTTGATAGCAATCTAAATGTACTCGGCCCAGAATTCGGCTACTTGTTTGTCGCCGTCACTAGCGTCCATCAGTTTCTGTAACGTGCAGCTGACAGGACACGCAGGGCACCATATTAAGTGTCCCATCGTTTGTGGAACAGCACCACATTTACACTCCAAGGCGGAGTCGTCTATAAATCTCCACCTGAACAGGTTTTCCTTGCTTCGGCCAACCTGGATCCGGAGTCTGTTTAAAGACTTCCAGGTTAACTTTCGTTGAAAGACTTGCAGCTTTGCAAAAAGAAAACAAAATAATAATAAATTTAACGACTAAATAAATTCACAAAAAATTTTGCCACTCCGTCGCTCACAAAACAATGGACACACTCCCCGCGATCCATATCTCGCTCTCAGTGGAAAGCGCGTGCGCCTCGACCGAGCGTGTAGTGCACACGATAGTCATCTACCTCTGATATGCAGTTAATAATGTTACGAGATAAATAATGCAGGTGGAATAGGTACCTCTCAACTCCTGCGTCCTTGTTCGCCGCCATTCAATGCAATGCACTTCCTACCGATAAGCCATGTCTCGTATTAGAAATTGATTTCAGATAATTTATTGTATGCCCGGGGTTGTGTTCTTTAGGGTGCAATACGTTTCAATAACGTTGGCTGTTCAATGTTTATTAATAGAATGCGATGTGTGTTTGGCTTCTATTTTCTGGAATGAATGGTGCATTATTGAAGGTGTTTTTATCATAGAAGTGTAAAGGTCTTTATCTTTTAAGACCAATAACTAATCATTTTTCTTAAGCTTCCCCGAAACGATCAATTGCAATTGATAAATTTCAATCAATTGACAACATTTCATATTTTTAACCTGCATGTATTATTACGTTATATAAAAGTAAATTCAAATCTAGGGCACCCATATTTTTTCGTTTTTCGAAATTATGTACTTTTCATCATAATTTTAACTTTGAAATTCGGTGTATTCTAAAAAGACGTAAGTGCCAGATGACGGTAGAATGGCGATATTACCTTTGCTTTATTGTGACCCGTCAAAAAAACTGTAAGATGTCACTTGTCTCAGTCGTTGTTTTGGTTCCGTCATTGGCATATATTTTTCATTGGGATCCATGTTATTGGCGAAATATCAATCAAAAATTCATAATATTAACAGTAAGCAGCGTGTCGAGTTGATAGGAAAAAATATTGTTGAATTCAATTCAGTTTTTTTAGTTGTTTTCTAGTTACACTTCTTAGGTGACATTGACATACTTGTTTGATATAATGTTTTCAATCAAAGACATTGGAATGTGCAAAGGTAACTACCTCATTCCGCCGTTTATGTGACGTTATCAGATGTTTTTTGACTTTTATTTTTTTTCTCAGAAATTTAGAAATAAAAAAATAAAATAAAAATATATTTGAACTCAGGATACGAAAATAAAGAAATAGTATTTTTGTTTTAAGGTCGTGTCAGGTTTGAAATGTTGTCAATTGCTGTCACAGTAATATTGTCAATCGCTGCAATTGCATTTGGAAGACGATCAATTTGCGCGTCAATGTGTATCAACCACTTAGAATTGCAATTGATTGTGTCGTAGAGAGTTTCAATGTCATTTGTTATTTTGACGTTCGAAAAGTGCTGATTCTCAATCTAGTTTGAATAAATGACTTTTGATTTTGATTTCATTTTGGAACAACATAAAATTCTCAACCTTCTTAAATTTACTCACTTCGAATATTTTGGTAGCCACAGTGTAAATTGACAAACTTTAAATAACTCCAAAATAATAACCTATTAGTTTAGCTTTATATGAACCCAATTACAGTATCATATGCAGTAAACAAAACAGTATTCAACCACAACCGCATCAAAATCATAGTAAGCTATTTACGACGCGCATATTATCATGAATTTTTAAGTGTCCTCGTTTCAAGCGAGCGCATCCCACTGTGGAGAGATGAAGCAGTAAATTATTTGTTTATTCCCGCCACCCGTATTTAAAAAAGTATAATTTAATATTTGTCGAGTGCCAGACGTAATTTTTCTCTTACTATATGACCCCCATTATAGGTGATTCACGTTTATGCATCATAATAAAAATGCCATAAAATCGCCTTTATTGGCCATCCTCCATGCACGAGTGGTAACCCTAAATTAAATTATTCACTGTTTATTAAATTTTAGTTGGCTCTGCGAGCATATTTTAAAACTGTTACAAGAGCAAATTAAATTCATATGCGCCAAATGATCTAGTTTGTACGCAAACTTCGTTTATTGGATTACCTGTGCATGTTTTTATTGTATCGAACTGTTATGATTTAAAAGTATCTGCAGAATATTTATTGGAAAGCTTCTCTGAATTCGGTAAATAAAGGAATCTAATTAAATTAATGCAAGTGAAATTGATATTCAAGCAAAATACTTTCAATTATTGAATGCACCGGTTTACTTTTGCAATTTAAGTGAAGTAAGGTAACCAAGTGTTACGGGACTTACTGACAGGTTTATCATCGGCTATTTGGCCTGACGAGGAAATAGGTCAGGTTTTCAAGCTAATGTTACCATTAGAAATGCAGTCGCCTGTCAAATTAAGGCGAACCAACGTTTCAGACCTGTCTGTGTATTTAGGTTAGTGCTCAACCAGGTGAAAAATGTTACTGGTATACCATTACCCAAACATTTTTGCGAATGATATTCGTGCATATTCTACTACGCGTGTCTGCAGGCTAATTTTTATAATTACTCTAGTTTGACGCCGAGAACAATTTATGTCACTATGTTGAGATTCATGAATTTCGGGAAAAATTAAAATTCAGACCAGCGTTCTATATCTCAGGGGACTAGCTACCTTAGCCAGATAAAAATCTCCTGTCTTTTTCTGTGACACAGGTTCCCCTACCTTACTTAACCTTACACGTTTTTTGTGATAATTCATTGAAAAATTTAATAACTTTGTAGGTGCAGACTTTAACTAGTTTTAATAGAATAAGATGCTTAAGATATAAAATGCAACTTAAGTTTATGAGCTAGTTCTTGTAGCATGAGTAATAAATTGCCCAACAATAAAAGTCAAGGGTTTTGAGTCAGGCCTACTCAACAGAATCAGGACTTTTATGACAAAATTGGCAATAAATGGCAACCCTAGCTGGTCGGGAGGTTCTGAACACGCTTCATTTAATTCTTATCGATTTTCGAGGTTCGTTACAAATGCAAAAACTTCTATTAGGCATTCCGTCGCGAGCTTTGGTATGTAAATTGAGCACTTAAGTGAAACAATAGATTTCGGTTTACCCCTGTATTGTCCCACGATAAAACTTTACAGAATTAATCATAAATTAGACAGTCCACTGAATTTGTGATTCTGTAGAAGCAGTCTTCCTTCCGTCTTAGAAAGTTCTGCACAGTACTCGTAGTTCACTTTGCTCACAATGGATGTCGCTGTATTAAACCTAAAAGGTAAATACTTAAGTTTTTTCAAATTCTGTTCAGAATTTATGTTTTTAGAATTGAATTTTCACGATGCGTGGAAACGCTTATATGGGAATTTTTGTGTGAAATCTAATTATAGAAAAAAAATGGAGTTAACGCTATAGAGGTATGAGGAACAGGGTGCATGCTATTGTGATAATTCTGTAGTGGCTTTGTCATTTATACCTGAAATGTTTGTTATAACTGACGTCGCACAGCCATAAAGAACTACGTATAATAATGTCCAATTTCCTTTATTAAAAAGTACCTAAATAAAAAATAACCTACGGCAGGCTTTCATAATCATAACCACAAACGTCGGTAACACAAAGTTAAAATAAATTAATCAACTCTGGTCCCTCTGTCCGAGATGTTAAGGACCATTATTGTGGCCTAATTAACAATTTTACGACTGTTATATTTTTATTAGGTACTTATAAAGCGCGTGGCATTAGAACAAAGGTAAATGTTTCCTGTGTTTGAGTAACGGGTACAAATATTTCTACTTAGTGGCTTGGTCACCTTACGCTCACAATTTTAATCCGTTAGGCGGTAACTTAGTACTGTGTGAGTTGTTGTTTCATAGGACGAAATAATTTAAGCTCCACTTTATAATATGAATGGAACAAACAATCAAAAAAGAAGGAAGGAGGGAAGGTGGAGGACAGAGTCCAGCAGTGTCTATTGCTGGACCCTGTCCAGTCTTTCCCAGCTACCTTCTAAAGGTCGTCGGTCGGTTGTCGTCGGACTGAAGTTACCATTACAATTACAAGCTGAAGTGGCAGTGGGCTGGCCATGTTTGTCAAACGACCGATAGTCAGTGGAGCAGACGAGTCCTGGAGTGGAGACCGCCTATCGGTAAGCGTAGAGTGGGCGTCTCCCAGCTAGATGGAACGTCGACCTTAAGAAGAATGGAATGATGGAAACAAAATATCTGCTTAGAGCAGCACCTATGCCAATTCCATGTGGATCAGTTTATGATACGCGTTTCATAATCGACTGATTACTACATAATTATTTATTTATGTGATCAGAATTAGAATAGTCTTAGAGTACTTCGGACGGTATAAATAAGTTATGATTGATTGAAATTTTAATTTTCATGAGTTACTAGCTGCGCCCCGCGGTTTCACCCGCATAAGTCTCGATCCCGTGGGAATATCAGGATAAAAAATATCTTATGTCCTTTCCCGGGACTCAAACTATCTCTGAGTAGTTTTATTTTTAGAACTTTTTTTGTTGGAAAAATGTTAGCCTGGTAACACTGTTAGAGATTTAAAAATGATTGATATCAATTTCCAAATAACTAGTTTTGATTACTTTGTGTACGGGTATTGAATTGCTGTGTATTTCAGGAAAATCGTTATTCAAAATTCTATTCTATTCTAAACTCCACCCACAGAAGCTAGGTGAGAGCGTAGGTAGATTTCTAACCTTTAACACACGTTTAAATAGAGTTGATGAAAGAATATAAAAAAATTCTACGCTCATTTATTTTTAGAGTACCCTCCAAAAGATAAAAATATGTAATAGACATCAGCTAAAAATGTCGGGTCTCTGAAACAGGGTATTAATATCAGTCAATTTATAATCTGCGGAAGCAAATACGGCGGTCTACCGATACACCCACGTTGTTATCCGAAAATGGAATTTACGTAGGTAGAACCAAAATTTAATACTGAGAAACTTGGGCAAGAAATAAGGTATCTATAGTCTATTCCAAAAGTATCTGGTGGAAGTGTAAACAAACCCGGTTCGGGTTAAATTCTTAAGCAATCACTCACAAGGGAATTAGTTGCACATTCATTTGTATTTAGAACTATGTTTCAACTTTATATCTCACCACTTGTATGAGTAACATTATTAAATCGTATTTGAAAAATCATCGACGAAAATTGAAGTTATAAAATAAATGTCAATGGCAATGAAATGTTTAAAAGGCGATTTAAAATTATAATTTTGGGATTAAGTATTAAAAAATAATCAATCAAAGTGCTCAATTTGAAAGGGACACTATAGATTGGTATCCACAGGCTGATCCAATAGTTTATATTTTCATCAAATACTTTTGGAACAGACTATACAACCTTATTTCTTGTGTCTCTCTGTCCAATTTTCTCAAGTGCTACTTAAGTTTTTGGAGAAAACATTTTCCCTATCATAAGCCTGAAATCCTCCTTTGTTTGTATTTAAACACTTATTTGTCTGAAGGCCGACTCAAAGTCTAGAGAAACATAATTAAAACAAATTAACATCAGTTTGACGTAACTAAATGTAACTGAACTTTATCTAAATGTCCTTAACTGTAGCTTAACAGTTTTGGCCTGGGTTTGATGGGCTGTGGCAGGAAAATAAGTAGGTATTAAAGCCTACTTTATAGGTATTTATATTTACAGTCCTAGTCTTGAGAACGTGAACGTTTGTAATGGTTTGTGTATTCGCTAAATTGTGAAAAACTGCGGAGTAATTGCGTAACGCACTAACAGTAGTATTAGCTTTCATTTTGACAGTTTAACAACATCAACGGCCGGTTCTTTCAAACCGTTGGTTAACGTAACATACGCAGATACGTAAATAATAACGAGTACGTAATCGTAATTATTTGACGTAAGTCAAGGCCATAATTTTGTTATTGTATTTGAAATAACGCTTTTTTGGTTTGACGATAGTTAGCGCCATCTTTGACGTATACGCGTGCGTCAAGTGGATGTGAAACAACCTGCCCTAATTGCGATATTCACGTTGATGAGTAGACAAATTCGAACATATTATGTAGGGATATATTCCGTCATAGACCCCATCCATCGCTTTCTATCAGGCGTGCTCGAGGTCAAGAACCCACCTTCAAAATTGTGATAGCACAATCTGAATCATTTTGAAGGTGGCTTCTTGACCTTTAGGTAATACGGTATCTATATACTTTGTTACGCAATTAGGGTGCAGACACAAAAAAAAATGTTTGTTTGGTTCTTATTTCCTTTATTCAAGTGTATCTACCTAAACAGAAATTATGAAAATTCATGTTTTCAAGTACCTTTTGTGCTTTATCTGTATCTCTGAGGATATCTCCACCAACTGTATGTATCACTACTACTACTACTTGTAGGTACTCCCTACATATTACAGCTCTCTTCAGAGAATAAACATCAACAAATGCTTTTATAATGAAGACATCTTTCCATCCACCACTTTAGAAACGTGCCTCCAATTGTAATCATTGCCATTTCCAACAAAATCTATAGCTACTTTCGTACTAAGTTAAAAATGGAGTGTGGCGTGAATAAAGAATGGAATTCCAATCCGCTAAGCCACGCAATCGTGTTGCTTCTATTTTGCTTTTTAGCGTTCTGAAGCTAAATGCGATTGTTGTAAGTCGTACAAGCTTACCATGAACTTGGAACTCGTCATAATTGTCAAAAACAAAGTGGTGTTTTTGTCGTCTTATGTTGGGAATAACCTACTGTTTTTCTACTGTGGTAATAAGTGATCGTCAAGAAGATTTGTATCATTTTCTTCTTGATTCTCTCTTGTTTCTTTCTACTTTCCTCCTCGCCTTTCCTTTCTCTCTTATTTTTGCCTATTTTCCTTTTCTTTGTCTCTTTTTTTCTTTCTTAATTGTATTTCTTATTTTCGTTTTCCTTCCTTTATTATTCTTTTCCAATCGTGACGCAGAATCCTCTGTTACTAACTTACTTGTAATCAAATTATCTGATTGTATAAAATTACTATTTTATGACCATAAAAAGTTTATAATGAATTCCATAATTACCCATTTCCAGTTATGAAAAGCAAGATATACCCAGAATCATAGAATCACAAAAGACAGAGTAAAGAGACAGTTCCACTAAGGAATGAGAAGTTTGTTAAATCTGTGTGTTTGAGTCGGTAGAGCACTGAGCAGTGTAAGTTGTTAGTTGTAGAAGTGAACGATCTAGCTTGGCGCGAGTGGTTTGACTTGACTTGTTGATATGGAAGTAACTTATTACGCGGTCTTTGAGTAAAACTGGTGAAATTGTTTCTGAGTTTTGTGGGAGACTCAGATAATACTTGATAGTACCTCTTAAAAGTCAACATGTCAACGTTATGAAATGAACAACTGTTATGTGCTTATAAATAAGCATGTCTATGGTTTTAAAGAAGAAGAATTCTCCATGATACTACGCTTTTGCACGTTTTAATAAACGGAGTTTTGTTGCGTGAACCCATAGCGCTCTAAACTTTGTAGATTTATTATGCACCGCAACTTCGTTAAATGTTTATTTCAACGATACTTTGCGTAAGAATATTTAATATTCATCCAATTTTAACCAACTGGAGTTCTTAAATTTTTCCTATATTCCTCGCAAATATGTTTAATATTATTTCATTAAATATCACGTCATGGAGCTTAGTGAACCACTGGACAGCTGCGATACTTGGCACACCTATAAATCGTACTTGTCAAGGGACACGGACTTGAGTTTTATCACTGTATGCAGTCGAGAAACCGTGGTATCGCTGCCAGGCGACAGGAAATAAGGGCCAATGTCCCCACCCCCGGCCAGGGCGAGATTAATTCACTGAATAAATAAAAGTCAGCGGATTAGGCCAAAGTCGTTTCCTCCCTCTTAAGCTGACCTCGCGTGCTATTGTGGAAAAATGCCCACCACATAAATAAAATTCGGACGACACCGAATCAAAGTGAAACACACAGATTTGTTGTTTCGGCGAATAATTACCAACGATAAATTACCCGAGGAAAATATTTTGTGGAAATGCCTGAACATAATGAAGGGAAATTATTTATATATTTAACTCACTCCTAAAACTTACATGGATTTTTGTATGGGTAAACATAGCAAGTAATCTCTCCGTTCTCAGATGACAAATTTGACATTGATGATTCTGTTTTATAAAAGTTTGCAAATCCTAAACCAGCGAACAAGTCTCGGACAATGTGTGCGAAGAACAAATGTTAAATGTTTAATGTGGCGAGGTTAAACAAAGATACGCGTATGATGGTACCCAGTCACCGGGGAATGGAAAGATGAATCACGAAAATTTGAAAAACCTTTTTAAAAATTTCCCACGTAGCCAGACGTTGGGAGTCATAAAAAATTCAGCTTACAGCTTTCGCGCTTACAAAATGAAATAGTGGTTTGTTTTCAACGGGAAAGAATTTTGCATTATTAACTTAATGGATTTTAACTTATTAACGGAATGGATATTTGGGGTGAATTCGCCAAGTGGGCTGTGGAGATGTCATCTCATATTTGGGTATTAATATTATATTGCGTTGGCAATAACGCATTTCAAGAAGAGTGGCACTTTAATTTAAGTGAGTAACAAAATAAGTCCCTTCGACGAGGAACATTTTTCCTGGAACAGATAAAAAAGGCTAAATTGGGTAATGAAACTAAAGGCTTATCTCGATCCAATCTCCACATTCTTTACGTATCTAGCCTAAGTAGAAATAGTCCTTATTCGCAAGGACTTCAATCGGGTTTCTAAATTACCTCCAGATTACAAAGTATCAATGTGATCTTCAATCTGTCTACATGATTAGATAAGCGTGACTGTAATCCTGGATCGGTGGTATTTCAGTGAAGCAGTGACGTAGAGCCGGTAAGTTCGGAATCGTACCGCGCTCGGCGACGTGGACGGTTCTTACACGGCTCCATGTTACATTACCGCAAATTGCATTAAGGCTTGTGTGGATGTTCCATAGTATATCGAAAATGTGGACAAAGTTTCATTATTGTAAGTTTTCTAGAAAAGAATTTTAAGTAATTGTATTCAAATACAAAGGATTTCGTTGCTGATCCGGGAATGGGAGAATTGCTTACTATAACTTCTTCAAGTATTTTAATATTTGTCTACAGGAATCGTGCAAAAAAAACGTTGCTTTTCGTTCAGTTTTTCAATTTCACATGTTTGTTATTTACCTCCTGGGAACATACTTCGTTGGATGGTTCTTGTTTCAAGTTTTATTCATGCGGATAGGTAGCTGTAAAAACTTCGATAAAATTCAAGATCTAAAGATTGAAAGCTCTCAAGTTCTCCTTAACACATTATACGGCATAAAGTAAAGCAAAAAAAGTATATTTTTTAACTGAGAAAACTCCTAGAATATCGGATAAAACAGTATACGGAAGTTTGGTTGGAGTAGCGAAGAAACTTACAGGATTTGCAGCAAAACTTACTTTTATCTTGAAAAAGCAAATGTAGCATCCTCGTTTTGCGTTTACTATAAAGAGGACTGATCGAAGAAGTAGAACGGATCATAAAATGCACGTCGCTCGAAGAGAAGTTGGTTCAATCAATCACAGACTAATCGAAAATTCCAACTCAATAAGTGCGGAGAGGCGATCGAGGACAGATTATGTGTCTCATCATTAGATATTACTCGGATTTCTCTAAGCAATTCTTTCTCGTTGAAGTCTTTTCATTCGTTCGTTTATTTCTTTACGATGACAGGCAGGTACGAATAAATTAAATCCGAAATGTAAGATCACTAAAGTTGGAGACGGTAATTGGAAAGTTTCTTAAGATATTCCTTAAATCTGGAGTATTTCTGCCTGTTTAGATTTACATAATATAAACGGCAGGCAACAGAATTCGTAGCGAAATTAGCATTCGTAATTAACATCTATTCTGAAATATATCTATGGCTGGCATTAATCAAAAAGACAAACTTCTATATTATGACCAAAATTAATTTATTTTAATATTAATATATTGATCATAATATAAGTTTGAAGAAACTGCAGTTAATTATATTAATATTTTTTGTTTTTAGCAGGATTTGTCCTTAGTTAAATAACTTGTAGAGTAGCTACACTAAATGGATGGTGTGCGTTTTGGGAAGTTTTCTTTCGATGGCGAAACTTTTGAACTATAGATATGTACCACTAGATAAATATCTATGTGTACGAGTACCAAGAAAACGTGTATTCTTTTCATTTCTTGGATGATTCATAAATTTATTCTTTTTTTATGATTGAGATGATAGCTTGAATATTGAATTGAAAACAAAATGAACTGTAAATAATTAAAAACTTATTCAAAATTGTATTTGGCCAAAAAATTAGCATTGCCATTCAACGCGGCAATGCTGCCAGTCTTCTGGGCACGTTTCCGGATGACAGCGATGCGGACGAGTACTTCGACGCCTAAGTGTCCTTTATTTTTGTATTCATTTGTATAGTAAGTTAGTTTGTCATTTATTTTAGTATGTAATGTAAATAGTTACATTTTCTCAAGTTATAAAATAAACTAGCTGACTCGGAGAACTTCGTACCGCCTCAGAATTAAATAATGTGACAAAGTTCAGTAGACATGTGGCGCCATCTAATATCATAATAACGTTATTATTGTTTTCCTCAGGAACAGCACTTTTTTTCGGAATGAAAAGTACCCTATGTCCGTTCCTGTACACCTGACAACTTATACGCAAAATTTCAGGATGATCGGTTTAATGGTTTAGGCGTGAAAAGGTAACAAAAAAACTTACTTTCGCATTTATAAAATTAAGTTAGGATTCAAAATATTTTACTTGAAGTTACATACATACACACATATTGATAAATTAGATTCACACTTTTAACAAATCCCTAACACACACCATTTCTAACATTCGCATTACTTTTAAAACTCACATTAATTTAATTTATCTCGTTCTGTGGAAACAGACAGTTTGGGAGAGACTTAGCCCAAGTTGAGGCGATGAAGTTTCACTATTGGAATAGGAGTGGAGTAGGAAATTAATATAACTACCTTAAATATTTATTACATACCCCTTCTCACTGAAATTGAGCTGAATTCAATCAGAAACTACGATGGAGTGAATATTTTACTCATTGTTGATGGTAGAACTGGTGTAAAGGTAGACAATGACGTTTACATTTTCAAGTAAAGTCCGGTTTACAGTCCTCTTACCTCTGACAGTTGCAACCAAACAGCAACCTTATTACAACAACAATAAAGATCACTGTGGTTTTGACAGACTTGACAGTTGAGCCACCTTATTGTCACGAGTTGAAGATCACTCTAATATTGACAGTGATGCATAATAACTTTGAATGGACTGTAGTCTATTTTTTATAGTTACAAGTTGTAATGAAAAATGCCTATATATAAAATATCTAAGAAAAATGAAGCAGAAGACAGAACAATCGAACGAACTGAAAAACTATAGGTACCTATAAACCAAACAAGAACTCACTCAATTTGCCTCCAGCGGAAAACCAGAAATAGAAATCCTCATATTTATGACGAGCATAAGAGCAGATTGTGGTGTTGATGGCAATAATAACTCCATGGTTTTTTGTCCCGTTGGTAGTGAAAGATATTGCGACTAATGCTCAAAAGGGCGCGTACGACTGCGACGTTTTATTGAATAACGACCGCTGACGCCGCGCCGAGGTAGATAAGCGGACCAGAATGTTGTGACCCCTGCTTTACTTTACTTTCTGTTTGGGCTGAATTTTTGGGAAAGGCAGTTTTTTTGCTAAGGCATTCTGTGCTGTTAGAGAAGGATTGTGTTGGTGTATTGTAGAGTGATATTATTTTCAACTAGCTTTTGCCTGCGGCTTTGCCCGCGTGGAGGTCGGAAATTATTCACAGAAAATTCAACCCCCCATTTCAGCTTCTTAGGGGCGGAATTTCGAAAAACCCTTTCTTAATGGAGACCTATTCTTCACAAAGAACACACTCTCCAAATTTCATGTCTCTAGGAGCAGCGGTTTAGACTGTGCGATGATAATATCCGTTAGTCAGGACTTCGGATTTTATATATACCTGATTTTATATATACCTAATATATATAGATTAGGCTAGGATTATATGAGGATTTTATGTTGCATAGCTGTAGTGTTTGATATTGATTATGTTTATTGTTGTGGTGTAAGCTTAGGTTTTGTTGAAATAGTCTTTAGTTAAACTAGAATTGTAAACTAAAGATTAACTCTATTTATCGGTTTATTGTTTTTTTTTTTTTGTTTTTTTTTCGGTTTCGGTCAGTATTTAGATATTTGGTTTGCTTGTTGTCTGAAAACGATTATTTTTGACTTTTAATAATAATCAGCAAACGCTTTTGAAACAAGCTTTATCACATTGGTCTCTTCTCTGTGGCCAACTCTTTTTAATTCATGGAAGTTAAATGCACAGAATGTCAGAGCTCAAAGCATGTTGGTCGTTTGCTAAAGTCAAAAGCAGTTTGACTCGCACCTGACCATCGTTGGCAATATCAACACATGTGCACGGTTCACTGCTGTCACTTTAATTAAAAGGACATCACTTTAACGATAGACGATAAAGTACCGGCAGCAGAAAAAATACGACTTGATCGTGACAAAGGGTAAAGAACAACTAAATTTAACATTTTGTTTTTTCCCCAAAGCACTAAAATTAATAATTCTGAACTAAAATAATATTCAAACAACAAAATTTTGCTGCGAAATTGAGTTTCCAAGAAATCAGAATACATTTTAGCTCCAAACTAGTTTCCGAGAGTATAAACAAAAACATTTCTATAGCTTGACTTTCTTAGTCCAATCCAAATAAGAAATAAAATGAACGCAAAAAAGAAAACCCAATATAAAATAAAACATTGAGTGACGTTATTGTTTCGTGTTCTACTTTTCTCTTTATTTTGAACGGCTGTTCTCGAACAAGGAAAACGATAGCGTAGGTACTCTCGACTTGAAAAAGATTTAGTAAAAAGATCCATTAAGCACCCATCCAGCTGGATGAGTCCAATAACAAAGCAAGGTGCTTTTTAACAATTTCCTAATAATTATAATCTTCCGCTCTGACGGGCCGGGACAAAGATAGAAATTAACATATTTCTTTAATTTTCAAGTCGACTATTGTCCCAGAAAATTAGACATCGGTTGAACTTAATCGTTAGTCCAGCAATTTGCTGTAAAAATTATGTGGCGTGGGAGCCAATTAGAAGAAATAAAGGTTACAGCGTAGGGCAGCACGGAACGCGGCTTTGTGATCGTTATTTCATCTTAATTACCTTTTTTGATGGACTTTTCGAAGGTTGAAATCCTCCGTTACGGATTCAAAGGGATGGACTTAGTTAATATTCCGGCGAAGTATAAAAGCGTCGAGGGGACACTGTATTAGGAGCGCAGTGGTCGTAGTACGTCATCGGGTGTTGATGAATTAAGTGAGGTGAGGTGAAATAAACTTCAATCGTGGTTCTAATGGTTTATAGTTGAGTTAAACATAGTCCTCGACAAAATGCAATTGTTTATGTTTCTTATATTAGTCTTTTACTCTCAGTTTCCATTAACTCGTAAGTTAAGACCTTAAAAAGCCACTGTAACAACGAGCTGACCATCTTTCACTGAAGATATAAACATCCCCTTCCTAATTATTCTTGATAAAATTAGGCGATACTCATTTATGAACAATACAACATTTGCGCACACCGCAAATTACACCGCGTTGGCTACGCCTCGCGGACCTACAACACATTACCGGGATAATGAGTAATAAATCTAAGGAGACTAGGGAAAAACAACGACAACAGCGATATTAAAAGTTTCACAGGACGCGTAGGCTCTTTAAAATAATGGGCTTGTACTACAAACGCGTAAACGAGAGCGTAAAACCCGGGGTGTTATTATAAAATCTGAATTTCATTAACCATAAATAAGTGGACCAATTTGTCGAGGGAGAGCGTAATTGCGCCCATGTCCACTCTCCGGGCATCGACATCAATATTACTCTTTTTTTACTCGGATCTGGACGTTGGAACTACTCCAATTTAAACATAATTTGACTCAAAATTATTGCTTAATTATTTTCTCTTGTGATAAATATTATTGTGATCGATTCCGATAATGACAGGATACTGATAAAAAGGTTGATATTAATCCTCCGTTATGTTTTTTGAGTATAATGAGCTGCATTTAGAAGGGGAAATGAACGCTCAGATTATTAAAATTCATTTCAAGAATCCAGTATTAGCTTAACATAACCAATTTCGCGGTCGCAAAATATGAAGCATGACTTGTAAATTCCGCAATGCTAAACTACCGTCATAAACATATAAATGCTGCCACTTTCAAGCGAGTCAAATTTTATTTATCCTTGGGGACAATTTCCTCTTGTCAAGCGACGGCCACCCGGCATTCGCTATAATGAGAAAACGACGAAATCAACTTGGCCCAAATTAGACGCGTACTGACGTGGTTTACATGGCGATCATAATATTTAACTTATTGATATTATGGTAATTCTCGTTTATTTCGGTGTTAAGTAAAATATACTTTATTATTAAGTACTTAGTGGGTGACAAATGGAGTGATTAAACCATAATGTCTTGGTGATAGGTGGTAGCACCTACCCACGTCTGCATTTTAATTTGTGTAGAATATTGGAAACTTCTAAAAACTTGAGGTGAATAATATTTTAATTTAAACGATATAGCCTTTTTATTAATAGTCGCTATTCATTACTTGAGCAGTGGTGGCCCAGTGGTAACGGCTGCGATTTATGAGTTGTAGGTCGTAGGTTCCCCACCCAGACAGGTGCTTTACTTTGTGTAAATTATTTCATCACCACTGCTCTCAAAACGGTGAAGGAAAACATCGTGAGTAAACCGGCATGTCCTAGAACCCACAATTCAAAGACATGTGACATCTCCCAAACCAACTCCCTCTCACAGAGAGGAGGCCTATGTTCCAGCAGTGGGAACATTATATAAGGCTGATTATGTATTCATTAATTCCACTCAGTTATTTTTAGTAACTTTAATTAACACTATAATTTTTAACAAACTGTTTTTACAAAACAACTCAATTTATTTACAAAGTTTCACGCTGAGCGTGACGTTAACAGTTTTACAATTAATAATTCAAATTGTGAAATAAATTTTGTTAATCAAAACCCAAACTGGTTTGAGATCCACATGAATGATTACTGATATTAATATTTCTATGTTTATTTAAATCATTATAACGTCTCTTTTCCTACTTAGCTGTTGTTTATTCAGTGTAGTTAACACTTGATGTATGTTCGTCGATAGTATAACTCGATAACGATGTGAAAGGGCGAACCCTTTCCAAATTTCTTCGTCAGTTAAATCATCCGTGACTTTGAGCAGTAAAACTGTAGTTACGTATACTTGGTTCCCATTTAGGGTTATTTCCCTTCATTAATAAATAGCAGTAAACTACACGATGAGCCACTTTACTGTCCGCTAATAGAGGCATCTATTACTTTATTGTCAGCGATGTAAAGTATGCATGAATTCATATGGGAAATGGAATAAGTACGGGAATGTGTGTCCTTAATTTTACTGCAGTTTTATCGCCACTTATTGTAACTTTGTAACGTTTTTGTAAGAGATAAACTTGTTATATTATTATGAGCGACATATAAAACGACAACCATTTTAATAATATTTATGAGTAACAGTTCCACCTGCTTGGTGTCTACCCTATAGGTACACATTTTATTCAATATGCATATATCTATCCATACTGGAAAATTTTAATTTTATACCGTACATTGTCATTTCATAACACATAATTAACATAACATCACGCCTGTATTCCCGAAAGGGTTAGGCAGAGCTGTAATACATTCTGGACACCCACATTTTGCCAGTTAGATATGTTTACCACCCACCAACCGGGAACAATTTGAAACTCCGGGCTACTACTGAGAAATACTTGATGAAAAAAAAAATTTGCGCAATTATTATTCAAACCTTCACAAGTATTTACAACCAGAATGCTAATTTAAAGAAATATTCCATATGAAATCGCCATCAAATAATATATGCAGCTTGCAGCATGTAAACCGAGTCTGTCGTCACTTGTAGCTGAAACGTTACGTTAGCGCCACGTACAATTAAAGTCATGATCAGTATCTGTTCGCCGAAGAGTTCACCCTAACTTTCGGTAATGTCATCAGACGAAAATAATTGTAGACTAAACTGTATTGAGGCAGACGGGAGGCAGGACATGTGCGCTTTAACACTAACGACAGCCGACAATGTGGTAGGTATGTTGAGAAGTTAGATGGCAGAAGTTTAGTTGAAGTTCTGAGATTTTTATACAGATAGATTTATAAAGAACAACAACAATATGCTTAGATGATCATTTTTTAGCATATGAGTTAGAAAGAAAAAAATATCAAAATTGGTTCAGCCGTTTGGGAGCTACGATCGATGGCGCAGACAGATACACAGATACGTTAAACTTATAACACCCCTCTGTTTCCGTCGGGGTTTAAAAATAAAGTAATGTGTGCGAGTGTTGTGTGTTTGTAGTTATCGATATATATTTGTTTGTATTTTACCATGGTTAAGTGATTTAAACTCTTTTGGTCTCATAATATGGTTGAAGTTAGTTATGACAAGGTCAAAACATGATTTAGTTTATTTAAATGATAAATAATTTATTTCTGTAAGTAGGTGTAAAGTGTTTGTACAAAAGCTAGATGAGGTCGGAGTTTCCTATCTGACTACTCTAAGAAAAAAGGCTGAAACAAACTCAGAGGTCACAGTCTCTTTTAATCCGTCAAGCTCCGCTAATGAGACACAATTGATTTTCTATTGTTTCGTCGCCGATCGGCGAACCGCGCCGCTTGACCGGTTAAAATCCAAACATAATCTTGGTCAGTAAAGTTTTCTAGTTTCCAAAATTAAATCAATTGGTAGCTTGCCTTCACAGAAATAAATCTACATAAAAATATCAGAAATCCAGCATGCATCAGCGAAGAATTTAAAGAAATTGTATCGGACATTTGAAAGACAGCAAAAAAATAATCCACTGATAATCCTGCACAGTGACAAACAACGTCAACTTTCAAGATAACATTTTAAGTATGCTTAAACTTTTATGGCGAAATATTTTATGCTTTGGTGCCATAACTGGCCGAGCGGTAGCAACGATCTTTGATAAAATAAATGACGCGAATTATGCAACTTAGCGCGAAGTGCTTTCATATGTGCGTCTGACTTGTCGCAAGTGGCCGCAAGTCCCTTGCAGGACGTTTACGACTTGCAAGTTGCCTTTGGGTGGGTTATTTTAAAACTGCACGACGGGGTTATCAGTTCTATCGCGATTTATGACTCTGTCTTAAAACGCGGAAAATTTATATTGGGATTCTTGAGTTCGCTATCCGATTGGCATTCCAATTCGGAATGGTTAATAGTTGTATGGATGGCTATAATGGGAAAGATAAGAAAATTAGTGAAGTTAATTTGTCAGGTATGAGAAAAAGTTATGTAAAATATTAAGATTCTGAAGACTACTATCTAGCGCAGTAGCAGGTGATTTGTTGTTCGAGCTTTAACATTACCTACGTGGCTCGTCAACATAGGTACCTATACGCAAATCCTTTCACAAACAGCTAGTTTTCTCTACTGTATAGTCGCACGTAACTTTGCAAAGTTTTGGCGTAGTGCACTTAGTGCAACATAAAAATGTTACCTTTTTTTGCAGGTTATTGCCATAATTTATTTTTAAACATGTCTGTTTAGAAGAAAGTTAAAGAAAGAAGAGTAACGATGAACGACTCTGTCCAAGTTGCGTGCCGGTGACTGTACCTACTGCACAAAACTGTTATCGTGTCTCTCACAAATATTTATAATCCCACGGATTTTTTATGTGCGAGTACAAAAAAAAAATCCTAATAACAAACTCGCACTATAATTTATCGGATAAAAATCCGGTAACAGGATAAAAAATATTCCATTACAACACGGTAGTCCCGTATTTTTCTATGGACCAACAGGAAATTATTCAGAACGGTAAAGCATCAAGCCGGCACTAAACTGATTAATATGCATTTAATATCCTTCTGTGCTCTCGAGATCCCAGGAGTAATTTCACTCAAATTACCAACGCATTATTTATATGTAAATGAAAATGTATGAATTCCTTTGAGATGTACTGTTTTAATGGCTGTAAGGGTGTAACGTTTTCATCATTTCGTCTTTTTAACTTTGATGTAAAAATGAGAAACGGGGTTTATCAGTCTTTTGTTTTCGTGTTTGAAAGCTTCTGGGATCGATTGTGTTTACGTAAACGGTCTACTACACAATTATCTATCATCGACGTTTGTATAAGGGTGGTACTTTTGCTTTAACCTTTCCATAAGTAATGACTTGATGTATGAACGTAAGCGAAGCGAAAGTAAGGATCGGGACCAGGTAGATCCCCAGGTCCCGATCCTTACTTTCGCTTCGCACCACCACACTAAACTAAGCACGATATCCGTAGTTACGGGTGTTTCCTAGTCTATCTCTTACGGACACTTCATTAATAATAATTAGTCCGTGGCCTGATCTAAGAATGAATGACAACACGTTTGACAGTTGTCCGTAACCCATCGGGATTATGGACAACTGTCAAATCGTGTTGAAATAAATTTTTATTAAAACACATCAGTGTTTTTCCCGTTCGAAAAATTGTTTTGGTAAACACTTGTTTTGCTACTTTCGGACGGACGGGAGAGTAGGTGGCCTTCTGTAGTTTGGGCCCAACCGCATGGGAAAATGACGTGAATTTATGTAGTCTATTCAAACTTATGTTTCAAATTAATATTATTTCAAGTTACATAAATATCAACTTTATTTCAATGGCAACTAAGTTCATTTCAGAGTGACTATTGAAAAAGTTATAAAAATTTAATGTTTGAAGTTGTAGCGTAAATTGATTTTTATTGTGTAGGATTTCAAGTAACTTTATCATAAACTCATAATTATGTGTTTACGTTTTTGGCAAATAAACCGCGAATGCAGATTATGTAAGTAATGATGTTCTTTGTGTAAATTATATCATCACCACTGCTCTCAAAACGGTGAAAGAAAACATCGTGAGGAAACCGGCATGTCCAAGAACCAAAAATTCGCAGACATGTGACATCTACCAACCCGCACTGGACCCGCGTGGTAGATTACGGCCCACCCCTTCTCACAGAGAGGAGGCCTGTGTCCCAGCAGTGGGAACATTATAGGCTGAATATGTATGTGATGTGAAAAAAAAACGGTGTCAAAAAAGGCCAAAGGCGAGTTAGTTCATGACCGCAGAGCTTAGCGCGAACTTGCATATCGATTTCGAAAAATATATATTTTTGAAGCCTACTCAAGCACAGCTCCAGGTTAACTTTCCCTGCAAACTGTTGATTGCCAATGCAAGTGGGTCCTTTTTTGTTTACGAAGTAACTGCTCATACGGTTATGATTCTCGTTTATCAAAGGCAAGGTGCTTTGAAAACGATGAAGTTTACGTTTAGCTAATTGAAAATAGATTGAAAGCGCTTCAATCTAAAACTCGAGAAACCTACACGTTCTAAGAGAACTTTTTAAGTAAAGGGAGCAAAAAGCTGTCTGTGTCTAATGCGCTTGATGTCTATTTAACCCGAAAGCAGTCCCTAACTTTTTGTGGTTGTGTTGTTAACTTCAGAATTTCACAAGTTGATGTCAAAGCATGGTAATGAAATAAAAACTAGGGTCTCATATCCTCGGGCGAGGAAATTCCGCTGAAAAATGTTCTGAAGGACTTTGTGCTGTAAGCTTGTGTTAACTCTGTAAATTATTGTTTATAATGACAATGTAGAATGTAAAGATATTTTTATTAAAAGCCCTTTTGAAAATGGTCTCGAAATTTTATAAAGATTGAAAAAATATTTATTATGTAAGCATTTTGACTGGCATAATGTCTAGCGATATTAAGTACTTAATTTTATACTTTATATCTTTTAAACTATAACCAGTATTTTGATCATATACAAACATTCTCAATTAAACTCTAATAAATCATCCTCCTATCAAAGCTCACTAACCAAATTAAAACAAAACAACATCTACTCAAATACCAAAGGTTATTGATCAAACTATGTGTTATCTCCTGTTGACTTTGTCCGATTTGTCACCAGCATCGCCGTCACAGGGCAATTAGTGGGACCACCCAGGACTCGTCAATACGGTGACGCCGTCAGCTAGGACCGGCTAAAACAATTTGTTACCACACAAAAAGGAAGGTAAGCTGATAATTGTAGACTGTGGGCGTTTTGCTTTTGTTTGGGCCCAAATAATGGTGTCATTTTTAGTATTGTGTGCAGATGACATAATGATGTCTTAGAACGATTCAAGATGGTTGACATCTGCACAGTTCATTTTTTTTAAATATGGAAGGTATTATGGACACGAATGTCTTTTATAGTAGACATTTTATAGTCGGCAATTTAAAAGGGATTCTAGTTAAGAAACAAATGAAAAAGCAATAAAATATTGAATAAATTATATTCAAATAGAATAAAGATTATTCAGGGCTTAATGGACATATTTTATTGAATATAATTTTATACTGGGCAGACGGCTGCAGTAGCCGATTATTACTGCAAATTGAAACGATGTA
Source organism: Amphipoea oculea (assembly GCA_945859645.1). Classification (NCBI taxonomy): domain Eukaryota; kingdom Metazoa; phylum Arthropoda; class Insecta; order Lepidoptera; family Noctuidae; genus Amphipoea; species Amphipoea oculea. The sequence continues at coordinate 9,771,340 of OX243874.1, forward strand.
ATTGTTTATTTATATGATAGGACCTACTCAAATCTAGATAAAGTTTAATTTAATCTAGACGATTAAACAAAGTAATCAAGGTTTTAATAGATTCATATTAATAGCTATCTTCAAAAGGCCATAACGTTTTATTGGGTCATCAATTCGAAGGTTAAATATTTACATATACATACCTACTTATTTCAATTTTGATTATTTTCACAAAATATTGCTGTTTTATAGATACTTACTTGTGTTTTTATGTTTTTTTTTTTAAAACTTAAAAAAAATGTATTTAATAAGTAAGAAAATAAATATGTAAACTAAATAATACTCAAAAAAGATTGGTCCCTGGCAGCTCTGGACAGAGAGAGATGGAAAAAAGTAGGGACGCCTTTGCCCAGCAGTGAGATATTAATAGCTTATACTTATAATTGCTGCTTTAATGAATCTTAACTTGATTGATATACTTTTTTGGTTTTGTTAGGATTTATACTTCATACTTGGATTGCGATTTTCCTGTGTCGTAGCTTTTCCTATTGACTGAGATACATCAACAGATAAGGGCCACATAATCTACAAAAACTTATGCGAACGCCGAAAAATCCCGTCAAAGTACAGCGCAAATCTTCTTCATCCAGAGCAGATGGTATCTCACACCGAGAATAATATCCCCATGAGCGATTTCCTTAATTTCGTGAGCGAATCAAGGGGATCGATCCGCCCCGATCGCTAGTTAGTGATAACGTTTATGGACGAACGCCGCTCGCAAATAACGAGTATCTTTCTTTCTTTCGATCACGACCAAAAGCGGTATTCGTGTCTGGATGTCAATTGGCAATAAGGTTGGGAACTTTGTCGAAGATACCGCGAGGTCGTTCGACCTTGTTTTCGATTTTTGTTAGATGGTTATGAATGTGTTGCTGACGAGAGATAAATATGTTTGTATTGTTTGTGGAAATCGCTTCTTTGTTATATGTTCTGTTCTGTCTTGTGGGGTATCTTTGTAAGTACAGTGGGTTGTAAACGGTGATACTTAATTTGTGTTTATTAGCAAATTGCACTACCCTATATCTAAGTCCAAATTTCCATATCGTTAGTTTGAGCTTAAGTTGTTGCTGAATTTCAGGCGATGCCGAGTTTACGTATCTACCTACTTTGCTTGGTAAAGTTGCCATCCTCCACGTCCATCCTTGCAAAAGTTAACTTAAAAAGTTATCAAATTATGAGAAAGTGCATATGAAGCAGTTCCATTAAAAAAAAGCAGTTTTTAGTTTTATCCTCTTTTATATCCTCAATATGAATGTGCACCCAACAAAGCGTTAAATATCCTGGATTAAGAAAAACTTCACACCTTTACGTCACCTAAGAAGCCACCACAAAAATCCCTTTTAAAAACAGCTTAAAACTTTTATCGGAGTGACGTGGCATTACCAGTGTGATCCATGTGGTGCTGAAACCCTATACAGTGGGTAAGCCATGGTTCGTCGGCCAATCGGCTGCGAGGAAGCAGGCTTACCGCGCCGGGGCGAGGCTTTGTGGACGTTGTGTTCGGTTCTTCGGTTACATATCACATATTTATTGGAAGTCCATGGTTTAGTGGAAAGTTCTGATGTTATGTTACTCTAGTAGCTGGTGTAAAGTATTAGGAGATTTTTATTACGTTTGAAACAATTTTAAATTTAGTTAGCTACGCAGCCTTACGAAAAATGGGCATTAGAAAATGGGCTGATAAAGTTACCGCTTTTATTGGTAAAATTCCAATTTAGAAAAAAAAAAATAATAGAAAATGCCTCAGGCATTAAGTCCGCCTTTGTACAGTATTTTTTTTTTTTTTTACTTGTGCATAAAGTTTTAATAAATAAATAAATAAATTTCAATACTTTGTTGCAACTTTAAATATCACCTTGTCAAGTTTCAAGATTTATAAAGGACATTATAAGTATCGTTTAGGCATATCGTTTTACCGATCGATCGGTCCTTTCGTTACCCGAAACCAAATTAAAAACACCTCATTTAAATAAATATCGTCCCAAAATAATCACAATCAATCGACTCCAAATAAGACAAAGGATCTTCACACATCATTGAATATATTCCACGAACTCGAAATTACTCATACACATTGTTTCAAACACAACCAAGTCGGCGCGGGAGCAATTAAGGCCCTTTAAACGTCATCCGTGGATGACAGTCGCGGGCTGACGACGGCGAGGCGTAGGTAATTGTCGATAATTCTGTCGTCATTGGGCCTAGAACGGCCCACCCAGGCCCCATCGCGTGTAATAAGGCCACACGTTGTAACGTTCAGAATAGAGAGGACTAGACTGTCGTGCGAAATTTGTTTTACTGAATGACTGTTATTTAAGTTGGAAGGAAATTGTAGAACTCAATTTCATTTTAAGTCTTTAACGTTACTGACTGGTTTTGACACGAAGCTAAGACCAAAACTAAAGCAATCCAGTAGATGTTTTTAATGACCGGACATATTTGTCAAAAAACCTTTTATGCTTCTGACATAATCCATGAGTATCGGTCACATTAAAGTGTTCAGACTTATAACCCATTATATGTATCTTTGATTTAAATTCAGTATCAGATATCAAACCCCCAATACGATATTCTTGGATGATTATTGGTGGACGATTTCTAATTTCATAGTTACTTAGCAGTTTAATTTATACATATTTCATAGTAGTTACACATATTTAAAGTATCACAGTCGGTGATACTTAACAAAAGAAAAAAAAATCAATAAAAACTTACGTAGCTTCAAATATATTACATTATTAGTACCTAAGTCTATAAAATTAGTAAATGCTAAAGTTTTCGTAATTTTACGAGCGTACTTGCAAAAGTTAGCACTCTTTCTTAGTACTATGTCATAGAAACTTGGAATGATTGCAGCATCACGAAGTTTGCTCTTAATTTTGCGTATCAATTCGTCGTAAAATTTTGTAGCTCTCTTTACTATGTACCTACGCGTGACTTTTAAGACCTCAGGGTTCTTCACATAAAAAGTTTTTCTACGAGTTTTCGCCTTTTTGATTAAGCTTGTATACTTACTTCTGTAGCGTTTAAGTCAAGGCTTAGAACTTACAAAATAACATAAAATCTGACATCTCGGCAATTTATACAGAGTCGTTTCTTAGTTTACAGTTTGTGTTCCATCAACTGCTGAAATCTTCGTTAAAAACTACGCTTCTTTATTTATGACTACATTCAATAAAAGCAGTAGGTATATTTTGTGAATTCTAAGCAATAAGTACCTAAATACTGTCATTCCATAACATTATTATCTAATATTTCACACACCTTTTATTAATCTCTCCAATCATGATATGTATCTTGTAATGACGTTTTTACAGCATTTTGTTACAAATAGATAAAAAAATAAAAACAAAGCCCGTTGAAGTATGACTTAAATATGCTATTGTTTACAAGAGCCATTAAAGTTGCTACCTACAGCACTCATTTTAACGATTTTATAGCATCTTAAAAACTCTTTACTGCCAGTAGCGCCTTGCCATCTCCAGACACTACAATAATATTTAATTTGCTCATTAAACTTTAGACTAATCAAATTGATATCCATTTTATTACAGAAAAACGAGGATGGTTTTAAATTAAAGCTACAGAAAACACCATTAATTATTAACTTGATTTTAATATTGGTATTAGCCACGCAATTTGAGCGAACTGTTAGTTTCTTGTATCCAATCAGTTTAAATATTAAAATTAATATTCAAGTCGCGTTTTGCGGTGATCATTATTCATAAAACTGTTGCTTGGTACAAAATTCTGTGTCTTCGTTATTTATGCTAATACATGACTAAGATGTAGTCAAATTTGTATATAAGTTGAAAATACAAACAAGTTACTTTTTATGTGCAATGTAACTTTAGTAAGGGGTGAAAAAGTAGTCAGATATCTTATTTTATGTAGTAAATACCAATGACGTTGTTCTTTATTAGATGCTACTGAAATGCAGTATTTTATTCAGTTTTATATCAAAATACCCTAATTTTAAATCATCATATTTCCACCAGCGTTATCTGACTGAAAAACTCGGTAAGCATTTCAACTTAGACCACATTGTTCCTTATAACAATACTTCTATAGTCCTCAAAGATATACATATTCATACGATCAACCATGTTCATACGATAACAAAGATGCATGAAACAAGGTCTTTATGTCTTCATGTATCGATGCGCAGATAGGCTGGGCACAGTCTGTCGCAACCAGTCAAAGGATTTTCTACTTGAATGTTATCAATGGAACTGACATGCTTTTTCGTTGGGAACGATCCTAACGCGAGATGTCTTTGAGTTCCTAAATCTACATAAAGCTTGGGTCGTTTCGCAAAATCGAACTAGCAATTTGGGCTCGTCTGTTTTGACGCATTTTCTATGGAAATGTTTATTTGTAAAAGTGTTCTTCCCAGACGTCCTCGCGGCGAAAAGGACACTTAGAGACTCAGTTCTCACACCGGTCCATGTACAAATCCTTACAGGACACGGAGGATTCTCAGCGTACCTCCACCGCTTCCATCTCAAAGACAGTCCCTCGTGCGTCTGTGACCCCAGTTGCGAAGAAACAGTCTGGCACTTGCTCTTCGAATGCCCCAGGTTCGCCCACGACAGAATGGAGCTGGAGGTCAAGTTAGAAACCCAGCTAAGCCGGTCCACACTCCAGACCATCATGGGGAGACCGGCTACTAGGACACCATTCTTGGCATTCGCGAGCAAAGTCGCTGTGGTCGCGGCAAAGGCTAACAAAACGGACGCAACCTTGTCAAGTCGAAACCGACTACCATCAACCACCACACCAACAACCACAACAACTAATACACTCACCACAACACGAACCACTCACACGTTTAACACTAACAGACAACCAGCACCAGCAGAACCACCAGTACCAGCAGCGGCAACGGAAGCCAACCCTCAACCAGCCCCTATCACCATGCCTATCACGCAATTCCTGGCGTGCGGAGGAGACGGAGTCCCGGGCGTCAGACTGCGAGGAGTCTCTCTGTTCATGAACAGAGAAGGAGAAAGGTTGGGCATAAGCTTCTGCATAGGCTCAAGCCGAGCTAGGGCCCGTATACCGATATCACCAGGCCTAGCCGCCTTGATCAACGGAAGCACCACCAAAACGAGCATGAAAGGCAGCAAGTATGCTGCACTGCCTCGAGTGGAAATAGCCACTCACCGATGCCGTCTAGTGCGATCCAAAGGTAAGACGATCGCACTATTCGAGTGGGGAGAGGAGACTCCATTCGCTCAGGCAAGCTCACTGCTTCAAAAGGTCAGGGAGGCGGGAGACACTATGGCAGTCTCAGCACGTACCATAAGTGTTGACGCGATGATGGTCGGAGGGGAGAGAGGAGACGTCGCAGACCGCTTCGGCTGTCTAAAAGCCTCGGAACATCATGAGGTAGTTGTCTACGAGGACAGAGGGGAAACCCTGAGTTTCCTCAAAGCCCCAAGACAACCAACAGCCAGCGCGACGAGGCCCACAACAACAACCCCGACAACTCAGAGCGGTTCGGAGAGGGCCCAGCAGAAGGCAGAAGCCGAAAAAGCTGCAAAGGAGCAGAGCACAATTACCAGCCCTGAGGGTCAGGCCCGGTCGAGGAGTCGACTGAAAGCCTTCGGCACCTTCCTCAGTGCACTGCTCCCGAGCACCAGCCGAGCATCACCATCATCCCAAAGGCAGGAGGCAGCAGTGGATAGGTGCTTTAAAAGAAAGGCCAAAGAACCCACACCGAAAAAGCCCATACCAACCAGAGCCGATAAAGGGCAAGTCAGCCCGCCGACCCTCGCAGTTAATTCGGGCACCACGGACCACGTGAAGAGCGCTTTCCTTGAGTACGTAGCAATCGTGAGAGCGACCAGAGAGGTCAATCTCGCGACATGCAAGAAGATCCTGCAGACCTACCAGAGAGACACAGAAGGACTGCTAAATGTACTGCTCAAGGAATCAGAGGCAGCGGTGTACGACAACGTCACATCTCAAGTCATCAAAGGGGAAATGACGGGGTCGTACATGGTAGCCTATAGCGCGAGGAGCGGATTTGTGGCCCTGGACGCAGAGGAGACGGAGCGCTCGGGCAAACTCAAGTTCAACGTACCGGACGACGACCCGATAGTGGTTACCGCCAAATGTACCAAAATCATGCCGGACGACAAGATCCTTGAAATGGCTCAGACCATTTTAGGGAACTCAGATGTCCCGGTATCGCAGGAAAGTTGGGCGGTACCCAACATCAGGTGGGTAAATGGGGTTCCGGGGTGTGGAAAGACAACTTGGGTGGTCAAGCACTTCGATGAGGGGAAGGACGTCATAGCTACCACGACAACCGAAGCTGCCAAAGATCTCAGAGAGAAGCTTGCGCACCGCTTAGGAGACCGAGTGAAGACAAAGGTGCGCACTATGGCCTCAATATTAGCCAACGGGTTCCGACAGCAAGAGAAGTGCTACCGTCTCACGGTAGACGAAGCTCTAATGAACCATTTTGGGGCCATAGTTATGGCAGTAAAGTTGTCCGGAGCAAGCGAGATTGTCTTCATCGGAGACGTGAACCAGCTTCCATTTTTGGACAGACAGAACCTTTTCGAGTTAAGGTATACCCATCCAGACTCGGTGGCTGGCATCACCCAGGAGTTGCTTTGTACGCACCGCAATCCGATGGACGTGGCGTTTGCACTGAGCGAGATATACTCCGGTATATACTCCTCCAAGTCGTCGCTGTCGCAGGTCCACTCCCTGAAGGTGAAAGGTTTTACGGGAGCGCAAATACCAAGCACCGCACAAAACACCCTATTCCTGGTTCACACGCAAGGGGAGAAAACTTCTCTTATAAGCCAGGGATACGGCTCCGGTGAAGGGTCGCGCACGTTAACCATACACGAGGCTCAGGGGTTGACCTACGACAGCGTAATCATCATCAACACAAAGTCCAGGAGGCTCAAAATCCACGACAGCATCTCCCACGCGGTAGTGGCGGTGTCGAGACACACGGTCAGTTGCGTCTACTACACCGACGACGCCGACGACGCCACGGCCCGTTTCGCAAAGAGAGCGATGGGTGCGCCGACTAAAATGGTCATCGATTACAACCTGAAGATGGCCATGCAGCACCGAGACGCTGTTGTTGTGAAAGCTTTGCTCAGGCTTGCGAAGTCCCTGGTCAGCAAACCTCAACTAACCATCTAAACACCACCTAACAAACCCACAACCCAATCCAATCTAAAAATAACAAACCCTAACCAACACTGCAATACCCTTAAAATAATTAAAACTTTGTAAAATTAGGAAATTAATACGTATAAACTTAAAATAAGTAGTAAATGTGTAGAACCTATATATAAAAGTTAACTGTAAGCACAAACTGTAAAATATATAACAATAGATATTAAAAGTGTAACACTAAAATAAGAATGTATAAGATACTTGATAACAAACTGTAATGTGATGTATAATTTAAAAAAAAAAAAAAATAATAAATTATAACCATTAACCAATATTGTACCAATAATTAATAAATGCCTGATTAAATAATGAACAAGTGTATATATTTGCATGTACTGTCTATATATCATTAAAAAAAAAAAAAAAATTGTAGGATGGACTCACGTAGATTTATATAAGCCACTAATTGTAAGGATGTGTCCGATGTGGGAGTTTTGTAACTTTTTCCTAGCATAAGTATTAAAATTGTGTAAACAAATAAATAATGTAAACAAGGGCGCGGACCACCAAGTCCGCGGTAATTAATTAAGAAAAAAAAAAAAAAAAAAATCACCAACGTTGGCAAGAGATTTTAAAAAACTAAACCAATCGATTTAAAACAATAAATTTGGAATCGATACATTGATTTATACTCGTATTCTGTTATTCGAACAAAATAAAGAAACCATGTCGAATCATTGTTAAAATACGCCACGGAAAGCGAAACAAAATTTAATCGCTATCGAGTTTGCTTCGCTACACGCCGATATAATGTATGCAGAAGTAAGACACACCGATAAAATTGAACGTTTCAAATATTAAGTCCTGTTCGACAACCGATAAACACATGTTTGGTTACGGTTTCTTATATGAACTAAATAAAAGAAACATGTAAGTAATGATAATTGTTCTTCTCGTTCCATATCAAGAACACTGTTGCAAACCTGTAGTCTTAAAACACATATTTTACTGCATTAAGGTAATTCCATGTCAGTATGACAGCCTAGTCCTGTCTTAAAAGTCTACTTATTATGTTAATTTAGATTGGATAATGTATGAATTTGACCTTAATAAACATTATTACTGTGCTACGTAATTATGTGTGAAATTAACTTTTCGATATTAACACTTGGAAGATAGGATTATCGGGGAATTTATAATGAAAGTGACTACAGCAAAATTGAAATCGCTTACACTATTCGTTATGGATATGAAAAATAGATAACATCAGATCTTAATTTTATTCATAGTTTTGTATTGAACGCCGAATAGGAATAAGAGCAAGTTTGTAAGGACATATAAACTCTTTAACCTTTTGAACGCCATTGTCACATATATGTGACAAACGAAATCATACCCAGAACGCCAACGTCACAAATATATGACAAAATACACGTCGGTCGTTGTCGTCGGATATTATGAAATAAACAATTTAATCATTACTTTTGTGTGTTTTTATTTATATAATTTAAAAGTTTAAGCTTCCGTCTATATTGTATTGCATGAAACTAATATAAATAAACCACCAATATCAAGAAATTTGTTGTTTTAAGTGTGTGTGTGTTGCCTGGCGTCAGGTCGATACGTTTCTACTCTGGCGTTCAAAAGGTAAAAAAAATGTGTGAATTAATACCAGCACGCATGGCAGTACCATAATAGAAACAGTTTTTGTAGACAGAAAAATGGACGAAATGACAGATACTACAATAGACAAAATGACAGATTTCTTTAGAATCTGTATCTGTCATTTTGTCTATTCTTCCGTCGACAAAGCCAGTTTTATGGTATCCAACGCGAAAAATAACAACTAATAATACATTTTATAGCGACTATTAATTTTCTCTACCTAGACAACATTTTTTTTTGCATTAATGTAGAAATTTCTTACAGTCCACTTCTGTTTCGTCAGTCAGTCTGTATTGTTGGACAAAGGTCTTTTTTATAGCCTTTCCCAATTCCCAGAAAGAAAGTAAAACAGTTGAATACAGTCAACATTTTCTTTTAAATAAATTCTGCGTAACTATCACCTTTACAACATTTTACAGCCGATAAAAGCCGTTTACTCGTCTACGTTCTCATTTATTTTTACAATATTCCCATTTTACGCGACGAGTCTGTATTCGACTGAAATGTTCTGGGAAACAGGGCGCGTTGTCTGTCACATCCAATTGTACGCTGCCACCGTTTCGCAACCCCAACACATAAATTTCGATGCTATCTCCACAACGCTACAGAGTTATTTAAATGTGCAACATCACAAAAGATTATTAACGTAAAGTGTCCGATGTGAACAATGACAATGACAACCCTACTAGGTACTTGGTTTAATTTAGATTTCAAGTATAGGCCAACAGCTCTAATACGAGCTTGTTTCAGTCATTCAGTCAAGTTACGAGTCTAATGTTTTTCGATAGATTGGATTTGGGTAGGACTCGCGTACAAAATTCGAATCGGCGTTTGAACGCTCTGGTAATACGCGTGCTCCAAGTTGAGACGTCGGTTTATATAGGTGTACAGAGTGGAATAGATTTCGAGCTGAGCCCTGCTTCACGCGTTGTCAGCCTGAATAAACTTCCAAATCGATTCCACAGCTGAGAGTGACACCCTTGGATAAGGTTGGCCCGCGTCTCGGCGTTTCTACATTTGCATAAAGAATAGAAAGACGAATATTGGATATGGGAGTATCTGCGACAGGGGTTTGCAATTTGCCGTTTTCTTTTTAAAGTATTCTTGTTCAAAGTCATAACAATGCATGTAGTGCAATTCCGTAGATTGTTCGCACGAATCTATACTTATTTACATATTTACTGTATCCAACATTCAGAGCAGTGGTGGCCCAGTGGTAACGGCTGTGACTTGCAGGCGTGGGTTCGAACCCAGTCAGTCAGGCGCTTTACTTCGTATAAATTATTTCATCGCCACTGCTCTCAATTGGCGAAGGATAACTTCGTGAGGAAATCTGTAAGTCCTAGAACCAAAAATTCGAAGACATTTGACATCTACCAACCCGCACTGGGCCCGTGTGGTGGATTACGGCCCACTCTCTCTCACAGAGAGAAGGCCTGTGTCCCAGCAGCGGGAACATTATAGGTTGATTATGATCCAACTTTCATACTTCAAATTTCCACTGACAGACTTCTGAAAACCAGATCGAGTATTTACACAGCAAAATGAGTATATATTCGACATAATAATCGAATAGAAGGAAGCAACAAAGTTTTATTTGCGTGAAATGAACATAAAAATGTCAAATGTTAACATTATCCCGCCCGCAACAGTTTTATTGCAGCTGCCTCGAGTCATTTAACACATCAACCAACCTATTGGGGGGTCTGAACATTATTATATTGGAGAGATTTGAGGCATCATATTCGTTAAGTGAGGGTAAAACGACATTTTCTTGATCTATTTTCTCATCACTTTTATTTGAGTTTTGGTTTTATATCTTTCGAGCATCGATTGCAACTGGATCAATCAAAGTTTGATTCGTTGATTGGAATACTTTAGTATGAGAGTTAATTTTAAATTTTTCGTCTTAAAAGTTATTGGTGGATTCAATTATAAGATCAATATTATTGTTTTTGGTGTTGTCATTCGAAACGTAAATCTGTGACAGACCTAATTACGAATCCGCATTATTCCTCTAGTATATTTTTCCACCTCTACAATTTTCCTCACCTAGCCTTCAACATACAACTTAACAGAAATTCCTCGAGGCTATACCTTCAGAGATGACTAGATCAAAGCTCATTTTCTCTTGTAACTTTACTTTAAGTAATAACCCTTAAACCCAACATGTAACGTCCTGGGGCGGTGCCGACACAACTAATGTTGTTGAGCGCAGCCATGCCTGATAACTGTGCACAAATGAATAGGTCTGTGTTAGACATGACGCAACCAACCCAGTGAAGTTGTCCAATATCGTACGTATAATTTCCTTTCCGCTATGCTGCACTGCTTCGGTTTAGAATTTAGACCTCCTTAGTTTAACGCTTAAGGTAACATAATTATTATATTGATGTGGATATACACCGATCGACACATGGCGAGAAATTTTTGAAGCTAGGCAGTTTTGAAATCTTGCAATAATTAACAGATTACTAAAATATCAGATAATTAAGGAAACTTTTCTGCATTTAGACTACAAACTTCTCCAAACAAAACTTTCCCATTAGGTACATTCATTTTTACCAAGACACAAAACGTGATGCTGAGTAACGTTCCCAACATTTCTAAGCCTAAACAATAACTTGTACGAGCCATGTAAGGCCTACAGATAAATTCATACCCCACAATACCCCCAAGATAATTATTTAAGTCAATATAGTGCTTTTAGCAAGGCGGCAGACAATAGATCAAGCAGCTGGTCGCAGAACCGCGTAATTTGATACACATCGGAATGTGGACACAAATAAAATCACTTAGCTGAGGAGTGGCGTCCTGCAGAGCACATCTACCGCTCACTGCGATGTACAAGGAAACAAAACGCAGCTAGAATGGTCAGCCAATTTTCGAATGCTGATTTCGCAATACCCAAAAGTTGTAACAGTAAACAAAAAGAGGGGATGCAGATTTTTTGACTTTATTGTACAAATAAACGCTAGTAGTTGAAATATTTTAACAAATTTATTTACTTCATACTCTTGTGATGTGTTTTGATTAAAATTTAATAAAAAGGGAAAATATTTTCATAACACAAACAATATTTTGTTTCGAATATGTATCTCTAGTTTTTTAAACTACGCTCAATTTTCGAATACGAGTCCCACAGCCGAGCAAAGAAACTCATTGAAAAAAATATGTAATATAAAATAATTATGTAATATATGACAAAATATCAAAAAACGCTTACCGTTTCCAAAGCTCTAGAGTATATTTTACGTCTTGTATTTCAACAATAAATAAAACAGGATCGGATGCTATTACGAAAGAAATGAAGTCTCTAAAGAAACTTCAACTCGCACAGTTGGATTTCGCCACATCTGTCCGATTAAAACATCACAGTGGTCCTATATTGGTATAAGTATTGACGGGGAGAATGCCTTTAAATTCAAGTAGTTGAGGAATTAAAATACCTATATAAAAAAAAAAAAATTATATCAGCTTATTGGTTTTTGTTATTGCAAGACTGTTCTCCGTTTGTACTTTATTTTTATTTTCCTCTTTGCGTGATTTCAAACAAATAAATAAGATTGCGTAGGAGTGTGAATCGAACAGTTCAAGTCAGTTTTCACGCTTTAGTTTGATTGGAAATTCAATTTTCGCTTTCCGCATCTACTTAGTCTAGCTTCACAGTTCGCTGAGCTAGAGCGAGGGTTGGAGATTAACTCTGGAAAGATCTGTGTATTGGAAAATACTAACTACCACAAGTTAACACAATAATTATTTCTATTATGGATTTCTAAATCATTAGAATGGTCTAATTTAGATGACCTACAAACTAAAGCAGTTTCTTCAGAAGAGCTATCAAAACAATAACTGATTCTATTTATAATATTCCACTTAATTTTAATTTTTTCGCCAAGCGGTTGGTCGACTCTTCACGTGATCAGAGGGCTGGCTTATTTTTCGGCCAAAGAATCAGCATTGCCATACAACGTGGCAATGCTGCCAGCCTTTTGGGCACGTTTCCCGTAGACAGTGATGCGGACGAATTTTTTGATGCCCTTTGATTATTGTCCCTCCCTTTTTATATACTTGCACATATTATTATTTGAAGATTGTTAGCTTTTTAAATTATGTAAATATGTAAAGAAGACTGACTTAATTTTAAACTCTCAATCTTTTATTTGTACCAATTAATTTACAAGGGTTTGGGGTTTCATTATGTAGATAATATTTATCATACAATCAATCAAGTTTTTTCATTTCAAGCCATGAATCTTTAATGTTACTAGTATAAAGTGCAATATAAAACCAACAGACTAATCGCTTTAGAATCTTCATTATTTACAGTAGCCACAGCGAATAATTGTGTATTATAGCATTCCAGCAAGAAATTAAATAATTTACTTCAACATTTCACAACTTAAAAATTAAATTGAATAAAGCATGGAGGTAATTTATTCAGGGAAACTAAAATGGCGTGAAATAAAAAAGTCGTGGTGGAGCCTAGATGTGAAATTTTCAACTGGCGTACCAGAAAATTTCGTAGGGGTAAAATAGGGCGTGAAATTGTTCCCCAAATAGGTGGTATTTGTTTATAGGAGCTGTTGGCTGTGAAATTTAGATGTAATGCTCCTGATGTGTTCCGTGTGGTGGTGATGGTGTCACATTTGTCACACGACGGTGTACCTGACATGTGTAGGTCCCGGAATATATTCATCTTTTGGCATTTTTGAGATGGTGTGGGAGAATTGTGGAAGGAAACGGGAATATTTCGGGATAGGAAAATTTTCTTCATTGCATTATTGATACTGGTAGTCAGCTACATCCAGATAGACTGGAGGCCAGCCCCAATATGATTGGGAAAAGGTGCAGATAATGATGACTGATTGAAGAAGTTGTCAAGGTTTAAGCATATAGATCATCATTTGGCACTACCACCCTTAACCACTTTGTAGCTATAATCTTACCAGTTCCTAATCCTGTTATAGTGTGTAACATGCGAGATGTTGGTCAACAAGAAGATAAAACACATAATTAGATAATTTGTAACAAGATCATTAAACTCACATACGTATCACTTCCTAATAACGTGAAAAGGGGTAATAAAATCTAAAGTATCTAACCTGTCATGGTACCGTGCCGTTAATATTATGATTAGTACACTACTTACTGTAAACAGGCAACATGTAACGCATATAAATAGCTTCAACTTACCCTAAGAAGTAAATAAAAAGCGTACACGCATAAAATTTAAACCGAATTCCCAGAATACGGATGCACATTGACAAATAGCTGTAGTTTCTTCAGAACAAAGTGGGTTATATTTCGTTCCCACACTGTAAACGTTTATTGAATAAGTAAGCAGTGAATTTCATATAGGGAGGTAAGGTTTAGACTTGATGCTGCATTTTTATCATTGCGATAACAATTTGTTAGTTTCTTTGTCCAGGTTGAAATATGAGGCTATGGAGTCCAGATTGTTTTTTGTTTAGAGTTTAAATTGGAGACTGAAAAGTTTTCGTGTTTGTCGTCTGGCAATTTTGTTTGAAGAATGTTTTAGGTAGGGGGAAAGAATATGAATGAGGGCAATTTTTATTCTTACGGGTAGTTTCAGCAATGGTAGGTACTTGTCAGATTCTTATAAGAAATTGGTGGGAATGTTTTTCTATTATTAGTTAAGAATTCTGTTTATTAAACGAACCACCGTGTTTATGTAAAAATCAAGCGTTAAAATTCAATATCATTTGCATCTAGTCATAGGTTCAAAACTTTAAATTCATATGTAAAACGTGTATTAGAATATATTGGACATAATTAGGACATTACGTTGGCAAATGACATCATCACAATGCTCTCTGTCACATATAACGGGCTTTCAAATGTATTCCCTCCGTGTCCCGACTTAGTTCCAACCATGTTGCGACAGTTTTTATCAACATAATAACCGAATATGTATTCAAGTGTAGTGCTTAGTGTTACTTTGGCTCACAACATTTTCATACATACTCCAACAAATTTTCAACCTTACTTCGTCTTAATAAAGCTTAGAAATAAAGTTAAAATATCACTGTCCAAGTAATAGAATGGTCTCACGCACTTGTGGCGCCGCGTGGTGGCGTTTTGTTGCAAGTAAAAGTTCCTTGCCCTTATTAGATAGCATAGCTCATAAATGATGCATGGGGGTATGAAAACATTAGATATTTATGACGCCATTAAAATATAATCATAACTCCAGTATATAAGAAAGCACTTAAAAAATATAATTTAAGCTATAAAACTGATCAAAGTGATCTAGGCGTAGGATAAAAGACGTGCTTTGCTGAATATTATCCGCTGTAATTACTGTGAAGCGCCTATGAAGATTTATGTAGCTTACATGTAACCGAAGGCCATTTTACCGCTGCGGCTGCACGTTTTCAATATACCGCAAAAAATGTTCGTTCCTTTTGATAAAAAAAGTGGTAAAGAAGAAGTACAAATATTAATTATGACCCTGTGATATTTCCTCGCATTCAAATCGACAAGCATTAAATGAGTCGTCGCTCCGGGTTCGGTCATTCCGATTATCAGTTGGCATATCTTCGTCCGACAACAATGAGAGACAACCCGCTAAATGCGCACTGCACTTGAACATCTTAATAATCCGCTGAAGGGCCGTGTCGGCGCAGCATGACGCGAACCGAACACAACCGTAATTATTTTTCAACGGAGTGACATTTTACGCAGAAATAAATAATTCCGATGCGCCCAGAAATTACGAGTACATTAATTCGAATGTGCGAATAAATAATTTAGTGCCAACACGAAATTTAATTATTTCGACACAAAATTAACCGATCCAATTTAACATCAATTTTTGTCGCTCGAATTGATTTAATGCGTGTTCGATTTCGAATAGCATGATCATAATATGACTAGTTTCCCGATACAACACGGAGTTTACTGTTCACAGCCTCGTAACGGGCCAGCAGTGCTTCGACGTGACATTTGACAAGCATCTCTTATAAAGTTTAAAGTAATTCAACCGGCGGGGACGTCACGTCGATGCGCGTAGAAAGTCAACCTTTACGATGGTCGAGTGAACAAAACAAAACAAGTTGGACATGTCAATGCCCACGCCTTTGGTACGGTAACCTGATACAAGCAGGCGGATACATTTAACACCACCGAGAGGTTCGCAAGCGGTCGCGTCGCGTGAGCGCAGAGCATTAAGCGGAGCGATGAGCGATGCGGCGAGCGTAGGTCGAAGGACGCCGTCGATAGTTCAGCGCAGCTAAGTTATTCCACAACGACTGTAATCTTGCTGGAGACTACTAGATGTCACGCACGTTTGGTACGTGCTTTGTACTACTTTGGCAAAGCTTTAAAGGTACACGACAAGGTAAATTCAGCGCTTAGATTAAGGTCTACAGGCAGTAAAACATTATCTTTAAGTCTATCGAAGCAAATAAAAGAAGCGGTACATTCTGTGCATTTGCAAGGATTGTTTACTGTAAGAATTAAAAATTGTTCTTCAGCATGCTATGCATGGGTATCATTGGTATTATTGAATATATTTTCATCTCTCATGCCACTGTGACCGCAGCCTAACCTACCCATCCGCTCGCCCGTGTCATGAAAGAGGATACTTTAATATCCGATTCATTGTTCTGTTACAAATTTGTCAGTGATCTTTACATTAAACTTTTTCTCTTTTAAAATTTGAGATGGGTCCATAATCCTCGTGCGGCCGGCACGTTGTAAGTAAATCTTCGTCACATAATGACGTTTAGACCACACAAATAAAAATATTAGATATCGTATTAAACAGCTAAGCATCTATCGTAAGCATTACACGAGTGTCGATATTCATTACACTATATTTTGATTTCTTTGGAAGTTTCCTGTTTCAACCCGTTCGGTTTCTAAATATTATTTTATGGGAATGTTCATTTTGTGTTACACAAGTATTGTTAAAGTTCGACGAATGTAATAAAATATGAACGTATGATGTGGAAATTAATACCGTAATAATGCTGATACAATTTATGCGTAAGCCAGTGTGAAAACTATTCAAACAATTTATGTTACACTCACAGTAGTTACGTACACACATACAGTAAAAACATGTTTCTAAAAAAAGAGGCCTGCGCTTTCAGTAATTTCCAGTGGCCTCTGTGATAATGTTTGTAAACATTCTCCCAACAAATAACAATTTCAGCACAAAATTCATAGCGTAATTTAAAATCGCTTAAGAATTCCTCGTAACATAAAAAGGCGATTTTAATTTTTGCCAAATTAAACCTTATTTGCATAAAATAAGAATCGTGCGCGCGTAAGGATCTGATCGACCGTAATTACTTATCATAATTATTAATATTTCGCTGCTGTCACGCGACGGGTTGCCTCAAGGCAGGCCTTAATGCTTCCCACTGATGATGGGTAGCGTCCACAGTAACCGAGTCAGACGATAATTTGAGATAATTTACGTAATTCGGCACAATTTCCATTCGAAGACCATGTTATGCTCAGCTGAACATCATTATGTAGAAGTCAGTTTTAAAATCGCTCAAGATCTAATTCTAACTGCCTTCGAGCAGTTTACACAAATTAGAATTTGCAGGGCCTTCATTATTTGAACGCAAGCTTTAAAAAT
Source organism: Amphipoea oculea (assembly GCA_945859645.1). Classification (NCBI taxonomy): domain Eukaryota; kingdom Metazoa; phylum Arthropoda; class Insecta; order Lepidoptera; family Noctuidae; genus Amphipoea; species Amphipoea oculea. The sequence goes on from OX243874.1 coordinate 9,788,801, forward strand.
ACATGGAAAATTGGTTGGAACAGTTGTTATTAAAATTGCTAGAAATTATTAACAAAACGCAAACGTCTGCTTTTATTAATTCTGAGCAATTTACTGAAGCAAATTACGTTGAAACCAATAGGCTATTAAATACGTCTAGAACCACAATTATAATCGTTTACATCCCACAATTCATCTTCACCTTATCAATACTTTTTCGCAACTGTAAAAAAGTAATGTAGGTAATTATTGCAGAGGTAATTAAGTTTGATTGCGCAACACAATCTCCCGTTGTGCATTAATGATATCAGAGGGAGAGCCACAGAACATCGATGCTCCCATATACGATGTGATCGGGATCGAACAGTCGAACCACGACGACACGCAGGGGACACAGAGTAACAATGCCCAGAGGTGAACAACGATTTACGAGCGTTATGTATGGATGTTTTTGTTGCATCCTTTATTGACTTTGTTGTTGGGTGTATTTGGAGATTGTGGGTTAGATTTTGTGATTAATTTGGGAGTCATCGTTTTTGTTGATGAGGTGAGGGGAGGTTGTGATGATGGTGATTGTAAGGCTCTAATCAGTCGTCGATTAACTACAGGTATCCTTGCATTTGCAACAATGTTAAAAATACATGTTTACTTTTCTTTAAAGCTTATCCAACTTTCTAGCGTCCATTTAATGCGGAAGAAGACGATCTGCAGAAACAACAGAAAACTTGAATCTATATAAATATTACTAAAAATAAAGCTGAAGAGTGTGTTTGTTTGTCTGAATGCGCTAATCTACGGAACTATCAGTCGGATTAAAAAAAAACATTTTTGCATTTGATAGCCCAATTCTTGAGAAAGTCCATAGGCTATTTAACATAGACCAAAAAGAAAAAAGTCAAAACGAAAGCGAAAACGAAGTAATAATTCATGCAGGCGATGCGATGCGACGGGGTTGGTCGAGGGAACAAGAAATTTCATGGGGACAAAGTCGCGGGCTGAAGCTAAGCTAAGCTAATAAGTTAACAGATGAAATAATACAAATGCAGTGAAAAAATATATTTGACTAGCTGACCCGGTGAAATTCGTACCGCCTCAGAATTAAATAACGTGACAAAGTTCAATAGACACGTGGCGCCAACTATTATCATAATAACGTTATTGTTGTTTTCCTCGGAAACAACACTTTTTGTCGGGATGAAAGGTACCCTATGTCCGTTTTTGTACACCTGACAACGTATAAGCCAAATTTCAGGATGATCGGTTCAGTGGTTTAGGCGTGAAAAGGTAACAAACCACCAAACAAACTTACTTTCGCATTTATAATATTAGTTAGGATAGTTACCCTGACTAAACTAAAAGGAAAGTATAATCGGGTTGTACTGAACAGCTACGCGAATTAGCTCATCCAATAGTCCATTTGCTACCAAACCTAATCTGACGTATTATGGCACGTAATGATGAAATGCCTCATGTCATTACGGCAGTATATAGCTGATCTGAGCTGTCTACTAATTCACCAAAAGGCAAATTAACATTCTGTGGCCATAATTCGTTTTAGAGATTTTATCATTATTACTTATTTATCCAGTTGGAGTTGGCTACCAGTCTACCTAAAATATTGTGTATGAGTATTAGAATTTTATTTTCTAGTGGACTTTGGATAGAGGAGCCCTAGAAAAAGGTTGCCTGGAAAGATTTTGGGGAGGCCTTTGCCCAGCTGTGGGATAGTGTAGGCAAAGTAAAAAAAAAGTAGACTTTAAGTTGGTGTTATCTGCAGAGGTATAGAATCAAGATCGAGACCCATGATCTCTATGCAAAGAATTCTGAAATAAGTGTAATACATTAACGGGCTTTCGTTCTAAACTTAGGCAATATCGTCCTAACGTTGCACTGTTTCTCATTTTGTATGAATCCTTTTTTGACTTTTGTGATTATAGATATGATTATCGATATTAATTTCCACGTCTGCCATACCGCCTAGTCTACGCGCCGAACGCGCCGCTTCGCAAAGTTCATCAGATAATGAGCACATTTGTTGCGTGTGAAACTAGAATACCATTTTACACGAAGCTACATTTCGCGTAAGCATCAAAGCGAATACTTGCTCTTAAACCACGGGCCGCCTCGATAAATCATGTTTCGTTTAAAACATTCTAACGCTTCATTTTGCTGATCCAAAGGTCCGATGCCGTCTTCAGTGGAAAACGTTCTTAACAGCTCTTTTGTAATAAATCCAAGGGAATGTTGCGTTAGGTCTGCAATAATACGAATCAGATTAAGTGTGGAGTGTATTACCTTTTGTTTAACGTTTGTGGTCTGCCTTTCGTTCGTAATTAATGTGTAGAATGTCAGTGGTGCCCGGCCTGGACATAACATCGAAGGCACGACTTCGACTGCGCTTCTTTTTCACTTTCTGCTGTCTTTTTTGTTGTTTTCTTAAAATAACGTATTGCCTAAGAAAAGAGTACAGGCTGGAACGCCATCGTAAAAGCTACAGTATCTCGGCCTTTGATATTTAAATAAAAAATATTTTCTATTAAGTAGATAAGTTATCTTGAGCTATTGTTTCCAGTCAGTCAAAAGAGACAAGAGTTGAATATTTCTTTTGTTTTATTTTATCTTTTGAAGCTCTATAGGGGTTAGACTCGACTCGAATATTTCAGTTTGTTAGATGTTGACCTTTGTATTAATTATTTTATAAAAATAAATGCTTATCTTATAGTAAGTTTATATATCTTTGCTTATTTTGACTATACAGTGGCTCTGAAAATGATATAATCTAATATAGAACATTCTAACTTATCCTTAGATTCGAAAAATAAGGCTGTAATTCTACATTCCAGCTTTGGCATTTCATTTTGGGCAACCCTTTAATTTATTTTAAATCTATTTACTTATATCAAGCAAATTAATAACTTAAAAATAAACTATTATCCAAGTTGTAGAATAACAATAACATTCTCAATGGGATTCCCCGCTTTGTAAACTAATAAACATGACCATTCAATACATTCAAAGCGTTTCGTGGTTAAGTGTATACAAATAGCCACCATATTAAAATGCTTGCTTCAAATCATCAAAATTAATATGTGTAATAAATAACTTAGACCATTGGCGTTCCAGTGGATTTAATGTAAACATACACCACGTAACGTTAAAAATTTATATTCGTCTCATAACTGTCGAATTCTTGTAGTAACAAATTACTGTGACGCGTTGACTTACTGAATGGACGATGGTAACAAATAGTGGTTTAATTCCAAAGAGTTTTGAATAGAGTCCAATACTATTTTGGTCGGCGAACGGTGATCTTTAAGCTTTTCTTTCGTTTTGCTCCGAGATCGCTTGCCGATAGAATGACGTTCCATGGTTTCAGTATTGCGAGATATAAAGAAATGTTTCAGATATTATAGGGTTATATTTAGTTGGCTAGTTTTGTTGGAGAAATTGTTTGAAGTTATTGATGCATGAGATTAGGCTATTAAGTATCTTTGAATAGGTTTATGATCTTATAAGAAAATTAACAGCTTTTGTTGACTTATTATACATATTTGAGTTTTCTTTTCTTCTTTATGTTATTTACAAGTAGTTTGGTATATTTTTAGATTTTAGCTATTTATGTATTATTTTATTAGAGAGTATAAAAATATATACACAGGATAAATTTCTTATACTAAATTAATTAATTAACATACTATTAAAATTAAAATATAATAACCTTACCTAATTAAAACTATTAACAAAATTAACCATATTTTTATGGCGTCAAAAAATTCCTCCGTATTGCTGTCGACTGGTAATGTACCCAAGAGACTGGCGGCATTGCCACGTTGTATGGCAATGCGTAGCCTCTGGCCAAGGTAGGTATTTGCCAGCCCTTGGTTCACGGGAAGGGTCAATCAGCCGTTTGGAGATTTCTTTGTCTGGTGAGACACCCATTATCAATATTTAAAAGCGGTTAACTACTTTACATTGATATGGTTGCTGAAAAATCATTCTACTTTCTTTACAAGAAGTACTGCCCTGTCACAAATACTCGTATTAAGAAAACGGCTTTCATGACTCAATTTAAAACGAGCCAAAGGCAACTTCTGTTAACGATTAACGTTTACATGTGGGATATCACATTAATAATTTACTCTACACGACGAATAGTGTAAATTATTCATGTGATTTTGTAGCAATACCTGTGTGTAAGCAATATTTACGTTACACAAGCAAGATTAACCATCACACAAACTTATACAACCAAACTGAACTCGATAACCACGTCAAAGTATTTATAAGGTTTCGTCGTACGAAGTTTAATATCCTACCTAGCTTTTTGAGCCGCGTGTCCACGTCCATAGTAGTGACTAGGGCAGCTGTGCCCGCTCGCATCTCAATAATGAATGTATTGTCACGCGGTACGTATGGTCTGTTCCAAAAATATCTGACGAAAATGTAAGCAAATGGATCAATAAACATACAGGTGTGATTGTCAACTTGTAGTACAGACAACAGCACATCAAGCTACCCGAAACTGTCAAATTTTCTCAATCAACATTGAACCTTATACATACGTTAGCGATAAAGTAGAAAATCTATTAAAGAAATTTGACAGATTGTATTAGCTTGATATGCTGGCGTCTGTACCACTTACAAATTGAACCCGAAATTTTAATTAACTTTAAATATATTTTGCAGTTAAAAAAATTGAGGTTAACTTTGTAACCTTAATTTTCTTCAATGACTTTTGAAAAAATTCGTGAGATGATAAAGTTGAAACCTTCTAGGTAAATACAGATGTATGTTCCTAATTCCCTTTAGTGAGTGATTGCGCAAGATTTTTTACCTGAACCGGGTTTGTTTACACTTTAGCCATATACTTTTGTAATAGACTATAGTTACCCGATCACAGTCCAGACTATTTTTGCTCGAACCTGTCCGCGTCCATCATGGAAAAAATATCCGTGGAGTTGTTACAATGACTGGAAACTTTAGAAAAGAAACGATGCTATGTATTTTTCATGACTTGGCTTACAGATTGATGTTATAGATACGCGGACAAAAAGTTGGAGCTAGTTTTTTGAGGTCTAAGCTTGAATTCATGATTTAATTTTGTAGTTAATGTTTTTTTCTTCTAAGAAATGGTCTTTCGTTTTATTGTGGATGTAATGTTTTTCTTTCATAACCTCTTGAATTCTTTAGTAAACTTATTCCTATCTTTTATACACTTTTGTTGTTAGTACGATTTTTGGCTTAGCAGTACCATATCTACCTTCTTAACAAAACGAGACACCTGAATGACTTAAAATGTTGGCCTCCCTTTTCATCTCCATACCATTCTAATCCCTCGTCCAACCGTCATGAATGAAGACACATTTGCCAACGACAGCGAATCCAACGGAGTTATTTGATTTATTCCAAGCCGGGGACTATTGAAAACTTCCATCAGTAGTCATTATTTAGCCGCTGTAATGAAGCTGTGCCTGGAATCTTGAGCGGTAGACAAGTGCAAGCATCAGTCCTGGATCTTTTTGTTATTTATTGCGAACTGTATTTGTGTATCGCAAATGGGAGATTATGCTAAGATCTTGCTCAGTAGAAACTATTTTCGGTTGCGTAATGTGCGTAATATGTTGTGGTGTTATGTTTTCTTTTATTGCAGTCGAGATCAAAATCTGCTTCATTATTGTATTATGGCAGGTCCTAATTATAAAATACTGAAATAATATATTCTTAATCACTTTTAGCAAACGGGTTGGCGATTGTAGTAGTAGTAGCGTGTACTAGCACCCAGCGCTGCTTTAGCACTCTTTATAAACAGATTGTTCTAAAAGCTGAATTTCTGTTTTAAAGTGAATTACGTCGATTTTCAGAGCCCAGTACCTACCTACCTCACTTTGTATTCATGTCAAAGTTGCTTGTATTTTACATTTTTCTTGAAATAAATTGCTAAGCTCAGTTTTAATTCACTCACTCATAAAGCACAAAAACAAAACTATTAATTCGAGTTTTTGTGCACGTGCCTTTAATGAAACGTTTGAGCAAAGTTTCCAAGGAAATTCATTAATTATGTTCTCAGAAAGTTTAAAGAGAACTCCACTTGTAAGGTGGAATTAGTTGTTTCATTTTCGACAAAAACCGGTTGTTCTAATGAAAGCGGGTCCAAATCTTATTTAGATAATTTTTTAAAAGAAATTGGAGCGCCTAAATTAAAATTTCTGGCTGATAATTTCACCTTTTTGTGAAGAAATATTTGCAATTGTAAAGGCAGTGATATTCTATCCGAATGCAAAAACTCATCGTATCGCTAAACGATCGATCTTTGACATTTCCATGGTTCGTCGCCGTATCGCGTCGTGATGTCGTGGCGCTTCGAACAATCTTGCAATTTGTGAAATATTTGGAATAGTCCCGGCGGCGGCCACCAACGAACATGACAGAGCCTCACTGGATGTGCGGCCCGCGAGCATTAGATACTTCGAATTGGTTTTTAACTAATTGTTAGCAGAATTGGTCGACCACCGACTAGATCGAACGTGGACACACAAGGTGGACCCCACAGTGAAATAATTAAGAGAATTCAATCGAAAGGAAACGTTTTTTTCTTGTTTCTTAAAATTAGGATCACGTAGGAGACGACATTTTTAAGCTCATTTCGAACGGTGACAAAACAAATGACATAGGGGCTAGTTGTTTTTTGTTTTGCTCTTCGTAAAATGGTGTCAGACGAGTTGCTGATACGTCATCATTACCTAAAACAAGGATAAAATAGGACCACTTTGAAAAGACCACACATTTCGTATTTCAAGGAAGATCATTAATATCAAAACGATAGCACCGACACCTATTTCTGCCAATCCTGTCACTTATTTTTTGCGCAATTCCCGCAACATCTTAGGGGGACCTGACACACAAGTGCTTCCAAGTACAAGGCCGTGTGTCCCACGCGGGTGGCCGCTACGTAGACGATTCAATAATGATGGCCCCCTGACGTAATGTGGCGGCTTTAGCCACGCAAAAACCGACTTGCCGGAATCATGGGCAATACAATAAAATCCATAAACAAACCTTATGCCGTGGTATCTTTAACTTCCTTGAATTTTATTACGTCAACCTATTCAAACAACCCTGAGGAACATAAACTATTGTTGTACTAGTCTAATAAAATTGCCGGTACCTTCTGTTGCCCTAATAAAATTGGTTCCATAATATAAACGGTCGGTTGAAATAGTGACCGGTGATTTTAGTCGAGTCTAAAAAAATGTTTACTCTGTTGAATAAACAGAGAAAACATTTTTTTAGGTATATTGTTTCTTAATTTGATACTTAATTTGATACTTAATTTGGAAATTAAGTATCCAAGTTTCCAAATTAAGTATCCAAGTTTCTTACTTTGAAGTAAATCCGACAAAGCTAATTTTAATGATTCTTGCAATGGCATTTGCATTTCGGTTCGAATAATGTACTCACAATTCTCTTATTTAGGTATGTATGTCGGCTTATTACTTACTAATAATGAAACTAATTGTTTTGTTACATCGTAATAGTTCAAAATAAGGTGCTCAAATTTCTAGAACAAATTGTTGTTGCGCAAAAAAATAAAAATAAATAAAAAGTTGTTCCTGCAAAAAGTTGTTTATAGCAGAGCGTGGTTTCGATCCACGGACCTCTGGGTTATGGGCCCAGCACGCTTCCACTGCGCCACTCTGCTTACAAGATAGCACGGCCAAATGTTACTTCTGTATGCATAGCTGATGAAATAGTAGTAAAAAATAGTAGGAAAATTCTGAACTTTTGAGTACCTACATAGTGTCTACTGCTAATGAAATATGCAAAAAGTAATATATTAGTAGAGCGTGGTTTCGATCGACGGCCCTCTGGGCTATGGGCCCAGCACGCTTCCACTGCGCCACTCTGCTTACAAGATAGCACGGCCAAATGTTACTTCTGTATGCATAGCTGATGAAATAGTAGTAAAAAATAGTAGGAAAATTCTGAACTTTCGAGTACCTACATAGTGTCTACTGCTAATGAAATATGCAAAAAGTAATATATTAGTAGAGCGTGGTTTCGATCGACGGCCCTCTGGGTTATGGGCCCAGCACGCTTCCACTGCGCCACTCTGCTTACAAGATATTACAGTGTCATCTTACTGCTGTATATAATAGCTAATGTAATAGTGGGAAAATACTGAACAAATGTCTACAATGATAAAAGGTTACACGGCTATTGGAAATATACAAAAAGTAATATGTTAGCAGAGCGTGGTTTCGATCCACGGACCTCTGGGTTATGGGCCCAGCACGCTTCCACTGCGCCACTCTGCTTTCAAGATAACATTGCAAAATCTAAGTAGGATTTAACTAAATTAAGTAGGGTTATACTTATACAGAAATGACCTCAATAAAAAACTTAATGAAACAAAAAGATCACAAATCAAGAGATAACAGCTAAAACAACATCCCTTTCCTCTCTAACCAATATTACTTTTTGCTTTGAATATATTATTTTTTGGAAGCGTACACAATTTAGAAGTATGTGATTTCGATACACATATCTCTGGGTTACAGCCACAGCATGTTCCAGCATTTCATTACTAAAAACTTCCAAGTTTCGGAATCTTGAAACAACTTGGTTACTTTGGAACTTTGCCATATTACAAGCCTAGGCGAGATAGCTTATCTTGTTTATTGTATTAAACACTACAGAGCTACGGAGATATTTTAATTGTTTCTTTCACACTGATCTGTAGGTTTAAGGGTTAATCAAATGTAACAGAAAATAGAAAATAGTTATATTTTGTGAAAGTACTATACATTTAAAAGAACGACTGGTATTGTAGAGGCAGAAGTGATTTAATCGATGTAAAGATGTAAGTGCTGGGCACATAATTATAAACAGAGTCTGTGGATCGAAATTACGCACTGCTAACATTACTTTTTGTATGTTTCCAATAGCAGTAGAAACCAAGCATATGTACTAGATATTTGCTCAGTGTTTTCTTGATACATCAGCTATGCATACAGGAGGAACATTTCGTCGTGCTATCTTGTAAGCAGAGTGGCGCAGTGGAAGCGTGCTGGGCCCATAACCCAGAGGTCCGTGGATCGAAACCACGCTCTGCTAATATTACTTTTTGTATATTTCCTATGGCATTTAATCTACATAGCAACTAGACACTTAAACAACATTTTCTTACTATTGTATCACCTATAACATTTCGCTGTGCTATCTTGTAAGCAGAGTGAAGCGTACTTAACCCATAACCCAAAGGTCCGTGGAACGAAACCACGCTTTGCTAACATTACTTTTTTGCATATTTCTTTAGCAGTAAACACTATGTAGGTACTACAAAGTTCAGTATTTTCCTACTATTTCATCAGCTATGCATACAGGAGTAACATTTGGAGTAACAACAGTGGCGCAGTGGAAGCGTGCTGGGCCCATAACCCAGAGGTCCGTGGATCGAAACCACGCTCTGCTAACATAACTTTTTGTATATTTTCTATGGCATTTAATCTACATAGCAACTAGACACTTGAACAACATTTTGCTACTATTGTATCAGCTATTGTGTACAGGAGTAACATTTCGCCGTGCTATCTTGTAAGCAGAGTGGCGCAGTGGAAGCGTGCTGGGCCCATAACCCAGAGGTCCGTGGATCGAAACCATGCTCTGCTAAAAATTGTGCATTTTTTGTGATAAAAGCTATTACATTCTGGACAGAACTACTCGATTAAAAATCATGTTTCGCCTTTGTAATTGAGTTCAAACTTAGAACTTGACATATGAAATAACAATGTTGAGGTGTGTGGCCTAATTCAGTTAGTTTCCAATCACCGAATTTCAATGTTCGTATATTAAACTTTTGTTCGTTGATTTTTGTTATTTCAAAATTGATTTGAGGCCATTGGCAACCCAATTACGTTCAGTCGTACCCGTTGGACTGTAACTTTCTGTTATTATTTTGAACATCTGTCAATTTCACGGGACAACGCTTCGGGTCGAAGGAACAGTACCCACCTTGTCAGATTGGCTTTGTTCAACGCTAGTTAAGCGGAAGAAAATAATTATTTATACGAATCGAAGACGACAGGCATTGGATTGGATGAAAAATAATTATCGTTTCTACAATTTATTTGAATCTATTATTAGGTCTACGGGAGAAGTAACTTTTATTTCATTGTTTTGGTTAAAGATAATGGTGCTGTCAACTGGAAATGTAGGAAAGGATCATTAATACTTATTGGTTCAGTGACTGTTGAGTACCTAACTGTTTCCAATAAGTAGATCATTAGTGTATAGTCTTCTTATTTATAAAATGACACAAGGCTTGGTACGGATGTCTTATTTATCGACGTGACTGTCTATAATAAAATAAAAACGACTGCTGCTTTTGAAAAATACAAAATTAGAAAAAGCAGAATTATGACTAAATAACTATAACAACTTTTTTTTTTAAACACAAATATTTGTAGGTAGGTGCCTGTCTAAACGCATTAAATATTTATTTCAAAAAAGTTATTACCTATCATTATTATCATAATAATGATAGGTTATTTTTATTTTTATATATTTGTATTGTAAGTTAGTTAGTCATTTATTTTAGTATCTAGTATATGGTTAATAAATAATTGATTTATTTCATAATAATATGTATTTATTTTAACCTAAATAATTTAAAAACTTAAATAGTTATAATAAAAGCATGGCATGTACGTTTTGTAAGAGGCTAATAACAGTAATTAGACATGTTCGCAATAAGTACAGGAAAGCTGTAACGTTTAATATCACAGTAATTTACATTTTACAGGATATGAGGTCAATAAAATTACTCATTTTACATTAAAATATTAAAATTAATGGTCCCCATAATTATACGGTATTATTTATGTAAGTAGGTACCTATCTATTTAAAATGGTCGTTTCAAAGCTATGCAAGTAATACGTTGTGGTTAGTTCTACTTCCCGTAATAAAAAAAAATAGTTATTCGTATTGTTAACTATGCACAATTATTGCAAATTGCGCTGGTATAATTGAAATTATTTTGAAACCCACATTACTGTCCTCGACATGTTTTATTATTTAATTATTTTAAAAGATTAACAGTTGCTGATAAAAGCGTCTTTTTTAATGGTCTTTTCTTCACAAGGATGTAATAAATCCAGTCTCTAATTTAATTACACATAGGTAGGTATGACAGCAACCAACTTTCTCAACGAAACGAATAATTTTTATTTTTCGAAGTAACTTTTATAAACTGGAGTAAGTTTATAAATTTTACTTCGAAAAATAAAAATTAATCGTTTTACTAATAAACATATTCTATCAGATGAATAGTTACACACCGATTTCTCTCTTTCAGTCGTCAGTAATTTGAATTTCGAAAGAAGAAGACAAGGCGTTGTGTAACTATACAGACGCTATACAACGTTTATTAGTAAGGGGGTTTTGCTACAAAATTATACATGTTTCTTTACATTTCTATGAACCTTTCTACTTTTAGAAATAGCAGATGTATGCTAAAACTCTTGAATTTATACCGTGTTTGTTTACGTCGCTTATTTTATTATTTATTCATCGTAAAAGATTAAAAATTAAATTGTTAATCTTTTAGTCATTTTAGGTATTTTACACAAGGGTGTAATAAATCTAGTCTCTAATATAATTACACCTATGTTGGATAAGGGGGGCCGGCAATTTTATTTTGTAAACAATACTTTACACACGTAATTGGAGTTACTCATGATAACAAAAAACTTTCCTGAAGTAGCGATTTTAGTGTTTAGATTATTATACAAAAACATATTACTTCACTAACATTTTCTGCCAACCCGCACTGTACCCGCGTGGTGGATTACGGCCCACTCCCTCTCACTGAGAGAAGGTCTGTGTCCCAGCAGTGGGAACATTAAAGGCTGATTATGTATGGTTACGTAAGTAAAATGCACACTTGCACAGTACCTCAACACAACATACAATGTCCAAGTTTTTCGCTTGTAATTTAGGATCATAAGCGGCGTTTTTATAAAGTACAAGTAAATTGCTCTACATAAAATAATTACAACATTCTGTTTGCTCAGTACGTCTGCAAGAAGGTAGGTTTTACGTATGTAATTTTCTTGTTAACCTCTGGACATTGGGTCTTATTAAGTCATCAGAATTATACCACACCGGTACCTCAAGTGCATGTTTTGTTTTTGAGCAAAAAGCTGACTCGGAGGCGTATTTTTGAAAATTAAATCGTTTGGAGATTGAGGCTTTCGTGAATGTATGTTTATTGAAACATTGGACAGAGTTGAAATAATGATGTTTAAGTTTTATAAAAGTAAGATGTCGAGTCTTGAAACCGTAGGTAGATATTATACGTACTAGGTATCTACGTCCTACGAGTAGTCAGTATAACCATCCAAATCCCACCAGCACCATCATCTGCCTAGCCTTTTCCCAACTGTGTTGGGGTCGGCTTCCAGTCTAACCGGATGCAGCTGAATACCAGTATTTTACATGGAGCGACTGCCTATCTGACCTCCACAACCCAGCTACTGGGTAATACGATACCCCTTGGTAAAACTGGTTGTCAGACTTTCGGGCTTCTGACTACCCGTAACGACTGTCAAAGATCGACAAATGACAGCCGGGACCAACGGCTTAACGTGCTTTCCGAGGCACGGAGGGGTCCAGTATGTAAAGATGGTCACCCATCCACAGACCAACCGCGGCAAGCATAGCTTAACCTGATCGATCGACCTGTGCGGCTGTTATTATTTAGCCACGGGCCCCTCAAATCCCACCAGCACCAAATTGCAAAATCACTATGGAAAAAGATTTTTTTGACCTTTACAAGAATTTCCCTATGTTGATCCAGGTTCCCGAGAAAACGAAATTTCAAAGTGAGCGTGTTGGGTTAGTAGCTGGCCTAGGCAACAGCTTCAGCGTTAAACGGTTTTCCAAGAATTAATAATACCCCACAAAACCAAAACAAAAATAGCCTTCAAATATCAGCATATTTCAATAAAGCCACTCACTTCTAATCCAGCGCAGGCTTCAGCAAACATTTCAATTCTACCCGCATTCATCTAAAAAGCGTAATTTTCGTTCACTATTGATCTGCCATTCTATTGCCTTTGTTTTTATACACCCCCATGCACTTTTATTACGGCCTTGCAATTGGCGATGCAGCTGTGCAATAGGTACGCATTGTAAATAAAACGGAACGGGCGTTTTCAAATATAGTGTGAAATACTGTTTCATTTGTTTTCGTCACATTTGCAAAAGAAACTTTATTTTGTTAAGCTGTAAAAGTGTAGCTACCTACCTAACACATTTTTCATATTTCTTATGGATCGCCATTTAGGTATTTACCTATGTTAGGCAGCAATGTATCGACCCGAAACTGTCAAATTTTTCCAATCAACCTTGAACCTTATGCTTTAGCAATAAAGTTGAAAATCTTTTAAAGAAATTTGACAAATTGTAGTACCTCGATGTGTTGGCGTCTGTACATAAAAAAATATTACATTGATATCAGTATCAGTAAACAGAGAAGTTGACAAGCAATAGACAGCATAGACCAGCATTCCAAATAGAAACAAATAGGTAAATACATTAAATATACATCTTCATTTATCAATAGTGAAGTTCTTCTAGCAAGAATATGAACATAATATCTATCTAATAACTTAAACAGACATTACGAAGTTCAAATAAATAAACAGTGAAATCCGGCCATCGACGGTAATTTTAAATTATGATGATTAAAAACGGTTTAAAACATTCACATGGCCACATGACCCGTTACGTTGTACCACAACATCCCGCAATTTGCAAACAGTCAGCTCTAACAGGAATAAGCCTAAGCCCCTAAATCACGGACCGGACCAACATAATGCATGCTAATCATAATAACTATAAACGCAAACAGTTTCCTTCTCAGGGCAATGGAGTTCCGTCGAACCTACATACAAGACTGGATTGTTAAAGGGGTTTGAAGATTTTTGTATGGAGGGTGGCCCTAAGGTCAGCTGCCATTTTGTTTTTTTTTTTTAGAATCGCGGTGCGCAACAAAAGTTATATATTTAGATAGAGGACACTTATACAAACAAAAAATGTAATTAACATAATATCCTAAAGCGTCAGGTTTCGGAGTTATTCACCAAAATATAAGTCGAAAACCACAAGGATTATTTTGTTTTTTTTCCCTCCAGGTAACCATATTCAACTATTGAGGTAATAGAAACGTTATGAAACCTTTATGGAAGAGAAACAAATGAAGAATAGACATTTTTTAAATAAATAATTGAACACGGCAATTTATAGTTCGTTTTTTAATCCCAGAGACTAATCTGACATTTAAGTCTTTTGTGTTTTCGTTTTTTTTAGTATAGAAGTTTAACATTACCTACACTTGTCAGATTAGTCTCTGGGATTAAAAAACGAACTATAAATTGCGGTGTTTAATTATTTATTTAAAAACTGTCTATTCTTCTTTTGTTTCTTCTCCATAAAGGTTTCATAACGTTTCTATTACCTCAATAGTTCAATATGCTTACGTAGAGGGAAAAGAAACAAAAAAATCCTTGTTGTTTTCGACTTATATTTTGGTGAATAACTCCGAAACCTGACGCTTTAGGATATTATGTTATATAACATTTTTTGTTTGTATAAGTGTCCTCTATCTAAATATATAACTTTTGTTGTGCACCGCGATTCTGAAAAAAAATCAAAATGGCGGCTGATTTTAGGGCCAAAACCTTCAAACTCCTTACCTTTATTAAAAAAAAAAGTTTCAACAAGTTTTAATTAAATATTTAGAAAAATTGCTCCTAAAATTCATCTAAATCATTTTTTTTTTATTGTAGTTCAAACTCATATACAATTTTGGGATTCTTTACCTGTTATTACTTTATTAGACTTAGGGCTGATTATTCAATAGTTAGATGAAGTTTATTTGAAGACTAAATATTTCTGTTTTGACAGCTTTTGTGTGGAAGATATGTCAAACTGACATGTTTATTCTTCAGATATAAGTAATCGGAGTATTGAAAAATCAGCCCTAAGTCTAATAAAGTAATAACAGATAAAGAATCCTAAAATTGACTAGACATTGATTTTGAAACATGATTAGTTTATTTTTTCAATGAAGAAGCGAAACACACACTTTACATTTATTGAAAGTACTATGTTTATTGTAAGAACATCGGGTGCCGGAATTAACAGACCAAATACAAAAAATAATTTAGGACAAAAAGGCAGGAGTATAACTAATCTTTATTGCCACTTTAAGACGTAAAAACTGATCGCAATAAAAAAAAAATAAACAAGGTGTGTCTGTATCTCTTTTTTTTTTCGGATTTATTTATAGTTCTATCAAAGTAATGGATTTGTTAGTTAACAACTAATGGGTACATTTTGATTGGCTTAATTGTGACATTCGTTAAGATATCCAAATAAGTGGGTGTCATAAGAGCATGCCCATATAAGGCGAACTTGATGAGCAGGAATTTAAAGTAATAAATAATTATGTATTTTAAAACATGACGTGGCCCTGATTTGGCAAAGGAAGAAAGATTTATGACATCTTGGAACAAAGCGAAAAGAGAAGAATGAATATTATAACAGAGAAAGACGGAAGACAGTATTTGTAGAATGTCACTCAGCAATACCGGCAAACGAAAATGAACTTATTGTACTTTCTTTCCATTACTTTGCTGTCAAATTCGTCTGCCAATCAGATATTTCAGCAAAGCCCTGAAATCTACTCGTTCCAAATCACAAACGAGAAGTGAGTATGGTAGTGTTAGTGACACTGACTGAAAGCTGACAGGGCGAAATGTGTAGTTCAATCCAAATTCTCTGAAATCTCGTATTTATACAAAGCAGTGGCCCTATTCTGAGGTTTAACAGAATAAGTGTCTTTTCACACGCTCTGGCTGTGGTCATTGTGACCATGTAGCATTTAATCAGTCCATAACGTTCCCACTGCTAGAACACAGGCCTCCTCTCTATGGAGGTGGACCATAATTCACCACGCGGGTCCAGTGTGGGTTGGGGATGTCACATGTCTTCGAATTTTTGGTTCTATGACATGTCGGTTTCCTCAAGATGTTTTTCTTTACCGTTTTGGAAGCAGTGGTGATCATGAAATTACATAAATTAATGTGCCTGCCTGGGTTCGAACCCACGAATTACGACACGTAAGTCGAGGGCGTTACCACTGGGCCACCACTGTTCCTAATGTGCATGGACACATAATTATAACAAAACCATTACAAGTTGTCGTCATATTTTATTGAAACTCCGTATTACGCTACGCCAGGTCAAGGTCAAAGTGTTACCACGGACGTGCAACCTACTGTTACGTGTGAAAGCTCATATTAATACCAAATTCTTCACCACCGGCAATTGCGTAACAAACTTTTCATCACAATCTGAATTATCTTGAAGGATCATTTACCATTGCTTCATATGTTCGAAAAATTTGTTTGCTCAGCAACTTAAATAACGCAATGAATTGCCAAAATCCATTGCTACTGTTGGTGTGTTACGCAAAAACCCCGCGCCCCCGGGTTACCCAGAACCGAAAAGCCAGATCGTGTGAAAAGACACTAACACTGCTACTCATAATATGTACTTCAAACAAAGTAGAAAAATCACAAAGCAAGAATTTTTGCTAAATAAAATCCGAGTTGGTTTTTCAAAGTAAACGGATTAAAGTGTGGTAGCTGGACCCATAAATCTGTAGATTAAACCAACCTATCTGGAGATTGCGATCTTGCGGCCGCCAGTGCCCCGGCCATCGATAATTGTACGGATAACCGATATTCTCGAAAAACGTCTCAAAAAGGTAGGAGTTTAGATAGAGTCTATTGTTGAAGTTATACAACTTAAAGTTGGTAATGTTTATTGAAAAAAGTTGCTTGAAGTCTGATGTGACAACTTTTTGAACTTTCCTCTTGAAAAGTTGAAAAGGTAAGGTAGAGTTGGTTTTCGGGTGGGGTGAGTAAATAAACTGTTAAGGTATATTTAATTTAATACGTTTTTCCCGAGGTATACCTTAACGTGGAATTTTTGAGTGATATAACAGACATTTTTGCCTAACAAAGTCACTATAAAACGACCTTTATCTATTAAAAGTATTTCGATAGAATCACCCTGAACGACTTCTTACTTGATTAGTAACTTATATGCGCACGTTGACATAATTACCCATGTAGAATATAGGTATTAAATAACTGTCAATGCCCATGTAAGATGAACTTGATATGGCTAATAAAGTGTCAAATTGACAGGTTTTTGACATTCCGAGGCCAGTCATCAGACCAACCAAATTACTTTTGACAACTTCAGTACGTAAGTAAGCGACACTGGACGTTAATTCATGCATAACATAACGTAACATCACGCCTTTTTTCGAAGAAGAAGAAGAAGAAGAATTGGGCAGACATGAACCTATAACCACATTTCACCAGTTATGTTTAAGTCCCATGTAATAGGAGGCAAGCCTGTTGCCATCAACCGGGTACAAATCCAGACTTTTGACTGAGAAATTCTCGATAGAGAAACCCAATAACACTTTGCACGACCTAGGAATCGAACCCAGGACCTCACGCTCAGCAGTAGCGCTTGCGATTACAAGACCAGCGAGGCAGTAATTCATGCGTAAATATATGCATAAAATATTCTAATTATAAAAGAAGGAAAAGTAAATAAAATAAAAGTTTGTCGACTATAAAATGGTCTCCTTAAACAATCCGAGTGCGTTCGTAAATTCGATTGCCATATTGAAATAAATTGCTTGTAATCTTATACCCAAACAGCCAGAAAACAACTGAATGAGCAATATCAGGTTACCAAAGAGGAAAGAATGGTCTCACTTTTTGTCCTTTTGTATATTTTGTCATACGATTTACCTAAAGAAATACGAACAAAGTGAATCGATAACAGTACTAACACAAGCCAAATAATTATGTTGATTGTATAATCCCATAAATAATATTATGTTTCTCTAAAGTAATCAAATCAATTTAATTTTATGACAGCATTTACAGGCTTTACGATGGAAAAAAGTTTACGATTGTAATTTTTCATATGGAAGTCGATATCCATCATTAGTTTCACTAATTACACGATTTTACAACCACAATTTAGTTTTATGACTATTGGAACATTTTCTATTGGAGGGTTGAAGTACACCGTACCGGTAAATTATAAAGAAATGATCACGTATCCTTATAAAGGATACTGTGATTGTCTACGTTTCTGCGTTATAAAAAACGCGTTAGAAAAATTCTGGATTTTTTTAAAGGAGAAGTTAGAGGAATAAAGCAAAATAAAATACGAATTACTTCGCATTTATAACGATCCTGCGGAAGAATATTCAGTCAGTTTATACGAAGTTAAATAGAAATAAAATATTTGGAAACCTCAAAGCTACGGATTTAGTACTGAAACATAAAAATTTACGCAAAATACGGCAAATAAAACACTTATTACAGAGTATTACCGACTGACTCCCGGTGAATATTTAAAGAAAAAAACCCACCAACTTTGAATAAGGTAAACCGTGGGCGTTCCGACAATGAGCACGTCACTGACTGGCCTTTGAGCTGTCAGCCTCTTGAAGAAACCGGGGCAATTACATTGAAAACTCCCGCAATGCTATCTTTAAGAAAAATAATACTAGCTTTGAGTCAACTGACGTAAGGGGCTTATTAGCACGCCCGCTGTGACGGCCAGTAGGCTCCGCTTTGTCTTAGACTCCGCTACTTTATATAAATGACTTGTTTCCATGCTAAAAAATAATAAAATATCCCAGTAATAGCCGACATTTGTAACTGACAAGACTAATGTTATTTGCTGTGAAAACAAAACAATTTCTGCCCAGCAATCTCTTAGATCAAAGCAGGCACCTAATGAAGGGGAAATTCTACATTAAATTACTGACGTGAGCTTCTGCTTTATGGGGTATGATGAGCGATTATTAGAATCGTCTAATGAAACTTTGATGAAACATCATGTATCAAACGTGAGTGAATTAACACAGAATACCAGCAAGTGTTAATCACATGATGAATCAGTGAAGCCGTCGAAGCACCAAAGCTTGGCGCTCGTGATTGGTCAGTGCGGAGGAGGAGGTATGACCAAAGCCGCAGTAAACCCATTAAGATCTCAAATTACCTAGTACGCCCAAACCTCGGATCGTGTGACTAATCGGCATTAAAGGTGCTGTTATGTCTTAATTAAATTATTCTCATAATTTCGTGGTAATTTTGTTGCGGTCGAAGAATTTTACTACGTTACAAATTTTGTACAATGGAGGAGTTTCTGAGGCGAATGGGAGATCGACTGCGTTAATTAATGGAGTTACACACGGAGTTACATTTTAATGGAACATTTGGGATTACGTTTGCTGTTAGCGGAGAGAAAAAAAATTAACATTGTTAATAATATTGCTGCGGAAAACACGAACAGTTTTTAAATGGTTTGAATATATGCTGAACGTTATGCGAAATGGAATTATGCGGCAGCGGTAGCGGTTAATATTTTAGTGGGAACAGGCTTTTTCTATTACTGATATAGGAGATAGTTTTGCTAGCTCAACCACGTGAATAGCCGGGGGAAATAAGGATTCCTTCGACCGTTAAATTTACGACTTGTCCCAAGGAAAGCCTTGTCTCCTACACGAGATCTCTTTTTATAATTTATTTGGTTTGTTACGACCGCACTTCCCCAGTTACTCTCATGAAAATGTATGTCCCGGTGGATGCACATTGAAATTTGTCATTCATGAAAAATCTTTTTAAATTATTTCGTTCAGAATTCTCGTTTCGCGGGATCTGAATAGCTTTTTGATTGCGTTTTTAAAGTAAGTTATGTAGTTACTTCAAAAACTGCAGAGCGCAGTAATAAAGGTCTCCATAATACCTATCATGTGGTCACGTCCAATCTTTTCGGATGGGGACTCTGCTCACAGGGTGTAAAATTTATGGAAATTGCATTTCCGCATTATGTCCGATATGAGGGTGAAATGTAAGTTCACGGTTGGATTTTCTTTACAGACAAACTATGATACTGAACAGCTTTTTTATAACTTTACGTAAAATGCTATCTTAGAAAGTATCTTTGACTGAAAGCTCATACACTTTTGATTTAAAGCTCTAAAAAGCAAGATCACTTAAGTATTGAATTAAATTCCGCGCATGTTACAAGTTCAGCGATTATTCCGAATTTCCGAGACGTGCTTTACACATAAAAACAAATAACCAATTCTCATTAAGGACGTAAATAAAAAATTAACGCTTACTCCGCGGGTGCAATCTCTTTAAAGTTATAACAGGATCATAAACACAAAGATCCTTGGGGTTAAGACTCTGTCGTAATAAAAGGGAAACTTCATTAAAGTTGGTCAAAGATACTGGCCAAGTAATTCTGGACTCGCTACAAGCTACCGACGGACAGCGCCGACTTATAATCTTAATATAAATTTCTTAGAGCAAACTATGTATTAGCAAGTTTACGATAGCTAATCTACACTTTATGATTTTCTTTGTATTTGTAAACTAGGATTACATTACGTAACATAAAACAAAGAGATCTTTCTTGTTTGAAGGTCTTAAAATTCTACCGAAATCATAATATGATTAATAATACATAATTATAATGAATAGAAAATTTTATTCAATACATAACTGTTCGAAAATCCGGACAATATTTTCAAGGAATGTTTCTCAGAACAGCTTTCTAGGGAATTTATATCTACCAACATTTTCGCAGTAATAAATATGACGGGGATTTCGTCAAACACTTTATTTACTCTGGTGTTGCTAACTGTTTAGTACATAAATAAGTAATTCGTCAGTACTTTATAAGGCTATGTAAACGGGTAAAAGATTTGAAAATATGTTTTCTTAGCAAATTAAAGTCATGCATTAATGGATTTGTAATATCTTTGATTCCATTGAATAATTAATTTTGAGAGAACGACGAAGGCCATCAACATAATACCTCATAATAAATATAATATTTCGCCACAATATCAACCATTCTATTAAGAACTATTCTTAGAGACAAGAATATTATTGATATCAGCTGCCTTCAACCATCTCATCCCACAATAGGCAGCCAGCGAAGTTCTAATCAAAGTAACGACGTGAGCTCATCCTCCTTTGAGACCGAAAACTCTTTTATATCTTCAAAGAATAGAACGATGGAGCAACTCGCTAACTTTTGAAACACGAGTTTTTTTCTAGGGTTAATTTTGTAAGGACGTTTTCCGGCCATTTCTGGCACTTTGCAGTTAGAAGTTACTTTGTTTTGTAGTGACTGTAATTAACTTTTTTTTATGAACCTACACTTCTTAGAGAGGTGCAGTCATATTTAAGGGTGTCGTACAGACCATCATACTGAATAACTTTCTCCATGAGACCAACATCGTAATCGTGAAAAAATAATCAGATGTCCCATACAAAACTTCAATACCTACTCGATCCAAATGTATGGGACGCTAATTACTTTTTCGCAATTACGATGTTAGTCCCATGGAAAAAGTTGTTCGGTTTAATGCTCCGTAACCCACTCTTAAAATATGACCAAATTTTTCTGATACATGCTGGCAGATAGAATATTATATTTCTGTTTGGTTCACATATAAATAAACCAAACAGAAATATATTATAATATCTGTCTTTACCTAACTTCGTGAACACACAGACAAACAATAATAAATCCCATTCTAAAAGCGATGACAAATTATTTAAAACCCTGCCATAGCTGAAGGACAGACATTTAGGTAGAATTTTGTTATTTTTCAAACGCTCGAGGACGCCAAAAATAAACACACCCAAGAAAAGATACTCCCAAGATTGAATCTTGGAAATTTTAAAGACCTTTTGACATCGCCATGAATATGAAAACTACAAAACTCATTTCATTTTAAAAATAATGTCATAAAAATAGTTAAATAAGGAGAGATGGCTCTGTTCTTCCTTTGGTGTAACAGTTCCATCTTCACAACTGTACGTCTCTGTACACAGAGTAGACTACGGAACCAGAGACTCGCAATTTGACAAAATTGTTAATCCTTAAAGCGGTCGTGGTGCATGATTTGGTAGTGCCATGGGAGTCAAATAATATTGAAAACATCGTTTTTCTTCAGCATGAGTTGATTCCGTACAATTTGCGTCAATAACGAGAGAGTCAAAGAGACAGTAACAAAAACCCCTTTTTAGAATGTTTTCTGAAAAGGGTCTTTCTTAAATTAATAGAAGAACAACAACTCAAAAATGGCGAAATCATATCAAGCATAAAAACATGCACGCCGAGTTTCAAAAAATACGATTTTTCGAAAAAACATGGGCATGTTTTCCGAGAAATCGTTAAGCATCAAGATTAACGAGTGTTTTTGTCATACCTACAGCAAAACACTCTAAAATCATCTAATCTTGAATGCACAAGGCACAAGACATGAACTTGCTATCAAATGCCAAAGCTTTTTCCCTCACAATGGCGCAAGATAATGCTCCCAATAAGGGAAGGGATCCAAAGCGATAATTGTCACAGTAATCTCTGTTGTTTTAAGAGCTGTAGTTGCATAGCAGACAGAACGAGTGAAATAAAAATGCTGAGACTGAAGAAATAAACGAAAGTATGCATTATTATGATGACGATCCCGAACAGGAATGCATGGAGATTCCTTAGATGTACAGAAACTTCAGTTTAAAAATACACCGCCTAATATTCTTGTTATCTCTTAATATAAGTTGGAGAATCTTAATTGGAATTGTGTAAATAACTGACATGGTACAGTTAAAGGGACCGCATTAAATATACACAGTGGTAGACATTTCTGAATATGCTTAAAAGTAAATTGATCGTTAAAATTATTTTGTTTGGTAACGCCATCATTAATGACACATGATAGTAGTAATGATAAATACGGAATATCAAAATCGTTTTAAGTCACTTTTATAGTTCGAATTAATAAAATGATTCCCAATCCTATAACTTGGGGTATGAGAAAAACTATCTTGACATCGATTCCAGTAAAAATATCAAGACATACCCCCTTACTAATAAACGTCGTATAGCGTCTGTATAGTTACACAACGCTTTGTCTTCTTCTTTTGAAAGTCAAATTACTGACGACTGAAAGAGAGAAATCGGGGTGTAACTATTCATCTGATATAATACGTTTTTAGTAAGGCGGTTAGACGGTAAAATATTTATATATTCATAGACACCTAAGTAGTTAAGACCCCAATTTGTAAAAATTACTCAGAAAAACGAGCACTTCTTTTTTAGGCTAATCACCTATTTCACCGACTTTAAATTCAAATGTCGACTCGTCTCCACTCTTAGTACCTGTAAAATCAATGAAGGAGTAGAGTATTGCGGTCCCCAGCCTCCCTGGTTGCAGGTTTTATGCATACTAGATGATACGCCGGAAAAAACACACACAACGGTAGTTATTTTTTATATTTGTTACCGTAAGCGTGAAAATTTACGATCGGCTTTAGGGAACTCATATTGGTTTTCCGCGAATATGCGAATGAAAATTATTGACGATTGCTTTTTATGTTCCTCTGTGTTCAGTTACATGAAAAACATAAGGAGTTACTTTTAATTTGGATGAAAGTTCTCAAGGGATTGCTGGTGGATGAACATTTTGGATAGAAAAACATACGAATCGTAAATAATGGTCATATGTAGGTAACACGAATGACAATAATATTTGAAGAGGATTAGGTAGAGTGGTTTGTGCAATAAGTGGAATGAATTTAATAAATATTTTTATAATAAATATTCGATCAACATTTCAAAAACGGTTCAAAACGGTGAAGCAAAACATTGTGAAGAAACCGGCATGTCCTAGACCAAAAACTCGAAGCCAACCTGCACCGGGCCCGCTTGGTAGATTACAGCCCACTCCCACTCGAAGAGAGGAGGCCTGTGTCCCAGCAGTGGGAATATTGTAGGCTGATTATGTTATGCATTCGATTAACTATCCTTTACATAGATTGATGCAAATACAGAGAAGGTATCAGATGAACCTGCGTCGTGTGAATTCAAGCGATAACCACAAACACAACATGACGTCTGTGGTCACAAGTTGGAATATAAAGTAAAAGTTCACTGGTGTAAAATTGCAAGCGGTAACGAGTCAACTATTCTAGAACACAAACGTGTTCAATTCCCCTCCAGAATAAGAAGCAGGTAGACGATAAAATTTTATTTAATCCTCAAATGGACTTTTCGTTCTCAGAAATGTACCCAAATTCTAATAAAACTACGGCATTCTAATTCGCAACAAAGTAACCCAAGACGTCTAAAGCCTAGAATTTACAAGGGGTGTTTTAATTCAACTGGCTTTTTCGGGCGCAAATCGTGGGTAGAATGTGCAAGGCGCGGTAGCAGAAGTACCCATGTACCCTCGTATCACATAGATTGTTATGTGCAGTGCTGTACTGTCGCGCTAATGCCACAAGTTGTTCCAAAGCCCCTCACTGTTAGTTACTCCGACCATCTTACAAGTTCTAATTAGCCCCCTTGTTTCTAGAAACAGCTACCTACAACGGTGTTCGGTTATTTCTATTACATTTGCTTGGCTGTACTGGGATGAAGTATCTAATGTTTGTTACTGCTTACTAAGTTTGGACTTTATATCAAAGATTAGAGAAAGATTTATTTTATTCATTTGACATTTAGGGTTTTCTAAGTTATGCCGCCACCGTGTGAAGTTTCCGAACTCTTCGACTCTTGGTTGAGGGCTAAAAATATAATAATACCTTACCCAAGGAAGTATAGTTTTGAGGTATTGTTCACTGAGACAAGTTTATCGTTTCTCATTATCCATAATTATGATTGAAGTGCTTAAATGCTTTATTTCATATGCTTTAAAACTACCTACTACTACAACTTGTAGTATGAAATAAAGCATTTAAGTACTTCAATCATAATTATGAATAATGACAAACGATAAACTTGTCCCAGTGAACAATACCTCAAAACTATACAACTTAGTTGTTACGAAACAACAACTTTTTTATGGACTGCGTCTGAGATGAAAGATTTTTTTATTTTATTTAACGAATCGCTATTGTTCGTCAGCTTTGGTTGAAGCAATTAGTCGTGTACTCATTACCACAACCAGCTCTTTCATTCATGGAATGAACGAAAAACTAGCCATTCTTTGCGACTTCCATCTTAGAGTTGCGAAACCAGGTTTTGGTGGCGCCGTGTAATTTAGAAGAGCAAAAGCTATACCAAGAGTTACTGAAATCAGGGCTCTGAACCGGTTTAAAAAGAGCGGTTAATTTCGATTAAATACCGGTAAATATATCGTTCCTTCATTAACCGGTTAAACAAGTGAACTGTTCTTATGTAACCCAAAAGATAAAGGTTACCGGTTACAACGCTCAAACGGTTTTGACACCCAAATTAACCGGTTAATTCCGTAATTCGTATATTTTTTTCGTCTACTTTTTTAACGCTTCCAACAAGTTCTAGTGACAATGAGTTCACATCGCAACGTCCAGACCGTGCCCGCGAGAGTGGCGGGGGCCGGAGGGGGGGGGGGGGGGGGGGGGGTTCAAACTTGGTTTTAACCGGGTAATTTTCACTATCAAAACCAAAATTCATGAAAAACCGGTTTGCCGCATAAACCGGTAAAAACCGGTAAAGTGCAACCTTTAACCTAAATCTATTTCGGTTTGGGGTCAATGACCATAACCGGTTAAGAATTTCAACCGGTTTCCGAGCCTTGACTGAAATAACTGTAAACTTGAAACTGCGCATACGTAAAATCATGCCTGTATCCCTCGATAGGTTAGGCAGAGGTGTAATTAAAGTATGCCCACATTTCGCCAGTTATGTTTTAAGTCCCATGTAATAGGGGAAAACTATGTAGTTAGTTCAAAATGGAGGGTAGAATCGATTACACATTTATATTGTTATCGATTCTACGTAAATTATTTTTTCCAAAAAAAAAATAGTCATACGGATTGGAAGAAGTAAGACACTAAAATGGCATTATATTTTTTACTAGCAGCGCCCCGCGGTTTCACCCGCATAAGTTTTGATCCCGTAAGAATATCGGGATAAAAAGTATCCTATGTGTTAATCCTGATTATAAAGTATCTGTGTGCCAAATTTCATCAAAATTCGTTCAGTAGTTTTTGCGTGAAAGAGCAACACACATCCATCCTCACAAACTTTCGCGTTTATAGTATTATATATTATAATATATATATAGTCCTACTATATATATGTCGGATCAGGAGTAGGTTATTGGCGTCTAGTTATCATCAAGCATATTTGATCAATTACTGTGGGCATACTGTGGGTAGTGTTGGTTATTGCGCAATAGAAAAACCGTTTGCAGTTCAAATCAAATTATAATATCACGAACAAATTAATCACACTAGCAAATCACACACTGCAGGTACACGACACAACTAGATACACAGTAAAATAATTATGTACAGTAACAAAGTAATTGCGAACAAATCGTAGGATCGATTACTGTTCGTATAGTGACAGAGCCACCCAAGTAAACCGACAGGTTTGTCGGGAGCTAGTGCTCTGTCAGGAGTCGAGTCCGAACACCGACTGACTCTCACCGGCTGTCACTGACTGTGACTGACTGTCACTAACTGTTACGTCTGACTGTCCAGCACCAACGAGTGCGCTCAGTTATAAAGGTTTGTCCCCACTACGCATTCACCCCACAACAACTCTGTCCAAATGGCGTACGGAAATACGTCATCGTGTTTACTTGATACAAAACATTAAAATGTGCTAAATCTAATAAGACTCACATTATAAAGTAATCGAATAATTCAACAAGAATAATTGTCTTAAATAAACAATAGTGATTTCACAAAGTAAATCATTTTAAAATCAAAGTAACATGTCATCAATTGTTTTGAACAAAACCATCGGTTACAACTATCAAAATAAGTTGCTAAAATCAATAAGCGCGTACACTGAGTACTCAATAAATTATGTTCCAATTTATTACACAATAATGGATAGTAAAATCTCTTAAATTAATAATAAGAAAACAAATCATATCAAATTCTGTTGACTACCCACAAATGTAGTAGACAACCGTCTCCGACACGGCCAGAACTGACGTTCTACACGTCCTCGTGTAATCTTGGGATAAAAAATGTGTAGGTGAATATCGATCGGCCTTTCTGACCAACAAAAGCACAAATCACAAAACGTACGTTCAAATGAAAAATCCTGAATCAGTCAAATAAAATTATTATCAAAAGCAGTTGCATCGCAACCATTCAAAAATGACCATACTGTTGTAGACAATACATAGCTCAATTAAAGTAGAGACATAGTCTCCCAGCCGAAATCACACCATGGGATTCGACAAATAATTTGGAGTCAACCAAATCCAGGCGTCAACATAGACAACCAAACAAGAGTTAACATAGACAACTTGTCAATCCAGCTATAGTATGTCAGTACCAGATGAATCATCATCATCAGTGTCATCATTGACATCATCATTAACAGTAACTAGACATTCAGGCATTTTTGTGTACACAATCATGTGAGTACTTAATTCAAACAGAGCCATGTAAACAGAATTTTAATAATAAACTTTTGCTATCAAAAATCATCTACAAGAGCCATGTTAACAAACTTTGATTATCTAATCAAAGCGAAAATCATTAACCAGAGCCATGTACCATCGTTATCCACATTAACAACCATCTTTTTCACTAAGAACCTTAGACACTTGGGAACCCACACACGAGTAAACCACTCTAACGCCACGGCTCTCCAGCCAACCAGCAAACACATTGCTGTCACATATCCAGCACATGGATCCGTATGCATCACCCTGTGACTACACACAACATTACTACGGCCGATAGAGAACCCCTACTCGCGTGGTTCCACTACTTAGGCTTGCTCATCACCACTGTGATCACCATCTACTTTGACTGGTACATGACCTACTGGCATCATTCTTAACTTATCGTTAAACCAGATGAGGCTATAACTAACAACGTAATCATTTTTGCTGTTGGTTACCAGGAAAGCACTCAGTACCAGAGTCAAAACAAAATGAAAACGGCTCACCAGATTCGGTAGACAATAGATCTGCAGCTGGCCCAATGGCACAGACATCCACTCGCTGCCACCGCTTCCCTGGCAGAAGTCGCTAAACTCCCTGCTCGAACAGCACCGTCCTTGATCAGCGATTTTTCATACAGGAGATGCAAAGAGTGCAGCGCTGTCCGACACTGCCATCTTGCTTGAAGACGTTCTTGTGTGTTAACCTGTAACCGAAAAAATCAACAGCAGTGCCTGTTCCACTCGGCCAATTCTGACCACATGGATAAAAACAATAACAATCATCGATAACAAAAGATTCCTCTAAGCCTTAGTAATAATTGATCAGAAACTGTATCAACTTACTAGTAGATCACATACAACGCTCATGGCCCGGCTGCCGCAGCAGCTAGTGACACTCATGCAAACCATATCGTCATCACCTCAAGTGATACGACCAACACACATCACCACATAGAGTCTACGACTCCCAGACCAACACAACAATAGTCTCATTTGAGACCCGGGTCCCCGCTGCACCACGAGCTGCCCATCGCGCCCTGAACAACTCACAAGTGAATTGCAGTTACGACTACAGACAAGTGCGTACAGTGCGACCTAATAGCCATGGTATGTGCTCTACTACTCGGTGGAGGAACTCTTCTCACCGTCTTTTACGTTTAACTCGTTAGGAACACTACTTAGAGACATCTTTCGTATGCGATCGTGAGCATACTAGTAAGTGCGGTTAGAATTTAAAGCTTTTAACGTATAGTGATCACACGCCAAAACTTTGTAATAGTTGCGTATGTCACATCAAATGGAACCTTGTTATTGTTAACTGAAAACTAATTCATCGCAAGAACTTTATATAACAAAAACTCTAACGTAGTCATATTAATTGAAATAGGCTTTCCAATATTTCACGTACTATCATAATTTCCTTTGCAAGTCAATGTTTGGTAGAAGTTTAATAAAATCTTAATCTTTGCTCGTTACACAACGTCATAAGAATTGTTCTGTACTGAATACACATATTTGACCAATACCAGTTAAAACGATAACATTATTAACTTGTTTGCCACTTAATTTGGCTGCACAACTCGCTTTTACTAACGAGCATCGAGCATCAGAATCGTTAAAAAAACAATACAGCTCACCTTTATTTTCTAAGGTGTCCGAGGGTAGGTGTAAGACACAAACATCCACTCGCCATTGCTGCTTCCAGCACATGCTCCACCATCCGCTTGCACTGGAACTGCTCGTACACTGGGCCATGATATGCCCTGGAATCGCTCACTAGCAGCACACGAAGGGCTTCGCTGACGGCTTGCGTGGTTGCTTGGCTCAATTCAGTCACTCCACGTCACTGGTAGCTCCATGCCACGTCCTTGATTTGCTATTTACGATAGCTACGTTGATGCTGCTCCTTTGCGCACCTTACTGATGGCCACTACTCGTTGACCACCTGGCAGTGAATTTTCAGCAAAACAAATCACCTGTTGTGCACTGTTATGTTTGCGCAACAGACGCGTCAGTAGGCATACGTATTTCTGCATACAGCCTATGCCGAAAACAACATGCACTATGATCGCGCATCCGTATCTGCTTTGTCTGGGTCGAACTTGCACAGATCCACACGAGTATTTAATAAGCGTTCACATGTTTACACTTTGTTTTTCAAATGTCAACGGTCACTTTCACTTTTAGCGTTCTCATTTTGCGCATGAACCAACACAAATTATATCCCGCTTCTGATGTCGGATCAGGAGTAGGTTATTGGCGTCTAGTTATCATCAAGCATATTTGATCAATTACTGTGGGCATACTGTGGGTAGTGTTGGTTATTGCGCAATAGAAAAACCGTTTGCAGTTCAAATCAAATTATAATATCACGAACAAATTAATCACACTAGCAAATCACACACTGCAGGTACACGACACAACTAGATACACAGTAAAATAATTATGTACAGTAACAAAGTAATTGCGAACAAATCGTAGGATCGATTACTGTTCGTATAGTGACAGAGCCACCCAAGTAAACCGACAGGTTTGTCGGGAGCTAGTGCTCTGTCAGGAGTCGAGTCCGAACACCGACTGACTCTCACCGGCTGTCACTGACTGTGACTGACTGTCACTGACTGTTACGTCTGACTGTCCAGCACCAACGAGTGCGCTCAGTTATAAAGGTTTGTCCCCACTACGCACTCACCCCACAACAACTCTGTCCAAATGGCGTACGGAAATACGTCATCGTGTTTACTTGATACAAAACATTAAAATGTGCTAAATCTAATAAGACTCACATTATAAAGTAATCGAATAATTCAACAAGAATAATTGTCTTAAATAAACAATAGTGATTTCACAAAGTAAATCATTTTAAAATCAAAGTAACATGTCATCAATTGTTTTGAACAAAACCATCGGTTACAACTATCAAAATAAGTTGCTAAAATCAATAAGCGCGTACACTGAGTACTCAATAAATTATGTTCCAATTTATTACACAATAATGGATGGTAAAATCTCTTAAATTAATAATAAGAAAACAAATCATATCAAATTCTGTTGACTACCCACAAATGTAGTAGACAACCGTCTCCGACATATATTAGGTCCTTACATATGAAATTGGCGTTTTGTATGGAAGGAACAAAAAGTCGAATATTTTTTAATATAATATATTTAATTAATCAAAGTATGAACCATTGTTTTCAATGCACTTTTGCCATCTTATAGGTAGTTCATTGATCCCTTTACTAAAAAAACCAGTCGGACGGGAATCAATAAAATCTTTGAAGGCGATTTGGACTGCCCCATCGGAGTTGAATTTTTTCCCTTGCAAAAAGTTATCCAAATTGCGAAAAAAATGGTAATCTGTTGGAGCAAGGTCCGGGGAGTACGGAGGATGTCTAAGACATTCCAATTCAAGCTCTTCTAATTTGGTAGCCGTCTGTTGCGCAGTGTGTGGTCTGGCGTTGTCGTGCTTTCAAGCTTTTTAATCTTCCCAATTTGCTTCAAGTGAATTAAAACAGTTTTATCACTAACATCGAAGCCTGCAGCTAACTCGGACGTGGTTTGCGATGGGTCCGCTTCCACAATAGCCTTCAATTCTCCATTATCAACTTGGGTCTCAGGCCGTCCACGGGGCTTGTTCTGCAGGTCGAAATTTCCAGAACGAAAACGTTGGTACCAAAAACGAACTGTGTTTTCTTTTGCAACATGACCGCCATACACATCATTCACCCTTCGAGTCGTTTCCGCAGCACTAGTGCCACGGCGGAACTCGTACTCGTAAATAATGCGATATTTTAAATTTTCCATTTTGTAAAATGAGTGACGCAAACAGAAAAAACAGAAGAAAAAAAACAAATGAATGACGGTCATCGAAGCACAAATACATGAGTAAATAGCTGTACAAATTTGAATTTGGAATTCCTTACCAAAGAGGAGAAATTCGTGATTAAAGTGGCCAGTACGAAAAACGCCAATTTCATATGTAAGGACCTAATATATTATATATAATAGTAGGATGGTAGGAAGTAGGACACTCTTTTAAGAGAAAAATATTTACTGGGCATATCAATTTCTTACAATAAAAATCAGTTGAGGTGTCTGGGATTTTCAGTAATTTCATATAACATTTTGGATAATGTAGGCTTGTATTTTTAGTTGGAGTACTATGTGGGCGTTTACCTACAGTTTTATATATAAGTTATGTAAGACAAAAACTCTTGGCTTATTACAAAAGCTTTCCACGACACCCACGTATCGCTGAAGTATTTCTATTTATAGCAAAAACAATATGGCAAAGAAGTAGGTATACACGTGTAATGTGTTGTATTTATCTTAGTGACCTTCTGACTTTCACGAACTCGAGTTATTCTCCCATGAGTTTGTACAGGAGTCAAAAATAGTAAGATTGTTTAGCTATCCCAAAGAATTATCATAAATTATCATCAGTTGAATCAACATCTGCCTAGCCGTTTCCCAACTAATTTGGTGTCGGCTTCCAGTCTAACCGGATGCAGCGGAATACCAGTATTTTACGTAAAGCGACAGCCTATCTGACCTCTACAACAAATTATCATCAGTTCAACAGCTGGATTATAATCACAGATAATCTCTATAACTGTCACCCAAATTCACACGATAAATCCTAATTCGACGAC
The DNA here is from genome assembly GCA_945859645.1 of Amphipoea oculea. Lineage (NCBI taxonomy): Eukaryota > Metazoa > Arthropoda > Insecta > Lepidoptera > Noctuidae > Amphipoea > Amphipoea oculea. Next base: position 9,821,024 of record OX243874.1, read on the forward strand.
CAATTACCGCATAAGCGTATGTCGTAGATTATGATAATCTAACTAAATCATACATTATAGCCTTGCAATATCAAAGTCGCACAATATAGTTTCAGGCCTTCGGTATCGCCAGAAGATCTGTTTACGTCGTAATTTATAGTCTCCTTTCTCTGACGCTTTCCTCTTGTAAGCAGGATAATATGCGCATACATGGGTAGCGATAACAACACTCATCCGTACAGTATTTATTTATTACGAGATATAAAATAGTGTAAGTATATTTTGTTCTATAAAAAGCTTTGGCCTCAGACTCCATACTTACTCGGTTGATATAAGAAACTATCAGACCCAATTTATTACAATCAGTGGTAATGAGAACTTGTAGAAATGTCTGCATCGTCGATCTTCATTATGAATGTTAATTTAGCTGTATTGGCAGATAGTATAATACATATTACTATTAGTCCCCGAATAACTAAGCTGGGTTAGATTATCAGTATTAACAAGTTTAACCGGCCAATTGACCCCAATCTGTTGAATAAAATCGACCCTCCAGTGAATTTTCCTTCGGCAAACAATCAAGCAAACTTTGACCTTCCAAAAGGAACACTTGTTTTTACGAGGTCGTAGTAAACCTTTCAACATGGTCGACAATGCGTCGGCTGTCATGGAGCGCTATAAACTGCCAACGTGGTGGACGGATCGCATTTGTCAACAATATAAACTTGAGACCTTGCTGGTGAAAAGGACCCAGCATTGCGGATAAGGGTTCATTCATCTATTCTAGTATGTTCGTGAGATTTTGCTGTTTATTTGCTAAGATTTTTTATTGATGAGAGAAATCTTATATTCATTCACTGACAGGCAACGCATAGCCTAAACCTCCAGGTCTAGAAGCCTGAAATTTTGCACAAGGGTTCTTTATACAGGATGGCCGGGACATTGACGCGCAAACTGTAACCTAAAGGGATTAAATAAGGGATGAAAGTTTGTATGGAAGTTCGTCATGTTTGTCGATGGAAAATACCTTCGGGACATGGCTTGTTCACTATCCATAGCATTCATGTGTCTTCTTTAACTTCTGTGTGGAAAGTAATGAGAGTCTTACATAATTAGGACATGCTCATATACATACAGTTTTCTTATTTCACGAAGCGACACACGCTTTTCTTGTGGTAACCAAGGGTACAAACACGCTGTAAATGTGTGCGTGAAGACGAGTAGCATCAGCACATAACACACACGCTCACATACACTTCTGACTTCGCCATTTTCTCGGACGGTACCGAGAGTTCCAGCGCTTATACACACATTCACAGCAGTATATACTTGGTAACCACAAGTAAAGCTCGCGTCGCTTCGTGAGATAAGAATACTGTACTTATGTATGTGACATGTGGTTATTTGAATCATAGATAATACTGGAACCATAAAAACGTGAAAACAATTGGTAGGTTCCATTTGTTTCGATATCAGAAGCAGTTGAGCCTGCAGCCATATTGCGTTAAGCGATTAGGGTGTTGTTTGTATAAACTGTCCAGAATTAGATTGTTTCAGAATTTACAATATACACAACAACAATGTAAGGAAAAGTAGCAATCAATTAGCTTTTATGGAGTTTGTAGGCGTGCACCAGAAGTAAACTTAATTGGAATTATATGGCATGCAACAAAATAATCGCGAAAACCTACACGCGAATTAGGAATAAAAATCGATAGTACCTACTGCTCAAGAAAGCTAATAAAACACTTGACTTTAGAAAGTTTCAAGAAAGCTTTCTTGTTTCCTTATTATATCCTAACTAATATTATAAATGCGAAAATGAGTGTGTTTGTTACCCTTTAACGTTAAAACAGCTTTGGACGAAATTTGGTACTTAGGTAGACCATGACCTGAAGAAAGACATAGGCTACTTTACATCCTAGATCGCAGACAAAGTCACGGTCTACAGCTCGCAAAATATACATATTTTAAAAAGACACGAATTAATTGCTCATCTGCAATTGATGATTAGGTAGGTATGGCATTCGGAAAAGTATCTTACATTAAGCTATAATAGGTGTATTTATCTTCTTTTTTTATTAATCATAGGATAATTAAAAATAAAGTTGAATACACTGACCCACTGCTGTGAATAGGCCTCCTCCAAGTCCTTTCAGGAACTTTTCCCTCGCCACCTCTAACCTGCCCTCGCGGTACTCGACCAGGTTACCACGCCACCATTCAACTTAACATAGTACTTTTTTCAGTAATTCTTTGGAGGTTAGCACCATGAATGGATAAGAAAGATACAAATATTTTCATAACTCTGCAGTGAAATAAAAGTGTATTAATTGATAACTATAATATTTACTAGGTATAATTGGCATTTTCCATGTCCTTTGAATGTTAAACCCTTTTGTACAGTTATTAAAATTTCACTGTCTAAGATCCTACCAACATAATTCCGCCTAAGCCTAACCATCTAGTTAGAGCGGAATAACAGTAAAGCCTGTACATAACTGTAGCTCTTCAGTAAGTACGAAACTAATAACTTAGGTCCGACAGAAACATTCGTCCTGGCTCGGCCGTATCGAAATTGTGCGCAGTTACCTCAGGACAGCCTCGTCTAGACAAAGTCTGCCAAGAGGCTGGGAGATTAAAGACAGCGAGATGAATAGAACGAGCCTAGATTCTGGAGAAAGAAAACGAAAAATGCCTTTACGCAAAGGCTTGTGCGCTGTCACGAACACTGTATTCTTATTTAATATTTTTGCTCAAGGGGTTCTGTGCACAGCTCCCTCTCCCAATGTATTGTTTCTTCTGTCATCAGCATCGACAGTAAAATATTACCAAGTATTCTCACTAAGTTGCCCTTAAGGTTTTAATTACTCAAAATACTTTTTTTGATGAAGATTGTTTCAGTTGTCCTTCATAAAACCTTATATGACCAAATAAACTATTATAAAATTAAGAATTCATAAACACCATCATAAAAAAAGTTGTATTAATAGTTGATGCGGCAGCCATTAATATTATTAATATGGCTTCACGATGCGAGGACCATAAAGTTGAACAAACGAGAGAGGCGGGATACTTTTTACCGCGTGGGTTCCCATAAAAACGCAAGCCCTGAATTAGCTCGATTCTTTGTCACCCCTTTAGAGCAACCCTAAAATTTTTACTACCACCGTCTTTGTCTAACAATAACCACTACATTCCCATCCGTTAAACTGCATCAAGGAAAAACAACGTGAAACCGCCCGAGATGAAACGAGATAGAATAATGTATATGCACTAGTACAGAGAACAGAGAGAGCGGCACACGTAGTAGTACGAACGTAGCCATGGATGGGTGCTTTGTGCCGGGAGGGACGGAGGCTAGGGAAAGCTAGTGTGCGAGCGAGACGGACGTAAAAATTAACCAACAGAGGGGAGAGGAACTGAGCTTCTTCAAGCGGGGTGGTTAGTCCGCATTCGACCGCGTCGGCGGCAACGTCGCCTCTCGAGGAATATTCCGCCGGAAACGATTCGAACTGTGAAAAATATTTTCCAAGTGCGATTTCATACTGTTAACGTTTTGTGTTTATTTTAAGTTTTTTATTGATATGATTCGGCCTCCGTTGAATTTTGGATTTCGGATATCAACATTGGAGCAACAGACTTTCGTATTACTATAAAGTACGATGTTTTTGTGACGAAAAACTTGTAAGATTGGAATTGTAAACACTGAAGAAAAATCAAGGAAAAGTTATGAGCGATATTTCGTCGCTTAGGTTAATGTGCCGGTTATGATAAGCTCGGAGCTTTGACCAAACTTGGATTTGTAAAAAGAGGAATACCAAAGAAAATGTGTGCCAAAATGTTATTTTATTGTTTCTCCTTGTTTACCCTCATTATGTCTTGGATTGGAGTGTCGGCAGAAGAGGAAGTGTCATCTCCGTTGCGGGTAGCACAATGCAGAGCAACATGTTTACAAAAGGTAAGGAAACAATAAATTTCGGATTCAACCTACATCAGTTTTGTCTGGCGTTTAACCCAGTTTGCCCATGGATAGCTCAAAATCAATGCATCTCAGATATGAAAGCAACTTTCCAACAAAATTGGAGTAGTTGTCAGAGAATTGTGAGCTCTTGAATCAACTTTCATGTCGAGGCCCTTCAGGCTATCCTTTGATCCTTTGACCGAGTGCTGTTTTCTGTCGTATGTTGCGCCATAGCCATGCGTTAGAATGTCCAAATTTGAAACTATATCATAAATAATTACAAACTAAATACAGCATGGTCTATTGATCGTACTACTGAATAAAACGCAAAACATGTATCATCATGGTGTTAGCAAACATCAAAATTATAAAAATAAAGAGCTACCAACACTGAGCCATGTGTTTGAAAAAAAGAAAGATGTTCCTATAATACAGCTGTCAAAGCTTTTAAACAATATAACAGTGAAAGAAAAGCAAGAGAAGCAATTACAGAGCTCCCTCATTGTTCAACAACTGTAATAATTGAAGGCATTTGAAAGAAAACAAGAGAACAAGGCCGTGATCCAATATGATTGTATTGACTTTTCCAAATTACTTATCGTTGAACCAGATCTTTGAATGAACTTGTAATCAAAATCGAATCTTGTACTGAATTAGAATACATAATAGAATGGAAATGCCTTTTTGTTCGTTTGTCCTTCGATCAAGCTGCTTCATTCTACCTTTTAAACATTTGAGGCCACATTCATACGTTATATACATTTCACGGTTTCCATCATACATAAGCTGCGATTCTTGAATCTTTACTCTAGGATCACTTTGTAGGATCCTTAAAGAAATCAACATGGCTATATTGACTGACGACCCCAACTCCAAAAGCTGCGACGACATTTTAGAGTTGTTGATTAAATGTAAAATTGCAGTGACAAGCGGAAGATAGGGCAAAATTAATTAATCCCTATTGATGCTTATTTGACAACTTGAGCTTTTTGTCTATTTCCTTCATCAAGAATGCTGATTCTCTGATTCTGACTTGAATTGCTCACGCAGATTTTCAATTTTTTAACATTCTTAATGTCAAAATAGCCATAATGATTTTCAATAATTAAAAAAAATGCAAAAACACCGATAAATGTTATGTTATTGATTTCATTCGGATTCTTGAGAGGAAATTCATTGGTGATAACAAAATTGCTTAACATTTATTTATGCGGCTAAGCTTCAATATTGATATTGCAAAACAAATCAAACAGTTGTTTTTTTCATTTCTGGTTAACACCGAAAAAACGGAGAACCTAGGTTCATGACCATCAACATTCTCATAATTATGTTCAGAAAAAAACAGAAAACGATTGATTTTATGAATAAAGTTTTAATTTACATACTTTTGGTGTATTGTTTATTACTCTTTATCACATTGAATATTTACATCAGCAATAACTATTAACTTCGATACTCCTTCAACTCCTAATGCTCGCTCTAAGTAGGCCTATATCATGCGGGATCTGTCAATCATTCTCCAAACGAAAAATTGGGACAAAATCAACAAAACGCCAATATCTGCATATACATATGCCACTTTTGTGGAAAAGCATCAAGCATATTATAAGCATTGATAACATGGATTGTAATAAAAACGGTAGTAGATCAAGAACAGAATATTATGGACAAATTTTAATATTTTATATACTATATCTACCTGTTTATGATTGAACTGTTTTCCAATAAAAAAATGTAAAAGGAACAGAATAACAATAAATCTAACTCCACATTCTTATCAATTAACAAAACCGAATTGTTCTCTTCGATACTTATCAATATTCGAAAACCATACCCATAATAATATATCGATCAGTATTTACAGATAGGATTTATCTAAACTGGTCGCATTATTTATTCGAATCATTCGGAACAGGTTGCCTGCTGGTTATCGGTGCGCGGACCATGCCTCCATAAACGTAATTTGTATCGGCTATCCCCTTTAAATTGGAATAAACTTATTTGTTTCAGCTCTCCACTAAGAGATTACACCATAAATTATTTTGTTGGTTAATCAATTTCTTGGTTCAATAAACTTTAATTAAGTTATTCTCTTATATATGCCAGCATATTTTTTTTTACGAAATATTATTTATTAATAATGAATATGAAATTATATATTCATGGTTGATCATCAGTATACTGTCCAATAGCCGAAAAATATCTATGCGTCGATTAATTCTGAAATTAGATTTTCCTAAAACTGCGTTTTTATTTAGAGAAGAATGAAACGAAGATAGAATTGTTTGCCGAGCCCATATCAAAGAATGTTTAGATAGTGAAGCTATAAAGAATGTATCTAAAGAATAACTTAGTAGCTGCCAATAAATAGCTTCGGAGTCCATTAACTTTATCAAACGAGGACCACGTTTCAAATCAGATTTCAATGGAATCATAAATTAGTAGTGTCAGCAACGTTAACTATTTAAGTAGGTACCACGAATACGTGAATCAAATTACTTAGATCGAAAATGCCTTCTTAATCGAACCTTTTGTTGAAGAAAATTGACCGCATACATTGGTACCATGGACGCTATAGTATGTAGATAAGTTATTGTAAGATGTAAAAATGAATGAAATGTGTTATTTTCTTGGTATGTGTCATTTTCTTTCATCATCATCCCGTTATACTTATATGCTTCACATGCTTTGAAGTTATGGTCTCTTCCATACATAAAGTAATCATAGTACATTTTATTAAAATATTTTTCGATAATTTGATTTCATAAGAGCCTCAGAAGAAAAAACCAACCACGCAAAATTTCGGTCCGGGACATTCCTCAGTAACCGTTTTGCTAAATATCGCATTTTTGTTTAGCGGAGCAGCATAATCCTTTATCCCAAATTCGTCATGAACTCATGGGACACGCACACGAAAGTTTAATCTATTCAGTATCGTATTATTTGTTGAATTTTAGCGATATTATAGTTATGATTTTAGGTAAGATCGCTACAAAAAAATTTGGACCCATATCATGCACATCATCTACATTTCAGAAATCGACATCTGCTGCTAATCCAGGACGTATTTACTGCGATCACGCTTCCATTTTTTGCAGACCTAATGCTTTGCTTTTAGTAGGCGTTTTTTATATTAAATTCTACCTGCGACAAGGGCACAATGATCTCCATTTTTTTTCCTTTTTGTTTGTAAAAGGATGTGCGTGACGTTGCCGGAGGCGGAAGGATAGGTAGTTTCTTTTTAACATTATTAGGGTACGTGAGGAAATACGCAAATTACTTAACTATAGGCTTAGAAATTGGCCGCCTACCTGCCTTTGTACTAAATTGTAGGCAGGAGTGATCTTATAAAATTAGATTTTTTGCTTAAAATGGGTTGATGTGTAAAACGATTTGCGTTATTAGCCATCGACAAAAAATAATCGATTCCATATTGGGATAACTGCAATACAAAAGACTGCCTAAGACAATTGGACGCTTATTTTAAAAACTTATGTGACAAAACAGTAACTGTCCCTGTAAAAAATGCAGACATTGACGGGCCACGCTGTCGCCAGAAACTATTTTCTTCTATTGTGTCTCATTGAAACATGGTCCTTTTAAAATATATTGGCTTGTGTTTTTTTACTGTTTTCTTTTTTTGGGTAGCCTTTTTGTTAGAAGCGTGCCTCCCTCGATAGCAAGTTGGACTTTGGGAACACGTGATGAATTTTAAAAAGTACTTTAAGTGCCAAGGTATAGATATGGTTATGACTACATTATGGCATGTAAGTTGACTTGTCATGTAAATTTTATGTGTCGTTCCTTTATAAAAAATCGTTTTGAATACTTTCTTGTTTGGGAAATTGTTATGGGATGTGTGCGCTTAGAATCAGAATGAAGTCTTTATTATTTATTTTACAGTGATGTTTGAATTTATTTTCTTCAAATTATTTTTATTAGGCGGCCTGGATTTTTCCTCCCATTTGGTACAAATAGTTGTCTCAACTTCCGATTTTTGATTGAAAAAGTGTATTTTTCTCACACGACCTTTGGGACCTGTGTTTTCATATCCGAATTAATAAAACCTATATACACAATTTGAAATCAGGTCATACCATTTTCGGTAACAATTTTGTCGAAACCATTAGCTGATTGTTGGCACAGTTTCAACGTTTTTGAATCAACAACTTTTATGACTCCATTTTGTAAATTTTATTGCACAAATTTTAAGTTACCCAAATATTTTAACCGTCGTACTGTACTTAAAAAAATAATAATGCCGGCTTCACCTTGAGACCTAAAACATTGCAAAAAGAGACCATAAAGAACGGGGCCGGGTGATCGTGAAATAAAATCTCGATTAGAAATTTAGGAACGTTCCGGCCTTCCCTTACGGTCCCTTTTTGAAGTAGTCACTCCGACTTGGAGCATTATTATTTTATCGTTGTTCATCCATGCACAAGAGGTAGAATAAAAATTTTGTTCGAAGTTAAAATAAAAAAAAAAGATCTCAAGGCTTCGGATGCACGTCCTCGGGCCACGCAGCGTTTAGAAAAAATAAACGAGAAAGTCCACGCCGAAATGACCTGCGTTTTTGTCCACGATTTGTTTTCGTTTTTGTTACGTTTGAGTTCATTTGGAAGTAGCCATGTCTGCTGCTTACTGAATTAACTTAAATTGCCTTCGCTTTTTGTATTGGAGAAAATTGCCCTAAGTTCCTTTTGTGGTTTAAATTTTGGTAGTGTTTGACATAATTGAACAGGTTGTGGTTCCATTTTTGGCCTGTTATGTAGTTTTAAGCATATAACAAATACATACTAATATAATAAATGCGGAAGTGTATCTGTCTGTTACCTCTTCGCGCTTAAACCGCTGAACCGATTTAGATGAAATGATGGTATAGAGATAGTTTGAGTCCCGGGAAAGGATGTAGGATAGTTTTCGTCGTTGCGATATTCCCACGGGAAACTTACGCGGGTGAAACCGCGGGGCGCTGCTTGACATTCCAAATTGGAAAATAAATTGTATCAAATTGATAAAACCAGTCTTATGCAACAAGTATGCGGTTGATAGATAAACACGAGAGAAAGGCCATTGGCGTCTTGAAGACGTAAATTTCGTAGTGCTCATAACAATGTGGAAAAGGCAAGCGTCGCTCGCGGCGCGGCTCGCGCTCATACGGCCTCACCTCGTGAAGGGTGGCTTATCCGGCAAGCAGTCGTAATAGAGCCGTATACCAGAGCAGACGATTAATGATTCATGACCCCTCGTAGCGCAGTGTCATCAATATTATTCTGTTTGTATCCAGCGCGTTTGGCCCACCCTCGCCCGCGCCCCGTTCATACATAAATAAGCGCGACACGTCGTCTTCTCTGATTACATCGCACCGATGTAGTGAGAAATAGTGTAGTCGGATGCTGAGCCCGTCTTTTGTTCAATATATTCCCTAGAGACACCGAATGAATAGTTAACACTGTATGCTCAACGTGCATGTTTACGGTTTCGGGTTTCTCTTAAAGATTCAAGATAAGGAAGGTGAAGGAATTTATTCGTTTGGTGGCAATAAGCTGATGTTACAATCGGCTTTAGTGTGAAGTTATAGGTTTCATGTGACTTTGATACGTATCGTGTGGACCGTCGTCGTCCTCTTGCGCCGCCGAACACAAGATATTTCACGGAAATGTACATAAAATATTCAATACAAACATATAACAAAAACTTAAAATAATAAATCGTTTTCTCTGCTATAAACTGTTATATGGCGTTTGCGGAACCATAAAATATTTTACGTGTTCTTTTAGTTTCCCATGATGATTATGATCTCTCTGTAGAGACAAAGGCAAGAGATTATGTCTATAACTTTATTTTGACACTATGCTTGCTTATTGGCCGCACATAAGTCAATATTTTATTAATATTCCGGTGCCATGTGACAATAAAAGAAACACGTCGTTACTAGAAATTACATGACGTTCCGTTAGTCCTAAAGTTGACGGAGAGTCTACTGTCACGCGATACGGCGATAAAGCACGCTTCGGACTAAACTAAGTAAAACGTGGACTCCGACTCAATTCTAACGCAAACACTAATTGATACTGCTTTGTGGACTTTCTCGATAGCTTACTCGATAATAATTCCCTTGATAATTAATTAAGGGTCTTATCAAAGCCTGTGTCAACAGCAGAATTTTCATAAAACAACAAAATGCTGAAATCAATTTGTACAACGATTATTGGATCGAAGATAATGAATCTGCAATACATCGTACTGAAGTAACGATCGCAAAATTACCTTTGGCGATACATATTTCGCCGACGCGTGTGAATATTGTAAATGTTTATCAAATTGGAAATTCCAGATAGTCAATGACAAATGGTCTGTGAACTCTTGTTTGCCAAAAACAAGTCTAATTTATTGGGCATATCGGACATTTTTAACTTGAGTCAGAAATGGTTAGGTAATTTGGTTCTGTATTATTTGTTGGGTGGGGTATCCATCGCTGTTAAAGCTCGGCGCGGCCGACTCGACTTGTTCTGATAAATGATGCGTCCGCTACTGCTACACCGCTTCGCTTTTAATCCTGGCTTCACCATTGTGTCCCCGTCCAATTTTTGACGTTAACCGTTTTCTTCCACAAACGACACACACGTTGTTTAGGTCGGTAAATAAGAAATTAATGATCCTTTCCCATTTATCTCTGTATACGATCAATCAACCTATGCGTGCTATCTAATGACTCCTATTTGCTTATCGTTTAATGCGGCGCTGTAGTACAAAGGGACTTAAGCTGTCAAATACATAGTTTTGTTCGAACTCATATTTCATAATTATGGCTTCTTTTAACGTTTTAAAAATCCCCTTGGGTTACAAATTACGATCGCTCATAAACAAAGAAGTAAGATAAACATTACAACAGCGATGTGAAGATTAAAAATTATGAAACAGTTAATCAGTTTTATTGGTGTTGTGGGACAGAGCGGCAGTTTTGATTACATATTTAATGTTTCAGTAAACTATTTTACAACGTTCCGTAGTTGATTGGGATTCGATTAAAAGCAGCTGCCCTCACTAAAGGCGTAGACTAAGCCCTACAGGCTGCGATGAAATGGAGATAGTTTTAATGCTCGTAAATTTCATTCCGAGACTCCGACGTCCGATCAACTAATCACTTTCGTACGGGTATTTGCGCAAGTTTCAAAACTAAAATTTGCACTCAAAATATTTTGCTATTAGTTGAGAAAAGTGTCTGCCATATGCCCTATTTCAGCGGAAACTTGAAACCCTCCATATTACAGTGCAAACTCAATGTAAAGTTTTGTTATTTCATCCTTTGCAATGTTTTGAATAAAATTGATGCTTCATTCTTGTGTAGTGCCCGAATACAAATTATAAACAATACATTACAATTAAATATAAAAGGGACTGTAATACCTAATTTGGATATAAAATTACGTCATTTAGTATGATAAATAAAAACATAAAAGCTTCATGGTTCAAGAAATTCGTTATTAAACAAAGCACAGTAGGATGTCTGCGGTGGGCGGAGCCTTTGCGTACGCGCAAGCAAAAACGTTTTTCGTAGGGTGGGGAAGGAATTAAAGTGGGGAGAGTCATTATTTCTACCCTAATTAAAACGTTTAAACTTAAAAGACGTAAATCGTTTACAAAAAAAAGTAAGTAGGGATAATTCCGATCCATTTGTTTCCCTCAAAAGTAAAGGTGTCAGAATTTATCGTGTTCCGAAAATTCCGGTCCGTCAGAACCGCCCCAAATCTCTTTATCTTAGCATTAATCTCTTAAAAAACCATAAAACGAATCTTTGGATCTTACCAAATATTTTGTACGAAATTGATGGGGGACCGTCTTTTATCTAGAGCTCAAATCTATAATACGACGATCAAAATTCCTAGAGGTGTCGATACAAGCTAAGAGTATGTCACAGATGTAGAAGATTGTACTTTATTATGGCTTATTTTTTACTTTAAGGGCCATAGTTTATATGTGTAGGAAAAGGTAAAAAATCGTTGCGAAGTCCAGTTATTAATTTTACTGTCGTTTTTATTACTGTAAAAGATATTTATTTTCTGAGTCCCTAATTAATATTACTATAAAGGTAGAATATAAAAATATATATTAGCATAAAGTAAAATATGGTCGTTTGTCGGTTTGGCAAGTCATTAAAAAAGTTTTAAAAATGTAAAAATATGTATAGTTAGCAGAAATAGCAGGGTGGTTGAATAAAATCCCACGTACAATGTTCCTAATCTGCATTCGCGATTTATTTGCCAAAAATGTAAACAAATATGAGTATGGAAAAATAACTTTAAATCCTATATGATAAACTTCAATTTACGCTACAACATCAAACATTTTTATAACTTTTTCAGTAGCTCTGAAATCAACTTAATTACCAAGAAAATAATATTGATATTTGTTTAAATTGCAATAATATTAATTTGAAACATAAGTTTGAATAGACTTTACGTACTATTATAGTTGTTTTAAAAATAGTTGGAGCATGTAGGTATGTATAACACTACTGTACTGCCACTTAAAGTGTGAAACGATCATTGGGGGCTCGCGTGGGCCGCGTCGCAGTTGGTATTCTTCATACAAAAAACACGAGGCACCCCGTTGTTTTAGAGCTAAAAAAATAATGAAATATGCCTCTTTATGGAGTTTTTTATGTAAAACGTTGAGAGTTTTAAACGCCTTAGCTTTTAAAAAGTACAACCCGCGGTGAACGTATTTGTGTTTAGTAAGGAATTCAGATTGAGATTTTTTATACTGAATGTTTGTTTTAGAAAATTAACATTCAATAATATAGATATAACTGAATTTTATTTTTATTAAATCTAATATTTTGTATCTATTAATATTTAATAGAGAAATAACACATTTAAATAAATTCGTATGCATAAAACGTGTAAGGTAGCGTTTTAATTTAAACTAACATGAATAATAATTATAGTAGATTAAAGTTTGTCATACAAAATGCGTTGCTTCAATTTGGACAGATGGTTTTGTGTGGAAATTAAATCTATTCATGTGAATGAACAGGAAAGGACCATAGAATTGAGTCAGCTCCGACATCTATTTGTCTGTTTGAAGTTGAGCTAAACATTTATGTATATTATTAATTGTACAGTAGAAAATCCTAGCCCACAAAAATATACTACAAAATGTAGGGACATTCGCTTCAATTTTATGGTGTTACGAGTATGTATCATCATCATCATCTATATCTGCAACTCTTGCAAACTTACAACAGGTGCGACACGTGTCACCAACTCTTCAAAGAAAACCCATACTCAAATTCTTCCCTTGTAGATCCACTAAATCACCACCTAATTTTAAATTTCCGACTCATCTGAGTAAACACGTTCCATACGACCGGTTTGAATGACGAGTAGACTAAAATACCGGGGGTTACTGTTCAAAGCCATTCGTCTTAGACTTGCCTGTCATGCCCAATAGCACCCATCAATGTTCCGTGTATTTGGCTGAAGCACGTAACACACTTATTTTAGAATCTTAAAATAATATTGTTCTTTTTCTTCCTCTTCAGCTATTGTCGTATTAGCATCTGGAAGTTGACGCGTTGCGACACTGACGAATTGTAACTTTGAAATCGTATTTTCTTTTTCTTTTCTTTTTTATGTCAGCAACGTTGTTGGTCCACCATTCTACTTCTTGTCTTTTGTTTTTTAGCTCATAACATTCCTCTCATGTCAAAAAAATTTACGCAATATAAAGCAGTGAATTGTATTATTGCTATCAGTTTGCTCAGTCTGAAACTGAAGTGGATTTGAAAATTGAATTGGATATTTTTAGGATTCGGATTGATTTGTCTAGACGATTTCAGTGCGTTTTGAAGATTTCATAATTTTTTATTGACTCATTTCTGGAAGAACTCTAAATTGATTTGATATACAGTTTAATGAGAAGTTCGGTACTATAGTATACTTTAAATGATTGTAAAATCTATGGATCTGAATGCAAATAAACCAAAATAAACACGGCTTTATTACTCCATGAATATTAATAAAAATACGTGAAAACTATATACTCGGAAAAGACGCGTAACGAGTCAATAAAATCTCTAAAGTGTGTATAAACTCATTGATTCAGAATCAAATTAGCTATTTTATCCAAATAATATCGATTTCAATGGTGTATTTATTAGTGGTGCAGTATACGGACAGTTTTATTATCACGGCCAAGATATTTTAACGAACCAAATGTGGTACGTCTAAAATAAAAGAGGAACATGTCGGGACATTTTTTGTTCATCGGACACGCCATTTAAGTCACAATCGTAAATTTTATTGAAATGTCGCAACAGCGATCGCCGCACGAGATGTCTTGTCTCCGGGGACGAATTTATGCGTAATTCGTAAACAAATTGACGTGTTCGGGACGTACTTTGAAGGGGACCCCGACTTGACGACTTGACGCGTCTTTTTGAATATTTACGAGATGACTGTTGTACATTCTGTAAACTTTCACGTTCCATGACTTCCATGTTTTATTAATATATAACCGCTACACTTGCGCTTTATCAATCATTTCTTAATATTATTGTGAATTCGTCCGTCTTTGAAACCGATTTAACGTATCGTTTGCGCTTTAAGAAATGACACCTCAATGCTCCTTCAGTCTGCTTCGTATGGCTTCTTAAAGTCGTAAAATGGTATCACCTTACACAATAGATGCTATTGTCTTTTTATAAGGAATACTGTATTTTCATTTCAAGATTAATTTGATCTTTGTGTTTTGCTTGGTTAGTTACGATATTGAGATCTGAATCGTCTGTTTGGGTCCTTTTATATCTTTTATTTTATCTTTCTCGGTTAAACTCAGTTTCCTTTTTAGCTGCCACTTTATTAAGCCATAAAGTATGGACGAGTATTAGTATACGAGTATTTTGTTAAACGTTTAGATACAGCATGGTGTCTGAGAGCCTTTAAGTTAAATTTACGTGCTTCGGAAATTCTGAAGGCGACGGTATTGTAAAGTTTATTAACGAACGCGAAAAAACCTCGAGCGAAACATTACAGAATAGGGCAATAAACTTTTTAATTTGTGGCGAATTCAATCAATAAGAACAGGAGAAGTGTCGTAAACACGGCCGTGGTCGGCGGCGCCCGCGGTGCAAGTGCCACAGGTTTTCTCAACATGGCTTCCTGCTGTTCAGTGTTGCCATCTAAACGGCTATTAGTTACGTTTTACGCGAGACACGCCGGGCGTTCCAACGTGTTTATTCTTAATTGACTCCTAAATATCGCTGTTTTTGGCCATGAATCGTGTTAATCGGACATATTTATTTGAAAGCATGGAAGCGCACTTTCTAAGTGAGCCATTCGTACACAGTTTTATAGCTGCGGACGCGACGCTCGATACAGTTCCGTTGCTTGTTAATTAAGGATTTGCGACCACGCTTTATGGTAGGCAATAGTCACAATAATAATACATCTCGAGCGTTTCCTTTCTCAGTTGCCCGAGGACGCTTCTTGGCTTATCTGATGTCGTAAGGAGTATCGGGGGGCTATCGGGCTGCGTCAGACGTCCGTAGTCCTGTTCGTATTATCTGCACAGTATACACTAAATAAAAAGCTTTTCCGCCGCTCGTCGCAGCCCTCACCGCGGACACCCAAGTCTTTCTTCCCGCTGTCCTGGCTCTCGTTTATCGCACGTGACGTGACAATTCTTTTATCCCCGACACTTTGTTTCCACATAAATTACTCGACTGTTCGGTGCTACCGAGGATTGCTTCGGCTAATGTCACAACTCGTGGATTTCTCCCTTTATTCAGTTTCGTTTTGCATTCCGCCAGCTGTGTTTGCTCATTGTCTCTTCGCTTTAAATTAAAAAAAGATTTTGTTTTTATTCGCGCTGTCTTCCTCGCCCACGACTTTATGTGACGTCAAGTTTGGAATGAAGTATTCTTATTGTTGCGCCGCCCGTGGAGTCTTTACGCAACGTTGGATTGCATAAATTATTTAAAAGGTTTTATTTTAATTAAACGGGTAAATGGGGTATTTGATCTGCGTATTTCTTGTTTGCGTATATAATTTGCATAATACGGCTTGGAAAGCTGCAACGTTGTAAAGTGGATAATCAGAGAGTCATTGACTCGATATTAATATGGCGGTGGTTCAATAGCAGGTTTGTATAATTGTCATACAATCCGCTCATATTCATGATCATGCGCAGGTGGCGCGCGCTCGGACACGCGCCGTGATCTCCGAACAACTTGCACATACTTTAATGGTGTAATGCGAGCTGACATTTTATTTGATAGATGAACTATTGTTTAGGATCATGAGTCGTGAAGTAATTGTTGCTTAACTTAGCGTAAAATTCCATAAAAATTTGTTAGATTAATTTTTGAGAACTAATGGAAGTCCTATGTAGTTTCAACCGGTAATGTGGTAATAAAATATAACCTGGAATCTGGAGACGCAGAAAAGTATTCACTAGCAAAGGTATTCGAATATTGTTAAACCTGAAAGCTCTGATGACCACTAATTCCTATTCAAAGACCCTTTACCCGACACATTATTAAGGGAATCTGTCCAAGAGAGGCCGAAGTAACAAGTGCCTAATCTCCTTAGTGGTTACATCACGGTTCGATGTCTCATGAAAATTAGATCCTTTACTTAGTTGAACTTTGGGCGCCCTTTTGTAGGTATGTTGGTGTTTTCGTACTACTCACAATAAGGGAAACTGATACAAGTAAATAATATAGTTCGGTTTAAGTTATGTAGACTATGTTTACTTGTTGTTTTGTCTTTTTATCACTACCTACTAAGTTTTGCCCTTATTTTTACACGCCATTAAGTCATCATCTGCCTAGCCTTTTCCCAATTTTTTGGAGTCGGCTTCCAGTCTAACCAGATTCAGCTGAATACCAGTATTTTACGTGAAGTGACTGCCTATCTGACTTCCACAATACAGTTTCTGGGTAACACGATACCCCTTGGTAAGACTGATTGTCAGATTGCGGGCTTCTGTCTGACGACCCGTAACGACTGTCAAAGATCCACGAATGATAGCCGGGACAAACAGCTTAATGTGCTTTCCAAAGGAGGGGTCTCGGTATGTAAAGATGGTGACCCATCCACGGATCGACCGCGACAAGCGTAGATTAACCTGATCCATCGACCCTTGTTACTTAGCCACGATACTTACACTTCAATACGTAAAACAGATAATGTCAAAATTATCTATCAACCTTAAAAGGTATTTCCATGTACGACCACACATGACACATACTTAATAATTATCATGGTACATAGCCGGAACCACTAGGTATGCAGGTAAGCACAATAATCGGTTGCTCAAATGTTAATCAATATGCACATAGACTACCAAATCATAGAGTATAACTAATGATAAATGACCCGTATGATCACATATAAAGATCAAGCAACTGCTCTGATCACTGGACCATTGTTACACTTCGTGGACAAAAAAACAGACGTTACTGTGCGTCTCGAACAGTTTATTTAGTGATTAATCTTTTCATTAGGAGTATTGCGGTTGGGTGGACAATTGACCACTGATTTTTTATTTAAAAAAAAACTGTTGGCATTTAGAGATAGGTCAGCAAATTGATTAGCTAGTGGTACCTCCTGTTTATATTCAATATTCGAAAATATATATGGTATTTTTGCTTGTCAAAACTAAACATAAAAATCAAACAGTGGAGTTCTTTGAGCTGATGACGATGAGTTCAAAAATACAAGTGTTCAAACATAACGACGGCGAAGTGCCAATAACACCTAACTGACAAAGTCAAAAATTTACACAAACTGAAAAAAACGTTCCAAAATAGACACGTTGGTTTAGTTAAGAGGTGTTTCCACATTTTAATTCAATGCTGTTGCAACTGAAAATACACTTAGGAGATTTCACTAAAACATGCGAATAACGCCTATACATTCAAAATGATAAAAAAGTGAATTTCTCGAAAAATATTAGTTAGGAGGGATTGGCACTTCGCCGTCGATAATCAGTTTCTTTCAAGAAGAATGACAACAAGGAAGCCATTCCTTTATTTATACTATTGTTCTTTTTACCAGAAAAAAAAACGAGTAAGAGTAACAAAAACAGAGCTACAGCAATAAGTAGCGCGTCCATACATCATTGCTGTCAAATTTTCTTGCAGCTAAATATTTGTTCAGTAGGTGTATCGTGGCCATTAGATATCGTGTATTATTAGAACCATCAATCATTTTAACAAAGCGATGTGCTTTTATAGTTAAGATAATTGTAATTAGATTAGATTATTTGCTTCAGATAATTTTTCCTTTTTTGAAATCGTCAGGTTCTGATTTGCTTGACTTTATTCTGGTTTTGATGGGAAGTTTAATGCATAGATATTAACTTTTAACTATGCATCATCCTTCATAAGAGTCTCGTAATAATATGGATTTTCTATGTACGAATTGCACAAAAATTTCATATTATTATGAGAAAAACACAAGGAATTTGTATGACTCTATCAAATATTTTTTTTTTTGAAAATTTACAGTTGACGGGTTCCAAAATTGACAATGGAATTGTATGAATGGACTATCACTAGCCTTTTGGTGGTCTTCTTTTCAAAGTCAGCCTATTTAAACTTTAGCTGTTTGTGTGTAAAGGGTAAAGGATAAAAAAAATAAACAATCCCAGAATCCACTTAGCATAGCTGTCGAAATCTCCACAGCACAGACGAAACATACAAAGCAAATTGCAATTTACTAGTACAAAGGACTTAGAAACTGACAATACTTCATAATCTTATTCAATAATCCTAATCCCATAACCAGTGTTAGAATGGAACCTAAGATAACGGTAGAATCAGTGCATTGACCTGAACAAGCCCAGTTCACGCTGTAAATGAGTACTAATAGTCGCTCAATATATAATAAGCTATGTCTCAGACCAACTTTATACTTGTATCCACTCCTTAAGTAGCTAAACTGCGTACATACTGATTAAGTGTCTCACATGCAAAGTGGACTTTAATAATATACGCTTACGATTATAAAATGGCTGAATATCATTTTATTTTTCATCGTTCTTTTTTTGTTTCGTTTCTAACGTTTAATTGCGATACATCTGGCCGTTTCTTCTTTATGTTTGGGTATGCGTGAGGGAAGTATGCTAAGGCCTTTTCAATAGATCTTGTTTTTTTGTGGTTAGCGAATAACCATGCTAATAATATTATAAAGAAGGGTGGATATGTTTGAAAGGAATCAAATAGCTCTATGATATTGTGCTTTCATTTTTGGACAGCTGATGTTTCGATAGAGGATGTAATTTTGGAGGCAAGAAATTTAAGTCCCTTAGTAGATGGAAAATATATTTCTCAGCCAAGAAGAAGAGATATAAAATCGAACATACGTGAAAAGAATACTAGTACCCCAAGTACGTTCTAATTAAAGGAAATGTCTTAGCTAATGCCCACAGCGGATGTGCTCACAACCGCTTACCGCTAGTTCAGTATTTAAACAAGATGTGTTCCCTTACATGTGGTTTCAATAATACCAGCGCAAGTGTTGCTTGAAGTCTTGAACTTTGTACAAGTATATCGTATAGTGATAAACTGTTATTGGTTCTACTGTCGTGTTTTGGGGTTGTTACAACAATCCACTAGCCTTTTGTATGTGAGTAGCGTTGATTCTTTTTCTTCAATCGTTCCCTCATTACTGAGGATCGTGGTCACTAGAACCCTTTAAGCAGACAATCTGCCTCCATCGACTCCGGTCTAAGGTTGCCATCAACACCTGCTGCAGTTTTATTTGCGTTATAGAAAACTAGCTGCGCCCCGCGGTTTCACCCGCATAAGTGTCGATCCCGTGGGAATATCGGGATAAAAACTATCCTATGTCCTTCCCCGGGACTCAAACTATCTCTATACCAAATTTCATCTAAATCGGATCAGTGGTTTAGGCATAAAAAGGTAACATACAGACAGACAGACAGAGTTACTTTCGAATTTATAATATTAGTATGGATGTTGCCTGAGTTGCCTCCTATAACCATGATTAAAGAACATGAAGCAAAATGGTTGCCATTCTATCGTTGGTAGCCACACAGCAGTCCGTTGCTGGATATAGCCTCAGCTCGATAACATGTAATTGAGCAACAAACAAACAGCCAATCAGGATAATATATTACAATACTATATTTATTACTGCGCCTTTTGCCTTAGGCAGGGTAAACTTTAATACGGCAGCCGAGCAAGATACAACTTAATTCAATCTGGCTGAATCAGGCACATGATTGATATAAATCGGCATACATTGAACTATCAGGTTTTAGAATCTAAGTTCTATTATTAACGGTATAAGACAAGATCTTTGCATTAAGAGATGTATCTTATTTGATTCTTTTTCATTGAATTCTGATGGACCGGAATGCATCAATCACGAAGAAATCAGTTCCAATATAAATGTATTATCTATTGGATCTGATACGTCTGTCAGAGTTCAATCTTCTAAATGGATAGCAATATGCATGACAGCCCCAGTTTTTGTACGACCTACATGAAGGAGTTACGTCATAGATTGCCTCTTTTTTGTTCCTAGCCTAGATTCCAGACGTCTTTTTGGATATGCACTCAAGTATACACTTAACTTTTCAGACATATTGAATTTCAACTGTTTTTTAAAACTGATAGTTCTCTCTAGATCTTTGATGCAAGATTTTCGAGCAAAGCTTTCCTTTCTCTAAGTGTATCTCGACCCTTCGTACCCTTTGATGCTTACCCTTTTATACCTTAGTTTGAATATTCCCTCTAGAGTACTGGAGCTGGGTTTAGGAAATTTGAGATATATGCATAAAACACAAATGTCAACTGCAGAATGTGGGTCTACTGAAAGATCTTGGAGAGTAACAGCCATCAAATTAGGTACTTACGTGGTCGGCAACTTATAATAAAGAGAAATGTTATATATATAATTTTGGCTCCGATTTGTCGAACTGTCTACATCTGCATTATTTGCTACAAATTTCTAACAAATGTTGTATTCTTGTTACAGGTAATTTACAAACGATATCCTTAGCAACTATTGATCACAATTTGTTGTAAGTAAGTAACCGCACCTATGAATGAGCATCAATTATACGTAACTGACACAAGTCAGAAATAAAAACTCTTTGTAGTAGAGGTATTCGACGTATTCCTTGTACATCCGAACCTTTTATAGAGCGGAAATCGTACGTATAGGTCGCAACACAATCGGGCTCACAAAATAAATCGTAGCCATTGAAAGTTGGCAAAAGACACGTTCTACCGTCATTTCAATAAAAGTTATTGTATTGAAAACTGACAATAGCTAGAGGAAGTGATGTGTCCTGTATGGAGGCAAGTGGACTGTTTATAATTTGTCCATTGTGGGCATGTAATGGAACGTGTCCAGTGGCCGCCAAAGCTATTGTTCGCACACAAGCGACCGATGCACTTCCTTTCTAATTGGCTTTCACACTACGCACAAATATAAATAACAGATAAATAACGTAATTGATGGAAACATTGTTAATGAATAGCGGTAATACCGATACGGTTTTTATATCGTTTTGGGGAACGGCCATTGTTGACGGATAAAAGAGTTCGAGGTATTACGCGCGGTAGACCGAATATCCGGACAGTCGGATACCATCTAAAGTTTGGTAGTCACAACAGTTTAGAAGACATTGTGGGTAAGTCGACCCAACTTCGCTTACAAAAGAAGATAAGGGAATCTCTACTAGGACAGTTTGGGACAATATTTTTTATCATTTTCGTTCTTAAAATATACAGATAGTATAAGCATAGTTTTCTGCTCTAAAATGATTAAAATAGAAATTATGCTTCCTTTTAAACTGATAAATACTTTTTGCCATGTTTAACTGTACTCAATAAAAAAATAAGCATTTTAAAAATAAAATCCATTATACCATAATTCCATATTTAAAGCTTATGTGGCAGGTTATCTATTACAATCAATAAACCCCTGATTATTAAAACGGTTTGTATAAAAATAAACCCTGATGCGCAAAATAATGTCCTAACATTTCCCCTTAGAGAATTTTCTCATAATCTCTTCTCAATAGTCAGATTACAATGGCTACCGCGAGAATGCACGATAGCTAATCGCATTACGTCTGTTAATATAATTAATTCCCCGATATTTCATACGGCATGATAGACGTTATCTCCAGTCCCATCTGCATCTGATACATCGAGTGCCTTACTGCAACCATTTTACCAAGATCTTCCATAACCTAACAACATTGTATTCCAGACAATAGAGTTCCGAAAGGTCATCTTATCCTGGCCAGTTTTTACTATCGGCGGACTCTGGACCTCCTAGTGGGTCAATCGTTAACTGTTTATGTGATTTTTATTGCCGTTTGTGAACTATATTAAAATGCTCTATTAAAATTCTAAGTACGATACATGATGTAAGTTTACGATATGTATGGAACGTTGCTAAATGCTCATAATGGCTTCATTTTGGATTTCGTCGCGTTTATGGTGTGTTTGGGCATTTTTAAGATGCTAATCAGTGAATTCTGTGGTTGAATTAGTACATATCAACTTTTTATTCTTCAGACCGCATTTTTAAACGTAGCATATTTTGGTTTGACCGTCCTTTTATGGGTAGTCAATCAAACGAGCCACATTTGATATCGGGGATCACTAGAATTTAAAAGGACGGATTCCTTTCGTATCACATAATGCAATTTCAATCTAAATCTCGAATTCTGTAAATCCAATCCAAAATTCGTATCAAAGCGTTCAATATCGCTGTGTCCCGTAGCTCGAGACGCTCTGACGTCACAGCACCATTTGTCAAGCTGAGCCGGCGTTGCACTGAGCTCGACTTATCTAAGAAAGCTGGCTTTACTTCCATATCACACTGAATATCATGACTCGATACGGCATCGAGGCGCTATACAGATTTATTAGTCTATAATTTATGAGACCTACTTTATAGCCATTTTGACGTTTATTCGAAGATAATATTGAACGTGTATTAACTAATATAATGCAGAACAAAATTGCAAGGGTTTAAGATTATGTTGGTTTTTGTAAAGGATAATAAATTACGGGCAGCGCAGCGATGTGTTCACTTATCCTTATCTCGGCCTTAAGTAGGCAGATAAAATTAAACGATTTTGTATCTCTGCCTTAAATTGATTGTCTTTGATTTACGTTCACTTATTAAATTATATATAATTTGAGTTTCGCTACTATTCGTTTTAAAATTATGTTTATACGTTTTGTAATTATGGGGTAGATATTTTATAAGTTACTGCTAGCAGCTGACCGTTTTAATTTGCAATTGAAATAATTGTACAGGCAACTTTCTTCTTGGGTGTCCCCGAAAGAATATAAGTCTAAATTGGATACAAAAAGTATTGAAAGATTAAACTAATTACAGCTCAAACAACGGCATTGCCAAAATGTAGTTGCGTACCACATTTAAGACAAATACGGTGGATGAAAATTTATATAACTGGGTTATGGCGCGTTGCCAAGTTACCACCCATTTACTTGCAACAGCGACCCTTACCCTCGGTCCGCTTTTACAACCTGTTTGGGATGGTAAGCAACTCATGTATTTTATGTCGGTTTTTCACTTAGAAAATAATGTCGAAGAATGCTTAAAACACTAGTAGTAGGTAGAGTAGGTACAGTCAACAAAATAGATAAGTATGCACTATGCAGGATCGTCGGATAAAGTTGAAGTTTAGTAAGAAACCGATGGATGTTGTCGACTGAAATTTAATTTGATAAATGAGCTGTTTGTTTTCTATTAACAAAATTAAATATTATTCGAGAACATCCATCGATTTCTTGCTAAACTTCAACTATGTCCGACGATCCTGCATACATATCTCTTTTCTTACATACATACTTCTTGTAAAAATATTTCTCTTTCATAACATGAATAGCATTACGCCTGTATTTCACTGACGGCTTAGACAGTGGTGGATTTATAATACATTTCGCCTGTTATGTTTAAGTCCCATGTAATAAGGGGCGAGCGATTAACTTAATTCGTCTATAGATAATGAAAACTCTATGCTTTTTCCCGAAAAAAAAAGCTCATTGGTTAATATTAACAATAGAAAGAGACGTCAAATGTTTGTTTGATCTTATAAAATTGAAAATATAATCCTGATGCTTAGGTAATTTGAGTGGCCGATGATAAAAATATAACATGCAAGAATCAAATACCTTTTTCTAGTTTACTTTAATCAAATGCATTTTTTCTTTTTATAGCCAAATTATTTTTAACAAGGGCTGAGTTTTCAATCGTCAGATAGTTCTTATCTGAAGAACAAATAATATCTAATAATATATCAAAATATAAGTTTATTAGGAATAATTTAGGTATGAGACATAAGACACGAAAATAGCTGCAAAAGTAGAATACTATAGCGCAGCTATTAGCTATCAGCGCCCTACACAAAATGCATGGAAGATCCAGACTTCACATCTTTGAATAATTATGAGCTTTTGTGTAGAAAATGTGTCAATGAGCATAATGATTCGTCAGATCAAAGTTTTCTGACGATTGAAAAAACAACCCTAAGTATCACTAAAGAGTCCAAAGTCATCTGTTTAATTTGAACACCAGACAGCAATTAGAATACGTCATTATAGATACAGGAAACATGCTTAGATAAAAAACATGACATTTGTAACGGAAACTTGAACTGATGTTCATTTTAACTTTGAAACTCTTCAGTAACGATTAGGGTACAAGTTTAACAATAAAGCCTTTTCATGTTGTATTAGAAGCTTCACTTATTTTTATGTCCGACATTTAACGGTGACTCTAAATGTGACAGTTATGTGGTCGACACAGTAACGTTATTGTCCTCAGGAAAGACTGGATACAGTTTTTGGAAACATATGCCCATCGTTTAAAGTTTTATGACCAGTTTCAAGTGGTGGAGTAATTGTAGTGTTTATAACTAACATTGGTTATAAATTGTCTGACAAAATGTTTCTTATCTCTGGTTAAAGCTACAGTAATCAGTACTAATGTTAATAATTAACAGCATACACAATTACGTAAGAGTTAGATGACCCGATGACCTGATGTAAGCAGAGAATTCTAAAGGCGGAGTACCAGGTGTTGTGTCGCAACTTAGGAGAAGCCTATGTCCAGCGATGGGCTGATTGATTACATCATTATATTACTTGTTGCAAGCACTAAAAATACATCCATTTATTTGCCGCTAAGATGCAGTAGTGTTACGAAAGCCTTGGTTCATCTAAAGGGCAAGAGGCGTATAATATTGTTGCTTAGTTAACTATGTATTACAATGAGGTTTAATTATAAACGCTGATTAAAGTTAAGTTACGTTTAGCTTTGTGTTCACCAACATTTAAATCGACTGATTAAATATTTAATCAATTCTTTATTTAAAATTTCATTAGTTTGACATAAACCAACTATTTATTTTAAATATCTAAGCGGTAGTTTGAATTTTGGTGAACTCAGCCTTAAACGTCAAAAATCTATGGTTTAACGGTCGCTAAACACTACTTAGCTTGAAGCAACACTTATGAATAAAGGGGTTTATGTTAATTACAGGATTACTTATAACACAGAATACTTAATAGTACTACAGTTAGTATCAATCTGAAATTGCCAACCCGTTTTGAGGTGATCAATGTTTGTGTCCTCTCTGTATGATTCTTCTCATCGCCTTTGCGTTGCAGTAGGACAATAACATGCTGGTATTATTATAATCACAGGATCGCACAACATCAATACACTTGTCTTAAAGTCTCGAATCGTAGGTACTATTTTTAGAAATGTCTGTATCTGTGTGGACTTTCAAAGCGAAACTCAAATCAAAGCACATAATCTTGCCTATTAATAATCGCCTTTATCTCCTAAACTCCACTTAGAAATCTAAACACAGATCAGTGTGTTTATGACAATTGCAATACATTTTATCTCACAGAACTTACAGAAAATCCTCCTACACCTAAACCTAGTTCGTTTTACTAACATAAAGTTGGTCTAGACATAGATAAGCATAGGATACACAAGTACAAAGTGCTGGCACTAGGCAAAAGCATTTACTTAGTCGGCTTTTGTTTTTGCTGATTTAAGTACCGTTTATACTCTAAGTGGCCAGTCAGACTCTGTAAGTAGATAATCTTTTTTTCTCCTTTGTTTCCCCTAATGTTCTCAAGAAAATTCTCTCAAAAGCCTTTGTCCGATATTTATGAAAATTCTTCGGAAAGAAATTGTATTGTTTCGCTAATTATATACGTAGTTATTATTGCGATTTTGTAAGGAGTGTTCGGACCTCGAGTTATTTTTTATACGCTTTAGAAACAAAGGATGAGATGTTCTCATCGTTTGTTACAAATAATATTAACTGAATTATTTTTAAAGATTATTTTGAAAGGATTGATGTAAAAGACAAATAGATTACGGAGACTTTAGAACTCAGATTATAACAGATACGAGTTTTATGAAACTATTAAAATACAATGTAAAAAAAAACAATTATAGAATTTGTTAGCTAGATTTCAAGGTCACAGAATTCCTTTAAAAAACGAAAGCTCTTTTGATCAGAAAAAAATGTAAACAATTTTAATCCAAGATTACATAACACTGCTGTATTCAATTTCTCTCACAACAAAGTAAGCAAAGAAATTATTACGTAGCTTAATTAGCAAAATGGCCTAAAAGCTGGGAATTAGGTGAGTTACGGTTAAGATCGTCTGCTTAATGACTAGCTTTAGCAAGCTTATACATGTATGAGTACAAGCTTAATGTAGCCAGCCTTATATAAGCGAGGTTACAACCATGTCCGTGACGCAACTCATTTGACATTTAGCTCTACCGTGCTTACATGCTTCACCTGTATTTCTATTAAGATCAACCGTCCAGTCTCCAACGCAATCCAATTTATTCTCATCAAAGTCATCTTATAATAGTTTTTTGTCCAGCACGATATCGTCTCTCGAATATTTTAATTTGAAAGTACCAACATAAATAAGAAGCTATTACGTTTACAAACGGCCGGGCCTCGGCTGGCGTGACCACGCGACAAAGACTCAGGTAGCATCGGACCGCGGCCTCTCCTAAGTAAATTGGATACCAATCGAAGCGTGACGATTTTATCTTATAAAAAAATTCTTACCCTTTCTTTAGTATCTTTACGTAATTCTGAGCACACAATGGACAGGTCTCGGTAGTTCTTTCTTCTCGTAAAGAATAATATTATGATATTGTGAATACATGTTACGATACCGCCGAACGTCTGCTTGTATTCGCTGTGCTGGCATCAGATCGTTATGTAGCTCCAGATTCGCGATAAAAGAAAAAGAAACCGCTCCAATTTCTAAAGCAGTTTTTAAGGAAAGTACTCGTACAATAAAGAATGCAGTGGACTGAATTCAAAGAACGTTTTAAACTGGAATTGAAGTGGATAGGGAAACAAAACACTCGGATATTGTTGACCCACTCGTCCTATCTTCGGCAACGGTTTGTAGGGCACCGTGTTCTATTACAATAATGATTAGCACTTCCATAAAGTCAAGCTACAAAGCGTGCTGGCCAAAGATTTATCGCGTTGCAAGTAGAGCGAGTATACCATCACCGTAAATATCCGCCTTACGCTTCCACTTCCTCTGAACTCCTTTCTATTGATTTATAGCGAGGGTTTTAAAAGCTAACTTTTTATAAAGCAACTCCGGCCAGTTGTTTCCAACTGTCTGAAGCATCTGGCTTCTTTAGTTCAGTTTTTACTTGGCATTTTAAGAAGTTTGTCATTTTAAACTTTGTACGTAAAATGATTTTAAGGGGTGCTCAAGAAGTTTGGTGCGACGTACCTACCTGATGGCAAACCGCGCAGTACAAAATAAATCACAACGTTCAATACATTGAAGAACAAATGCGCACCGCGACAGATGAATGGTAAATGAACTATATTTAATCGACTTAGCAATGGAAAGTTTCATTCTGTTTCTGCATCCATAAATCCTTATTAATCCTCATTTGGAAGCCGATTCAATAAGCAATAATGAAAGACAAGACCTATAGCAGTAATACCAAGGGGCACTTTCTAGCTCAGTGGTTAATATTATAAATCAAATAGTCGTGTTCTTGTCATCAGTGCCGCAATATCAAAGCTCGTTGTAGATAAACCAGGCTATTTAAAATGTTGGTTTGTCGACAGCAATTTAGCATTAAACGTGGGCCTACACAAACTTGTTGGTTGTGCTAAGCGACTGGGGGCGAGTATTTTGTATTACGGTTACTTGTGCTATCTTCATGTCAGTTTATTTAGCTTAACACTAACTTAATTGGCTATAAATTAAGCGGCTGCAAGTTAGCCAGTTGCCGAGTATACGGTACGCTTTCTCGTCTTGTTAGATCTGCCTATGGTAACTGGGTAAATGCGGAAAATTTATGTATGTATTGTACGTCCCAACGGTTAGCTGTAATAAATACTTATTGTTTAGTACGCCACCGGTTAGTTCGGATTGTATGAGAATTTAAGCCCGTTTCAAGTTTCGAGACATTTATGTGACTGTTACGAGTACGTAATTTCGTGCAACTTGAGACTACATAAAAATTAATGCCTGCGTTGAGAGAAGTATAAAAGCCATTTTGGTACTTGCATTTTACGTTTATTTTGTTTTCGATGTAAGTAGGTAAATATATTCGTAGGTATCGAGTCTGTTCTAGCAAATTCTTTAAATTCACACCAGTAGCCAAAGAGAATCTAATTTGCCACTGAAAATTCTAGTCTGGTTATCCGATGTCACCTCACATAATCACGAGTGTTTTGCACCAGTGTAATTGGCATTCCAAATTCAAATTGAATCGATCAGATACCATTTTGCAAATCACGTCAAACCTCAATGGAAGTTCACATTCACACGCACAGAAGCCAATGTAGGGATACATAGTATAAATGATTCATAAGGACATACACACTAGCATACTGATGCCTCCCCTAGGCACTTGCTAACACAAGATTGTTCCTAGTCGCTGGAGCTTAAAACAGGTGGAGTCACAATTAGCGGCAAAACTAGAGTACCTAAGTGTCTGATGTACGCCCACCTTTACGACGCATGGGATGTTAGTTTGTTAAGGCGCAGTCAGTGACAACAGAACAAACTTACAATTTTTTGTTAATTTTTTATGTGTCTCTTCTTTACTTACTTACTTATTTTGGGCTTCGATTTCGTAAGACTATCCTTTTTTTTTCTTGGATACTTACAATAAAATAATGTGTGTTTTTTTTTGCTTTATTCCAATGCATTTGCAATGCACTGCAAAATGTGTTGTTAAACAGTATTTTTATGTAAATTCAGACCCAACTAAGTGTTTACGCTTGCCGAAACACGTAAGTAAAGTGTTAAATTCTACATTATAAATCAACGTTTTTACTGTGACCCATTGACAATGTGTATAAAATTACCATACGCATGCAGATTGCAGCTTAATCCCCTAGAGAATTTCTAAGTAAGCCATTTACATTTTGAATGGAGGTGCTCGGCCTTAATAGGTCTACATAGGTACACCTAGGAAGGATTACCTCACTTCACGCACTCCAGTTTACCCTACGGGAAAGAGAGGAGGTTTATGGTGTTTGTGTCCCTCTCGTGTAATTCTTTCAGCCCTGTTTATCTTGGATTAACGCATGTCTTTGCTTTTAACGCTACTGTTTGTTCGGCCGCCTACATAAATATTTGTAATACTATGCGGCCATTTACTAGACCGGTTATGAGCGCTTTAATTGCTCTTCTTATTTTATGCTTTTGAAATATACTCTTTGATAATTTTAAGTTATGCCGCCGCCGATCGTAAACGCACTCGTAAAAAACGTGTGCTCCATTTTAGTTCAAAAAAGTGTAGCACTAATCTCATTAGAGATCATATTCGATTTGATATGGGTAACCGTTCTCATCGGTGGCTTAGATCAAAGGAAGTGCCCTTTAGATTGTGAGATCGGCCTAAGTGTTTCGTGCAACTGTACATTCGGACTAATGATATCTCTATGGTTCACGTTTCTGATCGATAAGTACGCTCGTGAGCAAAATACTAACTACATTATGTAACATAGCCTTACAATATCGTCTATCGAGTCTAAGCTACAGTAGTGAGCTCCCGTCTCAAAATAAAGTACTTCTTTGAATTATTTTTACGATTCGGTGTTAATAATGTTACTCATTCGTGATCGGAATTTACAAACGCGCATTTTGTTATTTCAGGAATGGCGTCGATTTAATTAATCTCTCACGTTACGTTCGTTTCTAAGTAATGCAATAAAGACAAATAATAACACGCTTATGAATAAAATGTCCTATAAAACTCCTGTTCAACATTGCACCGAGACTAATGTAGCGAATGTAAATAAAATAACGTCGTAAGCGCTAAAGTAGTGAAGTTTCCCGGCATTATTTTAGTTATATTTGACGTGGTATAACCATAAAATAGGAATAAACTGATCGCATCTAACTCAATGTAAGCAGTATAAACGACACGTCACAACTTAAATCAGATACATAGCAAAACATAACCATTTCTGAGACCTCTTTACGCCTCCACTGTACTCTACGGTTGCGGATAATTTTCGCATTGCGGCAATCGGATTCGGTGCCGATATCGCTTCGTAACGGTCCTTGCATCGAGACTGCATTCTACACGATTTCCTTCTAACTTGAATCTTGATTATACTCTGCTTTATCTGAAATGAGTTCTAAGAATGCATTATGTCTGTAAAACAACAAACAAGACTAGATGTTTTGATCTATAACGTTTCCGACCGATTACTGTAAGTTATTGCGATTTGTTCATGTTGTAAGATAAAGACACCTCAGAAATTCAAATTTATTAAAGGACTGGACAGTCAATTTGTCAGATTACGAATGAAGAATGAAACAAGTCATCAGAATTATTTTGTCAATCGAATGTCAAAGAAGCAGGCAGCGGTCAAACAATCAAAGATATTTTATATTATAGATTATTCCGATTCAATCATGGTTCGTTAGCAACCGCAGCCATGCGCACATCTGTCGCATGGTCCACAGAACTTCTGAGACTCACAAAAACCGACAGCCTCTGCCCGACAAGGATAGCTACATATGATACTGCTATTGGCTGGAAAGGGACAACATTGAATCATATTATCCCCACGGATACAAGAATGTCCTTCGGATTCGATGAATTTCGAAGAAAAATCTTATTTGGTTTAACAGAAATTGCGTTAATCAGAATTCATAAGCTGTCATATATTGTCAACGCATTTTCTGTTGACTTCGTGTTCTAAAATGTGAAGTTATTTTTATTACACCCACACGTTGTTTATTGTGCGGGCGTATTGTTTTATGAGCTTCCAAATGTTCCAAAATTAGTTAGAAATCCGGACATCCAAACCAAAGGGTTCTCCGAAACTAAACACAACATTATAGTTTCGTGTAATCCTTTACACGTCTTTATCTTAGGGAGGAGTGATTTGTGCCCGGGATTTGATACGAAATAGATTTGGTATTAGTTCGTAATTGTTGGTATAAGATAGAGCATTGAACTTATACTATTTCCTCTTTAGTGGCTTTCACGTGGATTTGAAAATGGCGTGCGCATATAAGGGGTGAATTGATGAGTCGTTTTAGTGACTTTTCCGTCAATGCAATCCGTTTATAGCCTATTGTGGATGACAGGCTTAATAAATTGGGGATTTTATAGTACTAACGAAATATTGTTTTTGAACGCTACTAATTTTAAAACATTTTACTATGCCATAAAAGTAGCAATTTTATTTTTACATAAAGTCTTCTAATTTATCGCCGTTGTTTCAAATGTCAAATAGAACGACGTCGTCTATAAAAAAGCTCTATTTTTAAGACAAGAAATCAAATAACAAAGCGTTTTAGATAAAACACTCCATCATTAGACGTTCATTCGACATATAAATCACTGATCGCTATCTGGTTTGGAATATTTAATAACATAATCGTCCAAGAGAGCAATACCGGTAGATCGGGGCGAATATTGAAATGCGGGCCCACGACCACTTAACGTACGAAGCCAGTTTTCTTGTTGGAAATGTATGCTATTGTCTCCGGTGTGATATAAAATACCGATATGACCCTACGACGTCTTCGTTGCAAGAAATATTCAAGGGATACGGCCCACACTTTTAATAGCGGTTACATCATTTCCACACAATGAGAGCGCCGTCCACACCCATTCTCTGTCCGTATGATTTGAAATTATAGCACCGTTTTATTTGCTCTCAGCGCATTTATATGCGGTCGCGGAGCCGCACAATGTGCCACAATATTATATGTTAAGGCACCTACATACATAACACGCATCGGTCGGCTGCAAGCGATGTGTCGCACATGTGTCGCAACGCCCGCTCGTGTGGGAGGCAGAATGAAGCAGTAATTTAATCCTTGATTGTGTTCCCATTTAATTTATTCGCCGCATGATCAAATTTGGTACATGTTTGTGACCATTTATATCATTGTTAGGTCGACAGTGGCAGCTTGATTTAATCCTGCTTTCTACGGACACTAGCGAGCCGCGACATTGTCCCTATTTAAATGCACGTCTGGATGAGCTGTTAAAGGGTTCGTTTCACTGCAATCATCGCGAAATTACAGAGTAGATACAAATAAATAGAGGCTTGACACTGTATTTAGAAAGACGTTTGCTTTACATACAATTTTATTTCCATACGAAATTATTGTAAGGGTTTACTTAATGGCAGGTCGTTTTTCATATTTTAAAAACCAATTGTTTTAAAAGCCTTAAACTCTGGCGGGCGCCAATCAAGATATCGACCTCATAATATACATGATCCTTATAATATTGGGGAAGATTTTAGATCGTCTTGGTATAATTTAAAAATAGTGTAAGGACTGCGGGCTCGTATCATCATAATTATAGGCGGCCCGTCAGAGAGGCAATGGGTATAAAAAGTTAATGATGCTATAATATAACATCAATAAAGTAAATTGGCAGGATGTGTTCATAATAAGTAAATCGGTCAACACTTTGCTCGGAGTATATGTAACATTTTTGTTTTAAACTATTCTGTACAGTTTTGTACGACAAGGATTTTTTATATGTGCTTTGTTCCAAAAGTGAATAATGAATTCCGTCGCACGTTTTCAGACGACTTTGAAACATTTTATGGTCTTGTTCTAAAGGCAAGATAAAATTGTTGTCAGGCAATCGCAAAAAGTCGTACAACGATTGGAACTGATGGAAATAATAATGTTGATACCTCGATCCCTTCTACGCGATGCGACGTGCGAGAGCTCTGCGAGTCCATATTTCATGAAAAATTCATATCTTCGTTGGTACCTAATGATGTCGATGCCATCTTTTATTGCCGCCGGGGACATATTTTTCATTAATCGTATATTATGATACTACATGCCCGCGATACGGCGGGTACTTGATGCCTTATAAAAGAAACTAAATAAAATAGGAGTGTCACTAATTAGAAGACAGGTTCGTTGATGTATGGACATGTGGACCTTTATAAGTTGTACGTTTATGTTTTTTTTTGTATCAAAGCTGTTCCATATTTTGTTTTTATAATAGTTAATACCCTTTTTATTTTACGAGGACTAGATACCTACACATAATCAAACTCAACTTAAAGATAAAAAATAAACCAATATGGCCGATGTTTCCAATCGTTTCCCAAATCAATTTGAACCCGGAAGCCCAGACCGCAAGAACAATTTATAGAAGATGTATGTCTCATCAAACATTTCGTTTATTTTTATTCCTCTACTTCGACTAACCTACTTTCCACTAAGAACCTGAAACCGACCGGGACTGAAATTGAATTTCTACTTGTAAAAACGGACCGGTAATAGAGTTTACCTACAGCAGATCAAATAAAATAGCAACTAGAAGGGAAGGCAGGGTACACAGATGCCTGGGTATACTTACCCACACCACATACGGTATTAAAGTCTGATAGTTTTGACCGACTTTTATTGGGAAACGTTAAATTGAATTGAAAACTGCATTAGAAATGGTGTGGTTATCTCGGTCTGGGTAAGTGTCTATTTTGATGGAATTGTAACTTTCTAGGGTTAGTGTTTCATTCTATGTTTTGTCGTTTGGTGAAGAAGTTGCAGCATTTTGAGCCATACATGTCTTAGACGAAGTATGTTTTTTTTTTATTTTTTTCCCAGTTAAAGTTGGTATTGGTTGACTAAAAGTTAGCAGTTAAAAAAAAAAAAACATACTTCGTCTAAGACATGTAGGTATGGCTCAAAATGCTCTAAATGGTGTCAACTATCACCCCCTTAAGGCTTTGCATCCAACTACCAAACACCCTATACATATTATATTGAGTTCTTTGGTGAAATGCACAACATTATTCCTTGGCACAAGAGGTGCATCTTTTACTATTGATTTCTCTCTCTTCTATCATTCTATCACTATTAATTTACTTAGAAACAAACTATTTTGATTGTGATGTCAAAAAACTAAATTTACTCACGGTTAAGTATGTACCATGTAAACAACGAAAATAGCCCAACTCTACCAGAGCGTATTCAATAAATTCTTTTGCTCCATCAGCTTAATCGTAATCCGCATCAAGCACTAGGTTCTACCCTTATTTCTTGTTACGCTCTTCAACTCATATTACAATCTGTTCTGCGGAGAAATTTCATTTTTTCTTCGCCATTTGGCGCGCTAGCTTAGATTGTATTTTATCTTTATGCGAAATCATAATTCATGCTGTTTTTGCCTCTTTCGCCAACGGAGGCTGTTAGGTGTTTCATGTTTTCCTCCGATCTAACTTACATGCAAATGTCGCACTCACCATTGTTTATTGTTGTCGATAAGATCACAATTTCTACTACACTTTAATTGATGCTACCTCTATTTTAATAAAACGCCCTTCTATTTACAATTTCAATATATCTTTCGCAGTACAAAGCGATAAATCATAAGTTAATCAACTCCAAACTACCGATTGCACAAGTGATTAATCTCGAAGATGTGTCGTTAGATTAAAGGAGAAAAAGTTGTTTACATATCATATTTCGTAAGTCACTGGCATTTATTTTGTACGGACCTCTGGTTTGACCCCCAAGAGCGCGCGCTTGCTACCCACAAAACAAAATGATAAATGAAGATCATCGGTAGTTGCACGTTACATAAACGCTGATGGATTGATTGTAAACGACCGTGTGTGCCCATCGATCGATTAGTTCCTGTTCGGCCGCAGCCTCGGGCCTGACTTATTGACGATTATCTTTAATGGATTTCGTAAACTCTTAAGTGTTGGTATGCAACATCCTGGCTCGCCTTTAAAATGTTATACATCCTTGAACCCTAATTTTCTATTCAGATTAACGGTTGACTCGAAATAACTATTAAGACGCGTGTTAGAACGTTTATCGACTTCTCTTTTTTTTTTACTTCGATTCAATTTATTGCCTTGTACGATATTTAAATTATTTCTGTGAGTATCTAGCGTTCAATCTCTAAGTGATCCGTTTTTGGGGGACGTTATCCGAAGTCAAATACGAAAGATTAATTAAATATTATTCAATAAGCGTTGTTTGATTAACAAAAGGGTAATCTGCGGCGGCATCTAACACAAATACGAGGCCACTCGACGGGCTGTTTTCAATCACCGTCATTCGTTATTCACTCACTTCCCTTTGCAGTTGCCGAAGTATATTCACGTCGTTTTGTTTTGTTTAACTTTCATATTTCAAACTCTCGAAGACGAAGTCGTGCGATACAATACTCGTAATTATCGAATCGGTTAGAAGTTCGTTGTTTGCGTATTTGGAAAGGCGAAAGTTGATTATCTGTTGTTTCATAAAAACATGCTAAAAATAAAGTAAAACTATTAGTCTAGATCAGAGGTGCCTTCAGCATGGTATCTTTTTAATTCGTTTATGAGGCGTTTATGAGGCTCTATTTTTAAGTCCGGCGAGAATAAGAATGTAGTAAATATAGCGGGTGTTCTTATAGTCAGCGCAATGCGCACTCAATCTCGAGTGTATTTTTTGTTGTCATTAGTTGACGTGAAATAACACTCCTGAGCTGTATCGTGGTAGAAAAAAAAATAAATTGTGTGAAAAATTACGATGATTACATCTAATAACGGGTAGATGGACGGAGTCGTTTGATGGCCTCTGCCACAGATTGGCATCATTAGCCGCAATGATAGTGACCTAAAAGAGTAATTTTGTTTTCCTTTGCTACTCTTTGTTCGCTACTTGCTTTCTAAAGCATTTATTTTATGGGTTAGTTCTAATAATTACACTCGTAAACAAAAGCCGGTACATTCTGGAATTATCGTTCTTGTGTAAAGTTATCTTTATGTCTATAATAGCATCCGGGGAGGAAATAGGTTTCTTTAATACCTGTCATTTAGATAACACTTGAATATGCAAACAGTTTTTTAATTAGCTACGTTCTAAAGAAAACGCAAATACTTCTTAACGGAGCCCGGAAAATGTGAAAGAATTTCGAGCCAAGTAAATTACAAAATCAGCGTTTGTTTTGACTTTGTTGATGGTCGTAAATAATTCAGCAACTAAATAAAAATTCGTTCCTCTAACTACAACAGCGAACATAGAATCTGGCACTACACACACTATAAAACATATTTACGGCCCATCAAGAGTCAATCGTGGAAAAAAAAATTAAAAGCACACAAATCGTCACTCTCAACATAAACTCGTCATCACGACATTAAAACATTTGACATTTAGGCCACTGCGCTGTGTTTCAACCTTCCCCAGCTCTGGGCCATGGCATATCAGGCAATTAAAGCGACCGTCCAGCCGACGGTAAGCAGATGCCCGTCACTTTTATCAAATACATTAAACTGGTTGCTCGAATCGAACATTTATTTTCTTTTTTTTTGGCCCGCACATAAAACCTCTCGGAACACTGTTCAGATAACGAGTAATGTATTGGTCCTCCGTCGAATAATTAAATGTCCCTTTTATATAGAGTTTGGCCGAAATTAAAGTGCGATTGAAGTGCTAATTAAGCGCTTTAGGTTTTGTTTAGTTGTTTGACTATGGGGTGATGACAGACCCTATTAAGTGGATTTGTTTTCATTAAAGGTTGATTTGATTAAAAGAGGATTAGTTGTTCCAAATCGCAAAAGATAGAGAGGTTTAGAAGGAGAAAACCGAGGCCTACTTAGTGGCTTATTTTTTATTATTTATTTATAAATACAGTCTTTATACAGGTTCATGTTTGCTTTTTACCGACGCCAGCACATCAAGCTACTCTAAACTGTCAAATTTTCCCAATCAACTTTGAACGTTATGCTTAAGGGGCCGGCCATCTCCACGAGCGAGAGAATCGCGGCAATAGTCTCGCCGTGCCATCAAATTTTCGCTGCAATGATATCGCCGTGTGGAGACACGTTCTAAGAGGGTGTATAGAAATACTTGCCACGACGATAATATCACCGCGATTCTCTCGTTCGTTGAGACGGCCCCTTAGCGATAAAGTTGAAATCTATTAAAGAAATTTGACAGATTGTAGTAGCTTGATGTGCTGGCGTCTGCACCATTAATAAACCAGAATTAATACTCACATTCCCTATAACAACACTGCTAAATCAATACAGTATTTAATAGTAGTCTTCGATCACTGCTAAGTAAATACAAGCAAATAATGTTGTTATGTGTCCTGTGTAATGTTTTTGTGTCCCACTGGAGACACAAATCAAGAAAAAAAGATTCAGATCTAGTATGCTTCAATAATGTTCTTTTAGTAAGTCATCCTGTTAATTTGGACAGTATCGACAAATGCAAATACTACATTTGCATAAGCCGCACGTAGTGATTATTTCCAGTTTTCTTTACATGGCAAAGAAAATTACTTTCCTTTTCAAGCTTAAACTCATCAACAAACTGCATATTGGCAACCATAATAATAATGTATTGTGTTATTAAAACATCAGAAATAACAGTATCTACCTTACTTACTTTAAATTGTTTCTTATAAACTATGTTTTTTTAGTATACGTTGTTCAAATATTCATAAATGAATTTCCTTTGAGATTTGGTTTCCTAGTTTGACGATTAGAAGTCAGGATTTGTAATTTAACTACGCAATAAACACTGTAAGGCGATATTTTATAGTTTCTTCGAGCATAGTTGGTAATATAAAATGGCTGGGACATTTGATATTACAAAAAAAAGGAACGATGAATTTTAACAGCCCACTTTACATATTAAACAAAAGCAATAAAATTACATTATTAAGTAATAAAAAGTCTATAATAGTTTGAAAATCGCCATAATTTGTGTTAATTCAGCATATATTTTAATGTTCTTGGTTTTGATTGATTTTTGGTGTTTGTTCACAGTTTGCAACGCCGCGGCCAGGCGGGGAGTCCTCGTGTTTGCAAGGCCCCGACTGTTTTATGGTGAGTGTTCAAAGGAAATGTGCCTAGATGGTTTAAAACTACACCCAGACACATTAAACCTAACGATCTTCAAGAAACTTACCAAGAAACTGCTTCTTTAACCGGTAACTTGCGAGCACCTGAACTTAAGTGTTATTTTCAAACAACAGAAATGAGATATTATTGCATATTCAATCATGAGTTATTATTATCTCCTTTATTGTTACTTAAACTTAATTAAGTTCTATTATTCAGAAAGGGAAATAATTAACACAGTGTCGCCTTCCGTTCAGTATATTATTACTGAATTGAAAATTAATTTTCCTATGTATTGGTTAGAACACAGCCATTTGCAATAAGTAAAGTTCTGATTGATTATATATTTATGTAATAGATTATCATAAACTAGCACATTAATAAGCAGCTTCAAACTTCAATGGTCTTAATGACAAATTAATCAATTTTTCCTTTAATTATACAAAGCCATTTCTGGACAAACATAGCTTTTCAATTAGTGAACAAACAATACTCAAGGCTCAGCTGCTTCAGCCATCATATTTTACTAGCGTCGCAAAAATACTAACTGTGGATATTAAAATCTGCAGTTCCCAACAATTAGGGGCTAGTATTCAGGAAACTCGTAAAGCTATTCTAATTGGTTTTGCCATAATTTTTAATTACGAGTGCTTTCTAACATAATAATAATATATTTATGATTGTAGAATTTCTAGATATTTTTAATACTTCACGATCGTTTTATGCCTGAAGCTATAGTACTTTTCTAATTTAAAAGCAGGCAGTTATCATAAACTAAGCAGTACCACCATGGACGAAATAGTACAAGGTTCCTTACTAACTCGTTTTAAGCGACTCTTTTTATGACAAAAGCTGTAAAAGTTGATTACAAGTATTTTTGAAACCCATTTCAATTTAAGTAGATAGTACTTCTTATGTTTTTTTTTTTTTGTTATGGGTTTGTGGCAGTTGTGGCTAAGAAATAACAGCCGCACGGTTCGATCAATCAGATTAAGCTACGCTTGCCGCGGTTGGTCCGTGGATGGGTGACCATCTTTACATACCAAGACGCCTCCGTGCTTCAGAAAGCACGTCAAGCCGTTGGTCTCGGCTGTCATTCATGGAACTTTGACAGTCGTTACGGGTCGTCAAAAGCCTGAAAGTCTGACAACCAGTCTTACCAAAGGGTACCAGTATTACCCAATAACTGGGTTGTGGAAGTCAGATAGGCAGTCGCTCCATGTAAAATACTGGTATTCAGCTGCATCCGGTTAGACTAGAAGAAGACCCCAACATTAAGGAACAACATTGGGAAAAGGCTAGGCAGATAATGAGTTCTTCTTATGTTTTCAATTATTTTTATAACGCCAGTACCGTGACGAAGCTCTGTGCCGTTCTTCGTATCACTAAAAAGACTGAGAATAAAATAAATGACTTTTTTCTACAAAACATCTGTACAGTTAGTGCTAAATCCAATATATTCTCGTGGATTCCGACGGTACCTTTTGTCAATACCAGTAATTAATAATCGTGGTTCGCCCGTTCTTATAATTATTAAAGCTTACCGAGGCGAGAGCGGCGTCAAGTTAACGTCAGCTTCAACTAATGAGCGTTTCCAATGACAAATGCTGCATTCGAAGCGACGGAGTAGTCAAATTGGGCTGGATGTGGCGTTGTCCTGGGGATTAACCAAATTAATGTATTACTTACAAAATAAATAATAATTGTAGAAGTTTATGTTTTGTCTCAGAAATAACAAATGTAACAGTTTCACGGCTCTTGAAAATTATGGAAGAAATTAAAGTGATAGTTAAGAATTAATGAATGGTTATATTATTATGATCTATTTATAACGATTACCTATAAACAATTTTAGATACGATCCACAAAGGAAACAGTTTTTGCTCCAAATATAATTCCCAATAATTGCTTACCTGTTCATAATAACACGTTTTGGCGAAGCTATCTGAACATATGTATGGCCTATTTATAAATTACAGTGTCCGTGTTTCTATGTCAGTAACGAGCTCGACCCAATTCCACAAGTAATGACAAACGACTGTATCCACACTCAAGTCGACGACCACCCGATAACGCACACTAATTTGACAAAAAAGATTCCGTTTGAACACACTCTGCCTGTCTCTGGGATGAACATTAACTTTTAAATTTGTCTGTGTCAGTACACACTCCTCCATCGTCGTAATGACCGACACAATAATAAATCAAAGGAGTTCAAAAGACTAGTTTAATTGTGACGAATTTGTAATGTGATGATTTTGTACAACATGCGTTTGTTGTTGCAGTGCTGGGAAAATTGTGAACTTCTGCAGTCCAACTACCAGGTTTGGGGAGCCATCTGCGACGAGAAAGATATTTGTGTAAGTTGACTACCTCATACAACTTAATTATTGTTTTACGAGCAGAAGAACTAATTTTACCTTTGTTTACAGTTCCCTGGATGCAAAATCGCATGTGAATTCCATTCGGAAGCGGCGCGCGCGTCTCAAACCCAGCCTGTCATCCACACGAAGGGCGAAGGGGTGATGCGTGTGAGTGGAGCGCTTGCACGCTGGCCCCCTCCGGCCCCCCGCGCCGCGTCCCGCCCCGTGCCCCTCGTTTACGTCGTCATGCGACGTGCCGCGGAAGGGCCCTGGCGGCAAATCATACAAACACAAGCCCTAGCAACAAGAGTACCTTCAAACAACGAAGGTGCCCTTCTCCGCGTACTTGTTGTCGACCCATTAGGACTCGTCACCATCTACAGTCCTGATGAAACTTGGGTAGCCCATGATACAAACACTTCCAATCACGATGAACACAAGTGGACACTCAAAGAGATATCCCTCATTCATCAAAAAGTCCTAGTTATTGGTGAAATCGCATGGGAACCTAGAATAGCACGCGGAGTCTATTTAGTTACTTGGGAAGTAGACGGTGGAGGCCTAAAAGGCAATTTGTTTACAGACTCCACCAGAGTTACTCTATCATTATGGCCGGACACAATCTACCACATTCAAGTGGAGCTTGTATCTCGCACTCCGGGTGTTGACAATGAAAGGTCAGAGACCATGACTATCGATACCAGCAGAGCTCAACGCGTTTCAACCGAAAGCGTTCAGGATGTTCAAGTGAGTGAGGGAGACCGCCTAATGTCCGTTCTGGTCAGCTCTATGAGAGGGGAACGTGTGCCAGAGAGATCACCTGACTCTGAGCTAGTACTAGG
The DNA here is from genome assembly GCA_945859645.1 of Amphipoea oculea. Classification (NCBI taxonomy): domain Eukaryota; kingdom Metazoa; phylum Arthropoda; class Insecta; order Lepidoptera; family Noctuidae; genus Amphipoea; species Amphipoea oculea. The sequence continues at coordinate 9,862,594 of OX243874.1, forward strand.
CTGTTTATCAGCTATGATTGCGTTTGGATTGGCTGTACTAGCCGCGGTACTATGGAGGCGGAGACGGCGAGGAACCTTCCCGGGAACCAACGTGTACATCGGTTCGTCTTCTGTATTAAAGCGAAAGCTTGTTGAGGATTTCGCTCCAGCCGCGCACTGTTTCCAGCCGGTACTGGTGCCGGAGACACCAACCAACGATTCAGTGCCGCGTGACGTGGTCGTGTGACGTCACAGCTTTGATATGCTGTCGGTGGAAGACCGCGTCTTCAGTTCCTAAGCATTTGGACGAACTCCCTAAAGACAAGTAGTTCGATTGGAAAGAAGTGCTGTTTGTGATACTCTAAAACTCTTAAAGAGAGATAATAAGTGAAAGTTAAATTGCATTTATTGTGGAATGTCGTATAACTTGTTACGCTGTAAATTGTAATGGACTTTGAACACTGTATGTAAATGCTATTGTAATAAAAATTACTCGTGTAATTTTGTTTGTACGTAGATTTAGGCGATTGTAAATTAAAAAGTTACTACTTATAAATGTATTTATGAAACACAGTAAGGTTAACACCAGAAAAATTAGTTATGTACATATGTTAAGAAGAAAAATAGTACCTAAATGATAATTTTCTAAAATATGACTTGATTTATATACTGCTTGTAAATAAATAACTGTAATGCGTGTACCGGATTTCGATGTTCAATTTCAATTCGTTTTGTATTCCTAAGGAATATATCGGATCTACTACAAGAGTACGAAACATGAAGTTTCATTTTAGATTCTCTTGAGGTTTTGGACCGAGATCAACAGGAATGTTATCTTTCAAAAATGGAATATAAAATGAAGTTTCAATTTGTTTCATGTTATTGTAGTCGATTGTTATACGGAATCAAGTTTATTAGACTAATCGGTATAAATATCTAGAACTATTTTTACAACTAGTCCTTATTATCGTTTAGTTAAAACATAGTTATTAGATATATTTTACGATAATAGTTTTGATGAGGTTCTAACTCATTCTAGTGAACTTTACGACGTCTTCTTCAGCAATAAACATTATATGTATGTATTTGTAAATAATGGAAACATTTATTGTAAAAACATAACAGAGAAATTATATTTTTCTTGGCCTATGACAGATATTTGTAGAAGTTACGGGTGGATGTATCGATTAAGGTTTTTTCCACAAATTATAAGTTTTGGTTCTAAAGCGATATGCCCATTCCTTGATATATGTGTCTCTCAGAATCTCTTAGCCATACACGTAATATTACGTATATCACAGTGTAGTGTCATAATTATTTGTTTAAAGTTGATGTTAGGCTTTAAACACTTGTACTTAATAACTTAAGTTTTGTTTCGTAGTGCAAAAGTGTAAAAGAGACCAAAATTATATATAATTTGAAACAAATTTTGGTTCTGTGACAACCAAAATCCGAGTAGGACGTAAGTTAGGAGCTTAATTAAATTTATTTATTTTTTTGTGATTTATTAGTACCTTCACTCGATTTTGTAAATAAACGAATTGCTATAAATGACGACGCTGATCTTTAACGTGTATAAATAAATATGTCTGCCAAATTACAGCCGTGTTTTAATTTATCAACATTGTTTCCATTGACGGGAAAAAAAATAGATGTGCTATTGTTCTCATCGGCTTTTGTTTCAAAATACTGCACAAAGAATCTTTCCAGTGCTCCCGGAACGACGTCTGTATAAAAACTAAATACTTTGGTAATTTATATAATTTAGAGTGGACGAAAGAATGACGGCTAACGAACGGTTCTGACACCTTAAGCGAGATTACCGAACTTTTTCATTCCATTCTCGAACTTTCTTGACGATTTATAAACGAGTGTTGGGCAATTACTGTTTTTATACGATGATACTTTAAAGGCATCGAAGTCTTCAACATTAGTATCTACGTATTTCGATAAATGCCAACGAGTAGTTTTAGTACTTTTTGCAGTTTTTAGGTTTATCGACATCTGTAGTCGACAGATTTTTTTATAAGTGTCTTTTTAGGGTTCCGTACCTCGAAAGGAAAACACGGAACCCTTATAGGATCACTTTGTTGTCCGTCCGTCCGTCTGTCTGTCTGTCAAGACCCTTTTTCTTAGGAACGCTTAGAGGTATCAAGCTGGAATTTGTATCAAATACTCAGGTCTTCTGTCTCTTAGAGCTGTGAAAAAATCAAACTTTTAAACCAACGCAATCAAAAGATACAGCCGTTTATGCCGCAAATTTCCGCAAATTTTCGACACTCGCAAGGGAATCAAAACCTACAGGGTACTTCCCGTGAACTCAGAATCTTAAAATTTGGTACGAAGCAACGTCTTATAGCACAGATAAAGGCAAAAATTGCGAAAACCGTAAATTTTTAGTTACATCATATAATAAAAATATTTTTAATAATTTTAAACTTACTACCCCTTTCCTCATGAACGCGTAGAGGTATTAAATTGAAATTCATATCAAATACTCAGATCTATAATACCTTCAAGCTGTAACAAAATCAAACTTCTATGTAAACGCAATCAAAAGAAACAGCAATTTAAGCCGCATATTTTCAAACTCGCAACTACTTGCAAGGGAATCAAAACCTAAAGGGTACTTCCAGACGACCTAGAATCTTGAAATTTGGCATGAAGCAATGTTTTATAGCACATATGTATAAAGGAAAAGTTCCGAAAACCTTACATTTTTATACGGAACCCTCGGTGCGCGAGTCCAACTTGCACTTGGCCGGTTTTTTTTGAGTTTTTTTTTTATGTAGGAAAGTGTCTATGAAAACAAAATACCAAACAATGGTTTTGAAGACATAAAAATATTTTACTTTCGTAACAAAAAGTTTAAACGTTTATTCATAGTACGCTTGAGCTTTAGCAATAAATGTCATAAATACAATATAACAATTTAAAATCGATATTAATTTTTAATACTTGTGGGTTTAGCAGGGATTTGTCGCTTGAATAAACATCAATCATTTCAAAGAATCCTTTAAACAAACATTGAGATTTAACTTCGGTTAAAGGATACCGTTGGGGCCGTCTAGCCTTCCCCGGATAAAACGGTACTATTGTCTAGGGATTAACGTCAACGAATTTATTGTCAACAAACGCCTGATCAAACAAAAAGATTTGTGCCTCACACAACCAAGGTACCCCCTATTCCAACTATTGTAGTCCTGTCCGTGCCAGCTTATATACTTAACCAATATTTTTTTTTTTTCGAATAACGGGACACAACAATGAATTCTGTTTTAAAAACGCGTCGCTCCAAAAAAAAGTCCATCGGCAGGCGACGCACAGAAAAAAAAAACGAAATAAGTAAGTAATCGTAAATTCCGTCCTATCTTTTAAAAAGCCAATTACGAAGTTTGAGTTTCATTAAATTGAGAAATCCATTAAGCTAATCGCTAAGATGGGAGCCACCGACGTGACGATTATGAAAAGGTTATTCTGGCATGCAAATGTGAAGGCATCTTAATGTAAATTACGTGTAAGTGGAAGAAAGAGTCGGCATTCTGAACTATAATAGACGACTGCATCCACGGATCCCCATAATTCACGTCGTAAGATTAGATATAGGCTTTTTGTTTTCTCATCGTTAAAGTCGAATCACTGCGTCGTTTTTTTTTATAAAAAGGCAGTTTAGATAGTCGCCCTTTTGGTATCGGCTCCCAGTTTTTCTCATTCGTTTTCATTAAGAAAAAACTTATTCAGTTTGCTTTGGAAATCTATGATTATGGTAACGTAGGGCCATTTATTTTAGTTACCCATTTTATTCTTGGCCCGCGGTTCTAGTATAAAGCATAGGCTCATAAATAACGAGGAAAATAGAAGGTGAACGCTTCCAAGAGTATCCTTTTGGGAGCGAGCAAAGCATTCTTTTAAGATTTATTACAGAACTTGAGCACATTACTTATTCCTTATGTGCTTTTGGAAACGATAGTCCCTTAAATATAGACATTTTTTCGGTTCGTTTTAATTCATACTGATTGGTATTAATTTTGTGACTCAAAATGGTTATGATTTATTCTATGGTATTCTCATTCTATTTTAATGACAAACTAATGAATAAATAATTTAGAACTACAACCATGATTTATCTTACAAAGTACTCATCATAACCAGCCTATAATGTTCCCACTGGTGGGATACGGGCCTCCACATTGTGGGAAGGATTGGGCCGAAATCCACCACGTGGGCCCAGTACGGGTTTGTAGATGACACATATCTTCGAATTTCTGGTTCTAGGACATGCCGGTTTCCTCACTTTGTTTTCCTTCCGTTTTGAGAGCAGTAGGTATACCTATACTGCTCTCAAAACGGATTTTTTTATATAAGTAGTAGAGTACCTGGTGGGTACCTACCTACCAGGTACTCTACTACTTATATAAAAAAATCAAATAACTATAAATAATTCTACCACAAAATAAAAGTACGAAAATCTCATAAGTTACAAGGAAAATTGCGAGATACAGCTCAGTCCCGATCCCCAATAACACAATATGTTATGCTCCATGATCTGGATTATCCCGCGATTACAAATCCTTATTTCACGTCGATAGATAACCTAACTTATAGTCGGAGATATTGCAATCGGGATATTTTAAGTTGATCCTATCTAAACTGCCGATGCAAAGCGAATGTGTGGGACAGACTTTCTTGTTAACGACCTACAGTACAACTATCTTTTATGTAACTGAAATGTTGTCTGATACCGAAGGCTGTTATTTAAAAGCTGAATGTGTTACTATTTTAAATTGTATCTGTAACACTTCAGTGTTATTACCGACTGCTTAGGCTGCAGGTTGGATTTCTTATATTTTATAAGAATAAGAAAAACACAGCCATTCGGTATAGAAATATAATATTGACACAAAAGTGAAAAAACAGCTACGTATAAAAAAATAGACAGTAAAAGGCAAAACAAAACCAAAGATAAATAGTCCCTAAAAAGTTCACATTATATCGTGAACAATTGTGATGTATATTGTTTTGTGTTTCTAGCTCTCGGACTACTACACCAGATTAATAAAATTGAGTTAGTGAAAGTAATTCAATTATTTTTGTTATCGCTCCATTCTTGGCGATAACAGGCATTCCAATTGGTCACTGGAATGATAAAATTGAATTTCTATTTTGGACTCGCTTTTAAATTAAATCTTTTGTTAGTTAACGAGTAGGTAAGCAACAAAAGCTTAGTAACCGATTTAACATAAAAAATAAATCGATGTAAATCTACTTAAGACTGACTACGCTTTTTCTTCTAGCAAGATTGATCGTAACAAATCTGATACTGTGGTGGAAGAGACAAATGCTAAAGTGGCTAGACAATATTACATGATGTACATATAAACAAGATGGATGTGGAAAGAACAAAACGAGTAAGTAAATCGTGCTCTAGTGTTCGCAAATCAACATGAGGAAATGGATGGTAAAGTATCTACAAGATAATTCATGGGACCAACATCGTAATCGCGAAAAAAATATCAGCTGTCCTATACAATATGTAACATAATTAACGCAAGACCTCATACACCCCGATTAGACTATTGAGTTAAAAGCTTAATACAATGACCAAAACTTTTTTTTTAAGCTAACTGATGTTATAAAGAAAATCGTGTTGATTCCAGCATTACTTTATGCATTTAAAATTGAGTCTTATTGCATTGAAATAAGATTTAATTTTCTTTGGCTCAATCAGCGGTCAGTATGGCGAAATATATAATTTTTGAAAAAAATACCTACATCAAAAGTTACTGAAATTTATTCAGTAGTCAATTATGAACAAAGTACTTTCAGGACTTGCGTTAATTCTGTTACACCTTGTATAGAACTTCAATACTTACCTACTCGACCCAAATGCATAGGACAGTTGATATTTTTTTCGTAATAACGATGTTGGTCCCATGGAGAAAGTTGTTCAGTTTGATGGTATGTACGGTCAGCATCAAAAGTTGATTAACACTTCAGTTTTTCTAATCTTAGTTATTGAGCAAAATATTTGTTCAAAATTGCAGCAGAAGAATTTTTTTTTAGAACATATACTCTTGTCTATTATGTGAAAAGCTAAAAATCAGTTTATTGAAAAAAGTTATTGTCAATTTAATAACATGTAAAAATGATAGTGTTAATCGACTTTTGATGGTGACTGTACCACTCTCTTAAAAATGGCCACACATTTCTGATACGCGCTGTGTAAGCTTTAGATAATGACAGCTTTGTAAGGCCATAACATTTCATTTTCCTAATAACGGTTCAGGATATTACCACAGGATGCATTAAGCCCTTAAATACTTTAATTACATAATATCAATGCAAACGCACACGGAACATTAAAATTTTAATACGTCCATTTACTAAAGTCTAGTTCAGATAGGACGGAAACTCACGTTATGCGATTACCACTAGTCTAAACTAGTCTTAATGACTGTCAGATGGACATTTCAAGAGCCCGAAGCGTGGCTGCTTATCTAAAGTTGCGGTTTGAATCTAAATACTAGCAGCCGTTGTATTTAATGTATACCTATGGAGGTTTTATGTTTTAAAAGGAAAATAGTTACCAACATACTGCCAAGTAGAGGCTTAGAAATACTAAGCAGAATTCAAAGACGTTCTTATACTGTACGGTCACGTCTAAACGTATGTATACACTTGGCAATTTTCGATTGCGATTTTTTCGTGAAATAACGAATGCAACGTTGAAATACGACACTTAACATAAACCTACGGGTTCGAAAATACTATTTTCGTAATAACATAAAATTTCATTAAAAAATAAAGGAGAAAATCGCCTTTGAATAAAGTCAAGTGTATACATACTTTTAGACGTGACTGTACCGATTATTTCGTCATGAAAATCTTCAAGAATCAGTCCGAAAGGTGAATATCAGCTTATGTATGTGGATTTGCTTACGTGTTTGGACTTTGCAATGCAAACGGACGTCATTTAAGTTCTGCTTCAAGAAATTAGGCAGGGATAATTGACGACGATAAGAAAAAATCTATTGGAAAAGTAACTTCAATATTCTTAGGTAAGGACAGTTGGAAGTTAGGAAGGAAGGGCAATGTCTACGTATTCAAATTTGTTTTATACGCTGACAACACTTATATTTACATAATGCAAGCGAAAATACTAATAAATAATAATATGAACAACATGTATATAAAAAAAGGGGGAAAAGAATCATATTGCATCAAAAAATTCGTCTGCATCGCTGTCAACAGGAAAAGAGTCCAAAAGGCTGGCAGCATTGCCCCGTTTTATGGCAATGCTGAGTCTTTGATCAAAAAACAGGCCAAATTCAAATTTTAGACCTACTTTCCTTTTAACTGTGAGTGCTGTGAGGGCTGATTTCACCAAAGTCCGATATATTTTATCCGTGGAATAAAATTGACATCTGATAGGTCTAGTATGGGAAAACTGTCAAAAATTCAAAGTTTATTCTCAGGATAATACTTATTCTAGGTATAAAAGTTTTGTGGAATTCAACCTTACTCATAATTGCTACCCTAATTAGCGATAAAATTGTCAATTTCATCAACAATTAAGTCAAAGGTTTTGTAAATGATTCTCTCCAAAATGTCGGTCCTCCTCTCAATCAAAGACGGCAATTAAGGATTGGCAATATTAACGAAAGGTCGAATAAATTCTTAAGAATTGAATGTTAATTGATGGCAACCTCTCGTGAAGCAATTACCACTAGTCTTAGCGACTGTCAGACGGACATATCAAGAGCTGCACGTCTGCTTATCTGAGCTCGCGAGAGTGCATTTATCAAAAGGAAGCCGTTTCACACACCACGTTCCGTTGGAAGGTATGTATGGATTATTTGATATATGGAAGATTATGCAAATTTGCATGGAGTAAAAGTGCAAATAGACACTATACTTAGTTATAGCATGATTATGTTAATAATTAATTTAACTGTAACATAATTTTTACATGATGGATTCATCTCGTAAAAAAATAAGTTAGAGTTAAATTGCTTTTTTGTCTATTAGGCTAGAACTGTAGGTGTTATAATTAAGACAGGAAAAAATATATGGAGCTAGAAAATTTTTTGATTACAAGACATTTATTTTTCAGTGGTTATTTTGTATTTTTAGATACCTACTCAAAATGTCTAGAAAGACCAACCAGTGATATAGTGAACATGTAAATTGTAGGTCCTCTATTTTTTGGATAGAGCTTATAATGTCTTTGTTTTGGTATTTTACATTAAAGACCACACAAGGACAGTAATACCTCCTACAGTCCAATCAATATTGAAGACAAAAACGTTTAAAAGTAATTTATTGCATTACAAACTGTTTTTATGACTCTATTTTGAAGAAGGTTGACGCGGACAAAACAGTGAAGATGAACAATTTATATTCAAACGTTTGGAAAGACGTTTATTTTATGGTTTCCATGAATCTTAAACTCGCGGATCGCGTTCGTATAAACAAAAGAATCATGTCCTTTTTATGCAAAAAAAGCGGCAAAGTGCGAGTTGGACTCACAGACGTAATATCGTATATACCACCGTACAATATTAAACTACATATTTTTACTAACACAATAATTATGCTACATCCAAAAAAAGCCGAAAAAAACACTTTTCTTGCACGGGCACCCCCTTTAATTTTTAACTTTATTTTATTTTTATTATTTGTTATTATAGCTGACATACTAGTTCATACTCGGTGAAAATTTCAAGTGTCTGCCTATTACGGTTCAAAAGATACAGTCATGTGACAGACTGACGGGCAGACAGCGGAGCCTTAGTAATAGGGTCCTTTGGGTACTGCCTGAACTACAAAGTAGTATACATTTTTATAACTAGGCACAGTACACAATCAGCCTATAATGTTCCCACTGCTGGGACACAGGCCTCCTCTCGGTGAGAGGGAGTGGGCCGTAATCCACCACGCGGGCCCAGTGCGGGTTGGTAGGTATCATGGCTTCGAATTTTTGGTACTAGGCGCAGTATTCTGTTTTATTATATCTCAATAGTTGATACTAACCCTAGGGAAATACCAGTGAATTGGAACATGATGAAGATTCTGTCGAAATAAACGAACAAAATTTAATTAAATATAACATTGGCAACAAATGTTCAATTTGTATAGCTGTGTGCCTACAAGCTATTGTTGTAGTAACACTTTTTACAAGTACATTTTTAGTACAAGAAAGTTAAACATTTTTTATTTACGAACGTAATTTATGTTAAGCCGTATTTATATAAGAACTAAAGAAAAAGTTATGAAATAATCTAAAATTGAAATAGGTAGGTGGAGTCAGGAAAATTAATAGTTAAACAAATTGACTATCAACAAAAATTGTCCGTATATTATAATCACAACTGTCATCTTTTGACAGGTGTATGAAATGGCTATAATAATGCAAAATTGACTTAAGGTTTGCATAACAATTAATTTAATAAACATTTGGTAAATTGGTTTCTTTGAATTCATGCTCGTTTTAGCACAGCATCCAGGACTTCTGACAGTTTGATACGAACAAGCTAGCTAATGTGAAGGGGCTTTAGCCCTCCGGTGCGCCGGCGCAGTAATGGGCGGCTGTCAACGCGTGGGCGATCGACTAAACATCGGTTGTAAATACAAGGTAAATATTTGTCTTCGATATAATTACGAGTACTGTAATTGTAGAAGACGTTGACGGGGAAGTCTTTAAATTAATTGAAGTGTAAATTAGTTTATTTGAGGTGCTAATGGCCAGGTATTACTACGCGCAAGAGTTGAACCACTCAGCAAGGAAAAATAAAAAAGTATTTAAATGGGTGTTAAAAGGTTTCCACAACGTACTGATACTAAAATTATTGGCTGTTAACCTTTTTGTAGCAAAAAATATTGGAAAGGTACTTCATTTTATTATGCTGATTGGCACCGCTTACAACCCAAGTACATTTGTTTCAAATAGAACCACGTCTTTTATAGGTTTTGCAATGGTTAGACTAACGACATGTGAATCGACTTTACCACTTATACATGTCTATAAACCCTTAACATGATGTTTAAGTTATGCGGTAATACTTAACCTACTTCACATAATCCAAACAGACCTAACGAAGTATATGAGTGTTTGTTCAACGTGTGTTCTTAGTTGAAATATTATCAACATTACCAAGGACATCCAGTCTAGTTTCAAAAAGGTTGTTCTGTAGACGTATTATTAAAGATTTTAGGACAACACGAAGGTGCATGTAGGTATATTAGGTAGTTTGGTACCTAATGTACAGCGCCTATGAGCCCTGGTGGCAGAATGAAAACGGCGTTCATCCTAACTAAGAAGCAAAATTAAATTTTAGCTATTTATTTCAAGAGGACGTAATCACTTTCACGTACAGTTCGCTTCAAAGTAAGGGAACCCCTTTTGGGAATGACATTAAACCCATTTAAGTTTTTTGTAACGTATTGTATATGGCGTGTTGGTCTAGTGGTTAAGACAGCGGCTTAACAATTCGATGGTCTCGAGTTCAAATCCTCGGACGAGAAGTTCTTTTTTTGTTTTTTTTTGTTTCTTTTATAGGTTATTATGTGATTTTTGTTAATTATTATTTAAGAAATCAAATGTTGAAGTAGGTATGAGGTTTGTAAGATAATCTAGGCATGTTGCATAAACAATATTCATTTATTTCTCTAATTACATTTCTAGGACTTCATGGAATCCACTTCACGGTTGAATATACAGTTTTCTATGTGTGTTAAATTGGGGTTATTTACTTAGAATATTAACTAAACACAAAATAGATACCCTGGGTGAGGTTTAGAACGTTTAACATTAGATAACGGTTCATTTATAGATTTTTCTAGAAACAACTACAATAGGTAATATTTATTCATTTAAAGTTGTGAAAACATTATTTTTTTATACTTTGTATGATCTTATCGGAAAAAAAAGATTAAAAATCTAAATGTTGTCATTTGTGCCTGTGAATTACAGAGGAAGAACCAACATGCTAAACTATAAAAGTATAGCAATATACATCTTTCTCTTTTATCACATTTTCTGATAACCCTTATTTAACACAACATTAGAAATTATAAAAATATGTGAGGTCAGATGGTGCATCACACATTACCTACAAGACTACTTGTAAACAAAAGTATCTGGATTGATAATAATAAAGGTTGTTTATTTCTGATTAACTACGAATTAATGATCCCACAAATATTGGGAATCATTAACACTTGCTCATACGTTCCAATGTAATTTTATCAGATCAGTTACACAATAAATCTGCCGAGTAAATTGCCTATTAATAACGGAGAGGATGGCCGTCACTGTCTATCACTTCTTGAAGTCACACTTGAACGCGTAGTTTTGAAGGGTGTCACTGAGTGAACTTCCACAATATTACGGTGTCGCCCCGATTCATTAGTGTAAACAATTATTGAGCGAGGGCCTTGGCGATCACATTTCACATCACCAGTTGCATGATACCTTTGTATCCATCTACGAACTGTTTTTCTCTGGAACGAAAATAATAATATTAGGAATACATAAAAAAATCCAACTTGTCAGTAATAATGCAACATGATTGCAACAATAAATACATATATGTGTATAACGTAAATCTTACCGTTATGCCCATATCTCGTTCTTTATGCTTTGTTCCTGTTCCCAGAGAACAACAATTTTAGAGTCCGCGTATTACTGGTCAGTTTCCCTCAGTCGTCAGTTTATTTAATTCCAGCTTTCAAAAAGTTATTAATCGAACAATACTATCGGTTAATATAATCAACTGTTCAAAAACTTAATAAATCGGATAATATTTCGACGAAGATAATTACGCACAACCGGATCGACACGAAAACGAAACGATTTGATAAGTAATTATACCCTCAATCACAGTTTAGTAAATAAGGCGAAGAAGAATTCTAAATTAAAATTACGGTAGGTAGGGCAACAATCGGAATCAAGCACATTCTATTCAACCAAACAAGAAATCTATGCAAATTTCAACCTTATAATTTAGTTAATTGAGGAGTTACGAATTGCATTTTGTAAAACAAGACGGTAAGGTGTTAGTATTTATAATACGTGGTGGACGTTGAAATTTAAACCTTAATATCTAGAAGATTAGACCGTTATCAACCTTGTTCGATAAAAGGAGTAAAGCTATTCAAATTTTCGTTAAGATGGCTAACCGATTCAATAGTCTAGTGGTATAAGGCGCGGTCTACGTGATCGGCTGGCGCCTGGTGATGCGGGTTCGTATCCTCAATCGCACATAAAGTGTCTTTTTGTAAGTTAAGTTATTCTTGGGATACGGTTCGGGCAAAAAGCCGAAAAAATACCATATTATAATTATTTAAAAACTTGCAAATAATATTTGAGTGGGATCGGTGGATGCTCGGGCAGAGATGGATGCGGCGCGCGGCAGCGGGGGAGGGAGCTGCTCGAGGCCAGAGCCACGTGACGCGCCCGCCGTCGCTCGAGCGACGAGCGACAGCGGGCTCGAGCGCGCTCGGGCGATAATCTTTAAAGTCTTGAGGGGTTCCTTTTCTCTGAAGCTGATCGTACCTAACTACCTCAGTAAAGTTTACTTTAAAAAAAAACTATTTTTAGTTCATGATGTAAGGTCCCCTTTTAAAGACAACCTTTACGCTGCCTACGTATCAGCAGTTGCAGCTTCTCCACTAAATAATACGAGTATCTAGTAGTTTAAGATGTAAGATGTACCATCATCATACCTCTCTCCAGCATTGCTTCCCTTTTTATTTCAGAACAACTTGAAACATAAGATCAACCAACTTTAAACAATTGCTTATTTACATTACCTACATTATTAGAATGAGAGAGAAAATACATTTATTATGCACAGAATAAAAGACACAGTACACCAGAGACATACATCAGATAAAAAAGTGTACAGTCCGATGTAAGAAATTAGCAGGAAAGTGTGCTTCACGGCTGCGCCAAAAACTGCGGTTTCATCCGCATAAGTTTCGATCCCGTGGGAATATCGGGATAAAAACTATCCTATGTCTTTTCCCGGGACTCAAACTATCTCTATACCAAATTTTATCTAAATCGGTTCAGCGGTTTAAGCGTGAAGAGGTAACAGACAGACAGACACACTTTCGCATTTATAATATTAGTATCGATATTCTAGTCACTTCTAAACATAAAAATACGCGATCAAAAACTCCCTCCACTATTCTATAAAACGCAAACTACATAGCTTCCACACTATTACTCCGTCACTCGACGAGGGTTAGCGATTATATCAGAAGAACCTGTAGTCCCATAGCCATTACTCTTCTAGATAGGTAGAGATATCTGCGGTACTTATGAATAAACACTTACCGATATTGAATGCAGCCCGTTTACGCCTATCATTGGGGTTGCAAGCTGCCATGTTCGATTTACCCAACACTCAATGTAACTGGTAACTGCCGGTGAATACTGCAATCTTGAATAGATATAGTGATTATTACTTAGATTAGGTGGCTTTCAATAGCTTTAGAGTTGTTTTGTAGAGGTGTTAAGACCTGGGTGCAGAATTATTTTCTAAGTGGTTGAAAACAATTCAAGGTTCAGAATTGGGCCTTGTCAGATTTGTACATTATGTAAACAAACCCACAATAGCTACAGAAATTCTAGTGTTTCTTTATACACGGTTATTTTAAATTATCTAAAGAAGATAAATCTAAAAATTAATTAATTTGATGATTTTGTTTGTGGTGTTATTGTAGTCACTTGAATTATCAGCTTAGAAAATCTGTTTTTTTTTTTTTGTAGAATTCACATAAGTGATAGGTTTATAATTATATCTAAAGACGATAAAACATACGAAAACACTTTTTCTCAATTTTTACTTCAAGTAAAAATACTAACAGCGGTCGTTGATCTCCAAAAAAAAACATTAGGTAATCTTTTTTTTGAGTTTTTGAGTTTAGCTAGCCAATATAAAATAAGCCTGTATATGATACGAATGGCAATATTTCTCACCTATGTAGGTTCTCTAAAGGAAACTAATTATAATTGGGTCGACGAAACAAAACATTTTTTAGTCTTTGCCAGCGACTTCAAAAGCTAACATTATGTTCTGTTTTTCCTTTAAGGTCGAAACCGTTAAAACCACACACAAATTAATGCCACCTCAATTATTTAAGGGTAATTTTCTGAAATGAGGCAACCCACAGCAAAACACTGGCTCCTGATGCCAATCAATCAATAAATCGCGGAAGCCAGGAATTATCTCGAAATAACTGTTTATAACCATTTAGAAATTACATACTGTTGCTAGATCAAATACGAAGGAAACTTCACGGAGTTAATTATTATCGTCGTGCACCTCCTTCGACGGAGTTCCTGTGTTACGTCGATTTTCGTAGGTTTACTTATTGGAAGATTTTTTTCATAGCAACGAAATATCACCGAAATTACTTATGAATAAAATTCTATGAAACATACTAATGTTTCGATAAATATTTTGCACTGATTGATAAGTTTGGGTTTAAAAATCGAAGCTTGAATGAAACAGTCACTCTGCAATAAAGTGGACGCTGAGTTCATAATGCGACTATGTATGAAGAAAATAATGAAAACAAAGAAAAGTTCGTTATTTACTTTGACTTAGGGCTGATTTTTCGACCAACAGATACCTTTATTCGAAGAATAATTTTGAAATTTTGACGGTTATTTCGAACAAAACATGTCAAACGTCAATTTTGTTACTCGAATAAAAGTTATCTGGCGATGGAAACATCAGCCCTTATTTAATTAAAACAAACATGTATTTTAGTGACTGTGTCTCGCTGGTCTAGTGGTCGCAAGCGCTACTTCTAAGCATGAGGTCCTAGGTTCGATTCCCATGTCAGGCAAAGTGTTATTGGGTTTTTCTACCAGGAATTTCTCAGTAGCAGCCCGGAGTCTGAACTTGTGCCTGAGTGATTGCTATAGGCTCGTCCCCTATTACATGGGACTTAAACATAACTGACGAAATGGAGGTATACTATAGGTACACTTCTGCCTAACCATTCAGGAATAACAGGCTTGATGTTACGTTAAGCTATGCATTTTAATTCAAAATAATCGGAAATAGTAGAATGATTTCTCATTACTCTTTATCGGCAGCAACCACGTTTCGGTAAATACTTGAAATTATATTGATATAAGCAGTAGGTACCCAATGTACAAATTCACGTGAAGAGACATTTTCACGTGCATTTATTTGTATATTTAGAGGTTCTATGAAACAGATTAAATAGACCAGGGTTTTGTTATCTTAACATGACGTTTATTTACTGGGCCCGCGTGGTGGGTTACAGCCAAATCTTTATTTATCTTAGTTATATTTTATAAAATTTTAATTTTTATTATTGCAAAAATTGAATAGAGAAGGCCTTTGTCCCTGAAGTAGGAACGTTATAGGCTGATTATGCGATGTATATATTATGTAACACACACACACACACACACAATGACTTAATTCTCCGAAACGGTTCACAAAGGTGGAAGGTGCTGTAGTATTTTAAAATTTTAGCAGTGACGGTATCCATCCATGGACCTATAGAAGAGTAACTCAAACATAAAACCAAAGATACACATCAATCAACACTTACAACAACTAGGACATAAAATCAACTAGAAAATAAAATCGGTAATTACTTCTACAGCCATTACGAAAGGAGATTAAGATCTAGCTGAACCAAAAGTACCTACAACAAGCTAATAGAGTTGTTGTTAGTAAACAAATGGATCAATAGGCAGTCACACCTATGTAGCATAATAAGTACTGAAACTATGTTGAGCAAGAGATAAACGTCGTTAGAGACAATATCAATAATGCAACTTACGCCCTTCGACCCACAAGATATCAACAACCTCCATATTAGTGAGAAGAAGATGAAGTTAGTATAGATATACTAGAAATATAACTAGAGCTAAATGAACACATTTCCAAGTGTTGACCATATAGTGTTGGCTTGAGACCACGCAGAGCAAAGCCATGTTAGGTTTAAATAACGCGCTGGGATGAGACAAATCGCTTGCCCATCGCTTGCGATCACGATACCAACTTGTTTCATTTGACTTTTACAAGACTTAGGTACCTATATAACTTGCATGGAATTACAAAGAGCAGTATATTGAGTAACAAAATTTTTTTCAAATTTTTAGCCTGGCCATTATCAACGTGTTGGTGTTCTTGTAAATGTCGAATATTAAAAATTTATAGCAGCATATAATGTAAAAAAAAAAACGATACAGTTTTTTAGGAAGGGACATGCAATTCTAATAAATCATAAATGTTAAAAAGACAAGGATATAAAAGCAACAGATGTAGCGAATTAAATGAATGCTAACTTTATTGTTACAATAGAAATCAATGCCAATAAAAATCTCAACGAATCCATTAAAGAAACTACTTAAAAGCCACCGATTACCAAGTTTAAATTAATACCTTTGCTACTCGAAAATCTAACTGAAATTAGCATCCAACTTCGATATCCGATAGCTGAACTGTTGCTTCCAAAGTTGCAATTACGAATAGTTCGTATGTTGTTGAATGAGTACCAACAGGTGGCGTTACCGGTTAATTACGATAAACAAAACCGGTTATAATAATTAGTAAGGGGCGGTAGTGGGAGGGGCACGCCGCTGTCCGTAAAGGCGTGGTCGCTTTTCGGCGATTCAACTCATGTATAATTTAACACGTGGACCATGTCGTAACTGTGAGCTTTTATGGTGATATCCGATTTTGTTTGGCTCTGGGATTTCGTGGGCAAATGACCTTAAGCGGCGAGCACAAGATCTGAGATCAAATCTTAAAATTGTGTTTGCATACAACGTCTAATAAGGAAAGAAGTTTCGAGATATATTCAAAAATCCTTCAGGCACGAAACACTTGAATTTGATTTGTCGTTAAAAGTTAACCAACAATAAAATTCTTAGATGGATCACGCAACCAGCCGTCGTCAGGCTGTCACACAACTTTTTATCATATCGTAACACTCAAAACCTCTTTTTGCTTAGCTATGTAGGTACAGCAGTAGCTTCATGTTAAGCCACATTACTTTGCAGTAAAAAACAAAATAATAACTCCATATCACGTAGCAATCAGCGCACAATTTACTAAACTCTACTTAGCTTGCGCTGCGCGTGCGTTGATCGTGCGTACTGCGCGTGACTCAATGGATGCATTGTGGACCAATGTTGGGGCCAACATTTGATCATAATTTCTAGATGGATATTGTGGAATAAAGCATATTAAAAACATCACACATATTTTATTCTTATCTTTCGACACTCATAAATGTCTTATATTAGATAAAAACCCAGAATTGATAGATAGATACAATAAAATTTCAATAAGCACTTTAGAGCTTCAGCTGTCTCAGGTGTTTCAATTCAAGTTTATTCTCACACAAGTACCTACAGCACCGGCCACAACAATATTTTTATTCTCACTCCGAATAAAAAGAAGTTTAGTGAGCTTGTGTTCCATACCTTAACCAACTCAATCACCAACATTTGAACCAATCTCATGTCGGCTTACTACAGCTTTAATAGTCTAATTCACTTGCAAGCCCCGGCGGCGGAGTTTTTGTGACAAACTAACGTTCGTGGTGAAGTTGTGAGTTTTATTGTGTACGTGACGGGGCATCTGATAGCCTGCATGCATCCTGTATACACAATGTGTAGGTAAATAACATTGTCGTGGGTCATGGAAATATAGCACTCGAATGAAAAAATGGAATGTAAATGAATGACCAAGAGTTGGTGTTTATAAGAATGATGATGATAAATAAGAAATTATGCGTGGATTCGAGGATCCACAGAATAGTAAACAGTTTGTAACTGATGAAGAAACACCTAAAGAGATGGTTTTCTTCATTGCAAGCTTCATTGTCGAAAATATCTTTGTCGTATAGCTATAAAGCAGTGGTGGCCCAGTGGTAACGACCGCGACTTACGAGTTGTAGGTCGTAGGTTCGAACCCAGACAGGCGCTTTACTTTTTGTAAATTATTTCATCACCACTGCTCTCAAAACGGTGAAGGAAAACATCGTGAGGAAACCGGCATGTCCTAGAACCAAAAATTCGAAGACATGTGACATCTACCAACCCGCACTGGGCCCGCGTGGTGGATTACGGCCCACTCCCTCTCACAGAGAGGAGGCCTGTGTCCCAGCAGTGGGAACATTATAGGCTGATTATGTATAGCTATAAAACGCATCAACACGATTGTACTCAGGAGAGCACAATCATGTTGATGCGCTGTATCATGAGGAGACAATGACGTCCAATGAACTCATTAAACGACACGGTAGAAACAACAGAATTCAATCTTTCTGTATCCGATATCTGAGAAAAACAATAATATCACTTCTGCTTTCCACTCAAGTAACCCTCATGAACAATTTCAAATAATGGCACTCTACTCGTATGTCAGTCGTGTTACATTGCAGCAACTACCAATAATTTTCAAAATTGAGATTGATGGGTTTACAAAAGAATCTGCAAATGTGCGTAATCTATTATGAAGTCATAGGGGAACGGCTATAAGTGCCTATTAGGCGATCAATCACCCCATTCCCATATAATGACTGACTTTCTCCATTACAGCCATAAACTTGTCCATCCATTATAATTTAATTTTCGAAACACAAATGCCGAATGGAATCATTAAACTTAAGATCCTATTACAAGCATGTTCTCCGATAATCAGAACAGACATAAAACAAGGCTGTACCTATGTTTTTCACCTCATTAAAACATTCGTATCGAACGAACTCATTTCTCACAACGTTGCTAGAAACATAAAATCAATTACTATTCGTTTTAGAACCAAGACGGTTTACAGATAAAACGTAAGTAAATTGCAACATGCAGAGAAACGGCCTACACATTTTTCAGGGCTTGCCTTTAGATGGTATCAATAATTGGCATATCTGTGAACCGGCACACGGTAGATCATTTAATTTTCTTAATAATTTTCTATCGCAGAGCGCCTGAGGCAACGCGCGCCGGTCTAGCCTGCTTCTCGTTTTATACTTTTTAGTAATACAGTATAATCAATCTCACTGTACGGATGTTTAGGCCTAGATGTAGTACATGCGATAATGTGAGATAAATTGTTTTGATGCGACGGTGGAATATACGTATAGAAAATAGTTTTTAGTTTTAATATAGAACACTTTAATTGACTATATCGATGGTGAAACATATAACTGCAAAAAATATTGGTGAATTCTTATTTATTGTGTCAATGTGTATAGTCCTTACTTGAAAATGAATCTTCATATGGTTTACATTGTAGATAAGCATCAAATGTAATGCCTGGACCCACCACAGGACTTTCTAACGTATTCTTGAATTACAGAGAAAAGCCAACATATCACATGTCGCAGTCAACCCTTGCATCTCACATCACAGTTTACTGCACCGGTAATCTGAATCAGTTGCGTCGACCAGTGATTTATAGGAGCCGCCCGACGTCCCAGCATTCCGCTTTGTCTCAACCCGCAATAAAGGTAATTTCGTTACAAACTATGGACGTCCGTAGACCCTGTACCTTTCTATTAGCGTTACGAAAAGGTATACATATAGTACAGTACTAACGGTATATAGTCCAACCTGTAAATTAACTTAATTTTGCTTGGGTTTTGTAACAGCTTCTATAAGAGAATTTGCTTTCATTATTTCTGTTGTGATTTCTGCTAGCTTTATTATGTCTTCACTGACTTCTGTATTAGAAATGGCTTCTTTATTAACATCTTCGCATCCAGTTTCTTTAACAAGTTGAACTAAATTACATGCAATATCTATCGCAAGTGCGGCAGCATCATTCAGACTGTGTGTAGCAATAAGTACTTGCATCTAGATGCTGTAGCAGTGACAGGTTAGTAATCCATCGCTTGCGAGCATCACAGAACTGGTTTCTGCAATTGACTCTTACAACTTGTGCGGGTTAACAACCATCTAAAACAGTGCTTTCTTTAATTTCTAGATTAGCAAAATGTATGTAGGGAGATCTTTTTGTTAAACCCTTATCTGTATTTGCATGTTGAACTTAAAATAATATTCCGATCCTTAATCTTTATTTCAATTATCTGTTTTAATGTTGGTATAGAAAGATACAAAAGTGCCCCTTTAAGGTGAATGTGCCATGGTAGACCGCGAAATTTAAATTTTCTTACGTTTTTTTGCAATTTGCAGATCAGTGTCAGGTTGTATCTTGATCCAAATATGATTTGATTGAACTACCCATTCACCTTAAACTAATATATAATATTTCTAATAAAAAAGCTTCAAATCTGATCAGAATGTCAAAATTCCTATCGTATGAAGAAGACATATGCAAGAAAACGGAGAACTGGATGTATTTTATACTGTCCAATCTAAAGGATATGACTAACGAAGAGACATGTTTATATTTCCCCATAATGCAGGTGTGTACCTATTTAATCTATTATGAAACTTATTATCTCTGCTTAATCTATTACAGGTGCTGCAATGGACTGAATGACAGTATTGGTAAATCGTATTAATGTCAACTGTTGCAACGAATTGGCATTTATGAACTGATACAATTATATAAATTGCGGTTCTATGACAAATCACGATTTACCAGCCTTCCGTTTGTTTATCTGCAAAATGAATTTTGTAATTGCACGTTTCTTACGGAACGGCAATAAATAAGTCCCCTGATGGATTACGGTGCTAAGTTAAATTATGGATTTGCGGGACATTTTTGCTATCTTCTCAAGTATATAGTTTTCAAGCTTTTTAAACCAGTAATCTTAAATTGATAGCCATATCCTGTACATTATCATTATCTCTGATAACATCAAGTAAATGACTTCTGTTAATCTTATTTGCACAAAATATCTATCATTCTAAGCTTCTTTTACCGTCTCTAAAACAAGTTTTAATTTTATTGTTAAAATCCATTAAGATAAAAACAATTATAACTCACGCTAAGGTATCAAAAACAAACACACGCCCAAACAATATGATATGAAAATAGACTTAATTACGCCTACGGTCCAAAAGTAGCATAATTAAGGATCGATGATAATAGACTCTACTACCTAGGACTTTAGGATAAGAATAGCGTTAAAAGCTTTGGCTAATAACCTAACATACAGGGTGAATCAATTGTATCTGAAGAGGATAGCTTGATGTTAAAGTTTCTGAATGCTTTTCAATAAGACACAAAAATTAAAATCGTTATTTGACTTTTTGTCTTGGTCAGTATGTTGGTCAAGACTAGAAATCTTTGGGGCAATTGTTTAAGTCAATTCAGAGTAAACATGGACTAATTAATGACGACATCAAGACGACCCTGTTGTGAAAATATAGTTATACTTTGCCTGACACTCCAACCAGTATTTCCGTTAAAGCAAAACTCAATAAAAGTGTTCTTTTTACAATTTAGGATTCTGAATCAATATACAGCTCCCTCATTTAAACCCGCTTCAGTTTAAATGCGTCCTGTATATATCAGAGGAGAATGTTTTATTCAATGTATTGAATCACTACAACCTAATCTTAATTGGTATGGCAATTCCCAGCATAATTGACATTAAACGATTTATAGACGCCGACATCATTTAATGCCATACTATAATGAACATTTCGAAGAAAATGAAAAAGCTGGTTGCCATGTTAATTACCAAACTGTATATGATTAATACTTAATTCAGAACGAGATTTTTAATATAATCGAATTATTTGTTGTTCCATATAATGCTAATTAGTCCAACTATAGTTTACGATATGGCGATCTAGAATTTTATTATGTGATGTAGGAAAAGTAATAAAAATATAATTGTGTTGTAAATAAAAAAGGTGATCATTATATAAACAGTCCAAAATCTTAGATCTCCAATGATAAAAGGGTACAATGTAAAGTTTTATGAGACATAAATATATTTTTCCTCTGTCCTAAATTGCAATAAATAATTAGGATCATAAATTATTTAGTTGTTTATGTAGATAGAAATGATAAGGCTACCAAAAGTGAATGCCAAGGCCAAATGTTTTGTGCTGATTTTTTTCACGTAGAATGAGTGTTTTAGAGGTAACCTTAGCATCAGTGAGCGGAGTTTGCGCGGCTAAATTTTGGGCCAAAGATGTTTGAACTTTTTCCCATCTATACGCTAAGAAGAACAGGTAACCTCTGAAACTAAATACCAAGAGTATCGTGTTCTATTGAGATTAAAATAATAGTGGCATTGTGTTCTCGAAAACAACTTCTTGAAGATAGCCAAAAGAAAATTACCTAATATACTTCTCTATAGTGAAAATTAGGCTTTTTCGATGATGAAACGAGTAAATCCAAATAAACGTTCACTTACATCACAAAAAAAGCATCGGAAACACATGTAATAAAGCTATAATCGTACCCAAGTCATTTACGTAATGTTGAAAAAACCTCAATTATTTCGGAGCCATAAACGGAAAATAGTGGCACTTTAATTAACCTATAATATGGTGGGTAGTAATTACACATGCACCAATTTCACTGGATTAACCAAATTTGAATTGCTTATTAAGGTGATTGACATGAGCTTTAATCCCTTACAGTATAAGTTTAATCGAATTAACTGAGAGGCGGTAGTAAGGAAATAATCGTGACATAATCAGAACTATGATCTAATCTTGATAAGAGTGCGTTTGACGCTTTTATGCGTATATGACACTCTAATTTATTCTAGTGATCCTGCTTTGGTAGTACCGACTGTGCTACTCGAGCTTGTATAGATTAGTCACGCTTATCATAGACGTTGATTAAAAATTGATGACTCATTGCAATGGCCTAGTTAGAAATGTGACACATTCAGAAACTTGCAGATTAATTTACAGATCTACATCCTACTCTAATCTTTATAAGAGTGTGCTTGACGCTTTTTTATGCGTATAATGACAGTAATTTATTCTAGTGATCATGCTTTGTTATAGTCCGCACGGAACTAGTTGGCCGCGCCTTAGGTATGTGAGCGGTGGGACAGAGGGGCGGGGCGCATTACTCAGAACGTGCGTTGCGAACCCCCGCCTCACCCCTGTCCCCACCTCAGCGGCCAACTAGTTCCGCGCGGACTATAGTACCGACTCTGATACTCGATCTTGAGGAGATTAGTGACGCATATCATAGACGTTGATTACAAATTGATGACTTACTGCAATGGCCAGCACTGTAATTGCGTAACACACTTTAAATCTGAACCTGGATCATTTTGAAGGATATTTTTAATCCATTGCTTCGTATTTTTACCGACTTCACAAAAAGGAGGAGGTACTATGTTCGGCTGTTTGTATGTTTTTTATCATCATTATTATTTTTATTTTTATTTTGTATGTTTGTTCATCGAATACTCCGCCAATTGTCGATGGATTTTCAAAATTATTTTTTTGTTCGAAAGTAGATAGTTCTGAGGTGGTCCCATTGTCACCAAGTTAGGATCCGATGATGGGATCTTAGAGAAATCGAAGGCAACCCTCAAATTTTATAGGCTCACTTATTGTTTTTCGCATATTTTATGAAGTATCTTGTTTATTTGCGTATGGTTGTCACCATCTCAGGTAGCTGGGCTGATGATGGAAGGTACAACTCCTTAACAGTAAGAAGTTACTCAAACAGGCAAGGACTGTTTTAGTAAATTGTTTTGATGTTTGATAGGGCATTTGTCACATTTGGTCTCATGATCATCAAGTCATGACCTGATGCTGCAGTCAGGATAGTCTGCAGAGTACCTAACTCCTCGACAACTAACAAAAGATATATCGTGTTTAGGCTCATTGAAAAGGGCTCGATGTGTGGATAAACGAACTGTTAATGAGGAACACCGAAGTACATAGAGACCTGATGCTGAAGCCAGGAGCATCAGAAAAAGTACAAACCTTGAAATAACAGCACCGTAGTCGTGTTTGGGCTCATTTTAAACAGGACTAAATTTTAAGTTCAATGCAATGTTGACATAAGTCTGGCCTGATGCTGCAGCCAGGATTATCAGCTTCTAGTCTAAAAACATCAGGTCAGGATTTGATGATGGGATCCTGGAGAAATCGAAGGAACTCTTCAAATATTATAGGCACACCTATAGCGATTTGGGTATTTTTTATAGTAACTCGTGCACTTGCTCTCGGAAAGCACCATTTGGTGAAGTGGAGCTGATGATGAAGACCACAGATGGCCACCGGAACTACTCAATAATATAGTCTAAGTATTTCACGGGTGGCGATTCGATTACTTTAATATGGTTGCTAAGCAATTCATGCTCGTCACAATGTGAATGGTGATATGGAGCTGATGGTGGACCTGGAGAACTCCTCAACAATTAACTTCCCTGCATCGGGAAAAGCAATATTTTGTTTGTAAAAGGCGATGATCACTAGGCTATTGCAACTTAGATAAATTATAAGCAGACCCACTAAAAAGCGTGAAATAAAAACTTTTTAAGAAAAAAAAAAACGACTTCCAAAAAAACACTACAAAGTGAAAAATAACTTTAATTTCGGAAGTCGGTGGCAAAAAACTAAAATACAGATCCAAAGACACCGACTTCCGTAATTAAAGTTATTTTTCACTTTGTAGTGTTTTTTTGGAAGTCGTTTTTTTTTTTCTTAAAAAGTTTTTAGTAAACATTGTCTGCGTTAATAACGCAATGAATGTTGTTTCACTGTTAAAATGAAAGCCATTGCTACATAAGTGTGTACGCAGTTACCACACTGGTTACACATGCAACACTTTGAGAAACTTGCAAATTAATCTCAAATCTACATCCTACTCTAATGAGCATCTCTATCAAACGATTTTATGATGCCGTAAAAAGCAAAGATTTTTACTTCCCGAATTTGCATAGATATAAAAAACCGGCCAAATGCGAGTCCGACTCGCGCACCGGGGTTCCGTACAAACCCGTTTAAAATATTTTTATTATACCTATGATGTAACTAAAATTTTACGGTTTTCGCAGTTTTTCCTTTATCTGTGCTATAAGACGTTGCTGCGTACCAAATTTAGAGATTCTGAGTTCACGAGAAGTACCCTGTAGGTTTTGATTCCCTTGCGAGTGTCGAAAATTTGCGGAAATTTGCGGCATAAACGGCTGTATCTTTTGATTTCGTTGGCTTAGAAGTTTGATTTGTTCACAGCTCCAAGGGACAGTACACTTTAGTATTTCATATAAATTCCAGCTTGATACCTCCACGCGTTCCTGAGAAAAAGGGTTTTGACAGACAGACAGACGGACGGACGACGGACAACAAAGTGACCCTATAAGGGTTCCTTTTTTCCCTTTCGAGGTACGGAACCCTAAAAACGTATTAGGATTTCGACTGAACTGACAACTGGGGTAAGGCGTCTATTATTAAAGTTGAGAGGACTTCCTGATCCCAACTGTAATGACTTTGTAGTATCGCTTAAAGATTGGTACTATCCTTAAGTCAAACATTGGCTCTACTTTTCAAATATTGGAACAAAACTTTGTAACTCCACTGGTACCTATTAATTTAGGAAACTCATTATATTCTGGCTCTCTGATTCCATTATTTTAATTTCCAATCAGCTGTGTAAAATATAACAACAAATGAACAGTAACTGACATGATTCCGTAATATCATCATCGAAAATTTGTGAAAATAAGCGTAAAATATAGGTATTGCTAACGATATTTCCATGTATCCATAATTGTTTTGTCATGGATCAACAACATTACAAAGTTAATCAGTTCGTGAAATCAATTAGCTACTACGACTTGTATCCATAAATATTTCCGTTTTCAAATATCCAAACTGTAGTCGTAAAAAACTGGCAGCTACATTGTGAAAAACAATTTTTTTGCGGGCAAGCCGCGAGGCGCGAATAGTAATTTTATCCGGAATTTAAACCGACACACACAACAAACTGTTGTTAGATATGTTATATAGGTTCTAGCACTTGTTTCCAGTTCGTTTTGCATAGAAATATACAATATTTGTTTCTACGTTTCATATATTATTCTGAAAACCACACCCCGGACACTCCATACAACGCTAGCTCGCAAAATAATTACTTACTACTACTACATTAAAAAATGACGTTTGTGTACGTATGAATGTGTGCGTGAGGTACTTGTGTTTGCGAGCGCTCTTGTTAAAGAACTGCGACGAATACGCCGAAGTGCGGGGTGAGGTGCGGTAACTGATGTTAGTGCGGGGAAGGGAGTGGCCTTTCTGTACGTAGTACTTTAAGTATTCTGTGATGAAAACGTTGGTCATTGCATGCTG
Organism: Amphipoea oculea; assembly: GCA_945859645.1. Lineage (NCBI taxonomy): Eukaryota > Metazoa > Arthropoda > Insecta > Lepidoptera > Noctuidae > Amphipoea > Amphipoea oculea. Next base: position 9,888,827 of record OX243874.1, read on the forward strand.
ATCTACGTATCTATCCTAATATAACTCTGTGCACGGTATTTATATTTAGCAAATCACCCGTTTGGTTATACCTTTTCTTTATCAAGAATTATAATACCCAACAGTTTCGATCCTGCTGAATATATTTTGGACAAGACATTCCATCTCAATTAGAATATTAGCCTGTCTTGTTTCTGCACCCTTGGCACTAATTGCACAATATTAAAATAAAATAAAAAGTGGTCAAGTACGAGTCGGATTCGGTGAAAAAATCCGAAAACCGTAAATTTTTGGTTACATGTAACTTTTCGGATTTTTTGCTTTACTTATGCTATGTGACATTGCTTCTTGCGAAATTTTATGAATCTAGGTAAACAGGTAGTAGGGTACTTCCCCTTGACCTAGAATCATGAAATTTATAGGTTTTGATACCGGAACATAAACGCTCGCATTTTTTGTTTGCGTTGACTTAGAAGTGTAATTTGTTCACTGCTTAAAAGGATTGCAGCTCTGAGTACTTGATATTAAATTTCAACTTGATGAACTCCACGCGTTCCTGAGAAAAAGGGTCTTGACAAATTGACAGACAGACGGACAACGAAGTGATCTTATAAGGGTTCCGTTTTTTTTTGAGGTACGGAACCCAAAAAAATGTTATCAATGGTGGTTTAATAATAGTAATAGGCCAGTGGTTAAGGCCTCGCCTCTTATGCACGAGGTTGTGAGTTCAAATCTCGGCAAATAACAATGCAATCTTGGACATAACTGACATCAGTGAAGGAAAACATCGTGAGGAAACCTGGACTTACAGTTTAAATAAGTCTGAAATCGCCAACCCGTCTTGAGCAAGCGGCACCCTAATATTGCGTAACACGCTACCTAACAATCTGAATCTGAATAATTTTAAAGGATATTGCTAATCTATTGCTTCATATGTTCGAAAAATGTATCTGCCCTACAACGTAAATCACGTAATGAATGTTGTTGAACTGTCAAAATGAAACCTATTGCTATTGATAGTGTGTTACAAAATTAGCCTGCTGGTGATCGATGCCCATGGTTTCTCTACCCTGAGAGGCCTTTGCAATGCACTGGGACGGACAGTCATACGCTGGTTTTATTTTTATATTAATGGTGGTTCGATTTGCATACTACCTTCATTCGGAATCTGTACCGTCCCAAAAATAAAAATGATTGACATTTGCCAATTTCACAATTTTGTTCTAATCAGCCAACAAAGCAGCAAAAACGGTAACAGAATCGCTAAATAAGCTGAACACAACAATGTAGTTTTGTTGACATAAGAAAGAGCACGTTTTTCATTGGATTCGTTGGAAAATAAAGGCCGGGAGGTAGCCTAAGGCACGTGACAGGGCGACAAAAGATCGTCCGACAGGTATTCGGCGCGCTCAAAATTGGATAGTAATCGATGCGTGAAACTATACTTATGTCATGCGACATAAGGCTCGGTAATGTTGAAAACATGTGGCCGCAGCATAGGGTTTTGGAGGGTAGATTATGCGAAAGCATTTCGAAATGCTGAAAATATTGAATTATCTTCGCTAAAGATCAAACCAAAGTCCATCCCAAATGTATCATATTTGTCACGCTGTGATTTATCTGTGTCTTGCCGTAACAGCACAGTAGAAAGATACGAAATACTGTGGTAACAGGGTCATAAGTCAATTCTGAAGCAACAAACAATGTTTAACAATTCATTGAGCTTCGGAGATTAAAAGACATTTGCTCCGTAAAATAAGAATAGGTACCTAGCCCAGTTAACTGGAAGCCGACCCCACAATGCTTGGGAAAAAACTACAATGATATAGAAACATATTCCTGAACACGAACATAAAGTTTGTTAGGGTAATTTTCAATCATTCGCTCATTATATTGACTTCGACAAACAATAGCTAATTGTTGGCTATTGCAAGAGTTAACTGAGAAACGGGTAAATAACAATGGCCTAGCGATCACTACTTATGCGCAATTGAAATGTTTAAGCTCAAATCGATGTAACTGTGCGTTGCATAAACCTTAGCGAAATTACCGCTTTTGGAATGCTGATCGTCTCGTAAAGAAAAGGGAGCCATTGAAATATGGTGTGGAAGAAAATGTGTAGGTATCATTGTTTAAGAAACGCGTTTAGTTATTTTAATAAGTTACTCGTAATTAGTGTATTTTAATTTGCGCACATTAGATGTTTTTATTGCAATATAATAAACACTAAAAATACTCCTGACGGTTATTTGATATGATTATACACATTATTTAACACATTTAATAATATCCATTTTACAACTCATAATTATTATATACACACATAAAACGGCAACTCGTTTCTTCTATTAAGTCGTTAATTAAGAATGTTCCATCATCATCTTTCTCATTTGCCTGGTGTTTGCAAACCAATTCGTTTCGCAAACTTTTTTGTTTCGTCCTCGAAATGGAAACTTTCGATTAAAATGATAATTTATTCAAAGTAATTAGGGTTTTATAAGCGGGCCGGCCGTGTGTCCCGGCTGAGGGTAATAAGAAGTTGGACGGCATCCGCCTTCGGACTCGCCTTTATGCACAAACGAAGGTCATTATGATCGGATATTCAATTTACCATTGCGCTGACTCAGCAATAATTTACTTTTAAATCGAATTGTGGCGTTTGAATCGAATTTTATAGCTTAATACCTGCTGCTTGTTTTATGTGTTTCCACTCATAACTTAAGGACCCACTGCGATTCTAATAAAGCATTGTGCTTAGATACAGGATAATAGGAAGGTTCAGTAGAGTTTGCTTAATAGCTTTACGTGTTTCTAAATTAATATATACTTTAGGACATCTAATAAATTGCTTAATGTAATATGAGATTTTGTATTGCCGAATTGGATCATAAAACCTCAACTTAGTGGACACAGAGACTATTTTTTAAATTAAATCACCACTTAAAGTTTCTGGTGTTAAATTAAAGTAGATGTTCCCGATAAGAAAAATCTGATACTTTTAACAAATAGAAAGAAAAGTCAAATCGAATACAAACACACGCGTAATTCGATCGCGTCTTTAAATCTCCTAGCAATTGGAATCTTCGTTTTCTACCTCATTCAGAGGCGTGGGTGTATCTCCGTATCAAATTAAATCTGTAACGTTTTATGCAAAACTTATTATTCATAGCTTAGAGCAAACTGTAATAAAAATGCTATTTTTCTCGTGTTAGTGATTTCATAATTTTCTTCGGAACGTTTTGTTAGCACCTTACAAACCTGATTGAGCGTCAGGTTTTTGAGCAAAATGACATCAACATAGCAGTGTCCGTCGGGCGACTTGTCTCTTAACATAAATCGAATGATTTTATGACTCTAGCTGCCTATAAAGATCTCCAGTTTTGCCGTTTGACTAATTTTAATTGCTTTCCGGTTTTTACACCCTACGCTTGATCGGGGCACTGTATTTCACGTACATTTTATCGTTTTAAAACTCAGCCGGTAATAATTTACAATACAACGAGGTTTCGATGTGAGTCGTAAATAAACAAAGATTTAATGCAAAAGCCACTTTACAGTCTGTTTGAATTCGCTTTATTTGATGCGACGCGCTGTGACTAAGCGTTTATTTGCATTACCTATACGTTTACCGAAATATCACCGTTACCAGTATCTGGGAATGCTTTTATTTCAAGTATAAATAAACACACTATGGTTTTGCAAACATTGTTCAGGTTGTTTATTTTTTCAAGCAAAATGCTTGACTTACCTACTTACTTCTAAAGCTGTATTTCTGCTTCATACTTTTTTGAGCAAGCACTGCTTAGCTGTAATATTATTTGGTCATATTTATATGTCCTTCTTCCGCCATAAAGTCAGCTCTATAAAGATCAAAACGTAGATTATTGCGACGCACACAATATATTACGACGCAGTCGGAGCGCAGGTCTTAAATGGTTAATTTCAATTTGTTACCAATCAGACACTCAGTCGATACAAATTATGCGCATATATTTCACTTGTCATAACGAGTAAAATCTCTTGCAGTTTGTATGGTGGGCGTGACTTATCCGGACCGTATCGACTGCTATCGTTTTGATATGACAAATTCAAAGAGGCGATTCATATTTTATGCATTAGGCGTGTTGGCTATGCGTCTGTACTGCGACAGCTGTATTCTTGAATTTTGAGTGTTGACAGCAAATGTGCCCATTTTGTTTACAGCGCATGTGTTAGATCTTTGAGTTATGGTACGAGAGGATAAGTACCAATAGTCATAGTATTGGTTTGAAGTTAGTCAATGAACCATATAGAACCATAATAAAATGTAACGCTAGACCAGACTCGAAAATTGAAGAAGGCGCCTATCATAATTTATAACGATGTGTGTATACGAATGGTACCTGAAAAAGGTTGGACATTTGGTACAATCAAATAATCTAGAAATAAAAAACAAAGGTGCAATAGTTAAATCCAGTGATTTTAACCCTAATCTCGAACAGTGACACAATAAAAAAATGGAGTCCAAGAATAGCTCTCTAACAAAAACACAAGTAGGCACGTACGAGCTTAAGACGCCGACCGGATCTCTGTTTTGATTCGAGACTTTTATAAATCGATGTTTTACTGTGATATATTGTTTCTAAAACGTAGATGTTTGTTTTCTATATCACATTGTATTTTATAAGCAGATGGTTTGTAAGATAAAAGACAGATGAATGTGATTTGCCATTGCCATGACAGTCAACTTTGAATGTATATGTGCGGTGGATAACAATAGTCAGGACTATCTTTCATTGTCATGCATGTGTCGTTAGGATCAGTAAATTCAATTATAAGTCCTCAGAATCGGATAGTAATGCATGATTCATAATACGCACGTATGGTCACGATTTTTACTGGTAAGAACTAGAATTTGATCACGACGCTCGTACATTATTCTATGCAGTTCTTATAAATTGCCTTGGATTTTTTATGTTAATTGTACCTAATTAGAAAAGGCGGTTTTATTCAACACTTCCTTCAAATGAACTAACTTATAGTTAAATCTTCGATTTTTTTTTTCCTATCACTTAACCTAACACCCTTGGTTGAATTGAGTAGGTAGTAGACGTCAGCACATTAAGCTACTACAAGTCCTTTAATAGATTTTCAACTTTATCGTTAAAAGGTAAGGTTCAAAGTTGATTGGGTAAATTTGACTGTTTCAGGTAGCTTGATGTGATGGCGTGTGTACTTTAAATGATTATTAAATTATACTTAGCTGATCTGAAGGTGAAATCCGAACATGTCCTGTAAGTTGTTATTGAATGATAAATAATTTGACTTAAAAATACTGTCTGATCGCGAATTATCACAGAGAGAGAAAAAAAAATACTATAGTTACTCTCTTTTGTTTTCTTCAATAGACAAATGAAGATCTGTAGTGTACTACATTATTTGTAAAAGCTTGTGTACTATGTACCTTGTAGCTTCAGGGACTACCTACTCCATTCTGAGAACACAGATACAATTTCATTCCTTGGTAGTCTTTCTAGTGTAATATAAGATTACCTTTCTGCTTTTGCTCAAGATAAGGATTGAATTCGGTTGAAAATTATAAAATGTATTTCGTCAGTGGCAGGGACATCCATACATTTTGATTTTATTATTGTACTTTTCTATGAGACAGCAGATTTTTTTTTTGTCATCATGTATTCCTGGTTACAGTTTACGAGTCGATGTCCCTGCTACCCTGAATACTGTAATAATAGTATTTAGTTAAATTGAAAAAACAGAAAACTTACAAGCAAGAATGAAACAATTTAAACAGTGTGGACTATGTTTTTGCTTTTCAATACAATTATTTGCCATTATTATAAAACATTTGTTAAAGTTGCCGACAGAAATTCAATTTTAGTTTTGATAATATAAAGTTTAGAATTTCGAATAACCGATTTTATGAGCAGTGGTGGCCCAGTGATAACGACTGCGACTTACGAGTTGTAGGTCGTAGGTTCGAACCCAGACAGGCGCTTTACTTTGTGTAAATTATTTCATCACCACTGCTCTCAAAACGGTGAAGGAAAACATCGTGAGAAAACCGGCATGTCCTAGAACCAAAAATTCGAAGACATGTGACATCTAACAATCCGCACTGGGCCGCGTGGTAGATTACGGCCCATTCCCTCTTACCGAGAGGAGGCCTGCGTCCCAGCAGTGGGAACATTATAGGCTGATTATGTATGTATGTATGTATGATTTTATCAATCCTTCGTTACTTACCGCAAAGTTCATCGAAATCTTGTGATCTTAATAAAAATAATTACACTTTACAACAACGGACTTTTAGAGGTTATAAGTATGAGTAATCTCAGATTTATAAAACGAAACGCTCATTTTTAAGCTATCAAATTCATAAATCAGTTTTAACGCTCAAGAATGATTGATGAATCGGTCTCGGTGTTAAGATAGTATAATTTAATGTAATATCACAAGATTTCACCACACTTAATAAAATTCTTAGAAATGACACATGCACATTAGATTTAAAATATGAATTTTAAAAAGATCATCCAGTTTTATGTGCTTTTTTTAATTTCCAGTAAAACTGTGATAGTTGAATTAACCACTATGACTATAACCTATAACCAGCTTGACTGGAAATTAAAAAAATAAAAGCTTTTTAATAAATGTAATTTGAATATTTAAATTATAAAGCGTTTCAAATTCTAGAACACAGTAATTAGAACACGAAGCTCGTCCATAACTGTTGCGTCATACACTAACGCCTAAATAACATAGCTAGATTGAGGTGCAGATAGGTCCTAACAAACCTGCGCAGTTGCATGCCGTGCTCATCATTTATCACGGATTTATCATAAGATCGACGCCACTGAGATAGACGAGTCAATCCAGCCACCTTCACGAAACATGACGTCACTTCATACAATTTACGGACGTCAATATCGACGCACAGAAGCGGAAAATTGTACCTTTTTTGTAAGCCTACATTATTTTAGTCTATGCTTCATTTTGATTATGTTCCTAAATTGTATTATTTTATAGACTTCCGCAGTAGTAATGGCAGGTGAACTGATACGGGTAATTGATGATAGAAAATAATAAAATATAGGTTTCCACAGCGCAATTTGTAACAGTCGATTGAAAGCAATGGCGGATTCGTGTTCATAGAACTCGAAGCAAGCAGCTTGTCATTAGCAATGCACTGTGCCAATGCTTAAATCTGTTCGCTATAAACCTTGTATTTTCAACTATTTTCGTTAACATGTTTTATGCAATGAATTCCAGTTCATGTTTTGCCTGTTTGTTTTATTTCCCACTAGAATTCTCTAGTAATAATAAACTGTAAATAGTTTCAGAAATACAGGCGCTTTTGCAATTACAAAGCTCAATAAAATAAGTGAGCCATGATGGCGTAGTAGGTATAATAAACATAAAACTTCTGAATGGCAAATGAACGGAACACCGCAATCCTCTAATAACCACCAGAAATGACGTGAAACGTATCTAATTAGGGTAGCAATTGTTTATTGTGGAGCTCATTCCACACAATAGAAACGTGTAGGTAAAAGTTGTCCAATCAAAGCGGAATGTTACCACATTAAGATTATAATTTCGCTTCATTCGAGAGCAATAAGCGGCAATAAGGTCCCACTCACGTATTGCAGAGAGGGCTACAGGCACGTATTTTTCGCATTATCGGCTAAATTATTATAAAGGGAACAGACGTGTGGTGTGGTAGTCTAGGGAAACTGTGCTGCGAGCGAAACAATTGCCGCGGAAATAGCACGTTCGACATTTTAAAACGAGGCGAAATGAGCCGCAACTTTGTGAGTCGCACTCGCAACTTCATGTTAAACAGTTGCTGTTGCAAGTGTTTCACAGTCTTAATACGCTTATACTTGTGTTATCCGAGGAAAGGAAATAAAGTTCGCATATTGTAATAGTCACAGGGTTATGTAAAAAGAGGAAATACTGATACTTATTTTATTTCTAAAAAAAAATTTTGATTCTTTATTTTTGTTTTTAATAAAACTGAAATGAGAAAAAACATATAGGAAATAGGGTATTCATATTTTGAAAAATAAAAAGAAATACTCACTGACATTTTTCATTTGAAACTTTATGAATCTCGCATTTCGCTGTTCAAACAGTGAGAACTTTTCAACAAGTTGAGTACGAACATTTTTTGAAATATCATTCTAACATGGAACATTATGTTTGATATCTAAACAATGGGGGTAGGTTGAACCATTTCCTTACTATAACGTCAAAGTGACAAGAATGAATTAATATTTCTTGCTTGCCATCACTCACTGTTGTAGACACGTCCAAATCTTGTAAGATCACTGTAGAACAATGACTGTCCGGAATAAAAAATACTTTTTGATCAGTTACGTGCTTACGTTGCCTTTTTGTAGGAGAGATTTCAAATAGACGAGTCCACAAATCAAGTTTTTTTTTCCATAATGCTCTTGTGCACTTAGCTATCATTCATCTTCACGCTGTCTCAAAGGAAAGCATTCCATTTGTTCTTACAAGCTTACATACATATAAATTTGCTTCGTTCATATTCAACAAAGCTCTCATAAGTCCCGACCAGTCGTTTTAAAATTTGGGATTTAAAAAAAAATGCATCTTGGAAATTTTCACCTCTCCGTGTTCCAAGTTAATATTTATGACCGCGACACAAACAAAACATGGTCGCATTAGTATTCGATCGTGCTTTAAATTTTAGATTCGTAAACCGCTTTATCAAAAGCAATATCGTCTATGTATTAAACATTAGGTACCTAAGTTTTAAATGCGGTCGAAGTAGGGGCGTTTTACATCGAAAAGTTTGTAAGAAACCTCGGAATTTTTGAGACTAATAAGTGTCGTAGCGAAGCCCGCATACTAAAGAGACACCCCGTGCATGGTAATAGGAACTCGGAGGGAATATAAAATGCCAGTATCTACCTAGCTATCATTTTAGAGGGTGCCGCTGTCAGAGTGTTTAAGATAACCCAGGACGTGACACCTATATCAAAGCGTTCAAATGTACCTAACGTGTCAAAATTCTTAAATAACCTTCGACGGCGGAAAAAGTCGGCTTGTAAACTTTTAACCCGAAGCCCCTGTTAAAAAATATTACCGGAAAACATGACGAGAATTTCAGACACAAAGATGACGTGAATGGATATGAAATGAATTTCAAAATGTATATCATTAACTAAATTTTCACTAGGAACGACTCAACCAAATTGGTTTTCTGTTTATGAATATGAGAAAGATTTTAGATATGGATCAACTGGTAATTTATAAGAGAGAACGGCCTTCTGTTATTCATTGTCCTACAATAGTAATTAAGGTAATATTTCTATGCCAAACGAGTTCAGCGCCAATTCTTAAAAGGGTCCTTACAAAGGAAGTTATTATTCTAATCTGTTCAACGAAAGGGTCATAATAATAGCGCCACAATTAGTCTCAAATAACCAGCACCACGTCTGTAATATCAATCAACATCATTACGTACACCTGAACTGGATCATGTTCTTAGAAATGGTCAATTTGTGCTGTGACAAAAAACATCCTGCCATAATGGGGTCTTATCGCTGGCGCTGATTACACGTTCTCTCCGGCAACAGAAGGCGATGCTATTAAATTGTCATTAAAGTCACCTCAGTGTCATCTGCGACGTCCGTTTTCGTGGGACCAACTTTTTGTTGCAGTTTTAGTTTTACACTGCTTCCAAATCTCATTTGGCGCGCCACCGAGAATTTTTATTGCATTTTAATCGTTATCTGCAAGAAACAAAGGTCTTTTTGGTAGTTTCTGAGAGGTAAATAGAAGTTTGTCGGGTTTTGTTAATGACACTCGATGTAATTTGATGTAAATTGACCGCCCCGACCGACAGGAGCGGCCACGCAACATGTCAACTATGAAATTGTTACCTGACTAATGTTTAATTTTGGTGTGATTGATGTTTCGGACCTTTACTTACGAACTTGGTATTACAGATTAGTTTTATCGTAGAATAATTTAAATATTCTGACCAAAACGCCGACCATTTTGATTAAAAAAAGAGGTATCGAATAAATTATCTTCTTCCAAATCAGATTAAGAAAATCGATGATCTCGTTGTTCGCAAAAGTTGGAGGAACGGTAAAATTTTATTGATGACTGTCATGGTAATTCCGCAGGCTGGTATTACGGGTAAAGAAATTGCCTTTCCAACCTCCTCCATTGCGTAATGGTCGATGTGACCGCGATATCTTAATAAGTGGTTCTTGATCAAGTACCTTCGAAGAAGCCTCCGGCTTTGCATAATTGTTAAACGTCTCAGCATCGCTTCAGATACGCAGAGATGGTAACCATTTACCCTATTACCGGGCCTTTGAAGAATTATCACGATTCGATTCTCAGAATAAAACTGTTCCTCACATGTCTCAGTCATTATGTTATCTCAAACATTTTCTTTGATGTTTCATAAATTGTAATTTTCGGATATGGCAGAACGTTTTACTGATATTACCATTAGGTATTATGTTCTACAGCTATGTTATGTAGCTCTATTTTAAAGATATTATCAGAATAAATTAAAAAAAGGTCTTTGTATACAAAGTTTTGTTCTACTAAAACGCGATTGTGTTCTGAAGTTGGTCCCGAAGTCATTTGAATTTCAGAATATCAAGTAGGGGTCTCCTGTTTAAAACTGTTGGATATAATAATAATTTAAGATAGATATGCTAGGTACTAAAAACATTTCGATTTTGACTAGGAATTTGGGCTTTTTAAATAAAAATTCAAATCTTACAGCCTACAGCTAGATTAGTCTTTCATAAAAGCTACGCTGATCATACAATATTATTGTGAAAAAAAAAGGCTTCAGTAAAGTTTCCAAACCGTCTGACTTTTACGTAATATCCTTCATATATTTTCGTTTAGAATATTACACATGATGTCTTCGTATAAAGCTTTCCAATAGAGCCTCTTTCGTTTACTTTGTAACTTTTTTTCTCCTTGTTCCTCCTTGCTTTACTTTATGCGAATAAATTAGGTACATAACTAAATTCAAATAGCTGTGTATGTATTTATTCAGGTAAACATTATGTCGGCTTATTTGTTTGAAACTCTATTGCACATGCTGAGCTGGACTCCCATTTGGTGCAACCTTGAGACGCACATCGCACTTTTTTCTTTATTTGATTTAAAGTATACCATAGTACACTTTGTTTCTTTAAGAATGTTTATTTTTGTATACCTTCTTGTAATGGTAATTACTGGATAACCTCTTCAGGGGTCATTGTACTGATTATTATGAAGAACTATTACTATGGGACCAAACCTGAAATCGCGAAAAAAGGATCAGCAGTTTCCTACATTTTGACGCAAAACTGCTCATCATTCATTTCATTGGCGACGTAAAACTGGTGGATGCCAAGCTTCACAGCTTGGCTCATCGCCGCAAGGTTGCCTGCCTGTCGGTCTTCTACAGACTGTACTTCGGTGAGTGTGCCCAAGAACTCCACGACCTCATTCCACCGGCCCCCTTCTACCTTCGGACATCCAGGCGCACTGCAAGTTACCATCCCTACCTGGTTGCTGTTCCACCAATTCGCACTAAGCGTTTGCAAATGTCGTTTATAATGCGCACAGCAAAAGAGTGGAACTCTCTACCTGCGTCAATTTTTCAGGCTTCTTCTGGGTAAGCACGCTCCATCTTCGACTTTGTCTCTGTCACCTTTGACCTGGGCTAGAGTCAAGAGCAAGCCCATTTCAAATAAAAAAAAAAAAAAAATGTAGGGAACAGCCGGTTTTTTTCGCGTTTTCTTGTTGGTTCCTTAGTAAAAGTTGTTCATAATAATAAGTGTTTACCGAACACCCAGTATAGGTTATCATTTAATTGTGCTTTTATGTGTTGTGTCATGTCTTTTGTGTGCATTGAATAAACATTTTATCTATCTCATGGCGACAAACTTGGAATCTCTTCTCCTGCTTTCTATGACGGACAGCTCCTTGAAATCTTATATACCAATAAAATTAGCCACGGTCAAGACCGATCACAAATCTCACGGTTCCTTCTGCTCTCGTAAACCATAAATAAAGTTTCCGCTCGTGCATGACCGAGTTTTTGCTCATTACAACGCAAAACTGAAACAGCTTCATGGTTGCGGATAGACAAAAAAGTAAATAGATTGCATGAAATATGTACATTATTATAATACCTCGAACAAAGAGGCTGAGGATCATTACAGCCAGATCTAAAAAGCTCGATTTAACCCAAGATGAGTTCAGGCGAAACATACGTTGTAGTTTTTGCGATTTTATTACGGACTAGTATAGAATGCTGTCCGCGACTTCGTTCGCGTTAGATTATCACATTTTGCTTTCCTTTTTTATTCTAAAATATTCTATACTCCTTATAACATCCGCTATCTGCCAGTGAAAGTCCCGTCAAAATTGGCCCAGCAGTTTCGGAGATTAGCCGGAACAAACAGACAGACAAAAATTAAAAAAAAATGTTTTTCTTTATAAGTAGATATCTACCGTATATAATTTCATATGCATTTCGTAAAAACCTGTTATTTTGACATTAGAAACAGACACTTCAATTTTATTTATTTCTAAAGATTGCAAAAACCTTCCGTACGGTAGGCTGCAAAAGTGCATGGGTAGTGCAGAAACAAAATTGTATGAAGCGAGAAATGACGCCATCTAGCGTAACACCAGTTAACGACTAACAAAATTGAATTATGCTGTTATTAGATGGCGTTGCTTTGCTTTATATGATAGAATATTTTTGCAGTTTCTTTTTGTCTCTTCAAACATTCAAACAATTTATAATTAATAGTTTCTTTTAAAGAAAATTGTTCCTAATTATTAACCTACTATGTTAAAATTGAATATCAATTTATAAGTAGGTAGGTATCTGATTTTCTAAGTTTTAGTTTTCAAACTTGAGAGGGTAGGTTGAATATGGATTTATAAATAATTGGTAGGTGGTATGAATAATACTTAGATCGAAGATTTATGACAGCTCAATTGATCGTTCGCTAAGTTCATTTCAATTACCTCGTTCGAGTGCCTTTTGTTCAGTTTTTATTTATGATCAGGCGGATTACTTATTTTACCAAAACGAGCACGAGTTATAATATTGATTTCGTTACAAGAGCTCAAATAATTGCTTTGAATAATCAAGCCAAAAACTTGTCAGAAATAGCCAGAGACCGATGTAAACGTAAGTAGTTTTATTTTTACACTTTTATATTAAAACTGCATTATTTTTTTGTTACTATCACACTAATATTATAAAGGCGAAAGTTTGTGAGTGTGTGTGTGTGTTTATATGTTTGTTACTTCTTCACGCCTAAATCACTGAACCGATTTAGATGAAATTTGGTATAGAGATAGTTTGAGTCTCGGAAAAGGACATAGGATAGTTTTTATCCCGATATTCCCACGGGATCGACATTTACGCGGGTGAAACCTCGGGGCGCAGCTAGTACTACATAATAATCATTATTGGGTATTATATATTTCTGTTTTATTGTTGCAGAGAAAAACAGTTGTTCTTCGAGTACGACGATTTGAAGAGGAGGGTTCTTTGAAACACCATCAAAGAACACTGGTAGACCACGACTTATAAAACACATTGCAGCATCAAACCATGATAAGGCAGTATGAAGAAAATGGATTTCTGCCGTTGAACCACTATGCTGGTTTATTTGACACAAGTTTTGACACGGAGCCGCGTCAAAACTGTGCCGCGGAGGCATGCTGTGAAACCCTTGCTCACGGAAAACCATAAAAGGGCAAGATTACAGTTCGCTTTGGATCACATAAACTTCGATTGGAGTAATGTCATCTTTACAGATGAAAAAACTTTTAAGTCTAGTGAACACGGACGCTTATGTTTGTGGCGTCGAAATAATACGCGATACACAAGTGGTTACGTAGCTACGAGCTAAATAATTATACTTAGATAATATTATTTATATTGACTGGAGACCTGGTTATGTGTGTATAAACTATAACTTACGTATTTTTAATAATTTAACAAGTTATGAACACTTTAAGTTTAAACAACATAGTTTTTACTTTTTTATGTTGCCTACTAATTTGATATGTTTTTGTGCAATTTTATAGTTTTTAGCCTACTTATTTAGTATCCATTTAATCCGTTTGACCTTTGTAATAAAATAACCTGGTCTCCTGTTTGTTTTTATTGAGGTTACATAAGCTTCAATCCTCTTTCCGATTTTGGAAACGAATACTTAAGCTATCGCCTCAATAACTTTATAATATTATGTTATACCTATAATATTTAATAAACTGACTATTAAATTTGAATAATAAACTGTAAGAAATAAACCTCAATAATTTTTTATAGTGCCTTTTTTTGCGAGCCCACAAGGTGAGCCTGTTTACCTGCAATGAATCTGCTCTTTTTTCCTGTTGCTAAGTAACTACCTACCAATTCGAATATTAAATTAATTATTAAAATACCCACTCGTTAGCTTAATAAATATATTCCTATCGGTTTCTATTATTATTTTTATCATTTAAGCTACGTATGCTGGTAATTGTAATGTAACAATTAGATAAATGTATTAGCCTTGTAAATCCTTCGTTTCTTCCTAACTCCTTAATTACGTTTCGTAAATTAGTCATAGTTGTGAAGAAACCAACGCCATCTAGTTTATTTTCGCAAACTTGAATTCAAACGTTCACGGGAAAATAGACACTAAGGTACCCATGCAATTTTGCTGGCGACTGTACATTGCTATACTCGCCTCGTGAGTGAACTTCAGTTTTTATACTGTTATGATTGATAACTGCAAGTAGGAACGGGTTTTGCAGCATGTCGTTAAAAACAGTGGCTGTGTCATTACCGCGATAATTAATGTTATATTTAATAAGATTTTACTTTTATGGTTTATTTATTTGGGTTAAGGGAGCGACGTAGTAACTTCGTAAGTAAATTGGTGTAGCTTCCAGGTAAATTGTATTCATTTATCAGGTTTCAAGTTCTGGGTAAATTAATTAATTAAATCCAAACGTCAACGGTTCAATTTCAACGGTTTCATCATCAAAATGGCGGAAGTGGAACAATGCTTGTCTGATGAATAATATATTCCAGATAGGATGACTAACGCTAAAAATATGTTTTTTACTGCAAAGGGCCAGAAGATTTGTTCATAAGTTCATAACCATTTCCTATACGATTCACATAAAAATATAAGCTCTACTCAGTACCTTAAATATAAAACTGTAATCTGTGATTTAACTTAGAGACGGTTAAAAACTTCATTCTATGTATCATAAAATAATAAATGTTGTAAAACATAAATATAAACCAGTAGGTATAAAGTTTCAGTAAGAAAACTATCGTTTACAATAGTCTTAAAAATAACATAAAATAATATTACATAGTTTGTTGAAGTAACTTTAAACAAGATAAATTTTAGTTAATAATATTCAATTTGTTCATAAAACGTAAGGCTGCGGGCACACAGGTGACACAGGAAAGGCGACAACGATGCGGGTCGATACAACTTGAACAATAGTCTTTTAGTTAACAGCATGCGTAATTACTTGTGTTACATTGTTCTTGTGCTGTGTCGCGTCGCGTCACCGTGTCGCCATCGTCGCGTCGTCGGTTGGCAGGGTATTGTCATATTAGTAACGTGACTGCGGCCCAAAAAGCCAACCTATTAAGTTTACCAACTAGAGTCTTCCAGACCGTATATTTGCCATGGCAGCCAATCTCAACGGAGACTTGCCTTCGGCGCAGGAGCTGTTAACGACACAGGTGCACTCTCTCTTCCTCACTCTTATAGTCCGATGGGACGGCAATAACGTGCTTTTCGAGGGGGTATCACACCGCCAACTTCCAAACTCCGGGCTGTTACTAAGAAATTCCTAATGGAAAATCCCAGGACCCCACGCTCAGTAGTAGTCGCGCTTGCGACCACGAGAGCAACGGGGCAGTCTACCAACTAACCAGTAGCTGGTTTGTGAAGGTCGGATAGGCCATACTCCATGTAAAATACTGGTATTCAACTGCGTCCGATTAGACTGGAAGCCGACCCCAGTATACCTAGTAAGGAGAAGGCTAAGCAGTTTGCTTTTTAAGTAGGTACCTATACTATGTAGCCTTTCCCAAATTTTCTGGACATTCCTGACCGACTGCCGTAGGGCATACAACTGTCACCCCAAACAAATTGATCAAAAAATAAGGTGACGTTGACTAAGTTGGTGAGACTAAGGCTGGGCGCAAACGTCCGGTTTCCTGATTCGGAATTCAGATTCGGAAACCTGAATGCAAGCATTTCATACAAAATGTTCTCACTAGCGCACACGTGCTTAAATTTTCCGTTCTGAAACCCGGACGGAAAATTTAAGTACGTGTGCGCTGGAGAGAACATTTTGTATGAAATGCGTGCATTCGGGGTCTCCGAATCTGAATTCCGAAACTGAATTCCGAATCAGGAAACCGGACGTATGCGGCCTGCCTAAGATGATAAAATTCAAAATCATTTTGCAATAAACAAAAAAATCAAAAAATTGTTTATGGAGGAAGCCCGCGAAATTCAATTTTTTTTACTTTTTTGCAATTTGTAGGTGAGTGTCAGGTTGTAGGTATGTAAAATAATATGATTCAATGAAATATCAATCAATAGGGTTATACGAACTTACAGGGTTGTATTGATGATTTTAATGATTATAATTCTTTAGATACATACTTGTTACGGTTGCGAATCATATTTTGTTCAACATACCACCCGAAATTGACCTGCAAATTGAAAAAAAATTAAGAAAATTTAAATTTTGCGGCTTACCCTGGCCCTTTCCCGTTAATGTTTTGTTGTTGCAAATCATTCTTGCAGTTAGTTCCTCAAAACAGCCAGTGATAAATAAGATTAAGGATAATTTTCTTGAGTGAGCCGTTGTCACGTCATAAAACTACATCAACCCAAGAAATTATGAAAAACTGAACGGACAGAGCGTCCATTCAACTTATTTGTTTATACAAAATATCCGTTATCATCGGAATACTTCGCTCCCGTCGCTCAATAATAACAGCAATTGTATGCCGCCCCAAGACTTCCCGCAAACGACGCAGTATTTGTTATTACCGGTAGACTAACTGTTTATCTCTGTTTTATTATTCTAAGAAGTCGATCATGGATTTATGGACCGCGTTTAAGGGTTGTTGAGTAGTTATGTAGGGCCTCAGGCTTCGTTAGTACGATTATCTTAGAGAACTATAGTTAAGGTAAGTGTTTGAGTTCTGTGGTGTTGTTTAAAGTGAATAAAAAATAAAGATTTAATTGCAACATGAAATACATAAGCGAATATTACATACGTACGCTAAGTTTATACTGTCCTGTGTGAGACTTGTGACTAAACGTGATGCAATGTAAGGCCCTTTAACACACACGCTTTTTTTTTGCCGTGAAAAACTACGTTTCTTTCGCCGTGTGTAGGCGGGTCGTCAGTGTTGTATGGATAAACTATGGAAGCTTGTTGACGGACACGTTTTTCTACTGCGTGGTTTATACGCTGTACTGTAAAGAAACCGTGTCGTGTACAAAGGGCCTTACTAGTTACAGAAGAGGTGCGAAATGTAACAAAATTTTCAATGATGCTAAAACAAAAGCAGTCGGGTTATAAAATCTTATCCCAAAATAATCTTACCATGCAACTGACATCATCTATTACTTTTCATAAACTACCCTACTTGCAATAGCCCGTAGATTTATTTAAAATAACTCATAAACGAATATAAAAG
This sequence comes from Amphipoea oculea, assembly GCA_945859645.1. Taxonomy (NCBI): domain Eukaryota; kingdom Metazoa; phylum Arthropoda; class Insecta; order Lepidoptera; family Noctuidae; genus Amphipoea; species Amphipoea oculea. Next base: position 9,906,564 of record OX243874.1, read on the forward strand.
GGTGACACTGATACACCCCGCTGTTTCTTTATGTTTAATGTTATTAGGCCGAAATGGTTTCCTTTGAATCGGATCAGGACAAGCCCTTTTCATTGTAAAGCAAATGATAATGGTAATGGTTGGACACCATGTTGCGCTTTATTGTGAATCATGGATATTAGAACACATGGAAAAGGCGTCTGCCAACAAATAAACGCGATAGTAAAACCCATATGAATTAATTTCGAAGCAAAGCTGCTCGTATACCAGTTCTTGATCGTAGCTTCAGTAGACAACAGACCAGAGCCATATAAAATTTTATTTTGATATTATTTCCAACGAGAATTGATGAATGGACGATAAAGTTTGCCTTTTGTGTACAAAGATAATCGTGTAGTTAATAAATTTACACATAATACAACTACTGACAAGATCACAAAAACTTTATACTTCTTACACATGTATTAATGGTAAATTGATGTTGATTGACATATCATGCTATGAAAAAATGTATAGATTAATCTTTTAAGAACCGGTAACATCGCATGCCCTTATCGGCGCCGGCGGGCGGCTAGGTAGCTGATGTCCTTGATGGCTGCCTGTCTCTACTCCGTATATAATTGGATTAAAATAAATGTGTGTTTTTAATTGCTCAATTGTTTTCAGAGCGGATATTTTTTGCCGTTGACAGCAAGTTAAATGTTATTCCGACTTCATTGCAAGTGACATTACATTGACTATTAATATCAATACCTAGAAAACATTTTTTGTTAAGGATTACTTATTAAAATAATAATATTATGGGGGAAATATTGTAGAGAATGCTATACTTACAGTATCGTTTTGTATCCGTTTCAGTTATGTTAAAAGCCCTGTGAGCGTATTGTATTAATTGAATTAAAATTCTGTTATATTATAATATGTGTCGTACAAGTATTCCATGAAAAAAGTAACAAAACCTTCAGGCAATTCCGCTTACCATACATTCTCTAGGTATTCAAAAGCATCAGGCTATTGATTCTTGTTTCCAGAAATTGTTGATTCTAAGATTTTAAGCCACTTCTAGTGACTGAATATCACTGTTTCCCTTGCATTAGAGTTGGGAGTCCATACGACACTAACATTCGAGATAGGACGGTCGTTATGTCGATAATTTACTGGGGAAATGACTAAATAAACACAGATATGAATGATAGAGCCTCCTGTCGCCGTTCGTGGAACGAGGACGGTAGAAGGGTAAACTCAAGAGCTGATTGAGTGGGGATTCTGATACTAGAGACGTGAATTTATACAGGGTAACGTGTCGATTCTGTGTGAAATTACGATTGTAAAGGAATTAATGAGTTATGCTGTTATTATTGCTGTCTTAATAAGAGGAAAAATGGATGGGATGATCATATTTTGACATTTTATATGCACAGATAGTTTCATTTGGAAAAGGTTAGTCCTAGTCATTAATATAAATTAGCCACTTTTCAGATATAGCTAATTATTCATAAATTCATCATGCATAATTAGGTATTTTCAGCGCACTTAAATACCTTGAACACTGGTAGTAACGGCCACGAATTACGAGTTTTGGTCGCAGGTTCGAACACAGACAGGCACGTTTCATTGTGTAAATTATTTCATCACCACTGTTCTCGAAACGGTGAAGGAAAACATCGTGAGGAAACCGGCATGTGACAAAACCAAAAATTTTAAGACATGTGACATCTACCAACCCGCACTGGACCCGCGTGGTGGATTATGGCCCACGAAGAGAGGGGGCCTGTGTCCCAGGAGTGAGAACATTATAGGCTGATTAGGTATGTTATGTAATACCATGAAAAAACTAAAATAAGGCCAAAATAAATAAATTTATAAGGCATCATTTTTTTAGGGAATGTTACACACAATTCTATATCCCCGAAACGTATTGATTACTCAGTTACCTTTAGAACCGCAGTTCACAGGCAAAGCTATACCTACAATGTATCGACCTACAGCCTAGCAATAACATTGTTACTGGTCGAATTGTAAAGCTGAGAGCGGCATGTCGCCTGCAGTACAGTTGTGGTTAACCGATGCGGGTAGACGGAATTCTGAATTCTGACATTTGACCGTCCATAACTTCGCAAAATCCGATTATAGGTGTGTGTTGGAGGAATGTTATTCTATTGTTATTTTTATAAGGAGTTTGAAGCGTGAATCAAAGTTGAAAGAGTCGATTTTTTTATGAGTATTTTTTATTTTTTGAAGTGAAAACTTTTTTAGGCACGTTGGGCATTTTTTGAAATGGCAAAAAATCCATTGAATTCGCACCACTGTTACCGTAACCGACACCGCTTCGAATGCGTTCGGCTGCCCTCGCGATGTACTCGTTTTTAATGAATATCCGATATGTCAGTGAGTGAAGGCAAAGTATTTTATTTTTGTGTTTTGTTTTCGCTTCTGTCGGCACTCCCGGAGTGCCACTGTTTTTTTTATTTAGGATCTAAAACAGCACATCGTGCTAACTGTAATTTCCCAATCAACTTTGAACCTTAAATTTTAGCGATAAAGTTGAAAATCTACTAAAGAATTTTGACAGAGTACCTTCATGTGCTAGCGTCTGTACCGTAATGTCATTCCAATTTTCATTATTTTGTGCATGTACCAACTGTATGTCACTCTTAAAACACGTGCACTTAAAGTAATTTATCAAATAAAAGAAATACAAATCAGAGCACGTTGAAAAATTTAAATTTTAATGCACAAGTTTTTTCACCTTTGCAATTTGGCAAAAAAACATTCACTTTATCATGTCACGACTCTGTTTACCTAATTTAACAACGAGATGACTTGAGGTCTACGACCTTTGTGTTTGAGGATCAAAAATCTAAGTTTTGCTTCTAGCATGTCAACTAACTTGATGAAAATAGAATGCCATTTCTAAAACATACATGACTAACATTTTTTATAGATTGAGATGACTATTATACATATTTGAGTTTGTGTGTACATAACACAAACTAAAATATGTATATATATACTATATACAAATAAAAATAAAAAAAGACAGCGTCAATGGGATAAGTGTCCAAAAGGCTGGCAGCATTACCACGTTGGATGGCAATGCTTATTCTTTGAGCTAAAAATAGGCCAGCCCTCTGGTCACGCGAAGAGTCAACCAAACGCTTGGCGATATCTCGAAATAATAGATTGAGCTTTATAATATTGACTTTAAAAAGTTCAATTATGTTTTTGAATGTCTAGTGTTTACACAACTAAAATAGCCCAGAAAAAGATTACATGACAAAATAACAAAATAATTATGTTATACGATAAAAAGTGGAGAGTTTTTCATAAACTTCATTAGAATTGCAAAGCTTTGTATGATTTTGATCCATTAAAACTAATGATTTTTTTTTCTACTTCATTTTAAGGATGCATCTATCATCAGGAATATAATGGTTTTCATCAATATTGTACCCTTGAATGTATACAGATACATTCTAGGTGTTTGGCATCGTTGTGTAACCGATGGTTTCAGTTACGCAATGATGAATGTATTTAATGATTACATTAATTTAAGTGTTAATCAAACCATTCACAATCCATTATTAGGAAATGCAAGACCGCAGACAGATCTCCCAGCAATGACAGTTACTATAATGAAATCTGCGATTACTTGAGCTTAGTTTACGAATGCAGTTACAAAGCAACATTTAGATTTAGCACCTTAATAATTAGACTTAAAGTTTAACTTTGTGCGAGTCATTCGTAAATTAGCAATCCCACGGAACGATAAATCCGACAGATAAGAACTATTAGCCGTGCCAGTGACATTTCCAGTATTATGAAATTGCAGAAAATATTGGAAACTTAACTAAGTTCCTGCCCGTAAATGTTGTGACGTTAAAAATTTATTACTTCGTGAACTGCAGGTGCTTAAATTATTCCGGAGATTATTAGATGGCAGAAAGACGCCCACACTTTCATAAGTAAACGTAAATTGTTTGTCTAAGTCGAAAATTACACTTTGATTTTGTCTCTTGACCTTCCCTCGGTATTAAGACGAAATTTCGATGGCAAACAAACTTTTTTGTATTATTATGTAAATAAAGTTTTAAAAGATTATTCACATTAAGAATAATAGAAGATTTTATTGGTTTCCGTCTAAGAAACAAATTACTTTTTATGGACTTTCAGTTAAATAAACGCAATTCACGAATGGGCAGTAAAAAATATTGAATTATCTAAATTAGGAACAATTTGTTACCGCAACCATTACAGCCAATCACTACGCCCACTGACGCACGTTACACAGTGCACTACCCACTACTACCACCAAGTTGTGTATTGACATAATACGTGTATAATAAATAACTTTGATAATAACTTCAGTCGACCTTTCTGACTAAGCATTTAGGTTAGAAACGTGGCCTATAAACTAGCTAACGACTTGTTATAATGAGTCCTCTCGTACCTAAAATTAAATTAAACTACTGGCATTTATATTAGAAACAATTATTATGGTAATTGAATCTGTGACATACAACACAGCTGTTGTAATATATTGTATTTGGTGTTATTTCAGGCTTGAAATAACACCAAATACCTACAATATATTACAACATCTGTGTCGCGAGTAAATAAATATATGGTTTGCTCTTCTATAAGATTTTTCTGTAACAATATTATTATTATTATTTTCATATTATTTAAACTATCAACAACAGCACATCGCGGCAACAAATAAGGTTCAAAACAGCGATGCGTTTGATGTTAGTTGAATCGAATGACCACCAAAATAAAAGTAATTTTGCAGTTTTAAATTAAATTAAAAATAAATGTACGACTTTGTGGAATAATGTTTACGTATTTCTTTTTTGATTGAATTGCTTTTATTATCATTACTAGCCGCGCCCCGCGGTTTCACCCGCATAAGTCTCGATCCCGTGGGAATATCGGGATAAAAACTGTCCTATGTCCTTTTCCGGGACTCAAACTATCTATATACCAAATTTCATCTAAATCGGTTCAGTGGTTTAGGCGTGAAGAAGTAACAAACATATAAACACACACACACACTCACAAACTTTCGCCTTTATAATATTAGTGTGAAAATAAATGTACGACTTTGTGGAATAATGTTTACGTATTTCTTTTTTGATTGAAATGCTTTTATTATCATTACTAGCTGCGCCCCGCGGTTTCACCCGCATAAGTTTCGATCCCGTTGGAATATCGGGATAAAAACTATCCTATGTCCTTTTCCGGGACTCAAACTATCTCTATACCTACTAAATTTCATCTAAATCGGTTTAGTGGTTTAGGCGTGAAGAGGTAACAAACATATAAACACACACACATACACACACACTCACAAACTTTCGCCTTTATAATATTAGTGTGATATAAAATATGATACTTAACGCTCAAAATTATGAAAATTATGAGACGAAAACGTTTTACGATTGTTTTATCATGATACAGTTTTATTTTTTATCACGTGTAGCTAAATAATAACAGCCGCATGGGTCCATCGGTCAGGTTAAGCTACGCTTGCCGCTACGTTGGTCCGTGGATGGGTGACTATCTTTACATACCAAGACCCCTCCGTGCCTCGGAAAGCACGTTAAGCAGATGGTTTCGGCTGTCATTCGTGGATCTTTGACCGTCGTTACGGGTTGTCAGAAGAACGAAATTCTGACAACCTGCAGTCTTACCAAGGGGTTTTGTATAACCCAGTAACTGGGTTGTGGAGGTCAGATAGACAGGCGCTTCATGTAAAGTAGGTACTAGTATTTAGTTGCATCCGGATCGACTGTAAACTGACCCTAACATAGTTGGGAAAAGGCTAGACAGATGACTATTTTCTTTTTTTGAAATATTTTTGAATAACTCTTTTCTTTGAACATTTGAAAATACGCTAATTTTTTCCTGGCTTACGCTTATTTTGAAAATAAAAAAAAAATAAGATGAAAACGACGTACCTAAGTAGCGGGTATGTTAAATTCCTTTATTAATTTCAGGACTATTTTTCATCAAAACTTTTCTTTTTTATCTATAAGTGCGCGATCACTTTCTTCAACATAAGCTGTCAGTCTGCCAAGACGGTCCTGTGATTGCAGCATACAGGGTGAAATTGAACACATGCGACAAATCGAAATGGGAGATTATACTCATCATTATGAACAACTTTTACTATGGGACCAAACCTGAAATCGCGAAAAAAAAATCAGCTTTTCCCTACATTTTGACGAGTTATGCGAACATAAATGTAGGGAACAGCTGATTTATTTTTCGCGATTTCAGGTTTGGTCCCATAGTAAAAGTTGTTCATAATGACGAGTACAATCTTCCATTTCGATTTGTCGCATGTGTTCAATTTCACCCTGTATAAAAAAGTAATGCTACCTAACTTGCGCCAATGTTCTAAACTTTCATAATGCACAAGCTATATAAATCCCTGTAAATAATGTATTGCTGATATAACTTCAAATAATCGAATATCTCGGGCGGACGTCAGTGCGACGAGGCCGATGTACTGCCAACGTGACGTCACGTGCAGCCTACCCGCCTCTCTCCTGCAGTTGGCAGATGGTAAAATTGTACTTAATTTATAATAATAACGTCTGTCCGATGCCTTATTTTAACTGAGCTATTTTAGTGGCAACTGTGTCGAGATTTTTATTCATATCGGCAACGTAAAACTAAAAAATGACTCTAGAAATGATCAATTTTGAGAACCTGTTTTATAAATCATCGTTGAATCTACAAAATATTTTTAGAACGGCGAGAGAACTACTATGATTGATGACTCTGGATGTAATGATAGTATAAGAAAAACAAAAAGCAAGATTCTGAAGCAATCGAGCAGCTGAGATTTACTCATAATAAAATGATGGGTATAGCTACACATCTCTATTTTGAAACGTGGAAAAAGGAGCAAAGTAATATTAAAAGCTACATTAATTATTCATGTAAATAAGATAAGATTAATGGAATGTTAGCAGCCGATAGATATACTTACATACACCGAATGTTCTCTTTACGTCCAACCTTTGCATGTTCGTATGACGTTATTGGCTCCCGAATGATTACGTTAATGGATACCACGTTTTAACGATCTTTTAGCTCTTGAATCGACTATAAAGGAGATACGACAGAATTTATGACCATTGAGACGTTACCTTTAATCTGCTACTCTATTAGTCCCATGCGAATTCTAATGTATTTTATATCACGGCCGCATTTTAAACATCAAAGATTATCGGATTCATTAACATGGATATTAAACTTAAAAGTTTTACCCTACTTCTTAGGAATTTATGTGGACGGAATCGGAATTCAGAAATCTGAACATGAAAATATTTAATTGGTTTAACTGTGCTTGAAAGGCAAAGTACGCAATTGGATTTCAGCGTCTTTACAACGATAAAGACGTATTCCGGGTTTCAAACATTTGATTCATGGAATTTTGAAATTCATTAAATATGCAATGACGGTGGAAATACGCTAAGCTTTATAAAACCTGTGCAAAGTATCGATAGTCTACAAATCCTTGATAGAGTTCGTGAACTAGTAAAACTCCGTGATTTATACAAATTGCAATTTTATTAATCACAAAAGCAAAAGCGTAAACAGTATCCCATTTTTCATCATCAAGCAACTTTATGTAGCCGTTCTAAGCTCCAGTTAAATAAATAACCGCAAAATTCAATTCAACAAACCGTTATAAAATAAGCTGCAGGCAACAAAGTCAAATCGTTTTGCGCGGTTAACCACAACGCTCTCTGTCAGGTAAACCATGGATTTGAAAGTTTACGTTTAAACTTAAAGTTCTCGGTTTGTAACCGAAACCCTTCAATATTTCAAATAGCGCATCAATGTTTTTAACCAACTATTTGCATACCTGTTGAACCTCGGTTGAAAATTCTCGCCATATTGGTTCTCTGGGCGTGAAACGATTTTGTTTCACATTATTTCTTGTATGTTTGAAATGTGCTGTCGACACGCCACCGCAATCGTATTGGATAAATATGATTGAAAATAGTTTCAGAATTTAAATTTTCGTCAGCGAAACTGACATTCCATTTGTAATGAAATCGAGCTTAAGTAATTGCAATATTCCGAATGGTTTAGAATTGTTTTTGTTGATCAAACGGTACCTATCTATTTCAAAATCAATTAAAACCTGTATTTTTTGCACTTCTGTATTATTAAAACTTTTGCACTCAAAGTCTCCTGCTTCGTTTTTTGTTTTCATTCAATCACCTCTGTAGGTTTTAACTGACGCGGTCTGTCGCCCTCTGACAAAACTTACTTTAAATTATTGCCCGCTATATGTTGCTCAGCTCGTCTTGAAACGTCCCCCGGCTATCCCTAATACCCGACGAAACCAATTTGAATTCAATTTAGCTTTTTTTTCGAGCAAGCTTTTGTTGCCTCCGAGTTGTGTTTACCTTATTCGATTTCTGTAATTTCATTCATAACAAACTGGATTTGGGGTTCGAAAAGCCCATCGGGGTTGACAGGGGCGTTTGAAATAATATTCTCTTTGATAAGAACCGGTTTGCGGGACAAGTGGTGGGGTCTATGCTATCGGGCCATAGATTCGAATGGGATTTGTCAATGTGAAGTGACAAAAACTAATTATATCCCACAATGAGCCGGTTAGGGTAAGGGATCCGACGGATGGTTGTGATATCGATTTCAACAATTGATTGGGTTTCATTGATGACGTGTGAGTCAAACGGGAGCTGATTCAGCCAGCGTTTATTGAATCGAAAATTGAGAAGGAAAACTGCCAACATTTTAGATGGAGCCAACACCGCTATATTATGTACACGAAATTAATTTGGAATTAGGGTAAGTAGACTATTACATATTAGGTATGTAATGAAAAGTTTAACAGTTATTGTACTTTTTCAACACAAAGTTGAAAATTGGTTTATTGTAAACAAACGTTAAAGAGAATCATCGTAAGGAAACTCTCTACTTTAGGATTTTAGTATGATGGCGTAATAAAATTCAAACGTCTGTAATGACCTGAAAACGGCGGTAAGTATCTACTTACACTGGAAGATAGCTGTCGGTGCATCGTATTCATACACTGAATCTTGAATAAAAGTTTATATTTTATAGTACTTTACCACAAGATATTTCCTCTAAACAACATATTAAATTAAACAGAAAACATGCCGCATACGGTCCTACCTAGTCTTGTTGAACTCCAAACAAGGTTAACATTTCAAGAATTTGAATTATTTCATTTCAATCCATATGGAATGGCAGTAAATATACTTTTTACATCTATGTAAATATATATATTAGATTTGAATTGAATTCTAATAGGGAAGGTGTCTAGATTTACACTATTAAGCACCTAACACAGCAGGAACAAGCTCTTACGACAAAAAATCACTATAAAAAGCAAACAAAATTAAGAAGATTCAAATGAGAACGTCAATAATTCTCGTTATAACGTTACGAATAGCGTTTGATAAAACTTTATAATAATATAATCATTGGCGGTCAAACATCAGCATTTGCATTTTATAACACCATCAAATATCTACACATACAAATAAATAAAATTGAACTGTCTATTTGTAATGTCAAAATAACAGGTTTTTACTAAATGTATATGAAAGTACCTATATAGAAAAAAAAAATTGTCTGTCTGTTTGTTCCGGCGAATCTCCGAAACGGCTGGATCGATTTTGACGGGACTCTCATGGGCTGAGCTGAGCCGAGCTGGTTATAAGGAGTAACTTAGGCTACTTTTATTTAAGAAAAATAAAGAAAATCAAAAATTATTAATGTCAAGCGAACAAACTCGCGGGCAGCAGTCAGTTTATTTAAAAAAATATAAATCTTATAGTGAGGACCGTTACAAATTTTTGTCAATTTGTTCCTAGTGAGGTTTCCCGCTGGGAGTTCGAGACAAGACAAACAATAACACGCCGGCGCCCTACGGATACTTATTGTTTCGCCAGATGGAGTAGGTAGGTACTGATTATATCTCATCTCGGCGCTAATAGACCATTGACAGGCGACTCATCAGCATTAATTGGAAATAACAATATCTTTAGTTTATTTATGTTTACATGCTGGTGACAGGTTTAGATTTATGTAATTATAAAAGTTGATAGTTTCACAAAAAAGGTTCTGAAGATAGAATTTTGTGTTAAGCTTTTGAATTTCATTCGCTGGTTATTAATATAAAATATGATTAATATCTAATTCTGTATAGCTTTTAAAGACAAAAGATTCTTTGTTGTTATTAAAGCGTGTTTTAAATACATATACCCATCCAAAGCTTTATACGAGTACCGTGTAACTTGTAAATATTCCCACCGAAAGCTTTAATTTCCAATTCTAAGTCAGCAGACCGCAAAATAAATTCTAGTAAAAAAAATAAAGAGCACAATTATTTTCTGACTCAAACGTACGTGAATTATGAACAACTAGCTGTGCCCCGCGGTTTCGCCCGCATAAGTTTCGATCTCGTGGGAATATTGGGATAAAAAGTAGCCTATATGTTAATCCAGGGTATCAGCTACCTCCATACAAAATTTTATCAAAATTGGTCCAGCCGTTTGTGCGTGAAGAAGTAACAAACATATAAACACACACAAACTTTCGCCTTTATAATTTTAGTGTGATAAATATCATACAACACAAAAATAAGATCGGTATAACAACATATAGGTAGGTAGGCACAATCATTTGTTCCTGCTCGCGGCATCTTTTCTGTACATGTATTTCGCAAATTGCTTTTTTAATTATGTCTCTTTTATACGTCTAATTTAGGGTTAATCCGGTTCTTTGTACCCGTTGCCTCGAGCACCATATTGCCCTTCCATTGTACTCTTTATTAAAGGAACCCCATGATAATTTTCGTTTCCCGTCTTACGTACAACGAAGGGTTACAAGAAGCTATTCAGCATCGGAATCTCAATTTAGTTACTAAACAAGGTGTCTCGTCTAATACACAGGATATTAGAGTGGCGTGGCTTGAAAGGCTCAGTCCGTTTGCTCGGTAAAGTCGTTTGCTTATTGCCTGTAAACTACTTAAAGGCACTATTGAAATCTTTACACCCAATACGTTTTTATTACATGCTATGCCTAGACAATCTCTTTACTGCCTTAAATAAGTGTATATCTATTGGAATACAAATTGCGTAGTTATTATAGTACACATTGGTCTAAACCATAGAAATTTTACATTTTTATGGTTTATAAAAAACTTAAAAATATGGTCTAAATCTAAACTGATACAGTTTGTGGCATGTTTGATTTGATTGTAGATTCTAACTATTCTTCATGCTTATCCCCTTACTAATAAACGTTGTATAGCGTCTGTATACTTACACAACGCTTTGTCTTCTTCTTTCGAAAGTCAAATTACTGACGACTGAAAGAGAGAAATCGGTGTGAATTCATCTGATATAATACGTTTATTAGTAAGGGGTTTAGAATATACCTATTAAGTCACAAGATGTTATGAGGTTGTAATTAACAAACCAGCAAACAAAATTATGTAAATAAATGGTGCTTCCCTACATTTCGTGAGGTCAGGAATCCGGTTACTACAAAGCCAAGACGAGAACCTACATACATGACTCAAATAGTTGTACTGTACACTAAACCATCTTATGAAACATCTAGCCTGGAATTTAAACCAGCCGAGCTTAGAATTACAATAGTTCCTAGTCTTCTCTTCGCCAATTTTCGCGACACAGTTCATTTCAAGCAAATATAAATTCCACCGTAGTTCCAAGCATTCATCCGTAGATAATCTACGGTTGGACGCTTACTACGAGACAGAACCGGTCCGTAATATACCTGACTTATATAAATAAACGATTACGCTTCACAGCTATTAAAAGCAAACATTATAAATCAAATCGGGAATAATTGTGCTTTGTTTCGCCCGGGGTCAGTGTAATCAGGCGTTTGCTCTTTATTTTGTATTCGAACCTCCAACTTATTACAGATTCATTTTTATATGTATACACACGTTATAAATTACTTTATGTAGACATTTGCCTCTGTTAAATAACCAAATTGTGTAGTAAATTAATGATTGATAATTATAGACTTTAAAATTGATAGCTTTTTTCTTTGATGTTTTAATGAAGTTTGGTAACCGAATTTTCTAGTTTAAATAGCCACTGGGTGCTAATTTCGTTATATTTATTGCTTCAAAATTGTAATATTTTATGACTTAGGCTTCGCGAAGATTACTATAATCGGTATATTATTCTCAGCAGCTAAGACTGCTTTTGCAATAGTCAACCATCGCAATAGACACTTTCCAGCTGCTTTAATAAGGTACCCCATCACGACCCCTGGGTATCACTTGATCAATCTGTCATACTGAGATCACAATAATTAAAAATTCAATGTTTTCTTCTATATGATCCTAATAATATTAAACGCTAATATTATTCACTTTTCCAGAAGCTCTTCGTGTTTTTTTAGAATCAGGGAATAATGGATAAGTTTTTAGGCGGCACGTGAGACCAAACTTTTGTATGAAAAACCGTATTCCCGACCAAAAAGTGGCAAAAAGTACTAATTATTTTTCCAGAAATTTAAAAAAAAAATAAACATATTTTCGAAAATATGATAAGGAATAGAATCACTTACTCAAAACACAACTTTCAGTTTGTCATTGGAGCTCACAGGCAGATAAGTCAGTCGACACCAAACTTGGATATCGAACGACACTACTTACTAACGGTATCCCTTTCTTCACACTGCTAATAATTTCAAAACTACTCTTACACTAGCAACTAAAGTCGATGGCAAGTGTATAACAAGCCACAATTTTCGCAAAATCATTATTCATAGTACCCTTCAAAAGGTAATTAACGTGAACAATACACCTCTAACAAGACAACTTTCTAATAGATCCAAAGGTGTTATAGTTTCACGGGAATAGTTAATTAATTCCCAAGTAATCCATAGCGTTGATCGACGTTATCGACTGCACTATCTATTATCGTATCTTGATCCGATATTGAGATTGTTAAGTCAATGTAACAAGTATAATAGGCGTATAACGTGTAAAGGCGCTGTGACGTTTATCGTTCTTGATGGCTTAAATTATGAAGTATAAGAAGAAAATTTTGAGAATGAGGAAAAAAGGAATTTGTACAAACTTGTCGGGGGAATGTTTATATAGAATGAAGCTGGTGATGAAATTATGCTTGTAAATGATATCGTTGACAAGACTCGTGCATTATTTTGATGGTATCAATGATGCATCTGCATAGGCATGCAGTAACATCTTAAGTTTAACTAGTTATTCAAATTCTTAAACCATTGTGAATGGAAAACAAAAGGATTGATATCCATAATAATCTAGATGAGATATAACATGCTCGGTGTGTACATTACTCGTATATTAATCAAATCTTCCTAAAACATCCTCTTTGTATTAATATTTTTGCTTTATTTATCTGACACCAGCAATTTTTAACGAAATTAATATCGATTCTTAATTACTTAATTGCGCGACCAATCAGCCATCAACTTCTAAGTTATCGCCACATAATTGCCACTTTTAGATTCACAGTAGCACTACGTTAAGCCGAGGCTATCTAAATGTCACCTTATTTAACTTTAACACCAGGTTAATTGACCATAAATTAAGTGCTGACTTAAAGGTTCGCCAACTCGCTTGTTCCTCCTTCCCTTACATTTAGCTACCTTTAATTTAACACAACACTTTGTGCTCTAATTACGTCCATGTTCGTTTTTGTTTTGTTTGGAAACCATTTTTCTTTTTTCGAAATTCTTTTCATTGTTCTTTTTTTTTGTTTTATTTTTGACCAGTACTATGACGCGTCGCTTTTTTTGTTGCTTACTATTCAAAACTCTTTTTGTTTCATTTGAGAGCAAAAGTTAATTCGAATTTTATGGATTATTTGCGAATTTTCGAAGTGTTTCGTGTCACATAAATAATTAATGTGTCGTGTTATTCGCATGAGATTGAAAACATTTATCACATCAGTTGGCATAAAAAATAAGTCAATGCGTTCTGCATTACCATTTTGAAACGATTTCTTGGAAGTTTTTCATTATTGTAATAATGTTTTAAGTGTTTCGACCAAAGTCAAAAAGGTTAGTCAGATTAGACGTTTTATGTTTCGTTAATTCATTATTGTATTTCTTACGATACCTTATAAGGTGGTTTTTATTATCTACTAACAGCGCCTCGCGGTTTCACCCGCATAAGTATAGAAAAGGGAATATCGCGATAAAAACTATCCTATGTCCTTTCCTGGGACTCAAACTATCTCTATACCAAATTTCATCTAAATCGGTGCAGCGGTTTAAGCGTAAAGAGGTAACAGACAGACAGACAGACAGCCACACTTTCGCATTTATATTAGTATGGAAGTATGGATTAGTATTGATATGGATTTAAAATGTGATAAAAAAATACCAATGTCCTTTGCTGGACATAGAGGTCTCTCCCAACTAAATAATAAGAATAATGCGGTATCAGTTATTGAATCTAAATTTGGCCTTCCGTTTGCCAAGTAGAACTTTGGTCTTTCTTCCGATTCTATTATAATTAATTAAAATCTTGATTTCCATATTAGGCTATAGGTACTAAGATACTTCAATAGTAAATTTGAAACATTCGAACACACTGAAAAAAATTAACTCCAATCAAGTGACTTTTTAGCTTGATTGACGATATCTTGTTTAGATTAATCAAAATCTTAGTTAAGTTGATCATCACGACCTGATTGCAGCAATACTTGTTCAAATGATTGAACGCTCAAACAATTTTCTTGAAAACCCTTAACATGACATCATTGTAGAAGAGTTAAAACAACAAAGTAAGTTAGTTGTGTCAATCAAGCAACTTGATCAACTTGATTGCTGCAAATAGGGTTCAAATCGATCAATATCCCGTTTCAAATCTCAATCAAATAAAAGTAGTAGCTGTGATCGTTATGCTTGATAGGCTCAGATGCAAACAAGTTACTTAGTCAATCTAAACAAAATCTTGATTGTGGCAACTACTTTTTTTTCAGTGCACAGCTATATTAAGCTTTATGTCAACAGAAAGCACATCTACAAGCAAGCTAATACGAGCAGCCGCACACTAATGCTTCTTTCCTGTTATCTACGAAAGCCACCTGTCTCTAAGCATTGACTTTGTTTGTGTCGCTCGCGACCCGTCCCATTCTAATTAGCTTCTGTAACGACCAGAGACAGTCCATTAATTATAACACAAAACGCGGTTTGATCCGTACAAACGATGTTGGAAAAAAGTTACAAAAGTTCAACCTTACAACTGGAAATTGGGAACTTTGGACCAACATCTGCCACCGACTTACAAGTGCAGTTGTTAGAACTTTTTGGCACAGCGTGTCTAGTTTTTTGCTAAACGAAATGTTTATTTTTTATTGAAACAACTTTTAGTGATAAGAAATCTGACCATATTTTATACCTATTTCTTATTAATTCTGTTAAAAGAGAACACGTCTACCTACCAACTTTTTAATACGACCACAAAGTCCATACAATTTATTAGCATCAGTTCTCGAAAATCCTTTCACGCAAAAATTTTTATGTCAACCTTTAAAGATGTTTGCTCTCAAAATAGCGTCCTTATTCACCAGTTTTATTAACAATGCAATAAAACACTTAACTGCTACCTGGAAGACGAGACAATAAAATCAAAAAGGTATCATATCGTAATTAAAACTGACACGTGAATAAAAAACACTTTATTAGGCAGTCTCGATACGAATATGGCGGCTCACGGTGAGTCAGGAGTAAACTTGGTAACGGTTAGTACGCAACAAAATTAAGTTAATCGTTTTCATCGTCATTCAGAAGAGGAAAGTCATCTGCCTTATTAATTACGTTAGGGAAGCGTTCATCATATTTGTCTTAAGTTTAACGAAGTTCGTCTTATGAACTAAGTTACTTGAGACTGTGAACATCAGCGCATTCAAAATTCTTTGTTGCAGCGGTTTTTTAAGGGGATCATGAGTTTCATAATGTGTAAGACGGTTCTGGGCCGCTGATTGCGCAATATTCAAGGTTGGTGTTTCATATACTTCCAGCCTTGCATTGATGTGACTAGGGACAGCTAGAGGCTAGGGCTATATTTTATTAATCCAGCATTTTTTTTTTTGGCGTAGCTTTTTTCCTGCCGCGTCAGCCACGAGCTAAATAGCCATCTAACGATTGCGTGTTGTTTTCCATTCTCAATATTTACGCTTTTAATCCAATTAATTCCCGCCTCCAAAAACAGGCAGCGTACCAATTTATTCGTGCATTTCCACAATTTATTGTAACACCAGTTACGCCACTGTTTCCTAAAAAAATATCACTGTATATAAAATTGTGACAGCTGGTGATTTACGCCCGAAACAAAATCTCCCATGAGTTATGTCCTTTTAAACGCGACACTTGCTAACAATGCAGCTTTCTCTTTGTCTCTCTACGTAGGCGTCTAGATTGTTTAGTGCCTTATGCTGGTATGATGTATGTAAACCCGACTTTTGATGTCACATCGTTATATTAAAAACGGAGAATGGGTTTTATTAGCGCATTAAATAAATTATGTGCAAGGCACAATGTAGAAAATCTTTTTATTCGTTTTTGAGTCATTAATTGTCTTCTTCTTAAGCCTGTAACCACCCACTGCTAAATGTATGTTTAATTCTGACACGTCATTGTTCCTTAACTCGTTCTTTTTTTATCCATTTCTGGTGAAGTTATCAACATCAGCGATAATAACGGTTATCGGTGACAAACGAATACTACATCCAGCACCGTAATTGCGTAACACACTTTCCATCAGAACCTGAATCATTTTGAAGGATAGGCTAATCCATTGCTTTATATGTCCGAAAAATTAGTCTGCTCTTCAACGTAAATAACCCAAATAATGTTGATGAACTGTAATGAAAGCCATCGCTACTGTTAGTGTGCTACGAAATTACCCCGGTGATAGTGGCCAGTCAGTTCTCAAGAAGAAAGTATTGATGAAACTTTAGGGTGACTGTGTATAGACAAACATAAGTCATTTCAGTGGCCATGTGATAGTACAGGAGTGTGTGGAGGCCAGCTGAGAAGACATTACCATACCATCTGCAAAGATAATTAAAAAATATAAATACTTTTTACAGGGGCATCTGCTAAATGGTCACTAATGAATAAAATACTGGGTATTGTTTTGTTATCAAGATACATGCATTATGTATTAGCACTAAGTTTAATTATTATTAGGAATAAATATTTTTCAACTGGCAATCATTACTTAGGAGAAGTTTACGTCATTCAACGTCAAGATGTCCTTTTTTGTGACAAAGCAAGAAGTTTAAAAAAGGCAAAGCTACAGGACACAGAATAAAAAAGAATAATTTAAACGAACTGTCACATCAGTTACCTTGGACGCGACATTTGCACTCGTAATAATTTTATTTTCTGAGCGCAGACACAATCGCGTCTACGATCAACGACATATCGCGCTTGACGTTCGAAATTCAAAACAATAATAAGTTGGAGTTCCTTTATTTTTTACTGATAAATTATTCATATCATAATCCGAGTGATGGGAGCAATCGCGGGACCGCGTTCCGTCGACTCATCCGACAGGTCTAATTTAATGCGTGCATTTATTATTGGTAATGGAATTAACCGAGCCCGATTATCATATGATTTGATGGACGCACTATCTCCCGATCGCTGGTTCGTGCCGCCCACTGCACTTAAAAAAACCGACTGGGGCCCACAGACGACGTGGTCATTACGGCTAATTATTGTTATCTTTATGGTAGCAATCGGTCTGCCGTGTTCGTTTAGTGCCCGTCTTTCGATAAAACGCTACTTTATAACGCGAATTCGTTGTCATTTTGTGTCCCCAAAAAGGTTGAGAGGTTTTTTCGGGCTAACTATCATTTGTGTCGAATTTAGTTTTTTGTTATATAATGACAGAGCGGCGCGGAGTGCTCGGCTGGATTATACGTTGCCTTCATTATTTGCGATGATACGGATATTCCTGCTTTTTTCATTAAAATTATCTAGTGGTATTTTTTTCCAATTATAATCGAATTAGGTGTTTTATAGTACCTTTTCTTTGTGTGTAACCGGAAGTGTAATAATCCGTGTTCTCATACTTCTTTGACATGTAAAACCAACAAAGTGTTCGTTTGAAACATTCAAATGTTTGAGCATTCCAGTCACATAAAGTAATCCGTTCCAGCAAATCCATTGTTCATATTAGTGAGCGGAGCGTATTGTCACGTAGCTGTGCTCTAAAACGTTTACATTATAATATACGCGGACGGCGGAAAATGCGCATAATCTCAGTTCCACCTGCTTCAGAATGATAATCTTTTCCTTGATTTTTTTCTCTCTTTAAACATTAAGAAACGATTGTAAACATCATCTCACCGTGTCAAACAGGATAAACGCATTCAATTATTAATGTTTACTCTGTCTTGAGGAAAAAAACATCACTCTAAATAAATTTTAAGAACACTTTTTATTTAGGCATCTTAGACGTCTATTTTATTTTCCCATGCCAGCGGAATTTCAAAATGACATAAAATCTTAGAAAGGCCAACTTTTTACTTCCCATTTTTTACATAAAAACGTAAATTAATGCCAAACCAGAGCAGAGGTACAGTCGTCTTTAGGCGAATGTAAATAAGCGGAACAATGCTCAATTTGGCTGGCGTGGCTAAGCCGAGCACCTGCGCTAGACGTGACCGCTCGCTGCAACGTACGGAGGGCGCAGGTTGAAGGAAATTAAAAAAGAAAGTCTGTTTAAAGAAGTTATCCTTTATTATCTTGAAGCTGCTTTTGAAGTCACGTACAGAAAATACGTTTGAAGCTTTGTCCTAGATGAGCTTTTGAAGCTACATGATGCGATGTATTTAATTGAAATTCTGAAAGTTTAATCTTTTCAATTTAATTTTGTAACATTATTATCATTTAGTTATATTTTCGTGCTTCTTTGTGCCATTCATCACCTCGCCACCTTCGGAGAGTTCCAAGGTCGTTGGAAAAAAGCAATATAAGCAAAGAACGATAAATAAAAAACAGCAATTGATAGGTATAACCTTGAAGGTTTGGTAAAGAAGCATCCATATAGAGAAAATTGTGTTGTTCAATTCACGAAAGCTGTCACTTAATCATTTATAGCCTATAAAACCCGTTGCTGCAATGCTCTATCATTGGGGAATCACCACATATTGCTGCAATCAGCACTTCAACCACTTGGCAGGTGGACTCAACTGTTTTCCTTTGGGGTTGATTATTAAAATATAGGCGCCCTTATTCCTTACATAAACAACTGCATACTATACATATAATACGTAACATGTTTTTCAAATACTTGCCAACATTTTACACTTCTACTAACGCACATGTAACCATAGTATTCAATACATTGACATCAGAACCCTGAGACCCAATCACAAATACCGAATCAGCATTCACCAAAAGCGATAGGTCAAAAAAATAGACGATTACAGTCCTAAACATTTGGTAGTTGGACGCAAGTGTGAAGTGATTAATCGATGTCGGCGCTCACACATGCGACGGGGTGTTATTTCGGAAAGAATGTGAGGAACGTGCTTCCTCGCTGACCCCCCAATGACCCCCATTCGACCCCCCTGCGTGAAACAAATACGCGATGCGACCATGCTGGCCATTCGTTACTGCGATCTCCCATTTGAATGGTGTAGTGTCTCAATTTTGTTTTGTTTTTGGTTCGACAGTTTTGTTATGTTCTGTTGTGAGCTTTTTGGTTGTAGTGGCCTACTTCTGAATGACAAAACGGGAACGGTTACTGAGAAATGTGTAGTGTGCCGTTAGGTGTCATTTTCAATAGAACGGTATAGCATTTACTGAAGGCTAGCGGAGGCCAAGACTCGACTAATTTTTACTATGCAACGCATTTTGCTTGAATTTGCCATATTTCAGTGTCTTGTCGCAACACTTCTTTTAGAACTTATTCTTAAGAGGACTACAGGACCTAAACGCAAAAAACGCAAGTTTTATAATGCCTAAAAGTATATGATCGCCTACTGCAGTAAACAAAATCAGAAAATTATATGATATTCTTCAAGATGTATGCTAGTTACATAGTGTGTTGAAAACATAATACAACTAATTCGATACGATAGAAAAAGCGTGAAGATAGGTACCTCTAAAATCTTTCTTTTCACAATAAAATCCATCACACTAATATTATAAAGGCGAAAGTTTGTGAGTGTGTGTGTGTGTGTTTACATGTTTGTTACTTCTTCACGCTCAAACGGCTGGACCAATTTTGATGAAATTTGATATAGAGATAGCTTGAGTCCCGGAAAAGGACATAGGATACTTTTTATCCCGATATTCCCACGGGATCGAGACTTATGCGGGTAAAACCGCGGGGCGCAGCTAGTACTAATATACATGCAATAATTCTGATATTTTGTCAGATTATTCTACAAGCAACATACTATAGGACTGCGCAGGACTAGTGTTTCAATTTTTTAGTCCAAACAATAGATTTTTTGTAAATGGATAATTGCTTCATATTTATCAATAAATTACCAGGGTTGTGTAATCGCGCTTCTCTTTCTTTTCTATGCAGTGACCGCGCTTTAGGTCATGTAGTCCCCTTTAAGGTTGTAACCCGATTCTCCTACATTAATCTTCTTGACGCAACACTTAACATTTTAATCTAGATGGCCTTATCAATTACAGGATCTATATTACAACTTCACACTACCATCTGTGAATATCACCGCTTTAGCATTTCAGAGCCGCTTTTTAAATCACCACACACAATATCATCTTTCACAACTCAACGAGCGTTATTATATCTTCCAAAAAAGGGGAATTTCGCATGAGAATATTTATAATTTTAGTCCGAAGGTTCCATTGTGCATGGGTCGAGGAAACAGGAAACCATTACGGCACCATGTGCTCGGTGTCATACCAGTTTCGGTGATACCTTGCGTCATTTAAATGTCTTTTGTGTGACATTTTTTTTAATATTCGCGGAATATAGTTGGAAGATGGGATCCTCAGAGAATTGTAGAGATTGGGAGTTATTTATTGCGTTGATGAGTCGAGGGTTAAGAGTATGGCACACGTGCTGCGCATGATTAATTAGAAGCGGGGTAATTTTCAAGATGCAAGCACCAGTTCGCCAGACTCCTGATATTACCGATCAAGCTCTGCGCGTCGCCTATCGGTGACGAAACAATAGAAAATCAATGTGTCTCAATAGCGGAGCTTGACAGATTAATGGATAATATGATAATAATAACGGTATAGTTTCTTATATTTTTCTACGTCGAGAAATAAATCTCTATCACATTCGATGCACGGCTTTATATTTATTAAACCTAGCGCGGATTCTGTGAATCGATTCGCAGTGTTGTCAAAATACAAGAATCTGCCAATAAACATTTCATCAACCCTGATAGTGCTGAACAATATTTTATCTACAGTTTCTAGATTTTTTATTGCGCGTTTAATATTTTTCAGCTCACGTGCGCTCCTTCAATGTCTAATGAATTTGTCCCAGACGATTTTAAAATAAGCCCTGTGTCATCGAGTCACATGTTTTATATAAATCGTGCTCTTAACGACGTCGGCACATAATAAAATTTATTTTTTAACGGCTTTATAGGCTTAGATTTGTAACATTTTTTAACACCTCAACACATTTAGGGCTCATTTCAATACACGCGTGTGATAATGTCGTAAACTAGAGTTTATTGCGTGGGTATAGCGTTATAATTAGAATTAGTAAAATAATTATAGGGCTTATTATAATTTGAAGGTACGTTTTATAGTTGTACATAACTTAACTATCGAGATTTAAAAACTGTTTTGAAAAAGAATAGAACTAAAAACTTGACCTAATATTCTTATCAGAATCCACGGGGTGTAACTCAGTTTTTTTTCTACACTGTTATTTTAAATATCCTAATTAAATACCCTCCAAATGAACACACGCACAATTAAAACACTCTTATTATTATATTACACCAAAAACATAATGAAAACAATTAGTTCCCTCCAACAAGTCCCACGTCAGTACAATGGTGATAGCAACGCGTACATCCGGACTCGGAATAGTTAAATATAACGAGTCATTACTACAACCCCTTCATACACACCTTTTGTGTCACACTGTAAAGGTGACAATAGACTGTCCTAGTAACAGTTCAACAAAATGTACACAGAAACATAACTTTTTAACGGGATAGCTTAGCGAATGCAAACCTTTGCTACATTGACCAGTGTGATGACATCTCTGTACGTAGTCCCAACAATGTTGGGGTCGGCTTCCAGTCTAACCAGCTGCTGCTGAACACCAGTGTTGTACATAGAGCAAAAACCTATCTCACCTCCACACCCCAGTAACCGGGTAAAACGATACCTCTTAATAAGACTGGTTGCCAGACTTTCGGGCTTCTGACGACCCGTAATGACCGTCAAAGATCCACAAATGAAAGTCAGAGCCAACGGCTTAACATGCTTTCCGAGACATGGAGGAGTCTCAGTATGTAAAGACGGTCACCCATCCACGGACCAACCCCGGCAGGCAGCAGGCGGCAAAACTATGACGGGGAAAAATAATTAGTTATGTCGGACTATTACAAACTAAAACCTCCACGTAGGTAGTCTTATGTTAGGAGTTCGGGATTCACTCATGCTGTTTTTGCTATCTGGCAGACGTTTTTACATCTGGGGTAGACCAAATATTATTCAGAGATGTCTGAAAGTCTATTACGACTTATAGTTCCAGCGATGAATCTTTTAATCGAGGAACATTATAGTTCAATAAGTGTTAAAATTAAAAGGTACAAAGTATTATATATTATATATTTGCTGCACCCCGCGGTTTCACCCGCATAAATCTCGATCCCGTGGGAATATCGGGATAAAAAGTATCCTATGTCCTTTCCCGGGACTCAAGCTATCTCTATAGGTACCAAATTTCATCTCAATCGGTTCAGCGGTTTAGGCGTGAAAAGGTAACATACAGACAGACAGAGTTACTTTCGAATTTATAATATTAGTATGGATATAAGCTGAATTGATATTAATCAACACTTGTTCTGGGTTGTATTAATTAAAACCACAAGCATAACTTTTGGATTGTGTTATTTGTTTACCATTCAATGTATCAGTTTCACGCATGCACAGCGTTGATTGACATTCGATTAAATATTTTATCCGCAAGCGTTGAGAAATATTTACTTGAAACTTTATCTAGGGCCAATTTATAAATCGTTGTGTAAATGTTATTTAAACAAAGCATATTTTCTATTCAAAGGCTGTCAAACCGTCATTTTTATTCATCAGATAGTAAATAAATTCAGCCTATCGCAGTCCACTGCTGGACCTGCCTTTCCTGGGCTGCACCACAACAACCAGTCCTCCGCCTACAAAAAAAAAAAACCAGCCTGTGTGTTCCTGTTTACAGACAATGTGTCAGGTTACAAAAAATGTGAGACTGGTTCCAGACCTAGGTTAGAATACCTGTGTTTCAGGAATCACGCATATAAAAGTTATCTGACGACTGTAAAATCAGTTCTTAGAGAATTAACATTGTTGTAACACTCCCACAAAATTGCTGACTTCGGAAAGGATGACCCTCCAATCTTTTTACTGTTGTTTCTACTAGTGATGCTCTATACGTAATCAAGAGAGCTCAAGAATCTATCAAGTACATTAGTGATAATCCCATAAAGAGTTCACAATCGAATCATCCGAAATTTCATAGTAGCATAACAAATGCCCCACATTAATTGACTCGTATCGTAATTTAGGACGCAGCGGGCGTACAAAAAAAGTCCGGAGGCTTACCGTGATCGCAGCGTAAAAGAAACAAGTGTAAAATCGTCCCAACATTGGCTTGGATCGGCCCGTAGTGTTGTACCAGGCTTCCGTGACCAATCGTGACGGATAGGGCTAATTTATCAAAGCGTACTTCAATTTTATAATAACTTGCAGGTTGCATGTGTGACTGAATATTCTATTACTATACGGCTGCTCGATTAATCTTCAGCGGTACGTTATTAGTGTCTAAGGTCGATTAATGACTGTTTGTTAAGTGATCGAGTGGTGTTTTTTTAAAGTTTACCCTTTCTGTTTTAGCTGGAATGTGGTTTCATTAAAATTGTTGTGAATATGGCTTTATTAAAAGTCAATTTTAATCAATTGGTTTTTGTTTAACTGAAAATCTGTACCAGAGTTTTGAAAGTCACGTAATGTTTATAGTTATGTGCTATTTGATTTCATAACCATTAGAGTTAATCTTTATTTTAAGCTTTAGGAACTACAATCCGATATAAAAGAAGGTATTTATTCGAAAAAAAAAAACAAAAATTAAAAAGAGATCATCATCCTACCGAATTGAACTTTCTACTTTTATTGCACTAATATATAATAATTATACTGATGTCATAATCCGTCGTAATGGTAGCGACGGATACCATTCAACTTTGCCGGTGACTACAAGTTCTTACTGCACCGACGACCGAATTTACATTGCCACAGAGTAACTATAAACCGTAGGATGGAATAGGGATACTGGAAGTTTTATATGTTGAGTCGTAAGAGATTCCATTCCACTGTGGTCGTAAGTAGCTCAAGTTGTACTCCACCGTATGGTAGCTGCATTGAGATTGTGGGTAATGGAATTAACTCGGACCGATTATCATATAATTTGATGGACGTGCTATCTCCGGCAAGCTGCAATTGAACAAAAAACCCCGCGGCTACGTCTGGACCGACTATTAGATCTAATTACTGTTATCTCCTGCTCCGCGATTCTCATTTGTTTTCATTTTCCTTCAACGATAAGTTCGGTTGGTAGCAAAAGCAATAATAACTTAATTAATGAAATTACGTGACTTAGGTTTTCTAACGTAGGTAATTGGTTATGTAAAGTATAGAGCAGGTCAGTCTTGTTGGTCAATAGCATTGTGACATGTTGTAATTTAGAAACCACTTATTTTACTGCAGGTATGTTTTGTGGCGAAGAAAATGTTAGTTTAACATTGTAAACAAAATTAGCAAAGGAAAATCTATTTATAAGGATATTTCCATTGTTTATTTTTAGTTTATTAGCAGCTCCTGTCCAATATATTTTTTCTATAAATTTTATGTACAGTCGCGAGCATAAGTATGTATACACTTGGTTTTATTCAAAGGGGAAGCCTTTGAATAAAACCAAGTGTCTGTCCAATATATTTTTTCTATAAATTTTATGTACAGTCGCGAGCATAAGTATGTATACACTTGGTTTTATTCAAAGGCTTCCCCTTTATGTTTGAATGAAATTTTTTGTTATTACGAACATAGTATTTTCGAGCCCCTAGGTTTATGTAAAGTGTCGTATTTCAACGTTGCATTCGTTATTTCACGAAAAAATCGGAATTGAAAGTTGCCAAGTGATCGTGAATGTACACCTATTATGTGTATAGGTGGTACCTACATTAGCAGTAATACCGTTCCTAAATACTTTTCTAAACCAATGATTAATGTATAATATGCTTTTGGTGTTCTATAATAAATAAATAAGTATTGTACAGTGAAGTTAGCCTTACTTTAATTATTAAATTAATATACAAGCGGTATCGAGTATTCATTAATCGATAAAGATAGAAAAAAAAACATTTTTAATCAAGCATTCTCTAATCAAAATCACATAAAAATAGTGCAAAAAAAAAAATGGCACGCCTAAATCAGTCGACAGTCGATAAAATATTTTGACCACAATCACTGTCAAGTCAATGAAACCTGTCCGCAGCTCCTAGTTATTTAAAGACTCCAACTTAATTACAAAACGAAGTAAACAGAATGAGGTTTTGTGCCGCTTCCAAATGAATCTCTCCGAATATTTGAAATGAGTTTCATATTTTTACGAGCCAGAAAACGTTTAGTTAGAAATATTTTGTTGTAATTTATAGCATGCTAACGAATATGTCAATAAATAATATCTGTAAGCCGCGTCACGCTCCCTACCTATATGTTATTTGTAAAAGGTTGTATTAACTTTCGTAGTTAGAAGCGGATCTAGTCTATGTTCGGGTTTTTTTTTTGTGGATTAATGATGCAACGGTAAGTCTCTTTGGAAAGGTTAATTGAACAACCTATGGGATCACTTGGGAATAAATTAATAACATAAAATTATAGATTAAAATAATAGGTAGACCAGACAGTATGAGACAACATGGCAGCTGTCAGTTAGTATGGAATGGAAGGATCAACAGCTGCTGCACTAAATTTAGCAAGACATCTTCAAGTGTCCTTCTTGCAAAATCCAACCAGCGGGGTAGTTGCGTAACACACAGTAGCAATGGCTTTCATTTTGACAGTTCAACAAGATTCATTGCGTTATTAAAGTTGTAGAGCAGACAAATTTTTCGAACATATGAAGCAATGGATTAGCAATATTCTTCAAATGAATCAAGATTGTAATTGATAGTGTGTAACACAATTGGGTTGCTGACCCTTGAAACCTTAAACTTTACCTATCTCGAAAGGCACAATACATCAGACCACCCACTAGCCAGAGCCAATTCATAAGGATTATGGGACTTTGATTCCCTAGATATTTGACGGTTATATCTTTTTCAACCAACTTCACTTGGAGGTTCTCAAATAGCCAATCTATTTGTATATTTTAGTAGCAGCCCATCGTCCATCTTGCTAGGCTGTTAATTAAACATTAATCTCAGAAAAAAGCTGAATCTCCAAAAATTGAATTTTTCATCGCAATTTAAACACGACACAATAATAAAAAGTTATTATGATTGTTTGTTCGTTAACCGGCTTTCTTAGTAATTAATACAAGCCGATATTTGCTCATGCATAAAATGAACATAAATATCTTTCATTATGTAACATCTAACTCGTAAGATGTGTAGCCGGTAACATATCTAGCTTACGCTAGGTACAGACGCCAGCACATCAAGCTACTAGAATGTGTCAAATTTCTTTAAAAGATTTTCTACTTTATCGCTAAAGCATTAGGTTCAAAATTGATTGGGAAAAATTGACAGTTTCGGGTAGCTTGATGTGCTGGCCGTCTGTATGATGAAAAAGCAAACTCATAGATATCTATGATTTTGAAGGCCATTAGTAACTTTGGATTGCCATTGTCAAAACGCACTTTTGATTTTTCGAATCTAGGTTTGTAGGTTGTGTTGAAAAAGCTTTTAAAAGAAATGCTATCTTTTGAGATGAATGTTTAAAGCATCTAGCAGTATAGTAGCAGTAACAGCACCAGCTATGTGGATAAAATTCTTTTTCTTTATCAGGTTTTTAATTAAAATAGTATGCAGGTGGATGACGTGATAAAACAAGAAGAGGCAAGTTTGTTACTGATATTCCTTATTATTCCAAATGGGATTTTCTTTTTATACATAACCATTTCATGTAACGTAATACTCAATAGGTCTTTGGTCAAGATATTTTTTGTAAACTCATAAATTGTTGAAACTTATTTGTGCGTTATATCGCCTTCCTCGGGCCGTTTATGATTTTATGACATTAATTGTACAGAACTAGTAAACTTTGTGAATGATTACGATTACGATGCACGGTAGAAAACTGGGAAAGTCATAATTAAGAAAATTAGGCGTCTTTTAAGAGACCCACAAAAGTTAGGGAATTTATCAATTAGTTGATGCCACAGATATAGATAGACCTAGATAATGCAAATATGTATCTGTATGAAAACCAAGCGTGCCATTTTTTGACTACCTACTATGACGTCACAAGCACTATTTAGTGATGGGAAAATCAAATCGATTCAAAGACGCAGCCGCGTGCGGCACCCGTCTCGCCCCTACCCCTGGGGCCTAGCGCCAGCGCTCACGCTCACCCAGCCAGCAGTACTCAGGACTGAGCGCGAAAGTGGCGGCTTACGATTTTTGTACGTAAGCTGCTGCGATTTTTGACGCGCGAAGTAGTTGCTCTTGCGTTATCTAGGTGTTTCTATATCTGTGATTGATACAGAAGATTAATACGACGGTAAAGCCACCAAAATTGAGATACCGAAGTTTATTTTTCGAAAACATTTAACTAGATTTGAGTAGACCAGCTACTCAAATCTGAGTAGTACTTTCTTCAAAAGACCATTTCATATTTCAATCTACATGGTCTTCACATGATCTGACCAAGATTATGTCTGGACTTAAAAGAGACTATGACACAGATGTCAGATCTCAAGTTTTTTTCGGCCTTTCTTCTCAGAGTAGTCAGATAGGACACGTTGACCTCACCAAGCTTATTTTTAGTTTTTTTTATATAATATGACGTGTAAAAGTGATTCAGAATAAACAATTTCATTTAATTTCATAACAAAATCAACCGCAAGGTAGAAATATTATCATGTTTTTAGTATTTCACATACTTACCTAATTATAATCAGAATTCGAACTTAATAGGTTTAAGTTTACTTATACGAAGAATTTCCACTCATAAACATAAGGATCATGCTCGTTGAAATCAGTGCAAGTTATAAAAATTCAATCTCAAAGATATGGATTCCCCGAGTTCATTTTTACGATGTTAAATATTAATAATGTATAATTGCTGATGCACATAACAAAAAAGTCAAGAATACTCACAGGGTTAAACATTTGTACAACAAAAAAAAAAACACCAACTTCAAAAAAAAACCCCAGAAAAAATAAATTGATGGTAAAAATGAAACAAAACTAAAAACAGACACCGACTTCAACTTCGAAGTCGGTTCTATTTTTTATTTTACAAGACGTGTTTACTACAAAAAAAACGGCCTCCTTTTTTAAAAGTCGGTAATAAATATTATTCAAGCATTTCATACAATATAGAGACATCAATACGACAATAAATGACAACACTGACAATACTAATGCGTAAGAGTATTTCGGAACTATCAAATAAATACTAGCATCGAAATTAAAAAAAAAATTAAACAAACTATAGTAGTGATGGGCTGACGATGGGTTTTGCCAATGTATGAAGTATTGGATATAATTTGATTGAATTTTCGAATGCAGACTGGTAACGGTATTAGATATACACAGATTAATTTATTGTCGTACCTACTGTTCAATGTGGGGACAATGTATACCTACAAACTACATTTGTCACCTATAGCTAAAACGATATCTATAACACTGCATGTAAATAACTCATTTTTGTATTAACCAGCAGGGCAAGTTTGATTTTGACAGTTCAACAATATTCATTGCGTTATTTACCTACATACGTGTAGAGCAGATTTTTTTTTCGAACTTATGAAGCAATGAATTAGCAATCTGCTTCAAAATGATTCAGATTCTGATTGATAGTGTGTTACACAATTAGAGCGCTGATGCGTTATTTGTGTTATCATTTACTCGATGCAACATTGTTGGCTAATTTAAAACGTCATCTGCTTAACGACACGTGAAGAATGCACATGTTCCCTTTTAATGTGTTTTAGATATTACAGATAAAAGCATAAAATAAAAATTAATGAGCTGCAAGTCCTTCTGGAAAAAAAGCTCTGAGAAAATCTTTTTTTTGTGATTTTATTTCGCAATCAAATCGCTAAAATTCGTCAATTGTTAATTAGGATTGCGTCTGAGTGGGGACTACTTCCTCTCGTCGAGAGGAGGCCTGTGTCCCAGCAGTGACATTATAGACTGATTATACTGCTCTGTCTATGGGAGAAAGAACTGTTTGGAATATGCGCACTATCTAACAAGAAATCTTTAAAAAATCACTCTCAAAAAAATATTTATCAGAACAAAACGCGTCTTCCGCGAACCCGACTCGCACCTCAGAAGTTTAACACATTTATTTTTTCGTATCCGTTTAGCACCTCGTTGCCATATCTCGTATCAACAGCAACCTTAATCTGTACCATTTAAACACAATATATTTTTATCTTGATTCTCAACCCGCGTCCACGGAGGCAAATGGCATCCTTAAGTTACAAACACACAGACGGACGAGGAATGTAATACTATAAAGATAAAACCTAATAAAAACGGCATATATTAAACGAGGATTATTTTCTTTTAAATAACAATTTAGAGCATCACATTAGCATTTTTAGATTAACATTCGCGGGATTAAAGCGGCCTATTCACCGACAAAATAATAAAGGCTCCCGCAGTTAGGCGCGACGCGATAGCGCGACGTGACTCTAGTACATAGGTTCTCAACCTTATTTTGCCCAACACCCACTTTCAGAATTACCGCACTGCTAATACAAGACTGTATCTACCCAAAATGAAACTTTTTTCAGAAATGATGGAAAACTGATTACTCGTTTCCTGTCAACGATTGTAAAAAGTGAACACTGTTTTAAAATTAGTGATAAAATTAAGGGGTTTCTTTAATTATGAGTAATTTCAGAGATTGCAGGTTATCAAGTTATTTCATTTTAAATTATGAAGAATGAGTTATCTCGAATTTGTCTTTTTTTGAGTTGACACAGTCTTGTGTTAGCAGTGCGATATATTTTTTAGAGCCCCCATTTATTTTTACTTACTATCTGTCATGAAGCTGAAACAGCTATTGCCACGATTATATTTAAACGTGTTTTAACATAGTCGTAAGATAGGATAATATCTATATAATTTCTCTGGGTCTTCTACTGCTCCCCTGAAAGTCTCAAACGCCCAGGAGGGGGGCGTTATCGCCCACGTTGAGAACCTATGCTATAGTAGAACAATTTATATGAAAAATTGTTTTACCAGAATCGCGTCGCAACGGCACGTCGCGCCTGTATGCGAGACCCTTAATACTTCCGAATGAATTGAATATGTTGATTAGAACCATTTTTTGCAATATAATAAACTTAGCTTTTGTATGTTGAACGCCTTTAGGATGTCCGTTATTAAACTTCTATTAACAGGGAATCGCCACGTTAGTCTAGTGGTCGTAAGCACTACTGCTGAGCAAGAGGTCCTGGGTTCTTTTCCCGGGTCAGGCAAAACGTTATTGATTTTTCCATCTGGAATTTCTCAGTAACAGCCCGGAGTCTGAATTGGCTCCCTGTTACATGGGACTTAAACATAACAGGCGAACTGCTGGTGGACACCTCTGCCTAACCTTTTGGGCGTGGGGACAGGCGTGATGTTATAAGGTGTTTTGTAATTTAACACTTTGACAGCCAAGCATTTTATTTATTCCTATATTATTAGTAGTAATTAGTACGTGATCAGCTATAGGCCGACCGCTTAACTGAGACGTTGCCCGAGGTAGCTGCGCAGTGCGGGAGGGGTGATAGTTGTCTCAAGTTGACGAATCACTGAGCTCTCGCATCACGTCACCACAATCCTCCCGTACCGCGCTGCTACCTCGGGCAACGTCTCAGTTAAGTGGTTGGCCTATAGTATCTAGTTTCCTTCCTTTACTAGGAAATGAGAACTTAGTTCAGAATTCAAAATAATACCTTCCTCGGTAAACAAACTGCTGCAATATTAAACGTTTATGTAAGAATTGCTTGCAGTTTTTCTGAGGTAGGTAAACGAGCACCTATTCTATTATATAATGAAAAAGTGTTTACAGAACACTACAAAAGACGAAAAATCACGACGAATACCGGTTAAATTGTAGAAAAATACCTCGATTGATTGATTGTGTCACTCTACAAATGAAAAGTGCTACCAAACAAAATTCTCTAAAACAACTGCAACAAAAGAAAAATTGGACACCACATCCCTATATAGAATACAGTGATCCTCTATCCAGCAATCTCCTGGGAGGCAGAACTTGCACTGTATATTTCTAGTCTGGTCTGGAGCAAGTCTCTGGGTATAAATTGATTTTATATACTTGCAACTGTTTGTTTTAAAGATAACCAATCTCTTTTTCAATTCATACAATATTCGTCGAATAGTTTTTTCTATTTAGATTGGCCCGTGCACCGTTTGTACAAAGGATATGGCAATCGTCGAACGCGAAATCTTGTTGACATTATGCAGTTTTCTTAATATATTAAATCATGGCGACAGTTTAATGTAAGTTTATCTAGTGATTGTATTGGCTACGAGCTTTGAAATACGGATAAAGACAATGGCAATAGGGATATGATTTGCGACCGATTTGGTAAGAAATGAATTTAATATGACATACAGAGCTAACGCCTTCGTTTGTGTAATGTGCAGGCAAGTACTTTCATTTCCGGGTTCACGATCATATTTACCGCTGAGTTACAAAAAAAAATCTTTACAACCGATTGAATCGACAAAAATATCAATTCAAATCGATCCGTTGTCACACCATCAACACAAAGAGTCAGTATTGTCCGTCGATCGTCTGTGCGGTCCCTCATAACAACAAAAGACAAGACAATATAACCCTCCAACGGTCGCGTGGATACCTTTTGTTGTGACACCAATAAATCCGATTTAAATTTTGCGTGTCACAGTCGCACGCGCGTCGACAGCGTGACATTACCGTGACAACGTAGCGCCCAGTGACTGCGCGGGGGTTAAAACATTGTAAAGCTATTGCTTGCTTTTCGCGTGCATCGCGTGTGAAATAAGGACTTTTTTTACAGACTAGTGCTCCGTCTTATTACAATCTACGATTATCGGTATACTATAGTCGGGTACAGTCAGAAGCCGTTGTGCCTAATACCGATTTATGAGATAAATGAGTGCGTTTGGCGTCGTAAATAAGACAACATAATTAGAATATATTGCATTGTCCGATAAATAATTCATAACTTGTTCGTTGCAATGAGTTGCATGCAACGAGCACGAGTTATCTTTACGATAATAGACGTCAAGAACTGCTGATTGTGTTTCGAAGAATAAAAGAAATAAGGACCAACTCAGAGAAACCTAAGCAGATAGGTCGTGCGTCACATGTGGAGCCGAGCGTGACGTCGCGTGATACCCGCGTGTTACAGTACAGCGTGACAACCAGCTCCTGTAAGATTGATTGACAATGTAGGCAGGTAGACTAATTAAATAGGTACTAAAATCCTGGCTTCACAAAAAGTCTTCAGTATTACCGTGTTACTTGGACATGAAACGTATTGTGTACGATTAAGATAAATGGAAAAGGCCTAGTAACTTGCAATAACGAACGATTACAAAATGAAAGTAATGTCTTCTTTTCATTTTTATCGGACTACGAACTGGTGTTTATTGTAGCAAACAAGAGTTTAGGAACAGGAGTATTTATTCAGAATAAATTTAAAAAATCTAGAGGTGTCGTCGTGGGAAATCCGGTTAGAATGAAGTTCTTTTCGATTTGCACACTTGGAGATC
Source organism: Amphipoea oculea (assembly GCA_945859645.1). Classification (NCBI taxonomy): domain Eukaryota; kingdom Metazoa; phylum Arthropoda; class Insecta; order Lepidoptera; family Noctuidae; genus Amphipoea; species Amphipoea oculea. Next base: position 9,939,791 of record OX243874.1, read on the forward strand.
GAGACCACGGTAAACGAAATGGAATGAATTGACGTGTCGGCATTAGTATTGTTAGTTATTCTGTGGTTTTGGTGAAAATGTTAACTATACTTTTTTCGGTCTAGCTCTCACTCGCTAAGTGTGCGGAGCAGAACGTACGATAAGGTATTTCATTTCAAAAGGTCACGAATGTCATTACATCTTATTCATAACCGCATACAGTTACATAACAGTTCACTTTGACAATTTTTCCGCAAAGGTGCATTGTATTTGTAGATATCAAACGCAAGCTGCTACGCGAAAATCAACACTACATGAGTCATGTGAATGTACCGTGACGTTGACGTCGCACCGGCGCTACACGTGCGTGTTTAGCATGACAACCCACCACTACGTAGATTGATTGACAATGCGAACACACAGGGCAGTGTGTTGCTTTGTTAAATTGCTAATATACCCACGATTTTGCAAATTATATTTCCTGTCATTGTTGGTGGTTTATCGTGTGTTTAGAGTAATATGAAAGTCATTGTTGAGTAATGCATTAAGTATTTCTTCATGGAGTGTAGTTTTGCATATTGAAAAGCGATCTAAATCTTGTACTTACAGAAATTGGAGACTAGTCTAAGGCTGCGCACTGATGGGGAAAATCTGGGATAGGATGCCTTAAGACAAGATTTTATAATCATTTATTTCAAATATGAGTACAAAATACATACCAACACAAATTGTCAGCATATAAGAAATGTTAAAAAAAAAAATGCAATAGAATGATGTGAAATGTTAAGCCTTGTATTATTTTTAGTTAATGAACCTTTTTAACATTAGGTAAACCCATGTTTTTAAGACTAATCCACAGAAAACCGTATTAATAAACTTTTCTCAATCAGTCCCACGGTCAAAGAGCGTTATTGTTCACAAAAAAAAATAGGCAATTGACAACATTTCAAACCTGACACGACCTTAAAACAAAAATACTATTTCTTTGTTTTCGTATCCTGAGTTCAAATATATTTTTATTTTATTTTTTTATTTCTAAATTTCTGAGAAAAAAAATAAAAATCAAAAAACATGTGATGACGTCACATAAACGGCGGAATGAGGTAGTTACCTTTGCGCATTCTAATGTCTTTGATTGAAAACATTATATCAAACAAGACATGTCAATGTCACCTAAGAAGTGTAACTAGAAAACAACTAAAAAACTGAATTGAATTCAACAATATTTTTTCCTATCCACTCGACACGCTGCTTACTGTTAATATTATCAATTTTTGATTGATATTTCGCCAATAAAATGGATCCCAATGAAAAATATACGCCAATGACGGAACCAAAACAACGACTGAGACAAGTGACATCTAACAGTTTTTTTGACGGGTCACAATAAAGCAAAGGTAGTATCGCCATTCTACCGTCATCTGGCACTTACGTCTTTTTAGAATACACCGAATTTCAAAGTTAAAATTATGAATGAAAAGTACATAATTTCGAAAAACGAAAAAATATGGGTGCCCTAGATTTGAATTTACTTTTATATAACGTAATAATACATGCAGGTTAAAAATATGAAATGTTGTCAATTGTGTTGTCACCCTAAAATCATAGACGCAACGCGCATTTTTATAGAATTTCAATATTCCGAATAGGCGACAGATATGGTTCTACATGATAACATGTGTGCCGAATTAATTTCACCTTTTAAGCATCTTTTATTACAGGATTGTTTCCGTTTGCTAATGGAACCACCCCATCCGTTCCCATGAGTGTCGTAAGACGTGACAAAGGGATTACAGAAAGGGGATGGGCAGTTACATCCACCTGTGCTAATGACTTCTTATTGCCTTTATCAACGGTAGGAAGGTTGGTGATTATTGCCATGGGGACCGAGCAGTTGGGGACAACCCTTGTTTAACACAGAAAGTCTTTTAATTAAAATAATATAATGATTTTTTTTTTCTGCAGCTTTGTCGCCGAAAAATTATAAAAGGCGAGTTTTTGAATAAAAGTGACCAACCAGTATATACTGGTTGAAATTGAAAACATGTATAGAGGTATGAGGAACAGGGTGTAAAGTTCACTCATACTCTATAGAAAAGGGAGGATCCTCCGACCAGACGGGTGTTGTGTCTGCCGGGCAACTGCCCAATGATTCATGTCGGGCTGTTGTATATATGCTAGTTGCGTGGTAAACTCTGCTTGCGCGATGCAGGATTTGCGTGACGTCAGTATGACGCGTTGTTCGCATGTGGCGTTGTAGATACCGCTACACATGCGACAAATTGAAATTGGAGATTGTACTCATCGTTATGAACTATGGGACCAAACCTGAAATCACGAAAAAAAAAATTAGCTATTCCCTACATTTTGATGAGTTATGCGAACATAAATGTAGGGAACAAGTGATTTTTTTCGCGATTTCAGGTTTGGTCCCATAGTAAAAGTTGTTCATAATGATGAGTACAATCTACCATTACGATTTGTAGCATGTTTTCAATTTCACCCTGTATATGACAACATACATACAGAACGTCACACCACTCCTAATGGTATGGATAGCAGTCATAGTGATTCCTATTTATAAAATCACCCTGTATACATGTATTGGACCCTAACAAAGATCGTGTGGGTAAAGGTACTTACTTGCAAAATATAAATTACGACCATTCAATTCTGCATGAAACTACTGCTTAGGTACAGATGCCAGCACATCAATCAAGCTACTACAATCTGTCAAATTTCTTTAATAGATTTTCAACTTTATCGCTAATACATAAAGTTCAAAGTTGATTGAGAAAATTTGACAGTTTCGGGTAGCTTGATGTGCTGGCGTCCGTACCTACCTACAAACAGACACGCCAACTCCCACACCGAAACAGTTTTATTGTATAAATATTACAAGCACCTTCCGCACTCAATGTGCCTATAAAGGCATTTCGATTTGAGTCAATATTGAAGTATTAGTACTCACTTTACACGGAAACAAAGTGTGCACCATAGAGTGCCCATAGTTCTAGCGTCCCACGCATCGTTCTTAACGCCAACGTAAATAGGTAACAATCTTGCCACAAAGTAGAGAGCATTCAATACTAAAGTACGATTTAAAATCATGTTGTACCTAACTGGGTTTAGGTATCTTCATCGATCCACTTCTTCTTCTTAGCGTGTCGATAGCAATCTAAATGTACTCGGTCCAGAATTCGGCTACTTGTTTGGCGCCATCACTTGCGTCCATCAGTTCCTGTAAAGTGCAGCTGACAGGACACGCAGGGCACGATATTAAGTGTCACATCGTTTGTGGAACAGCACCACATTTACACTCCAAGGCGGAGTCGTCTATAAATCTCCACCTGAACAGGTTTTCCTTGCTTCGGCCATCCTGCGTCCGAAGTCTGTTTAAAGACTTCCAGGTTACTCAAGGTAACTCATGTCCAGGTGGGAGGTCTTCATCGATCCACTAAGGAAAAGGAAGGAAAATGCATGTTGCGTGGAATTACATGAGGATCAGCTAAGTTACATCGTCCTGTCAAGGATTGGTCTACTTTAACGTTTTGATAATATCCAATACTTTGATCAATGAGGGGCTTGTGGCTAAATAATAACAGCCGCAAAGGTCGATCGATCAGGTTAAACTACGCTTGGCCCGGTTGGTCCGTGGATGGGTGACCATCTTCACATACCAAGACCCCTCCGTGCCTCGGAAAGCACTTTAAGCCGTTGGTCCCGGCCATAGATATATATATTTCCATGGTCCCGGCTGTCATTCGTGGATCTTTGACAGTCGTTACGGGTCGTCAGTCAAGTCTTACCAAGGGCTATCGTATTACCCAGTAACTGGATTGTGGAGGTCAGATAGGTAGTCGCTCCATGTAAAATACTGGTATTCAGTTGCATCCGGTTTGACTGGAAGCCGACCCTAACATAGTTGGGAAAAGGCGAGGCAGATGATGACTTTGATCAAAAATATACATATAACGCCTTCTTATAGGCCGAAACTACAGAATGCCTCCTAAGACGATCCTTACATACTCCTTTTGCTTAATTTACGTTCAAACATCTGCGGGGTAATCGCGTAACCCACCAACTGTAGGAATGGCTTTCAATTTGACAGTTCAACAACGTTCATTGCGTTATTTACGTTGTTGAGCAGAATTTTTCGAACATGTGAAGCAATGGATTAGAAATATAATTCAAGATGATTCACATTGTGATTGATAGTGTTACGCAATTAGGGTGCTGGTCATACACCCACGCCGGTTGCGAGACAGTGATCTATTATTATAGTAACTATATTTTTAATACTTTGTGGCCACCTTTGCAAGACCAATGTTAACGCTGTCAAAGTGGCCGAATTCTGGTCAAAGTTTATTTAATATATATGTAGAAAGAAAATCATCGATAAGACAAAGAAGAATATTGAATGAGTTCTTGTGGAACTAGATTGTGATCTCAAAATTCTGTCAGGTTTATAGTCGATTTGTTCTGCGTACGCCGACATTTTCGCCAGACTTTCCGAATTTTTTTAAATATTATTTTAGTACCTCAAGTCACTACTTGAGGTACTAAAACAATATTAAAAAAAAAAATAATCAACTGAATGTGTTTTAAACCTTATCATGGTCTAGCTGTTATACGACTGCCCAAGAAAAGGAGTGTTATGTTTTCAGGGTTCATTTGTATGAGTATTTTTAATCTATTTCCTTCTAAAACAAAAGAAAACTAATGAAAATAAATCTCAAAGTAATAAAATCATCATAATCGATGTCAAAATTATCAGCACAATAAACATTTACTCAACACGATTACTACACTGAGTAAAAACAGAAGATATCACCTCAAGACTACAAGAACCGCACATTATATCTTTATAAATAGTCCATCTAGCAACATTGTGAGCTATCTGCTCTGAATAATGTTATTGCTGAGGGCCACAGTCAATGACGTAGAAAATCTTTACCAACAACTTATACTATCGGGAATTGGAAATGGAAAACAAATATCAGATATTACCGTCTTGACCTACCAAGAGATATGTTTTAGACAGAATCAATTTTGTGCTGACATCATATTCTCTTTATTTATTCTAGAAACGATTCTGAATTGTGTCTTTCATTGCCGAATGGAATTCAATCATACTCAACTTAGCCTAGTGTAACGTTTTAATACCTGGCTCTTAGCGTTTCATAAATGCTAAATGATTTTATTTCTGTAAGTAGGTTTGTACAAACACTTTTCCACGTCAATCATATTTTTTTAAAGCTAGATGTGGTCGGCGTTTCTTATCTGACTACTCTGAGAAGATAGGCCGAAACAAACTCAGAGGTCACAGTCTCTTTTAAGGTCCAGACAAAATCTTGGTCAGATCATGTGAAGACCATGTAACAACACCAAGTTTGACACCAATGTGTCTGAAATGGTCTTTTGAGGAAAGAACCACACAGATTGAGCGGACCTGTCCAGACAGTGCACGCATTTGTCAAAAATTGTGCAGCTCAACTCAAAACTTGAGGAGCTCAACGATTCGACGAACCGAACAATACCGTACCAAAGAAAAGACATTTGGGTAGGCCGCGTAAATTACTCAAACTGCCAGATCATAATAAAAACTAAGAAGGAAAAAAAAAATACCGAAAAAAGAAATGACCCACATAGTCCTGTATAGTCCAAGTTTCCATTAGCCAAAACATCGGTTCACTTGATTGGTGACGGTGAGATACCTTATTCGCTTATGGGACGATGTCTTGGTACCTTATTGGAAAAAAATACACATACATAAACTCACGTCTTGTCCCCTAGGGGTAGGCAGAAACTAGTCTACAGAACCCTACCTGCTGGCATTGCCATCCTTACATATTACTTTTGCCTCGTGTACATCCTGATCTTACACGCATGCCGGTTGCAAGTACTACGCAACTGACTTTTCTGAAGAAATCACCGATAAGGAAACTTTATCTCCTCCTAGGGCGTCCCCTAAAAAGATGGCGTTCTCAAACGCATTAGATTTTGCTGTCGTTATTTTTTCGCTTTAAGAAGTATCTAGAGTTCCACTAGACAGTTTCATCACGCGTTTTTATACTTTGGACTTAGCGCCAAATATCTCTTTATTTAGTTTCAGTTTCGAACCATATTTATGATATCTCTACTTTCCTCAATATTATAAAGTCTGGTATCATGACAATATTTTTTTTTTTTCAAAACATGTTGTTGCTAAGCACTAGAAAAGTAATTAAAAGTATATTTTTGTGACATACACTTCCATGAATTTTCGTTCCAAAGAAGTAGGAAGATGTGTCTGACAATATCATGATAGTCACATATCCTGTTATCGTCTTGTCGTCGTAAAAATCGCATGTATTCTTTGTAGGTCTGGCATGAATAGAAAATACTCTGTCTACAATACTATAAGCCTCTTATACCCTAGTTGTAAGCACCGCAACAGTAAGTATTTCTTGGAGTTGAATCTTTGTTGACATGCATACGTAGTATTAAATATTTTCATTCATGTTTAGATTAGTTTTGCACTCTGAAATTATGGGGTATTTCAACATGAAAAACTGAACATACATCAAGAATTTCAGACATTAAATAAGAAAAGGTGTACGTGACAAATTTCCTGTTTCACCCAACAAAAAAATATCCTTGTTAACTACACCTACATTCATGTGACTTAACAAACACCAATTAACATAATAAATTAACCCGTTGGTTTTGTGTATAAAAATAATGTAAGAGCCGTGGTCGGTGAATAAATTAGTGTGGGCAATGATAAATCATGAGACTGCTACTTGAACGTGTGACAAGGGCTTAGGCACTTTTTATCACAGCCATTATAAACATTTTTACATATCTTTATTTAGGACGTTGAAATATGAACGAATGTGTTCTTGATAAATACGTGCCATGATTTTGTTCCGTTTGTCAGTTAAGTGCTACTGGTTTTGGGTTTGATTATGTTGTTCGATTTGAGTGACGGGAGGGTTAACCCTCTGTCATTCTGCGTCGTGACTCAGGTATGCAAGGCGTTTATTTGCAGTGGCAAGGTATGCTATCAATGTATAGATTGAATGATGGAATGTAAGACAGTGGTCGATGTAAAACGTGCAACATTTGAGAAAATTATTGTTTTAAATATTCTTATTTTGATACAGGGTTGCAGGAACATTGAACTATGAATCCAGCACTTGCTTCTCAGCACACGATTCTAGACGGTAGCGAAGAAACTTTTCGACGGTTATCAAAAAAAAAGTCCGCTTTTTTATAGAAAAGTGTATGGCAGAGCAAATTTTTTTCTAATAACCGACGAAAACTTTCAACACAGGGAGGTAATTGCGTAACATATATACTAACAGTAGCAATGGGTTTTATTTTGACAGTTCAACAACATTCATTGCGTTATTTACGTTGTCAAGCAGATAAATTTTTCGAACATAAGAAGCAATGGATTAGCAATAGCCTTCAAAATCATTCAGATTGTGATTGGTGGTGTGTGTCGCAATTAGGTTGCAGGTTGGTTCAGAATTATGAACTGAATCCATGGTAACAGGTTGTGCATCGATGTTCCTGCCACCATTATAAATCTGTCGAGCTCCGCTAAAGAGACACAATTGATTTTCTATTGTTTCGTCGCCGATTGGCGACACGCGGATCTTGACCGGTTAAGCAATATTCAACTTTATGAGCGAATGAAAACCAGATAGGTAGGTAAGATAAATTAAGCGTTCTTAGATGACTCATAAGTATTTATCTAATAGCAAAAATGATGATCTAATTCTTAAACTAGCCAAAACTTCATGCACGACTGGCAACGATAAAAAAAAAACGGTAGTAGCTAAAAGAAGCTACGACTTAATCACATTAAATGCACCTACAATTACTATACAAAATAACACACATCAAAGAGGCCGACTTAATCTAATACAGGATGACGATACCATTTAGTCCTTAATGTGAGTTGTGAGTTAACGGCCGAATTTTAATCTAGACTCCAATCAAACTAGACAGCAATAAAATCCAACCTTCAAAAGCCGATTACATTTTACGAATCACCATAAAATTCGAACTAAAAATAACTCAAGGAATTGAAGACTCTTATCCTACACCCAAGTTTAGTATAAAATTCGATACGAAATAAACACAAGTACCACGAGTAGCAGAGTACAAAGAAAGAAACAGAATGGATAAAACACCCGGCGCTGGTAACGAGCCAGTCTTCGTGTACCATTGCGAATGTACCTACACTACTTGCCCGTTTGTTATTTTATTTGCTCTCTACTCAGTAAACTCTATTACCCAGTCGATGGTTTTGATTCCGAGAAGTCGATGTTTACATTGAATTTTAAACTTATGTCACTGTTGTCACAATATTTTACTTTCAAGCGTTTCGTCCGCTGTGAGAAAGTTTATGGACGTCGAATGCTATGTTTGTTTAAGTTTGTCGATAGCGTACATCAGATCTATCGATATAACCTTTTCCTACCACTACGACTCGAATACGTTACGAAACTATTGTTTATATCCTCTGAACTTGGAATCGATTATCGATAGTTAGTTGTGTTCGCAGCACTAACGCGGCGTTGACTCCTTGGGTCGAAACAACTAATGGACTACGTTATTACTGGCCACCTCAACGAAAAAGTGCATTAGCGTACCGTGAGTGGGATAAAAGTATTTGAATATAGAACTTAAGTAAAGTGCGCTGTGAGTGCTTGTGCCACTTAACAAACAACGATTTGCCTCATTTACCGTAATCGCTACAGTTTTATTTCACTACGCTTTCGGTAGCCGACGTGTTTCATATGAAATAACGATTCATATTTATAGCATTCGATATTCAATCTGATTTCCCAAAATTGGTTTTTAATTTGGGCTTGTATCAAAACTTGGCCTTTAATTTTCGGGCATGCTTTTAATATTTTGTGTATTTCGAAATATGAGTCATATTTGCGTTGCTGACCAGGGAAGCTAGAACTGCGGAAGATTTGATGATGTAAATATTATGAATTGGCTATGAGAATGTTTCAGGAGGGAGATATGGATCTTTCTAAACTGGGCGGAGATTTAGTTTGTGAAGTTTTTGAGTCCCCTTCTTTGACTCTTATCACGGTTAGTTAGGTTGCGCCCCGGGAGCAGCTTTGGGGGTATGAAAGTAGAGTGCCCTTTCTTAGAATATTGCATTTGACATCTGAGAGTTTTGCTTATCAGCCTGCGTGTAGGGCGGAGGCAGTTGATCTTTTGTCTCAACAAAATATTTCCCGTAGAATTGTTAGGTGCTTAAAAAGATTCGCATCCATTTATGAATTCATTAAGCTACGTGAATGTAAAATCGTTTTCAAAAGAATTCATCACCTCGCACAAACGTGTTCACATGCAATAAATTGAGTCATTAAACTGCAAAAATTATAGGTCTCAAGACTTTGAAGTTAAATAAGCGCTTAGTTTGTATTTATGAGTAGTATCTGCAGATTTACAATTTCTCACTTAGTCTCAATGCAATTTTACAGTCAGCCGGTTAGGCAGACAAAGAGGATGGACATAATGAATTTTCGTACATGAATTGGCAAATAAATAATTCATTGTGAACGAGACTCGGGTTCCTAGTAATGCAAGAAAGCATATTTTAGCTCATATCGTAAAGTGCAACGAATGACAACAGTCATAAAATTTTATGTGCTGTACCATGTCGTCCTGTCTCAATTACAATTACAAATTATTACAAATTTCAACTGAGCCAGTCAAGTGTCGTGTGTAATATGCGAAAACCGATGCTTACAATGTTTAACGTACATTCATGTTATATTTAATTCATAAATTTTGAAGTAAACGATTTTGTGGTTGTTTAAATCGGTGTAAGATTTCGCAGCAGGATATAGATTGGTAGTCGTTAGCCTTGAGTCAATTTAAAGTTTAATAACCAATAAAATCAATGGACTAACAACTTTATAATAGGTACCTACTAAATAATTTAATTACATACCAATAAAATTGTTTGCTTTTCAATGAATATGATTTATTTGTAGACTAAATCTATAGCACATTATGTTACAATGTAGATTAATGTGTTACACGCAAATGCATTCACATTCGTGACAGTAATAGCTAACCTATCGTCAAAGATACAATGTACAATGTGTGATCAATGCTTTAATAAATATTAATGTGTCACTAAACCCCGTACTTGATAATACAAAATTTTAATACATTACACACTTGCAACTTTGTATCTCTAAGAATGTATTACAGTAACAAACAGTATTTCTAACCACACCAAATCAGATCTCTCAACACTTAATAACGTGCAGACCGAAGAATACATTTCACATAACAATACTCGATACATAACCGACCTCTTTCGTACGGCCACACATAAGCCACAGAACGCGTCGTCTCCATTAGGTGCAGAAAGCAATCTGGAGAGCGCACTAGTCTGCCTGAGGCACATCTAGGTACACCCTGACCTACTATTAAGGAATGTCTCACAGCACTTTGCCCACATGCGCTCCTCGAACTCTGTAATCTCCGTAATTTGTGACAGCGATTTCTGATTTATTTACATAAACAATAGTCTTGAACGTTCTGGACCACTTATTACTGAACCCAGTCAGCGCAGTGTCGATTTAATTGCGAAGCGCTAAATTATCGTTGATATTGTCTGGGTTTTAGTAATTGCGCTGTATAATAAACTGTTCTTGTGTATAATTATTAATTAACTCCGCAATGGGCTCTGGAATGGATGTTTAATGCTACACATTCAGTCCGCTGATTGGTAGTTTAGTTGTGGTAGCTGTGGTTGTACTTCAAGTGCTAACGGTTTTCTGTATAGGGCACGTTTGTACTGGTGTAGTCGCCATGTTGTGCAAACTTGAGATTTACTTGATTAAAAGTTACTAGGTAAGTTTACAGGTGTTTTACGTTTGAAAGGCAGTCCAAAATATTCCCGTCAAGATTATAGTTGATTGGATTTTCTGGGAAAATAGCCCAGTTACTTGGACTGATTAAGGAAAAGATCGGATACGGACTTGAACACAATTTCACAAGCTAATTAAATTAATTATCACCAAATATTCTTCAATTAATTTTATTACAGCTCTCTGTCTTTTGAATAATCATTATTAAATTCTTATCCTGTTTTAATTAAAAAAAACTCACATTATTACCATTGTAACTCATAAAATATAAAACATGGAATGTTACTTCGGTATTTAGTTTAAAAATTACTGAAGTATTGAAACGCAAAATTATAAAAGCAACGACGATGTTTTATTTATAACAAAAATAAATACAAGATATAAGTAGAAAAGTATAAATTTATTGAGTAATAAATATATCAATTGGAATTTTATATGGTAAGATATAATAAAGATGTGTAATAATATCCTTCAGCACTTACCGTTTGGCTAATAAAGATGCCTCGAATAGAATATACAAGTAATTTAGATCTGTTTTATTTTCATAGATTACATGACGTTAAGTGATCGTGTATTATTTCGTTTGTTATTATTGTCTTGCTGCGTTATGCTTGTCATCTATTGTGTGGTTTTATTGATCTCTTTAAAATATAAAATGTGTTGGTAAAAAGTGTCATTTTTAAAGGATATTTTTTTCAGTTAGCCTAAACTCTTCCCCTGCTGACTAAAGGCCTCCCACAAATCCTTCCAGGCATCCTTTTCTAGAGCCACCTCGATCCAACCCTTGTGTTACACGACTACGTGGTCTCACGACCTCTTTCTGGGCCGGTCTTGGCGGGGCGATCCTCAGGCACCCATCGTGGAGACTGTTGCCCAGCGGTTACTGTGCATGCGGTTGATATGACCTGCCCAATCCCATTTCAGCTTGGCAGCCTTTTTGCCTTCGACTAGGATCCCGCTTTGGAGCGCAGCATATGAATACTGAATCTTATTTTTTGCTCAATAAGTAAGTTTCCTTTGTACTATTCCCTCTAAGTAGGAACTTTATTAGGTACTTAATTATGTTTTTTTTTATTTTGTATTAGGAATCTATTTAGAGAGAGAGAGAGAGAGAGTAAAAAAAACTAAACATTAAACACGATTTTCAAAGATTAATTCCAACTTTATTACCTAGATACTAAATAACAAACTTTGAACAAGTTTAAAATAGTAATATTAATGAGCGTTTCACTCATTTCCTTTGCAGTAGATAAAGTAAATATCTGAGTATTTAATCAGGTGTAAGGTACCATGATCAATTGCACGGCCATCGCCGTTTCCGCACCGATCCGATAAAAATATAAACAGATAAATAATATTTCTACTCCTATTTATAATTTCCTGATTCGATCTAGTGAATAAATACCTTTCGAAAGTTTATGGTGTAGAGTCTGCATCAAAAGCAATGAAGCAAGAAGTTTGCATTATTTTTAAATAAAGATTGTACCTAATCTGCGTTCGCGATTTACTTGCCAAAAATGTAAACAAATATGAATTAATGGAAAATAACTTTAATACCTACACAATAAAGTTCAGTTTACGCTACAACTTCAAACATTTTTATAACTTTTTCAATAGTTCTAGCCACTATGAAATCAACTTAATTATCATTGAAATAAACTTGATATTTGTTTAACTTGAAATAGGGTGGGAGTGTGCAGCACTGGGCACTTTTACTATACTTAAATATTTTGGTAGTTATAATACAGAAAGAAAATACGTTTATTTGCGTTAAACATGACGCAGAGAAAGAACACAAACACAGAAAATAACAACTTGGAGGAAATATGCGTCACATCCACGAAATATTTTTTGCAATGTATTTTTATTTTTGAGGTGTTAATAATGCTTTTCATTCTATTTATTAGATATAACTGGCTCGTGGTGTTAATATAATTAATTAAATAGGTACCTGTTTATTGACTTTCTATGCAATCTGTACGTGCATAATAACCGCTCGTATTGACCTAACGGTAAGCAAAGCTACTGATCATCCTGTATGTGATTCATAGCAATCATAGTCAAAGACAGGGTGACTAAGGTTGTCTGTTAGAGAACTATGACATGGCCTCGAGGATATTATGTACCTATAAGCTAGACTTATTTATAGACGAGGACCGACCACCATCAGCAAAAAAATTTTCGTCAATCAATCTATCTAATCTTTAATCTATCTTGTCTTTTTTCAGCTACGTTGGGGTTTTCCAATCGAACCAGATGCAGCTGAATACTAGTATTTTACATAGAGTGACTAAATGAACTGAGTTGTAAAGGTGAGACAGGAGTCTGACCTCCACAACTCAGTTACTGGTAAATACGATACCCCTTGGTAAGACTGTCAGACTTTTGGGCTTCTGACTACCCGTAACGACTGTCAAAGATCCCCGAATGACAGCCGAGACCGACGGCTAACCTGCTATCCAAAACACTGAAGATCTCGATATGTATTGGATGGTCACCCATCCACGAACTGACCGCGACAAACTATCGGCTGTTATTATTTAGCCACGAGCCTTTTGCAAAACAATCTTAATAAGATATTGAATACTCCGCCTAACCTTTGCTTGCTTTTACTATACCATGAGAAGAATACAGCTAGCGATGTAGCTATGAAACAATGAGTGTCAATTATAGCCAGGAAAACTGACATTAAACGGTTTCTATACCAAAGGAATATGGTCTTGGAACACAGCCTTATAATCTAACATGGTAGTTTATGTCGGAAGGCACATAATAATATTCCTGTGAGCTCGCCTCGCAAAACTAAAATTATTTTCATTGCAAAACAATGTTATTATATCTTTGCCATCGAATAGTATCACTAAATATCATAAGAAGAGGGTTTTATTACCCGAACCAGTGGTGGTTCAGTGGAAACGACCACGAGTTGTAGGTCGAAGGTTCGAACCCAGCTAAGCACTTCATTTTGTGTAAATTAATTCATCAACACTACTCTCAAAACGGTAAATAAAAACATCGTTGAGGAAATCGGCAAGCCCAGAACCAAAAATTCAAAGAAATGTGATATTTACCAACCCTCCTCTAGGCCCTCGTGGTGGATAACAGCCCAATCCCTCTCACAGAGAGGAAGCCTGCACCCCAGCAGTGGGACAAAATACAAGGTCAAATTTTAAAAGTCTTGTTACTTCAAGTATGAATCGAGAAAATCTATTTTATTTTCCTCACACTCATCATGTATGTAAAGTTTACACAAAAATAACTAATCTTTTAAACTGATATTAATATTTCAACTGACTACTCTAACTGCGGTCGATGACCCCACAAAATAGCATCATCAAATTAATTTCGTTTTTGTTTCATCATATTTAGATATCGAAACCCGTCACGTCTGCGGAGTTTATTAATTATTAATTAATAAATAATTTAATTTGAAATGTCAAATTAAATTAACTACCTATACGTGTATATGTTGATTATGATGATTACAATGAGCTCGGCTCGCAAAACTAAAATTATTTTCATTGCAAAACAATGTAATATCGGTTTCATCGAGTCGTATCACGGAATATCATATGAAGAGGATTTTATTACCCCGGAATATACAGATACGATCGATTCTCATTACCTTTGTGGTAAAAACTTTGCGAGTTAATGCGCTGTTTTAAATTAATCGTTATTCCGGTCACAAAATTTTGAAATTATTCCGTAACATGGTGGTTTTGGATCGGATTATTTTAATCTCATGGGAAAGTTTAGTTTGCGGTGTATTTGAAGTGCTTACGTTTATTTTGTGTTTTGTTTATGGAGATTACAGACATATGCCTCTTTGTGGTTTATAGATACCTACTCAAAATATGATTAGATAATAACATACATATCATCACGTCTTGCTTGCCCGAAGGGTTGGGCAGAGATGTAGGTACCTAGAGTACCTACACCAACGTTTCGCTAGTTTTGTTTAAGTCCCATGTAACAGAGGGCGAGCCTATTGCCATCAACCGGGCACAAATCCAGACTCCGGGCTGCTACCGACAAATTTTAGATAGAAAAACCTAACAACACTTTGCGCGACCTGGGAGTCAGAACCCAGGACCACATGCTCGACAGTAGCTCTTGCGACCTCTAGACCAACGGGGATGGAAGCTTAGATAATAATTATGGTGTTAAAACGTTTCGATTAAGTAGTATAACCTTTATTCATTAAATACTTTAAAAGGACCTATGCAGAAACTAACAACAATGAAATAGCGAAGTTTGCAAATATTTTATTACTGTTTAATTTAACCCGCACATTTTAAACGTATATAGTTTATTTTACCTCTAACGAATAAATACCGCTAAAAAGTCGATTTTATACAGGTTAAAACTTTTATTTTAACAAAAGATAAATAGGTTGGCTTTCGGGACAAAGCTTTGTGGAACCGCAACTGAAACTATGTTGTGCAAATAAATAAGGAAACGGACACACGATCGGTTTTTCGGAAAACCATTTGTTGTGTCAATGATTAAAGTTATTTTGTCCAACAAAGGGAGCCTCCCTTTACCGTTTAGTTCTACAATTTATTATTCCTGTTATTTTATGAGTTTTGAATAAAGAAACAATTAATGAATGTGATTATTAATTTAATCTTAATTAGCTAATTTGTCAAATAACATTTTGCCCATGAGGCTCTTTGCAAGAGGAATTTTGCCCTGTGGTGGGACAATAATTGCTTGATATTATTATTATTAGAGAAATATTCAAAAACTGTTCACACAGTAGAACAGTACTGTCGATCATCAGCCCAAGCCCTAAGTGACCAAAACAAAGGTACACATACGTACACATAAAATTTATTTATTACTGCAAGCGAACCCGCACGCACGTCTATTTCGTGAGCAAATTTATAGTATGCCGATTTTGCATTATGGTATGGTACAGTCTGCAACAGTGAGCTGTATTTACAGTTCAGTTTTGTGGATATTTAAAGCTATATTACTGGTGTGATTTTCAGTGATAGACACTTGCACTTTACTGTTTCAAATTTATATTTGTGTATTTATATACATAGGTATAATATAGCACATTTTGTATAAAATAAAAATTAAAATATTGTGTCACTATGTGCTGCCTTGCAAGGCGTATAAATATTGCTTACACAGTAATAGGTGTACATGTAGTATAGCCTATATAATTATAATAGAATATAACGTATTGTATTTGATTGTTTACTTAAATACTAAAACATATTGTAGTTGATTACAAAATTTGAGGTGGAAATGACGCACTTATTCAGGCAAAAATACAAGTACAAAAATGCAATTTCTGTTCAAAATGAGGTCTCCTCGAATATCTAATCCGTGGTTTATATCAGGGACATGTAACTTTGCATATAGAAAACTTTCTCGACCTGTGTCAATATTTCCTCCGCAAGTGCGCATTGAGTATCAATTGATATATTCTTCAGTATGAATCATGACCTGTCAACAATATGACATCTACTTCTGCACATGGATTTCCAAAACAAACGACTCTATGCCTCTTGCTACCAACGCCTCCCCGTGGCTCTTACCAGGTCATCTCTACATCTGACATAGCGCCACCCACGCATTGCCTTTTGCTCTATAGTTGGTAGCTATTGAGGAACCTTTGCTCTACGGGATAGAATGTTGATAGAGTTGCTTCCCATTTGTCACTCCTGCTGACTCACATTATTAGGACCTATTTTGTTCCTTGTATTTTTGTCAACGTGTGTCACATCTGGTGACGATTTGTTTTAGTTATCAGTCACATACACAGTTTGGCTCTCTACAGTATTCGTAATCTTTACTTTCGTTTGTTTTTTTTTTTCGTTCTTACTTCAAAGTTAGTGGCTTTTACTAAATTAACACCCGTCATTTACCTAAAGTCAATAATGCTAATGTATATTATTAACTAATACTAAAACCACAATATATTTATCCAATTAGCTTATATATCGGGCATAACTCAATTATAAAGTTAGTGATTACATATCCGATTTGTGACAAATCCGAGGCTATGATTAGTAGTTGATAACTGTATAATATTACATGAAATTACCGTTTAATTTATTCATGATGAAATAAATATAAGTTAAGTATACTGTGAGGCAAAATTTAAACTACTTCATATCGTGTAGCTGGCTGCCAGACAAATCCTGATCCAGAAGAATATGAGCTGATCGAAGATGGTATCTACGGTTATAAAAATACCTTAGAATTTTCAGTAGGTGACCTATAATAAACCATAGCACGTTCATCTATTGACAAAAGTAATGACAGCTGCAGCAGAACCAGTTCTTGCAAAGCAAAACCAGAGAACACGTCAAGAAAATAGCAGAATAAAGTAATATAAGACAATATACAGTTTATAGATCTAACAATGAATGAAGCTATTTATCAAGTGCTTAGAATACACGAGTTGTAAGGTCAGGGAAACTGGCAAGTGTGATGGTGTTACAAGATAGACGGCCAACAAGTCATTATTCACTACAATCTTAAACTCAGCAATTTGTTTTCTAACTCAGGTGATACTAATGTTTGCCGTTTAGAGATGCTCAAGTGTGACTGTCTTCATCGTTGGGGTTACATTTTTGTTCATGTTTAATTGTATTATTGCTCTTTTTAGACCGATCTATTCTGTATAAATCTCACCGTGAAATTTTGGGTGACGTGACTTTGAAGTGACCTGTCATTCCACCTGCGGGGTATTGCGTAACGCATTTTCAGTAGCAGTGAGTTTTATTTTGACAGTACTACATTACTATTTCATTGCGTTATTTACGTTGTTGAGCAGACACATTTTTTAAACACTTGAAGCAATGGATCAGCAATATTCTTCAAAATGATCGAGATCGATAGTGTGTTACACAATTAGGGTGCTGATGCTAGGAAATACTAAATACTGGATTGACACTATTGATTTCTCATTTCTAGCTCATTTCACCTATTTTTTAAGATAAGATTTCTACAGAATAGATCGTCTAATACCACATGACTTTATTATAATTCCTGAACAGAAGTTTTCATCAATGATAAAATTACCTGTTACGTTTTATATTCAAGTCAAATCATGTATACCATTAAACAATTATTTGCCACCTTAATTAAAACTTTGAAAGTGTTTGTCATTTCACTTCATTGACCAGTTTTTACCCGTATGACGTCAAAAGCAATCAGTGCCAAAGGTAACTCCATCGATTTATTATATCAGTGTTTTTTTTCAGTTTGAATTCAACACACGGTACGCCAAACAAACTTATTCATTTATAAGTCCTAGAAATTATAACTAGTACGGAACATAAAATATCGTTCATAATAGTTTTTCCAAAGTCGAAGCTTTGTTCTAAACAGCCAGAGAATTTATTACAATAAAATGCAAGCCTGCACTCGGAAATAAAGAGGGTTGTGCATCGTAAACCTCAATGATACACGGAGGCATCTGCCAATAAAATAAAACCTATGTGTTGGGAACTTTCAGAACGTCTCTATTTCCCATCGCAACTTGCTCGAGTAAAATAGACAAATTCTTGGATGTCATTTTTTATGCCGTTCTTTTGATTTATGGGTGAATAAGGTACATTTTCGCGTGTATTTACATTTTTTTCACGTTCTTGATATCACCTTATTCGATATTCGTATAGGTATCTACATTTATCTCCTCAAGACTGTTGATCATTCATTGTTTTATTTTATTTTATCTTTGTCGTCCCATATTTCTTTCACAAAGGTAATAGATAATCAAACTTCTCCTATAAATTAAAAATTCCATTAAATAATTATCAATTCTCTCAAAACTTTTTCTCAAGCATGCTTATTAAATTCTTTCCAATTTTTTTTTACGAGCAGCGAATTCCTAAGTTATATTTTCGTTAAATATCTATAAACGCGATTAATTTGAGGAAGGAAGTAGGTAATAATTAGCTTCCATGAAAAAAGATATCGGTAATAAAAGTGCTTCAATATAAATAATCTAGTTGGTTTTACGAGGTAATAAAGTATCTTGAAAATTTCCTACTCATCTGTTAGACATTTCTCTCACAAGGCGGGTCGAGTTTGAGTGTAGGCGAGAAACCTTTTGTAATAAAATATAATGTCAATGTATTATTGTTTGTGAATATTTGATATTGTATTTTATTGATGTACTGTTTGACGAACAAAGGTAGGTTGTGCTGCCTTCCGTGATGTTCATTTTGCATAGAAGGATTGAGTTAAGTATAGTGACATTTCCGTATAATAGTCCTTCATGTTTCTTGAGGTATATCTTGAAACTAAATTAACTAGTAGATATTCTGATGCCCAATGAGCTCCTCGCTTTTTTATTATGTACTTTTACATAATATAATAATTATATTTTAGTGTTGGCTTATTTGTAATTAAGGTTTGCATTTGAAATAAATACATATATTATATGGTTCACAGTTACCTATTGTGTATAGGAGATAGGTTTTTAGATTAGATTCATTAAAATTATGCCTATTTGAAAATGGCATCAAACAGTATGTGGTCAAGCCATTGTAGTCAAAGCGCTTTCTTAATTAATTTTCTATCTTTCATTCAAAATGAAATCTAATAATCTTTTATTAAATAAATAGGCATTTGCAAAACATCGCTATCATTGTGCCCATCTCCGTCTATATTGGACTTTGTTATCACGGAATACGTGCTTAGAAAACTAAAATTAGTTGGGATAACATGAAAATAAAAAGTAAGTATAGACTTTTATACTCTGTAAAGCGAATGAAATATTACGTTTTTATGTAATACTTCTATCCAATATAAATCATTATTGAATAAATTTATTATGTTTTCGATTTATTGTCGACCTTGAAATGAAGTTTGTAGGTCGGTTTGTAGTCCAAAGTATGTTTAAAAGCTCATTTTGAAGGCGTTGTTCATTAAAATGATTTTTAGGTGCATACTGTAAGTACTGAAACTATGCAGTGTGTATGAGTAGTGGTGGCCCATTGGTAATGGCCGCGACTTACGAGCTGTAGGTCGTGGGTTCGAACCCAAACAGGCGCTTTACTTTGTGGAAAATATTTAACTACCACTGCTCTCAAAACGGTGAAGGAAAACATCGTGAGGAAAGTGGCATGTCTTAGAACCAGAAATTCGAAGACATGTGTCCCGCACTGGGCCCGCGTGGTGGATTACGGCCCACTCCCTGACCCAGAGAGGAGGCCTGTGTCACAGCAGAGGAAAAATTATTAGGCTGATGATGTGATTACACTAATCGATTGAACCTTAGTACTTACTTTATAGAATTGCCTGCTCCATGGTAGTTTTTTGAGTCCAAAATCTTACATAAATAAGTTGTGTTTTAACACAGTATCCGTAGTGAATACACTAGACTCCTACATAATTTGGAGTTAAACGTTAAGTTTCATCTACCTACTTGAGCACCAGTTTCCTCTCATGTAAAGTTTCAAATAAGATAATACAGTTTTTGAACGTAATAACCGTCTCCAGGGATCCGCAGGCACACTCGCATTCTCTGATGTTCCGCACATACTGAGAATATTAATGCGCAACGCTATTCTTTGAGAACGCTTTCAAACGTTCATTCTTACAAAATTCCAGCCAAAAGACGCCGCCTGTTATGATAATCCGTCACGTTTTGTGAAAAAATACCCAAACTAGTGTACGAGTGTATGTTAGATTAATGCAGGCTTAGCCTATATCTGTCAAAATACTAGGTCAAATACGAGACTGAATAAATAGACCGGCACTCTAATTGCGTAACACACTATCAATCTCAATCCGATTTTTGAAGGATATTGCTAATCCATTGCTTCATATGTCCGAAAAATGTGTCTACTCAGCAACGTAAATAACGCAATGAATGTTGTTGAACTGTCAAAATGAAAACCATTGCTACTCATAGTGTTACGCAATCACCCCGTAGAAAATGAATTGTTATAATTTACGGTTCTGAATCTTCTGTAATAATAAGCTTACAATTTTGTTTGTTTGTTTGATCGCGCTAATCTCAGGAACTTTCAGTCGGAATTGAAAAATTCTTTTTGGATTTGATAGACCAGTTCTTGGGGAAGGCTATAGGCTATTTAACATCACGCTAGGACCCTTAGAAACCAATCGATAAGACAAAAAGTCAGAAATAACGTTAGCTGAAAACGAATAATAGCGCGGGCAGGCTATGTGATGCCACGTGGTGGGTCGGGTGAGCAAGAAATTTCACGCAGAGGAAGTCGCGGGCAGAAGCTAGTACAAAATAAACTTGTGTTAGTAAAAAGAGCTTTTAAGGAAAGAAATGCGGTTATTCGCAAAGAAATTAAACAAGTGAATTCGAGAGAGAATTTATAAAGGCCAGTGTATTTCATGTAACAAATCACAGCTCACGTATAATTTATTTCCTCTACACAAACAGACCGGAGAGATGCACTACCTACAAATTATCAAATCATAAATCTTCGAACACACACAGACAGTGTCCCGCATATCAATACGAAACTGTAAACTTAACAACTATTTGCAATTCAATTCATGCAAAATTTATCGTTGAGCGTCGAAACGCTTCATTGCGCGTCTATACCGAATGTAAATATCAAGTAGGTACCTCACTAATGCTTTGGAAGACAAGCTCAGGAGCTCACTTAGTTCTCATTTAGCGGACCTAAGGCCACCGAGCCAGTGAGGTTAGGTTCTTAATTAGCCATCGCTCCCAGCTGACCGCTTGGAAGTGCGATCTAGGTGCTCTTATGCAAATACCATTATATTTCCGACAAGCAAAAACAAACTTTAACTCCTTAACATACGAGTCAGTGTACGTGTAAGCTTAGATTTGTGTAATCCTTGCGGTCGGGAGATGGGTGACATTCACATAGAGCATGTAGTTCGAACTGTTCGGAGGCAACGAGCTATCGGTAGGAAATTGAGTGCGATCTTGACAATATTTAGATTTACATGCAATTAATTAAATTCTAATTAAATTCCATGTACTCCATTTTTAAATTAAATACATGGAATTTTATTGGATGTGTTCGTGAGAAGCCAATAATCAAAACAATATTCAATCTAAAATGCACAAAATCAATTGGAAAATTAAACTGAAAACTGCAACCGCTAAAGCAATTGTATAGACAGTTCCTGAATTAAATGCGGTTGATTTTGAATTAGCGGAAATGGCATCAATTGTGGTTTAGCTAAATTAATCCTTTATAAATACTAAAAGTTGAATTAGGCTCATTGACATATTGATTAGGTATTTTGAAGAGTAGATAAGGTTAGTTATTTGTAATGCGAATTCGTATCGTATGGGTCGATGAAGAAATTAAAAAAAGTTGAAAAAACAAAACAAAGTTAAAAATTAAAAGGAAGGCAGTGCAACGCTTTTAAATTTGTGCTACCTTCCTTTTAATTTTAAACTTTATTTTTATTATTTTTTGTTATAGCGACCATAGTATTTCAAGAATACCTATTACGGTTCAAAAGATACAGCCCTCTGACAGATGGACGGATTTTAGAGCCTTAGTAATAGGGTCCCGTTGGCACCTTTTGGGTAGGTACAGAACCCGAATAATAAAACCTAGAAACAACAATAAACCTGCAAATGGAAAAGATTAAATAATAAAACAATAGTGACATTGTTTGTACATAGAACTGTTTGTCACAACACATTTCTCCGAAGAACGCTAAATATAAGATTAGCTCACATGATTTACGATACAAAACTAACCTGGAAAGAAGAACAAACAGAGAGTGTAATATCAAATGTATTTCTAAGCATAATTACTGAACAATGTGAGCAAAATTTATGCTCGAATGAAATCTCTATGAAATACGGTATGTCTGGACCGTCAGCCGGTAACAATGAAATGTTTATTATCTTTTTACTTGCGATTTATAGCACATATATTTCCCTTCTAGTGCTTTGGTGGACGACTGAATTCAATTTGCTTAATAACTCAATTCTGCTATGGGTTTAATTAAACTAGAATTTCAATTTGTAGTAGTGGCATGAATAATGTTTACAAATAAATGCAAATAACGTATTTTCCTTGAGACTTTTATTTTTGTTTTAGAGAAAACTATACAATGGAAAATAAATGTCTCGTTTGTAGAAAGAATAATAAAAAATTGGCATAACTAAACTACACACACAATACACAAAGAAATAGTCACAGTATAAAGACGAATTGAGAACCTCCTCCTTTTTTGAAGTCGGTAAAAAACACCTTAAAACTAAGCGTTACTAAGTAAGACGCTACACTTTTTATTAGTTTAAAACGTATCGATAATCTGACATAACCGACATGATATTTTTGTAACGGGTTCCCTTACAAAATGCCTACTGGCTGTTAATAAAACATTAAAAAAATGAGGAAAAAATATTATAATGACAACAAAACTGGACAAGTAAGAATTTTTTGAAATGGAATGATTCCGTACCATTAAAAAAACGTGTCCATGGCCCCTTCAGGAACGAAGTTCCTTACGCAATACTCGCACGCACACACACACTCGTAGTTTGTAGAAAGAATAATAAAAAATTGGCGCAAGTAAACTAAACACACAGTACACACAGAAATAGTCACAGTATACAGACGAACCTCCTCCTTTTTTGAAGTCGGTAAAAAACACCTTAAAACTAAGCGTTACTAAGTAAGACGCTACAATTTTTATTAGTTTAAAACGTATCGATAATCTGACATAACCGACATGATATTTTTGTAACGGGTTCCCTTACAAAATGCCTACTGGCTGTTAATAAAACATTAAAAAAGATGAGGAAAAAATATGATGACAACGAAACTGGACAAGTAAGAATTTTTTGAAATGGAATGATTCCGTACCATTAAAAAAAACGTGTCGGAGGCCCCTTCAGGAACGAAGTTCTTTACGCAATACTCGCACACACACACGTATCACGTATCACACGTATCGTATGTATATAATAGAAAGAGACAAAGGGAGAGAAACTCGCACAACGCTTTTTCCTTACGTGACTATTTCTACCAGTAGGTTTAATCTGTCAAGCTCCGCTAACGAGACACAATTGATTTTCTATTGTTTCGTCGACGATCGGCGTCGCGCGCCGCTTGACCGGTTAAACAAAAATATGGAATAGAATTTGTATGAAAAAAAAATGCAACATAACATAAATCAAAATCGGTGGTGCAACAGGTCCTTAATATTTAACATCACGTTAAGTGTTTCTAATGCTTTTTCTATGTTTTTTTATGTTTCCGTTAACTTTATCATCAATCCAGTGGCAGTCACCCACTATTTTCTTTGATAATTGATACAATATAATAATGTACCTCTTTATTGAGATTTTCTAATTAATTGTGATTTAATTGTCACAAATGAAAGAAAATATGATTTATTGTATGTATAGATAACTAACTGGTCATTTAATTACGTATCTAGTGTAAATACACTAGCCCCCTTACTAATAAACGTCATATAGCGTCTGCATAGTTACACAATGCTTTGTCTTCTTCTTTCGAAAGTCAAATTACTGACGACTGAAAGAGAGAAATCGGTGTGTAACTATTCATCTAATATAATACGTTTATTAGTAAGGGGGTTAATACGTAATTAAATGACTAACTAACTTACTATACAAATAAATACAAAAACAAAGGACACTTAAGCGTCGAAATACTCGTCCGTATCGCTGTCATCCGGAAACGTGAAAAAAAAAATCAAAGTATAAATAAAATTACCTTTATGTCAAATGAAAATAAATACCTTTTGATTGAACCAATCAAAACTAAAAACTCCAAAGCATGCGGACTCCTAGTAAAAGATTAAAAACTACCGCTTCTGATTGATTCTACTAATAAAAGCTTTAACGTTATTAGTAGATTACATAATGGTCAGGTATTGCCAAACAAACGCCTTAATTTTAATTCTTGCTGTTACATGTCAGCCAAGATTATTAAGATGCTAATCTATTTTTTTATACTTTATACATTATTACATTTTTTATATGTCCTCTATATAAGAGACAAGCTTGATTATTGATTTTTTTGCGTTAACTTTATTTAATGACTTAAGAATATGTCGCAATTTTGAAAAACTTACTCGTGTAGCATCAATCATTTTTTTCTGATGCACGATGGAAATGAATTACGGTCTAAGTGTGTTCGGTGTTGCGTGGTAAAAAAATGTGTGAAAAATTACCCCGATTACGTGTAATGACGGAACGATATAACGTGTTTCGGTAGTTACGGCAAACATTAGACAAAGCGTATCGCTCGGAGCTTTGTTACCATTTCTCACGTTATTATCGCTTATTCTTTCTACATCATTACAGAATTATCTTTCTCAGAAACAAAAGAAGATTGAGCGATTACGAACAAAAACTATTTCCATCTTTCAATTAACGACTAATTGATCATTTATAAACAGGCTAATATTAAAAGTCGTAATAATCACTACGAAAAAATTAAAGCCAAATGAAGCATACGTATTACGTAATTAGCATTGAGTAAGCCAGATTGGGAGCAGGGGCAATACTAATAAACAACAAGATAAAAGAGCAGCCTTTAAAACCGCTCGAATAAATATTTGATCGCACTAATTATCATAAAAGTACATCCTTGCTTTAGTCGTGAGCCCATTACCGAATAGCTGTCATTAAGAGCATGCTTCGATAAGCGCAGACTGAGTAAACGCCACCCACGGAGCTTGCATGCTACAAGCTTGTAAACTGGAATTATACTACTGTTAAACATCCTAGGAACGCTAAAGTAATCTTATCTGATCACCAATGAATACATATTGGCAATAAGTGGTCATATCGTTAATATTTTATACCAATTATAGTCCACTATAAACTTTCAAGCGTAAAATATAATGGCAGTATTCGCTAAAGACACTTCTTATTTTTCGTTTTGCAAAAATATGAGTAAATCAATATAATTTTGCGAGCAATAATTTCTTCATTTAATGCCAGCGGATGGCGATGCTGCAAAATAATGCATTCCGAACGGTAGCTAATAGTTATAGTTTGAATCGTAAAATAAATGCCATCAGTTGGAGCTCTTAAAGATATTCAATAGCGAAGTTACTACGTGTGTGGACGCGGTCTATGAATATTCACGGGTGTTCGATTCAAATAAGAGGATTTAACGGTTTGAAACGCCACTAAAGAGCAGAGATTACTGGCTCAAACAAACTTGGCGATAAGAAAAAGTGATGTGCAAAAGTTAACGCATAAATTTCTGTGCGGAACGTCTGGTCTCGTCTGCCACCGATCCACCAGATTATCCTACTTCGACAGTTCGACACAAGTTTTTCGGTTGAACTTTGAATTATGCAAGAACCTTTACTAGATAGAGATGTCGGGACCTCTGAAGACGTAAAATGGTTTCATCAAAACTTACTTGTTTTGTTGTCAAGAATGTTCCTTTTTTGTTACGAAAGTTGACAATCCTGTTGAATAAGGGAGCAATGTGTTACAACTTATGAAATGTTGCAATTTCGAACACGACACATTGTCACAACTATTGTTTACACTTGCAGATGGTATGCAAAGCATTTGGTAGCAACGCTGTAACAACACAATTCAAATGCAAAACCACTGCATGTATATTGTCGTCTTTTTCTATTCCAGAATGCATACAGCAGTTTAGGTATCTAACCAGATGATGATGTGGCAATCCTGCCAATCTTCTGGGCACGTTTCCAGGTGACAACGATGCGGATGAGGACTTCGGCGTCTAAATTAAAAACAAAGGATTTTTTCTATTTATTAATGTATATTTAGTTAGTCATTTAATTTAGTACCTAGTATAAATAGTTGTATTATATGTGCGACTCTTCCCCATTAGGGGGAACCGACCCAAACACTAATATTTAACACATTTAGGAAAATCGAAAATTTTATCAGCCTAGGGTCGTTTAGGAACAGTCATGTATACACTGCCGCACTGGGCCCGCGCGGTGGATACAGCCCACTCTCTCTCACAGAGAGGAGGCCTGTGTCCCAGCAGTGGGAACATTATAGGCTGATTATGTATATATGTATTTTTAATTAATCAGATGATGACATTCATATTTTTTATTATTATTATTATCTAACACCATAATCCAAGGACAGTCCCAAGCTTCACGGTTATCTCGTAATCGTCTAAAATACAAACTGCCTAATCGTTGTACCAACAAAGGAATTCGTTCAGGCCGGAGCGATTTGCTGGTAAATATTAGTTTAGTCTAAAGATAATAGAATTTTTGTTAATAAATAAAAAATAATTATGGACTGGGAGTTTGGTTTTTATCAAGTAAGTTTAGTAATAATGTCGTCACGATAAAAATCAATAGCAGAAGTGGCTTACCTCGGGAGCTGGTGTAATAACAGTGCGGGGCGGCCGCGGGCGGTGCCGACTCCGGGCTTACATCCATGGACTATTCTGAAACAGTTTGGATAGGTAAGTACTAACACACGGCTGCAAGTTTTCCTAGAACAGTTGATTTGGGCTGAAAGTCACAGATTTTTAAAAATCTGTGAAAGTAAACGTAACAACATAATTTGATATACTGTCTTAATATTAGTATGTGGAATTAAAAAAATACATGTTAATGTTTTTGATGAAAGGTTTTCCTACCTAATGTATTATTCCAAGGTTTGTTTTATTTCAATATTTTGCTATAATAATTAACTAAGTATAATTAATATTACTTACATAGAATAAGACAAATGATCATAAATCGCAGCTCTTCAAATGAGACCCAAGTAATGATATCTCCATATTACTCTTTATTCACCCGAAGTAATTACTTGGAACCGTCTCTGAATTACTATAACAAAATTACTGAAACAAATTATCATACCTAGTCTAACCGAAACTTTTATGATGAAATATAACAAAACTCATTACGAATTCTTCCCAAATCACCAAAAAAACTAAACTAAACTCGGGTCAGATCTTTGATTATAGCCATAAAGTTTTAAGGAGAACAAAAAAAAAAAAGAATGTTGCAGAATAACGCGTCCGATTCGAGATTAAATCGCTACGACTTTAGCCATCGATCGGCCAACAATTAAGATGGTGTAGGTAAAAATTTTTGTTGCGACGCCTTTTTAAAAAACCATTCGCCCGAACGCTTTCGGTGTTCCCAAATTACCGGGTACGGTTTTTACGGATCAATTTTATTTATGAGTTTAATCAATATTTTCTTGAGCTTACGACATTTAGAACAGACGATGTCGTAAAGATTGCTTCGTTAAGAGATTTGTGGCTGTGATCAATGACATACTTACATATTTGTTATTATTTCTTATAAAACCCCTGTTAAAGTCTAATGGTTCATTTTATGTATTCCAAACCTGCTTATCAATATAACTTGGCGGTTTTAAGTTCCATGTCAACGTTTTTTAATCCTCGTTAAGTAGTCCTGTTGTGGTGGTCTCTTTATCATTATCCATAGTTACGAGGATATGGTCTCATTTTTAATATGCCTTTTTATTCTTCCCAGCAATTGCAGTAATTACGTTGATCTAAATGTACGAATTAAATTCAATTAAAGTATGAACACCATAATTTTGTATTTATGATTCAATGTATATGGTAACTGACTTTAATTATCTTACCAGTTTTTATGCTTATTTACATTTTTAATACTTTTGTGGCAATTATTTTAATATCTGCTTCAATGAACTTGTTTAACGGACATGTGGGTATACGGTTGATTATATTAGCATATAATTCTGTTGCAAAAAGTCTCGGCTACCATATGCAGTATTGGAGTTAAATTAAATTACATGGACTTACGTGCAGAGAGTTTTAATTTAATTTCTGTGTTGAACACTCATACTGTAAATCAAAAATGACAAGGTTTATGCGAAAAAATAATTAGGTATTTGTACAAGGAATTTAAATTAACAGATGCTATAGCATAGATGTGTCATATCTATATTTATACATATAATAAATTAAAATCTTTTTTCGTGTCTGGCCGTGTTGTTCTGCTAAACTACGCCACGGATTTTGAAGCAGTTTTCACTATCATTAAATAGTTTATTCCGGAACTTTATGTGTATAATACATCAAAATTAAACTGACATATTGTAAAGAAATCTCGATGTTATGTCAAGTAGTAAAAACTGTACGAAGCTTCCCAAATGAGTTCTAGGGACCCGCCGCCTGCGAGTCGCTAGTGTTCATAAATATAAATTGTATAAGACGCTATTATTGTTACAAGGAAAATACTTATGAATTCAATTGGAATTCAAAACAAAATACTTATATCTACGAACAATAACGGTCGTTACTGCACTATGGGCTGATTTTTTAACTGACAAATAATTTTTATTCGTGGAATAAAATTGACGTCTGACAGATTTTGTATGGAAGAACTGTCAAAAATTCAAAATTATTCCTCGGATAAAATTATCTGGCGTTGGAAAAATCAACCTTAAAACAATCCTGAAATAGATCAATATACACTATGCAGCTAAAACGCATCTAATAACCACACAGGACACGTCAACATCCATCGAAGTAAGTAGAGAGGCGTGAGTGAATAATTTCCCCTGATTTATGTATATCGTCTGTACGCAACCGAGTCCTGGCTCATTACAGCCTGACGTTGAACGATGATCAGAGCCCGAAGAAAAATGCCGTGTTTAACCATCCGACGTTTATGATTTAATTCCTATTGGCAAAAAACTGCGACGAATTGAGGTTGAATGAACTTACGACGGCTGCACACTGTTAGAATAGATGCGATCGAGGGCGCGATAATCTTATGGAGATATATGTAAGTCCTAAGGACTGTACATGTTAGGTAGTTTGGTTGTTTACGCAGCGTAGGGGTCCCACACCTTGGGATTAAGTATTGGCAACTACGAGTACATACATTTAGTTTTGTGACTCAGTAGATTTAAATAAACACCATGCTGTAACAATAATACTTTTGATACGACTCCTGCATTTACTACGTAGTTTCAGCCATTTTATACATGCCAATTTTTCAGTGTATACCTTACATATTTTCAAAGAGTTATTAGTCATCACTTTTCAGAGTGTATTAAAATTAGCCCTAAGAAAGCCTTATCCAAAAAAAAAAAAACATTGGAAAACCAAGTAATTCTATGTAATATTTTTCTAATGTCTCGGTAAAACACGGTGACGGTGATCAACAATGTCTTTACTTAATTCCAATTCGCCTGCGGCAATTTGCCAGTATCCGTATAAACTAATTAATTATAATCTAGGTCGGTTGTGTACGTAGAGATTATGACGTAAGTGTATTACCTATAAATTGGTAGGTATATTGTATTTAGATCGACCTGTATGTCTATATTTATCAGTAAGTTGATTACAAGTAGGTACCTGGTATAATGAAATCTAACTATCTCATGTCATGTATGCAGCTAAGTGTGGCTAAGTGTGGCTGAAATACAGTGAAGTGAAGTGAAATTTAACACCGTGTCAAGAATAGTTGGGAGACAACACTTTTGGGTGAATTGTGTCTTATATGTATATGAAATATGTCGGCAAATACATTACCAGCATGCGTAGCATGACCACAACAGAAATAGGTTATGTCGACGGAAGAATAGACAAAATGACACATTTTAGAAATATTTCTACTGTCTTAAGCATGGCTATGTCAAAACTGTAGAGAAGAAATGTTTCTTTTCTTCAGGCGACAAAAGTCTACATGACAAGCGTGACGACCAGAGGGACAATTCTCGTAATTTTAAGAACGTTCACAGTCTGATCTCAATCTGTCAAAAATACCTATAATTTCCCTACATTTTGACAAGATTTTGACTTTTTTTTGTCGCTGAGTTAAGACCGCGACTAGATTTTGAACGTTTTAAAATACGAGAATTGGTCTTCTGGTGTCCTAATTCTTGATATTTGATCATTTACTTCTTTACATTCACGCTCAATTTTTAGTCAAAAATAGAATGCATGAGCTTGCATAAGAAAGCCTGTTCCCTCCTGTCCGAAAAAACCTTATGGCTGTTTTATCTACAGCTGCTTTCATACACATTAACAATGTAAGTAATGAACTATAGATTGATACACGCTAGACAATCGCATTATAAAATCGCGCGTCTAAGTCGCCATGTGTGCGCGCTCCCACACATTCTAGGGTCGCCCCAGCACGGGTGTGTGATAGTGTTTTGTTTCAATTTAATGCCCTGTTTGCGTTAACAGTTTGAAATTGAGTCTATTCTAAAACTAATTTGTACACGAATATATTTCTTGATTTGTTTTCAGTGTAGCCTGTTAATTTTCTATTATCTTCTCTGTTTGGATTTCATAATAGGTCTGTTTATATTATTTGCGTTTCTATTATGTCGGGTTTGTTGACACGGGTTGATGGTGGAATTATTTGGTTCTGTTCATTTTATATTACCTCATTTATTTCATCCTATTTTCATTGTTAGATATTGTAATGCTAATACAAGATAACTTAAAAAGACATCACGCCTTGTTTCTCCGAAGGTTTGGGCAGGATTGTACCCATAGTACACCCACATTTTGCCAGTTATGTTTAAGTCCCATGTAATAGGGAGCCAGACGATTGCCATCAACCGGGCACAAATCCAGGCTCCGGGCAGCTACTGAGAAGTTCCAGATAGAAAAACCGAATAACACTTTGACCGACCTGAGAATCGAACCCAGCACCTCATGCTTAACAGTAGTGCTCGCGACCATTAGACCAAAGAGGCAGATGCTAATACAAATAGATCTTTATAGATCCCGAAGACCTTCAAGATTCTTTTCTTTTTTCACAAGTTACTATACAGGTTGTTTGGTAGAAGGACCGATACAATCTTCTTATGGAGGAAGTATCATTTTATCCTA
Source organism: Amphipoea oculea (assembly GCA_945859645.1). Lineage (NCBI taxonomy): Eukaryota > Metazoa > Arthropoda > Insecta > Lepidoptera > Noctuidae > Amphipoea > Amphipoea oculea. The sequence continues at coordinate 9,971,472 of OX243874.1, forward strand.
GTTTTTACTCATAACACCTGTCTTAAGTATCACGTTAGGTAATTGAGATAATAATAAGTTTCTTTTTATCACCCGAAATATCGTCACAACTCTTTTGTTTGTGGTTGTAATAGAGCGCAATAATGTTTGGTATTATCTGCAATGTACATCATGTACAATTGGTTCTTGAAATTTACTAGAATGCCTCCAAAGTAAAAAAATTGTGTTAAGGAACGAAACAATTCTACCTACTTAAAAATTCATGATAAAAATGGAAATTAATACAATTTTGTGCTAGAAAATGACATCCCCAATCCCTCAAAATCCAGCATAAAGTGGATAAGCCAGAGATTAAAACAGAAGAATAACTAGCAGGGGATCGTGGAAGGGGGGGGTGGAGGGGGGGGGGGGGGCTCAGGGGATCAGAAAGAAATAAATAAAAAAATTGTGTCGGTACTTCTACCAAACAGCCTGTATAGCCTACAGTAAACATAAATCGGGTCGCACGCCCTCAACGACCCTAGGTTTGAATTCCAAGTCGAGCCTAATTAGCTTTTTATTTGCTATTGACTTACACTTAAAGCTGAGCTTAAGGCAACTAATTAAGCGCAGCAACGTTGCCTCGTCCATATCGAAAGTCTTAGGCGAAACGCAGGTCGACTACCGAATGAGATCTGTGGCTTACATTTCTTCATGTTAAGTTTCATGGTGGATAATACAAGGTCGAATAAAATAAACCAGCTAAACTTCACAAACTGTAAAGATTTTTAAATCTATAAGAAAAATGCTTGTTAGGGTTCCGTACCCAAAGGGTGTCAACAGGACTGTTACCGTCCGCCCGTCCGTCTGTCTATCACAGGGCTGTATCTTTTGTACTTTAACAGGTAGACACTTGAAATTTTCACAGAATGTGTAATTACTATGACCGCTTTAACAAATAAAATTAACTTAAAAATTACAAAATAAAATTAACTCATAAACTTTAAAGTGCGAATACGACTCGCACTTGGCTGGTTTTTTATGTTTATTGTATGTTTATTTTAAGTTATGTACACAGGTTTTTTGAGGTTTTTTTAGATTTTATTTCTTAAAAACTCTCACTTTCTATTGTTCTTCTTACTGACACACCGTCCTTCATGCATAATGTTTCTCACTACACTAATTGTCTATTTAATTTCAGTCCTAGACTAGTACACGTACTTAAAGCTAATTGCATCATTCCCGAACTTTATCTAAATAAAAGCTCAGTACTTAGTACTTCTTCTTAGTAATTCTACTTAGTACTAAGTAGTTAATTTATAAACCTTACCAAATACAATTTCTTTCTTAATCACCGCATCGGACCGTTTTTTTTTGTAGAGACGAAAACAATAAAAGTGAACCGTTTGCACTGTCTGCCATTTTCAGGAAACGGATGTTAGTCGGGCGTCCGGTATCGTTCGAGGCACTATGCCAACAGGCCCCGTGACGAACGGAACGTATTGGCCACAGAAAAAAAAGAAACGTGTAATTAATGTGGGATATTATTGAAGATGTTTTTTCTTTGATGTATCGTTTTTGTAAGTCATTAGGTGCATGAGCTTATTTGGCTAACGAAGTTTCGTATAGTAGGTTTAGGTGATAGTGACAATGGCGCCGATTCCCTTACTCACAAACTAAACTAAATTTATGTTCAGTGCATTTTTTTCTTTCTATTACATTAAGAAAAGGACAGCAGGTATATATTAGTTTAGTCCTGTCAAATTAGTCAGCGCCTGACGTAAACTCGGAAGTAACCAAGCATTTCCACTGCTATAAAACTACACTAAAATCTAAACAGTTAAAAAAACAATCGTCATTTCCAAAATCATCTCTTCAAACTATCTTTTGATATTGCCCAAGTCAACTAAGATGCCTTAGACCCACTCACCTAAATAAATAAATCCTTAGCTTTCTACGAAACCTTTCCTTCAAAGAAAGAATTTGTAGGAACCTAACACATAGTTTTGGATTCTTCAAATATGTACTTAATGGTATTTCAACATTGTTGTGGAAGCAATGAACCGTGACATACCTACTATTGTGTTTTCTTCACTATAAGGAACATGCATCATATCTATCGAAAATCTTGTTCCAAGTTTTCGCTTGACTTTTGTATTCTTGCGCTAGTTGGTTTCTTCTATTTTGTTCACAATACCAGAGGTTGTGTAAGAGACAGAATGTTCGAAGTTTCAATAACAAGTATTTTTGACACAAACACGTTACTGAAGTTTTAAAAGAGGTTAAAATAACCTAGGTAGTGCCCCTTTATTTTCATGATAGTGGGCTTTAGAAGTTCAGCAGGATTAAAATTTATTTTGCGACATTTTTTTTTATAAACCAAAACTGTACAGATAGCGCCATCTAGGAAAACGCGCCCTCTCTTCATCATAAACGCTTACAATACAAGTGTGCAACATTCCGCTAGTGTTTTAGTTTTGTCGATACACAGTAATTACTTATTAGTGAGTAATTAGTGAGTATCAAAAAACTAAAACATTAAAGGAATTAACTAGCGATAACCACTAACGATTAGTAAGAAGAATGGGGCTCGTCTTCGTGGACAGCACTATCTATACTATTGTGATATAATAGGTACCTACACTACATTATGTCTTGCATTTCAGCAAAATCAAAATCCGAGAACGCTAAACTACTTTTCAGAAACCGTCACGTTTCCCGTGACCGCCATTTTAAAACCTCACAACCCCGCAACTGATAACAACGTGTGATAGATAACATTCTAGCATTACCATCCATCGCGATACTCATATCTAAGGGATGTTTTCTCTAAACAAGTCACGTATTAAATGAGAATATTCGGCCGAGCCTCTGCCTTATTTATCATTCTCCTCGTTGCTACACCCCATGAATTTTATACAAGATTGAACGATTTACTGAACAAAATTGATGGTACATCTATTGTGTGATGTCAGCGTCTTATTGAACAGTGTTGCCGAATTACTGAACAGTTTTAGTAACGCCCGTCTTTTCTTTCTTGAGATTTTTCCTTTAGTATCTACTCAGCTGGAATGATATTGGTTTCTTGTTGATATTTTTCTTGTGTGTATATAAGTTGTAATCATGTTGTTTTATGTTACAGGGTAGGACACTGACAGATGGTCTTTCTGATGGTTACAAACGCTTGTGGATTCAACGTATTATAAGACCTCGGAAAAGTTGTAAATTGTTACAAAAATGTGACGAAAATGAGAGAAAATAACTAGCAGAATAATAGTTAATAGCTTCCTTGATTCGTCTGGCCAATATTGCAAAACAGAAAATATGGTTGAGTAAAATACAATCCCACAATTGAGATGCTGCCAAAATTCTAGTTACATTATTTAGTGGTTCGTCGAGCATCATAAATAACGGCGACTTGAAGAAAAGAAAAGCTTAACAAAGACCCAAAAATATTTTCTCTGATAGGACGAAGCTATTAGTACCATCCCAGGTTAATCCTTGGGACCTCTCAAGTCCTATTTATGTGAACGCGGGACAACGGATGCCCCTCAACTGCCACGGGCTGATAAAATGCTCGTCCGAAGGGACCCGATCAATCCCGACCTATTGTGAACGATACAAAGTCTTTTCATACTTATGTGGGAAACATATTCTTTGTGAGAGATTTTCCTTCTATGTTTAGATAGGTATTGTATAGAGTATCCATTTGCGGCGGGTCAAAAGGGTGAGCGGTACAAGTACAATCTAAGAATTGCTTCTATTATTCTGTCCAAGGAATCTTAAATTGTGTCTTATTTTATGTGAATTCTAAATGTTGTAGATATTGAGTTACTGTATTGTCAGGACATTGTAAAGAAACGCTTGTCTTATTTAGTCCAGAACATTGAAAAACCTAATAAGCTTAGGCTTCTTATATAGGTACCATCGCTCGATCGCTCTTAGCGATAAGATCGCCCATTTTGTCACCCATTGTAAAGTTTATATATTTATGTCTGTAATTTATATGGTGTACATAATAAAGAGTATTCTATTCTATCATAAGCGTCGTAGTTAACTATGTTTTCTTGGTTTGTATGTAAATAGAAAACCAAAATCTTCGATAAAAAATTAATAGATTTGTACCTAATACCTACAAATCACCGTAATCGGGAGTAAAATATGTGGTATTATACTATTCGGGTTGAGTTGACACGGGCCGAGTTGTCACTGACCCTGTATGAATTGGGTAATGCAGTGTAACGAACTGTCAGTAGGTACTGCCTTGCATAGGTACCTACTCTTTTTTTTCCGTTAACCTATATTGCCCCACTGCTGGGCAAGATCTCCCCCATATTGTTCCAGTTTTCTTTGTGCTGTACCTTCTCCGGAACAAGGTTCTCTTAATTAGAACATTTGCTACTGGACTTAGTTTTAAATTATGTGTACCTACTACCAACATATCATATCAATAACACCTTTTGTACTTATGTTCACAAATAAAGATTGATTTGATTTGATTTGATTTGATCATCTACTATTATGTAGGTGTCGAGTCCTGGAGTGGAGACCGTATATCAGCGAGCGTAGAGCGTGTGTCGCCTCCCGGCTGGATGTACCGACAACATTATGAAAGTGACTGGGACAGACTGGATGTGGAAGACGGAGGACTGGGTGCTGTGGCCTGAGAGAGGCCTATGTCCAACAGTGGACTGCGATTGGCTGAGTTAATTGACTATTATGTGCTTATAAATGCCAACGATGCTTGTTCACAGCCTACTTTCAAACATGGGCAAAATAAGTATGATAACAATTTTAAATTAAAGAGTACAACCATAAGCTCATTTCATAACTGTGAGCCAACAAAAAACCATTTTCAAAAATGAGATTTCGCTCAGTCTCATAAAATGGAAGTCGGTTAAAACCTAGAACAGTGACCAAAAGTAGGACAAAACCCGAGTGAAATATGGTGCAGTTAAAACCCAGGATGATAATAAATGAAGGCAATGCATTTCATATTAATGGCTAAAGGTCACTTTAGTTTTCAACACGACTGGAATAAGATTATGGAAGGTTAGTTTACTTACCTCGGTGCTGCCATCTATAGGCACTAATAATAAAGCTGAAGAGTTTGTTTGTTTGAACGCGCTAATCTCTGGGACTGCCCCACTTTTGCATTTGATAGCCCAATTCTTGAGGAAGGGTAACGCTAGGAACTTGAGGAGCCCCCAGCCGAGAAAAAATACGAAAAAAACAGAAGGAACGCTTAGCTAAAACGAAGTATTGGCGCGGACAGGTGATTGAGGTGATTTGGGGAAACAAAAAAATTCACGTGGACGAAGTCGCGGGCAGAAGCTAGTAATCAATATTTTCTGTAGATATTTTAGAAAGTCTCATTTTAATTTACAGTTATTTTGATTAAGCTAAATATATTTACAGAAGCTCTAGCGTATGACTATTGACATTTCTATAAATATGTATTATCTGTTCTAAAAGTATATATCGAAAGTGTAAACAAATCCTATTAAGGTCAAATTCTTACGCAATTAAAAGTACTCAATACAGAAAATTAACAACACATTCATTACACCATATCTAGAAGGTTTCAACTTTATATCTCCACTTATTTCAGCAATCATTATTTAATTAGCATTATTAAATTGTAATTGAAAAATCATCGACGAAAATTTAAGTCGTACAATTAACCTCAATCGTCAAAATGAAAAACATCTTTATGGTGATATATGATGATTATTATTTCGGATTTAAGTATTTAGTAATCAAATAAAAGCACTCAATTTGTAAGTGGCACTATAAATTGGCATCCACAGGTACGTTTTCTGATCCACTTGTTTACATTATCATCAAATAATTTTGGAACAGACTATAGCTTTACTAACTACTATTACTAAAAATCCGTTAACTACAAATACATTAAATAATTAACACCCAGATCAAGTCTACATTTATTTATGTTTAGCTTCAACCGTTCTAGTTAAAGTAAACAGCTTTATTTTATATACCTTCACCAGTTTTAAAGGTCACACGGCAAACAAGTTAGCACAAAGGTAGCCTGGTTCATCTAAATCACTCGTTGCGATGCCAACCCGTTTCTTACAGTTGACTATAACAGCTTCCGCAGTTTCGTAACTTGCTCCTGCTTGCAAATCAACGTTATTGTTTGTAATTAGTTTCGTAATCTTCTTAATTTACGTTATTAGGTAACTAAAATTTGAAAATTGCGAAAAAATTACTACCTATTTGTTTTTATGGAGCGGGCTATGCTAGGAGATTCTTTGAAGGATTTAATCACAGGCACGGTAAGCAATCTGAAGTGGCAGTAGGCTGGCTATGTTGGTCGAAGGACCGATGGCCGGTGGAGCAGACGAGTCCTGGAGAAAAGACAGCGATCAGCAAGCGTTGTGTGGGACGCCCCCCAGCTAGATGGACCCGACGACCTTAAAAAGATGGCTAGGATAGACTGGATGCGGAAGGAGGAGGGCAGGGTTTTATGGCGTAGCCTGGAAGAGGCCTATATCCAGCAGTGAACTGCGATAGGCTGAGTTGATTGTTGTATTTGTGAACACATGTTAGGACTATTTCCGTAGGGTTAAAGTTTACTTTTACACATACGTATTTGAGACTACAGCCTACTTATTCATCATTTTGACAGTTTGAAGACGGGTTTATTTGTACAATCTAACAAAATCAAAGATGCAGGCACCGTTTAGAATGTCTGAATCAAACTCACACTCCTTATGAATTGCAATAACACTACTCGGGACCTGGGAATCCAACAAGGACCTCTCAATAGAGGTGCTTGTAATCACTAGGTAAGAGTCTTACAAAATACCGAGTCATTCTCCTCTACACACAAATACCATCAGACCCAGATTAGGCATCCAAATATTACTTGTATGACGCACAAAAGTCCTAAAATCCTCTGTTTTTGCTCAAAAATTACACCAAACTGCCTTCACAATGTTTTTCAACAATCAATAACCATTCAGAAAATATTGGTTCTGTGATATATGGCTGACCTTTATTGTTAGGCAAACGTTTTGCGGACTACCTCGTAAAGGTCAAAAAGGAACATTTCGTTGGATAATTAAAATTGTGTACACACATTCACATTTAAAAATGGCAGCAAAATAAACATTGGTAACCTTGCTTGTCCGTTGTATAGCACGACGACTTAAGATTTGGCCCTCAATAATATTTAACTTTAATAACATTTCTCGTTTGCTCTCTATAGGCAAAATATTTTCAGAAGTCTATTTTATGTGTCATTATTTGAATATTAGATATGTTACCAAAGAAAAAGAAAATATTAAGTTTACAGTCGTCAAGGTCTGGCAAAGTTCCCGAGTACATCGGAGCCAACGTATATTTAATGTCGTTTACATGCCTTTGCCAAAGTAAGATAAATTCGCTGAAGTTCCACACGAGTTCGCGATAAGTAGCTAACTTACGGAGTTATCTCCATACATTTGCTGAATATCCCAGCGATTAACCAATCACAGTTATGTCAAGATATTATACGAAGTATTTATGGCTTTGACAAGTTTGACACACATTACGCGTTTGGATATACAAGATGCCTATTTACATATTGAGAATACTTTTGCTTTATTTAATAAGTGTGCGAGTTAGGACGATGTTGGAAATCACAAAACATGATTTTCTGGAATATCTTGCAACAAATGTGTTTGTATTTTACTGCTAGATACCTATTTAGGTCAAAGAGTTGGCATGGTTCTACAAAATAATCAAAACTTAACTTACTATTTACCCTAAACAACGAAGACTAAAATGTTAAACAGTAAAATTATTCACAAACTATTCGAGGTGATGCGAATAAAGTGGACGAGTATTAGAAAAAGATGAGCATCGTTCCTCACCTGTCAAGTGGATTCGCATAAATATAAAAGTGAATGATGCTCGCCGTGAACCTGTCAGTGCTCTGAGCAAAGCAATTAATTACAATTTTAATTGAACCCGTCGAGCAGTCGCTTATGCAAAATCATTATTGCAGTTTCCTGCCTTAATACTCGCTTGTAATTTAAAAGAATTACTGTGACATTCAAAGCATAATAGAACTCAGCGCTTACGGCAATAATTTTTATTTACCTTGCAGATTATTGTATTTTATTATTATGAATATTGTACTTTATTAGTGATTGCAGCTGGCTATTGCCGCGCTACGATTATGTCCTTGTGCTGTTTGAAATATTGGTGTTAAACTGTAAAATATCATACATTGATGTCTGAAATATACTTCAATAAATTCTATAACCATGTTTCTTAGTAACTAACACTTAATCTGCAAGCGAAACTTTATAATCTTATTACCATAAGTTTTGTTATATAACTACCTAATAGTACTTGGAGACTTAATGTGAATTTACTACGTACATAATTTTGAATAATTGTGTGAACGTATTTATGACATTTCAATCTGGTTTTATAGAACCATATGTATCTATAAAATAAAGTACTTAGTGTCAATTACACAGTGAATTTAATATTCTTAAAATTATACTCGTATTATCGCCGTGACGTCAGTTATCTGTCAATTATTTGCAAGTACGAATATAGGTCACAACCGAAATATGAAACACCATTTTTCTAGGAAATTGCCAAAAAACAGACAGACACAAAGGGATGCCCAAATAATCTGCACAGGTTGGAGTATTTTTTGCTGTTGTTCAACACAATAGAAGTGCTTTTGGAATTCTTCCATATATTGAAGCCTCTCTGCCCTAGTAAAGCAATTTCGATTTCAATCGGCGTACCATTTATCGATTGGAGCACTTACCTAGTTACACCGATTTAGAGCTTCGGACTACTCAATTCGTGAAACTCCTTCGACTCGAAAACCTAACTAGCATAGTCATAATAATACCACTCTATTACTATCCCACCGCTGGGCAAAGGCCTCTTCTCATACAGAGAATCATAAGACGGGTTGGTTTTAAAATTATTCATAGAATAGCATCGTCATGTTCAAAATAAATCCTTACCGTAAGCACCATTTCTAAGGTCCAATGCCCGTAATATCCGACTGCGTTAAATTACAGTTTTGTATTAGAATATCCTGAATGCAGGATTAGAGCTGTGATTATGATAAACAGCGATAGGCCCGCCATTTATCAAGTTAAGACCTAAAACTGTCATTGGCCGAATGTGGGTGTGTGGATGTTCGCCTTTGTCTATCTCGACGGATATCACTGACTTACTGACGGTACTTTATTTTAATTTTAACGTGTGTATTACACAGTTTTTTATAAGTTTGTCACTTGTACAAGTGGCAGTCATTCGTAAAACGTTTCTCCACAGATCATTATTCAAGTCTTATCTTTATTATCCTCTCTGTAAAAGAACTTTAATTGGTGCCACATGTTTCAAACGAATGTTCTGTTGATGGCTGCGCGGGCGCACATTTGGGGACCGAATGACTTGTCAACAAGATAATATAAGAATTAATTAATTTCTCCAAGTATTTTTTTAATGAACTTGTTACATTTTTTATTGCATTTGAATTAGTTTTATTTACAGGTCTGTTAGTTTATATTTTTATTAGAGGACTGGCGCCATGTTTTTTATTAATCATGTTTTTTAGTTTCATCTGGTTATTTTATTAATTACGGATTCCTAATTCTTTTTTTCAATATTTATTTTAATGGTCCGAGTGCTCATCGAATATTTCGAGACATCGCTAAGAGGTTGGTTGACTCTACGCGTGACCAGAGGGCTGGCCTATTTTTAGCCCAAAGAGTAAGCATTGCCATCCAACGTGGTAATGCTGCCAGCCTTTTGGGCACTCCTGTCTTTTTCCTTTTTTTTGCCTTTCTTTTTATTATACTGTTGTATATAATATCTATTATTATTTTAAATGTTAGCTATATTATGTATATATGAAATAATAAATTGGATTATTTACGCCAAGTTTTGCGATAGTCATTGGTTTATTATTTGATGTTTATATATTTATTTTGTAATATAATGTAAATAATGTTCTAGTACGCTAATTCCCGTTGTGCCGTGCTTTCCTGTAATTTAAACTTTGTGTTAATGCTGTATGTCTTTAGTTACTTAACCTTTATATAAATAAATAAATAACCAAAGAATTTTTATAACAAAAATAAATTAAATAGATCCTCAAAACGTTTGATCAAATATTCAATAAACGTCATGGTATGGTAGGTACCTATCTAGTAGGTACATACAAGAGAAAAAAATCCGGGCGTACTTGTAAGGAAAACATTAAAGCTATTCTCGTTTCAAACGTCAACTGAAAAATAAAAGAGTTGTAAATTTTTTATCACCGATACATAGCTTAAGTAACGGAAGTTGTGTAAGTAAAGGAAATTGAAATCCACCACAGATGCTACAAGTCATTCACAGGCTATAAAAAAGTACAGAAAGAGTAATAAAAAATGTACTCTATGCGTCCTGAAATAGGTACGTGTTTGTAAATATTGCACTTAGTTTTATGTGAAAAGTTTTTCATAGAACTTCACATTAACTAGATTTTTATTCACGCATATATTAGCTTCCCCTTATCATAGTGGGAAATGAATGTTCGACTAATGTGTTTTTTTTCCTTTGTTTTCCGTTTCCTCTTAGCGGTGGATATTATATTTAACTGACCTGAATAACGTTGGGATTTTCGGTAATTTTTGTTATCATGCCCAAAATTAAAGCGCTATTCTAAAATCAGTCCTTCCGGGTACTCAGAAGCCCGATAGTCTATCAACCAGTCTTACCAAAGGGTAGGTACCTATCGTGTTACCCATTAACTGCGCTGTGGAGGTAAGATAGGTAGTCGCTCCATGTAAAATACTGGCATTCAGCTGCATTCGGTTAGACCTCCATAAAATTTCTATCAATACTTTAGGAGAAAGTCGATCGATCAGGTTAAGCTACGTTTGCCGCAGTTGGTTCGTGGATGGTTGACCATCCATACCAAGACTCCGTATTTCGGAAAGCACGTAAAGCCGTTGGTCCCAGCTGCCATTCGTGGATCTTTCGTGACGGGTCGTCAGAAGCCCAAAAGTCTGACAACCAATCTTACCAAGGGTTATCGTAATTAGGCTGTGGAGGTCAGATAGGCAATCACTCCGGTATACAGCTGCATGCATAAAAAAAAAATGCGTAAAAGGTAGGTAGATGATGATGATGTTCGATTTAATATCCGGATGACTGTGCAAATTACGTGCTCACGGTGTGAAAGTTCCAAATATAATACAAATATTTCCGGCTCAATAAATCGAAAATTATTCGCGACCTAATTGTCTAAATCGACTATCATCGACATAAATAACGTTCTAAAATGAATCACGAACTATTATCCTAATCAGAATAATCTGCCAATTTCACTTGGTAATGCTGCGTCAATTTGCTCATTCTATTATACATAATTTAAATGTATGTTCGGTCAACCTCAAAAAGATGTAGACATATGTGTTTATACATCTTTTTTTAAGGCTACATCGATATGAGTTCATTTTATTATTGTTTTTGAAGTGAAAACTTCTTTAGCGACGTTGCACACTTTTTTGTAATGGGTAAAAAATGTTAAATTCGCGCCAGGACATCGCTTCAGGACACGTGACCGTCAGGAGAGACTACACAGGGGAGAACTACTACTCCTAACTACTAAGTATCCCCCTCTCTTTCTACGGCGGCGCCAACCGAAGTGAACTGTGGATGTGGATGTGGATGGATGGATGGATGGATGGATGGATGGATGGATGGACAGCTGATGGCTCGACCGTGTGTAGTAGCCACACTGCTGTATATTCGTAAAATTCGTGTATATAAAGTGTTTAAAATATGGAAATTGAACAAAGTGCATCTATTATTGAAAAAAGTGACGCAGAAATAGTGAAAAAAATGAGTTATATTAATTCAATTAATAATTGATTTACTTATTTCAACGTTAATTTAATATTCAAGTTTTCACTTCTGCCGGCACTCCTGGAGTGCAACCCGTCTTTTTTGTTTTCATTTCCTCTTTGTCCCATTAACATTGTATAAATGTGTAGCCACAAAACATATTACTACTCATTGGGTTTTAATTTTAAACTAACACATTGATCCAGTATTACGGAACACAAATTGTAGACAATCAAATAAATTCTTGTCGATGTATGGGTACATGATTTTGAGGCTCACCGTACTTCGTTCCGTTCTGCCCTGGGTTTACGAGATGTTTGCTTTATAAAGCGTTGTGACATATCGAGTGTCCGACTTGTAATTTAGGTGTGTAATGGTGCGTTCAATGCAATATGAGGTACGATCCTCGACGAAATGGGATAACCAGAGCGATTTAAGGAGACAGCTTTATTAGTGAGCTTCATTTTGAGCTTAGATTCATTGTGTTTTTTGTGTCTGTTCTGTCTTGAGTTTAGATTGGCAGGATGTTTGTTATTAAGCTTTTGCATATTAAATGTCATCCATTCGGTGAAACACTGAAAATAACGGCAGATTTATAATTATTAGCCTTTTTAGATTTATAATACCTACATCGTACATTTTTTTTTCAGTTAAGAGGTACTCGTACTTCTACCAGTTTATAATGATATTTCAGAGCACTCCACAGTGATATTTCGTAATTTTATTTAGTAATATTGACAAATTATTCAAAACAACGGAATATTTGATTGCTATTTCCTAAACCAAAACCTTAAACCAAAAGACTTTACAGAATATTCCTTAGAAAAAAAAAGACACCCTTTCTTTTTTCTACTAAACAAAGTTCATTTCAGGTAAGTAAATACATCACTATTTGTCTGTAGGTTTGTGTGTAGGTAGACACTAACACACAGTCAGTGATACCTTATGAACTGGGCATTACGTTGCTAGAATTGTTTGTGGACGAATGTCCTAATTCAGTAAACCAGCCATTAAAAGAAAAATTGTTTGACTGACTTCCTTTTGAAACTCTAGGACAAAATCTAGGACAGTTAACAAAATGTAAGTCATAAGACCTTCATAAGACCTCAATTTAGGTAATTATATTAGCTAGAGCAACTCCGCAGACGTCTTGTGTATCGATATCAGTGTAAACACGATAAAATAAAATAAAAAGACTTTTTTAATGTTTGTTTTTTTGGTCAACGACCGCTTGTTACTTGAATGTGTTGAGAAAATCATTTTTTTTTTGTTTTATCGTGTTTAAGTATGGAGCAGTCGTGGCCAAGTGGTAACGGCCGCCACTTACGAAGTGTAGGTCGTAGGTTCGAACCCAGACACGCGCTTTACTTTGTGTAAATTAATCATCACCACTGCTCTCAAAACGGTGAAGGAAAACATCGTGAGGAAACCGGCATGTCCTAGAACCAAAAATTCGAAGACATGTGACATCTGCCAACCCGCACTGGGCCCGCGTGGTGGATTACGGCCCACTCCCTCTCACAGAGAGGAGGCCTGTGTCCCAGCAGTAGGAACGTTATAGGCTGATTATGTATGTTATGTCAAAGTCAAAGTCAAAGCATTTATTTCAAATAGGCACATAAAAGGCACTTTTGAACGTCAAAAATTATCGTAAAATAGAATTGATTCTAGTCGCCAATTCCAAAAGGTAGTTTTCGTATGAAGAAGAACGGGCAAGAAACTCCACCGTTACTCTTTTAAAATGTTTAGGTACAATATTTTGCATGGGTACATTAATTATATAATAACATGTGAGGACGATGCACCTACAATAAAATTACTATACCACAATAGGTAAAAGAATTAAAAACGAAACCATGACATATAAATTAATTATCTGATAGATACATGGTGCTCACATATTTACAAACATGGTACAAGCAAAACGATTTTAATTAAAAAACAAAATACAAGTAATAAGTCAGGGTGTGAGTAATAAATGTAAAAAAAAAAGAATAAAAAAATTTACAATTAAATTAGCAACCAGTTTGATTTTGTCTAGATTATGTGTGTTTAAGTATCCATCACGTCTGTGAGGTGTGAAGTTTACACAAAAAATATAATTTTTTAAACTAATATTTCTAGTGTCTACACTACCTGCAGTTGATGACCACAAAAAACACTCATCAAATTATTTTTATATAATTATATTATATTATTTTTATATAATTATATTATATTATTTTTACCTATCACGTCTGCGGAGTTTCGCTAGCTAATTTAATTTGACCCTGTATGCTGGCACTTTCATACAGCATACTTTAACAACATTAAGTAAAAATCCAATTGAAAGTATTCTCCGATCCACACACGAGTAACACAATGACTTTACAAATAACATTTTCGACACGAGCATTTGCTTCGCAGACCCCATACGTTTACGAATGCGACATATTTGTTATAGTGGGGATTCATTAATCACTGTGGGTAGCCTTGCGGTGCCTTGTGGCTGTATATTCTACTATATTTCACTGTTTTCCTCCCCGTCTGACCTAGACAATATTTGTGCCAGAAATGTACGTACCTAATCTACTGAGTGATTCCGGATAATTTTATTTATTTTTGTTTGGTATATCCCAGATTGAGGCTTTTTTAGTATATGGTTTTTGGGGTTTAGTACGTGTCGGTTCATTATTGCTGGTATACAATGCCTGAGTGATTTGTTTCAGACAATTTATGCCCAATCTATATAAAATACTCGTATTATTACTACCATGTTCAATAAAAAAACCCAAATTGATATAGTACCTATAATATTAATACAATTTACACCTCCATTATGAAAACATTTTCACACATTCAAAACATAATGACTACACATCACATTACTGTAACTAATCACATGGCTAACATTAAACCGAACAATTTTTACATCGTCATCGATATTAGGGAGAATCTACAAATTCTATAGCAAAAACTTGTCAGCTTTCATCAATAAATCCGCACATTGATTTATTGACAGGCCCGTCCTATTCTTAACAGATTCACTATAATTTGTTAGCCAAATAATCCGGGATTTCGATGCGAACCCCACCACGCTATAAATAAAACCGTTCCCAATAAAAGAACGGAGACAATTATGGCACAGTGTACGAAACGAGCTAAATTTCACCCACATTATAGCAAATAATGGCTAAACAGTAGGCGAACGCGCGTCACCCTCCGTCGCTTTGCATCGATATGTTACGCCCGTCCCCTTCACATCTAAATGCACAACAGGAGATCGAGAAAAAAATCGCGCAACGTTAGGGCAACGCAATAATGTGAATATTTATGTCGGAGGCACGTGCTGATTTGCCATAATGGTAACATGAAATTCGCATATTGGTAATTACATTCCAGGGGACTGCCATTTACGTACGCTTATTATTCTTTTGCTTGAATAAGCTCCCGTTGTAACATGTTTTAACATACTCTGTGTTAGGGATATTTTGCAACTAACTCAAACTTTTGTTCGAAAACTAGGTAAATTGAAGTTGTGCCATTACTACAAACGTTATTCCCAGTTTTCCACTGATTATGACCCGAGCTACGTCGTTAGCATATTGTTTATGAATCCTAAAATGTTACACTACTCACTAGTTAATGCAACAAAGTAGGAAATAATAAAACAAAGGAAACGCTTTACATTAAAAAGAGATTCGTTTAAGCTACGGAATTACCCGAAATGTCTCCAGATAAAAGAGTGGAAGCTTCACAAAAGAAGCTAATCTCATTTTTTGGTATAGCCATAGGGTGGGATGGGGACACGTTAGCCCCAAGGGATGCAGTCTACGGTAGGTACGTCTCTAAGTCTATTAAGACGACTTGCTTCGTCCCGGGGGAGGGTGGACGCTTCAGGGAAACACGATAGAAAAACATTTTATACTGGGAAGCGACACCTGCTCGAATAAATAGAGAAATCCTGGTCAATCTTCAAGCACCCTCTTTTGTTAACGATTACGGAATACAGATATCTCCTCGGAGAAAACAATTAGCTTCCATATTAAAGCAGGAAACCACATTGAAATAAAGGCAGATAAAACAATAGCAACGAAGAAAATGAGGCTGCAGTTTTTCAATTGCAATCGGCCGAGATCCTTTAGACGCGGGCTTAACCACCACAGAACAAAGAGACGGAATGAAAGTCTTACTCATCATGATTTATTGTACAATATCTATAAAATGGATTGTAAACTACGCCACAGTTTTATAGTTGGACTTGTGGAACAGATGTAGGGACATTCAACGCCTCAAGGGACGCAGGGGCGGTGTAACAACGTTACCGAAGTTCAAGCAAGGCCGTGGGGCATCGCCGGGGCAAATTGTGACCGTAGGGTCACCGCTCGTCTATTTGCACGGCCAAATTACTATAACCGACGTAAATACTGCAGACATTCAATAACACTAACAAAATTGAAACGAGGTTTTGTTTTTAAAAAAAAGGAAAACGCCAGGAGTTATGTGTCATAACTTCATAAGCATAACAGAGGAGTATGCACCATTAAGAAGCAAAGTTATTGCGTGGCGCGGGACAGTACGGTGTACGTTAATCCATTTTATTATAGAAATGTGCTGTAAATCGAGTGGTGTGCCGGGACAGAATTGATTTAGACCGGCCGCAACAATAATTAGAATCACATGATGTATGGTCCCCGCTATGACGCTCTGTTTGCATTTGCAGTTACATTATTAGTTATTTTCGACCGCTACAATACCTACCTGCCGCTTGCCAAGTTACATTATAATGAACTAAATAACGTTATAATGATGTTGAATTATTCATAGTTATTGTTGCGAAATATTAGCTGAATTTTGCGAGGTAATGCAGTCAGTTAGAAAATCAGTGATTTATGTATTATAATTGTTAATTACGAATTCATTGTGATAATTGATATTCGTAACAAAGCCGTAATACTAATGCATAATGCTCTGTGATATAATTATGGCTCATTAATTATTGGGTAAGAAGATTGACAGCTCACCTGTCAAATGCAGCTGCTGCAGCTAAGATCATGCGTATACTACAAACATTCCCGTAGGTGCCTATTCTTGGCTTCAATATCAACATACGCTTACAATTATAATACCTACTTGGGTGAATAACACTGCCAAGTCTTTTTATTCTTGCTTTTAGCAAAACCTTTAGGTATACGCCTGCATACACATAACAAAATACTTGTTTAGTTGTACCATAAATTCTCGAAACTAGACCCTAGAACAAACTCATCAAAATACAGAAACAGTTTCTAAAAATCAGGTCATCGTCTACGTTGAACACAGAGCTCCTATCGATTTACTTCAAGCAGAAAAAAATACAGCTCGTTAATCATTCCAAACACCCTTTTGAAAATACACTGTAACTCTAAAATTAATTTGGACTGACAGCAAAATAAATGATATACACTGCAAATGTGCTTTTATACTTGATTGGACATGCCAAAAGACTGGATTTTTATGGTAGCAAGTGTCACGGCCATTTATAGGCCTAGTATAAATTGGTACCCTGTAGTTCAAATGTTACGCATGAATAATAAATATAGACTTGGCCGTGTTATCTTATGATCACTTAGTAGGTATTACTCGATTTAAATAAAAGCCTTCAATGACTAATACAGCTCCAATGGTGTGGCCTATTTAGTTCAAATATTTGAACTAAATACAACCAAGCAAGACCAGTATTGGCACGAGGAGCGTTGTCGTCAAAAGTGACGTTTAGGTGTGAAACACGTGCACAACTCCCGAAAACAGCTTGACCTGTCTACACAACGAGCACTATACCGTCAAAAGTAGGCTTTAAAGTCAGACCTTTTCATTTCGACATAGGCCTCCATAAGCAACCTTAAATCAAATCCTCATTCCACAGAAAGGTCTATTTATTCAATTTTACATATTATTTTTTCAGATCATCTATCTATCCTTATACCTACTGACCTACTGTGGTTGCTCTTCTTTGAATAAACATCCTGTGCCCATACTACATGAAAATCTGTCGATTTTTTTTAACCGACTTCTAAAAAAGGAGGAGGTTCTCAATTCGAATGTTTGTATGATTTTTTTTTTATGTTTTTAACCGACTTCTAAAAAAGGACGAGGTTCTCAATTCGAATGTTTGTATGTTTTTTTTTTTTTTTTATGTTTGTTCGCGCATAACTCCGTCGCTTGCCAACCGATTTAAAAAATTCTTTTTTTGCTGGAAAGGGTATACTTCCCAAATGGACCCATGAAAATTTTATCGAAATCGGACAAGCGGTTTTTGAAAAATCAACAAAAATCTAAAAATTTATCTACATTGTCTACATTAACGATTTTTTTGTTTACTTATTTGTGGGGTAGGTACAACTAAAAAGTGAAAAATAAAAACTTTTTTACAAAAAAAAAAAACAACCGACTTAAAAAAAAAACACTACAAAGTGATAAATAACTTTAATTTCGGAAGTCGGTGTCAAAAAACGAAAATGCGGAACCAACGACACCGACTTCCGAAATTAAAGTTATTTATGACTTTGCAGTGTTTTTTTTGAAGTCGGTTGTTTTTTTTTTTTGTAAAAAAGTTTTTTTTACTATAGTAATAGTAACATCGAAATGTTTTTATTTTTTTATTTAGGTAAATCTACGTTAACCTAATTCCCAGAACCTTCATTACCGACATTTTCTATCATTTCCTCATAATAAAGAAGGTAATAAACTTCACGTATTGCCGTTCCCATCCGATACATTCGACATGGCAAGAACAATACTCTTTTGTGCCATCGCAATGGTCCACTGGTTGTGCATTGTACTCCTTCCAACCCCCGATCATGTTCTATTTTCCATTTATAAAGCAAAAGGCTGATTTATTTTTAGTTCTTTTTGTCGTTCGTTCTGTTTATCTGCAGTCTGATACTGAGTATGGGATGCTGTTGATCGATAGTGAACGGAGCTAGCTGCTAACGTACGAGTGAAATCATTGGATTTTTTCGGCACTAGTGTCTGTTCGACGAATTTTGTTTTCTGTCTCGAGTGTCTTATTTTTTTGTTGCACTGCTATGATTGATTGGAGTAGTGCAAAATGTGATGTATAGAGTTGAAAGATTATGATGAAATACTGAAGATATTATTATTATTTTATATGATGCTCAATCACAACGGTCGTACAAATATTATACCGTATTTGACAGTAACTATCAACCACTGTCGTTCTTAATTAAAATTTTAGACACTATCACGTTAAAATGGCGAATTTTCCGCTGCGAAGCGTTTTCATAAGACGATTAATTAAAGTACAAACTTCACGGCAAACATTGTTTAATGCCTTATAGTTAGAGCTTAGTGACAACGGTGTAATCCTGATAACGGCGCGACATAAATCAGCTAAAACTGTTCGCGTCAGCATGGCCGCCGTGCCACTGCGTCGAAACACCCTAATTTACTATCGTATTAGGTGGCCTAGCAACGATTATTTTATACTAAATGCGAGGCTTAAAATTAACGAAGCGACCATTTTAATTTACAGCAAACGTCCAATTAATTCCATTAACTTGTCGATATCTCTATTTATTGAGGCGGAAGTTTTATTTCAAAACGCATGAACGTACACCCATACACCTGAAATTATAATTGCTCGACCGCGTAACTCACATTAAAAATCGGTGCAGAACTGCAGACTATACAGTATCACTTAGTGGGTACTTATTGTGTATGAACAAAGAAAGACGGCGTATTTGAGTGCATGGCAGGACTCGGGCAACAGGCGAGGCCCACACAGTTAGGCTCAATTTTAAACAATTACTGTTGAGCGAAGGGTAAATGTTTGCGTTCGACTTAGAGCGGGCCGGTGGATCGCCCACACGCGCGCCTGACAGGTATTCATTACATCCACGATGCACACGATGCAGCCTTCGCGGTGAACCGAACGTAGAGATGCCAGTTTTTAACTTTTTGAATTTCGAATTCTTTCGCGATGGGAAATAACGTTTTGTTGTGATCGAGACTTTTGCGAAATGACAGTCAGTAGAGGTGGAAATGAACCATATTATAGGATTGTAGGTAGGTAACGCTTTTAACATCAGGAATGAGGCCTATTTTCTTCATATTTATATCTGATACTATAGTTAACATAAAGCTCAGTCAGATCAAATTAAAAGTTTAAAATAACCCTAATACTGAAATATTGGTCTCAAGAACCTAGTTCAAAGTATTCAGTTGATTAATTTACTCAATATGGCAATGTAATTTCAGCCTTCGTACAAACCAACGCCCATAAATACTCAAACAGATTTAGAATCGTGGGTTTATTAGAAATTCATTTTAGTTAATTCTTGCCTGCGTTACTTACGAGAGCCACAGAAGATTAATAAGCCCTAATACACGCCACAAAGCACTCTCGACAAACAAATTAGATTTTCTCATGGTGCAAATCACGCCTGTCTACGAAGCAACATCATAGTAAAATATTTACAAACACGACATCTTACAGAATAATCTATAGATCAAAACAAATGTTTAACATTGCTTTGTTATGTTAGCGCTCGCCCACGGTCGCTATCGTTTATCAATCTCCTTACACTCGGACACAAACGTGTTTACAAATTACAACATTGTCTTAACGCTTCGAAGTCTTCTACATACATAATCGATAATCGTTTAAACTAATAGGATTACTCGATCACAAAAAATTCGATACGCTCGAGACACGTGATTAAAAATGAGCTTTAGAGATTAACATTCCTTCCTTCCAACCCTTGGACGACCCGACAAAAAGAAATACATAACAGAAAGGGGACTTTACTTTAGAAATTCGACACGCATTTTGTGATTTATTGAAATATCTCAAACATCTTGGTGTTATATAAATCGCGCTGGAGGGGGAGATAAAACCTTCGTTTGCTAGCTCGTCTTACTGACAATAAATCATGACGTCATCCGGTAGAAAAACGATATTTAGGTGTTAAGTTGCGAGCATCATAAGATAACTGAGTGAGCTTAAAACGAGAGGGGTTTGTTTTTATTTAAACAAAAGAGAATCTTCTAGACACTTCATAAATATTCATAAATTGAAGCGCGACATACCACTTTGTAATATTTGAACCGAATTAAATCTAATTCGGCGAAATACCGCGTGTAAGATGCACTGTGTTTGTCCAGCAAACAAAGAGTAGGTCAACATTTGTAGTCCACATTCATGACGTACCAACGACCGAGAAACAGACTCTTTTTACTTTTTTATTGACCTTGGATATTTGTGTAACAATGGTCGCAACCACGATCTTAACAGCCTCGCCATGAATTCAAAACCGCCAACGAAGCATGCGGCTAATTATAATTGATAATTTGCCACATTTTTTGCATTTTTATTAGCCTCTCCGAATGTAGGACGTCGGTCGGACACAGCACGCCGTGCTCCCACATAATTAGCGAGGCCCGTATCTCCCTCGCCCGCACCTACTTTGCATATTTTGTTTGCGCAAACATCGCCACTGTTTGACTGTTAAAATCAAGGATCTCTTCCCAACTTCAGGGACAAACAACCAAAGCCATAGGTCATCCCGCTACGGAGAGTAATTAAACATGTGTTACTTTTGTTTATTGAATGCGTAGGCTTTAATTGTTGGGGGCACCGACATATTTCTGGATAGATAACTTCCACGCTTGCACGCCGACCAAATTATACGCTTGGTAAATTTGAACGAAAATTGGTATTAACTTTAGGTTCTGCTGCATAATTTGCACATAAATTCAGTGTTTACCGACTTACAGCCAGATTTTTCAAATAAAACGCATCCTTAACCCCAAATAGGTGTAAGAACTCCCGTTCCAGCGCCGGAACTTTAATTTTGTTTAAGAATTATGAAATAAACGGTCATCCAATTTTAAATTCTATTCAGTTATCTTGTACCGTGTCAAGGCAAAAAGGACGGACGGTTAGAAATGAGGTACTATTAAAATAGCAAGCAAAAATGTAATTTCAAGAAAATGGCCGGAGAAAATAGTATTTTATTTCGCGTTGCTGGACGACAACAAAGAAGCTTTTAGGAAGATTTCATTGAGCGAGTGGAATAAGACGATTTTCATCGGAATTAGAGGTTGGGCAATCCCCACCTTCCAATGCTTTAATACGTGGCTCTTTGACGGACATGAATGGATTTTACCAGTGTTTGTTAGAGAGGATTTGTGTACTATTACACGACAGAGCCGGTGAATGAGTAACGGTTTTCAGCAATACGCACTTCAGACACCTTATATCTCAAAAGGTAAGATTTGCAAATACATATTTATACCAAAAGAATCCTCGCGAGATCCGTTGCGTATGTATTTAGGCACCTTTTTATCCCATACATTATTTGCATAGGTCGTCGTTGTATTTCAATATTTAGAAATTGTCTTTGTTATTTCACGTCTTCCGAGAGCGCTCGTCTGAACACATTTCTGTAATTATATTTATACTATGATAATATAAAACTGTGGTCTCTTTTGTTTTCTTATCAAGGAATAATTTTGTCGGGAAAAAGGTTAGGTACGGTTTTTATTGCGCAGGTTGTAAAGAAAGTGCTAAGTCTGGTCTGCCCTTTTCTTTGCCGTAATAAAATGTGGGGTAGGCATCTAAAGAATTCAATGTATCTTTCTTCGTCAATGTCACTACGTTCGTTACTTCGACCTGAATTCTTGAATTCGAATGTCAGTTGGGCTAGATACATAGGGTTCTTTCAAATCGTTCCATTAGAAGCCTGGCAGTAATAGGGCTTGCCAACGTGGAACCCTAACTCGACGGCTCAGACTTGTGTAGTGATGCGATCGGTGCGATATTCAACTCAAGTGTATTGAGTATCTATAATCGATGTAAATGCTGATCTAAAGCTAAAAGTTTGCAAGATAAAGTCTGTCTAGGGCTATCACAAGTGTAAAAGAAGGTGAACCAAAGTCACCTTTATCAGAATAGAACAATTAGTTAAGTATTTCAACTGATGTGGCAAACTATACTCGTGCAGCATACTAAGTAGACGTGATTCTTACAAGAACAATAATGAAAATGCTTCTGTAGCCACTTTAATTTATTTTTTCAATTTTGTGGTTTAGTGTTTTTTATTAACATTAGGTTAAGACTTTTACTAACAACATATGGATTTTTAATCTGCAATAAATGTGTTATTATTATTATTATTTAATACTGAACACTCAATTAAACAGCTATCATCGTCTGTCTGCCTAGCCTTTTTCCAACTATGTTGGGGTCAGCTTCAAGTCTAACCGAATGCAGCCAAGTTCTAGTATTTCACATGGAGCGACTGCCTGTCTGACCTCTACAGCCCAGTTAGGTACTGGGTAATACGATACCCCTTGGTAAGACTGCTTAACAGAATTTCGGGCTTCTGACGAACCTTAACGACTGTCAGAGAACCACAAATCGCAGTTAGGACCAACGGCTTAACGTGCTTTCCGAGTCACGGAGGCATCTAGGTATGTAAAGATGGTCACCCATCCACTGACCAACTGCGGCAAGCGTAGCTTAACCTGATCGATCGACCCATGCGGCTGTTATTACTTAGCCACAATATGAGCTCTTATAGAAATATTTACAAAAAATTCTGAAAGCTTTTTGTCTAATCGATCAAACCAATCGATAGAAGCACAACACTAAACCAGATATATCTAATGCCCATTGATTTATCGAGTTCAGTACTTACTTTTTCAAAGGGAGACCAAAGGAGGGTAGATAAAGCTCGCAATAAGACAGAACACCGTTACAGTTAAAACTTGAACCGTATATCGGGAACTCACTCGAACTTTAACTTGAACTGTGATATGGAAATATTTATGGAACCATTATGGTTTAAAAGTTATTACAGCTAATAATCTAGTCTTAGATAATGTTTGGTTTTAAAGCGCGTAATTATTTTTAAAGATGTGATAAAACTTAAGGAGTCCTAACATAACTTAGGCGGTGTAATAAGAGGAGAGAGGGCTCTAAAAATAACTTTAATTTTGAAGAAATAATGTTATTAGAGCCGTTTATTTCACATTCACATTTTTTTCGCTTGATAATTCTTTTGGGAATGTAGCTGTTGTATTTTATTGTAACAGAAAATAAACAAGAAAGCCTTTGTTAAAAACTACACAAATAAAATCTACAATTACAATAGCCCATAATAAATTAGATGTAATTTAAAAAAACTTATCATATCATTTTAAATGGTAAAGAAAAAACTCAAGATAAATATGCAAATACATAGAAAACTATAAATAGAAACAAAAGACAAACGAAACAGATACACAATTGTTATTCAAAACGAGGTACAGTCCATCAAAAAAATCCATTACCCATCTCTTAATATTTAAATTGGACATTATCTATATGAAGGAATCAAACTACTATCGCTTTTGTTGCAACATAAAATTACTGTTCATATTATCAAGAGCGCATTTCCCTGGGGTAGGGCCGCCCATTAACGCCAACTGTTCACATTGGTTCTCCTTACTATCGTAGGTAATATATTGCGCACGCGGCACACTGTGTGGATATGCTGACTTATGATTAATAGTATTCCGCTTGCGGCCTCAAATGTGTTGAAATTGGTCACAGCTTTGATAGCTGTTGCGTTGTCTTCCCGTGATTTAGTACTTAATGATCATTGCTTGGGTCAGATGATGAGCCAGAGCGTATGTTTGTCATTTCTGTGTTAGCTTCAATTTAGTGTGGTCGAGTGTAACCATTTGTCATTTGTTTGTAGGCTCCAGGGTGGTGGAAGTCAATATTTTTATCAGTCAGAGGTGTCTGAAACAATGAGCAATTCAACAAAACATAGTTCATTGGTCGCCAAAGTATGTAATTGTAGAGGTCTACCCACCAATGAGCGACCAATACGGAGTTATCAATGGTTATAATATAATGGTCAATGGTTAACAGGCTGGATACGATAACTGTTAAAGCAGAATACATTATGCCAAGACAAATGTAGTGTTTATGTCCACTTGTGATACATACAATACAGGAATACCGTACGGTCAAAACAATAAATGCTTGAGCGAAACTGGTCATAGATTTCTAACACATGACTAAAAACAAATGAACACCGCTAACCGACACACTTCTGCATTTGTCTTCTTTATTAATTGCTAATAAATTACGATTTCATAGCCTGCTTGCTGTTTTATGACCGACTACGGCTATACGGCTAAGTATATCTTAGACATTAATCATTCCTCTGAGAAATGAATTATTTTTGCCGTAGGTCAGCGGCTGATATGGCCATTCACTGCCCACGCGTTAACAGGATATATCCATAATTAATGTTAGATTGTATTAAACGTATCTTATAATTCTCTTCGGGGTAGTAAATTGTTTTATAGAAAGTAGGAAGGCAGGAACGTAGGTAATAAACTCAGTGAATTCTAGAGCAAAAACTAATCTAACTAGGTTCCTTTTCTTTTACGACGTATGAATCAATTTTCACAACCTAATTATTTTTTTCAACATGAAAAAGTTGACCGTATTTTTTTAATTAAACCGCTGAAGACAAAGCCAGTTACTTTTTATAGGCCATTTCAACGTAACCTAGAGTCCACTAGCGGCATGCAAATATTCACTTAGGAAGGAATGGGAAATAGAGTGACCTGAATACGGCAAACTGATAACGTAATTTAGATAAGCAAGCTCTGATAGTTAATGTTATCAAAATGGTTTCTGTGATTCACGGTTTGAAAATAAACAAACCTAAATCATAATGAAGGGACACGTTTTATTATTAAATTATTATTAGGCCAGCCACCCCGCCCCCGACACCCCGTTGCATCGCATCGCCTTCCCACGCTGCTTTTGCTTTCTTTTTTTTTCATTTTTCTCGGCTCCTGAAAATCCTAGTGTAATGTTAAATAGCTTATAGCCTTCCTCAAGAATTGGGCTATCCAATGCAAAAATAATTTTTCAAAGTCGACTGGTTGTTCCAGAGATAAGTACGTTCAAACAAACAAGCAAAGTCTATAACTTTATTGTTAGTATAGATATAGATAATTTCATACCTTCACAAACATACGTATAGCCCCGACTCAGATAATATGTTCACTTGTGTACGTAATTAGAATCGGGGACGCATCCGCTTTTTGTGTGATCTCCAACAAATCGAATTGGAAATCGATTACGTGTATCCACGAACTTCAGAATCAATTATGAGACACTCCTCTTAAATCAATGTTTGTTGCCCTCGAAATCTCGAAACCAAATAAGATTTTTGTCAAAAGAATCCTATTTTTTTTAACATTCGACCCAGATTTCCGTCCAATATTTATACAGCCAGCTTAAATGTCAGAAAGCTGGTGAAGTTGTTCGGTAGCGGAACAAGTGTGTTGTGATACCCTTACAAATGTCAACATTATTTGTCAGACAGTACACACAGACCGATTTACGTAGTTTTTAGTAGGCTACATCACACTGCCGCAATGAGCCCGCGTGGTGGATTACGACCAGTGGGTCGTGGGGAGTGCCGTTTCACAGAGAGGAGGCCTGTGTCCCAGCAGTGGGAACATTATAGGCTGTTTATCCTTATGCTACGTCATACTGAACGCGGCGCGGTAGCTTCACAATAGCTTCGCCTTTCCGCCTCGCTTTCAGAGGGACCGTTGTTCATTCATACTTTCATACAAACCCATAGAACAGCCGTAGCCGCCGTCGTTCGCTCTCTATGTAGCAGAGCCTTCAAGCAATATAGGACAGATTTAGGACGCGATAGGGACGTCATCACACGTGAGGCCCGAGTGCTCTATTAAACGCCCTATTTTCACACCAACACCCTTTGAAATTGGTTTTTATAGGTGTTTTCCGTTTCGAGCATATGAATTTTAAACTCTCTTTTGACCTCTTTCGCTTTCCATTATCGTAAAAGTTTTACACCTTTCGTCGAAAAAGCGTTACATTTTGTGACAAAAACGTTTTCTTCGGATTGGTTTAGGTATTTATGATGGTTATCGGGAAATTTTTCATACACAGAATATAAACTTTTATTTCAGACAGGAGTCCATAGGGTTAGTTACAATTTTACTGAACTTCTAGTTAGTAGGACACAGATAAACAATAATCAAATGAGACGAAATAATTTGAATATTTATTTTTACATAAACCTACATGGACACTGGTGGTCTACAGGTAACGGCTGCGACTTAAGAGTTGTAGGTCGTAGGTTCGAACCCAGACAGGCGCTTTACTTTGTGTAAATTATTACAAGGAAAACATCGTGAGGAAACCGGTATGTCCCAGAACTAAAAATTCGAAAACAAGTGACATCTGCCAACTCGCACTGGGCACGCGTGGTGGATTACGGCCGACTCCCTCTCACCGAGAGAAGGCCTGTGTCCCAGCAGTAGGAACATTATAGGCTGATCATGCTATATTGCCCATATATCATGCTATATTTCCCATATAGCATGATCAGCCTACGAAACCTGGGCACTTATGAAAGGTCAAAAAATGTTGCAATTAATTGAAGTACAGTATTAATCTGTCAAGCTCGTCTAATGAGACACAATTGATTTTCTATTGTTTCGTCGCCGATCGGCGACGCGCGCCGCTTGACCGGTTAAATAGAAACATAAAAACGAATGCAATAACCATTAACATACAAAAGGTCATACAGTCGACTATAAATATTTTTTTACTATCTACCTCAAAATATCCAAGAGGCAAAAAAGTATTCGCTACAATAAAAAAAATATCTTATAAAAAAGACATAAGGGAATCGTGGCCTTTGAAACAAAAAATAGGCCCGGGCCCGTATTGTCGGACCTCCGAATTGCCTTTAACGATCAAAAGGGAAAAGCTTTCAGTATAAACTTCTCAAAAATTATTACGGCTGGATTCTCTCGATAAAATTGAGACTTATCCACAAAACACAAGTTGATGCCTGCCCCCGGGCTGTGTTAAAGACCGCTGTCAATCTCCTTTTATCCTTTAACCTCTACTCAATTTATTATGATTTGGGCCTCGGATGTATTGAACGATTCTAAAAGTTACGCGTATTGCTTGTAAACATTTTTAGTGTTTGTTTTATCTTTATCCATACGCTTTTTCGTCGGCATCGAAATAATGATTCTTTAAAGATCGTATTACAACGCGTTTATCAATATTTCATTACTTTCCTTTTATGTTTTCCTCTTCTTTTGTGCCAAATTCTTTAAATCCTTTTAATTTATGCGTGGCATATTTCCGTTTATTACGATTTTGTTTTGCTGTTTTTTGTATATTCGTTCTTTGTTACGAACATACACCCTCAGAATGTACTTTTGAAGACTAGATTCAAGGAAAGATTAATACGAAAAGGTAGAATCTTTTCGTTATTAGTGTTGAAACTTTTGATAACGTACTGATGACAGAAAAAATAAATCTAGTTATTTTCACATTGTTTAAGAAAAGTAACATTTCAAACAATTGCTGCTGTATCTTGTTTACTGTTAGGGTACATTATTATAGATACCGTAAAATCCACATAGGCTGTCACCACTATTCCTATGGTAAAAACCTATTTGGGAACTGCAAAATCAAAATGTAAGTTTCAGCTACAAGCAATTGTTACATAAACAAACAATATAAATTCTAACAATTTCACAACAACACTGCATTACCAACCTCTAAAACATGCAAAAACCCCACTGCACTTCACAAAACTGAAGTTGCATGCTATAAAACACGATCATAACCGATCGTCGCATTGCATGCTGCAGCTGCAATTAATATAGCAAAGTAAACTTTATAAACCAGGGAATGATAAAGTAGAAAATTTTATAATGTTTTAACATTGGCGGCAAAAACAAGTAGGTTACGGCAGCAGCTGTGGATAACGACAACACGCGAGAAAGCAATATATTGGCACTGAAGACGCCATTTTCTATGCTCCATCGTGGCTTGTTACTCAGATACACAAACATTTTTGTACGTAAAACTTTTTGTTGTGATTTAATGTTACAGCGTGTACGTGGTAGATATATGTTTAGGTATAATACGGATTATACGTGGTATCATTATGGTTGTTATTCTATAACAGAATGTCACAGAATCCTTGTGATGCCCTCAAAATGGCAACTCGCAAGTGATAGATATTATGTACTTACGTATTTCTAGATTACAATTATAACTCGTTATGACATTACATTACGAGTGTAGAATTATACATCATTTATAACTATTGAATATTTTGTTGAACTACTAATAACATTTTTCTCTATATAACCGTTGTTTTTATTTTTTGTTTTTTTCTTTTCTTAACCCATCACCGCGCTTGCCCACCGGCTGCTGGCTGTTCAGAACGTGATACTCCAAGTTTCTTAAAATGTCATAACCTTGAGTAAAGTTAGTGGCACTAATTTCTAATGAAATACAGATATGAGACGTGATTCGTTCTACCAATAATATGATTACACCCTAATCAAGTATACATATCACGTCAATCAGCTTATGATTAGCATTCAGCAGAAGTGTGGCATTGTCATGTTCAATGGACATTCTGCTAATTGCCTGCACCTGACAACTTAGCAGGACAATGTAACAATGATGATGCAAACTGATATGCTTTGTCTCAGCTCATAGAGGTATTCGTTCAATACACTATTGTCCTTTCTATTCCTGTAAGTGACTTGTCCGCAATTAAATAAATCCTTGAAAAGAACAACGACAAGAAACTAAAAACTATATGTCGGACACATAGATATCGGACATATATAGACAAAGTCGCACCATAACTATTTTTATACATTCCACCGTACAGCGGGTGGGAACACTTTGACCTTGAGTTGGCCTAGCGTAGTACGGAGGTTCAGTAGCATAAGAGACTAGCTTATACTGGTTTTGTTACCACTAAGGTGCAGATTATTATACCATTTTGGTACGGAAACCTAGAAAAGAAGAGAAAAGAAAATTGTAAGTGCTGTAAGCGACGCGGGCTGCTTGACGCGGGGAGCGTGCGGGCAACTCACACCATAGCTCGTTCATACAAGTGGCCGCAGTGAGTGAGCGGGCGGCCCGCGCGGGGACCGGGGTTCTTAAACTAGTTCAAGATTTCTAGTAAAAATAAGTCTTCAACACTAAGAACAAAGCCGCGCTCAACTGCCATGCGGATAGGCAGATCGCGCGCGTTCCCGCACCCGCGCCTCTCCCCGCCCCGCGCTGCTAGTCTGGCCAAGCACTTAGACGTAATTTTTGAAAATCAAACCCAAAGAAAATAATTCGCTAATTCCACCACATAATTCCTATAACCTACCGCCATAAGCGTTCATCATCATCATCATCATTTCAGCCAAAATACGTCCACTGCTGGACATATGCCTCCCCTAAGCACCTCCATATTGACCGGTTTTGTGCTTCTCGCATCCAACGAGTTCCTGCGGCCTTCACAAGATCGTCGGTCCACCTTGTGAAGCGTTGGAGTTTCCCTGCGTGATCGAATCAGAAATCAAGAGATCCGTAGGAGAACCAAGGTAACCGACACAGTCCGAAGAATTGCCAAACTTAAGTGGCAGTGGGCAGGGCACATTGCTCGCCGAAAAGATTGCCGATGGGGCCGAAAGGTTCTGGAGTGGCGTCCGTATATCGGAAGACGTAGCGTAGCGTTCAATCAATCTCTTGCGTACCATCATGTATACAGTTGGTAGGGAAATAATTATATTAGTCACAATTATGGACCCTGTCGGGCACAGCGTAAATAAGTAGGAGAGCGGAGGAAATATTTATATCATCCAAAGAAATAGACACCACATTTAGTTACAGACAGTTTTCGCTACAACCACAGGAAATGTAAACAAAAAAGGGAAAGTATATTAGCAACGGATAGAAAACCCACAAAGTTATCTCAAGTTATGGGTGTAACTTAATAATGTTCGTAAGCGATGAGTTAGCAAGGTATCTCCACGTACATCTGAGAACTTTGACCTCACCGTGTTTAGTGCCTTGTTCAAAGGATATATCCTTCTTGGAACTGTGCCTTTCTTGTAACGAGGAGATGTAGTACGCTGTTACATGCTTGTAACAGATTAATGAAATTTTCGTATTTTTAGAGAACAATATGTGGGGTACGCGTATATCATAATTCTGAAAGAAAGAAAGAAAATACATTTATTTTGCACAGTCTAAAACACACACAACACACCAGATACATACATCAGATAGCAACAAATAAAAATCAAATAGAAAATGTAAAGTCCGATTTAAAAAATATGCAGGAAAGTGAGCCTCGCGGCTGCAACAAAAATGCCCAGTTCAGCAAAAATGCCAGGCAACTAGTGCCTGATGCTGGTTTTCAACTGGACGTGAATACTAATTCAACATTTGCTGCCTGTTGTCTAGTTCGATGTGCCGGGGTTCGATTCCTGGGGTGAGCTAAGTGTTATTGGGTTTGTCCATTTGGAATTTTGCAGTAGCAGCCCGGAGTCTAAATTTGTGCCCAGCAATAGGCTCGCCCCCTATTACATGTGAACTAGACATAACTGGCGAAATCTGAGTGTACTATAGGTACACGTCTGCCTAACCCATCGGGGAAACGTCATAATTCAAAATTTCAGTCTCATTATAAAATTGGAAAACAACAAATAACTTGCGCTCGTAAAAACCTACATGAGGCGACAAAACTCATTTACACAAAATCAATGTGTAATGAAGAAAACATGAACTTTCCCTCACAGAGTAGTAAAAACGGATGCAAAATTTATAGCAGTAATTACCAAAGCTTATGCAGAAATACATTTCCGGCATTAATCTTAAAACCGACACAAAGCCATATAGAGAAACTGGTAGCTTAAATTAGTTTACATTAAATACCAGTACAAGTGACATTTACCCGTATATAACACTCAAAATCCATTAAAATGAATACGCGTGTGGCGCAATATAATTATTCTAACGTACAATTAGCAAAACCGACGCCATTACGTGAAGGTACCAGTTAAATTAATGTTGGGTTACAGACACTCGAAAGTTCCATTATCGTTAGAAACACGATAATGTTTAGGTGATAAGTCTACTGTAGGCATATATTAAGGACTTACAAATGTACAGGAATGTACAAGTGTTGTACGTGAAATACGTTTCCTAGTTCCAAGTGATAATGGGAATAGGGTTCTCATGTAGTGTGTACGGGGACTATGCAGGGTGTAGTTAGTTTTAATGAGCTAGTAGTCTACCTTATAATTATTATACGTACACACCTTGAACAAATAAGTGAATGACGTCACTGCTTCTTAGGCAAAAGTATAGGCATTCTCGTATCGACACGAACTCCTTCTTATGTTGTTTTTATTTCCTGTAGCATAATCAGCCTATCATTTTCCCACTGCTGGGACACAGGCCTGCTCCGTGTGAGAAGGAATGCGCCGTAATCCACCACGCGGGCCCAGCAAGGATTGGTAGATGTCACGTCTTCGAATTTTTGGTAATAGGACATGGTTTCCTCATGTTGTTGTCTTTCGCCGTTTATTTCCTGTGCGTGTCCCAAATACAATATTTTTCTTTTCTTCTTTCTTTCTAACTAATATAAGAATGTCTGATGCAGTCGTAGCCAGTCTTCAAAATGGTTGTTGAACAACTACCCAGAATGCACCAGGCATAGGTACATCGAAACATCGCACCTCGTGGAGATCATTTTAATGCACT
This sequence comes from Amphipoea oculea, assembly GCA_945859645.1. Lineage (NCBI taxonomy): Eukaryota > Metazoa > Arthropoda > Insecta > Lepidoptera > Noctuidae > Amphipoea > Amphipoea oculea. Next base: position 10,003,930 of record OX243874.1, read on the forward strand.
TAGGTATTTACCATGTTGCTAGCATTTTATGTCGACGTCACAATCTATATAGATTCTCAAAGTATATAGATTCTCAAATGGACGATTTTTCAATCGTATATTGAAAGGAATCTCCTTAGTAATTTGTGCCTCGGTACGTAAAGGCCGAAAAAAACCTCATCACAAGCAAAATATTTATAAAAGCCTTACTTTTCACGATCGCTGACCACTAGGGTACATTTATTTGCACCTTGCATAACCTAGAATGCCGGCAATATTTACCGATTGATTGAAAAAGCAGTTTCTGGTGCTACGCCGGAATGACGAGGAAGGCTCGCGTCGATTTCGCGAGCACCCGAGCCATTTTCGACCGCACTAAACTTGCATATTTGCTTGCGTGAGCAATTTTTTTTTAACCTTTTTTGAGGGCGGTTGCGCGTTTGGCGATCCTGACTTCATATGAGGTTGAGGCACATAGTGAGTAGGGAAGAATGTGTATGGTAACTTTATTTTTGTGTATGTTCCTTTAAATTTTTTTATTAGGTATATAGGTATGTAATAAACTTATTCAATCGGCCAATTGTCAATTTTGTGATTCAACAATAAGCGACAGAGTCTAAAAACACTTTGTGGGTAGCTGCGAAATGTCATTTTATGAACTATTTTAATTGTGTCTTTGCCATATGTCAAAAACATAATGAGCATGTCTATAAGCCCGAGATATGTCCCGGACTTTTGGAAGGCTAACGAGAGAGGCCCGTTAGACGCGTTCAATTAAATGAGGCACCAATCGACGATTATCCCTGTACGCACTATGCAAGTGCACACATTACAAACCATTTTATTATTACTTACAAGAAATCAATAAAATATGCAATACGTATTCCTCTTTGAAATTACTAGTAATGAACACTTTCAGCACAATATAATTTAATCTTTAAACCAGAGGGAATAATTTTATCACCATTCATTGCCATGAAATGTGCAAATGTAACAAACGGATTAATGTATTCCGATATTTATACCAAATCGATTCGTTCAAATGAAACTTGATTATCTCGCGTTTATTGTTTTCGCGTGTATTCGCCGAGTGCGGAGATAAAAGGAGGGTTATATTTTTCCTGTTATGGCACACTTTTCTCTTATGTTGGTAGGTTTACGTTACCTGCCGTAAAATCCGTATAAAGGATTTTCTAGGTAATCCTAGGCATTCATAGGATTCATCGAAAAGTAATAACGCAATTCAATCACAGTCTACCTAGGTACCTAGGCGTTTTCAAGTTGCCCCACGAAGCAATAAAAAACAGGATTTTTTGTGCCATCATTTTAATTGAGTTTTAAATCTCACAGTATCAATTTGTAGCAAGGTGTAGGTAATTTTGTAACAAGGGACAATTTTAACATATATTTTTTTTTTTCAAAACACCGTACTGAAATGTACCATTTCGGGTACAAACGTTGGTACTGGAACCGTGTTCAAATAAAGATGTCTGCTAGGACGACCTCTGTGTAGATTGTGTTACAAAATTAAACGTAACTAAGGCTGTATTTACTATCTTAAATTTGCATGCAGGTACCAATACCAAAAACCGATAGATGTTCTCAAAATTTTATTAATAGAAAACAAACAGCTCATTTATCAACAACATCCATCGGTTTCTTACTAAACTTCAACTATATCCGACAATCCTGCATGCTCATCCCTTTTGTTGACTGTACATGTGTCAAAACTAAGCTATTGATAAGTTAGTCAATGTAGGTATCCAATCATAGGGCTATTTGTGAAACTAATGTGATTTTTTTTTTTTAAATATCTCTTTAAGTCTATCTGGATAATGAAAAATCTTAAAAGTAATATGAATTAATTTTTGGAATTTATCTCATTTATTTGACTTTCTGTAGAAAACGAGAAACATTTTGCACAAATAGTCAAATATTTAGACCTTAGTTTGCAGTTAACAAGCACTGATCTTTGGACAGTGACATAAAATGCTACAGAACAAAATAATTGAAACCTTCAAACAAAAATCCTACAGGGAAATTAAGCGAAAACAACTAGTGACAACAAACACGTAACAGCAATGAATAATTGTCAATTTTAATGGCATCAACCAATTACTTGATTACCATTGTCTACGCAAACAATCTTACTCGATTATTCAGTTATTTCATTTTATTTCACTCTTTTTTATTGCGATCGAAAACAATTAATATTCATTGATACGGTCTTCGGTCCATGGCGCTCCCGATTTGAATAATTGGCTGATTTTTATGCAGTTGAATTAATGCAATTGGTACAACGATTTTGTTTCATTTTTCGCTACTCGAATCAGTTTGTTGTTGATAATAACAGCGATGTTTTAATAATGGTTTGGATTTCAGTTAGTTGATAAAATGGTTTTACAATTATTTTAAATTCATTATGTAGTTGGTTTTCCGGTTTTTATATTTATATATATCTATGCTATAAAAATATCTGCCACGGCTTCAATGGGAGATAATATTTTGTATATAGATTACAATAGTGAAGAAATTTTGTACCCCGGAATAGTTAAATGAATTTGAGAAAATAAAATAATGAAATAAACATTTACTCCATTCTGCATAACGTGGTTCACAAACTACGCGCGATGTGTTGCTTCGTCACATTTTGCGAAATGAAATGACGGTGTGGCAACAGCTAATTACTATGGAACGGTTTTATGCAACTAAATCAATTCAAATATATACGCACATTTTTTTGTATGAAAAAAATTATGACATAAGGTCAATAATGTATCTTTACTATTGTAATCTACATATATACAGGATACTGTCCACTGAAGCCGTGGCAGATTTTTTTATAGCACCTTATATAATAATGCATAGTACTTAAATGTTTTTTATTTTTACAAGCTTTGCATCTCACTAATATTATAGTCGTTTTGGATGTAGGTGGTAATCTCTGGAAGTACTGATCCGGCTAAGAAAATTCTTTCACTGGCAGAAAGCTACACTAATTGTCGAGTGCCATAGGGTGTTTTATATTTATAGTATAGCTGACTTCAACGCGGGCGAATTCGCGGGAAGAAGAAGCAGTTATTTATAAGCAAGTAAGTTACCATTGCTCTCAAAACGGTGAAGGAAAACATCGTGAGGAAACTGGCAAGTCCTAGAACAAAAAAATCGAAGACCTGTGACATCTACCAACACGCACTGGGTCCGCGATGGATTACGGCCCACTCCCTCTCACCGACAGGAGGCCTGTGTCCCAGCAGCTGGAACAATAAGGCTGATTATGCTATGCTATTCTAAGTTATCTAACATAGTAAACTTCCTTAGATTTACGTCTATATAAAGTCGATTTTTCATGCTTGACTAGACAATAATAAAGCAGTTTTAACAATCAAGCTTAATTTTCTTTCCAAAACTTAGCAATTACTGAGGCAGTTCTCAGACAAGCAAAATACAACGGTAGATATGGTAGGCATTTAAGTAGGTAGGTATACCATTCCAGGAAAAGAGTTATGAGGAAATCCTTCTACGTCCAATTTAGTAAATTGTCTCGTTAATAAACTTGTCGCGTTACGAAATGAAACAATATTCTTGGTATTAAACAATACTTGTTAATATCGTACAATAAGCCTTCCTAGTAGCTACCAAACAATATTGTATTATATCGTAATATGATGTTGACAGGTTGTTAAGCTCGTCTCCCTGCCGTCTCTAAGATCTTAATTATGTTTTAGTAAATTATGTAAGTAAAGAAGATCATTAAGACTCAAATTATCGTAAATAACTTCGTGTAAGTTAATCCGGATATAATTTAATCAGGCGGCGAAAATACAGGTCGTTAATTTTTACTTAAGTACGAGTATATTATTTTGTTTTCTAGGTAGTCAAATCGATCGATAATTATGTTCGTAATAATGTAATGTAGTTTATTCTAATATGTTTTACGCGAAATTCAAATTTTCTTACGTTTTTTTTTTGCAATTTGCAGATCAGTGTCCTGTGTCAGGTTGTATGTTGAATAAAATAATATGATTCGCGAGGATAACAAGTATGTATTTACAGAATTAGAATCATTAAAATCATCAATATAACCCTCTAAGTTCATATAATCCTTTTGAATGACTATTTCATGAACTATCAATCAATAGGTAACCTGACACACTGACCTGCAAATTGCAAAAAAATGTAAGAAAATTTGAATCTCGCATATTTACCTAATTAAAAAATATTAATAATATTAAAATCGATACAATTAGGTGTATGCCTGTTTGTAAAACCACTAAAATGTCAACAAAGCGCATTTAAACAATTACGCTGTATAAATGTTTTAATGTAACGATAACGGGTAATTGCATTAACGGAAACGGTGATTCGTATGCAATGGCAACACTGGCGAACTTTCGACCACACACCCGTTTATTCTACTTAACGTTAAATAAAATTGAAATATTTTCACTATATTGAAATGTTATTTCACATCGGAAGCCTCATTAAGCGACATTCACTTGTGTTATACGTTTTTAATTTTATTATAACAGTGCCAAATTTAATTATTCGTGATAATTTTGTCGGATTCAGCGTAATGTTTGGGTTCCGCGAATTAATTTGCGTTTTGTTTAAACCAGCAATTCACTTAGCATAACGAGTCATTATGGTTTATGATGTTAATTTTCTACGTTTCTCAATTTTCCTGTGAATGGGTCAGATCTACAGTTATTTATAGAGTGCCTGAACAAATACAGATCCATATTATGATTGAACTCTGTTCTGTTGAATATACAGTTGCGGTCATATTTAAGGGTGTGGTACAGTCAACAGCAAAAGTAGATGATGAACTGAGTTTATAACTTTTGGAGTCAAAACTGATCACGAATATATGGCAGCTATAGGTACTAGTAGTAAATGTTTGATATAATTTACAGTCACATACTTTTGAATCACTTCAACGCCACACAGTTCTGACGCGAACTCCGTTCATTAGTATTGAATTTCTGATTTTCATCATCTACTTTTGCTGTTGACTGTACAGACCATCAGACGAAAAAACTTTCTCCATGGAACTAACATCGATCACGAAATCTTTCCGCGATTATGGTTTTAGACCGATCATCTCCATACTATCAATCAAGAATCATCATCTGCCTAGCCTTTTCCCAACTATGTTGGGGTCGGCTTCCAGTCTAACCGGATGCAGCTGAATACCAGTATTTTATATGGAGCGACTGCCTATCTGACCTCCACAACCCAGTTACTGAGTAATACGATACCCCTTTTGGTAAGACTGGTAGTCAGACTTTCGGGCTTCTGACGACCCGTAACGACTGTCAAAGATCCACGAATGACAGCCGGGACCAACGACTTAACGTGCTTTCCGAATCACGGAGTGATATGTAAAGATGGTCACCCATCCACGGACCAACCGCGGCAAGCGTAGCTTAACCTTATCGATCGACCCGTGCGGCTGGTATTACTTAGCCACAAGCCCCTCTCATATTCAGCTGAGATATAGTTAGCATTTTATTAAGGAGGTAAAAACATGAAAAATAGGTACACCTACACAATATTTGATTTTAAGCGACCCAACTACCAAAATAAGTAGGTACAAAAGCAAGCACGTCAAGCTACTACAATCTGTCAAATTTCTTTAATAGATTTTCAACTTTATCGCTAAAACATAAGGTTTACAGTTGATTGGGAATATTTGACAGTTTCGGGGAGCTTGATGTGCGTCTGTACCTACCTATTTGATAGGTTACTAAAGTTACGGTCCTTTAGCGGTGCCTGCCACATAAAGGCTGTAGTGACGACTGTCATGAAAATGATGGCGGCGAAGTGCCAATAACGCTCTAGGAAAACACACCTACTTACCTTCAGTGACGTCATTATCCGGTAAATGGCAGAAGCTATGTGGCGGCCACTACTCTTCTAGGAAACCATAACTTAATAATCATTGAACTAGCTGCGCCCCGCGGTTTCACCCGCATAAGTGCTGATCCCGTGGGAATATCGAGATAAAAAGTATCCTATGTTTTATTCTGATGTATAAGCTATAATACTGTAAAGTTTCATCAAAATCCGTTCAGTAGTTTTTGCGTGAA